>JANCRA010000003.1:927500-2127500 GCA_024362935.1 Setophaga petechia | reverse complement strand
GGGCTGTTTTGTGCATTGTCTTTCACATGTACCCCAGCACAATCAATTTTCAAGAGCTGGGTAAGGATTTACTTCCCCATTAAGTTAGACCAACTTTTTTTTCTTTCCTTTTTTTTTTTTTTTTTTTTTTTTTTTTTTTTTTTTTTAGAGAGAGTTTTAGAAGGAGGAGACAGCTCAGGGACTGTCTGTAAATCTGAATTGGGATATGCAACTACATTAAACCTGCAAACAGAGTTTCCAGAGGATACCTGGGTGGAATTTTCCTTTCTTTTATCTTCAAAACATGCCTGACTGCCCTGCCCAGAGCTGCTATCTTCTTTGCTTGATGCACTGTGCACATGTATGTTGGAATTAGTCCTGTGCCTTCAGCCCATCCCCCTGCAATGTGGCATCAGGATTCTGCCCTCAGCATGAAGTGCAGTGGTGACTTGTCCCTCCTGCAGGGTCAAAGGAACAGAGGCAAATTCTGTAAACCATAAACATCTCTGACGTCTCTAAAAGTTCAAGGTGAAAATCAAAAATAGCCATTTGATACCTGAGACTTTTGATGCATCTTTAGCTTGTGGTTCTTCTGACAGGAGCTGTGTGACTCACACAAGCCATCAGCACCCTGCTGTTTCCCAGAGCACTTTTAGGGCTCATCCTTGGGACACTTCTGCCACATCTGCTGTCAGCCAGGGCCCACAGAGCAGCAAGATGCAAAGCTGATGCCCACAGGGACACACCACAGTTTATTTGGGGCCCTTGGGCTGGGACAAACACTGTGAGTGGGAAAAATCTGCTGAAGTTCAGACCCTGAGCTGTGTTACAGATGGACCATGACACACTGAAATTTGCAGTCTTAATGGCTGCTGATGTTATAATAAAGTAATATATCAAAGTAAAGAGTGTTCCTTCTTAAAAACTGTGAATAGATCTGAATCCATCTATTATTGAAAAGGCAATCAGCAATATGCTGTGCTGGTCTCTTACAGGGGCTCCAGAATGCATTAGTGCATTGCTCCTTGGCTCCTTGGCAACCTTGGGAGGTTGCACAACTTGAAATTGTAGTTACCATCCTGGAGAGTTCAAGTATCCATAAGGGCTAAAAATACACAGGGAATTGTGGTGCACGAGTGTGGGCACCTGGGATTCAGCAGAGTTGAGATGGAAGTGCAGGAGGAGGAGCACGTGGCCTTCTCCATTCACTGGAACAGTTTAATGTAAAAAGAGAAAAAAAAAAAAGAAAGCAAAGCTAAAGATTAGTTGCTTTTCATGGATGGAGGGTTACTACTGGAAGGAAATGGTCCTCCTTGGATTTAAATCAGAATTTAAAATTGCATCACTTAATCTGACATCCTGCAGAACTGATGCTTAAAGATTTTACCTTATAGTGCCATGCCAAGGTCAAACTCACTCTGTCAGTAATTACCTTGGAAGTCAGAGTGTGTTTCTGTGCATGTTCACACTTAGAAGGGATGGGGAATAGAAGAAGCTTTTTCATTTCTTCCTGGCTTTTGGTATATTTGAAATAAGTGAATTCCCTTACATTGTGTGGTTCTTCAACCCTTTTAATGGATTCTAATGCACATGTGCTGCCTCTTCCCATAGTGGGTGTGGAAATATCAAGGCCAAGTGAGGAAACAGGTGGGGAAATGAAGTGCCCAAAGGCACACCCCTCTCCCCAGACATGAGTTTGCAGCCCTGTGCTGTGTGCAGGCTGCCTGACCCCATCTCTCTCTCTCTGCACCATCCATGAGTGTGAAAACACACAGAGATCTTTTTTATCAAGTCCTCTCTTGCTCTGTGGCTTAAAGCTGGAAATTATTTCACAGCATTTCTTTTAATCTTCTTTGACAGCTTTTTTGTTTAAAAATAAAGAGGTTATGACAGTGGAATAAAGCAGCACTCACAAGTGTTTGCTGGAGTTCTGATCAAGTGCTAGGTGGCTCATCCAGCAATGCTGCTCTTCATTTTTACAGTGTTGTTCCTTGATAATGTGGATATTTGTTATTCATAATTTGCTGTTGGTTACTCTCATCAGCTGAAGGAGACAACATAATGTGAGTTAATTGTTTAGTTCTGCAGTGTCTAATGAGCAGTGTATATATTCCAATATAACAATTTTCCATAGCTCCATGGGAGGGAGTATTAAGTGTTCAGTGACAACATGCAAATAATGAATGTATTTGTAGAAAGCACAGCTGAGGGACAATAAAAGGGCCCAGGTTTATGGATCATTTATTCAAAACTAACAATGTGATAGTAAAGGAGATCCGGATTAAAAACCTAAACATGCCATTTGGGAACTCAGATGTAATTCTTAGCTTTTTAAAAGTTCAAGCCTTGTACAGATCTTATTGAAAGCAGTGGGAGGACATCTGTGAAAGATGTGGCTGCTCAGTGTTTGGTTAAAAGCAATCCAGCCTTTTTGTCTGGCACTTGTGATACAGTTCCCTCCTAAGAAAATTTCTTGCCAACCTGTTTCCAGCAAGGCAGTGCTTGATTCTTACTTCCAGCCCTCAGGAAACCATGAATCTCAGGTGAGAACACTCAGAAAATGTCTGCTTTATTATCACATCCATCTTATAATATCAATCAAGGTCAAGGCACTATTGAGATTGGTACTCTGTGGATATGTAATAAGAGAGATCCTTCCTCAGAGATGCACAGAACCAAAATAGTAAATGGTCCCAGTTCCACTGACATGACTTCTTTGTGTTCCCCATTTCTCCTTCACTTTCTGCCTCTGGCTTTTCAGGCTGTAGCCTTTTGGGACAACACTATCTTCTTTTCTCAGCTTTCAGCATATAGGAGTAGAAACCACTACTGGGGCTCCTATTTCAATTTATTGAAATTGAAATTATTGATAATAATAGTATGTGCATGACAGTAATAGGCTGTGCTCTTTTGTGCAAGAGCACAGGTTTTTACAGCCCTAAGGTACCAGTGCCTCAGATGAGAGGCACCAGAGAGGCAGGTGACATTTTTAAAAGCATTTCTCTTTGGAAAGTATGGCTTGAAAGCCAGGCTTGAACCTGTTTTGAACCTATTTTGGGCACCCTGCACTTATGTATTCTAAGAACAGTGCTGTGTGGAGACACTGTAGGAGACAATAAACCCACCTGCAATGCAGAGTGACTGAGCATGAGTGGGGAGCAGTTGTATCTCCTCACAGAGAGCAGCACCAGCAGCTGCTACTGCTCCACCTCTGCTTTTAGCGAGCACAACAGAGCCTTTGAAGAGCTCTTGAAATTCCCATGTTGCTTCTTAAGAGACAGGCAAGGCTTTCCAGGCTGGCTTTTTAAAGGGGTATTTCATTGTAATTGTCTGTTAAATCTAGATTATTAGAGGCTTCATTGACCCCTCCATACAGTGATCAAAGGACATTTGCCACACTTGATGGCAATGACAGCCACTGACTTCAAGCAGAAGGATAAATGAATTACTTGGGTGACAGATTTCTTTCTTTCTTTTAAACACCCAAGCCAGAAATCAATCCTTATAGTGACAAGGTTTAGTGTGCTAAATTCCCTTGGCATTACAAACTCTTTCTTTCTTTCCCTACCCTTGGAAAAAAAGGAAAGCAGGCAGATAGAGCTGATGCCGTGTCGCATCCCACGCGCTCGTGTTGCTCCTGCAGTCTGTTGCTTTTTGGGATTCACACACACATTTGCATTTGCAAGCGCCACTACTGCTCTGCAGTAAACACTGCTCACAGCTCTCTCCTCAGAGAATCCAGATGTCTTCCTCTCAGGACGCTGTGTTTCTCCTCAGCTTTCTCAGCCCATCACTCTCTGCACTGGATGTTCTTTGGTTCTGCGTAGAAACCCCGATCCTCATCGCAGAAATTGCATTTCAACAACGTTGATTGAGAGGGAAAGGTATTTATCTGCCAAAACCCAAGTTTCAGTTCCACTCTCCTGATTCCATCAGGTGCCTATGGATAGGTCTGTGCTAGGAGCACTTTTCCCACACAGCCAACTCTGCCTCCATGAGCTGTGTGCTCTTTGATTGCACGTGGTATGTGCAAGTATTTGCTGGCCTTTGGGACATGAATAAGAGAGGTAAGAGCCTGAATGAGGGATGTTGGACTCCAGGAAGCTCTTCAAAATGCAGTTTATTACATCCAAGATGTTACAGCAGTCCAGGGTCATGGGTGACAGAGCCTGTGCCTCCAGCTGTCAGCTCCAGATGCAGGCAGGCCTGGAGACCCTTAGTTCAGGTCACAATGCATTATAGACTTTTCTTTGCTGAGCATCTTAATCCAGTGGAACCAATCTATACCTTAACTTTTATCTATAGCCTATCATAACTACTGTAATTATCATATTCATGTTACCATTCTCCAATCACTAAAAGTTAGTACATTACAGTTTAAGCTAGAAGTTGTTCTTCAGTCTTCTTGTAATGGAAAATTCTGAGACCTTTTTTCTTCTTGCAACATTTGCTGACTTGTTTGCCTGTGCTCTTTCTGCTTGGTAAAAACATTTTCTTGTTTGAGGTGGGTTTATCCTTTGCTCTAAGTCATAAAAACCCTTCTAACTAACAAACCCTTTGCCTTCTTGGTTATCCAGTAAGACTAGCTCAACAATTCTTTTCTTCTATATCAAAACTTGCTTCCATCTCTATTCCTTCATCAGACTCTACATTCAAAAATCTTTCTGCTAAGCACACACATCTGTGAGACTTTCTTGTCAAACTTTCATCCTTCCCAACAGAGAATGATTTTATTTTTTCAGTAGTTGAAATGGTGGGGGGGAAAGGGAGAGAAGACATTCAGCTCTTCTTTTTTAGCAAAGGAAGGAGCAATCTGAATGAACAAAGGGGATAAACCCCTCTTGTTGGTGAAGAAATGAGGGGTAAATCCCAATCACCATGAAGCCTGGTGGCGTTCCCAGGGAGTGCAAGCTTCAGGATATCACCCTGTGAAGTGCTGCTGCAAGTTCAGTGAGATCTGGAGAAGGGTTCATGTGTTTACTCTCCCTCCCCTTCAGCCCAGCCTTTGTGGTGTTGGAACACCTCAGACTTGGCCTTCAGAGCTGTTTGTCAGAGCAGCTGCAGCTGTGATGGCCTGGGGACACATGAGGCAAAACTGGGAAGGAGAGATAACAACTTCTAATGGACCAGCTAATATTGGCAGGGAAAACAGAGCTCCCGGGCACAAGTGCTCCCTCGTGTCTCCTCCTGCTTGCCAGGGGCTGTCTCCAGCATTGTGGACATTGAGAATGAGGATGTGCATCTCCAGGGCACAAAGTTCCTGCTGACCAGGATAAAGGACCAGCTCCTCGAGCTCAGCACAGGCAGAGGGTGATTGTTATAAGTGAGCAATTCTATAATTCTGTTTGCATCCCTGGATAGGAACCTTTTCTTTCTTTTTTCCACATGATTTCCCAAATCAGGACACTAATCAGGTTCAGATGGCTACTGGGAGCAGTCACAAGCTGCCTCTTTTCCCCTGTTTTGCTACAGTAAAGGAAAGGAGAGGGGTTTTAACAATCTTTAGGCTTTTTTATTAATCTTTCTAGGTGAGATGTGCAGGATCTGTATTTTCCCTAACCCTGCTGGTGTGTCATCCTGGGGGACTGAAGTTGTGATAGAAGAGTGGAAGGTGTAGCAAAATAGTAAAAACAACAGCTTTATAAAAAGGTGGCAGCTGAGTGGTGGCCTTGTGTGTAGTCTGATGTACACTTGAAGAAGGTTATAAATACATATTTGGGAATGTACCAGCATTAATGTCTGCTAAAAAAGAGACATGAGCAAGGAGCACATCAAGCCAAGAGATGGCTGCACTCAAGGACATGGTTTTCATACAGGAGACATCTGCAGAGAAAGAGGAAAAAATATGTCCCTATTACAAGATTTTTGGCTGCATGCAACCACAGGCAACCTCCAGGGAAAGCTCTGTGGAGCCACCAGGGTGATCCAGTGGTGGAAAAGGCTTTTTAACAGCCTGGCCTGTGGATGGAAACACTCCATGGCACACCCTGCCCTGCCCTGTGTGCACCCTGATTCCAGCAGTGCCACTGGGGCATCTCTGAGCCCTCCTGGGCTGCTGCTCTTGGTGCCCACACAGCTCAGCACTAGCCATGGGGCTGGCCATGCCACCAGCATGTCCCCCCCTCACTTGGACCCTCTGGCTCCTCTCCCCCTCTCGTAGGAGGGAAATCACCTACTGGAGCTTGGCATTTTGCTGTCTTTTTTCCAGGGGTGGGTGGAGATGGGAAAATAAAACTAATTTGATTTTTGATGCTCTTTCACCTTTTTGTCTACTTTACAACCTCAATCTGCAGGAGAGGAGTTCCTGTAGGGGGAAACCAGGATGATTGTGATGTACCAGGACTGTACCAAGGGGAGATAGTGTGATCTGTAAAGCAGGGAGATTTTATTTGGAAAATCCTCAATGTCACTACCAGAGGCCAGTGTTTTCCTCCCTGCTCAGGGAGTGACTCAGCTGGTCTCATGCATGTGGAAGATCAGGGGCTCAAAAGGGATTTGATTTAACATGACCTGCTGTTTCAGCTGGTACACATGGCTCCCATAAGCTCTGAACTTATCAAAACATGTGCCTGCAACTGAGCAGGGAATTCACATCTCATCTGTCACTGCATTGCTGGTTTGCAGATGGGGGATGCTGCTGAGGCAGTGTGGGTTTGGGTGAAGATTTATTACAGGACAAATGCTGAAACCATCAAAAAAAATGGGGAGATGAGGTTTCAGTGCATTGCTTGTGAATGGAGCTGCTGACAGCCAAATACTTCAGCAGATAAAAAATCCATTTCATTGCTGGTTGAGCCAAAGCAGAGGGAGTTCACCTGCCTATGTAGCTCTGCCCTGCATAACCCCATTACTGCACAATTCACCTTAGTGGTATTTTTAGTATAGACTAAAGTCTTTATGTCTTAAAACATGGAAGTTTCAGCCAGTGAATTTGAAATTTGAGATTTGCATTAGGATTCCCCCTTGTGCTGCATTTGGTGGGTGGATTCCATGCCCAGCAGCAAGGACTGGGCTCTGGGCTGGTCCAAGCCCTCCAAAGCCATTCTGCCTTCTGCAGAAGGAGCAGCTTCTTTAATGCCTGAAATTGCTGACTACAAATCTCACTCTTTCCCTCTAATAGTTACAGAGCACAGGTGTTTCAAAGCTGAAATCTGAAAAATAAAAAAGCATCTTAGATCCTTTACCCCCTCCCCTTTCTTAAGTGGAATTGAGGATTACCACATGTGGTTATATAATACCTTCCCTCAGCCTGAGCTTTTCATCAATTAATTAGTCAGGGATTTGAGGGAAAATATGTCTAAAATGGTTTAATATTTGCTTCCTGGTCCACAAATGTGCCCTATTTTATTGTTGCTCCTGTTATAACAACCTAAAAAAGAATTTTTTTAAAAAATTGGGAAAATCTATCACAACATTTTTTCCTTTCATTTTATGTGTCTTTATTGAGTGACCATGGGTAGGTAGGATATGGAAGGCTAACACACAGCAGGGAGAGCATCACTGCTACTGCCAACAGGTTATGCAGAGCCTCTTCCACCCAGCCAAAGGTGATTCAGGTACTTCTCTTTCTCAAAATGCTGTTTCCTCCCTGTGTCTCTCAGACAAAACACTTCTGTAACCCCCAGCGTGGCTCTGGAATTGCTCAGGGCTGAGGATGTGAGATCTGCCTCATTCAGTGCCCAAGCTCAGAGCCATCCAGGTTGTTAGCACCATCCTCTGAGCCATGTAACAACCTGCTGAGTCAGCCAGAGCCTCTCAAAGCTGCTGGCTCCTAACAAGCTCTGTAAAACCTTTGACTGCTTGGAGGTCTGTGGGTGAACTGTGCAATGTAGGGCTCTTTTATTTACTGCTGTCTCCCACCAAAACCCTGAGGATAAGGAGAGGAAAAGTCACTGAGCTTCCTTGGCTCAGAGGGGAGCTCTCTGTGAGCTGAAAATAGAGGATGTGCCCTGTTCCAGGTATCTACAGACACAGCTTTCAAAGCATAGCTGTGGGTTTTTTCAGCCCTGTATGTGCTTTGTTGAGATGCTCCTTATTCTTTGGAAGACACCACGGTTTTTTCCTCCAATCCCTCTCCTTTCTCTGTGCTAAAAAGGGCTGTGGAATATCTTTGTCCCTAATAAAAACCCCACTGAAGGAGTGTTTCCAACTTTATGGGCTTCCCTTCTCATTTCTGCCTTCAGACTCCAGCTCACAGCAGTGCTAAGACGAGTGGGTGCTAATTATGGAGAGCCACACTCCACAACAGAGCCCTGCTGCTGGTGAATACAGAAAAATTGCTCATTAGAGCAGCATGGTATTTAGTCAGATTGGCTTCCCTAGATATTAACATTCTGGCATTAATGCAGACTGGCAGTGTGATGCTTGAATAAAACCATCTCAGGGTAAGATGTGCAGAAGAGCTTGTGAAATGTTTGTCCCACCTGTGGGGCTTGCAGGGCATTCCTGCTGGGGGCTCCCATGTGCTGCTTTAGGGAAAAAAAACACCCTTGGATTTCAGTAACTGGCACATACAATTTCTGGTGGTTTTTTCTTACCTCACAGGACATGGTGCATCATACATATAATTTATTTTGCTGGAATTAAAGGTGCTGTGCTTGATCCTCTTCCTGCCCATCCAGGTTTTCACTGTGCTGTGGTGTGACAGTGCTGTGTCCAGGGTGCAGGTGGCAGGGCTCTCTGTGCACAGCACAGTGTGTGTGACAGTGAGGCCACCCTGCAAAAGGCATTGTTTGTACCTCTTGTACAGAATAACTCCATGAAGGAGGCTCAGCCAAAGCTGGTTTGAACACACAAAAAGCTTTAGGTGCTTGTTTTAATGCAGGGAAGCTTCAGCATGGAGGTTTTACAAACAGCAAGGACCAAAGCTGAGGGGTGTGTGCTGCAAGCAGAGGTGCCTTTTCTTGGACACAGCTCCATGTTCCCCCCTCTGCAGCATCAGGACACCCCAGCTTGGCTTTGCAGAGTTGCCCACACCTCTGCAGCTGCACGGGGAGAGCCAGGGCTCTGCTGGCTGCAGGACTGGGGCTGGTCTGTGCAGCTGAGAGAGCTGGAGCTGCTGCTGGAGCCACAGCCACAGGCAATTCCTCGATCCCATGTCCTGCCCTTTCCCACCTCCGGGCTTGCAGCAGCAGTGGCCGCTCCAGTGGGCTGATGTGAGTGCTGTGAGCACACCCAGAGAGGGCAGAGCTGCTCAGAGGCCAGCAGAGCTCATCCAGCCACACACACACACACATCAGAATCTCCCCTCCTGCAGCCCTCTGGTCTCCACTTTGTGAAAAATGCCAATCGCTGGTTTTTAAAATTTTAAAAGTTTAATAGTAATAAAATGGTTATAAAAATAGCAATATAGTAAGAGTAATAATAATTTTGGATAATTTGGATTAGGACAATATGAGACAATAAAAACAAAGAGTTACAGACAGTCCGGGTATGTTTTCTGGGCAGCATAAGCCCAAAAAAGGACCCACATTAACAGAGGATTAACCCTTAAAAACAACAGCCTGTTGCATATTCATACACCTGATCCATGGTGCATAAATTCCATTCAAACACAGGATTCTGTCTGGTCAGTGTCAGCTTCTTCCTCTGAGTCCTGATGGCGTCTTAAGGGCTGAGCAAGGCAGGAAGAAGTTCATTTCTTCTGATAATGGAGCAATAAATTCTCTTTCTCTGAAAGATTCAGGTGTCCTGTGGCTGCTATCTCAGTGCAAGTCCTTTCTTTAGAAAAGTATCTTACATAGCATAGTTTCTATTTTAACATTATGTTATAACCTAAAACTGTATTTAACACACTACTTAAGGAAATTAATACAGCATAACTTTCTAACACAAAACATACAAAATTCATTTTAATATTTGCTAAAAGCCAATCATAAAATACACATTTTTCACAACTTTGACTGGAACACCAGCGTTTGCTGATTAGCTGTGATTTATCTAATTAGCACCCAAATGGGAGTGCCTCCATTCTATGCTGGTGAAGAGCCCAGAGCTGAGGATTTACGTAGGGGAGGGATTTTCCCTGGGGTTTTCACGGTGTGTCCTCACCCCTTGCCCTGGGAAGGTCTGACAGTGTCCCTGCACTGCTGGTCACTGCAGGAGCTGGATGTACCTGCACTAAACTGTCCCTGCACTGCCGACCTGTTTCTTGCCTGTGAGTTTAGTGTGTGGGTTTTTTCCTTCTTTTTTTTTTTTTTTATAATGGTCATGGTATTTTGCCTGTAGTTTGCCTTGGGAAATAGAGTGTGTCCTACATCTGTGTCTATTTTAAGACTCTGCTCTATTGCCTGCTACCAGCTGGGGATATGGCTGGAAGGAGTAGTGCCTTCATGTTATAAGAGGAAATACTGGATATTTCTAGGAGCCTATAACTATGAAATATGTTTCTAGCCAGGATATTATGCTCTTAGGGATAGTATTCATTTCACCTGGCTTTAGTATCTTAAAACTGGCTTTCTGGATTATCTTGATGGAATAAGAACTATTTAAGATGGAGAATAAGACACAGAAAGCAAATTATTTTGTTTCTAGTATTTGTATTAAATTAAGAATAGTATTATTTTCCTTTGTGTTTGTCCTGCTCTGATGTGTATGGGTTTAGGGAAGCCAGTAGAGATTTTGTTATGGGAACCTTTTAATTTTTGTGGTCTGTCCAGATTAAAGTATCTGTGGGCCACAGCAGTTCCTTTCCAAAATTAAAACAGACAGATAGAACCTCTATTTGTCAGAAAATTGTGATAATGTTTGCACACAGCTGAAATTCAAAGATTTGGAAGCAGGTGCCTTTCTTAATGTTTCACATCTGATGTTTATGCCTGTGAATGTCTCCTAGTCCACAATTCTCCAGCTCAAACATTGGATCATTTTCATCCTGACTGCTTTGTTGTGTCCCATGTGTGTTTTATTCAGTGAGTTCAATAGCATGGTTTTAGCTAAATCCCACTTTAGGCAGTAATGTGGCTCAGAACCAGCTCCATATGGGAGTCCAGGGTTCTGACTCCATCCTCTGTGTGCCTTGGCCCCATCCTGGAAGGTTTTGTGCCCTCAGAAACCCCTGGGTGCTCTCCTGCCACAGCTCTGGGTGTGCAGTCTGGGGTGATGCTGCACAAATAAATTCCACTGTGCTGCATGGCATGGTGCTTGTGTTCACAGATTTTAAACATACAAAGCACAAACCAAGCCCCAAACTGACCAATCAAAACAGAAGAACCTTCCAATAACCCCAATAAATCTCTGAGTCCAGAGATGGCCAAGAGAAATCCCAGGGCAAGTGTTTTGTGGTCTCTCTGGATTACTTTTTTTCTCTGTTTTGAACTGGGTGAAAAGAGGGATAGGAATACATAAATGTGACCTTTTAGCTCAAAGGTGAGGAGCTACTCATAAACCTGGCATAAATTGTTCCATGGTTTAGGGTGGCATTCTCTGAAGTGCTTCTGTTTTGGTTAAAGAGCTCTTTACTTCACAGAGCTGGGTAATTGGTGGGTCTATGTGTTGTTCTTGAATCACCAAGTAATAATCTGTTTTCTGAAGGGTCTCTCACTGCATTCAGTGGTTCTCCAGTTTTTCTTTTCCATGGAGGTCAAAAACCATTTGTAAACCTGCAGGTCATCTCTGAGACTGAAGAAGAGCAGAACTTTCTCAGTCAGAGTTTTCCAACTGCTTCCATCTAATATTTAAGACACAGCATAAAAGTTACAGTTTATGCAGTAGCACCAGGGAGTGAATTTTGTATTGATTTTAAAATTAGTCGTTTTTAGCTTACTGTTTTATGCATCAAAAAATGGCCTCAGCTTCATTAAGAATGCTGTGTATTATTAATATACAGCATTAATTTAATCTTGGCACTGGGCTAGTAAAAGCACTTAAATCATTGCCCTGTCCTTAAAGTTGGACAAGTGAGGTAGCAATAAATGTGATGGGGAGCAAAACCATTTCAGAAAAGAGCTGTTGGTCTCAGCCCTGCTTTCCTCACACACCTCTTTTTTGGGGGGTCACTTTCATCCCCAGCTGTGGCTGCACAACAGGTGAGTCTGGAGGTGCTGAACTCACCATCTGCAGATCTGATTTTCGGCACCCAGGCCATTAGTTCAGGCATTTGGAAGCCCAAATAGTGATAAAGCAGGTGATTTGGGGTGAGGAAAGGGGATGGGGAGGAAATCTGCCCTTCTCCAGGACATTTGTGCCTTATCCTTGTTTTCAGGAGGGCTGGGCACAAGCTGCACCCTGGCAGGGTCAGTGCAGGAGTCTCCATGCACCCAGGTGGAGATGGAAAGTACCAGTGCTACAGGCACTCCAAGGCAAAGGAGGCCATTTCAGTCCCTGCTCTTGTGCTGGTTTATTTATAAGTTGTTAAAGATGTATAAAGTGATTTTTGGAGCAGCCAGTGGAGCCTCTCTGCTTCCAAGTGCATTGTCTGATTGACTGGTTACAGACTCCTGCTTGCTTTCCCATGTCCTTTTTATGCTATTAGATTCTCCCAAACTGGACTCTGACTTTTCTCAACTGGAATAAAAATCAAACTTTTGCAGGGTATGGGCCCATCCTGCAGCCTTTCTGTGCAGGGTGTTTCATGTGACACCTCCCACCAGAATTACTGTGGTTGTATTCCTGCTGACTGGACATGGCTCCATTTCTCTGCCAGATTTGTGGCCAGCTCACTAATTTAAAAATACTTTTGTTGAGCTCTTATTTGGCAAAGAGCAGTAATTTCAGCATTAGATGTACATTGACAGGATGGTTTGGGTTAGAAGGGACATTAAAACCATCTTGTTCCATCTCCTGTGATGGGCAGGGGGATTTCCACTAGACCAGGTTTTTCAGAGCCCTGTCCAGCCTGGCCTGGAGCACTGCCAGGGGTGGGGCATCCACAGCTTCTGTGGGCAGCCAATTCCCCATCACCCTCAGAATTTTTTCCTAATATTTATTCCTCTGCCCTAAAATTATTTTGCTGCTTGCAACCTGCTTGCTGTTATGGCATCCTGAAAATGAAGTTCTTTATCATTTTTCTGCTAATGCCAATTCAAGGCAAAATGTGGAAAGAGACCCTGCTGCCTCTGTTGAGTGCACTTGTTCTTCTCTGGCAGTAATCTATTTTACACAAATGCGTGATTTTGTAGCAAGGCCACCTTAAAAATGAAACAAACAAACAAAAACACCTCAAAGCACTTTGTGGGCATCATTATTCACCCAAGTTGTTTGTTGAGATCTGTTGCTACACAGATATTGAGGTGTGACAGCTGAGTTGGACTGATGGTGCTTTCAACTACCCCATCCTTCTTGGTGTTAGTTCAAGAAATACATCATGACAGATGGCATTGTTTTAAAGCTTGAGTATGCTGTGCAAAGCACTGAAAAGCCCTGAACCTTAGAAAAAAGCATTTTGTAAATTGGCATTCTGGAGTCTCTTTAACCTCCTTAGCATCACTTACAGCTGGACACATGACACATAGAAGCACTGTGGATGTGCCTTTAGGAATAGAAAAAGATAATTTTAAGCTCTTTGATATTTGAGGATGTATGAGGCAGAAGGTGTTGTCATTGTGTGGTTTTATTGTTGTAAAAGCAATTGTAGTAAAAGTTATGGTAATCCCTGGTGTTCTGCTTCAAAGCCCTTTGAAGTCTGCAATAATGGCTCCACTGAATCTTGGCAGCCTTTGAGCCCCTTTTCCCATTGTGGAGTGGCACTGATCAAACCTGGAGCTGCAAAGCTCTTCAGGAACACCTCTGTGTGCTTTCCCTGCTCTCCAGGCACTCACAAACACCAGCACAACCAGCATTTACAAAGTTTTCTTAGATGTGTTGATGAAAAGGACTCTCTAAGAGCTTGATATTATTCTGCCATCACATGTCAGGTTAGTGGGTTACAAAGTCTGTGCTACAGTAAGGAGCTTGCTGCCTTGGATGTCTGCATGAACCCATTTACCTCCACTTTCATGCTCTGATGATGGAGCTTTCCTTTTGGGACCAAAATCTGTTATGATCAGTCTTTGACCAAGCTCAATAAATGCCTCTCCATTGCTGCTGCTTTGTCTGAATGCAAGAGTAATGCCCTAAAAGAGGTTTTTAAATTTGAAAATGTGCTTTTTTTTGAAGACTTTGGGTCTGTTCTAACCATGGTGCTGCAATAGGGCTGTGTGAGCCCCCAGTGGTGTTTGCTGTGACTGTAAGGGATCACCTGCCAAGCACACACAAGGGAGGGGACACATGGCACACACCCACTTTGTGGGGGAGCAGTGACCTGAGGTGGCCAGTCCCTTCCTTGACCCCCCCGTGGTGGCTTTGGGCCCATTATTTAAATGTTCAATCTCACAATTTCTCGTTTGTGGGATGGGAAGGGTCTCTCCCCTCCTGGGCTGATTGTGCAGGGCTGCTCTCTCCAGCAGGGATGCTGTGCCCAGTGACTGCAGCACTGGCAGGAAGCAGCTGGAGCCTGGCCCTGCTCTGCCATGCCTGCAGTGCTCCATGCCTTGGAAAAATGGGATACAAACCTGCAGCACTGCCTTGCAGGGCTGTGAAATTCCACTCTCTGTTTTTGTGAGCAGCCTGATAGAGAGCTTTGCCCCCTCACTGAGCAGCAAGTTGTTTGGCTTATTTTTTTAATTGTCTTTCTTGCTAGCATTGCCAGTCACTTGGTGACACCTAAAAATGCCTTTTCCAATGTAATTGTTCTGACAAACCCCATTATTGGCTGATTGGGGAGCTCCTACTCTGCACTCAGAGATTCACTGCAGGTCCTCCTGAGAGTGAATTTAAAAAGCAGTGAGCCTCTGTTCTCAAGGAGAAGTTCCTCTCCTTGTTTAATAATGTCTATAGGAAAATTCCCAGCACTTGGCACAGTCCTCCTGTCTGCCTGTGTGCTGTTCAGATCATCCCAAAGGGTCTTGTAGCTAGAATATGTCTTTTTACCAGTTCTGGGCTAAGTTCTGTAGAAACTTATTAATTCCTCCCCTGGTTTGTTCCTATAGGGGATGGAGGTGACCTGACTGAAAGCTTTATGTAAGTAGAAACAATTCAGACTGGTTTTATTGAGTTTTCAGCTAGGTCTCAGAGATATGAATAGCTGCAAAACTGGGAAATACATTCCTAATAAACTCTACAGGTAAAAATGTAGAGACCTGGCCTCAGTTTGCTGTGATCATGCAGTTGGATGATTTGTAGCAGACCTGGCCTCAGTTTGCTGTGATCATGCAGCTGGATGTGGAGAGCAGTTAGGGTACATGGAGAATTGTCTGTTATCAGCTAAATATTGTGCTGAACCCCTGCACACACAGCCAAGCCTGTGGCATTTGCCTTTCCATGTTAGACATCTGCTGGTCAGGTAGTTCTGCACAAAACACATCCCCAGCCTGTCTGCACTGAGAGCAGAGGCCACAGGGACTCAGGGGCTGCTTTGGAGCACAGAATGGATTCAGGTGATGCTGTCAGTGGCTTTTTATTTACAGCTGCTCCCAGCACAGCACACAGCATGTAATGAGAGCAATTAAGGGAAGAGGGGACAACCTTGTTGAAAAGCATGTCAGAAAGGTGAGGAAGTGCAGGTCTGATGGAGGAGATGAGGCTCTTGGAGAGGGAAGCAGGATGTGTTTGCATCTTGCCTTCATTATGCATGGAAGATAAAATACTGCATTAATGAGAAGGTATTGAGCTGCTGCTAAATGAAGCTTTTTAAACTGAGTTAGGAGGAGAATTGGCCAAAGAGATTTTTGGGAATGGGAAAAGCTGAAATTGAATCCACTCTGGAAAGCAGAAGACAGAAAGGATGGGGGAATTAAGCAAACACAATTGTGGTACTTGTAAATAAGGTAAATGGAAAAGGATTAGCCTACAGCTGAATGGACTGAATGCTCTGCAAATCCACAGGGAGAGGTCACAAATTTGCTCTGAATTTTTGCAGGTGATTCCTATCTCTGTCTTGTCCATTATCCTGTGAAGAAAGAAAAGCTGCCTCTCTTCTGAGACAACTCTCCTGGGTGCACATCCCAGTGTCTGGGTTTGCAGCTACTGCATTGGGCAGGTCAGAATTTGGCTGGCTGCCTCTGCAAGCCTTTTGTTTAGGACTTGTTTAGGCCTTTGTTTAGGACTCCAGCTCCAGAGGTGGTTTCCAACACAAAGACCTAGTGGGAAACATGTCAATGAGCCTGGGGACCTCTGGAGAAAGAGTGCAGTGAAAATGGCAAAAAAGGAGATTTTTCTGAGGTTTGCTAGGTGAAGAAATAACAGAGGAAGATAGGACTTAAGAGCAAGAAAATTCTTTGGGTGGGCTGGGAGCTGGAGAAGGAAGAGCCTGAGTAGGACTGAATTATAGACAGTGAAAAAGTCTTTATAACTTGTGAGTTGCAGCTTTTTGTATTTGCTATGACTTAGCAAAGCATGGGCTTGTATTCTGTCTATTCCTGTGTTTTATGTTAAACATGTAATTAAGAGGTCTGAGTAAGAACCTGTGGGCTCTGCAGAAGGAAGCAAATTGGTGCAAATCAAGCTAACAGAGGGAAAAACTCCAGCAGAAAGATTGGAAGCAAGAACAGGGCAGCACAGGCAGAGAACTGCAGGATACATCCTCCTCCTCTTCCAGCCAGGGGTGCCACAAAACACTGGAATCTTTCTGGGAACTGAGCTTAATATTTAACCTCTCTTGAGTTGAATAATTGTGATAGGGAAAGTGGGCTTCTATACCATGAAGTGCTGGTGATAAAATAGACAGTGGCCAGAAGATGAGAGTGGTGGGTCAGGGAGCTTGTGGTAGAGCTGATTCCTCCTCTCCTGTGCCCTGGATCTCATCAGAGGGCTAAAGTGACTCTCCTGGATGTGGGCCAGGCTGCTGTAGAGCTTCCTGAAGGCTGGGATGTGAGAGATGGTGAGAAACACAGCTCACAGCTCCCTGGCCATGTTCTGTGCTCCCCAGCTCCCTGCAGCTGCCTCAGAGCTGGGGTGAATGACCTGTCAGGGGTGTGGTGAAATACTGCCTAACATGATGGTTTAGCCTGAGATGTACTTAACAAAATAAGGCTGTGAGTGTTGCACTGACCCCCTCTGTCCTCTGGAAGGGGGATTAAAAGGAGCAGGGGTGTGGGAGTGTGCAGCAATGGATGGGCTCTGCAGTCTGCAGGGGTGCAGTGATGGTGACAGGAGGCTGTGTCCCCTTGGGGTGAATGTCCCCCCCAGCCCCTGAGGAGGTATGAGGGGCTATGAAGCTCGTGCAGATGGGTGTGAGGGGCAGGGCAAGGCAGGCAGTCCCCACTGCTGCCTTCCCTCCATGTCCTGCTTTCTTGAGAGCCAGGAAAGAAAACTTCTCCTCCAGGTGCCTGGGGAGGTGATGCTGGGGTCGCTGGGCTCTTCCCTGCAAATTAGCTCGTGGCTTTGCCAGAAATGACATCATTTTGTTGAGCAGATTTCTTCATTAGGGAGCTTTCTAATCTCAGACATGAGTGGCACAGAATCCCTCCCTGCTCCCCAGGCACTGAGGAAGCCGGGCTGCTCTGCCAGTCTCTGCAGCACGCTCTGCTTATTTATCATTCATGGCATCATGTTTGTTTTATGACAAATGAACTTAATCATGATTTTCACGGTGGAATACACAGAAAAATGTACAAGATAACCATAGCTGCAGGTAGAGAAAACCAAACTTAATTTAGAGAGAATATACAGGAGCAGTCTAAGCAGCCGAAGAATTGAATTGATCTAATAAAAAGATTCAGCTATACATAATTTTTCATGCTGAAACAAAAGCCCTGTGAGACAGGATGGTGCTCAGGTTCTGCATTAAACTTTTTTCTTTTGTGTTTAATGCTCAGCCAAATCATTATTTGTTGCTGAAAAGTGCCTTTGGGTGTTGGGAATATTTTTTCTCCCCCCTATGTCCTAACGTGGAGGAGGGCAGGAATTGCAGATCATTTATTAATGCTCTGCTCCATTGTGGTCCTAATCTCCAACAGATGGGCCAGGATACTCTGGCTAACATTCAGTGTGAGCCTGCTGACTTGCACAGAGCTTCCCCTTTCAAGCACAGTGGTGCAGAGACTGAAAAAAGGCACTGAGTGTAGTGGTCATCCTGAAATGTGATTCCAGCAATTTCAGAAGCTGAGAGTTCATATCTGTGCTTGGGAGAGAAGGGGATGTGCACACATGGATGTGCCTTCCTATGGATGTGTTTTGGAGTAGTTGGGTTTTGATTCTTGGATGTGGCATTTACTGTGTGGCCATGATTGCCAGGGAAACTCTGATAACTGCTTTCTTGACTCTGATAATGCTGTATGCTTCCAATTTCAGCACCATTTCTGCTCCTTATCAGTGTTTCTCTTCCTTTCATGATACCAGAGCAGAAATTATTATGATTGAACCAGAAAGAATAATGTTTCAGAAACCATCCTACTGTTATCAGTGGATTTTCGTGCTGCTCCAGCCAACTGAAATAATGGTGTGAGCTGCCTGCACTGCACTAAAACCCATTTCTGTGTGTAGAAACATCATTAGAGTGGCTTGAAGTGCACAGCAATAAAGTAGAATTTAGGACAAAAAAAATAAAAGAAACTTTCTAGAGTGTAGCAGCAGGCATCCTTGAGTCTCCAGGAGATTTAGAGTCCAAGGGTGGAGAGCTTTCCTTAGGAGACTGGTGGCAGTAATTTGTTCAGTCTGGCAAGATGAGAGCTCCAAGGGAGGGATTGCTTCCCATGAATGTTTTCAAGGGTCAAGAGCTGATGCTGACAGAATAACTAATGGACATAGGTTGGTGATGAATAAATCCAGGCTGGAAATTTAGGAGACTCCTAAATATCAGACAGGTTGTGTAACAACTTTCTAGTGAGTATGAGGAATTAAAAACCAAATTGCTTTTTAAAACAGAGGTTTGTCATGGACATATTTTCTGAAAAATACATTTGCTAGGATTTTTCTCCTGAGAAGCTGAGAGGCCTCGGAAATGAAATGTAAACAAAAATTATCTGCTGCTGTGGAATGCAACAGGTGGATCTGTGATTGGTCTCATGTAGTTGTTTTTTAATTAATGGTCAATCACAGTCCAGCTGTCTCTGACTGTCTGGTCAGTCACAAGATTTTATTATCATTCCATTCTCTTTCTTTCCTTTCTAGCTTTCTGATGAAATCCTTTCTTCTATTCTTTTAGTAGAGTTTTAATATATCATTCTCTTTTAAGATACAGATTATATTATTATATATATTCAATATATACTATATTAAATAATAAGATAATATTATATATTATATAATATATAACATATATTATATTAATATATATTAAATATATATTATATTAAAAGAGAATGATATATTAAAACTGTACAAAAATAATAGAAGAAAGGAGATATATATTATATATATATATATATATATATATATATATATATATATATATATAAAATAAAATAATAAATCAACCTTCTGAAACATGGAGTCAAGATTCTCATCTCTTCCCTCATCCTGGGATGCCTACAAACACCACCACAGAGGTTGATCTCCTGAAAGGGGCCCTGTGACACTGTTTGTCATTTGGCAAGGAGATGGCTTTGCTTAGTGATCCAAATGTTCCCCACTTTTAGCTTTGAATTTTGTGGAAAACTGGTTCCTTTGCCTGTGGAGTGTCCTTAAAATGTGTTGGAAAGCAGCAGGGGCCTGTGTGAGGGAGCAGCTTGGTTACAGAAATCTGACTCCATGGCTAAAAGTTTGGTAGCTGTAGGTAAATAGGATGGCCTTGTCTCCAAAAAGTGGAGCTGAGGAGAAAGTCAAGGAGATGCCAGACCTTGTGGGGATGGAAAGGGCAGCAGCTCCAAGTGTATCCCCTTGTTGTGTGCCAGCCCTTGCCTTGCACATCTGGAAGGCATTTCCCTGCTTCCATTTGCCCCTTTGAACTGCTGCCATTCCCTCCCAGCAGCATCTCCTGCCAAGGGCTGATAGGAAATAGATTTATTTTTGAGGGCTGCAGTGCTGATAGGCACAAAGGACTTTCAGCCATTTCCAAGGCTGGCAGCAAGCCTCAGATCTGAGATCTCCATCTCCTTCTTTAAGTGTGGCACCAAGGCAGGCTGTGCTTGAAACTCTGCAGCCTCCTCCATATCTCAAACCCTCTGAGGGTTTTGTTTCTGCCCTGCCTGTGCTCTGCAGGGCTTTGCATGGGATGACAGAGGAGCATCACAGGAGAGACTGATTCCCATCTGGACATTTGTGCATTCTCCACCTTCTCATGTGCATTACCAATTGAATTCACTAGGAAAATGTGCTTCCAACCATCAAGCAGCACTTCTGCATCCTCACAGCCTCTGCTGCTGAGCCACAGCCCTGCCAGGAGTGCAGCACTGCTGCTCTATTTCCACCCAGCTTTACCTTTCTGCCTTCTCCCTGCATCTCTGGCTTATTCCTCTGGCCACAGGACACAGCCCAACCAGCTAAATTCATCAAAGCCATCTCTGCTGCAGCCAGGCCTGTTGGAGCTGCAATCCCAGAGACTTTGGGAACGGACCAGAACTGGGAAACATGCTAATTTTTAAGCAAGGATATGTACCTTCAAATTGCACATCAATTTAATGAGCATAAATTATGCAGGCACTCAGACTCTGGTGCATGTTAGTGATATTTTTAGTGCCTGGACTCTCAGGAGGATACATCTCTGTCAGCCCAGTGGCTCTAAGAGGCAGCTGAGTTAAGTCAAATTGCAGTTGGACCAAAGTCTTTTGTTTTTACCTCTCATAAAAGTGATGCCTCCAGTGCCATCTTATAAAGTTCACCAATGTCCTACTTCATAAACTTCCAGACGAATAAGGCTGCACAATTTAGATAGGCAGTAAAATCTAGCAGCCAAAGAGAAGGAACATTAGAAAAATTAAAGGGGTAGCTGGAAGATTGTTGCCTGAGTCCTGTCACACAGTGTTTAGCTCCTGCATCTCTGCTCATGGGTGTCCCCTCTCCAGGGAGAGGGACATGTGCTTTTCAAGGCAGGCTAAATGTACTTTATGGTCCAATGTTATGAGGGTAGGTAGATATGGCTTTGTGCACCTCCATGTGCTCCCACTTCATGTGGAGTAACAAGAGTGGCTCCAGCTGGAGTTGGAGCAGCTTTGAGGCAGGGCTAAGCCAGGCTCCAGCAGCCCTAAGGGCAAGAAACAGGAGGGATGCTTCCTCAGAGTCAATCCTTGCCTTCCTTGGTCTCCTACCCAAGAAGTGATGGGTGATTTTTACAAATTGTGGGTTCTTCCTGCTGTAACTGGTTAAATCATCCCAAACTGGTGCTTATAGAGAGGGGCAGAGCAGCTGTAATGTGCAGGGAGCAGGACACAGCAGCTTATTTGACTGATTCAAGCACATAGATGACCCTGGGGGAAGGTTCAGCCTTAAATCAGCACATTTCTGCCTCCTGCTAATCCCCCCCCTGCCCAGCATTTCCCAGCCCTGCTGGTGAGGATGCACAGAGCATCCCTCCAGCAGCACATCTGCTTCACACAAGGTGTCCACACCTGATAAGGAACCAAAACAGCACCAGGCTGGTGCTCCTGGACCTGTTTCAGGCTATCCTCTGGCAGACTGGCATGGCCATGGTGCAAGAAGCTGCTGCCTTGGTGCAGGACCTGCCCAGCAGCTCAGTTGTTCACCACGTTCCTCTGCCTTTGTGCACGTGTTGTTCCTCATGCTATTTGCTGCTCCAGACTGGAAAAGCTCATTCCCTGCAGGAAGGCAGGTAAAATGCCTGAGGAGGCAGGTAAAATTCCATACAGGGAGGCCACCACCTCATCATTCACTCCCAAACATCCTCCTCTTCAGGCTGTGTGCTGTTCTGAGAATAGCTCTGTGCCACAGCCTCCTCTGCAGGAACAGAGTTATTTATTCACAGGCGTTGGGTTTGCTCTGATAGTCTTTCTGAATTTATTCTAAAAAGAGATCTGCCTTGTGGAAGTGCCTGGCCCTTCCTCCAAAATGGAAGTGAGAAAAGCTCCTTGTGTGTTTTCTGTGCATGGTTAAAAATAGCATCCCAGAACTGTATGTTGGATAAATATGAATGAGGGAAGAACAAATGTAGTAATCTTCAGAGCCTACAAATGGACAGGTCTGCGTGTCTATCCTAGAGCTTTCTAAAATTTCTTTCCTCTCCCATTTCATACTCCTGTCTCTGCTTTCCTCTCTACCTTTCTTTGTCCTTTGTTCCCATGGCTTTGCTTTAATTCTCTTGCATCATTCTTTTTTTCATTTAACTCACCCTGCTCTGCCTATTTCTTTCCTTTCCCATCAGTGCCCTTCCCTGTCTCTGCTTTCCATCCTGCTCCTCTACCCCTCATCTTTTTCTTCTTTCCCAGTACTTCTCCCTGTTCTTAGCCAGTGCTCCCTGTTCTCCCTCTTGTCTCCTCTTCCTTTTCACTCTGGGACTGTTGATCCCCAAAGCCACCCCTGACCTGGGTTGCCAGCACAGCCTTTGGCTCAGGAGCAGGGATGGCAGCCAAAGGGAGGTGTTTTATTGCATTCTGGATGTGCAGACAGAAATACCTCACTGAAATGGCTGTTTACACTTGTCATCTTGCTCAGAAATCAGACATAGAATCCTCAAGCCTGCATCTGCTGTAGTTAAATGGATGAAAACGTTAGAAATGAAGAGTCTGCCCATATGTTGTGAGTGCTTTACAGTGACAGACCTGAATGTTTATCCACATGAAGACCCTTTCACACTATTATACAGTGTTAAATGGCTTCAGGGTAAGTGGATTCAAGCCAGAGAGGGTATAAATAGCTTGCTGGAAATGCTCTTCATGCTGTCTCCTATCCTCAACTTCCATCATCTCTCCCATTTCCAGTTTTTAAAGGAGAAAAATTATGGTTTTTTGGATATTTCAGGTCAGCCTGGGAGCTGTGTGGGCCTCAGCAGCTCTTTTTGTGTTAAAGCCCCATGGCTGATGTGAGCATCTGATGGGCTGTAAGGAAAAAGCCTGAGCCATGTGGATGAGAAAGCATGAAATGCTATTTAAAATTTCTTGGAATCCCTAACTTATTGTGGGAAGCCATTGCCTAAAAAATTAGTTGTGTTTAACCACACAAAGCTGCTTTTCCTCTTGGAAGAGGAATTCAGTGGAAGGATGTAGTTACCTTTGTGTTAGAACATGGGCAGCCCTTGTTCTTCCTCCATCCAGTGCTATCTGTCCATCCTCTGTCCTGTACTAACCTAATTTCATGTGTGTTGAGGACTGTGCACTGTTCTAACATTCAACATCAGAAAAAAAAAAGGGTTTATTGTTCTTCTTAATGAAAAGGAAAGTTCTACTGAAAAATTAAACCTCTGCAACATTATACTTTAAATTCTTGTCAAAAAAGGAGGTGAAAAGATCTGAGTTTAAATGTGTTTGCTTGGGCTACTAAAAATCCTTTTTGCCTATATTTAAATAAGAGCATATTTTGTTCACTTCTGGAAACTTGGCTGTGAAGGGGCAGCTTTGGGCAAGCTGGGCCCTTCAAAGTGGGGCTCCTTTTGCTTTTTGCCCTCCACAGTTCTGTGCCACAACTGATAGCACTGAGGAAGACAGGACATGGTTGATCCAGTGCCTGGATCACCTGCTGCTGGGAGCAATGGGAAATGGAAAGTCAAGATGTCTCTTACCCCTGCTGCACAACTCCTTCCAATAGATGGGATTTTGGAACAAGCAATTTATATTAATACTCAATAGGATGTTGCTATAGCAACCATATGATGTGGTGAATAATTTCATGGGCTTAAATCCAAAATGCTGGGAGCAAAGATGGGTCTGAGCATGATTTAGAACTTGGGTCATGTGGGTGCTGTGATGGAATGATTGAACTTGGGGAAAAGTTAGGGGAGAAGACAAAAGATCCTCTGGCTCTGAAGGGAGCTGGACACTGTTAGGTGCAGCTGGGGTGGGAGAGTGAAAATCAAGGACACCCCAGAATCCTCCCTGTGTACCAGTTTGCATGTGCAGCCATGAGGGACCCTGATGCACAGCAGCTCCCTTTTGGTATTAGAAGTGTGCTGTAAACCAGATCTGACATTTAGCTTCAGGTCAAATTAAATTGATTTGACCTAGAATGATTTTTATTGGTTTGTTTTTGTTTCACGTTAAAAAAATCGTTAAAAAAAAAAAATCTGTTACAGCCCAGTTCCAAGCAGAATTACTTCTCTTTAATTTTCTCTCTTGCCAAAGTGAAGAGTCTCTTATTTGCCCAGTTTTCATCTGCAGTGCTAAGTTACAGGAGGCAAAACTGGGCTGTTTATGGTGGTGCCAGGAAAAGACATCTGGAACCCTGTCAGAGGGCAGAACTGGAATTTATTCCCTGTGCTGTGTGTGGAGATGCTGTATGGACACCCCTGTGCTCCCTGTTCCACCCCCTTGCCCTTTTCCATCAAGAAATATACCTTGTAGACATGTAGCCTAATTTTATATATTAACTTCAAGCTACTTTTCCTCCCATCCTCTAAGACTGTGACTAATTCCCTCCCTTCACTTGTACCTTGAGAGTATTTATAGCCTGTGATCCTGTTCTTGCCCTCCCTTCCCTCTGCTGTGCAATATAAATTTATCTGTTATTCCCTCCTCCAAACTGGCCCCTGGGGTCCTGCCCTCCAGTGCCTGTGCTATCAACATCTTCTGTAGCTTCTCTGCATCTTTCTCTTCTTGTCCACCTAGACAGGAAAAACAACCCACAGAAATGCCCAGCTCCTGGGTTTTCTGTGGTGAAGGACAAGGTACAAACAAATAACAGGATCTCTTCTGCTGCCTTGTCCATCTCTATCAGGGACTTTCTGTTTTGCACTGCAGGGTTAGTGCATGAGCTCTTATTTATGTTATTTTTGTTCCTGGGCTGGCTCTGGACTCCTTTAGGGTCCTGCAGGGTCCCTGGGCACAGAGTCACCACTCCCTGAGGCATTCACAGCACCCTGACTGGGGTGTGTAATGCAATGAATGATTACCAGAATCTGATACTGCATGTAAAGACCTCCCTCCAGGACATCTCAGTGTTTTAATTCCCCTGTTATCACTTTATCCATCTGACTGATATCCTGTATGGACACTATGAGTTGATTGCCAGAGGGAACCAAATGCCAAAATTACAAGAGAAAATGAAGTTTCCCACACTCAGTATTTTTCCTGTGTTGCCTAGAGCCAATGTTATAGCCAAGAAGGCTATTAGATTAAATTTTTAACACTTTTATTTTGAAGCACAAGCCAGAGGCTGGACATGACTGAGCACTATGTGCTGGCAGCACAAAAAATCAACTCTGTCCTGGGCTGCAACAAAACCAGTGTGGGCAGTGGGTTGAGGGAAGGGATTTTGCCCCTCTGCTCTGTGAGACTCACCTGGAAAGTTGCATCCAGCTGTGGAATCCTCAGCTCAGGAAGGACATTGAACTGTTGGAGTGAGGCCACCAAGATGCTCCAAGGGCTGAAGCTGCTCTGCTCTGGAGACAGGCTGAGAGGGCTGGGGTTATTCAGTCTGGGAAAGAGAAGGTTCTAGGGTGACCTAATTGAAGATCTTCAGTACCTAAAAGGGCTACAAGAGATATGGACAGGGGCTGGTTACAAGGGCATGGACTGACAGGACCTGGGGGAAATGGCTTTTAACAGACAGAGGTGAAGTGAGATTGGAGATTAGGAAGAAATTCTTCCCTGGGAGGGTGATGAGGCCCTGGTGCAGGTTGCCCTGTGGCTGCCTCATCTCTGGCAATGTTCTAGGCCAGCTTGGATGGGGCTTGGAGGAACTTGGGATAGTGGAAAGTGCCCCTGCCCATGGCAGAGGGGGGGGAACTGGATGATCTATCAGGTCTCTTCCAACCCATTCTATGATTCTAATGCTTAAGCTAATCTAGAAGTGATGCTCTTCCCATTGCCCTCTGGCTCAGTGACAGTGGTAGACTCTAAATTGGGCTTTTCCCAGAGGATAAACTGCTTCACTAGTCATGGAGTTTTCCGGATCTCCTATCTCTTTGAGAACAGCATGGAAAAAACTGCTTGCCGTATTTTCCTATTCTCTTTGGACATTTTTATCATTGTGGCACAGACCTGTGGGTGAATCAGCAATATCTGTAGAGATGTCCTGTCCAGGACTTGTTCTAGAATCTGCTCCCTCCTCAGCTGAAGTGCTGTTCCTGGTGCATGAGCTGGGAAGGAAAGGTCCTTGTTGGTCACCACAAATGCAATTCTGGCTGTTGTGTAGCTGTTTTCCAGAAGCAGCTCCTGCTAGAGCCTGAAGCAGGAGAAGTGGTCTGGGGGTCATGTATTCACCCTGTCTCTTCAAGCAGGAGCACCTCTCTGATTGCATCTGAGAGTTCTTTCTTTTACTGCTCTCCAAAACTTCCAGGTGCTCAGGGTCTGAAACCTTCCTGGCCTGCATAGGAAACTATTTCAGTGCCTTCAGCCTCCTCTAGGACCAGGATGGGAGTCCAGGGTGTTCCACTGGGGGAAGAGACATTCTCTGGAGGAAAACAGACCTGCCTGTGCCTGAAAATCAAAGTTTTCATTGCAGCTTTTCCTAGAAATCCTGCAGCAGGTGTGGGTGAGGCAGCAGCACACAGCACATGGATGAGGTGAGAGGAGAGCTCTGCTCCTGCCTTTCCCTGCAGCTTCCACAGGCACCTGGGGCCTGACCCAGCTCTGGTAGAGCTGCACAAGGTTAGCAGGAGCTGTGTAATTATCCCCAGCCTTTCCCTCGTGGAGCCAAAGCCCTGCTGAGCTCCAGGAGAAGATCCTGACAGGGAGGTTGGTCCTGGCACTGCTGCAGAGCTGCTGCCCCCCTCCTGCTTTAATCACACACAGCAATCCCAGCAAATGGGTGGTTTGGATCAAGCTTGCTCTGCCACAGCCTCAAAAGCTTTCAGGAGTGCAGGCTCTGCTGTCATTAACTCTGCAGAAGGCTGGGATTTAGTAACCAAGGTCGGCTGTGGGCAGCTGGGTCCCTGCAAGGAGGGAAGGAAGGAGCAGGAGCAGCTCCTTGGCTCTCAGGGAGGGTGATTGTGGAAACCCAGGGAATATTTCTCTGTCTGCTCTGGGCTGCCCTGACCCCCAGGGGAGCACTGACTTTGACCCTCATACATGAAGAAAGTTTCCCAGACTTCAAGATAGACTGGAATCCACAGAAGTGTGAAATACATTATAGAGAGCAGTGTAGACGCATCACTTGGTGAGAAATTTAGGTTTGGGGATTTTTAGTATGTTGTGAATGGAAGCAAGATGGAGGGCACAGGGTGCTGTCCTGGGTTTCTTCTTCATGCTGCTTCTTCCTTCTTCTTCATGGGGTGGCATTTTGTAATTGGGCAGAAAAGTCCCCATTGCAGCTCTGTGGGATCAGTTATTGGGTTAAAAGGGAAAATAATCCAGGTGTCAGTTCTTAATTGGATAATTTAGTCTTAAAAGACCTTGTAACAAGAGATTGTTGGCCATTTTGTGCCTTCAAATGAAAAGCTGCAGAACTCACAGTAGTGAGACTGTTTTACTGATAAGAAAAAATAAACACCTGAGTCTGAACATGAAACTACCATCTCAAGTGCCTCAAATCCAGACCCAGAGAAACCAACATCTGGTACTGCCACAGGTGACAGTCAAACTAACCTCTGTTCCTTGAAATCTTAATTATACACTCTGAAGGGTTCAAACTTTCTGGCCGTTCTCCTGGGTAGGTGAGTATTGGTTTCTCTGGGCCTGGATTGAAGGCACTCAAGATGGTAGTTCATGTTTGGACTTGGGTGTTTATTATTTCTTATGAGCCTCACAACCATGAGTTCTACAGCTTTTCATTAGCAAGGCACAAAACAGCTAACTATCTCTTGTTACAAGGTCTTTAGAGGCTAAACTATTCAATTAAGAAAGGATACCCAGATTATTTTCCCTTTTATCCCACTAACTGATCCCTGGAAGCCCACAATGCAGACTTTTCTGCCCCATTAGAAAATATCACCCAAACCCATTTAGAAGAAGGTAAAGAAGAACAACCTGCCTCCACCCTGAAACCTTCATCTTGCTTCATATTTATTTCTATATTCTAAAATCCCAAACTCTAAGTTTTCCACCCTGTGATATTACACACTTCTAACCAACTACACAACCATATTCCCAGTACTATTAATCAATTTTGGAAGCCTGTTCCATGACCTCAGGTCAAATGCAGTGTTCTCTTGTGGGTCTGTGCCTTAAAGTACAGAAAGTTTAAATTTTTAGCATCCAGGCTCTCAACAGGTGACCAGTTTTGGTGTCATCTACTCACAGTAAAGGGAGGGAAGGACTTGTGTTGGTTCTTCCATAACGTAGAGTGAAGGGTGGGATAGGTCTAAAAAACCTCCTCCAAGGGGGTGAGATATCTGGGGAGGATTTTCCTGTCTCTGCCTGGAGTGAACTCATCTGTCACTGGAGAAAAGACACAGTGGCAGGCAAAGAAAGGAGAGACCTTGAATGCAAGGACATTTCAAGCATTAGTTATAGCACACATGGCCCAATCCTCCTCAAGCAGAAGCTGCAGCCAGCAGGTTGATGCTGATTGATGACTGCAGTGGCTCTGCCCCAAATTCTGAGAGGTTTAACTTCTAATATAATTTTGAAAACTTTTTTGATTGACTTTCAGATGCATCCTTGATGGCATCACATTCTAGAAACAGAGAGAAATTCCTTAATGTGCAAGGAAACCCCATTAGCACTTGGATCAGAGTCTGCTGTCTCACCTGCCTCTGCAGAACCTCCCCATCCTTCTTATTTTCTTTAAATATTTTCTGATATTATGTATTCTACATTCTACTCAATGCTCTACAGGGCTTTTTGTCCTGTTAATGTTTCTGTTGCTGCCTGTAAGGTAGACACCAGCCAGCACACCTGGTCCTCTGGCCTTTCTGGAGCAAGTCATGTTGAGGTGGAAAAACCTTGGGTGGAAAGAGAGCTTGATGATGATTTTTGATATTTTTCTGCATCTGCCTGTGTCAGCCTGGCACTGCTGTGTCCTCTCTGACCTAGATTTCCCTTCTGTCCCCTGGGCATTAGATTTGATCCTGATTTATGGCCAGTAATGCCCTGTCTTCAGACTCTATTTGCTGGCTCCCAGGGCCTCGTACTTCCTTCCCTGGTGACAGTTTTATGCAGGTGTAACTCTTGTACCTTTGGTGGAGTCACTCCTGATTTACCCCAGCCTGCAGTCCTGACAGCTGGTTTTCTCCCTGAATTACTGTGCCTGACACATCACTGTAGGTGTTAGGCATTGTCACAAAATTAATTTTCCTCTCGAGAGCCCTCAGTGATTTCAGCTGAACCTCTTTGCAATTGTGCCTCTGTCTCCCTGGAAGATTCATGCAGCTGGAGTAGATCCAGCCTTGGGGGATGGGGAGCCAAGTCCAAGTGCAAGACAACCCTTTTTGCCTTTTCTCTCACTTTTATACATGGCTTTCCATGAAATTTCCACAATTTGTTGTGGTCAGGTATGAGAGGCATAGAGAGAACTCAGCAATCCCTCCAGATGTGTATCAGTTTCTTACTAAAAAGCTTTTATTTCAGCAAAGCTCTTCCCCAGCATTGGGTTTTCCCTCACTGTAGAAGAGCCTGGAGCTGCAGGGCAGTGATTTCTGTCCCAGGTTTATCTCAGCATCAAAAGCAGGCAGCTTTGGAATTTCTCCCTTTTCCAGGCTGAGCTGGAATCTGTGGCTCTGTGGCTGGGGATTGACTTGGAGCAATCATGAAAAGCTGAATTTAAAAGGAACTGGGACTCAGCAAAGGTGGGGCTGGATGGGCTGAAGGTGCCTGAGAAGGGAATTCCAGGGATGGAATCTGGCCAGGAGAGAAGGTGGTTCTGCAGGGGACATTGGAGGACAACCTGGTCTGCTCTATGGGTAAAAGCAGCGAGCAGCTGAATTTCCTGAATCATGCTGGAAATGGGATTTCAGTATTTTAAAACTTAAAAGAAGAATGAGACTTAGCCAAACACATCCAGATTTTGTGAGATGTTTTGGAGTCTATTGCTCCAAAGGGAGTTGGGCCCCATTTCAGGTAATGGAAAATCATGATTTAGGTGCTAATTCACTCAGTGCTTGGAGTATTTTTGTCATGGAGTTCAGTGAAATTTTATCATTCCAGGGAAAATGTGACTACGGTGAAATAAGAAAGAATTAATCTTATAAGTGGACTTTAATTATCCTCAGAAAATTGCATTTGAAGGTATTTTAGGTAGTAGCATGGTGTCGTTGAAACCCATCAACCAGTCATCTTACTATCACTGGAGTGGAAAACCTTTTTACAAGAACCAGATTTTTGTTAACTCACTAAATTATATTTATATGTTTTTTTTTTTTTAAGTAATGCTGGACATCTAGCAACATTTGCAAATTTGTGCACGTTTCAAACCATTCTTGTGCTTTCTCAGGCCCCTTTTAAAATGCTCTGTATTTTTCATGCTGTCCAGAGTGCTGTGGAGAGCTGTCACAGACCTTATGCCAGGGTTTTACTGCCAGGTCAAACTGCAGCTCTCTGAGACAATTTATTGAAGCAGAAAGCCCCAAGGGCAGGTGGGGGTGGGTGGGAAGTGCTGAATCATTTAGGATGGGTTCACTTTGCACACTGATGGTTGGCTTTGGGGCACCTGCTCAGCATCCCCTGCCTGGTGCTGTGAGCCCTGGAGTGCTGTGGATGCCCACGGGAGCTGAGGACCTTCAACACCATCAAACCTGGAAGCTCTGCTGCCCTGTTTGACTTGGCTTGGTCTGGGGTGCACCATGACACCCTCAGCAGCAGCAAAAAGTGGACCTTGGTGTCTTTTTGGAGAGGCACTGACAGGGAAAAAATACTGATGTGCTGCAGCACCTGTGGCCAAAAAAAGGGATGCTGGTAATATCCTGCTGGGATGGAGTGGACCTTCTTAATTTTATTAAAAGTTCAGCAGTGTTTCCTACACATCCCTCCCACAGATGAGGCTGTAGCACTCCAGAACCGAGCCAGGACCTGATCCATGCCTGCCCAGCTGTTGGAAGAAACCAGAAGCTGGCTGGGGCAACAGGAAAAGCCCCCAGGCAGGTCCTAGGGAAGAACCATAACGTGGCGGCGACCTGCCACCAGCTGCTGAGGGGAGATTCTCAACCAAGCAAGGTGATGCTCCCAAAAGTGTTAGGGCTTCTAAGGGTTGGAACCTTAAAGGGATTTATCCCCTGCTTTAGTCTCTGTGCTTACAAGAAGGTGGAGATCAAATTGTTGATCCTCAGCCAAGGATTTTGGGGCTGGGATCCCAACCGACCCTCTTTCCCCCATATATTTATCATGTGGAGGACTGAGATTGGGTATCCCTGGGTCTGGAAGCTGCAATGCCTGTTTACAGCTAAAGCTGTGGGACAGTGATGCAGCTCCATCTGGGAGGCTGTAGTAACTCACATCCTCTGCAGAATGACCCTGAGGAGAGATTTTACATGCACCAAATCTTACATTAACTTGTTTGAATTTAGGACTTGCTTCCATCTCAGGGGGGGATGAATCAGAAGCCACTCCAATGAAATCACTTGAGTAATCAGAGTGTCAATAGGATTAAGCCTGTTTTTTCCACACTGTCCTTTTGTCCTTTTGCCTTCCTACCTGTGCAGGAGCCAGAACTTTCCATGGCAATGTTTCCTCTGGTGGCTGTGAGATGTGGAGGGGAAGGATGGTGTCCTGGTTTAGGGCAAATTTGGGAGAAAACCTCCAAAAGGGGGCCCCTCCAGAAAGCAAACCCACACAGCTCCTCCCCTCAATCAGTTTGGGAAGGATTCCTTGGAGAGAAGTGGAAAGAACCTGTTAATTTAACAGGTACAGCAGCCCCAGCACACAAAATGAACAATACTGCATGACACCACTCTGTCACCTCTCTGAAAAAGATGACAAATTCAGAAAGTCTCTCTGGGGGTGGTCGCTCTGTTCTCAGTCCCTCCGGCGCTGGGGCAGCTGCTGCCCAGAGTAGGCCCCGCTGGGCCCAAGGTGCAAACTCTCGGTGTTTGCCAGGGCCCAGCCCAGAGCAGGCTTGAGTGGTTCCAAAAAAAAAGAAAGGAGAAACAGTCCAGGGGAAAATTTGGACTGCTTAGCTAAACTAACTAATGAGCAGAAGCAAAAAGCAAGAGCAAAGCAGGAGTAAAGCAGAAGCAAGAGGAAGAGCAAAGCGAAAAGCCAGGCAAAAAGAGAAAGCAGCATCATGTACTGCCCTGTCTGTGTGTCCCACCAGCCATGGGGGAGCGGCTGATAACAAAACCAAAACAAAACTTTCACTCTTCAGAGCCAGTCTTGAAGGCACAGAACATAATATCCAGCATAAACAGAATACACAAATGGGGATACAAGCATCACATCACCCTAGGACAGATGGATAACCTGCACAGCTGAGGCACTACTCCTTGCTGTCCCCAGGAGCTGAGGCAGCAAGGAGCCGCCTTCCTGCTGCTCTCTGTGTCCCCAGCGCATTCAGGACCATACAGAGAACCACGGGGAGCAATAACAGAATCAGCTACCCTCCTGAACCATCCGGTTAAAAACGAGAGCAGGCTCCCAGTACTAAATTGATTTCAGCTTTTCTAATAAGAAAAATAAAGACCTAAAGCAAGGGGGCCTGGGCCAAGCAGGAGCGTTTCTGTCGAGGATGGAGCAGCGCCGGCGCTGGGGCTTCCTCAGCAACCATGCCCCCGATGTCCCAGAAGGAGTAACACGGATTCAGTGGGTCAGAAGCCTCTTTTTATCCTGTTTTTTGTCCCTTTGGATTGGTTGCTTTGTGGATCCTTCATTTGCGTGAAGGTTTAAGGTGCTGAATTGGCCCACCACAGTTCTTTCCAGGCTGGCTCATGGTGCACTTTCCTTAGGTGTGTTATGTTACCTTGAGTACCATATTTCTTACAACTCCCCTTTTAACCCCTTTTACAATATAATAACCAAACTAACAGTACATGCTTAACAATCTATCAACTATTTTACAACAGTTTCTAACCTATTTTTAACAATCCAGTTTTCCTGCAGCATCCATTTTGCAAATGAATCCCCAAAAGACTCTCGGGGTGTGGCTGTCTGTCTCCCAATGCCATTTGTGGAGATATATCTGTGCTGCAGACAGGATGGTGAGAGTTCTGGAGGAAAGGAAGTTGCCAACCTGTAAAGTGGGTTTGGGAATCCCGAGCTAAAACAAAGAGCACCATCTCCTGGCAGCTGGGAATAGCTGGCACTGCTCGAAGGGATGCACACCCTGCTGCAGCTCTCCTGCAGGCAGCTTGCTGCTGTCTCTGTCTAGCCCAGAGCATCTGGAGGTGGGATAGCTCAGGGCTGACAGCTCCAGCCTGTTGTAGTAACTTCCTGAAGCCAGGTCTAATAAGCTCTCGGAAGCCTATAACACACCCAAGATAGCTCAGCTACCCTTGGAGGCATAAAAATCAGCAGGATGGCTTCTGTTGTAGTGTTTGGAAACAAAAAAAGGTTTAATAAAAGGCAAAATAACAATCAGAAAAACCGAGCCAGGTGCTAGATGTTCTTGCTCCTGGTAAAACACTTAACAAAAGCAGTTAGTTTCTTTGTTCATGTCTTAGTTAATTGCCCAGTCGTGATTTTTTGGCTTCTGTCCAATTAGCTATCCTTTTAAGTCTGAGGTGAAGTCCCCAAGGTCCTATGAGGTGGCTTTTCAGCTAATGGATGAGAGAAACTTCTGGGCTTCTTTCCTTTTTAGGAGGACAAAGGATAGTTTTGCCACTCTGTCAACAAGGGGCACATTCCTACACCAGCCACTGAAAAAGGCAGATCCAGGGGACACTGGAAGCTGATCCAGTGGTGTTATCCACAGGACAATGGTGCCTCTGTGAGCATCTCAGCTCTTTGAGCTCTCAACCAATTTTAGTTTCAAGATCTGCTTGAGTTGGAGCACAATTGCTAAAGTACTTTTGAGTTTTGTTTGGATATTGAAGGGTTTGGGTTTAGAAAATCCATGCAGAAGGGTCTTGCAGAACTGAGAGCATCACTCCCAAGTGGGGCACTCAAATATCCCTGAGGGTGGCCAGATCCTTTTGAAGCAGTGCATGATTTGGGCTGGGGTTGAGAGATGCCTCTGCCACTCATGCAAGCTGCACTTGCCACTGCAGGAAGGTGCTAGTCAATATTGGGAAATCCAAAAGGATATTGGGAAATCTGGAGCTTCCTGAGGTTTGGGTTGAATTTGAAATCAAGCAGAGAGGGAAGAACAGCTTGGTCTGGATCCAAGGAAATGGTGTGCTTTGAATTTGAGACAGACCTGGGACTGCTGGTCTGTCTGGGTATGGGAAAGAGGAGTTGAAAAGTGATGTAAGACTAAACATCTGCATAATGATGTGTATGGATACAGATGAGAATACAGTAAGACATTATGAGTTTTAAAAAGGAAAATAACTGAGTTGGGGAACTAAAAGAACACAAGGAGACATCATGTATCAGGGTGAAAAAGCAGGAAAAATTATTTCCCTTTTTCTCCCCTCATTTTTAAGTGTGAGGAATAAAAATAAGCCAAGGTCAAGCAAAGGCTTTTTACTAGTGGCTGATGACAAATTGTAAATCTGGTAGAGAAAAGAAAGGCAGGACTGTTTAATAACTACTTTTGTTGTGCATTTGGAAGAAAGCAGGAAGTTACATTTTCCTAGTGGTCATGGCTGAGTGATAAAAATGAAATTATATCTCTAATTGATTAATTACTGCAGGTCAGGGATTGTTGAAATGGGACAGGGTGGACCTGGATATGGGAGAGAGCTGGGAAGAAGCTCCCTGCTTCTGGGAGCTTTCATCCCTGCAGCACTGGAGCAGCCAGTAATGACTCCTGAAGCTCAATATCCAAAGCAAAAAGCCAGAGCCAACTATTGAAAAGATTTACAGGAAGTTGCTGGAAGCTGCTTGTTCCCACTATTCTACTTTTGTCTGAAAAGGTCGCTGAAACCTTAATTCCTCCCGTTGCAACCAAAAAGATTTTGTCTTCTCTGCATAGCTCCAGGCTGTAAAAGCTGCAGCACCTAATTAAAGATCAGTTCTCCGCTCTTTCTTCTGAAAAATTATTAATTTTGAGCAAATCAGTAACAGGCAATAAATACAGGACCTTGCACTGTGGGGTTGCCAGCTGTTTTGGAGAATTGAAATTTCACATCACAGCATCATGAAATGGTTTGAGTTGAAAGGGACCTTAAAGCTCATCTTGCTCCAACCCTCCTGCTGTGGTCAGGGACACCTTTCCATTAAACCAGGTCCCTCAAGTGTCACTCTGTGCCAGTGAAGATCACCAGAGCTGCATGTGAAGCTTGATAGGTTAATATGAAATAAGGTTATTTTCTGGAAAGTTGAGCACAATATTCTGAAGTGATCAATTTTAATAAGGCCAAGAATACTCCAGTTGGGGAAAAAAAGGAATCACTTTTTTAAAAATCTGCTCTTTTTCTTGATTGTGATCCTCAGCTAACTTTTTGTTCCCTCTTCCAGTGTGCTGCAGCAGAGCAGCTTCCCTTGATCCAAATTGGTCTTGAGCTGCCTTTCTTAAATTAAGAGCTACTCAGCATGGAACCAATAATTTCTAATTTCCTGTATCAATTGCTAAATAGCTCTAAATCCAGTTCCACAGGAGAGGATTTCTGGAGCATTCACTTATTCTGAGCAAACAAAACAGTCATTTTTCAACCTTTTTTTCCCTTTGCAGTTGATGAAAACACATGTACCTTGCTGAGCATCTCAGCTGGGCTGGAGTGATTGTATCAGACCCATTACTTCTTAGCTGGTTGCAGGAAGTGAAATTATTTCCCGAGGGCTTGTGTTACAAGAAAGCACAACTGCTCTCAAGAGCTGAATAGCTTTCCTTCACCTGAATTGGCAGGCAAGTTTTTGGGCAGTTTTGAGTGAAATCCAGATTAAAAAAACCCTAACCTTTGTTATAAGGGTGAATTCAGACCTGATATTGTCATCTGTTATCGGTGCTATTCAAGGCTTCTCCTTCCCACGGATATTGAACCAAATAAACTTAAAGTCAGAGAGGGCATTGCTAAATCACCAGGCTCTGAGTACACTATTCTTCAGCAAAAATCTGCTCAGCTATTATCAGTTTCCATGTCTTTAATAGCCAGTCTAATAGCTGAGAGATTCACGCTTCCCAAACGAGAGGCAGTTTTGGCAATGGCTGTAAATCAATCCCAGTGGAAATAGGGAGTTACATTAAATCCTATTAATTAGGCAATTTCAGCTGTCTTCAGTGCTTTTGACTCTGCTGTCGCCTTGAGAGTTGGGATCCCCATATGTCCTGCTAATGTGAACCCTCCCTTTGCTCACATACCCTGTAACTCTCTCTCCTCCTCAACCTCAGTAGGAAATGCATTTTCTGGTTTCATTTTTATTTGCAAAGCTGCTGCAGGAAAAAACCAAAAAGGTTTATAATTGACGGTGATTACATTCTAAATCAGCTCCTCTGTTAACATCTGCTACAATACTGGGTTTGTACTATTTGAAAATATGATGTTTGAAAATGTGATGTTTGTGTCAAGGACTATTTCAGGGTTATTTTTCTTTCTGCTGAGGAATAACCTAAAGAATAGGATGGTATTTTCTCAACCTCTCTTTATCACTGTGAGCTCACTTTATCACTGCTGTGAGCTGCTCAGGCTATAACTCCTGCTATGAAGCACCTGACACAAATGCATTAGAAACCTTTTCACTGCTGTATTGATCAGCATTGCTAAGAGCTGCAAATGCTTGTGCTTCTGGCTCCCATGTACTGTGGACAAAGCACAAATGAAAGCTGTGAGCAGCATCTGTGAATATTGCTTTGGCAGTGCCTTCCATCTCCTTCTTCTCTGTGCTCCCTCTCTCCTAGCAATAGTAGGATGTTTGTAGGAATGGATTTTTGCCCTCTGATGGTGTTGTAGCAGTGCATTCCTCGTGAGCAGAAAGTATTCCACAGCCATCTTGAGCTGGTCCACAGCCACTCAGGGCCAGTGGGGCTTTTCCAGCAGATTCAGTGGGCTTTGGATCAGGTCCAGGAGGCACTGAGGAAGCATTTAGTGAAAGAGCAGCCCTGAAACCCTGTGATTTAGACAGCCACTCACCCAGCACAAATAGTAAATTACAAACAGCAGATACTGGCAGCAACAGGCATGAATAGTCTGTAGTCAGCAATTCACAGTCTGGAATATGTTGGCGTAAACAATGCATCAGATAATTCCAGCTAACCAACACATTTGTGAAAATCCAAGCCTGTTCATGGATAATTTTCAGGAAGGCAAGTTCAGCAAGAAGAGCATTGGCAAGAAATAGAACCTTTCCCTTTTTGCTTACTGTTCATTTAGGAATGTGTTCTGGGTATGAGCCGTCGTTGCAAGGCACTGGATGACCTCAGGTAGACCCTGGGTGTTGGGCAGCCCAGTTTATCCCTTATTCTGCTTTGGTTTCACTGTGGTTTTCCCCTTAGGCTTCATTCTCACATAGCTTTGCTGTTGGGACCGAATTATTGGGAGCAGTGAGGATGGGATCTGCCTCCAGCAAGTCACAAAAGCATCTTACAGCCCTGAGTGAGGTGGCAGGAAAACAGAAGGTGAAATTTGGAGTAGTAAAATATTGTATTTTCAGGGAATGCTCCGACAAAGGCAGGAATGATGAATCTGACTCCATGTTCTCAGAAGGCTATTTATTACTTTATAATACTATATCATATTAAAGAATACTATACTATACTAAAGAATACAGAAAGGATACATGCTAAATGCTAAAAAGCTAATAATGAAAACTGGTGACTCTTTCCTAAGTCCTGGCACAGCTTGGCCCTGACTGGCCAATGAGTCAAAACAATTCACAGCAGAATCCACTGAAACAATGACCTGTGGGTAAACAATCTCCAAACATATTCCACATGAGCAAAACACAGGAAAAGCAAATGAGATAAGAATTGTTTTCCTTTTCTCTGAGGCCTCTTAGCTTCCCAGGAGAAAAATCCTGGGAGAAGGAATTTTTTCAGAGAATGTGAATGCCACCATTAAATGTAAAGGTGCATAGATTGAGAGGGGGAAATAAGGCCCAAGTTCACATCTCCACAATGACCCTCACCAGTCTGAGGCAAAAGCCTGCTTTGATGATAAATATTTCTATGAAAAGTTCAATGCAGTGCTACACAGCAGCGAGAACACCCAGCTGAAGTCTGGGAATGACTGGGAATGGATGATTTTCCACCTGCTGGCTGCAGCACCTCTTGCTCAGTGCTCTCCTGTGGCAAAGGCTGCTACAGAACCCTGGCTGTGGGGATGGAGCTGCTGCCTGCATTGTGTGTGCAGGAGCAGATTAGCAGGGAGGATGCACCCAAAGCCAGGGAGGATGAGGACACAGGAGCAGGTAGCACAGGTAGGATGAAAAACAAGGAGTAGCACTTTTGGGTTGTTTTTTCCCCTGTGCTACCAGGTTTCCCTTGTAATGGGAGGGGACATGTTGTTCCCAGCCTAGAGGCAATCCAAGGAAAAGAAATTGCTTGTAAGACATCACAACACTGAACAATGCAGAAATAAGATGAGGGAAACAATCACTCTGCCTTTGTGCAGGGCTTGGGGTGTATGTGTGTGTCAAATCCAGTGAGGCTGTGCAGTAAAATAATGCCTTCAGCTACAACTCTGAAGTATTACAGGGCAGAAAATACTGCTTCAGGGCTCCCTCAATGAGCTGCACATGCCTGATGCACAGAGGGCTGTGGGCAAAAGCAGCTGTGGTGGTGTTTAGAGATGGTATCAGTCTCTGTGTGTGCAAGGAGGGAGGAAATACTCAAATGCAAGTACTTCAGGAGCTTTTGCATGGACATGTTCCAGCTTCTGGCTTTGCAGCTGCAGCAATGTCCTTTTAGTTTTGTGATGAAGTCTGCACTATGTGTTGTGGTGGTGTTCACAGGGGTCCCAGGATGAGAGAAGAGATGAGAATCTTGACTCCATGTTTCAGACGGCTGATTTAATATTTTATGAGATATATATTATATTAAAAATATACTAAAAGAATAGAAGATAGGATTTAATCAGAAGGCTAGCAAGGAAAGAGATGGAATGATAATAAAACCTTGTGACTGACCAGACAGTTTGAGCCAGCTGACTGTGATTGGCCATTCATTAAAAACAACTACATGAGACCAATCAAAGATGTACCTGTTGCATTCCACAGCAGCAGATAATAATTGTTTACGTTTCGTTTCTGAGGCCTCTCAGGAGAAAAAATCCTAACGAAAGGATTTTTCATAAAATATGTGTGTGACAGTGTGTGGTAGCCCAGGCACGTGTGGAGCAGGTCAGGAGCCTCACATTCCTCACAGGTGATGAGCAGAGGTTGGAGAAAGCCAGCCAGCTCCTGTGATGCTTCAGCATACGAGGGGTTAACAGGCTGCTCCCTCCCATAGGCAGCAGCTCCTACAGACTTTGGCTTTGTTCCTCCTCTTCCCATTCCCCCAGCCTCCACAGGAATCCTCTCTCCCCCCTCCCTGGTGGGGGATCTCACTGTTCCTGTCCTCGAGCTGTGCTTTGTATGGATGCTGCAGAGGGAGAGTGGCCGCTGTTTCTAATTTAATTAGCATCATCCCGAGGAGCTGAGAGTGTGGCAGAGGGAATTAGAGGCATGAAAATGATGCAGGCATTTAACCACCTTCATGCCAGCATGGTTTCTAGATGATGCACACAGGCTACAGATTCCTGAACATCTGGAAATCACTAAATGAGGATGTTGAGTCTCTTCCTTGGTGTGTCACTAATTTAGGGTGGTTGCTCTTAAGAGAAAATGTAATCTAAATCTGCTTGCCAACTTGCCCTCTCAATTTCTGTCTAGCAGAATTTTTTTTCATAATGAAAAGTTTCCTTACGATGAAATTCCTCCAGTTCTATGTATTTAAGAAAAATATTGGTTTAGTATTGGACATTAGACTTCTTTTAAAGATATGGGATAATGAGCCCCTGGGTTGGATTGTGAGGGATGCTGTGAGGTTGCAATCACAAGAAAGTTTTTATTTACAGGACAAACATTGGCCAGGAATATTTAGTTACTATCAGGATCCTTACAGCTATTTTAAGATGAAACAGCAGCTGGAAGCCTTGTGACAGATGTGCCCCTATATTGCCCAGAGGCATAGAAAGAGACAGTCCCCAAGAGCTTGCAAGCAAAGTCAAGTCTGGTTCACAAACCAAATCTAAACTCAGCAGGGGGTCAGCGTGGCTTTGCAGAAAGCCTGATGCAGAAATCCTGCAGGCACTTGTGTCTCACTGTGCCTGGTTTTTGTGTGTTTGCTCCAGGTGTCACAGGCTCGTCACATCTCTTCGACTACGGCTCCACTGCCAACGGAGGGGACAACTCCTTCTACACCTCCCTGATCTCTGATGTCCACTACACCACCCCGAGGGACTCCACCTATTTCACAGGCATCTATCAGCAGGAGAACACCCCCATTCCCTGCTCAGGCAGCACAGAGGGGTTTAATGCCCTGGGCCATCCTGTTCAAGACGTGACTGGGTTTGAGTCCCGTGGCTTGTTTAGCTCAGACTCGGGAATAGAGATGACTCCTGCAGAGTCTACTGAAGTCAACAAAACCTTAGCAGATCCCATGAAAGTAGAGGCTTACAAATACATGGACATGAGTAGATCAGAAGAAATAAAGTACCAAGAAAAACACGACTCTGACTCAGAAGATGAGAGCCCAGGCCTTAGTGATAAGTACCGGGGAACACCCGTGGGGTCCAGCCATGCCACTGAACCTCCACGGACGCCTTCGGAGAGCACCAAGGCAGCCAAGGAACAAGACCTGCTGGAAGACAGAAAGTCTGGGGGTCAGCACAGTCCCTCTGTGGCTACAACCCCTGTCAAGATCACGCTCACTGAGACAGAAAGCACCAAGGAAGCTGCCAGCAAAGAGCCGAGCCCAACTCAGCCGGACACCGGCCTGAAGCCGAGCCATGAGGTGGTGCCCACAGTGACGGTGTCAGAGCCTGAGGATGACAGCCCAGGATCTGTCACACCACCCTCCTCTGGCACAGGTAATGCTGGTCTTGATGCAGGGCACTGAGGGTTTTGCTGCTCAAGAAGTGGTTGCAATTGTACCCTGCACATTGGAGAATTACTGTGGATTTTTGGGGTGAGAGAGGGCATTACAAGACTCCATGGCCAGAGGTGTTTGTGCTCTCCTCTGGCACGAGTTTGTGTACCAAAGTGAAGGGGAGGCAAATTGTGCTCCCCATCATGGCACACTGCTCAGGATGGGCTTCCCTTGCTGTATGGAAAGGGATCCAGGCCTGCTGAGCCTAGTCCTCAGGGATCTCTCCTCAGGGGAAGCAGTGTCCCTGTGAGCATCACTGGGGTTATCTTCATCAAGGCCATGGTTTGAGCTGGATCCTGGTGGTTTGGGGGTCTCTTGGTCACCCTGGCTGCCCTGATTCCCCAAGAGATATGAGATGTGTGGGATCAGGGCAATACAACTGACTGGGTTGATATTATGAAAATTTTAATGGCTGGCTTATCATCTCTTTGCCCCTGCAGCATATAAGGTTAAATTGTTAAAAATCAGTGCTGTTTTCATGTCAAAGTGTTGATTTATAAAGTGCTGAGGAGGGAAATTCTGTCACCTCATTTACAAAGGGGACTGGAGGGACAAAGGGCCAGTCTCTTTAAAATACTCCTGATTGCTATTGGGGGGTTACCATGTTTATGCATTTTTCCTACTGTCTGATTACTGCAGTAGTCCATATTATTTATTCCTCATTTTCCCTATTATACACAGCTAAAATATAAAAGTAGCATAGTCCTTTAAAAAAGACTAAAGTTCTGTGACAGAAAGCCAAATTTTTAGACTGAAAATTACATTTCAGTGTCCTAGATCAAAATCCTTTAACGATGAACATTTGACAAAGAACATCCCCAAGCTGAAACTTCCATTGCTTCAATTTCATTTAGAAGCATTTAAAAAAAAACAACTAGAATTTCCTTAAAATGGTAGTCTGGCACCCACACTAATACCTCCCCTTGGAGGAATATTCGGTTCCTACAGAAAAGTGAGGGACCATTTGTGCACTTCCACGTAGGAAAAGGAGATAGAGTCCACCACAGCTGTGAATTTATTCTGCCTGCATCAGCCAGAAACTTTAATGAATAGGCTTTAGAGCCACGACATTTTTCTTCTTTTATTTGAGTGAAATTACACACTGTTCCTGAGGTGTGCCATTGTTCATCGATTTACACTTTTTGCTACAAGGTAATTAAGGACTTCAGGCACTGTTACTTATTCAGTCCCGGTGTCTGTTCAAGGCTGCCTTGGGAATGCTGGGTATCTGTATCCCCTCAAAACTGCTCATCCATCCTTTTAAGGAAAGAAGAAAGCATCTTCTTCTAGAGGCTGGCTCCCAAAGGGTGTTTCCTCTGTATTTTCCCTCCTTTCCTGCAGCTGGGAATGTTCCATGCCCAGATCCCACATTCATAAGTGATGAAGAAATTTAAAACCTGCCCTTGCTATTCCCACGCAGTGACCCAGCAAAGTCGTGGCTCCTAGGTGCCCCTCAAGCATTCTGGCAAAGCTGCCAGCACCCCCTGCTTGGACTTTTGAAAACATTTTGCTTTTAATCTCTGGCCCTCATCTTTCTGGGGAAGGAAGATGTGGTCTGTCTCTGTGCTGAAAGGCCGTGGGTATTTATCCACCTCCCAGTGCCAGCAGTGAATGTGACACCCTGCTGCTGGCCACAAAGGGCTGTTTTATTCACAAGGTGAATGCCAGGGCTGGGAGGAGCAGGGTGAAGCCCAGGGACAGCGTTGCTGTGCTACCAGGGCTGGAAGTCACATGCCTGCTTGGACCTGTGCCGGGTTCAGTCTGGCTCTGGGAGAAAAGGCTCTCATGTGGTGATGCAGGAGAGCAGCGCAGCTTCCTGCAGCCAGAGGAGGATGCAGGAGCTCCCAATGCACCAGAAAATTCCCAGCATCCAGATGGGAGTGTGGTGTAACAGCACCAGCACCTGAATCCTGTCTGTGGCCACAGTCTGGGGTGCAGAAGGACATTTTTGTGTCACTTTTGTGGGCTGGAAACTTTCCTCCTCTTCACTGTGGGACCCAGCCCTGTGGATACCTGCAGGCACTGTCCTGTCAGGGACCTCTTCACCAGCATCTGTTGGAGGAAACTTGGGGATTTATTTTCCTGGTGATTTTCCTGACTCCTCCCAACCTGCTGTGCCACTTAGTGACCCCATCACATTAATAATGACTTAAAATTAGTCATGAATGAACACTCAGGATCCCAGAGGAGAAATGTCCATGTGTGCTTAATGGCTGTGTCAATGTAACTGGGGAATTGCAGTCAGAAAACGCAGACTAGACTGTTAATATTTTTGTTTTGTTTCAAATTTTGGGTGACAAGATAAGTCATTATTTTTGTTAATATAGTTCATAATGATATTAAGAATTACAGCAGAAAAAAATTAGTTTCATTCTTGGACCCAACTGAGCTAAAAGCAGAGAGAATTCACCACCCACACCCTGAGAAAAAAAAACCACCGAATTAATATAAAAAATACAACTAGTCAACAAACCAAAAAAAAATAAAGAAAAAAAAGAGAGAACATTGTCTGATCTTAAATTTTCCACAGCTGAAAGTTAAAGTTTGGCAAAGCTGCAGGTAACTACACATGGGTTATTAGGATCAGCAGAACCCAGCAGCCTCATGTGTGTATTTGTCCCCAGAACAGACTGTTGGTGACAATCTGATGTCATGTGTGTCCTGAGCCCATGCTCCTCTTGACTGAGGATTTCCCTGGTTAAAACCACGTTGTTGAGCCACTGGTCAAGCAGTGACCAGCCCTGCCTTGTACCTCAGCTTTTTCTTTAGAAAGTGATGCTTCTTTTATAAGGAGCACCTGCATGGGAGATGCTGTTTAAGGTCAAGCTGATATTACTGGGAGTCATCCCAGACAGGGAGACTTTGTGCCTGTGCTCCCAGCCCTGCTAGAGGGACACGTGCTGCTGTGAAATGTTCTGTTGGTTCCTGTTGGAATTTTGGTTATTGAGAATTTCAGATTTTTTATGTTGATAGGTATTGAGAATGTTGCATTTGATATGAGGTTATGGAGAAAGTTTTTAAAATTGGTGTGATTATAGGTGTGTAGTTTGAATAGAATTGTGTAATATTAATATTATGTAGTAGAAAATAAACTATATATAGTTAACTGTAATTATAGTTTAACTATATATAGTTAACTATAGTTATAGTTTCACTATATATAATTAAACTATATAGTAGAAAACTTAGAGTTTAATATTGTAGAATATAGTAATGTATATAAAGAAAGATGGAGGTTTTAAGGTAGATGTTATTTTTTTGTGGTTTTCTTAAATGGGTTTGGGTAGTATTTTATAATTAGATAAAAATAATATTAATAATATTATATATAATTATATAGTTTTATATTATATATAATATATATTTTGTTATTATTATGTAATTGTATAACTATAGTGTGGAAAATTCTAATCACTTTTAAAAAAATGTTAAAAGTTTAATAGTAATAAAATGGTTATAAAAATAGTAATATAATTAGAGTAATAAAAATTTGGACAATCTGGATTAGGACAATAGAAACAAAAAGTTACGGATGTCCGGGTACCTTTTTCTGGGCAAAATAAGCCTGAAAAAGGACCCACGTTAACAGAGAACTAACCCTTAAAAACAACAGCCTGTTGCATATTCATACACCTCATACATGATGCATAAATTCCATTCAAACACAGGATTCTGTCTGGTCAGTGCCAACTTCTTCCTCTGAATCCTGATGGTGTCTTCAGGGCTGAGCAACGCAGGAAGAAGTTTGGTTTTTTTTGATAAAAGAGCAATAAATTCTCTTTCTCTGAAAGATTCAGGTGTCCTGTGGCTGCTATCTCGCTGCGAGTCCTTTCTTTAAAATAAAAGTACCTTACATAGCACAGTTTCTATTTTAACATTATGTTATAACGTAAAACTATATTTAACACACTACTTAAGAAAAGTAATACAGCATAACTTTCTAACATAACACACCTAATATTCATTTTAATATTTGCGAAAAGCCAATCATAAAAGACGCATTTTTCACAATGGTATTGTGTTATAGTATTAATTATAGTACAGTATTATATTGTAGTATTAATTATAGTATAGTATTATATTACTGTGATATTATTGTATAGTATTATATAATTATAATATATAATTCGATAAAAATCTAAGCTGCTGGAAAATAAGATTATTATATTTTTTCTTTTTTTTTTTGTTTGTTTGTTTTTGTTTTGATTTGTTTTTGGGGGGATTTTTTGGTTTTTTTTTTTTGTTTCTCTTATATGGCAGAACCGTCCGGCTCGGAGTCGCAGGGCAAAGGCAGCCTGTCGGAGGACGAGCTCATCAGTGCCATCAAGGAAGCCAAGAGCTTTTCCTTCGAGCCCGCGGAGGCGCCGCGCTCCCCGGCCGCCCCCGCGGAGAAGCGGGAGCCGCGCTCCAAGCCCGGCCGCCCTCCCGCCGCCCCGCACGGCGAGCACGAAGCCAGCAGCGCCGAGTCCGGCGACTCGGAGATCGAGCTGGTCTCGGAGGACCCCCTGGCCGCCGAGGAGGCGCTGCACTCCAACTACATGACCTTCAGCCACATCGGGGGGCCCCCTCCGTCGCCCGCCTCGCCCTCCATCCAGTACAGCATCCTGCGGGAGGAGCGGGAGGCGGAGCTCGACAGCGAGCTCATCATCGAGTCCTGCGATGCCTCCTCGGCCTCCGAGGAGAGCCCCAAGAGGGAGCAGGACTCCCCCCTGATGAAGCCCAAGGTCATGGACATTATCAAGGAGGAGAACAACTCGCGCACCGACGCCTCGGACTACGAGGCCGGTAAAATGACGGAGAGCAGGATGAACAGGGAGAACCTGGCGGAGTCCTCGTCCTACCTGAAAAGCTCCTTTATTGCACCAAAAATAAGCGCTGAGCCCCCGACCTCTGCCGTCAGCACCGAGGAGCTGAAGGAAAGAGTAAAATTGAAGAAACCCATTGAAGAGACTGTTGTTAACCAAAGTAAAGTGTCTTCCAAGGACTTTGGCAAAAAAAGTCCGCTGGCTTCGTTGCTACTGCCGTTTTTAAATAAGCAGAAAGGTAAATGCAGATGTTGTGTTGGTTTTTGCAGTGCTGCTGAGAGGAGGGGGAGGGAGAAGTGCCTGGTCCTTGCAGGGGAGAGGTTTGGAGTGCAGAGCAGGGGGAGCTGCAGGCACAGGATCCCCTCAGGGGGAAGCTGGGCACGCTTGTGACAATCCACACAGCATCCCTGACCTGCCCATCCTCTAAGGGAACAAATAAATACCAGCAAAAAAAGAGGCATCCTCTTAGGGAAAAAGTAAATACCAGCAGCAATAATTCTTAGGTTTAAGCATAGATACAGGATGGTGCAACCCCAGAACCGTGAGGCTGATTTGTACATCAGGTATCTGGAGGACAAAAAGGAACAAATTATCATCTTACCTTTTAAATACTACTTGCTTTGTCCCAGGGGAGGGGTCCAATCAGGGATGTGGTCCTGCACCTCTCAGAAGTGTAAGGATAAAGATTTTGAGGATGCATTTCTAAAAAAAGATAGATACTTGGAGAGGGAGAGGAGTTTGGTTTGGTGAGTCTGGGTGTTTCTGAAAGCATTCAAGGCCAGACTGGATGGTCAAAAATTGATTTTGAATGCAGGAAAGGCATGTAAATGCTGTGCAAAGGAAAAGCCCACATTCAGCCCGACCCTAGAGCGGTGTTGCTGGTTGTGCTGCTGCAGCCTGCGGGCTCTGAGCTCTCTGGTGTCCTGCTGGGTGTGCTGACACCACGGCCATGCCCTGAATAACGAGGTGGAGCACAGCAAGTGCGTGTGTGGTTTGCACTGTGATCTCTGCTTAACGTCTGTTGCCATCCAGTGGCAATAACAAAAACGGGCAGCCACTTCCCAGCTCCATTTCACTGGAGCTGTCAGAATTCAATGGAGTGGAGCTGTTCCCACGCTGCTGATCACCAAGCAGCCTCTCCTGCTTTTCCACATGGTCGGAATGATGGCTTTGCTTGATGCACCCCGGGCTTTGGCTTTGGCAGGAGTTGTGCAGTTGTTACCTGAGTTAGTGCTGCCTCCTGCTCCTGCAGAGCACAGAGGGGAAGGCAGAGCTGCAGCCAAGCAGCCCTCACATCACTCCTGGATCTCCTGCCAGGGGTGGGCACAGCCCTCACACAGCAGGGCTTGGAGCATATCTGACTGTGGCACTGCAGGAAGGGAGGCTGCCAGCTCAGTTTCTTCTTCCTTCTTATTCTTTTTTAAAATTATTATGTGCTGGACTTGCACATGGCTTGGGCATACAGGGAATTTCAGAAAAGCCCTGCTGTCCTGGAGACATGAATGCTTTGGCCCAGGGCATTTTGCAAGAAGCCTGGATCAAGGCAAGCTGAGAAGGAGCTCTGGCTGAGTCTTTCTGTCTTCTCTTGTGGTGCCTTTTGGCCACTCTCTGCCAGGATGGTCTGGCTTCCTTGTGCTGGTGTCCCACAGCCTGAGGTCCTGGTCCTGAGAGATCTCCCTTATTTATGCTGGAGGATCATGTTTCTCTCCAACCCCTCTACAGTATTAGAAGATTCCTTCTTCTTGATGCATTTAATGAAATATGCAGCAGCTTGTTACCTCTCAGACCAAATGCCTGATGTCAGGATATATAAAAGAAAGAGATGTGGACATTCAAAGTAATGGTTATTTTAATTTTGTTTTTGCTTTATGGCAGAATTTCGCTTAAGAAAAGGAAAGCCCAGGCCTGGGGCTGTGGGTTGTCACTCACAGGTTGGATGACACAATGGGCAGGACCCAGGCCCCAGGCAGGATCCTGCTGGACACACAGTCAAACAAAATTAATCATTTCAAATGCATTATTCTGCAGCACAGGCCTGTGCCAACCTGACACAAAGCATCTTGATTTTGATGCCTTATGAAAGGCTTTCACTGCACTGCTCCAGTCATTCCCCTACAAATGTGTGTCCTTACCACACACCCTGGGTGACTGCTGTGGCTCCAAGCACCCATGAGGGACACCAAGGTTCAGGGTCACCCATCACTGTGGGCTATCCTGGTGTCTCTTAGGTAGTGTCACAAGCTGCAGTCAAGGTTTTGGGGTGACAGTGGCAAATTCCATGTGTTGAAGAAGGTGTTTTCCCTCCTTCCCTCCTGGAGCCTCTTGTGCTGTCCCACAGTGTCCAGGGCTAACCCAGAGTGGACAAACACTAAGCACTGTGGGCTTTTCCCCCATTAGGTGTCACAGACAAACTGATTTTACAGAGTTTCTCAAGGAAATGGTTTTCCAGCAGAGATCTGGGAAAGACCTGAATTTGTTGGGAATGCTTTTTTGTTCAGCTAAACATCATCTGCATTGAGTTAGCACATCCCTGCTGTTGGAGGAGCTGCTAGTGAGGCATTTTTCCATGGGAAGGGGATGTTTGGTTGGGTGCTTTAGCAATCTGAGGCTCATTTCTCATCTGCATGCTCTCACCAGGCTGGCTCTGCAACCAGCAGCAAGCCAGGCCAAGGCTTAAGCATACGGGAATGTTAGTTTAATATTTTAGTGCCATCTGCTGTAAGTGCCTCCATACTCTGGCCCATCTGTTTTCTGTGCTTCAGTTTGCTTTTTATGGGGCTCTGGTAGCTTTGCATCCTTTGGAAAGCCCCAGCTTGGAAAAGGTGTAGGGGAGAGGGATGTCCTGCCTGGGGGTGGAGTGTCCACACCTTGTGATGCTGTAGGAGGAGTGGGATAAAAACCTGTCCAGAGAAGCAAACGTGTGAACCTAGTCCTGGTCTCTCAGAATCTCTGTTGGTCAGAGTGGCTCTGAGATGCGCTAGAAAGTCTCTTTTCCCAGCCCAGCAGTTGAAGAAGGAGTCAGAACTCTTCTGTTCTCAGTCTCAAGGTTATTTATTGTTTCTTATCTATAACATTCTTTCTCCAACCCACCGAGGTCTGTCCAGCAGGTCAGACAGAGGCACTCTGGCCGCCCTCAGGGTGGTGTTATATTTTTATACTAAAAAGTACGTGTACATTATTTACAACAACTTCCCAATACCTATCGTCTACGTTAGACAGTGAGTTTCTACCTTAAACCAATCCAAAAGTGCCAACATCACAGCAGAAGATGGAGGGCAAGAAGAAGGAGAAAGGCTGGACACGCCCAGATTCCTCCATCTTGCCTCCTGAACCCCCATTCTAAAAACCATAAAAATCTATTTTTCACCCTGTGACGAACTGGGTGAACTGGGTATTCTGCTTAAACTCTCTTGACTTGTAATTCTTCATGTAAAGGTTGGTAATTGTTTTTCCTTTCAAGATCAAAGGCACAGGGGTCTTGGGCTCTGTGCCAAGGTCTCCAAGCCCCCTGGGCAGGGTCTCAAGTCCTCCAGGGCAGACAGAGGAATTTCCTGGTTCTGAAACTGGTTATGCCATGAAATTTTGGAGTGGCTTGGTGAACCTCTGTGGTTCCTCCCACATGGAACCATTCAGGTGGGAAGGGGCCTGTGGAGGGTGCTGGTCCAACCCCTTGCTCTCAAAGTGGTTTGGTCAGGTGGATCAGGGCCTCCTCTGCCATCTCTGGCCTCCTCTTCCACCTCTGTCCATCCTCTCAGCCAAGGCAGAGCTTTGGAGGAGCTGAGTTGGAGCCTGCAGGTCTGGGTCACTCCTGTGCTGCCACCTTGGCGCCACTGCCTGCAGGCAGAGCAGGGTAAAGGAGAGGGGCCACTCAATGCAGCTCAGACAGAGCAGCCTGGCAGGAGCTCCACAGGGTCCCAAGAGCCCATTTCCTGGCCCACAGCCACAATTCCTGGTAGAACACTCCTGACAGATGCTTGTGACTCATTTGGAAAGGCCTCTGTTGGCAGATCCTCCGCTAGTTCCAGGTGTCTCTCAAAAACTGTTAAGTCTTCCAACCTTCTTTACTTTAGGCTAAGCAATTCTGGTTTCTTCTCTTTTTTTCCCTCTGTGGTTATGTTTTTGAGCTTTCTGAACTGTCTTATTCCCTCTGTTCTTTCCTACCACTTGGCCCCAGCCATCATCTCCAGCCACTGTGACTGGAGGAGTTTCCCCCTGCCAGCACTGACTCTTCCTCTGCCCAAGGAGGAGGACAGAGAACTTCTCAGACACACATTTCTGCCCCACCTCCCCACTTCTGGCCATTTCATGCTGTTCAGCTGCCACCTGACAGCTTGTCACCCACCAAGCTGTGATAGCTGAGCCAGAGCTGAGCTGGAGATGTGCAGGCCATGCTAGTGGCAATGAGCAGTGTGCACACCAGTGGGTCTGTGCTGTGCAGGGTTTGTCCTTCACTCCTTTTCTTTTTCTGAAAGGAAGGAGTGAGTTTGGCCCCTTCTGGCCTTAGGAGTGGTTGCAGTGTCACGTGTCCCATCTGTAGAAGGGACACAGCTGAAAAATAGTGAGGTGCTGATTTTGGAGTTCTTCCTGGAGTCCTGGTTTGATGGGAGTGTAGCAGGGTCACTCAGAGGAGATCTCTGTGTCATGGAAAGGATCAGAACAAAGCAAAGAACAGGGGATTTTCTCCCTAGATAATGGTTTGCTTGGGCAGTGGCTGGGATCAGTGGTGATTACTGCAGTAATCCTTCTCACAGTGAACACCATGTACATACCAGGGCATGACCTTTTTATGACCTTCAGAAATGTCTTAGTAAATCTCACCCCCTCATTCCACAACCTGTGTTATCCATAGCTTGATTATTGGCCTGCTTCACCTCTAGCATCTCTTTCCTTCCCTGATCTTTGTCTCTTGTTGGTGAAAATTACTCCTCACCTCTTGGGTAAGGTCAAACTTTTAATGCTGTATGTCAAAGCATCTTAAACCCAGTGACTGGATGCTCAGAGGGGCTTTTAAAATGGGGTATAGCTCTAAAGTGGGAGGATCACATGTCCTCTCCTGGGACTGCTGTCTACTCCACTGCCTGTGAGTGTTAAGTACTGAGCTATAAAAAATTATAGGCTTTAAATTCCTGCATTTATATATCTTCCCTTCCAGAGCAAGGGACAGCCTCTGAAGAGCTGCCATCAGTTGCAGCACTCAGACAGAAGTGTACCTTTCTGGCAGATATGACACAAGATGGTGTTTATAAAAATCCTCCTGCCAGATCAAGATTACAGAGTGACCAGCAGAAAAACAAACAAACAAGCAAACCCCAGAAAGCCACTTGTTTAACTGTATGCAGGGAGCTGATGGTTGTGCCAAATGTTTAAGTGTCAAGGCCATGAGTAGCAAAGTCCAGGCCAAGCACAGAGAGTTGGGAGGTGTCTGTATATTGATTCCAGGAGCCCCCAATACAGGGAATAATGTGCTCTGACTCCATGATTCAGAAAGCTGAACAAATGCTTTATTAAACTATACTATATTACACAAATACTACACTAAATTGCATCCTAAAGAGATATTATACTAGAAAGATACTAAAGAAAAACCCATGACTGTCTGACACAGCCAGGACACAGCTTTTTTTTTCAATTGGCCAAGGAAACAAAATAACCTTCACTGATGTCCAATAACCAAATCACTTTGGGTGAACAATCTCCATGACACATTCCACATGTGCAAAACAACAGGAACAGTGAATAGAGATAAGAATTGTTTTCTCTTCTTCTCTGAGATTCTCACTGCCTTCCCCAGGAGAAATCCTGGGAGAGAGAATTATGTCTCTCTCTGCTCAGAGAATGTGAATACCACATCTGTAGACAAACAAGAACCTGCTAACAAGAGGAATGGAGAGAAAAGATGTGTTCTGGGCAAAGACTTGTCTCTGGGAGTCCACGGCTTCCTATATCCATGTCTGTGTCCATGCCACACCAAGCTGAGCACCCAAAGCCGGCTCAGTTCTGCTCCTGGGAAAGGCTGCAAGGAGACAACTGCTCTTTTCATGAGTGATTTTCTGTTATTCAGGCACACCTCAAGTGCAGCATCACTCATAGTTTAAACACATTTTAAGAGCCAAAATCTTGACACAGATTCCCTTTTGGTGCCTCTTTGGGTCAGGGGTCCATGACTCAGCTTTCAGACAAGGCTGTGACAGTGGCAATCTGATGGTGGCCAGGTGTTGCAGATTCCTGGATGCAGGGATGCTTTGCCTGGATATTGCAGCAGATCTGAGAGATGTCATGGACATAGAAACTTTTAGCACCTATGAGATAGCAATGAAAGCTTTTCTGTGGCTGGCACAACATACAGTGAGAGGTGATGTTTACTCCAAGCATACAGAAACGGGAAAAAACCCAAGTCCTAAGTCATAAATAATTAAGGGATGAAAGTTATACAACCTGTAAGTTTTTCTATAAATTATGATATATTAATTACATTAATATATATAACATATACTTATATAATTATAATCTAATTAATAGATAGTAATTTATTAATGTAATTCTGATAGTTGTTATTATGTATTAGAATATAGTAATTACGCATTAATATATTCATATATTATAATAACATATAATGATATATTATTATGTATTAATTATATACATGTAAATTATTATTCTATTAAAAGATCTTGATTAGAATCACTGAATGGTTTGGGTTGGAAGGAGTCTTAAAGATCTTCTTGTTCCAACCCCCTGCCATGACAGGGACACCTTTTGCTAGACCATGAGGCATCCATTCCAATTCAAGGTTTAGCTGAGAAGGTGCTTAAGGAAGTTTATACAGTGGAATACAGATTAGGTGAAGAAAAAATCAAAATATATTTCTTTTGTTAACATAGACTATTTTTCTTATTAATGCAGTTTTCTTATAAATTTAGTGTTTTGCAGGGAACTCCTGGAATGTTTTGTTTTCTGATCTAGAAATGCTGCTTCTTAACCTCTGCAATGCTATGTGAGATGGTAATTATGTTTTTTCACCAGTTTCATTGGTTAATTCATTTGAAGAGTTTGGACTAATTTCAGGTCAGATTTAAATTTAAGATTAAGCTCCAGTGATACAAAATATATTTCTAGGTCTCAATGAGAGGTGGAATACAAATTCTTGAACCTGTTGGCTCTAATTCCTCAGATGTTCAGGAGAATAAGGACTTCCCTGGGTATTGCTATTTGTGTCTGGTAGATACCATGAAGTTAAAATTAATGTATTTGACTGAAGTGAAATGGTGGCCATGTGACAGATTTCCACTGGGAATAAAAGCTGGAGGTGGGTATTGATTTTCCTGGTGTTTTTCCTTAGCTTCCAAGGGTACACTGCTGATTGGGACATAATAGCTATATTGACTGAAAAGGGGATTTATTTTTTTTGTTTTCCTTGGGGAGCTGCTGAGTTCATGTCAGTTCAGAACAATATAGAAATTAAGAAACATACAATGATCCAACATTCAGTCCAAAGTGCTTGAATTCTCCCCTGAAGGAAGCATCTCGTGTCCTTGTCACTTCAGCTCTTCATCTTACCTTGGTTACCTCCTTCCTTTGTTTTATTCTTTTGCAGTATATTTTTTTCTACCTCTCCTGACCTTTACACTACCTGGGCAATTTACTCTGCTATTTTCTCTTTCCAGAGAGATAGCACAAATTCCCTCTTTCCCCTCTGGGTCTTGAGCAGCTCAGTGGTTTCATGAGAACTCTTGTGGTGAAAGGTCATTCTGATGTTCTGGTTCTGCTGTGTTTCATTTGTGTGTGAGAAATACAAACAATTGTGAGAAAAATCCCTAATGCACACCTAATGCAAAGGTTGGTTTTGTTTCCAGTAATCTCCTGCCCCCAACACAGGTCAGCCTGCCTGTGGTGGGGATATATGGGGATGTCAGAGTTGTTTAATCCACCTGCAGAAATGAAGATGAAGGTTTGTCTTTTCGGTGGTGATGACCAATTTCACAAGTGCTCTGGGTCTGGGAGGGTCCAGCTGAGCCTGATTTCTGAAAATTTGGCATGCAAAGCTACTTGTGCTTCTGAAATAGGTGGTTTTCCACTCAAGATGGCTGAGTGATTGTTTCCTGCATGATCAGAGCTCAGAAGACACAAAACCTGACAGATTTGCAGCTACCTTACACAGCAGTTAATTTTTTGTGGGGAAAAAACCCTGCCAGTTGGGTTGTTTTGGTGCCAGAACCTCTCTTTTGGAGGTTTTTGGGGTTTATCTTCCTTGCAGTTTCTACTTGATTCCCTGTTTGGGTCGATGCACTGAAAGCCCTTTGATATCACTTGCTCAGAGAAACCCTTTCCCAGCTGGTGCCAGGAGATTTTATATGGAATTAGTCCTCCAATACTTCCCTGCAACTTTCCAACATCACTGGAAAAGATGTACAAGATTTCTCCCAGCTCATATCAGAATAATTCACAGCTCAGTTCATGAGAGTGCAAGCTGCACTGAGAGGTGACCTCAGGAGTCCTCTGAGCTGGGGTAACTTGAGAGGCACTAAAAGGACACAGATAATCAGTATTACCTCTGCAAAAAAAGGGAGATATAAGGCTTAGAAAGGGAGATACAAGGCTTCCAAGGCAGCAAACTGAGCCTTAAGGATTTGTCATTAAGCTATCCAGACTGTCAGGTAATGCAGGAATCTCAGTAAAGACTCTCCTCTTTCCAACTGGATCCTAAAGAATAATTTGCCAGGGAAACAGCCTATGATGTTGCTACATCATCCATTTGTGATGAGAGCAACACATTTCATACATATGAGCAAAACATAATTTTTAAAATAACTTCTTATAGTAATAACTTCTTATTAGTTTAATAATAATAATAATAATAATAATAATATAACTTCTATATAGTATAACTTCTTATTAACTTTCTTTTAATAGCTTTTTCATAGCTTCTTATCTTTTGATTTGAAGGTGCAACCAGACTGCAAAATTCAAGAGATAAAACAAATTCAGATTTCCAGAGTTTGGTGCCACCATGGCCTGGCTGGTACAAGCTCTCTGCCTTGCTTGGTGCTCCTTGGGATCCACAGTGGTGTAAGGTCAAAATGCAGCCTCTGGGAATCCCACAGACACAGTTTTCTGAGCAATTCCCATGAAGCAGCCCAGGGTCTCTGCTCACTCAGTGTGTGCTGCTGGCAGAGGCAGGCATTGCACAGACAGAGTTTTCTGCTCTCTTTTAGGAATAGAGGCAGTTCCTTACTGAGGAGTGTGTGAGGGGGTCCTTGCATACATCCTCATGAAATGCTGATAGCATCGACAAGGCAAGGTCTGTATCTCAGCAACCAACAGGGGAGGGGGGCCTGAAGAAAAGCCAGCAGGGATTAATAGCCAGGATTTCTGAAGGTTACTTGGTCAGCCAATGTAGCATTGAAACACTGAAACACAGACAGCTGGGCTTACTTGCTTAGGTTAAGTGTAAGGTTTGTTCCAAAGAATTGGAATTTACTTCCCAAAGAGGGAGAACAGGCTGTTTTCCCTGTTTGCCTGGGATTCCTGCTCTGCAGCTTTGCTGCTGCAGAAGCAGGGCCATGTTTCACCCTTAGCTGACAGTGAAAGGCTTATTGCTCCAACCAGGGAGTGATAAATGAGTGGGATTTAATAACAGCCATAGTAGCAATTGTGTCCTTCTGCAATGAGCACTCACCTTACCCTTCATGTGCACAATTACTGCAGCTGGATGTCACACTCTGACTCCACTACACGTGCACATCCCTTTTGTCTGGAAAAGCTGCTGAAAAAGGATGATATTGGCTAATTTATTGTGTGAGTAATTGATTTGTTGGGTATGATGAATTGCTTTCGCTGCAGGAATACACAACAAAACTGAGAAATTACCTTGGTTTTTTCCTGAATTCTGGTTTGTGAGATCATCCTTATTGCGTGGTTATTGAACTTTATATGCAATAGATGTCTGGAAAAAAATAGCTGTTTTTTCCATCATTAACAGAAGCAGTAAGGCATCCAGCAGAATGATTAGCAACACACCATTCCTATCAAAGAGGGAATTTCCATATATATTGTTATATTTCCATATAACTATGGCAATGTGCTTTTTACTTGTAGATCTTGCTCCCCCAGCAGCAATGAAGGGGAGATTATGTTGGAATGAAGTTAAAATGGAGAAAAGGACCAAAGAACTGATCTTACTAAGAGCTGAAACAGCTTTGGCATGTGTTTAATGTTGCTGAATTATTCATTAAGCTGGCTGGGCAAATCGACATTGTAAAAGGAAATAAATCAGGGTGCTGGAGCAAAAATGCTAAAGGATGTGTTAGCCAAATGTCCCCAGTGTCCCAGAGCTCACAGGGAATGACCCTACCCTGAAGTGGCAGTGGCTGTCAGGTGCAAGCCTTTTGTAAAGGAGGGAGTGGTCTCGGGTTTCTGTGGCTGAAATGGTTCCCAAGGTGTTGGAAAATCTCTTTTTTCTCCCAGCCCCGCGACTGAAGAAGAAGTCGAGATTCATCGCTTTTGCTTTTCAAGGTTGTTTATTTTCTCTTGTCTGTTACATTCTTTCTCTGACCTGCTGAGATCTGTCCAGCAGGTCGGGTTGTGACACAGTGACTGCCCTTGGGGTGGTGCTGGCTTTTTATACCAAAAACTACATGTACTTTATTTACAATAATTTTCCAATACCTATCACCTATGTTAGACAGTCTGTCTCTAAACCAATCCAGAAGTGCCACCATCACAGCAGAAGATGAAGGACAACAAGAAGAAGGACAGGACACACCCAGATTCCTCCATCTTGCCTCTTGAACCCCCATTCTAAATCCCCAAAATTCTACTTTTTCACCCTGTGACAAATTAACTGTCATTCTACTCAAACTCTTGTGGCTTCACACAAAGTTGGTAATTGTTTCCATGGGCTAAAATGGAAGGCACAGGTGTTTTTGACTCTGTGCCAAGGTCTCTGAGCCTCTTGCCAGGGTCTGCAGTCCTCCAGGACAGCCAGAGGAATGTCCTGGGTTCTGACAGAGTGGATGTTTTGGCTGTGCACACAGCAGTGACTTTAGTGATGTCTGTGGGCCCAGACCAGCTCAGTTTGGGATGTAAGACCTTTCCTTGGAGGGGAGGCATTGCAAAGAGCTGGCAATGGCCACCAGGCCACTGCTTGGGGTCACAGGGGCTGATGGAGCAGCTCATGGAGCACATGGAGCCATGCAGAGTGAAAGATTAACCTGTGTCACACACACCTGTCTGGGGACCCTGCCATCTCTCATCCCTTTTAAAGGAATTTTGCTTCCTTCTGCTCCTGCACTCCTTGTTAGGTTATATCAGTGCCTTCCCTTGTGCTTCCTCTCTAGGTGAGAGACCCTTTCCTGTCTGCAGCTATTCCCCCTCTTCCCTCCACTTCAAATCCCACAGGAAGAGAGCAACAATGGCTCACCAAACTGTCTGTATTGCTGCAACCAAGCAGCAGCTAAGAGGAGTGTCTGGATGAGCAGCGGCCACTTAGCTCATGCTTGGTACTACATGGAGGGGGTTTAAAAGATCAATGTGATAATCCTGGCCTCACAGACCTGCTTGTCCTGTGGTTTGAGTCCTGCCTGGGGAGCAGAATCATTTCCTGGCACCTCTGTGTCTGCTAAGAGTAGAAATGCTGCCTCAAACACTGTGTAAATATCTCTGTTACATATAGCTGTGTTCTCTTGGGTATTCTGCAAGGAACTATTCAGAGCACTTGGCTTCAGCTCCTGTTGCTGTTGCACTGATTTGGAGATGCTGGCAGATGAGATTTTCAGGATTTACTCAGATGAGAGCTTTGCTTTTGCCCTGTGGGCAGGCTGGAGTTCAGAGCTGCAGACTCTATTTGTGGGTTTGAGTCAGGCATGGAACCTTATCATACCTGTATGTAGAACCCTTTAACTGCAGCTTTTAAAAATCAGGGTTAACTGTAGGGTTTGAATCTTTCCAGAAAGGTGAGATTGCAACACACTTTCAGCTGTCACCCTCACAGGATCTCACTTTTGCTGACCAAAGTGAAGAAGCTGTAAAATGCTGAGGCATTCCCTATGCACCCTTTCAGCATATTTTGACCCAAAATAGGATGTAAATATTTACTGGAATTGTGTATCAGAGAGCACCAGGGATCTGCATTTGGATAATCTGCATTGCAAGGGAAGTCAAGGGAATAGCAGATGACTTTGAAAGGCTGCAGTGCTGGATGTGTTTCCTAACATGCACAAATTGCTCCCTGATTTCTCAGGAAAAAGAAAGCTCTGGGCTGATTATTGTTTTTAGATCTTATTTTAGATGTAGTGCCTGGAGACCCAGTCAAGATCAGGCTCTTTTGTTAGCCAAGATAAGAACAAGCAGTAAGGTCCTCTCCTTGGAGAGCCTGCAGGATGAATTTCACTGTGAGGAGGATTATTAAATGCAAGAATTATCACCTTTTTGTGTTGTCTGAGGGTCAGCTCTGCTTTGCCTGCTGCCTGCTCCTTTTTTCAGTCCCCTCACAATGGTATTACACTTCAGGTGGAGTGGTGGGTGGAAAGGTGAGGCAGAGGGGAGAAAAATGAGGGGTCTGCTCTGTTTTCTCCTCAAACCTTTTCCCTGCTTAGATGCATGTGAAAGGTGAGAATTGGCAGACTGAGGTGTTAGTGAGTCACGGCATGCCTGACAATGCCAGTGCACCCCAAGAGCATCTGTCCCATCACAGAGAGAAGGATGGGGAGATGTGCCTGACATTTGCTCTATAACACAGCCACACAAGTCTGCCCACTGATGTTGACCAGAGAGATGTCTCTCCTCCTTTTCAGGAGCTGTTTTGGCCCATTGCCTGCAGGTAACGTCAACGCAGGACATTACTGCCAATCCCCACACCCAGGTCTCTGATCAGTCTGATTCGAAGCTGCTCCCATTCCCATTTTATTTGAACTCAGCTTTAAATATAGCTCACAGAGAAGCATGCAGTGGGTTTGGTGGGAGGTGAAGCAGAGCCAGCCTCTGGGATCACAAGATTCCTCCTGCCACATACTATAAATGCTGCTTCTGCCAGGCATGAGAGGAAAGGAACTACACGAGGGCCTGAGGACCAAGTGCTCTGCTTTAATTATTCATCTTTAGCAATAGCTATTATTATTTAAGAGCCTGACATATTAACTGCTGGCCAGTTTCTTTCTTTGATTGCTACCATCCAGTGTCCTGCTCTCTTTGCTCTTGGGCCAAAGCAGAGCTCTTCTCCATCAAGCCAGCTCCAGCCCTTTCCCATATCCCACCCATCCAGGCCTGGACCTCCTCTCCAGGCTTATTCATACCAAGCCAGACAGGGCTTTGCTGCTGGTGTTAATCCCAAGTTTGTGCTGGGTTTCCCATCAATTTCCCCCTGAGTCTGACTCAGATGTTTCATACAATGCATTCACAGGAGCAGCTCCCACTGGCAGTGCCAGCACGCCTTACTATCATCCCCATTTCTCCCTGAGAGGCACAGGCCTTGTTTACTCCTCTTTTAATAACACAGATGGTTTTAATAGTTCTCTGCCTTCGCCCCCACTTCTTTCTCCTTGCCTGTAGTCTGTTTAAAGCTTCCTTCTAAGTGATGGCTTTGTCACTTAATCTCATTAAAACTTCTCTCCATTGAACTCTGTGAGCTGCTTATCAGACCGTAAGCCTAATCTCCCATTTGTAATTAATTTGTTCTGTGCCTCCTACAAATTTGGCATCATTAGATAATGGCATCACCCTCAAGGTCACTGATACACCATGAGGTAAACACCCATGGCTCCAGCACAGGCTGCCCTGCTGGCCTCCTCCTTCCTCCTCCTCCCTTTGACACACAGCTTGATTTTATTGACATGTTTCTCCCTTTCCCTCAGCCAATTTCTGATGATGCTTCCTGTCCAGCCTGTGCTGCTGTGTGACTGCAGATCAATATCTCTGGCTGTCTGCAAGCAAATGCTTTTCTGATACCCTCCTAGTGCAGGCTCATCCACACCAGTTTTCTGCTCACCTTTCAGTTCCTCCCTATTTGCTCCAAGAATTTATTTGTAGTGTTCTTCCCTCCCTTACATGTTCTTAAAACTTGCAGAGCCTTTTCATAGAATCCTAGTATCACAAAGTAATTAGGTTTGGAAGGGACCTTAAAGATCTCCTGATTCCAACCCCCTGCCATGGCCAGGGACACTTTCCACTAGACCAGGTTGCCCAAAATCCCTTTCAGTTGGGACTTGAACACTCCTGGAGTTGGGAATAGAATACAGGAGCCTTTCACCTTCAGGCCTTTGGCCCAGTGGACACTCAGTGGCTCACTTATCAACAGCACGGGTAGAAAAAACCCACAAATCATTATTACAGTTCAATCAAAGCATAATAATGCACAAACCATTATTATGATTTGACATCCATATTTTTGAAAAAAAAAAGGAAAAATCCCAAATTATCACAGCTCATGGCACCAGCCAGTACCACCAGGTGATTTCCACTGTGAGATGAAGAATATTAAGCACTAGCCAGAGATGAAAACCAATCCAGTGCACACTCCCTTTAAGCCATGTGTTCACAGGCTTCTAAAGGAAGAAGGATACCTTCTGTAATACTCCCATCTGCTCACTGGGATTTGCTGGTATTGAGTTCTGTGGGACCTTTGCAGGCTCTGGAAATAGGGTCAGTCCTGGTACAAGCTCAATCTCTTCATTTTCCCCAGTAGATTTATTTTCATCTCTCATATTTCCCTGTTTGGATGTAGTTTCTAAGAAACTCAAATGGATTTAATCCATTCTTTCAAATTTTGCTGTTCTCTGCTTGAAAACAATCTACTAAACTTAGGTCCTAGATGCACACAGAGCTGTCATTAGATCATAGGTATTGTTATTCAATACAGTATTGACCACAGTATTCAGAAATTCAGCATTCAGGCAGCTGCAGAGAACAGCTCCAAATGCATTACACAGAGAACTGGGGGGAGGAAATCTCCCAAACACAAAAAAACTCTCAAGATTTTTAACTCACTGAAGTCTGCAAATACTACAAATACTGCCAATTAGAAACTTTGTTTTCTAATTGGCAGTATTTGTAAGTGTGCCTAAATTTTCTTGCCTGATAGTCAAAAAAGAAAAGAAACCCAGACCTACTGGTGAGAGATTCTGCAGCCTTTTGGGACAAGGCAGGCTGCTGTAAAAGAGATGTATGTTTTTCTGAGGGGATAAGTGCAGGAAGGACATTTTGCATCTGATCCTGTAATGGCTGCACACAGATCAGCCCTGGTGCCTTGCTGGGAGCTGGCACCAGGTAGATCCAGCTCAGTCACTCAAGAGCAGCCACAATAAAGTCACCCAGTGCCACATTGTGGCCAAGAGGCAGCTCTTACCTGGGGTAAAGGGTAATTACTACCAGTGAAATGTGTCTGTGTCTTGGTTTGGAAAGACAGGAGTGTGCTAAGGAAGGCAGGAGCCTCCCCTGAAATGGAGAATGTAAACCCTCCCCACCCCTCTGATTGGCTATAAATTTTAAATTAAGGGGCTCTCAGGCAAAAATATGGGAGCAGGAAATAACAGTTCTTTAATAGGGAAGAAAAAAAAATAAAAGAATAAAATAAACAATGCAGTACACTAGAACAACACTGACAGAGTCAGAACACAACCTGACACCCTGTGGGTCAGGATGTTGGTGGCAGTGCCATTGGAATTGTGGCTGCAGCCCTCCTGCAGTGTCAGGGGTGGTTCTGCTGGAGCAGGGATCCTGCAGAGAAGGGTGTAGTCATCCTCTGAAGGTCAGCTGCTGTTCCTCTGGGAAATCCAGTGCAGAAGCTGTGCAGTTATTCCAGGATCTCCAGATTATATCCAGGTAGGAATGCTTGGCTCCTCCCTCTGGGCTCACATCTCCCAATGGGATGCTGTAGCTCTTATCAGCCATGCAGGGACATTCAATAGCTGTTATCAGCAGATGTCCCTCCAGAGGGAGGAGTGACTGTGGTCACTCAGAGAGAGATAAGGCAAACTGGCCACTGACAAAATATAATCTGCCATGCAGATGGTAACAGAATACATCTTGCCTTGCAATCTGGAACATCCTGGCTCAGCAGCAAGATGTATTTGCAGATGGCTGGAGAACTGTTAGGATCTGTGTGTTTTCTGTGGATGTGGTGAAGCCTCAAGACGCTCGTTTAAGGCCAGGAAAACTTCATGGTTACATGGTTACAGTCAGAAACAGATTTATGCTCGAAGGACATGTTAAGACAAGTGACTTGTCACTTTTAACAAGTGACATGTTGATAAGATAGGTTGACTTCAGGAGGCTGACTCTTGAAATCAGAATCAGGATTTTTCAACAGATAAACCTTTCCTAAACAATCTGTATTTCCTAAACCATCCTTGTTTTGGTCTCTCTCACTCCTCCAACCCATGCTGAAAACATGTTTTATTCTATTTATGTAACTGCCTTTGTGTGCTGCGCTGCCATTCTCTGTGCTCACACAGTCACTACACCAGTGTGACCAACAAAAGAGCAAAAATCATTTTATTTGGCATATACTCTGCTTCCTCTGAGAATGAGCCCAAGTTTGTTTTGTTCAGCAGTGATGCTCTTGAACCCCTGTCCCTGCAGAGAATGTTGCAGCACTAAATACCAGATATCTACCATCAAAAGGAATGTTTAAAAATTCAGGTGTTTTTTATTTTTAATGATCCATTTGTCTTTCCAGGTTCGTGAGCAGGCAGTGAGATTGCTGTGATTTGCAGCCACAGGCTGCCCGTTTCCTCCTCTGCTTCCATGGAAACACATGTTGGATGAGGCAGAACCAGGCACAGGCTTAAAGTACATGATTTCCAAACTATTTGCTTTTCCTTGCAAGGAGTCCTTTACCTCCTGTTTTTACAAAACTCTGTGTGAGGAGGAAATGTCTCTAGGGAGAGGCAGCTTTTTGAGGTGTCTGACTGGTGTTGATGCACGGGTTTGAAGGTATAATCTCTGAGCATGTGAACCTGCTGCTCAGAGTGAAATGCATGAGACAGAGCAGGGACAGAGCATTTTGGAGCTGGTGTCACTCTGGCTGCGGCATTTGGGATCAGAAGAGTTCTGCTTTTATGTCAACTCTTTGCTTTAATTTCATCTCCTCCCTGGAGAGGTGAAGATTGCACCTTCTTGTGCATTTCAGGACCCCAAAGATACCTAATTTGCACATGTAACAGCTCCTTGTGTTCTCTGGGCAGCCCCTCACCTCCCTAGTACAAACCTGTCTCCCTCAGAGTGAAAATCAGATTATTTGCAGTTTGATGGTAAAATGAGGGAGGGCTGGGAGAAGGGCAGCAGCTCACAGAGCTCTGTGCCATAGCTCAGCACAACTCTCTGGTGTGTTCTGTGTGGGGAACTCATTCAGAAAGAAATTGTAGGAGAAAATGGACCTAAAGTGACAGCCACCAGCTCTTCCTATTCCTCACATGCAGCAGTCTCTTACTAGAAGGGCTCTCACCCTGCAGGGACACCAGCTTGCTCTGCCACCCAGTGCCAAGCTGGAATCCCACTGCCATGGGAGCCAGATCCTGCTGTGGTGGCTGAGTTTGCAGGATCTGAGTCTCACCCCTGGCAAATGCACACCTGCTATCTTCTAGTTGACTCCTATTTATCAGTAAGAGGGGAAAAAAAACCCTTTTAGATGTGGTGACTCTAATGAGGCACTGAGGGAAATGAGTTGCTGAGTGCTACATTTGCAGGATATCATTCCTGCATGGAAAAGAAATGTGTTTTATCTTCCATCACCTGCAAAGCATTCATATTTTGAAGGCTGCTGGTGTCTGTGGCAGCCTCAGCACAAAGCAGGGCAGAAACCTTTTTTACAGAACTAACCCCAGGCCACACCCTTTCAGCTGCAGGAGAGGGTGGAAGCCTCATCACAAAGCCCTGTCTCAGGCAGCAAGAAGTAAAAGTGAATGTCACTCCATGCTGTCTGATGATTCCACAAGATTCACACTAATCAGAGCCTTTCATTAATTATTTAGCTTCAGGGAAATGTGCCAAAGGGTTCTGACACTTGGGATGTACAAAGTAATTGCCACGTTTACTTCCCAGCTAATGGGGAGGCCAAAATAAATTGTACCAGGCTGAGTGGTTGTGTGTGTGTGTGGGGGCAGGGGCAGGACCTTCCTGCCCTGGCATTGATTCCATCCCTGCCTCAGAGCCCACAGAGCTTCCCAATGTCTCAGAGGGCTCAGGGCTGTCCCCCTGTGTGTCAGTGTGGGCTGGACATGTCCCCACGCTCAGCCACGGCCATCTCCATCCTCCCCTCCCTGCATCATGTCCCCATGTGCCTTCTGCCCACTCCAGGGCTGCTCCAGCCAGCAAGGGGGCTGCTGGTGGGTTTGTTCTGAGTTGCCAGAGCAGGGCTGGACCCTCTGTTGGGAGCAGAGCAGAGCCACATCCTGCACAGGGGGCTCTGCTCCCTCCTGGCTGCCGAACGCCTGGTGCCAAACCAGCAGCTCCCCCTGCTCCACAATAAGTAGGTCTCCACTGCAGGTTTGCAACCTGAGAAAAACAAACAAATGCAGAGCAGCGTGGCTATATTTATCTGAAATTTAGGAGCTGTGCTTCACTTTGATCACTTTAAATGTCAGGCAGTCTGGGAAAAGAATGAGGGGGGAAAAAAAAGCACAGTTAAAAAGAAAGTGTTTTGGGAAAGGTAAGAGCTGCTGCTGCTGCTTCCAAAAAAAGTCCTTCTTTTCTGGCCCCCATTATTAATGATCCTAACCTTGAGGGCTGGTGTCTCTCAGCATTAAGCTGGGGGTTCTCAGAGGCTGAGGTTTCTAAAGCCTCACAGGTGCTGAGGACCAGCTGGACTCAGAGTCCTGCCCAGAATTCAGCAGGAGCTGATCACATCTCCTGCACCTGTGAAAGAGGAGGTCCATCCAAAACAAAATATGCCAATTGAGCTTGGGAGTTGGTTTTTTTTTTTTTTTTTTTGGTTTGCAAGCCAAAATAAGATTGTGGTTTTCTTGAATTTATAATAATTTGAAATTAATGTCATGCCATTATGGTTTATCTCTGATTCACCTGCAAGACATTAATTTTAAGTGCCTGGCATTTGAAATTCAAGAACTTCACATGGGCCACAAGGGATATTGTGCTTTGGATCCCTGGGTGGATTTATTAAGAATGAACTAACTGATGTAATACAATGAGGTATTTGGTGGTACCTCTCAGGGAGTTTCATCAAAGCCCCATGTACTTAAATGTTTGCAAGGAGGGAAACACTTTAGGAAAGCAGTTCTGAAATCCCAGCAGACCTTTGGTGAATCTTGCCCAGACCTATTTTACTGTTCTCTTTGGAAATCCCTCATTTCTGCAAAAGCCAAACCTGTTGCAAGGGAATTTACTATTAATGCAGAATATGGAGGATTCCACCTCACACTGCTCGTGTGCAGTGCTCTGGGATACAGCTATTTCTGGAACTCTGCAAATCTGCAGCTACCCTGAAATTCCTGATGCTTCTGCCATATCCACATGCTGTGGCTAAATGTGCTTCCAATAAGGAAAATACCTTCCCTTGTTTCGTTTTGTCCAGTGGACTTTCAAGCTACTTAATAACTGATAATTATGGAAAAAGAATTCTGTTTTTCCTGTATCTATTCAAAGCCACCCTATACCTTCTATTTTGCTCACCCTCGTCCCAGGACAGAGAGCTGTCAGTCCTTCTGCAGAAGCAATCAGGAAAATGTGGTTTGTGGTGTTTAACAGTATTGTCAGGGAAAGCTGAATTCCTCAGGCTTTTTTGTTTGGTTTCCTAAATGTGAAACAGTTTTGCTGATTTATCTTTAATCCTTTAGCCTTGAGAATGGGAAATTAAATTGTCTTTTCTCAGATACTTGATGTCAGCAACCAAATCAGGATTTTCACATTGTGTGCAGAGGGAGTGGGGTTATACGATAGCCAAGTGCTCAGAGATAGGATCTGTTCTTCAGAGAGAAACCCATTTCCACAAATTCAGTGGGTTCAACTGGGTTCTCTGGTTTTTTCTTCTCTTTTTCCTCCTTTAACTTGTGTTTGCATAAGATAACTGGTTTTAGGGATGACTGATCTTAAGTTCCTAATGAGCTGGCTCCAGGGTGTGGATTTTCATGTCATATTCTGCTGATTGGATGCTGGCAGCTTGCTTGACCTTGCTTATGGTATCTTCCATAAGACACATACATGTGATCTGTCCTCTTTCCTCTGCCCCATGTGAGGGGATGTGCTGGGGCAGGGCCAGCCCCCCCCAGCTCAAACCATTTCTGCTTTTCTCTGTTGCTTCATTTCCAACCCATGTCCTAAAATGCCTCACAAAACCATTTTCCTTGTTTGTTTCCTCAACAAACACAACTCTGACCATTTTTCAGCCAACACTTCTGGCACATCATTTCCTAATCTAATCTTCTAATTGCCCTAGAGGCCTATAATAGCATTTAAAACTCAGAGTGCTGCTTTGCCCTCCAAAGCGTTTCTCCAGCAGTGCCCACACAGACTCTCAGCAGAACCCTGCCCTGTTCTCTCCTTGTTTTTCCCTTCTCACAGCCTTGCACTGGCACTTCTGCCTTACACATCACTATTTCATGTCCTTCATTGCTCCTTTTGGGTTCTTTTCCTCTCAGGGCTTTAGCTGGTCAGAATGACTCTGAGATGCATTAGAAAGTCTCTTTTCCCTGCCCAGCAGTCGAAGAAGGAGTCAGAACTCTTCTGGTCTCGTTGTCAAGGTTGTTTATTGTTTCTTATCTATAAAATTCTTTCTCTGGCCTGCTGAGGTCCGTCCAGCAGATCAGGCAGAGGCACTCTGGCTGCCCTCGGGGTGGTGTTATCTTTTTATACTAAAAACTACATGTACACTATTTACCATAACTTTCCAATACCTATCACCTATGTTAGACAGTGAGCTTCTACTCTAAACCAATCCAAAGGTGCCAACATCACAGCAGAGGATGAAGGCCAACAAGAAGGAGAAAGGCTGGACACGCCCAGATTCCTCCATCTTGCTTCCTGAACCCCCATTCTAAAAACCCCAAAAAGTTTATTTTTCACCCCATGACAAATTAATTATTATTCTGCTTAAACTTTCGTGGCTTGCAGATCTTCATATAAGGTTGGTAATTTTTTCCATGGGTCATAATCAAAGTCACAGGCATCTTGGGTCTGTGCCAGAGTCTCTGAGCCCCATGGCAGGGGTTCTGGCAATCCAGGACAGCCAGAGGGATGTCTTGGATTCCGACATTTTCCCCCACTTTGTGCCACACAGCACTGCTGGCATTGCTGCAATAGGCAGCCCCACTGCCTCCTCCATCACTTTTGTAAGCACTGTAGGCTGTGTTTGCTCAGGACAGGATCAGCTGCTTCTTCACCTCCCCCTGCCCACCCTGTCACCCATTTCTCTGCCAGCTCGGCCAGGAATATTATACTATTTTCCCATATTAACATCCAGCTTCCCAGGCTGGGCATGACTGGAGCTGTTCCTTTGCAGAGAGCACCTTGGTGCCCAGGTGTCTCCCACCCGTGGAGCAGGCTGTTGATTCCAGCAGTGTCGGTGCTTTGCCTCTGTTTTCCAGGGAAAGCTGGGGTTGCCATGGCAATGGTGTGCCGGCCGAGCTGGAGCAGGGCTGCAGTATCCCCACACCTCCACCAGGAACCCTCCCTGCCGGGCAGGGCTGGGGATGTGAAGATGCCCGTGCTGAGATGCTTGAAGCAGCTCTCCAGCATGGTGAGAAGCTCAGGTTTTAATGGGGAGCACCTTTCCCCAAGGAATATTATTTTTTGGGGCACATCTGAAGCTGGGGAAAGGGGCTTGATCTACATTAAATTATTCTGCACCTTCTTCCCTGGCCTGAATTGGGCTGGCAGCAGGAGTGCAGGCACTGGAGCAGAGGAGCCAGGAGAAATTCTGCAAAGCACAGCTCATTCTCAAGCACCCCTGGCTGCTTATGAGCATCCCAAACTCAATTAAGGGTTTGTGGCACTGCTGCAAATGTGGCCTCAGTCCCTGAGCCTCTGCCTGCAGGCTGTTGGTTTAATTTGCAGTCACATTTGCAAAATTTGTAGCTGCCTTTTGCACTTGGGCAGAGCATCTCAGCCTCTGAATCAGCACCTGGAGCTTCAAAACTTGGGTCTGATCCCAGCAGAGCCAGAGCAAAGGGTGGCCTTGCAAGCTGGGAGCAAGGCTTTGGCATTTTTTTGTTGGAACATCTTTCCTGGGGGTACACCAGAGCTGTCTGAGCTCAGGATTTGGATGTGCAGAGGAGCCAAGGGCAGGACAGGACCTCTCTGATGGCTTGTGTGGCACAGCCTCACTTCCCCAGCTCAGGCACTGGACACCAGACCCTGCTTCAAGAATTTGATGAAAATGCATCATCATCATCTCTCTGGGGCATGCTTGGCCAAAGAGGAGGGTCCTTTGTACCCCTTACACAACACCAGAGGGGATTTCACCATTTCCAGGAGCAGTGCAATCCAAATTCATCTTCACCACCTCGCTTCATCTCCCCTGGTCCAAGAATGGCAGCCAGCAACACCAGCCTTCCAAGCTGTGCTGCAAAAACGAGCAAGGCTCCTCTGCTGGAGCTGCAGATGTTGTGCTGGGTGCTGCAGAAACAAAGCTCAAAAAGCAGACCATGCCCCAAATTTAAATAGACCAAGCAGAGCCAGAGACCTCAGGGAGATGATTCCCAAGGTCACGTAGTAGGGAGCCAGTGGCAGATGTGGGGACTGAGCAGAGATCTCCTGAGGCTCAGCCAGGCTGTGGTCTCAGGACTCTCTTCTCCTTTGTCTTCCAGTACATTAAGAAGATCAGTTAATGAAATGGAATTAATAATGCCAGCTGCAGCACCAGCAATGCTACAGGAGAGAAAAATTTCACAGAACAGGCTTAAAAAACAGAAAGCTTGAAAATGGTAATAAGCTGGAAGCACTTCCTTTGTAATGGGAGAGTGCAGGAGGTCAGAGAGAGTTTTAGGGTCTTTTCAGCTTTACTGATCAAATCTTAAAGGAGGAATGAAGATGTAGCAAGTACCTCCCCCAGAGGAGAGAAACTCATGATTTTAAGGTTCCCAGCAACTGAAAAAGTAGTCCCACTGGAAAGAATCAAAAGACTTTTCTAGGTCAATGGCAGGAATAGAGCCTTTATTTCTATGAACCTCGCAGTTCAAAAATAACATTAAAGAACCAAGAGAAATTATCCACCTCTGAAGAGCCAGGAGTAAATCAAAACTGATTGTTATGTGTTAGTTGTGCTGCTGCCTGCAGGAATCAGGGAGCTCAAATGGCACCACAGCAGTCCTGGCCATCTCTGGCATGGCTGCTGAAGAAGGTCTGTGCTGTGTTCACTGAGACACATCAGAGGCTCAAAACCCAAAATTGTTTCTTAACAACAAGGTTGAATCTAAGGAGTTCCCCCAAAGGGCTCATTTACCAGGATTCAAAGAAAGGCCACCTCATTCCCAGGGAATAAGCAAGCTCAAAGCTTGTCTCACCTGGGTCTTTCACCAACTCATTTGGCTTGTGTCACTGGCTTGCTGCTGAAAGTCTTATGATAATAAGGTCTTATAATATAGTTATATACATTTATTATACAATTATAGATGGTTATTTTATTGTTATATGTAATTATTATATAATCCTCTTGTACAGTCAGGACTCTTGAACTTGGAGAAGGAGAGATCTCAGAGCACCTTCCAGACCCTAAAGGAGGCTGACAAGAGAGCTGGAGAGGGACAAGGGCATGGAGTGATAGGAGAAAGGGGAATGGCTTTATCTGACAGAAGGCAGGTCTAGATCAGATATCAAGAATAAATTCTTCCCTGTGAGGGTGGTGAGGCCCTGGCAGAGGCTGCCCAGGAAAGCTGTGGCTGCCCCTTCCCTGAAGTGTCCAAGGTGAGGTTGGGTGGGGCTCTGAACACCCTGGGATAGTGAAAGATGTCCCTGCCCATAGCAGGGCTTGGGAACTGGATGATCTTTAAGGTCCCTTCCAATTTACACTTCTATGATTAGATATATCCATCTATATCTATATATAGATTTATACATCAATAATCTCAGCCTTTGAGCAAAGATGGGTATGAAGAACAGTTTTGCTGAACAGAAAGTGAAACAGAGGCAGCAGAGCAGAAGCTTAGCACGTCTCAAAATCACACTTCTTGTCCTTGTGAACAATCCAAATATTTTGACTGATGATTAAAAAAACCCTATAAATCCAGACATTTCAAGACTTAAAAAGAAAATGCAGGGAGGCTGGAACATTATGTGACGAGCCCGGACATGGGGCTTCTTTTGTTGTGATTGTTCAGCTTCAAACTTCAATTCTGCTAGTTTAAGACCGTAGTGTCTTTTTTTATCAGCTTATTGATTCCTTTTGTGGTCTGAAGACCTGAGAAAAAAGGTAATTCATCACTGCATTACATCTTCTAAGAGAAAGTAGCAAAGACCTGGGGCAAAAGACAGCACGGACAGAGCTGTCTATGTGCTTCCTGTACTGTGAGAAGTGATGGACCTGAAACAGCCATCAGCATCTCCCAGCTCATGGCCTTGCCATTTCAGCTGCCTCTGAGCAGCTCTGCAGACCAGAAAATGTGCAAGAATGAGCACAAGACAGTGAAAAGGATGAGAGCAGAGCCAGGATTTGGCCCATCCTTCTGCTATTGACAGCTTCTTCACGAAAATGTAATTGCTGGCTGCCCTTGCTTGGAGTGCTCAGGCAAAAATTCCCCGTTGCTCTTTAGAGCTTCAAGACATATTAATGCAACTTTTAAAATAGCATCCTCTCTATTTTTGTTGCTGATGCTAAGAACAAATTAGCTTAGAAAAATAACCCAAACGATCTCCCTTAATGCTATTGTTCTCCTAAAGTGCTAAGTGTCAGGATCTTTCAGCACCACGTTGCAGATCTGGCGCTGCCCTCAATGTGTCCCACGGAGCCCTGACGTGGAGTGATGCAGGAAAACGCAGTCAGTCCAAAGTGCCTTCAAAGTCACTGCACTCCAAACAGTGGTTTCAGCTCTGTCTGTGGATTTTTAATCATTAAATCATCTTTGAAACCAGCTGAAACCAGCTGACTTCCACCCCTGCCCTCCAACATGGTTGTTAAGGGACGGCCCCGAATTTTAGTTCCTGTGGTAGAACAGTGGGTGCTTCTGAGCTCTTTCTTATGGACTGTTATGGTCCATTCAAATATATTTACCTAAAAAGCCTCAAATGTTGCTAACTCTGACCTCATCAGAGCTCATCAGTGGTGCACAGGTGGGCTGGGTCACCGTGGAAGGACCTTTGGAGGGAAACAAGGTGGGGCTGGAGTGCCAGTCCTGCTGCAGGATTTCCTGTGTCCCTGGAAGGAGCACAACCCTGGAGGCCACACACCATGGCAGAGTGTCCCTGTCCTCTGCAGAGCTACAGTCTGCACCTCATTTGGCCATCCAGATGTGGGTGCCCCATGCCTGGAATTGTTAAAGGCCAGATTGGATGGGGCTTTGAGAAACCTTGTCTTAGTGGGTGGCATCCCTGCCCATGGGCAAAGGGTTTGGAACTGGATGAGCTTTAAAGTTCCTTCTAGCCCAGATCATTCAATGATTTTATGATTCTGTGATCCCTGCTGGAGTTGGAGGATGGAAAGAAATGAGGCAGACAGCAATCCCCTACACACATGTTCACTTGGCCAGTGGTTTCCTGCAACGATCCCATGGGTACCTTTATTTTACTGAGTGCTTACCCCACACATCCTGCATGCACAGATCATCATCTCCAGCCCTCTTGGCTTGTGGCTGTGCCATCAACACTGAGCTTCACGTGACCTCACCAACACATCTTAAGATCTGTAATAATTTCAGTAACATCCCTAGCAGAAGGAGGCTCCCAATGGACAGTGCTCTGAAGGGAAGCAAATTCCACTTACTGCTTTTCATCCTGCTGCTATTCATGATCACAGGAAAGTTCCCCTCCAACACTCAACTTTCCTGCAGCTGGTGCCAAGATCTCTGTGCATCTCACCCTCTTCAGATCCAGGCAGTGCAATGTTTATTTGTGCCTTCCAGCCTGCTCCTGGTTTAGTTCTGTGGCAAAGAAGCAGTTCTTAACCTCAGGATTGATGGCCAAGTGCTCAGTCCTAATTCTGTCTCACTACTTACTGAATGTATGTGGAAATGCATTATTTTATCAATGGCCATTTTAGTGCTGGATCCACCAGTGCTGATTGGGATTTTGTGCAATTTCTGTAGTCACACACAGAGTTGCTTCTATCCCCCACCTGCCTCAGGTCCTGGGACAAGTGAGTGCACACTGGAAGCTCTCCTTAGCCCGTGTGCATTTTCTAAGTGTCTTCATCTCACTGTTCCAGTTGAGTTCTGTCTCTAACACAAATGCAGTGTTCTTGTTACTGCTGGTAAAGTGAAGGGTTCTGGTGCCTGTGGATTAAAATAGTTCTGGAAGTAGTGTGGGAGAGTCCAATCACATGGGCCAGGTCTGAAGAGACACTTTTCCAAAGGGGAGTAAGAATTCAAACAGGAAGCCTGATGGTGTGGTTCATTTTTCTAGCCTGGAAGAGACAATGGAGAGATAAGTCTGAGGTGAGAAAAATTTCTACAAACACTGAAGGAAAGGAGAAGTCATTATTGGCATGTTAAATGTACATGGACCACTCTTCTGTCCAAAGGGAATTTGTCCTTCATACTTGACTGAGAAATTTGGGTTGCAGAGAGACCAAACAGAGATCTTTTGCCTTCTCTCTGCTGTGTTGCTGGTGGCACACACCCAGTAGCCATGAATTTGACCTATGCACCATGTTTGGGGTGTCTGTGGCTATTCCAGGGACCAGGATGCAGAATTTTTATGTGAATTATGTCTCTGTTTTATACACACTGCTTGTAAATACTTCATATTATGGCTTGGTGGTGGGAACCCCACTGTAGAGCTGCAAAGGGTTTTGCAGGGCAAAATGTATCAATAGGGAAATTTTCTGCTCTTGCAGGGTCTAAACTAATCAGTCCATGCTTAAAAATCACTCCTTAAAAACCTCTTTCTTCCTTCTTTTTTTTTTAAACAAAGCCAGGAAGAACACAAAATCCACATTTGTAACATTATAGATGGTTTAATTTTACTACATGCAATGGCAGCTGAAGCCAGTTCTGCCCCAATTAGTTAAGGATTTCCATTTTAGGGGAATGAAAATGCTGGGTTCAAGCCTTAGCAAATGTTTTTGGGGATCTCAGGGATGGTTTATAAATATGAACAATAGCTGTTGGCCTCTCTAATTCCAACAGAGCTTCCTAGATAAAGGGTAAGATATTACTACTGGTGAATTTCCTTAAATTTTGCCTTTGTTCTATAAGATGAGTTACCTGAGGGAAGGATAAGTGACCTACTGCTGCCAATTGGAGGAGATATCTGTTAACTCAGGTATTAAAGACCTTTTATTTTTGGAGCCAAAAGGGCAGAGGGGTTCAAACTCTATTCCCCATGCTAATGAGTGTATGTGACCCATTGTGTCTGTGCTGGTGTTTGTTTCCACATAAAAAAGCAAAATTCAGTAAATCGCTGCTAAAGTGAAATTATTTTAGGAACTGTCATGATCTAATCCAGCCTCAGAGTTAAGAGGTGCCCAGCTGGGGTCATTCTGCCCAAAACAACTGGACATACTCTGATATACTGGTCACTCTTCAATGAAATGGGGTGACTTTTTCAGGAGTTTAATATTCCTAGGCACCCCAAAATCTGAAAATGCAAACAGGTTGATTGGTAAAATATTTTCTTTCCCAGTGTTTGCCAAGTGTGACCATTGCATGGTTATGATGCTTCTGCAAAGCTGTTCATAAAAGTGTATTGGTGGGGAAACTGAGGCAGGGGCTGTGTCCTGCTAGGGAAGGAGTGGTGGGGCCCACCACTGCTAAACTGAATATTAAAATTCAGCTATTAGTGGGCCTTTCACAAATTGTCCTGTATTCCTGCACTCTTACATCTCAAATCCCGATTTATGTAGCGTTTTGGGCATTTAGAGGAGGCAGCACACCCAAACCTGGTGCACCTGGGAGTCCTCAGCATCCTGGTGTGGCAGGGATTAGCTTGGGGGGGCCACACGGGTCACCCCATGCCTGCAGGGTTTTCCAAAAAAATATAGCAAAATAGGGGTTGCTCTGCAGGGCTTGGATCCTGACCTTGTTTATTTTCCTGCCTGCTCCCCGACCCCACCCAGCTGGGCGGAAGAGAGGGAGGCATGAAAACCTGGAGGGGTAATGGTGTGAAAGGAAAAAAAAAAAAAGAAAAAAAAAGGAAAAAAATTAAGAAAATACTAGATTCCATCACTGTCAAGAAATTTCTGGAACAGTCACAACCGTACTGACACATAGGCAACACTGCTCACCCCCCCTATTTACCCACACCCAATTTGCTTTTATTTCTTTGCCATCAGGTTGCCTTTAACCATTTCCGCGGCTTAGCAGGGCTAAGCCGCCCGAGCTCAAGCTTTTGATTTGAAAAGGGACCCGCATCCCCTTTTCAAAAGGAGCCTGCTCCCTAGGGCAGCCACATCACACTGCTGATTTGCTGCAGTGGAGACCGCAGCGCGTACAATATGCCCTCCCCCTCCGCCTGTGCTGCTTACAGCATCAGTCCGGAGCCGAGCGGGGAGGCGGCCGCGGTACCCGGGAGCGCACCCATGCTCGGGAATGCCTGACTGCTAACGCAGTGCCTCCGAAACAGCAGGACCGGCAAGCCCTCAGCCCCCCGAGATGCAAGCCAGTGCCGACTCCACCAAGATGGACTGTCTTTGGAGCAACTGGAAATGTCAGGGTATTCTATCTGTTCTGGTGTTGCATGCTAGGGCTGCATGGCAGAGGAGGCGAAGGCAGGATCCATCCATTTTTGCATTGTTCACCTGTGTGGGCCTTTGCATGCTGTTTGCTCTCCCTCCCCCCGCCCGCGGAGCTTTTTTTGGGGGGTAATTTAAGAAAGAAAGCAAGATTAAAAGCCCCTATTTCTGATTTCTGTTCTTGGAATGCAATTCTCCCATCCGCAGGTGTCTCACCCTGAAAGCATCCAGGATACAGGTCCTCCCTTCTTCCCACCTTGCGGCTCATCCCCAGGGCATCCGCCCTTGCCGTTAGCGGCGTCATTCCCCATCCCCGGCTCTCTCCGTCGGGAAGTCTCTGGCATGATTTCCCACCTTTCGGGCTCTATGATTTCCCACCTTTGGGGCTTTAGGGAAGCCGGGTGGCGGTGCCTTGGAGCCCGCTGGGGCTGGGAGGTGGTGGCGTTGGGCTCCTGGGTGCCTCCTGCCCACGGACACACCCAGAGCCTTGTGTCACACAAAGAAAACGCAGCTCCGGCAAGGAGGGCGACAGAGCCGGGCATGGCCCCCCGCTTCCTACTTTGCTTTAGGATTGTTTTTTTATTTTTTTAAAAAAACACATTAATCCTTTCATTATGCTCCCGAGCACTTGTTTCGGGGGGTGAAATATTGCGGGGATGTTGTCTCGCTGCCGTGTAGGCGAAAGGGAACAATGGCATCTCCCTTTTGGGTTGGTTTTCAGCGTGTTTGAGCGGGTCGGTGTCTGCGCTGGGTGGGGCTGGCCACCTTCCCGGGTGCCTTGGACAGATTTTCAGCCATTTTTAGTCGGCTTCACACTTCCCAGCCAGCATCCAGCCTTTGTTTTGATAAAAGACAGTCTCTGTGACGCTGCTCTGGTGGGCAGATTAGAGGCAGCAATGCTAGCGGCTGATCCTGCCGGGCAGGATGGGGCTGCCTCGGGCAGGCTTTGTTTGGATGTATTTTTTGTAATTTTAAGGTGCATGTTTACGCTGAAGAGTCAGTTCATGGTGCTGATGCTCGCAGCAGGGTCCCTGGGAGAGAGATTACTCCATGGCATCATCTCATTAAAGGGATGCTCACAGGCATAGTTTCATAAACGCAGCTCCATGCAACAGAAACTGAAAAACCTTCCTAAAGTGGTTTTTTTTTTTTTTTTTTTTGGGAGGGGTGGAGATGGAGAGACTTTTCAGATGCCTGTCTCTAGGGAGGTTGATATTTTTGCAATCTCAATTCAGCAACTAATTGTATTTAGGGGCTGAGGGTTTTTTAAGGAAGATGAGTAGCTGGAAAGTAAACAGATGCACCTGTTAAATGCCAGGCTCCAGCAGCTCCAGCTTTCCACACCAAAATAAAGGGCAAGGATTTTCCATGTGTTTGTGGGATTTATTAAGCTCAAATGAGAGAGTCACAACCAAACTTCAGGGTCTTTTCATCTGAGCTTTGCAGATGAACTTGCTTGTAGGGTGGGGTTTGGGTATAGATTTTTCTTCAAAAATGCTCAGTATTTTGCTGATTCTTATAAAAGCATTGACTTGCTGAGTCAGATTGCTGAACCACCTGTTTTTAGAACCAAACTGAGTATTTTTCTTCTCACGAGGAAAAAAAAATCATAAATTAAAAAAGGGGAATAAGGAAGGGCATGCTGCTCTTGTTTAATTAATAATTAATAAAAATAGTGGGGTTTCTCTCTTTCCGTGCTTTCCTTTTTGAAAGTGGGGTAGATTTGATGAAAATTGAATGACAGAATATGTCCCATGCTGATTTGAAAAAAAATCCCAGGTCTGAAAAAATCAACGCAGTTAAAATAAATCACTTGCCTCACTTCCACAGCATTTGCATTTTTTTTCTTTTTCTTGGGTGGTGCTTTATGATTCCAAAATGATCCTGCAGAAAACATGAAATAGCCATAGAATATTATTTCTGTCATCCAAATTCTTTGATCAGTCCCAGATAAAATAAAGGAAATTTAAAATTCAGGAGAAGGAAGACTAAAGATGATCCATTGATTCCTTTAATATCTATTATTCATGTTGTCTCTGTCTCAACCTGGAATATCAGTTCTGTGCAAATCTGGAGTTGTATAATTTTGCCAGCTTGATTGTCAATGGAATTATGGTTCCTCCCTGAAAAGTCTGGAATGTGTCTGTGAGTGTAACAGATGCAGAGAGAAACCTCAGTAAATACAGAGCATATTTTTATGGAAATTATGGAGATTCAACAATGAGGTTAACAAAAGTTTTGATTAGTCAACAACCAAGCCTGCAACTAGCTGTATCATTGGATTGATCCCATAGTAGTTATAATTGATGTAAAATTGGGTGGGGATTGTGAGAAGCTGCAGAGATTCTTGGTGAGGCTTTGACTTTGCCCCACTCAGTCGAGTGAATTTCCCTTGCAGTGAATCAACTGCTGCTGCTGCACACATTTAGAAATATTGCTTTTTACCTGCCCATCCTGCAGGTACAGCAGGAATAGAGCAAAGGTAGATCATCAGCAGCCCTTGGGTGAGCAGGACAGTAATTCAGCCCTGCTGGGCACCTGCTTCATTCAGAATATTAACATGGGTGGCTCTGGGAACTGCAGCGACTTCCACGCCCCAGTCATCTCCGCACTGGAAGGTGATGCATTTGAAGCAGGCTGGGATGGAGCCATGCATAATGCATGAGTGTGAGGAGAAATGTCCCTGCCTGGGCGTGCTGGTGGCTGTGGGCCTTGGAGGAGCAGCCTATAGCCTGTGCCAGCTGTGTGTGTGACACCAGAGTGTGACATGAGAGTGTGACAGAGTGCGCAGCTTCCCACTGGGAGCTGCTGGGCGAGGGCAGCCTCCAGCTGCAGGGGAAGGACAGGTCCCTGTGCCTTCCCCAGGGGCTCAGCTCAGCAGGACACAGGTGGCTTTGGGGAATTGCAGGTCCGCACCCTGCTGGAGAGGTTCTCTGGATTAGGAAGGACATAAAAGCATAAAACATCCTGATTTGAGAGGGACTCACAAGGTTCGTCGAAGTCCAATTTCTGGTCCTGCCCAGAACACCCCAACAATCCCACCCTGTGCCTGAGAGCATTGTCCAAACACTCCTTGAGCTGTGACCACTGCCCTGGGGAGCCTGTTCAGTGCCCAAACACCCTCTGGGTGAAGAACCTTTTCCTGATATCCAACCTAAACCTCCTGTGGCACAGCTCCAGCCATTCCCTCAGCTCCTGTCAATGGGCACCACAGAGATGAGATCAGGAGATCAGTGCCCAAGTTTGTACCCAGCTTGGAGGAGTTGTTTGGTGTCAGTACAGTGGTCCTCATGAACATTCCCTTTTCCACTCTTCTACTTGCCAGCTCTTGGCTGGTCAGGCTTGCTCCTGCAGCTTCAAACTTCTGCAAGACTTATTAAAAAGAAAAATTAAAAAATCCAAAGACACAGGCCCATGAAGTGTTCATAGAAATGATCCTAAATATTACCCACATTATAATTATAACTTAATGTGGGAAAGGACTGCAGACTTCATGAAATCCATCTAGTTTACATAATTCTGCTGGAGCTGGAGTTATTGATTATCATTCCTTGGCAGCTGTTTTCAGAGAGCCGGCTTCCTTACTTGATTGATACATCCATTGGTTTCCAAAGGGTGATGGGAAGCTGCAGCAACTGCTCACAGCAATGTTCCTCACTTTAAGACTGATAAAGAATTTCAATGACAATAATACAGTTGCATGCACTTAATCTGTAATCTTATTGACAGTTGTGAAGTCTGCCTAATTACAGCTTCATAATGAGAATAAAACTTCAGCCAGTTGGTAGCTTCAGTGCTTTACTGAAAATATTGTGGGCTGATCTCTCAGCTGGGATCCATTTGATAAAGATCTGCCCCAGTATTTGGTTCTTATGTTGGATCTTGGTAAGGCTAAAACCCTGGTACCAACTCAACACCTGCTGTAACCAAATTAGCTCACAGCTTCATAAAACTACACCAACTTGTGGAGAGTTTATTTCCTAATTTCACAGATGGTTTCCTGTGAAGTTTGAAGGAAATTTGTCAAGATTGTTTATGACTTTCAGATTTGCTGCCTTTTTTTTTTTTTTCAGTCACTGATGCAGAAATTGTATCAATTCTTCTTCCAGCACGTTCCTGTTGATGGCAAAAGAAATCAGTAAGAAAATGTGCTCTGCATACCTGCTGAGCCAGGGCAGAATCACAGAATGGTTTGGGATGGAAGGGACCTTAAAGACCATCCAGTTCCAAGCTCCCTTCCATGGCCAGGGACACCTTCCACCAGACCAGGTTGCTCAGAGCCATGTCTTCTAAGACCTGATGGACAATATTCTTTCATTTCCAGAACAAGGTGAAAATTCCCCCAAAGTAAGAGTATATTGAGGTATTCCCTGAGGATTAATTTAAACTCCATCAGGGGGGTAATGGGGGACAATAGCTGAAGGCAGTATTGGACAGCTGCTTTGTTTTCATTTTTTTTAGGTCCTTGGAAAGTGAGTTCTGGTGAGGCTTTTATGACATCAGCAGGGGTACTTTCTCCACATCATATTTAATTATAAGTAACATAGGTCTGAAACACTCATTTTGAAAATCTGCAGATTTTTGAATGCTTGGATAGAGTCTAAGAGAGACCCCAGGTCTATTCCTTTGGTCTAGGACCATCTCAGGAGAATCTCCACATTTCCATAGCATTGTGTGCACTCAGAGCCTGCATCAGGGTCTCTGCTTGGTCTCCTTGGTTTCTGCTCAATTAAGGTGAGAGCCATTACATCCTCCTCAGAAACTGCCCAAGGCAGGCAGTGATACAGTTTGATGAGCAGGAGTTTTGTGTTTCTCCTCCTGCTGTGCTCAATCCTGGTCTTAAAGCATCTCTCACATGAAAATAACAACAGCATAATCGTTAATAGCAGCAGCAATCACATAATAATTAATAATTAAGATAATAAATGCTACAGTAGACTCATGTGTGTTGTGGTTGAAGGGTTGATTTCTTGCTGACAATCTTCTTTTACTGCCAGTCCTCTCCTGCCTACCCAAGCCTGCTCTGGTGCCTCCCATGAGGCAATCCATCAATACTTTTTTGCTCACTTCTTGATCTTGCAGATGTTGTGGGAAATAACATGGAGGGCATCAAGGTTTTCCCTTTCCCTTATCCTATTCTTGTTCCAGGTCTCCTCTCATCAGACTCTGGCGACTAAGAAGCTCTGAACTTTCAAGTTAAACCTTGAAACAGGTGAATGGTAAAGTTATAAAGCTGAGCTGAGGATAGAAGTTAATGGTCAGAGTGTGTACAAGAGGTAGTGGCATGGAGAGATTCCTCAAGTCTGGAGATGAAGGATCAGGAGCTATTCCTCATGAAACAGCACAGATACCCTCTCTTGGCTCTGCTGCTCATCACAGCAGTCTCCTGAAGGCAGCAGACTGCTCATTAAACCATGTATCCATCTGTATTACATTAGAATCAAATCTGTTGTGTGGAGGGGAGCAATGTCCACATTGGATCTTGCACTGGAGAGCAGAGGGAAAGGCTGGTCCTGCAGCCTGTGGTTAAACCTGCAAGCTGGGTTTGCTTTGAGTGCAAGCAGTATTTATTTCTACTCAAAACCTACAGCATTGTCTCATTTGTTGTCAAATACTTTTGTGACAGCACTATAAACAAGGTTGTTCTTCTTAAATTGTGTTTCTTGGTTTTTTTCATTCCCAGAAGGTCTGATAAATGCCTTATGAAGTCATTTATATTTATGAAGTTGTAATATTACACTGTGTACAGAGGTAAATGCTGTGTACAGAGAGGTTTTTCTCACTTTTCTTAAAAACTATTATTAGATAGGGAGTGAAGCAATACAACCCATTGATTTTACCTCCTAAGCAGGCCTGGTGGTACCTCCATGGTGGGAAGGGCAGCTTGATCACTTCCAAAGGTGTTAGTGGTGTACTACAGTGCATACAACCTTTTATATAATCATCAAGGCCCATGGGCTTCATTTGAGTGCTGGGTACCAGGGGTTTGCTCACACTTTTTTTAATGACTTCCATGGAAATGCTGCTTTTTGCACAATCATTTTTCACCCAGTTGTTGCAGTGGAGGAAAAACTTGGAAAGTCAGAAGAAGAGAACAGATATTTTCAGAGGAGAAGCTGTGGAAGATTTGAATTGTCCAGTCTCTGCTTGGTTGATCACTTATTTTCATTCCAAAATGCTTTCTTTGAGACGTGGAATGGAAAGATTCCCATTTTTCCTACAAAAGTATTTTTGGAAAATATAACCATGCAGGAGGACATTTTAGCTACAGGTTGCTTTGGATCCTCTATTCTCCCTCTGGGATCTCTGCTCAGGAGGCTGGGCCTGCAGCTGCCCCACACCACGAGGTTCTGGGGACCACAAAAACCCTCAAAGCCCAGACCTTGTGTTTCCACATCCTAACAAGAATGGATTCAGGAGCATTTTTAGTCAGTCTGCCTTGGCATTGCCCTCTCCAGCCCCCACATCTGTCTTTTGGCTTTTTGATACCAAGTACTGAGGAGCAGAAACATTTTCTGCTGCAGGCCATGTTAAGAGCTGTGAGAGCTTTTGGGCCATTCCTTGTAGGCTCAAGCACTGCCTACTGTGCTGTTTCTTTTATTTGTGAGGTTCATTTCAGCCTGCCCCACAAACACAGCTATTTACCAGCTGTTCATATTAACAGGTGGTTTCTTGTACCATAGAGTTCACCTTTGCTAGCCTGTGGCCCCAAGTGCAGGATCCCATTTGTTTAGTCAGATGAGGTTCTGCCAGAAATATGGCTTCAAAAGCACTCTTTTGGCACCCTTGAAAAATCTTGCAACTGGAAGACCACTTGAGTAACATTTTGTGAGTTCTGGTGTGAGTTAAAAAGCACAAGCAGGCAATACTTGCAGATAAACAGCTCATCAGACACACTTCTCCCAAAAAATTCTTCAAAGGCAGTGGCAGTGACCTGCAGTGCTGCTGTCTTAAAGATGGCTGGTAAGTCTTCCTTAATAAATGCAAATAGTTTTGAGTCTGAGGCAGTTCTGGCAAAACCCAGAGTCCTTTTATACCTCCTCAAATGACTCAGACTTCTGGTGAGTTGTACTGTTAAGAGTGCAAAGTGAGTGATGCTGCTTCCCTCCTTCCAGGAGGCTAAAGGGAGATCATGGAAAGCTACAGCAGAACAGTTTCTGCATGCTAATGGGCATGGGGCAGGATCTTACAGTAGTGATTTTCAAAACAGAAGGAGCCTGACCCTCAAGTGAAGCCAAGGCTGATTTCAATGCCCAAACCCCTTTTGCAAACTGGGTGGTTTGAAGTTTTGGCTCTCGGAAGTGGATCTTGCTCAGCCAAACAGACTGAGCCCCTGTCCAATTGCATGCACAGCACACATCACAGCCTCACGTGGCACCAGCCTCCTGCCTCATGAATATTCAGCGTGCATTGCTCAGAATTGTGCCATTGTGGTGGGGTCTGGGCAGCACCATGCACACACACCCCCCTGCCCAGTGAAACACCCAGCGCTTGCAGGACCCTGCACCACACCAGGACCTTTTATTCCTTCCCTTCTGATTGACCAAAGCACTCAGTTATTATGTGGTTAATTTGTGCTGGGGGGTATCCTCTGTCCTTGAGCTGGTCTGGGGAAGGCTGCAGCCACCTTGGAGCTGGGCTGGAAGCTGTCTCAGCCTGGCTGAGCGTGGGGCTGGCGCGTGCTGGCGAGTGGCCCTGCAGAGGAGGGTGTGTGTGAGAGCTGCAGCTCCAGATCCACTCCTGGCCTGTCATCCTCATTGCCACTGCATTCCCATGTGCTGGGGAGGCTGCTCTGAGCCTGGCTGGTTGTCTCTTCACTATGCCAAGGAAGGGGTACAGGCAGGAACAGGCAGACGTCCTTCAGCGAAGGCTGAGACATTGATTACACTTAGTGACCTGTGGAAAGACACTAAACCCATGGGGTCAGAGAGTGTTTGGGAGTTGTTTGGTATCTTAATCAGTTTTACATGAATATAGGGTGAGATAAAACTCAAAGCAGACATATAAATGTGGTGGACTGTGGGGATTTGTGAAGGAAATTCGAATGAGTTAGAGACAGGACCTCTGAATTGCTTTTGACGATGCGATTTATTTTTCTTATCTTCTACATGGGCAGGAAGGGTGAACTTGGCTCACATCTTCACTGCATGGCTCAGAAGGTCACAAGACTTCAGTTACAAAACCTTTTAAGGATTTATTAGCCAATAAAACACTGCCAATGAGGATATTTATGGTTTTGACCCCATCCTTAAATATTTTGTCTTATAGACCATGTTACAGTGTAAGCTTTCTTAGCCAATCATGTTATGACACACAAACCTACAGTACTGTACTTTAAAACTCTGATTTTTCCTCTACTTAGCTTAATGTGTCTCTGCTTTAAACTATAAATCCACATTCTCAATTCTAGCACCTAAGCTCGGTAGCCTTTTCCAAGGTCTCAGATCAAATCCTGTGTTTAATCCTAAGCTTTGGCTTACAGGCCCAAAGTTCTGAGAATTCCCTGCATTTCAGATTCCATCACTGGACAACTTCATCTTTAATTTTAATTTCTGTTTAGAATGAAAAATAAAGGATGTGAGGAAGGTTGATGCAAGTCTGGGTTCACCTGATGGTCAATGAGAAAATTTCTCATTCATTTGCCCCTTGGTCTCTATTTACAGCACCAGACACTGATGTGACAGGTACTTTGGCTCTGGTGTAAATGGTTACAGGAGAAAATGGCACTCTGAGGAAGCCAGGCAAAGGATCCCAGCTGGGGCATTCTGCCCCCAGAGCTCCTCTCCCTGCTTTCCTTGTTTAGGCAAGGAAATGTAGGAGAAAAATGTGTTTAACCACTGTCTCAGCAAGGAAGCATTTCTTTACCAAGAGGGTGAACAAACTCTGGAACTGGATCCTAGAGAGAAGGTCAATGCCCCAAACCTGTCAATGTTTCAGAGGCATTTGGAAAATACCCTCAAAAACATGCTTTAGCTTTTGCTCAGCCCTGAATTGCTCAGGCTGTTAGACTAGGTGATGGTTGTAGGTGCCTCCCAACTGAAATATTCTATTCTATTCTATTCTATTCTATTCTATTCTATTCTATTCTATTCTATTCTATTCTATTCCATTCCATTCCATTCCATTCCATTCCATTCCATTCCATTAATTTAAAAAGCCTTTGAAGTGACTGAAGGTGCAACAGAAAGAGAAAACATGGCTCTGACAGGTGTTATTAGCAGCATCTAAATTCCAGGGGAGCTGATACAGCTCAAATCCCTGAGGCCTCTCCAGCCAAAGTGTTCCCAAGATTCCACTGATTTCTAGTTCTGGATTCTCCTTTTTCCCCTTCCCTGCCCAAGGAACTTTGAGATTCACCTCCCTCTTGTATCACCTTTTGCAAAGAGGTTTGGCTCAGCCCCTTCTCCCTAAGGGAGAGGAGGAGGAATGGCTACAGGAGCATCAAATCCCACCCGAACAGCTGGACAGGGCAGCAGGGCTGCAGCTCCCTGTCCCTTCGAGGGAGATGAGGGGAAGGCAGATGTTCTTCCTGCCCTTGAGAATCCTGACGGAGCTGGCAGGCTGTGGGTGAGGAGAATCTGCTCCCAGAATGAACCTGGGCACTGGGAGAGCCGTGTAAAAATCTCTGAACTCATATCTCCCTTTTCTGTGCTGAGATTTTCCAACTAGTTGTTGGCACTTCTTTTTTCCATGCACATGGGAATATTTGCCTCAGGTCTAAAAGACACAGGATCCCTCTCTCCCAGGTCTCCTTTGGCTGCAGAACGAGGCCAGATGCTTTTTCATCTCCTCCCTCTCACATGCTCTTGTTCCCAGAACTGTGTCACTTGGCCTCCGTCCATCTCGCTCTGATCCTTTCCTTACCTGATACAGCTGAATAAATATCCCAGGCATTCCATGGCAGGAACAGATGACTTTCAGGATATACACACACCTGGTGAAGCCTGCCTTGAGTAACTCAGCATCTTCCCTTTTGAGGAGAATGAGAAAATGCAGTTTGGCATTTCTCTGCATGAGAACGCAGCCCACTGCCAGCCTGCAGGAGTAAGAGTTTGAAGATCATTGGAAGGAAAAGGCTTAGTTGGTCATTTTGGATCTTATAATTAATTGGGATTGACTCAGAGAACTCTGTTGGAGTTCAGTTTGTATTTTTTGGCTCAGTTCTCATTTGTTTGCCTCTCTACTGCCTGTGTCCCAGGGAGTGTTTTCCCCTGGCACGTGTCCTTTTTCTGCCATCAGCAGATGATGTACCACGTACACCAGCTCACCTGTGCAATTTTTTGTTAATGTTTTGTGTGATAGACAACTTAAGTATCTCAAAGGCAGATTTACATAAATTTTCAGTACTCTGACAGACTAATTTTTGAGCTCAAAAAATATCAGGTTGTGAATAATCACAGAATCTTAGAATGGGTTGGGTTGGAAAGAAGCTTAAAAATCATCTCATCCCTCTCCTCCTGCCATGGGCAGGGACACCTAACACTTTGTCCATGCCTCATCCAGCCTGGTCCCGAATACTTCCAGGGATGGGGCAGCCACAGCTTCTGTGGGCACCCTGTGCCAGGGCCTCAGCACCCCCACAGAAAATAAAACACCTGCTGTCCAAATGCTCACTGGTGACAGCACCCTGTTGTTGAGCTGCAGGGTTTTGAAGTACCTTTACTGAAAAAGAATATGAAAAATGGCCAAACCTGCACTCTTGTGTTCTGGGTGCCATTTTGTAAGGATGGTTTGCAAGGTTGGAGTTGCATGCTCCATCACCTCATCACTGTGAGCAATCAGGAGCTCCAGCTGTGTCCTGGAATACAGCTGTGTCTGCTGCTAAAGCTCCTCATCCAGATACTCTGACAATGCTGGAGCTGCATTTTGGAGCATTCCATACTCCCTGCCCCAGGGTTTCTGCAGGAAGCAGGCATGGGCACATATCTGTAAAAGACTGGTCCTTGTTTGGTGGAGTCAGCACCCAGGATCCCAAAACAGTCACCAAGGTCCCTTGTCCTGTGCCTTCCATGCAGCCCATAGGATCCAGCCATGTGTGCTCATGTCCACAGGTCCAGTGCTGAACACTTAAAAATAGTAAAAGTTCCATTTATAGACTATATTGATGGAGAATATAATTGGATGTGAATGGTGCATGAAGAGAGGAGAGCTCAGTAATAAACAGCAATTTTTGCATTCAAGCCCATCACTGTAAAGCAAGGCTAATATGTGTAATAGTAATGAGTAATAGAACTCATTGACTCAAGGCAAACACTCTGTGATGACTCACAATTTTTGGAGATTTGATTTGATTATAAGGACTAAGAGGCTGGATTAATTTTGTTTCTTTTAGTATCGGTGACTTTTTTTTTTCCTGACAGATTGCAGTTTTCCCGAATTTACTCTTTGTTCAGAATGATTTGACAAGTGGCATCTCTCAAATCTGTTTGGCTGGTGCTGTGTTCAAGCTGTTCTTGAGGACTTGTGCAGTGTGTGAAATTAAAGCTGTTTTGTTTAGGTTGTCATGAGCATGTTCTCTGGCTGGATGAAGAGTCCTCTCAGAAACAGGTTGTGGGTGTAAACAGATTAAATTCACCTTTGTGGACTGGATATTCCACAATCCTTTCATAAAATTTCCCTATTTTAGTGGCTGGCTCTGATACTAAAATTTTTTGCTGGAGAGGTTGAAATAAAATATACAAAGTGGGTGAAAAACACTGTAAAAGTTAACTGCTTTACAAATGTAAAAATGCACTATTTGAAAATGGTCTTATGGCCTTGTTTTGTTCTAGCCAGCACCTCCCATGGACAGGGGAGGTTATATAACAAGCAGAAAGCCTTTTTTTTTTCCTTTTTATTTCTGATTCTGAGGTTGGATTGAGCAGCAAGAGAGATTATTCTGTATTTGAAGGCCTTATCTGAAAAATGGTTTCCTACTCATGGAACTATTAAGCAGTGGTAACACCAGGAGTCTTTTCCTTTCTCAAAACTTATGAAATAACAAAATTAAATTGTTATTGTCAAAACTTTGAACGGGAAAGTGGTTTATTGTGGCTAGCCCCAAACTTTCTCATTCATTTATCAACAACCAAAACTGGAAAACGCTTCGATCAAGCATTTGGCATTTGAACTTGTTAAAAACAAAAACAAACCTTAAAAATGGAATTTTCAGACTGAGTAAATGCAAGGTAGATTGAAATCTTCCATTCAGCCCTAGCAACAACACAAAGCACTTGCAATCAGCTTGCACTTGCCTTGCTGCTGCAAGAGACCCACCCACCGTGCTGCGGTTGGAGATACTCATCCATCTTATCTAACCCAGGCACAGGCACAAGCAAAACAAGGATTTCAAGTAGGTCATCGGTTGTAATTTCCTCAGCCCGTGGCTCCAGTCCCTTTGCTGCTCCTGCTGAGGAGCTCCTGCTGGTGCTGCTGTGAGCAGAGACGTCGCTGCTCCCCGAGGGTCACACAGGGCCCATAGCAGCCACCGCCGCTGCCTTTGCAGCTCCTGCCTGTTGTATTTGATGGGAAATGCCCCGAAAAAGGCAGGAATGATGCATCTGACTCCATGTTCTCAGAAGGCTAATTTATTACCTTATGATACTATATTATATTAAAGAATACTATACTATACTACTAAAGAATACAGAAAGGATACTTATTAACATGCTAAAAAGGTAATAATGAAAACTCGTGATTCTCTCCAGAGTCTTGACACAGCTTGGCCCTGATTGGCCAATGACTCAAAACAACTCACAGCAGAACCCAGTGAAACAACCACCTGTGGGTAAACAATCTCCAAACACATTCCACACAGGAGAAGCAAATGAGATAAGAATTGTTTTCCTTTTCCCTGAGGCTTCTCAGCTTCCCAGGAGAAAAAATCCTGAGCGAAGGGATTTCTTCAGAGAGAGTGAACCAGAATCCAATGAAACAATTACCTGTGGGTAAACAATCTCCAAACACATCCTACATGAGCAAAACATTGGAGAAGCAAATGAGATAGGAATTGTTTTCCTTTTCTCTGAGGCTTCTCAGCTTCACTGGAGAAAAATCCTTGGACGAAGGGATTTTTTCAGAGAATGCGAACCACCTGCCTTTAACAATTTGTTTTTCTCCCCCCAGCTATCGACCTGTTGTACTGGCGCGACATCAAGCAGACGGGGATCGTGTTTGGCAGCCTCCTGTTGCTGCTCTTCTCCCTGACCCAGTTCAGTGTCGTCAGCGTCGTGGCCTACCTGGCCCTGGCCGGCCTCTCGGCCACCATCAGCTTCAGAATCTACAAATCCGTCCTACAGGCCGTGCAGAAGACGGACGAGGGCCACCCCTTCAAGTGAGTGGCTTTGTGGTTGTTGGGAAGGATGAAAGTTTGACAAGAAAGTCTCACAGATATGTGTGCTTAGCAGGAAGATTTTTGAATGTTGAGTCTGATGAAGGAATAGAAGCAATTTTTGATATAGAAGAAAAGAATTGCTGAGCCAATCTTACTGGATAACCAAGGAGGCAAAGGGTGTGTTAGTTAGAGGGAGTTTTTATGACTTAGAGCAAAGGATAAACTCATGTCAAGTAAGTGGCTTTGTGGTTGTTGGGAAGGATGAAAGTTTGATAAGAAAGTCTCACAGATATGTATATTTGGCAGAAAGACTTTTGCATGTAGAATCTGAAGAAGAAATAGAAATGAAAGCAAGTTTTGATATAGAAGAAAAGAATTGCTGAGCCAGTCTTACTGGATAACCAAGGAGGTAAAGGGTGTGTTAGTTAGAAGGGGTTTTTATGACTTAGAGCAAAGGATAAACCCACCCCAAACAAGATGTTTTTACCAAGCAGAAAGAGCACAGGCAAACAGGTCAGCAAATGTTGCAAGTAGAAAAAAAGGTCTCAGAATTTTTTCACTGCAAGAAAACTGAAAAGAAACTTCTAGCTTAAACTGTAATGTACTAACTTTTAGTGATTGGAGAATGGTAACATGAATATGGTAATTATAGTAGTTGTGATAGGCTATAGATAAAAGTTAAGGTATAGATTGGTTCTACTGGATTAAGATGCTCAGCAAAGAAAAGTTTATAATGCATTTGTTACCTAAACTAAGAGTGTCCAGGCCTGCCTGCAGCTGGAGCTGACAGCTGGAGGCACAGGCTCTGTCACCCATGACCCTGGACTGGTGTAACCTCTGCGATGGAATAAACTGCATTTTGAAGAGCTGCCTATAGTCCCACATCTCTCATTCAGACTCTTACAGTGGTGATGCCCAAACGCTGCTTTTGTGTCAGAAGAAATTCTCTTCTTGCTCATAAAGCAGGAAATAATGATATTTTCACAGTGTCTCAAAAATGGTAAGGTTCTGTCAGCTTAGATCCTGACAGAGAGGGAGAGAAATAAAAATGAAACAACACAAAAATTGTCATCTTCTAGGACATAGGATTTTTTTTCTCAAAAAGATACAGGAGATTTCAAGCAAACAGAGAAAAGGAGTTTCTTTAGAGCTGATGATAATACAGCACACCTGCAAGAGAAAAGAGCATTGTTTCTGGGCACAATCTATTGGGCACAGAAGGCAACTATCCATATCTTTTCTCCAGCAACCCAATATTAAGTGATGGTGGCAGTGCCAATGCACTCCCCACTCTCTGCAAGGTCTGGGGGGATTGCTCCACAAGAACAGTGATCCTTTTTCCTCTGGTGCCCACCAATTGGTAAACCAGGTCATGGAACTGGTGTGGTTACAGACACTCACATACTGAAAAAAATCTTGTTGGGTTGCTGCTCCTCCTGCTTCACTTGGGTCAATTCTGAGCAGTGACTCAGGATGAGGCTGCATAGCTCAGAGAGCAGCACAGAAATTTGTGGGGAAAACTCCCAGGTCAGATTTGTATCCCTATTTGGGTGAGAAAAAGAGAGAAATCCCATCAAGACCAGGCTCTGTGTGGGAAGAGGGTGAGGCTGGAGGTGAACAGCCCCAGCTCAGCATCACCCAGAGAGATGATGCTCTGGTCATGCAGGGTGAGGAGGGTGTGCTCTTGTCCCTGGACCTGCAGGGAGGGGAGCTCATTGCTCCAGCACAAAGAAATGAGGTCTGGGAAGGAGGGAATGATGGGTTGGATGGGTTTGAGTGTGAACAGCAGGGGAAATTTCCCAGGTTTGTAACGGGACCTGTGTTTCTGGCAGAGCCTACTTGGAGATGGAGATGAATCTTTCACAGGACCAGATCCAGAAATACACAGATTGTCTCCAGCTATACGTCAACAGCACAGTCAAAGAGCTGAGGAGACTCTTTCTCGTTCAGGACCTTGTGGATTCTTTAAAAGTAGGATTGCTTTAAATATTTTTAACCCCTCTCTAGAGGATAAATCTACATTTCAAAGAGCTGCTTCCCCTGTTGACAGGGTTGTCATGAAACCTAGTTTTGTGTAGCTCCAAATATGAAAGTTGCTCTGCTTTTTGATTTAAAAACCATTGCCAGCACTGTAGAGGTTTGGCATTTGAATGTATTGATAGGTAATACAGTATGTAAAATTTTGCAGAAATAGCTTAGCTCCACCTCAGTTCTAGAATCATCCCAGTAATTTGCTTTCTATTGCTTTGTTATAAAATAATGGTCCCCTCTGTTAATCTGGATTTCATCTGGTGGCATTACCTGCTATGGAAGAAGATCATCTTTCACTCCCTGCTGAAATAACTATTGATTTTTAGCCTTATACTTGAGCAGGTGTCCTTTAGAGCAAAGGGAAGATCATTAAGCGAGCAGACATAGGTTAGGCTCCTAAATTAGTAAAGAATTTTAGGAAAATGTATCCATCTTTCGGCCTCAAGTGTTATCAGTCCTGGGATTACCACTTCAGGACTCTGTTTAACCTGTTTGGGGTGACCCCTGCCATCATAAAAATTGGATGCAGAAATCTGCCCATGCCATTCTCAATGCAGAGTTCTACATGGATGAAATTTAAGCCCTAAAACATGAAAGCTGAGCTAAGAGGGTGAGAAGCAGAACAGAGAATGGGGTTAATACACCTAGAAAAACTACCTCGTTCCTGATGTGCCTTAACCACTCTCTTCCACAATAAAAAAGGCTAATGTGCTGTTATATTAGCTAGTTAAGCAAACTATTTTCTTCTTATGCTGGTGCTGAAGGTGATGTAATGATCCATCTTTAATTCAGTTTGCAGTACTAATGTGGCTGCTGACTTACGTGGGAGCCCTCTTCAATGGCCTGACTCTTCTGATAATGGGTAAAAATCAACATTTCTTTTAAAAATCTATTTTTAACTTGAACTCCCTCCAGATTTCAACTTAGACAAAACAGCCTATCCCTGGCCTGCCTTCCCCTCAGTTAAACCACCAACATTAATTTCCCTTCCCCGTAAATATTAATTGCTCTGTTATGCTGTCCCTCCTGCTAGAGCTACTTTGCAGTTTATGGTTTTGTGCAGCTCCCAGTCCCAGAGCAGTGGGGAATTCCATATTTGGGAGGCTTGAGCAAAGTGCATTTTTAATAAAAAGCTCTCTGGTGGATCAGCTGACCAAGTGGCACGATAATGTGTTTGCCACCAAAGTAGGTCTCTCCTCTGGGGGAATCTGATCTGCAGAACATAACACTGTGCTCCTTTTCTCCTCAGCTGTGGTGTCTATGTTTACTCTCCCCGTTGTATATGACAAGTACCAGGTAGGTCTGGCTGCAGGGGTGCATTTGGGGTGCCTCTGCCTGGCTCTTGCCTCCTTGACTTGGTCTCCTCTTGCTCTTTGCAGGCACAGATTGATCAATACTTGGGGCTGGTGCGGACCCACATAAACACGGTCGTGGCAAAGTGAGTTCAGCAGCCAACTGTGGGAGGTTGTGATGCCCTCGGGGGTGGCTGGGACCTGGGTGGCCCTGGGGACACTGTGTCCTGTCAGTGCTGTCCTCCCAGAGAGGTTGAGATGCCTGGAGAAACCCTCCCAGCTGAGTGCAGACCAAGGCACTCTGTCCTTCTGTCCCCTCCCCTGCTGTTTGGGGGGACTGTGGGCAGAGCAGCCCAGTCACAGACTGGTGTCCACAATGGGACCTGGCCAGGACGAACAGGAAGGAATGAGTTCCTTCTCTTCCCCACTGACCACTGCAAGCCTGGTTTTTTGCATGAGCTGATAGCATTAATGGCCAAAGTGGGAATTGGGATACCACCCTGTCACAGAAAGCAAATACCTGGAAGCACCGTGATCTTCAGTGTTTCTAATCCCCATGGAACAGGCAGAAAACCTGGGTGAAATTTTGAAATTTTCTTCTCAAAATTCTATTTTTAGACTCTATTCCTGGCTTTCTATAGACAATAGACCATGGAGAAATAATGCTGGGGGGAGAATATCACTGAGCATATCCCTAGAGTACATGAACCACCAAAAACCAGGCCTGTAAGAACACCTGATGGGCATCACTTCTGTTTCTTATGTCACTTTAATTCACCCGTTGAGACAACACACTGAGCATGGACTAGAGATTATCCCTGGAAAAGAGTCCAAGTGGGGAACCACTGGAATGGAAGAACTGCCTCACCATATAATCCTTTTTCTTCTTTATTTTTTAGGATTCAAGCTAAAATCCCAGGTGCTAAGAGAAAGGCAGAGTAAAGCAGACATCAAGAATTCATCGACTACAGTAATGCATAATGGGGAAATCTGGAGTGAAAACAGCTCTGTTCTTACACTTTACTGCAAATTTATCATTCTTTTTTTTTCTTGACACCATAATCTTAGAAACATAAAACTCAGAAGCAGTGCTTTTCCCCTGCTGCTTCTGCACTTAGAATATTTGCAATCACTTGTGTCAAGCACTAAAGTATAGTAAAGAGAAAAGTGTACTAGATGTGTTTTTTTGTGTTGCTTATAAAGTGCATGATGGTGAGAGCCTAAATAATATTGACCTCTTTATTTAATTTTTTTTTTTTAGTGTTTTTCCTTCTTCTATTGGCATTGCTTCTATAACTTTTAATGTTACATGTGGCTAGGGGCTTTCCTGCTTAGCGCACTTGATGCAATAGTTAAAATTGCTTCTACGTCACTGGGTTGCTGGTTGGATTCATCTTTATTAACTATATAGAATTGTAGACTGATGTTTTAGTGTTTTCCAGCACAAATAAAATAAACAGTAATCAGTACTTATGGTAATCAGTTTTGTATAACTCAAAAAAAAAAAGAAAAAAAGAAAAAAAGAAAACAAAACCCAGTACTTTTGTCGTAAAGGATTGACAGGCTGATTTACATGTATGGTAACTGGAAAGTTCCAGCATGTTCAATTTATTACAATTTGTATTACATTCTCTGTAGTTCCTAATGGACTTAATTATGGACTCTGAATATTTGCACTTATGTACTTGATACCGAATGCAGAAATAAATGTTACTAAATGTAAAAGTTCTCTTTCTTGTCACCACTGGGGTTACCTTGACATTGGGGCACTGGACACACACTGTGTAAATAAGAGCATATTCCCTCTTTCTCTCTCCTCTGAACATCAGCACACACTTTGCCCTTACATCATGGTGCAGTCCAACGAGTAGTACCTAACTAGAGTAAGTACCTCATCTAATATTTTTACATCTTGATGACCTTCCTTGGTATAAAAGGAAGATCTCTGCACACAGGTTGTTTATTTTTGTTGGTGGTGTAGCAAATATCAGGTACATGAACCAGGGTCTCTTCCTCCATTTGCTCACTGTGCAAACCACGAGCAGCACAGTGTGGAGGTGTCAGCACAGCACAAAGGGCTCTTCAGTTTCCTTATCACCAACTGCTCTCTTACCCAAACTGTTATCTGAAATCTGCTTTAGACAGAATCAATGTCGAATCCAGAGGCTGAGAGCTGAAACAAGCATTTATTCTGGTTCAAAGGTGAAGTTTTTAAAAATTGGAATTTGGTGTTTGAAAACCATCAGAGGAGAGAAGCAGCTGTTGAACATTATCCAAAGTGCTTCAAAACAAGCAATTGGTTAAGTGCTTGATTTGCCCATTTGTGGAACACACCTGTGGAATTTTTTTCATATTAAAATATGAACATCAAAATATCTTCAGCCAAATTGCTGATTTTCTCTTTTTCAATCACAAATGTTTTATGAGGAATTAATTTTTATACAAAGATTTTTAAATACTTATCCCAACTTTGGAAATTTGAATCTTTCCTTAGACTTACTCATTAATTCACCTTTGTCTCGGTTCCACATGGCCACAGTGACACCTGTCCAAAGCCAGGCTGCAGTTCTGTTTGTATCTAAATGTAAAGCCCAAATGCACATAAGGAGTTGGTAGAAACATTGGTGTGGATGTGGACTAGTTAATTCTTGTGATAAGTCTCAAATACCCTTATTTTCCTTTAAGCTTTATATCTAAATGTTAAAATGCTAGGTTGGGTTTTAAATGTCACCAGCATCTAGATGGGAACATTTTTCCTCAATGAGAAACTGAATGTCTTAAAAGAACATATATTGCTTTTGATCAAGTGAGGTATGTTTAGCAGGTGCAATTTGCAGCCAGAAGTTAAAATTCAACAGGGATCCCCATTTTTATCTGCTGTGAAGTTCCCTGTGTCTCTGAGGAAGGGAGTGCAGACCATACAAAGCAACCCTAAAGATTAAGATTCACCACCAGAATTCTTATTACTTACAAGATGAGTGTGTGGGCCCAACACATTGATTTTGAAATGAGCCCATTTAGTGTCCCATCCCCCTGGTCCCATAAATGTGTTTTTCCCTCACACCCCCAGAGCAGTAATATCCAAGACTGGCCTTTTGCAATGCTGAACTCTATGCACAATTTAAAAGCTACATATCCTGCATATTTAGAAATAAAGCAAAATGAACCTTCTGGAAGAGTATAACTATTCTCAATAGCTTAAACCAATAGAGACCAAGATTCCCATTCTTGTCTCCCCAGCATCACCCTCTCTCAGACCCCAGTCCCAGCCCTCAATCATCCTGACTGTACCCCTGCACACACACCTCTCAAACCCACATCCTTTTCTCACATCCCACCTTACCAAACAAACTTCCCAACATGCTCAGAGCTGCTCTGACTCTCCATATATTTGGCAGTAAGAGCCTGCAAGAGCACTGGGGTGGCTTAACCTGGTGGGTGGGACCAACTGGGAATCCCACACTGGGATGTGGGAGAAGCAGGGGGTTTCAGGCAGGGTTTGAATTGCTGATGCTGCTCGTGGCCACCCTCCCCTTACTGGGATCACAGCAGCACTTTCTGTGCTACCTTTGGACATGGAAGCTTGGAGAAAGCCAAACTCTGCTAATTCCTGGTCCTGCTACACACTTTGCAATAACAGAGTCCCTGTGCATATGGGGAGTGAAGGTTGGTGGCACCCTCAGTGTCCCTGTCTCACTCATAGAGCAGCACCTTGCAGAGGAGTTGGACATCCATATTTTTTGTTTTCAAACAAGTTTGGGGGAAATAATCAACACTGAGCTGTACTTGTTAAAATGCTTTAGTGTGATTACTGTAGATGTCTGAAGACAGCAGAATGTTAAAATATTTTAGTGTGATTACAGTAGATGGCTGAAGTCAGCAGCATAACACATTCATGAGCTGCGCTCTGACATACACAGGCTGTGAAACCCTTTGGCTTCTAACTTTCATTTGTAAGGTAAAAAACAGCAGTGGGAAAGCTTGACTGGTAAAAGCAGCAAACCTGTGGGTGTTTCTAGGCAGGTGAAACCTGGGAAGTAGCCCACTCTGTCTGGGCAAAATCCAGGGGATGGTGTTAAACCATTCATTTATCTACAAATTGTTCCTTGGGTGAGGAACCTGCACAACAAATCACCACTGATTCAGGGATCTGCTTTTCTACCTGCTTCCAAGGCTGCTTTAATGAGATAAGGCAGTGAGGGGTGTTTTGAGGACCCTCCCAGCCAAGGGAGGTTGTTCAGGTGGTTGGAGGAAGGTCTGTGCCAAATTCCTGTTCTGGGCTCAGCCTCCCTCCTCATCTCTGCATGGTTTGTGGTGCTGATGTTCCCTTTCTGGAGAGGAAGCTGAGAGCTCTCCAGGGTGAATGCCACAGGCTTATTTAGAGGCAGGCACAGGTACAGACCAGACCTTTCCATGGCTGGGAGCTGGCTGGGTAATGTAAATAAAACTTTTGATCTGCTCAACATGATGCTGTTTTTCAAGGAAGATAACAAGTCCTCCTGCTGGGCTGAGCTGTGAAAGCCAGCCCAAATGACTGGGCTAATTGGAACTGAAAGTAATTTAACTCTGACTTGGGGTATCAAATCAGGAGTGCCATGCTGACAGGTGACAAAACCTTGTCAGAATACTTATATGAGTCTTTTCTCATCCTCTGTGACTTTAAAATATCTTCTCCATGGTTTCTCTTGTACCTTGCAGAAACTTTAGAACCCTGCTCCTAAACTGCTGCCTGTTAAGTAGGGACTCAATGACTACTTAAAAGTTTGTCAGAGCTTTATGTCACTTAAATGTCTGCTCCTGTGCCTTGAAATAATTACTGCATTGGTATTTCATGTGAAATGTGAATATTCTCTAAGGTCACTGGTTTTGATTCCCTGGTTCTTGGTGCTTCAGCAGCATTCCACTCCTCTACAAGTTGTATTTGCCTCTGTTACTGATCTCTTTCATGCTCCTTCTGCTCTTTAGTACTTATCTAGTGAGAGTGGGATCATAAAACACATGAGTGCCAGGAAAGCCCTGTAACTGGGAGGAGATAAGAATGTTCTAATATTCTGTGAGCAGCTAATCCATTTAAAGAGAATGTGTTTGCTCCCCCATAGCTTTTGCCGTCTCCCTGCTTGCTTTCAGATGGCAGCTGGCTCCCATCCCTGTCCTGGTGGGTTACAAATCAGTCAGCTGTGATCCTACCAGCCTTTCCCTCTCCATATGGGCCAGGGAAATTTGTGGCAAGCCCAGTGTTTGCCCAGAGCAGCTTTGAGAATACCAAAGGTGATGTATTTCTTCCTGACTCCTCTTAATACATCCTTTTCTTAGGCAGAGGATTAAAAGCTGCTCCATCAGTGTTGTGAGGGTTTCCTGGGATGCCAGGAATGGGTGGATGAGGCTTCTGGCACCAGGGAGCCTGGCTGGAACATGCAGCACTGCAGGAGATGTGGCATTTGGGTCAGGGTGAGATGTGGCCACTGACAGGAGTCAAAAGCTGCAGTGCCTGGAGCAGGAGGAGGAGAGGGCTCTGCTCATTGCTGCCAGGCTTCCTTGGTGCTCAGCACCTGTGCAGGAGAGAAGGGCAGAGCCCTCTCTGACAGAACAGGAGAAAGATGCTGAGAGTGGGGACCCTTGTCCACAGGGAAAAGGGAGTGGATTCTAAGTAGGTAAATGGGCTTGTCCTGCTTCTCTCATTTGTCTGCTCATTTTCTTGTCTTTGCTGTCTGCTGTCTTGGTTTGGAAAGACAGGAGTGTGCTAAGGAAGGCAGGACCCTCCCCACCCCTCTGAATTTCTGTAAATTTTAAATTAAGGGGCTCTCAGGCAAAAATATGGGAGCAGGAAATAACAGTTCTTCAATAGGGAAGAAAAAAAATAAAATGATAAAATAAACAATGCAGTACACTAGAAGAACACTGACAGAGTCAGAACCCAGCCTGACACCCTGTGGGTCAGGGTGTTGGTGGCAGTCCCATTGGAATTGTGGCTGCAGCTCTCCTGCAGTGTCAGGGGTGGTTCTGCTGGAGCAGAGGTCCTGCAGAGAAGGGTGTAGCCATCCTCTGAAGGTTCAGTGGAAGAAGACACAGCTGCTGTTCCTCTGGGAAATCCAGTGCAGAAACTGTGCAGTTATTCCAGGATCTCCAGATTATATCCAGGCAGGAATGCTTGGCTCCTCCCTCTGGGCTCACATCTCCCAATGGGATGCTGTAGCTCTTATCAGCCATGCAGGGACATTCAATAGCTGTTATCAGCAGATGTCCCCCCAGAGGGAGGAGTGATTGTGAGCACTCAGAGAGAGATAAGGCAAACTGCCTACTGACAAAAGATAATCTGCCATGCAGATGGTAATAGAATACATCTTGCATTGCAACCTGGAACATCTGCTCACAGGGGAAGAGCCAGGTCACTGTGTGCTGGAGCTCTCTTCTGGTCAGCATCTGATCCAAGTGGCTGCCACCTCTGCAGCTTCCCTGGAAAGAGCTCTAAATCCACGGGTATGTCAGATTTATAATCTGGGGACACCAGCAGGAGTGTGCAGGGCACAGTGATAATCTGGGGACACCAGCAGGATTGTGCAGGGCAGGTCAGTTACCTGTGCACTCCCTGTTCTGTTCAGCATTCTGGCAATCCCTCCACAGCTGGGACATGCTCATCTCTGCATTGCCCCTTTCACTCCTGCTGCATCCAGCCAAAGCACTGGAGATGCTGCAGGCACCAGGGGCAGGATTGAGGATGGAAAGAGCTACATAAGTCTGTCTAAGGAAACAAAAAGACCACGGACACCTATGCTGACATGCTTTCATTCCTTTTCCCTCCTGCCTGCCCCTCCACCAGCAAGTCAGACTCATTTCCCCTGTTCATTGAATATTAAAGAGGTTCAGCCTCAAGGCTGCAATTTATGCCCCCTCATGAGTCTCTTTGTTTTAGCTGAAAAAATAATTCAATCCTGCAAAGCTGATTGTCATTCACACCAAGGTCCCCCTGCACACACTTCCCTTTATGAGGGAGCTGTAAAGAGGATTTAGTTACCTCTTTACTTCTTTTGCACAGCCCTCTAATTTAGATACAGTGATATAAAGTACCCCAGACTGGTCTAAAAATGACAGAATTATAGAGTCCCAGAATGGTTTGGGTTGGAAGGAACTTTAAAGCTTGTCTAGTTTCAGCACCCTGTCATCAACAGGGACACCTTCCACCATCCCAGGCTGCTCCAAGCCCCATCCAACCTGGCCTTGGACACCTTCAGGGATTGAGCAGCCACAGCTTTTCTGGGCACCCTGTGCCAGGGTCTCAGCACCCTCAGAACAAAGAATTCTCCCCCAATATCCCACCTAACCCTGCCTTCTGACAGTGGTAACCCATTCCCTCTTGTCTGTGGGAAGCCAGGAAATTCCTCTGGCTGCCCTGGAGGACTGGAGACCCTGTCAGGGGGCTCAGAGACCTTGGCACAGAGCCCAAGGCCACTGAGCCTTTGATTTAACCCTTGGAAAAAACAATTACCAACCTTATATGAAGAATTACAAGCCACAAAAGTTTAAGTAGAATGATAGTGAATTTGTCACAAGGTGAAAAAGTAGATTTTGGGGCTTTTCAGAATGGGGGTTCAGGGGGCAAGATGGAGGAATCTGGGCATGTCCAGCCTTTCTCCTTCTTCTTGGCCTCCATCTTCTGCTGTGATGGTGGCACATTTAGATTGGTTTAGAGTAGAAGCTCACTGTCTAACATAGGTGATAGGTATTGGAAAGTAAATACTGTATACATAGCTTTAGTATAAAAAAATTGTAAACCTTGTATATGTAGTTTTTAGTATAAAAAGATAACACTCCCCCAGGGCAGGCAGAGTGCCTGGACTGTCTTACTGAGTGGATCTCAGCTGGACAGGAGAAAGAATTTTATAGATAAGGAACAATAAACAACCTTGAGACCGAGAACTGAAGAGTTCTGACTCCTTCTTTGACCACCAAGCTGGAAAAAGAGACTTTGCAACGTTTTCTCGGGGTCACTCTGACCAGTGAGAGGCCCCGAGACTTGTCCTGTCACTCCATACCCTTGCCCAAAGTCCCTCTCCAGCTCTTCTGGAGCCCCTTTAGGTTCTGGAAGGGGCTCTCAGGTCTCAGTGGAGTCTTTTCCAAGCTGGGCAGCCCCAGCTCTCCCAGCCTTTCCTCACAGCACCTTTGTGGTCTCCTCTGGACTCACTTCAACAGGTCTGTGATGTACAGTACCATCAAAAATTCTTATAACATTTTGTAGATGTGCCAGAAACAACAAAAAAAAATGTATGTACCATCCAGGCAGTGGAGTGACTTCAATAGCAGATGTCTTTACACAAAATATTCCTCATTTGCCAAGTTAGACATGAGGTCTAATTTCATTTCTCCTAATTCTACAGATGCTTGCTGGGAGAAACCAGCATCCACACAATCATTACACTGAGTGACAAAGTTTCACTTTGGGCACAGGTTTAGCATAATTACTGAACAGTTAGCAGCAGAACATCAGCTTGACTTCTCAGCATTCAGCAAATTTGAGGTGCTCAGCTAGGAAGAGGTGGGCTGTGACCTCCTTAGAAGAACCTACCTGGGGAATCACCTCTTGTATTCCTTCTATCTGGAAATCTTGAAGTCCTGGAAACCTCCTTCACACCTCTCTCCCCTCAAAAACTACACAATTTACCACTTTTCCCAGATGAAATATAGAAATATGATGAACTGCAGAGAGTAAAACTCTCAAAACCCATACTCTGAGTTTTCACGTGCCAGCTTAAAAAAACCTGAAGGAGTGTAAAATTCTGATAGTACTACTGTCTCTTTTGAACACCAGACTTTCAGGAAATCAGCTTCAATTTTAATTCTGACATCATCATATAATCAAGAATCTCTCTTCATCTCAAGTGTTTTCTCCCACCCACTTTCCCCTCAGCAGTCACACGTCCATGACTCACATACTATACCAACAGTGGAAATTAAGAGAAAACATTTCTCCTCCTGCCATTTAGCCAGAGGTACTCCCACAGCTCCCCAGTCACAAGAGACTTGAGTAAGTCAAGCCTTCTAGGGAGAAATGGGGCTGTCTCTGTTGTGCAGGATGAACTGAGGTTCAGAACTAAATTCTGCAAAGGAAAAAATCAGCCAGAAAAGCCCTTAAAGTACCTGGAGTCAAGGTGTGATGGGTATGGTGCCATGAGAGAAATTATGAGTAAAGCACATGAAACCTTGATTAATGCAAGATTTTTAAGAGGATCTCCAGGAGCAGATGGGAATTTGCAACATAAAATGAAAATAAAAAAGCAACTGAGCTTTGCCAAAGATACCAAGTGGTGAAGTGTTGGAGGGGAATGCCACAGGGAAGGAGAGGGGTAATCTTGACACCCCTAAACAGCAAAAATCAGATTGTATTTTGCATTGCAGAGCTCTGTCCTGCATTGATAACAGAAAATTACCTTGTTGAATAGAAAGCTGCTGCTTAGAAACAAATACTGATGGGAAAATACAAATACATACCTTAGAAACAAATACTGATGGAAAAAGTCTGGTTAAACACTGTTTGGAAATTCTCAGTGGGGCAGAGGAATGCTGTTACGGTTGTACAAGAGTCCAGAAGAGCTCAGCTTTGTTACATTTAGCAAACCAGAGGCTGGGAAGGGGAAATAGAATTGCTCTTTACATGCACATTGGGCATAAACACATGAAAGCTAAAATCTATCTAAGCTGGTGCTTGATTAAGGTGCTAAATGATGACACAGGGAAAAAAATTGCATTCCATGGTTTGAGCATTCAGATTTATTATTGGTCAGGGAAATTAACACTGGCTCCCAAATAGCAGTTAGAAACAAGCCCTGTGACTCTCTGAGTCATTCAAGGTGGGAAATGGGTTATGTAAAATGCAGAGTGTTATCTTGTTGATAACATGTGCAGGTGGCAGTTCCCATGTGGCTCTCCTTTATGAAAGGTGAATTTACAAAAAAAGTGAGTTTACAAGAGAGGATTGAAGGGAACCACACACAATTTTTCCTCCCAGCAATTACTGCACCAGTCAATTTAGCCATCAGAGAGTGCCTGTGTTTGTTTTTCAGGAAGAGAATATTACATGGATGGGGATATGAACAAGCAGATCAGCTGAAGTCAGAGAAACTCTGTCCAAATCACATGAACTCGAAATTTGGCCCATTCTCCTTGGCAAGAAAAGGATGCCCTTGTCATTTATTACTACCTGGCAATGTCTGGATCCCAAGGAGGATGTCCCAGTCTCAGCTGAGGCACTCAGAGAGGCAGGCACTCACCCAGACCATCATTAGGCTTGTGACAACATTTTAAAACCTTGTCAATTCTTCCAAATGCAAATGGTGCTTCATGACTCCTCTCATTTCCTGGGACATAGAAAGATGTTGCCTTATACATTACAACAGTTCTATTATCATTACATGTTGTCATATATATCTCAAGAGTCCTTTTATCATTATGATGCAAGGATTCCATATCCTCAGAGTCTCATACCTCCTCAGTGTTTCTCACAGGCAGCTCCTCTAAGCACTGCCTGTTCTTGATCCTTGCAGCAGCCACCTGACTCCTCTGACTTCAGTTCCCATTACTCCACTTTTTTTATACCACTTGTTCTTATTGGTTACAGGTGTTGCCTGTTATCATTTGGCCTGCTCCTAATCTTTAGTAATTGGGTCCAGCTGCAACTCATTGGGGGATAAGATTACATTCTCTATTACCTTCATTTACCCATACTGTGTCCCCCTACAGAAAGATGCTATGAAGGCAGAATGGTTTGTGTCTTCCTCTGTGAATCTGGTTTGCCATAATTTTGCAGGTGGGAAAAAGGGTAACCAGATTAGATTCAGGTTGTGATGGATAGGTTCATAGAAATGAGTGCAAACAAACCCACAGGGGGTTTGTGTTTGGTATAAGTAAATAGAAGTGGAAAAAAAAATCTACTCCAACTCCCTTCTTAGTTTTTAATAAACTTGTCAGGATGCAGGTGATTTATGAGATGGAAATTTCCATTCACAGTGAACATGCATTTGCTCAGACTGAGGGTTGCAGTGTGAGGAAGGAGGGAGCAGATCCTCCTACACAAAATCCCCTCTGCTCCTGTAGGCTGGAGCTGCATTTCCCAGCTTCTCTCACCTTCAGGCTGGGCAGGGATTTTTCTCTCCCCATTTGATGATCAGTGCAGTAGCTGGATTTATTTCAGGTGCAGGGCAGCAATAAATCCTTATAGGTCTGGGGCTAGAAATCAGAGTATTTCTGAGCTTAAATGTCCTGTGGCAGCAGTAAAACCATCCCAATTCATGACTTATCCTTTGCTTTTGCACTTTGTGTGTCTGTAACTTATTTAACACCCTCATCTTTGACAGGAATTTGAAAGCAAGACCTGCAGAAAAGGTTTTATTGGACATGCAGAGGCAGCATGATGGCAATGGAAAAGGCATTTCTCTAGGGGAGGAGAGAGCCCTGTGGAGGACCTTTTGTGTAGAAGTCACCAGACCTCTTCTTTTAAGTGTTAAAGGACTGAAATTCCTGTGCAACTCTGCAGAGCTGTTTGAAGTGAAGCCCTGGCTTGAAATATCTGCTGGAAAAAATAAGTGACTTTGTCATATCAGAAGTTCTGATTTTAAGGCTGTTGTTACAGGAAAAAAAAACCAATATTATACAGTTCCTAATGAAAAAGGAATATTACTATTATTTTTCCATTAAAATCTGTAATTCCACTGATGTATTTGTACAAAGCTCTGCCACCACAACTGTGGGACCATAATACATCTGGAAAAAAAAGTGAAGAATAGGTAAATATTCTACCTAGAAATGTTTCATTACTTGAAAATGAGCCAACCTATAATTCATCCTCAAGAACAATTTCTGGTTGAGGGGCTAAACTCACCAGGAGAATGGAGTACTTTGGTATTATAGTGCTGGGTTAATGGTTGGACTCCATGATCTGAGAGGTCTTTTCCAGCCTCAGCAATTCTGTGAGAATAAATCCATTTGTGTACTTGGCCCAGAGCTGCCTGAATTTCAGTCAGGTACAAAAGTGCAACTACCAGGTTCACTGAGGCCTGTTTAAGACTTGAAAAGATATTCTCAAAAAGAGGACCTCCTCTTCTTCCTAGCAAAGTTTAATTGCTAATTATTCAATTGGCTGCCATCAAATGAGCAGATGACTTTTTTCCCCTCCCATAAAGCCAGGTAAAATATCCCTTCTGCTATTCCAGGGATAACTGTTCATCCAGATAATGACATTTTGCCTGCAGGGCAATGAAGACATTGATCCTTTTATTTTGGGGGTGAACTGGAGACACTTTACCCATTCAAAGCACAGAAGAGCATTGCTCCAATCCACTCATTTCCCCCATGCCTTGCAAACACCAGGAGGAGGGATGGGAAGATGGGATCAGGTCCTGTGCAGGTGCCTGACACACAGACTGTTTAACACCTGGCTGTCCTGGGCACAGCTCAATTTCCAAGGCAATTTCTCAGGGTGCTGGAGGTGAAGGATGGCCCCAGCTTTGCTGATGGTGCCTCGCTGAGCCATAAATTGATGCTGATTTGGAGAGGGGAAGGTCTCCAGGAACAGCCTGGCAAGGTGGCAGCAGCTGTAAATAATGATGGAGAGAAAGGGGCCAGCTCCTACCAAGCTGATTGTCTGCAGAGGAAAGATGCAGCACTTTTCATTAGACTTTTTTAGAGAATTGAAAAGAGGTGAGGCTGTCCTGCTGGTTCTTTGTTTCTCCTGTTTTCTTTGTTTCCTGCCTGTTTCTCACAGAGAGGATCAGCAGTGCCACCTGATATTCCCTCATACAATCACTACTCCATCTTCAGTTCTGAATTGAGGATATTTGTATTTTTACCCTGCTATGATGACTGTAAACCACAGATAGCTGCATTTAATCACATCCATGGGAAAGCCCCAAAATGCAGCTCAACTGCAATGTGCAGGCTTGGAAGATAAAATAAAGTGTGTAAGGTTTATTACTAATGTTTTTTAAACTTTTGTGGTTTAAAAGTTTGGAATGCCAGCATACTCTCCAAGGCTGGAAATTATTTATTTTAACTGCTAGAGGTATTTTATGCACTGTGTTTTGTGAAATTGCCTTCTCCTTGTGTTTTACATGTTTTCTCATGTGGATATTTGGAGCCAAGGGTTAATAAGGAAAATGGATCTCATTTTAACTTATTATTTTAGATTTTTTTTGTTTGTTTGTTTAAAGATCTGCATAAGAAAACATAGTTATCCCCATGATGTTACTCCCATGGCTGCAGTGGCCATGGACTGTCTTTTCCTGTTTTCTGGGGGGATGTAAAAGACATAAAATCCAAAGGGAAGAGTCACAGCAAGTGTTTGGTGGAGAAGGGCCATGTGTTTCTAGATGAGGGGGCTGCCATGGTTATTAATGCATTTCCTCCTTGTCTTTTTGGTTTTACTCTCACATATGGGGCCATCTGGTTCCTCTGTGGGACTCCCAAGACTTTTTGGCAAGCACATACATGAAGATGTCTGGGGTTTTTCCTCTTTGAGCCTTTCTACTACATCTTATTTCTGGAAACCCTGCTCAAAAAAAAAAAAAAAAAAAAAACAAAACAGAGAACTGTAGACTCTACCTGTCACACAAACCTGGCTGTCAGCAGTGCTGGTGTTGTAGGGCAGCCTTGGGAAATTCTCTTTCACTGACAGGTCTGGTGGCACATGAAGTGGCTGCAGCTTGCACTGTGGTTCAGTGGCAGGTGGTGAGAGACAGATGCTCCTTGTCCCCTCGGCCTCTCAAGTGATCAGGTGGCCTGAGATCTGAAGGCAGAAGGAAATTTAAAATATGCTCAGAGCACAAATTCATTCTTTTCAGGTCTTGAGAGGTTAGAAACTCTTGAACTGTCTTGAATGTTAATTTTTTTTCCCCAGTGCCGTATCAGACAAGAACCTGGTTAGGGAGCTGTTGGATTTTCTTGGAAGATAAATGTGACCTATTGAATGCCATTTATCATGATGACTGCTGTAAGAAATACAGCCTGCTGTCAGGGTACCTGGATGGATTACAGGCATGCAAAACTGGAACAATTCAGCAATCAGCAGCTCGGTGTGAAGGCCTTCCTGAAAGAGATGAAGTAATGGCTAAAAACAGAATAAATTTGTTTCAGAAGGCAAGATTAATCATCATGCAGGAGAAAGATTGCTTCAAGTGCAAGCAAGGAAATTGCACTATGAGTAATAAAGTTGCCCATAGAAAAAAGCACAAATAAACTAAGTACCAGGAGACACATTTCAAACAAGTTTTATCTGTCTCTAAAATGCCCCTCTTGGAGATGTAGGGGCAGACATGGCTGAGCAATCTCCAGGGATGGATTCTACACTGCCTCTGGTTATCACTCCAAATTGTCCAATTTCACAACATTCAAAACTTCCCATCCTTGTCAGATCTGTTCAGCTGAAATGGAAAGTTATTCCTGTCTAACAAAACTGGTTTCTTATAAATAGTGAGGATTTGGCACAGCTTGTGCTTTATAACATGTACAGTACAAAATATTCACTCTGCAGGCCTCAGCTGTCAGAATAAGGACTTGGATGGGATGGGGGCCTGAGCTGCCCTGTTGCCTTTGGGATGAGATTTGGGGCAATTTGGTTTGAAATGCTGCACATTTATAATGTCCCTCGAAGAGCTTTTGACCAGGAGGTCAAAAAAAGGCATTCACAGATCAGACAGATGGCTGGGGGTGACAGGAGCTGATTCATGAGCTGTAGGATGGCCTGGAAACATTTTGCCAGTGACTGTCCATGATCTCAGCACTCTCTGCCCTCCTGGCCACTGCCAGGATGCTCTCCAGGGGGGCTGAGGAGGGATTTCAAGTGGGATTTCAAATTTTCAAGATTTCAAAGCTCTGCTGTGTCCATGGCAGTGATGCCAGTGAACAGGGAAGGGATGGAGTCAAAATCCCTGCATGGATTTTGGATGTGGCACTCAGGGACATGGGTTAGTGATGGCTTTGGCAGTGCTGGGGAGCTGCTGGACTTGATGATCTTAAAAGTCTTTTCTAACCTAGATAATTCCATGGTTTTGGGGAACATGGTGTGCAAGCTGTGCTATGCTGAGTTGGTGCTGTTCTCAAACAGAAGTTTGTGCCTGTGGCAATGAGTGAGAGAGTCCAGGAGGGGTTGAGGAGGGATTTCAAAGCTGTGACTCTGCTGTGTCCATGGCAGTGATGCCAGTGAACAGGGAAGGGATGGAGTCAAAATCCCTGCAGGGATCTAAAAGCCATGAGGATGTGGCACTCAGGGACATGGGAGAGTGGTGGCCTTGGCAGTGCTGTGGAGCTGCTGGACTTGATAATCTTAAAAGTCTTTTCTAACCTAAATAATTCCATGGGTTTTGGGAACATGGTGTGCAAGCTGTGCTCTACTGAGCTGGTGCTGCTCTGAAACCAGAAGTTTGTGCCTGTGGCAATGAGAGAGTCCAGGAGGGATGGAAAAGAGCCAGCTATTTTTTTTTTTTTTTTTTTTTTGTCACCTTTATTTTTAAACCTCTTTTAAAAGGCTTAAAGGTTTGATTAGGAGAAAATCTTCAGCAGTGAAGAGGTTGGGATAAAAGGCTGGCTGGATTTTGGAGGAGCATGTAGGAAAAATTGGCAAGACTTTCCAGAGGAATCTTTCTCCTTAACAAAACCCCTATATTTGAGAAAGCTTTACTTCCCTAATGCCAGTTTATGGCTGGCATTTATTTTTGGTTTAGAAACAGGCGTTAGAAGGAAATTGAAAATATCTAAATGCTTTATATCAAATTTTCTTTCTTTTTTTTTTTCTGAATGAGATGTTTAATCTAGGCAACAGATACCTGGAAAAAGCAAGTGGAAGAGACATTTTAGTGCCTTCAGTGCCTGGAAGAGGCCTCCAGAATCCTGCAGAGGGGCTGTGTACAAGGGCCTGGAGGGTCAGCACCAGGGGCAGAGGCTTCCCACTGACAGAAGGCAGCACTTGAGTTAGATTTTATCATCTATCTTAATTTATGCACAATATGCCTTAAACTTTCTGATGTTTCTGGGGAAAAGAACTCACATCTCTATTGATATGAAGTGGCAAAAAAGAAAAAAAAAAGATTTCAAGCTGCTATTGTTAGAAAGAATTGCCTGGAATTGCTAGGAATTGGTGAAGCTGGGGCAAATTCTGCCCTTCCAGAACACCCCCTCTGCTGTTTCCTGCAAATGTGGACTTGTTTTCCAGCATTTCTCCTGCTGGTATTTCACAGAAAATGCCATTCCAGTGGCTGGTGACCATCAGGGATGAGGATGGGCAGGTAAGGCTGAGGCAGGAGCTTCTCCTGGCCTCTGCTCCCACCAGATAAAGACCCCGTGGTCTTGGGGCAGCTGCTGGTTTTCCAAGAAAGTTGGTGGATCAAATTAAAACCAGAGCTCTCAGCTGGCTGAGTGCCTCATCTACACTACAAATTCACTCATTCATGGATTACAAATTTTCTTTTCCCCCCTCCTATGAGGATTTAGGCCCTGTTACAAAATCAGGATATAAAAAAAATTTCACGCCACTGTAACAGGTGCAATAATGTTTTGGATGAATTCAAATCCCTGCAGTTATTATTCCAGCTCAAGATAAATTAAAATTTACAACACAAAGAGTAGCTTCTGGACTAATGTAAATCTCACTTCAGGCTTTGACAAATCCAGATTAGTATTTTTAGGTGGAAAAAGAAGTAATGAAGGCATGACTGCCTGGAAAAATTCTAAAGATTAGCTACACCCTGCTTAAGGGAAAATTATTTTGATCCACAGCTCTTAATTCAGCTTAATAACCTCTGTAAACTTCTCTGAATGACTATTTTAAAAGATTAACTCAGCAGAATTGGAGTTGGAAGCATTTTGTCACTGAAAATTTCACCAGGTCCTGTGGACTTCAAACACTGCTTGTGCATCTGCCTCTTCTGTGCACCAGGAGGAGGAGGAGGAGTGTGAAAGATGCTGACCTACTTTAGAACAAGGGAAAACAGCTTTAGCAAATAATTTTTAAAAAAATCCCTCTCTTTCAGAGTAATTCTTGCAGAACAATAGAGCAATATTTGACACTCAGAAACCATACATTCTAATTTCATTGCATTTTTAATTTAGGAAAACACTTGGAAAATGAAGGCTCTGCATTCAGTGGGGAAATTGTGCAGTGTCTTGAAGGTACTAATGCTGCTATTAAGAAATTGGTACAGGAAATTTAATATTTAGTCTCAAACATATGGGAATAAATTACTTGGTAACCATGGAATTAATCTTTCACAGTTGCACTATTAAAAGTGTTCTCTTGTGTGAATTAAGAGAGAGAGAGAGAAAGGCATTTTGGGGTGAAGGGGGGGTGCTTGCCTGCACTTTGCTGCCTGCAGAGGTTTGGCTGTCACAGAAAAAACCAATCTGACAAGGGAAGATGGCAGAGCTGATCCAGGCCTTGGCTCACCCAGAGGGGTTTTAATGGGGGAGCAAAAAATGTCATTTGTACATTTTAGGGGAAATTTGATGTGTGTCTACACCTCTGTCAGAGTAAAAAGAGTAAGGGTCTTATGGTCAGTGAAGTAAATTGTGACTCAGGGCTGAAGTTCTCCTCTCAAATCTGTTGTTGTGATTTCAGTGTTTGGTTTTGGGCACATGTATGGGATTAGCAGGGCGACCCCATCATCTGGGAAGAATGATGCATCTGACTCCATTGACTTAGAAGGCTAATTAATTACTTTATTATACTATATTATTCTATACTATATTACACTACATCTAAATTGAAACTGCACAAGCACTCAACCAAGTCTCCTGACTGTCTGCCAGGACACAGCTTACAGAGATTGGTCAAGAAAACAAAACACTCACACCAGAATCCAATTACCAAATCCCTTCTGCTAAATAATCTTCCAACACATTCCACATGCTCACAAAACAACAGGAGCAGCAAATGAGATAAGAATTGTTGTCCCTCTGTTCTTCTCCAGGAAAAAAAAACCTGAAAGAGAGAATTGTCTCTCTGTTCAGAGAATGTGAATCCCACACATGTGCAAGCTCTGAATCTGCCCTGACCCAGCAGGAGCACCATGAAAACCACATGGAGGCAAAGGTCTGCTTGGGTAGAGCTTTTTACATCATAAAGACATCAACGCTGTCAGTGCAAGGGAGGGAAACTCTGCTCCCCTGCCTCGGGGCTGCTGTGAGGATGCACCCAGTGGGTTCTGCAGGTGATCAGAGTTCAGCAGGAGGGTGGTTTGTCCTCTCACTGGGTGCAAAGCTGTGGCTGTTGGGGAAGATGAAACAGGAAAGCCTTACAAATATGATTGTCTGGCAAAAGATTTTGAGAATATATAAACTATAAGCGAGATTGAAATTAAAGCAAGCTTTGAGATACCTCAGTTACTGAACAACTGGAAAACAATGGCATGGCCAGCTGAAGGTAATCCTCTTTTAATGGAACAACACCCTCTGCCTGCAGACAGGCACAAGGGTCAGAGCAGACCCTACCAGTTTGGCACAAGGGGTCCAAAGAGGAGTTCTTAGGGCTCAAAATGTAACACAGTATGGTAATGTAGTGATTCTTATAGGTTGTATGGAAATGCTATAGGATTTGTGTCTTGTACTAGATTGGTTAGTGAGAATTAGAAAATTCAACACAGAAGAAGATTTATTGTATTGTAACGGGAACCTCACTCTCTTACCTTTTTTACTCCATTAGGCTCTTACCCTCTCACTCTTGTACCCTCTCATCCTCTCTCCCCCTCTCTCCTCTCAGGCCTGCTCTGAGCTGTGGCTGGCAGCTTCCAGCAGGGCCCTGCACCCAGGCCCTTTGCAATAAACCACCCAGACCCTTTGCAATAAACCCCAAGTTCCAAAAGGCCCCTGCACCCAGGCCCTTGGCAAAAAACCCCAAGTTCCAAAAGACCCCTGCACCCAGGCCCTTGGCAAAAAACCCCAAGTTCCAAAAGGCCCCTGCACCCAGGCCCTTTGCAATAAACCCCAAGTTCCAAAAGACCCCTGCACCCAGGCCTTGGCAAAAAACCCCAAGTTCCAAAAGACCCCTGCACCCAGGCCCTTGGCAAAAAACCCCAAGTTCCAAAAGGCCCCTGCACCCAGGCCCTTTGCAATAAACCCCAAGTTCCAAAAGGCCCCTGCACCCAGGCCCTTTGCAATAAACCCCAAGTTCCAAAAGACCCCTGCACCCAGGCCCTTGGCAAAAAACCCCAAGTTCCAAAAGGCCCCTGCACCCAGGCCCTTGGCAAAAAACCCCAAGTTCCACAACCTGGCTGCAGAGATCTCTGCTCTCCGTCTGTCCCAACTGTCCTACCCTCGACGCTCCTACAGTGGTGTTCACATTCTCTGAACAGAGAGAGGCATATTTTCTCTCCCAGGATTTTTCCTGGAGAAGCACAGAGAGAAAAAGAGAAAACAATTCTTATCTCTCCTTTCTGCTCCTGTTGTTTTTGCACATGTGGAATGTGTTATGGAGATAGTTTACCTGAAGTGATTTGTCAGTTGGATTCTGCTGAGGATTGCTTTGTTTCCTTGGCCTGTTAGGTCCAAGTTGTTTCCTGTCTCAGACAGTCACTGGTTTTTCTTCAGGATCTTTTGTATAGTAAAAATTATACTATATTTCATTAATACTATATTATAATTATACTAATATCTCTTTAGTATAATTATAATATAGTATTAATGAAATATAGTATAATTTTAATAAAGCAATTGTTCAGCATTCTGAATTAATGGAGTCAGATGCCAATCATTCCCTGCATCAGGGGCTCTCTGCACTGGATACAAAGTGATTTTTTTAAAAAAAATAATTAATCTCTACTTGAAACTTTTGCATAGATTCATAGAATACCTTGAGCTGGAAGGGAACCACAAGGATCATCAAGTCCAGCTCCGGGCCCTGCACAGGGCATCCCCAAAATTCCACCATGGGCCTGAGAGTGCAGTCCAAACATCTCTTGAATGGTGAATGCTTGATATAAAAGTCCTGGCAGAATTATGAGCCAGGGATGGCTGCTCACAGGTAACTGCTGTAAGACCTCAGAAGCCCATAAAAGCCAGAATGGCTTCAAACAGAAGGTGTTTAAAAAGCATTTCCATAATGTGTTTATCTATGCAGGTGTAAAACTCCTAAAACTTCCCTTTCTCCTTCAGTGGGTCTCTAAATCATTGTTTCAGGCCAGCTCTGCATTATTCTATCAGATGAGTGTTTTATGCAAGGTGCTGAAATCATAAAGCTGTTTTCTTTTTCACCACTTCAGCTAATTGAGGATGTAACTCACAGGAAAATCAAAACCTTTTACACATTAATTTTACACCTCTAAATATTTCACCTTGCCAAGGAAAGGAGAGTAATTTATATGCATGCATGCAGAGCTGGCTCTGCAGACAGCAAATTTCAACAATATCATTTCTTTCCATAGTGTCTCAGCAGGTGATTGTGACTTCCAGAAAAACTGAAGGAGAAAGATTGAATTGGATTTATGCATAAGTTGGGATGTCTTAAAGACAATTTTGTTCCAACTCTCCTGCCATGGGCAGGGACACCTTCCACAATCCCAGGTTGCTCCAAGCCCCATCCAAGCTGGCCTGGAACACTGCCAGGGATCCAGGGGCACCCACAGCTTCTGTGGGCACCCTGTTGAGCAAGGTGAGCAAGCAGAATGATTTACCTAAACGTGGAAAATATCCAGTATCAAATGATTTTTTAAAAAATCATAAGGAGAAAATGCTTTTTCAACAGTTGTGTTACTGCATTATCACTTCTGGGTTTTTTTTTAATTGTCAGAAAGAAATTTGAAGGCACACACGTGAATGTCTAAAAGAGACTATAAATAGCAGCAATTTTTGCTTCAGAATGCAGAATTTTCCAGGAGAGCTTATTGCAGAGATGACAGGTAGTCTTGACTTAACCAGCCCTGAAAAAAATAACTCCCCAAAAAATACCCCTGAGAAGATCATTGAATTGTATATGCATTTCAACAATTCAAAGTATTCTATAAAATAAATCTTGCTGCTAAAATTTATACATAATAATAAGAATTAAGAAGTTACTAATGGAAGATGGGTGTTTTCTGATGGGTGATCCTGTGAGGGTAAATCTTTCCCATAAGAGTCTAAATGGAGGCATCTTTAATGGAGACCCTGCACAAGCACTGGAGGGATGACTGGAGAATTGCAGCATTTCATCTGATCCCAGCTCTGTGCTGCAACTTCCCTCTGTGTGAGGTAGGGATAATGATACTTAATCAGGTGTGACTTTGCTTCTGGGAGGGGTTCACCTGTCCAAATGTTTGTCACCTGTCCCTTTTGGACAGCCAAGAGAAAGAGGCATTTTCAGACATCCTGGAAAAGCTGTTTAAAGCAAGTCAGAGGAATCACAGAATCATTTAGGTTGGAAAAGACCTCCAAGAACATCAAGTCCAGCCACTCTGCCAGCACTGCCAAGGCCACCACTAACCCATGTCCCCAAGTGTCACATTCACACATTTCTGAAATCCTTCCAAGGAGTGGATGGTGACCCCACCACTGTCCTGGGCAGCTGTGCCAGTGCTTGACAAAGCCTTCAGTGAATAGATTTTTTTCTCTAATACTCAATCCAAACCTCCCTTGGCACAACTTGAGGCCATTTCCTCTTGTCCTGTCCCTTGTTCCCTGGGAGCAGAGCCTGACCTGCACCAGCCCCACCCTGCTGTCTGGGAGCTGCAAAAATTGAGAAATTTCCCTCTGAGCCTCATCTTCTCCAGGCTGGAGCTGGAACTCATCATGAGCTGGAAGTTCCTCTTTCTCTCCTTGGCTATGACAGGAGGCTAAAACTTCAGCTCCAATTTAGAAATCCACATGAAAAAAAGTTTGAGCTCTATTTCTCTTCCTTTCCCTCAGGTATGGCTTGACTTGTAGGATGTCCAAGGCATTTTCTGCTACCACCCTTCTCTTTGCCCTGTGATCACAAAACAAATCGTTCAGAGAGCTGATAGAGATGAAAGTCAGGGTTTCCTTTTCTTGGGAGAAGCAAGGGAGCTACAGTTCTTTATCCAGCTAACCATGGGGCTGCATGACTGTTAGTGGTGGCACAGGAGGAGGGATGGGAAGGTGGCAGGGTGGCCACAGAGAGCAGGACTGGCTTTTTATGAACACCACCAAATCAGATCAGCTTTAAATTCATCAAGAAACAGCAACCAGGCCTTTTCTTTACTTCTCTTTTTTCTTTTTTTCCCCCCACAGCTGTGTTTGATGTTTGTTGTTTATCTTTTATAGCCAGCTCCCTATCTCACCTCTCTCTGCCCACAGCATGTGTCTGCTCTGCAGACAGAGGGTTGTTTGTACTTTTTGCTCCCATCCTGCACTCCCTAAGTGGGTTTTTTTGTAGGGATGGATGTACCCTGGTGTGTCTCTTATCTCTGAAACTGAAGAGATGCTGTAGTACAACACCCCTGCACAGAGGAGCTTCATCCACCATCCCTTTATGCTCTTCCCTTTCACACAGCAGTGGCTCTTCTGGGAGAAAAATACTGAATTTCAAGCCAGGTGATCCCACTCCTTATCCTGGGCTGCCAGAGCTCATTGTGCAGAAGACTTTTTTGGGGAGGAAAGGAGTAATTTTTATCAGTTCACTATATGTCTAGTGAGTTTCTTAGATGAACAGCATGAAAAATATCAGTTGTTTTGTGAGAACACAGCAGACTTCTCACTGATAAATGCAGATGACTCAAGGAGAAAGTGGTAGGACTAAAGTACTGGAGTAAATGCAAATTGTGTGATTTTGGGGATGTTAGAATCACAGCTATCCTGTACCAGCTGACAGCATCAGGAGTAGAGAACTGAAGATTATAAATCAATCCCTTAATGTATTATCTTATATATATAAATAGCTTTTTTTACCTAAGAGGCTTCCATGTGTTTTGCACTTATTTCTTAGCCCCTGTTACTGCTGCACATGAATCCAGTGCTGCTCAGACACATCATCTGCAGCTTGCTGTGCTGATGGAACTGAATTCCTGCATGAGAGGCAAAGAAACCCTTTGGAAAGAGAGAATGCTGCACCATGGCATGTGTGGAAAATTGCACTGAGATTATTGAGAATAGAAATATTTTCAAAACATGGTGAGCAGTGCTTGGCCCTCACTCCTGCAGCTCAGTGCTGATGTTCCTAAGCAACTCTCTGCTGCAAGAGGTTTTTAAAATCTTTTTTTTTTTTCTGGAACAGCAGAGCCTGCCTGCTGCTGCCTGCCTTCTACAGCCCTGGTGAGCTCGCTGAGGGAAATCTGGAGGTTTAACAATTAATGTTAAGAAGCTGCTGCAGACAAAAATCATAGAACAGAATCATTAAGGATGGAAAAACCCTCTAAGACCATGGGGACCAATTATTAATCCCCCACTGCTAAACCCATCATTAAACATAGCCCTAAGTGCCACATCTGCACATCTTTTAAACCCCTCCAGGGATGGTGACTGCAGCATTTCCCTGGGTCAGCCTGTGACTGGTCACCCTTTCAGTGACAACATTTTTCCTAATATCCAATCTAACCCTCCCCTGGTGTCACTGTCGTGTTTTCTGAAAAAATCCCTTCGCCAGGATTTCTCTCCTGGGAAGCTGAGAATCCTCAGAGAGAAAGGAAAACAATATTATCTCATTTGCTTCTCCTGTGTTTTGCTGCTTTGCAATGTGGTTTGGAGATTGTTAATCCAACAGGTGATTGTTTGATTGGTTTCATGTGAATTAATTTAGTTAATGACCAATCACATTCCAGCTGTGTCAGGACTCTGGCGAGAGTCACGGGTTTTAAATTAGTATCTTGTTAAGTCTCCTGTAAATATCCTTTCTCTATTCTTTAGTATAGTTTTAGTATAGTATTCTTTAATATAATATGATATCATATAATAATAAATTAGCCTTCTAAGAAGATGGAGTCAGATTCATCATTTCCTTCCTGCCACAGAGGACCCTGAAAATACCACACCCTGGCACAACTTGAGGCTGTTCCCTTATCAAAAATCACAGTTTTCAGCTAAAAAAAAGGACAGAAGAAGAATTCTGAATCAATAACTGTGCTAGAGATCCATCTTCTTCTCCAAGAGTTGCTCCAACAGAGACTTGGGAGATATTTGTTTTCTCCCTGCCAGATTTCATGTCACTGTCACCTTCTGCCATGCTGCTAGAGCTGTTCAAAAATAAATCACAATGCCCCCTGTTTGGGGGAGCCTCTTCCTGCTCTCTTTGTTCTTCCAGTGCTTGCAAGCAGCCCTTCCAATTTTAATGAAACTGGTGGGAAACAACTGCACCAGAAAAATCATAAGTTTCTAGAAGTTAAACACAAATAACTGGAATTTGTTTCATTGGAGCACAAAGTCTTGGATGATCACAGATATTGGTCATGTCATGCTGTATTGTAAGTGTATTAATTTTGTTCCTGTGTGGATAAGCAAGGATTCATTTCAGCAAACACAGAGTGGTGGAATCACAGAATGGTTTGGGTTGAAAGGGACCTCCAAGACCATTTTGTTCCAACCCCCCTGCCATGGGCAGGGAACCCTGGAATGAGATCATCTTCACAGTCCCTTCCAACCCAAACCATTCTGTGCTTCTGTGAGTGTGATAGAAAGGTAAAGGCTTTGAAACCTACTCTCAGCTCTGCAGACAGTGCCAAAAATGAAATTACCTTAGAAATTATTCCAGGTGTTGAATTTTGCCTTCTCATTTCTGTTTCCAGAGTGGCACAGGCAGAAAAGTGACTCCCTTGGGTGCTCATGTGCAGTTTGCCCTTCTGTGTGTGTGGTTTAAATAAATGCACTCACAGACATGGAATGTGATTTTTTTTCTGTGTCAGAACCTCTCAGAATGTCACATCTGCATTGATGCTTTTACAGACTCTGAGACAAACAAACACATACTTGGAATTCACTCCCTCCAGGCAAACTGCTTAAAATAAAGGTACCTGCATTTCCCAGCAAGCTGTGAGATGAGGTTTTACTGTTTTTTATGTTCTGTCCTACTTTTTGTTGTGTATATTTGATATACTTTCTGAATGATAACATAAAGACAGATTACCACATTAAAAAATATTTAGATTTTTTACTAAATCTGATATCATCAGGTTTGTAGACTGGAATAAGATCACATGGAATTTGATCAGGTCCTAATTTGCATGATATATTAATTAGTCATAGTTTCTTTATCTTACAGAATTCTATCATTTGGTACATAGCTGTGGTTTTTGCAGCAAATTATTTTCTTCTAGTCTAAGATTTGTACTCATTTAATTATGGAAGGCTTCATATGTTTTATTTTAAAGTGTTAAATATTGCACAGTTAATTGCATTATTTTTAATATGGAAGAAAGAAATGAAAAGGAAAAAACCTCATGATACTTCTCTTCCAAAAAAAAGGTTGAATTTGAAAACCGAAGTACAAAATTTTTGGACTTATAACACTTGATAAATTTGAATCCAATGGTACATTATGCACAAAATTCTTTGGGTCCATCAGTGCAAAGGTCAAAATTCAATTTCATAACTGCTCAAAGTGAGAGCATTTATAGAGAAATGCAGTCCCTACCTTTTAAGAAGAAAGTGAGCTTTTTTTGATGTCTGACCTTATTAACTGTTAATTTCTTGGTTACAAAATCACTTTCAAAACCACAAGGTCTGTATAGACTGTTTTTACCAGATTCATGGGAGAGGTTCCTGCTCTTTAGGTGAATTTATCAGCACATTTTTATAAGGAATATTAAAAAGAGTCAGTGAGAGGCTGATTTGGATCCCAGTCCCTCCCACGCCTCTGAAGGACCAGCTGAAAAGGAGAAATTAAAATCAACAGATATTTAGTGGATGCAAACTATGATGTGAAATAGGAAGAAATTTAGAAAAGAAGACTGTTCAGATATTATGAAAGATTTTGTACACCTGCAGAATTTTGACCTGAGTAAATCCTGCAGTGAGGATCCCTCAAATAGTAGATTTCACAGGTTAACATTTTAAAGTTTCTTTTCGTTACCAAGGTGCCTTGGTTATTTTTTAACTCTTTCTGTGATTAAATGCAATTAAATACAGAAAGTACAGCCTTAACCACTGCTCCTTCAGTATTCTTTCTTTGCAGGCTGTTGAAATTCAATTGTGAAATCTCAGAGGGGCTAGAAAATGGTAGATCCTCATGCAGATATTATGAAAACTTTTAAAAAACCCCACCAGTGGCAGTAAAGGGATTCATTATCTGCTGTTTTGGAAATTTCATTTGTTTTGGCATAGTCTGTTTTATTTTTATAGGCTATATTTAATTCTCATAGCAAAACTGAAAAAAAAAAAAAACCCAAGCAACTGGGAAAAATGGAATTTAAAGAGACAGACATTTTGGCATTCTCAGAAAAGAGAATCTGTGGCATAGATGTTTCTCCTTCTGAATGTCACCTGAATTGCAAGGCATTGCAAAAGATGTGGGCAGGCCAAATAATCTAAATATTCTGTGGACTTATCCATGTTACATTCATGGAACTCAATGTTCAGATCCTCAATTTAGCACTATAATAATAATTTTCTATTTATTATTATTATTTATAATTTATATATTATATAAATTATATAGAAATTATATATTATATGTTATATTTTATATAGTTCTAATATATAATTTTATATAATTATTTTTAAAATATTTTAATAATTTCTTTTTTTTTTTTATTGCTATATTAATTGCTTCTCTCCTGATCTGCCTTTTGAAGGGTTGTAGGACAAAAGTAAAGGGAGAAAAGGTGAGTCTCTTCCTGGTGAACCAAATCCTTCTTTTGAACCCCCTTCCCTGTACAATCTGAGCTCAGAATCCCTTCAGAGAAGAAAAGATGAGTTCCTGGAAACTTGTGTGAAACCATTGCTCAGAATTCTACTATTTTTCTTGGTGGCAGAACAATTTCATTAGGGTCCTCATGAAATGAATGTTGCCATTAATTAACAATGTAATTACTGTAAAAAATGAGCTGCAGCCAGCATCCAGCCCTGGCCCTTGATCTTGTAGGCAGTTACAAATGTCTTATCTTTACTCTTCTGAGCATTAACTTCAGTAAAAATATTTTTTGCTGGGGAAGTTGACCAAGTTATTTGAGGGTCCAGGGAGTCATGATCTGATGATGACCAGAGAGCTGCAGGAATTTCACAGCCTGAATGGAGCAGAACCACTGTCTTTTTTTGTTTCTTTTTTCTTTTTCTTTGTTTTCTTTTTTCCTTTGTGCTGAATTTTTCCAGCTGCTCAGTTCAGTTGAGTTACAGAAAATATCTCATCAATGCATTTTTTCTTTCACATTTTTTGTCACATACTCCCCAAGCCTGGTCAAGATGGATTTCTGGTTCTGTATTTGTTTGCTATAAGGATGCTGAGGTTTCTTATTCCTCTTTTTTCCCTTTGGTTTATCCTTTCCTCCTCTGTATCAGATTTCTTTCCTCATACACTTCTTTTAGGTTCTTTAGGTAGGCTCGTGCTTCTTGCACAACCCCTGTTTTGTATAGGAAATTAAAAAAGGAAACAATTATCCCTGGTTCTGAGTGCATCCTGTAAAACACACAAATGCACAATGAGAGAGAAGTATAAATCTGTGCTCAAAAATGCACACCCAAGAGAGAAGTATAAATCTGTGCTCAGACTTTTATCCTTTACCTTCCTGAAATCATCTCTTTTCTCCCTGTATACTTTTTCTGTGGAAAATATTGCCTCTCCCCACAAGCCTACCTTGACTTGTAATTTAAGACCTTGTAGCAGAAATCCTACTAGTTCTGTGTGTCCTTGCCCTCTTTGCCAGTTTTATTCTCATCAGATATATCAGAGGGAATTCATGAATAAAGATGGAATGGAATAGAGCTCAAAAGCATGTAGACACATCTTATATTCACATGAGAGACCTGAAAATTAGAATGCATGAATTTTTTTTTCTTTTTTTCTTTTTTTTAACAATCTCCTAAATATGCCTACATTGTTTTTTTCTGTTAGAATTCAGCTTGATTCTGAGTTACTGCTTTTACAATCAAAAATTGCCATGGAAAAGAAGGATTTCAATAAGGAACCTGGAAAGGTAAGAGAGATATATTTGTCCTGGCTCAGGGCTTTTACTACTGAGGCCATGGGCTAATGTTGAAAGGCTTGAGAGGCATTGAGAGGTCTGATGAGCTTGGAGGAGAAGTTTTGTGTGCTGGGATGCAAGGGAAGAGAGGGTGATGAGGTTAGGATGTTGATTTGGGAGGGACAACATGTGCAGAAAGAGCATGGGGCAGACAGATGGGTGTGGGAGGATTGTGGGGAGATCTGTCAGCAGGGATGAGGTCGGGTTCCTGGTCTGAAAGCTGAGTGTGCAGATTTCAGAGTCATCCTGGCTGACTTCCTCCATGTGTTTTTTATGGTTTTGTTGATTTTCACTGTGTGTGGCGGAAAATCTAAACCTGGTGGGGGCTCTACACTCATCTGTCCACAGGGGCTCTCCTGGCTGTGTCCACAACTTCTCCTCCAGAAGTGCACAAAGCAAACAAGAGGCTGGGCCATGAAAACTCTGCCATGCTGGGATTGGGCAGCACGAGCTGGGAGCCACATTGTCCCCATCCCATGGCCTCTCCACCTGCTCTTCTGCAGCATTCACAGTGGCCCCAAACACCCATTTTCCTATTTCCTGTGTCTCTTTCATTTTCCTGCACTTACCTGCCTGTCCTGGGTTTCAAGATGTGGGTGAGGGTGTGTATTCTATTTCTACCTGTCAGAGGTGGGGCAGTTATCCTCTGTTCATTGGGCAGTTTTCTTTATCTCTTCCACAACCAATCCTCCCTCTAGAAAATATCTTCTGTTAATGGGCCAGTGAGTGTCAGTGCACGACTGATAAAAATTCCATCATCCTCTGCCCAGGGGTGTGGTGGTGTTTGCAGGGGTCCCAGGACAAGGGAAGAGATGGGAATTTTGACTCCATGTTTCAGAAGGCTGATTTATTATTTTATTATATATATTATATTAAAAGAAAACGATATATTCAACTATATTAAAAGAATAGAAGAAAGGATTTCATGAGAAAGCTAGCAAAGAAAAGAATAGAATGATAATAAAGTCTTGTGACTGACCAGAGAGTCTGAGACAGCTGGACTGTGATTGGCCAATAATTAAAAACAACCACATGAGACCAATCACAGATGCACCTGTTGCATTCCACAGCAGCAGATAACCATTGTTTACATTTCGTTTCTGAGGCCTCTCAGCTTCTCAGGAGAAAAACCCTGTCAAAAGGATCTTTCTGCTGCCCTGCATGGCCAGAGGGAGCCCAGGCCCATCTCCAGCAGCCCTGGAGCTGCAGAGGAAAACTCCCCCCTTGTGCAGGATCCCTGCTCCAGCAGAACCACAGCTGGCACTGCAGGAGGGCTGAGCCCCCATGGCATGGGGCTGGGACACCACCCTGGCACACAGGGGGACAGGGCCTGTTCTGACTCTGGCAGTGCTGGTTTGTATAACTGCATTGTTAATTTTATTTTTATTTTCTTCCCTAATAAAGAACTGCTATTCCTTCTCCTATATCTTCGCCTGAGAGCCCCTTAATTTCAAAATTATAACAATTCAGAGGGAGGGGGTTTACATTTTCCATTTCAGGGGAGGCTCCTGCCTTCCTTAGCAGACACCTGCTTTTCAAACCAGGACCCTGCCTCCACTGATATGGCATGCCTACCATCCCATCCTTCATTGTCAAGCCTTCCCCATTTTAGGCACTGGTCAAAGTTTTCTCTGAATTATTGTAGCAAATCTGTTGGAGTGAGTGATGGTGGTCAAGACATCCCCCAAGGCTGCTGTCACTGTTCCTTAGAACAAAGAGGAGCTTCCTTCCCAAAGAAAGTAGGGCACTGAAATGCTGAGTGTGAACTGTGCAGCTTCCAAAGATTCCAGAGCTCCTTTGGTCTGCAGCAGATGCTCTGTCCCCAGGGCAATTGTCTGACTCCTGGTCACCAGTCTGAGCTGAGACAGGATAAATCAGATGCCAGGAGAGCAGGAAATATTCCCTGTGCATGTCTGACCTCAGACAGGTGGATTTACAGCCAGCCTTGAGGATTGTTCTCACTCTGCTGGTGGAGAGGTTGTGCTCCCACATCACCAAGGACAGCCATGGTCTGTAACTCCTCGAGCATCCCTAAAAATCGGGACTGGGCTGTCACTGCTGAGTAAACCATTGTGCTGGATTCATTCTCATGCTCTTTCTGGCAGCTGAGCTAAGCAGGACATGCAAAAGAGATGCCAAATATACCTTGGTACTTTCCTACTCTGACTTTCCCTTAGTATGATCCACTCTAAATGAGACTGCCATCAGAGGATTGCTCCTTCTTTTGTGTCCTGAACAGAACTAGGTATAAAAAGCAATTGTAACTGTTTATTTTCATTCAGTGACACACTGATAACACTTTCTCCTTTTTTAACTTTTCCTACTTTGCTTTATTTCATCCCATTTTGATGAAACAACTGAAGTTACTTCCTTTTCTCTTCCATTTTCTTTAGGGGCTTTCAGTATTTCTTGCACTTGCCCTCCACTATTTTAATCTGCAGAATGCCTCAGTCTGCATGCTGTGTTATGGAGGTGATGTGTGTGAGGGGAATAAATTCCTTTGTAGGAACCATGTCAGATCAAGCTCATTCTCTGTTTGGAGCATTACAATGATGCAAAATATCAAAGTAGTTCACAGAAATGAGACTCAGCTCACCTTCCTCTGCCTTCCTCACACACCTGTTTCTACCAAGGGAGCCGTTTCCTCTGTTCTCTATATTTTAGTCTTTTTTTTCATTTTTCTGCTACAGTCTTACAGAAAAAAAAAAAATTAAAGCTCGTGAGAATATCCAAACATCTACACTTTGAGTTTATCTGCTGTCTCTAGCCTTTGATCACAGGAGTGGATATGACAGGTTTACCCAACTTCAGAGTCTCAGAGGGAACAAAACCAGGTAGTGCAGCACTTGACATTGAAATCCTGCCCAGAAATGAGTTCAGAGTCCTGTGTTGCTTCACATCCTGGGCGCAGTTTCATTCCTTTGTTTGGCTTTATTTCCTGGGCATCATTTTGTCTCTCTGTTCTCCAAATCTCCCAGCCTGCATAGATTGTTCCTGTCCTTCCTTTCTGTGTTTTACCTACTGCAGCAAAACTGAAGGGATGTATTTTTCCACTGAAAAGTCATTTGACTTGTGACTTGTGTTTCTTTGGCCTTAACCAAGATGAGACTCCACTCTGCTGAGAGATGCACATACATCAAATTAGACTTTTTTTGGCCAGAGCTACTCGTGATTATATTTAAGTGCTCATCAGAAATAGGTGAGTGAAGTTCAAATCAGCTTCATTTCCCAAAATAGCCCTGCTGGGTAAGGCTCAGAGCTGGTCCTACCAGGATCCTGTCTTCTGCAGTGATCAATAGTCCTCCTTGGAGAAGTAATGCAAGAACAGTCAAATATAGAATGACCCTTCTTCTCTATAATCTCCATGACAAATGGAGTGTCAGGAACTTCTCTGGATGAGGATGATATCTGCATTTTAATAGCTTTTGATAGAATTTTATGCTATGCTGGATTTTCACTGCAATGTTCTCCTATCACTGATTGATTCTTTTAGCCCACATACACATTTATCCTCCTTAATAACTTATATAATTTATTTAATAAGGACAAGAATTCTCCTGTTTTAAACCTGCTGTCTCAAAAGTTTATTGGCATCCTGCAGTTCTTGTGTTACAAGAAACAGTAACTCATCTCAACTGCTCTAGCAAAGGTGTGTGTGATTTTTACACACCTTTATGTCCCTTCAACTGCCTCTTTTTCAGGCTGAGCAAAAACAGGTGGGAAAAAATCACCCGTGATAATTATTAGCCATGCTTACACTGAATGGAATAATGATTCCTGTTGGTTTGCAGGAGGTCTGGCCTCATACTGGAATTAATCTGTTTTTTCACCTGAAAGAGTCAGGTGATAGGATAGAGCAAATGCTTATCATGTCTGCAAATGACAAACATGATAAGAGTGGGAGCACCCTCTGCAGGGCAGAACTAGAATTAAGAATTATTTTAGCATGCCACAAAATTAATTTAAGGGAAAAAAGGTTCATAACAATTTTTTTAAAATCTGTGTTTTTGCATTTAGGTAGAAACAGTTGTTTGTGCAAATGCATCATGAGGGAGGTATTCAAGCAGAGATAAAGAGAATTAAAATTGAAGAGTTGAACATAAGTCAACAAAGATTTGCAGCAATGAAAAAGGCCACAGTCAGAGCAGTGTGTGTGAAAAGGTGGCCTGGCAAGGTTTAAGGTGTGTGTTCTCACCTGTAGCTTTGGTATAGGACAGACCTGGAGTTTATAGGAGGATGCAGATTATTTTGGGACTGAAGAGGAATTCAGTAAAGATGATGAAAATAAGGTTGAAGAAAGTGCAACTTTTTCATTTAAAACAGGTAAATCTAAGAGACAGCATGGCAGAAACCATCAAATAAATAAAAAATTCCTAGCAAGAGAGTAAGCTTTTCTCCTTGCCCACTTTTTCAGACAAATAACTGGGAACAGAACAGATTTAACAGAAGAAGAAAGCCCTTAGAAAGCACTGACAGCACACAGAGGGAGGCCCTGGGATCCAACTGGAACCAGTTGTCTCAGTTCTGCAGAGACAGAGTATTTCTGCCACCAGGGTTTTTAAGGACAAATCAAACATCTGTCAGGGGTTCTTAGGTCTAATTGATTCTGCTGTACAGCAGAGATGGACCAAGATGACCTTTTGAGATTACTTTCAGTATTCTTTCTTCTACTGTAAAAAGAAAAGGAATTAAACCTAAGCAGGCTAACCTTTGAAGACACCAAGAGAGAAAAAAAAGAGAAGCATACAAAATTTTAAAATCAGTTACTGCCAGACCCTGCTTTTATTCATAACAGCCTGAGTCTAATGTTCAGTCATTACACTGTCTAAAAACCCTTTTCTGCTTTGCAGAAAAGAGAGATGAAGTTTGGAAGGAAACAAAGAGGAGTATCCAAGGACAAGGCACCTGCCTGAGGCATAATCAATGTCCTGTGTCTGGTGCTTTCAGCCAGGGATTGTAGGAAAAGGCCTGGGATGCAGCTGAGGTGGGGAACAGGCTGTGAAATGTGGAATTTATGCTTTGAAATGATTCTGTACATCTTTCAGGCCCTTGGCTATCAGCTCTATCTGATCATATCTGTCTGGAACCAAGATGAAATTTAGCTGGGTACTGGTAGAGCTGATCCAACATCATTGAGTCAACACAATTTTGTGGGAACAAAGGAGGAAAAGTTTCCCTGTTTGAGTATGACCTGTGCTGCTCTGGCTGTTCTCACCCATTTTATTTCGTGCCATAGACACAAATGGTTTGTGTTGGTTTTGGAAACTCCTAAAATTTGTTCAACAGGGTGAAGTGGATGATGTTGTTGAAAGAAAAACTGTCTCTTTAATGTCAGAGGAATACGTTAACCTTTGTATTTCCATAAGCAAAAAGTCATTTTATTCTTCCTGATCTCTCTAGAAACAGTGAAACTCTTTGGAAAATATTTAGAAAACTGTAGTAATATTCAGTTGTAATTATTTTTTCCACAGAGCAATAATAAAATAAGGTATTTTTGCAGTGAACTCAAGGTAACAATAGGCAAAAGCCTGAATGACCTGACAGCACTTTGTACAACATGCTACTTCAAACAAAAAAAAAAAAAAAAACCACGCACAAAACCCAAAAAAATATAGAAAAAAAAAAAAAAGAAAAATACTTTTTTCTTTTCAAGATGACATTTTTAAGAAAATCTTTCAGTCCTCATATTTTAATTTTTTGGCCCAGCAATCTACCCCATTTTAACTCTTAACTGAAGAGCTGTGGTAATAGCAATGAGGGGGCTGTAAAATAGTCTGAGCATCACTGATCTTCCCAGAACTCTTTGCTTTTCCTCAAAGGATAAATAAAACTAACAGACTTCAACTCCTGCAGCTTGTGGCTGGGTGGTGATCACTGCAGGACTGTGGTTAATTTATGTTTATATTCTTTAAAATCTTTGTGTGAGCAATTTCTAGTGCTGTTTCTGTGGCTGCCATTATAGATGTATTTATAATTCTTTTATTGCTACTGGGAGATGATAAAAGGCTTTATTAATTTGTATTTCACATTCCAGGTTTTGCTGAAGGCTAAAGCACTGGAGTCCAGCAGAAAGGTCAGTGGTTGAGGTGCCAGACAAGATCCATGGGGTGCCCTGCCCTCCTATATGCTTTGCTTTTAACAGAATCCCTCATTCAGCTTTCAAAATCAACACTCTCTTTTCCAGACCTAGCAAAATATGTACTCTTTAGCTGGGACTTGTTAGTTTTCTCTTTAAAAACAAGATCTTGAACCCAAGATCCAACATAACATTTAAGCCCAATACACATAGTCCACACAGAAATGCACATGAAAGAGTAAAGTCCTCAGATGTGCTATTTTAACATGAATTTTAATCCCCTACTTTCAGAACTCTCCTCTAGATCACTGTGTCTTTAAATTAAACATTGTACACAGCAGTACAGATTTGATTTAAGATTACTTCCTTAATCCCTAAATAAAACCTCACTTCTGCATGCAAGGGTGAGTTTGTTTGCACACAATTTTTAGGTGCAGTGAACCTGTCAAGTGGCATTGCACATGAAAATAAAAAAATCACATAAAGCTATGAGGATGAGCATAGCAAATGTAACAAAAACAAACTTTCCATGGAGGTGACACCTTTCAAAGCCTCTGAGCTCCTGGCAGACTCTGTCCTTAGCAGTGCTGGCAGGTGACAGGATGAAAAAAGCATAATTGTCACAGACACATAGAAATAGGCAGTTAGAGTCAGTGATCCATACAATGAAAGAGTTTAATTTGAGAGGATATTCTTACTTTTGGTTCTGGTTTTGGCCCCTCAGCACTGCTCTGCATCTTCCTCTAGACTCTCTACAGCAAGTTTTGGTGACCAATACTAATCCAACTACCAAGAAAAGAAAATCTTTAATCTGATCTATTTAATGCTCTCCACGAAGGTCTCCATAAATGAAGCACACAGAGCATAAACTCTCCTTACAGAGCATTTTACAGTGCATTTCTTCTTTTTCTTTTACAGTGCATTTCTTCTTCTCCTTTTACAGTGCATTTCTTCTCCAGCAGTCAGACTCAAACATCATGAGGATTCATGCACATGTTTTATCTTTTGATGGAAGGAAGAAGACAGTCTGTTTCCACTGGTGGGGGATGGAAGGTAGAGTATGTGATGAAAAAATGAAGTTCTCTGGTATATTCAAGCTCTGTTTTTTTATTAAAGTCTATTGAAAACCAGGCTCTATTGTTTTATTCAAATATCATGTTAGAAAATGAACAATAAACAAGCAAACCATTGTACTAGGATGTGTCACAAGCTTTTTACACAAATTCACAGTGATGAATAGATAAAAAGACATTGCTTTCCATCTATACCAGATACTTAGGAAGAATACAAAGTGCAGCTTTTTAATATTATACAGTCTCACCTAGAGGTGTTTCACCAGAAGTCTGGCACATAAACAACTTCTTTTTGAAAACAAAAGTTTCCAAAGCATGACAAGCACTAAAATTGCTTCATCCAGATCACTGGGACAGAGTTGTTGGCACAGGCTCCTTTCAGTGTCCATTCCCACCTTCAGAGAGGATCCGTGAGGGCTCTGTGTACTTTGCTGTCATCAGGTAGAAGAGGGCAGGGGCAGGTACCAGGGCAAGCAAAGGCAGGTCCTGCTCAAGCTTATCCAGTTTGGAAATGGAGATGATTCCATAGGCATGGAGTAACCAGTGGCTGAAGAGGACAACGAGCCTTTTCTTCCTCACGAGCAGATCCTTGAAAAACTTGCAAAATAAACACAATTTTCTGTTAGCATTCAGCCTGTTAGCCAGCACATGACATTTAAGAGGTGTGACAGGTGGAGCTCCTGGGGTTGAGCCCTTCCAGCACACACCCAGCTTCTCAGTGCACCATCAGAGGGAATTCTCACATGAGATTCCTCCAGCCAAGAGGGGAAGGGATAAAGGAAAAGGCTTAAATGTAAAATACACCACTGAGAAAAGGCAAGAGACAAAGTGGTCTCTGCTCACTCAAGTGTTTTTTACTCTTTTAACACAAGAAACATGTTTACCCACCTCCACCTCAGAAGCAGACATGTACACAGCCAGTGTTACCAAAGAGAGCACCAGGATGATGTATGGGAAGGCATAATCTAAAGGCAAACATGCAACACGTTAGGCAAAGAAATGGCACAGCTTATCCTTCAGCAGAGTTTTTCCACAGGTGTGAAGCAAACTGAGCTGCTCTAGCTGCCTCTTAGCATGTGAGGGTCAGCCAAACACAACCTGCACAGCTCTTCCCTCTGAGGTTTTCTGCTGTTTCTCAGGGGAGTTACTCAATGCTTATACCACAAATTGAAAAATAATACTGAGAAAAGTAGTCAGGCTGAGTGGGGATTTTGTGGCACCTCTCCAAATGTGACAAGAATGGCTATTTTTGGTTTGGCTTCCAGCAATCTCCCCACATTTACACTGAAATCCATCTCTGAAATCACACAAACTCTGCTTTAGCAATAAGTGGAACCAGCTCACTCTAAAGTACTTTCCTCTCTCACACCCTCTCTCCTTTTTTGGGAAAGGGACAGTCTCCAGCAGCACTGGCTGAGGCAAAGCAGTGTTGGTCAGGAGCCTGGTGAGGATAGAGCTCCTAACAAGCAACCTTTTTAGGTGAAACTCCTCAAAATAACTATAAACAACATCCTTATACCCAAACCAAAAAGTGTCCCTTCCTTCTGTCCCTTAAGTCCTTTCTTAGTGTGCACTGACAGGTGTGTTCAGGAGTGTTTTTGGGAGAGAACTCACAGAGGAGGCCCCCTCCCACGGCCTGCAGCACAGTGAGGATGGGGAAGAAGTAGAGTGCTGCATAAATGCTTTTAAATCTGTCAGATCTCCCCAAACCACAGGCAATCTTCTTAACCAGGAGAGGCCTCAGCAGCATCATCAGCACGAGACAGAAGGCATAATAGATAAACACAATGGTGTACCTGGAGAATAAAAAAAAATTCCTTAAAATGTGCAGTTTTCTTATAGAGATAGAGGTCACAATCAAGGAATTTGGGGTTAATCAGTGAAGTCTAAAGACTTTATGGGTAAAAGGTTTAAACACAGAATGATGGGCTCACATTTCCTTAGGGGAAACAGTCAGGATGCTTCCTTTCCAAGGAAAGGAAAACAAAAAGAAAAAAGTTTTAAAGTACATAATGACAGAGAGGACACAGACTCAAGCTGCACATAGGAAGGCTCAGGTTGGACATCAGGAGGAATTTCTCCACAGAAAGAGTGATCAGACGCTGGAATGGGCTGTCCAGGGAGGTGATGGAGTCACCATCCCTAGAGATGTTAAACATCTAGAAATGTTTAAAATCTAGAAATTATCTTTAATCTGGAAAGAATGGAATTGGCACTTTCCAATTGGAACTGGAATTGGAAAGAAGGGCCATGGTGGTGCTGGGCCATAGGTTGGACTCGATCCCAGAGGTCTTTTCCAACTAAACTGATTGTGTGATAGCCTGGGCTATGCCACTTTCTTTGATTACTCAGAAAGTCAATAAGTGTTGCTAAATCTGTGTAAAACAGTTCAATGCACAAAAGATTCAGGGGATTGATTGCCAGTGACCTGAACACTTTTGGCAGCTTGGAGGAGAGGCAGGGGGCCACACACTGACAGGGGGCACACACAGAGGGTACACACTGATAGGGGGCACATACTGACAGGGGGTACAGTGCACACTGACAGGGGGTAGACACAGGGGTGCACACTCACAGAAGGTACACACAGGGGTGCACACTCACAGAGGGCACACACAGACAGGGGTGCACACTCACAGAGGGCACACACAGGGGTGCACACTCACAGGGGGTGCGCACATGGGTGCACACTCACAGGGGTACACACAGGAGGTGAACACACAGGGGTGCACACTCACAAGGGGGGTAGACACAGAGGGTACACACAGACAGGGGGTGCACACTCACAGAGGGCACACAGAGGGGTGCACACTCACAGAGGGCACACAGAGGGGTGCACACTCACAGAGGGTACACACAGAGGGCACACACAGATGGGGTGCACACTCACAGGGGGTACACACAGGGGTGCACACTCACAGGGGGTACACACAGAGGGTACACACAGACAGGGGGTGCACACAGACAGGGGGTGCACACAGACAGGGGGTGCACACTCACAGAGGGTACACACAGACAGGGGGTGCACACTCACAGGGGGTACACACAGACAGGGGTGCACACTCACAGGGGGCACACACAGGGGTGCACAATCACAGAGGGCACACACAGGGGTGCACACTCACAGGGGGTACACACAGAGGGCACACACAGGGGTGCACACTCACAGGGGGTACACACAGAGGGCACACACAGATAGGGGTGCACACTCACAGGGGGCACACACAGACAGGGGGTGCACACTCACAGAGGGCACACACAGACAGGGGGTGCACACTCACAGAGGGCACACAGACAGGGGTGCACACTCACAGGGGGCACACACAGAGGGCACACACAGACAGGGGTGCACACTCACAGGGGGCACACACAGGGGTGCACACTCACAGGGGGCACACACAGACAGGGGGTGCACACTCAGACAGGGGTGCACACTCACAGGGGGTACACGGCCTCGTGGGTGCAGTGCACGGTGGTGATGTAGTCGGGGCTGGGGTTGTACAGCATGGTGTACCAGTCCGAGAGCTTCTTGACGGGGCAGGAGCGGATGTGCAGGGAGCCCACGGGGTCGCTGAGCAGCAGAGTCACCAGGGCTGCCACGCTGCACTCCAGCAGGGCTGTCAGGTGCTGCAGCAGCGCGCTGGAGCTGTGGGACAACAGCGCTGCTGTTTTGTGGAGATAAACAAAACTGCACAACTTTGTGAAAGTTGCAAGGCTGGTATGTTTATTACAGCACTGGACGCATGTGGAGATTACTCTCCTTAAAAGACGTGTACCTCTGGGAACTCCAGGTCCCTTTTTATCCCCCTCTCAAACCCATATGCATGCAATTTCACAATAGGTTCATACACATTCATTTTTACAAATGTTGCGTGACATTTGCTGCTAGCTCTTCTTTATCAGAAAGAATTCCTGGGTCAGGATGACTTGCTCTCACAGCAATCTCTGTCTCCCCTCCCTTATCTCTGTCCTGCACTGAAGCAGTTTCTCTGAGCCTAGGCTTTTTACAAGAACAGGCAGTCAGACTAAAGAGCTATGTTTTCAAACTACAGACTTAACTCAAGATGTACATTTCACCTACATCAAAATGGATTTCTACTCTGGAGAATTTCTACTCTGTCTCACTGTCACTGCCCAGCTCTTGGAACCTCTGCTGGTCACAGCCACCCCGAGATGTGTTACAAAGTCTCTTTTCCCAGCCCAGCACTCCAAGAAGGAGTCAGAACTTTTCTATTCTCATTCTCAATGTTATTTATTATTTCTTATCTATAAAATTCTTTCTCTGACCCGCCAAGGTCTGTCTGACAGGTTGGATTGAGGCACACTGACTGCCTCAGAGGTGGTGTTATCTTTTTATACTAAAAACTATGTGTACATTATTTACCATTACTTTCCAATACTTACCACCTCTGTTAGACAGTGAGCTTCTACTCTAAACCAATCTCAAAATACCAACATCACCCAGAAGATAGAGGCCAAGAAGAAGGAGAAAAGCTGGACATGCCCAGATTTCTCCATCTTTGCCCCTTGAACCCCCATTCTAAAAAACCTCAAAAATCTATTTTTCACCCTGTGACAAACTAACTATTATTCTACTTAAACTCTCTTTGTAGGAAAGACATTCTGTGCTGTTCTTGTGAGCCAGCAAAGGCTTCCTGATGATAAGGAAAGCCCCACATCTCTCCTGAGGAAGACACCAAGGTTGCCACCATGGAGACGTGATGAAGAAGAAAAAGTTAAAAGAGATATGGACTCTAGCTGGCTCACAGAATGACGTGGCTCCCTGATCACCTACTGAGAACTTTGTTTCTTTCCTATAACCAATGGGCAGTGATTGTGTATATTAAGTGAATGTAAATATCTTGAAAGAGTATAAAAGCAACATGTTGCTGTAATAAATCTGTCTTGCATCCTTCTGTTGGAGTCGTGGTACTTTGTGCTGTGTCATGCTCTATAATGACATCTCTTCACTTGTAATTTTTCATATAAGGTTGGTAATTGTTTTTTCCATGGGTCAAGATCAAAGGCACAGGGGCCTTGGGCTCTGAGCCAAGGTCTCTGAGCCCCCTGACAGGGTCTCGAGTCCTCCAGGGCAGCCAGAGGAATTTCCTGGGTTCCCACACCATGCTGCCAGCTCCTGCAAATCCCAACAGCCCTGGAATCCCACAGAGCCTTCTGCAGAGTTAAAACCTGCTGAGTGTGGAAGTTCTTTGATAATCTCAGGTGGTTTAGTGTGTAAAAGAAAAGAGTGGTGAGGGTAATGCACCACACGTCTCAGAAAGGGGTGACATTGCTGCTTGTGATATAAGCAGAATTGCCAAAGCTGCAGGTTGAAGATGGTAAATAGGCACATATGAAACATTCCCAGTCCCCCATCTGTTCAGTGCTCAGAGAATCACAGAATGATTTGGGTTAGAAGGGACTCTGAAGACTATCCAGTTTCAGCCCCCTGCCATGGACAGCTCAGTACACTCTAGAGCCATCACTCCTCAAAAAACTCCAGTCTAACATCCAATAGCCACATGCAGCTGCAGATTTAAACCTCTTTTTTACAGAACTTCTCTGATGTAAAGGCCACAGCAGCTCTGCTATCAAGACCCAAACCCAGAATACATAAAGAGAAAACTCAAACCCATCCTCTCACTGCACCTGTTCAGCTCTGCTGATACTGACCCAGGGGAGAGGGGGATGATACAACCTGCTCTTCTGTCTGCTGGGAAACCAAATCCAGCCCAAAATGACAGCTGGGCTGTGCACTGGCACATTAAAGAGGTACAGACCATGCCCTGAGAGCAGTGACTGGACAGGGTGCCCTGCAGGACACTTACATTTGTAAATAAAGCCTCCTACAGCTGCTCTAAACTTCTGTGCAACCGTATCAGTTCAATCAACAGCAAGGGTGGATGGGGCTCTGAGCGTCCCTGCCCATGAGAGAAAACTGGAACTGGATGATCTTTAAGGTTCCCACCTAACCCAAACCAGTCTAGGATTCCAGTAAGTGCTGGACAGCTCAGTTCAGCATCTCAGATTGATGATTAGTGGATAAAAGATTTCTAACTTTAAGCAACTCATCCAGAGAAAGGGTACACAAACCTCTTTTTTCCAGAATACCATTCAATAAAGAACCAGTGTAAAACCAGGGGCAGCATGGCCATGAAGCCGAGGTACAGCCAGTCATAGCGGTCTGGAGATCCCAAACACTCCCTGCAGATTTTGTTGTCATCAGTTCTTTGGCCTCTAGGACACACCTGCAGAAGGCAGAGGTTGGACCAAGAATCTCACCATCACTGCAGTTAATGGAAAAACAGCTTGGGGCAAGACATAGACCAGATTTTTAAAGAGATGAAACAATAACCCCAGTAATTTCTCAGCTTACACTTGCTCTCTTTGGCTCTTCTGTTTAAATATAAACAAGGGTGAAGCATGATTAAAAGCCTTCATGCAAGCCTCCATTTTCCTCTCCTGCTCTCACACCACTCCCTCTCATTTCAGCTGCTCACAACCACAGTTCTGCAGTTTCATCCCGCCCTTCCTGGGTCTGGCTCTCCCTCAGCACTCCCATAAAACCGGCGTGCACAGGGACTCATTTCAGCACAGCTCTTCGCACCATCCCGTTCTGTTCCAGCTTTTCCAGCCCCTCCGCTCAGCTCGGGTACAGCACCGAGCCCCCAGCACCTCCTGTCGTGGTGCAGCTCCTGTTTCGGTCTGGGGCCATTCTCGCCCCAGCAGCCCCCGGTACCGACCCGCAGGGCCCGGGCCGGCGCTCCCGCCTGAGCCATCCCGCACCGGGCCCAGCCTCGCACTCACCCCGCAGTCCCCGTAGGTCTCCACGGAGCCGTTCACCGACAGCACGGTCCTGCCGCAGTACAGCCCGAGGCAGGCAGGCTGGATGTCCACAGCTGCGGACAGAGCGAGGGCCGTGTTACCGGGAGAGGCACCGAACGCCAGTCCCGGCCCGCTCCAGCGCTGACAACACCCCCAACCCCATCCAGGCCCCCACCCGCATCCCCAGCCCCGTCCCGCTGCCCCATCCCGGCCCGTCCTACCGGCGCGGAACATCGCCGTAACCCAGCAACCGCGGCTCCGGTACTTCCGCCGCGGCACTTCCGCTTCCGCCGCGGGTCGGCTCCGCCCGGGAATGCGAGCGGGAACGCGAGGGGGAGGGGACTAGGAAGGGCGTGGTCTCGTGTGGGGCGTGGTTGCTCAATGGGCGTGGTGTTGGGCGGGACTTCAATTGGGCGGGCGGGACGTGGGCGCGGCCTCAGGCAGGGGAACCCTGAAATGGGCGTGGTCTATTCCGTGGGCCTGGTCTCTGGGGTGTGACGGCGCGATGGCGGCACGGGCCGGCGGTGACAGTGACGGTGTCGGAGCGGGACGGGCGCTGCCGCCGCACTCGCCCTCGGGCGCGGTGCTGCACACGGTGGAGATGCACACGGGCGGCGAGCCGCTGCGCATCATCCCGCGGCTGGAGGCGGCGGAGCGGGCGGCGGCGGCGGGGCTGTCGCTGCTGTCGCTGCGGCGGGAGGTGGCGGCCAGGCACGACCACGTGCGGCGGGCGCTGATGCACGAGCCGCGCGGCCACGCCGGCATGTACGGGGCCGTGGTGGTGCGCGGCGGGGCGGCCGCGGACGGCGCGCACCTGGCGGCGCTGTTCCTGCACTGCGCCGGCTACAGCGCCATGTGCGGCCACGCCGTCATGGCCCTCGGCCGCTTCGCCCTCGACTACGGGCTGGTACCGGCGCCCACCCGCCCCGAGACCGCCGTCCGCCTGCGCTGCCCCTGCGGGCCCGTCACCGCCTTCGTGCCCTGGGACGGGCACCGCAGCGGGAACCCCGTGCGCTTCCACAGCGTGCCCGCCTTCGCTGCCGCCACCGGTGGGGACCGCTGCGTGTACTGGGGGGTTGGTGGTGGCCGTGCCGGCGTTGGGGGCTGGCTAAGGGGCGTCTGGCAACTGTCTCCCTAGTCCCACTGTTCCTCAGTGGTCATCAGGGATGCTGTAAGATACCACAGGTGTACATGTTATCATCCCCATCCACTGCCCTCGCATGTGGCTGTGTTCCTTCACTCTATGCAAGCCCATGGCTCGGCAGTTTTGCCTCCTCACGTTCCTCCCTTTCTCTGCTCAGACTTGGCCATTGATGTCCCTGGCCATGGGAAGGTGGTGGTTGACATCGGCTATGGTGGCACTTTCTACGCCTTCCTCAGCGCCGAGCAGCTGGGCCTTGATGTGCGCTCTTCAAGGACCAGAGACCTTGTCAGTGCAGCGAGTGCAGTGACAGAAGCGGTGAAGAAACAGGTATGGATGAGCACTGTGGTATCCCAGCATGTTCCCTTTGGAACTCAGGATAGTGGGAGAGTCCCATCCTTCCAGCCCCATGCTGAATTTCAGAGTCCTTACAAGGATGGGAGAAGGAGCTTTCCTGCTTCTCTCTGTCTGTGTTACCTGTGACGCAGAGGTGGAAATGCAGCCATGTGGCTTTGTCCCATTCTTCTCACAGAAGCTGCACTGCACACATTGCTCCTGTTGTGTGTATTTGTGACCCTCTCTGTGCTGTTCCCAGTTCAAGCTTCATCACCCTGAGAGTGAAGACCTGGCTTTCCTCTACGGCACCATACTGACAGATGGGAAAGATGCCTTTAGTGAGGAGCCCACCACCAACATCTGTGTGTTTGCAGATGAACAGGTACAGAAACAGGCTCTTCTCAGGCACAAGAGGAACCACAATTGTCCCTTTGTCCCTTAGATCCACTGCAAAGAAGAGAGACTGTTCTGGTTCTTAGTTTGGGCAGTGATTGCTTGTGCTGCTGTCCTGTCTCTGGAGAGCTGAGTGTCAATGCACACATTCTGGGTTTGCTCCTAATAGCAGAAATATTTCTGTACACCTTAGATGGTGGCATTTTAAAAAGGATCATACCCAAAACCTGTTGATTGGAATTTTCCAGGAGTTCAGGAGCTGATACAGGATCCCAGCATAGTACATGTCCCTAAAGTCCTAATCCAGGGAACATCTGCTGGGGATGAACAACAGGAGAGAAATGGGGTGTTAAAATTCTGGTCTTGTCTGCAGTGCATGAAGTATCACATAAATGGCAGGGGAAGTTTTGGTTGGACTTTCCAGCTGTGAGGAGTGTGGAGCACTGGGACAGGTCACCTCAGAAGCTGCCCAACACTGTGTTTTTGGAGGTTTTAAAAACCAGGCTGGCCAGGAGCCCCCTCAGCACAAGGAGAACCAATGTTGCCTTGAGGTGTGAGAATGGAGCAGGTGGCCTCAGCCTCTCTCAGTCCTTTTGAGATGATGCTGGGAAGATTTCAAGTGCTCCTAAATAGCCTCAGTGTTTATTAGATAATCCATCCCTAATTGTGCCAGAGCCCACCACAGTCCAGAAGTACCCCAAACTTGCTTCTTTTTTCCTTCTCAGTTGTGACGTATCTGGATTCTCTACAAAACCCTGGGTTGGGGGAATTTCCCCTGAGTGCAGTGTAAAGGTGGCAGAGAGAACTGAGGGCAGCAATCTCACTTTGTGTTAAACCCCAAAATCTAGAGCTGGTTCTTCCCTTCTGCTGTAGGTTGACCGGAGTCCGACGGGTTCGGGGGTGACAGCTCGCATTGCCCTGCAGTACCATAAGGGACTCATCCAGCTGGACCAGAGCAGAACCTTCCAGAGCAGCACCACGGGCTCCCTGTTCACTGGGAAGGCAGTGAAGGCAAGTGGCTTGTGCTGGACTTTCCCCTTGTCTCAAGGGCTGCTGGAAATGTGCTCAGTGGGGAAGCAGAAAAACCTTTCTGTGCCTAGGGAAGGGTGTAGGGAAGGAGGGAGGTGCCTGTGGGTCCTGCCCTCCCACAAACCTGGCACTAAAAGGATTTTAGGGCCTTGTTGTGTTGTGTGGCTGCTTTGGGATGCACGGGGGCAGGGGTGTCTGCATAAATGTCAGGTAGCACTGGAATTCTGTGGGGTTGGGAGAGTGGAGAACCTTCTGTTGCCTCTATCCTTATCCTGATCCCTCTGCAGGAGGCCAAGTTTGGGAACTACAACGCTGTCATTGTGGAAGTGTCAGGAGAAGCCTTTTACACTGGCACAGCCACCTTCACTGTGGAAGAGGAGGACCCACTGAAACACGGCTTCTTCCTCAAGTGACCTGAGCCGCGGGTGGTGGCAGAGCCTCACTGATGGTGCTGTGCTTCTCCTGCCCAGGAATTTCTGTTTTGCTTCTCCACGCCTTGCAACAGGAACAGCCATGGGTGGTGTGACAGCATTTGTCACATTTCAGGGTAACAGGCTTGTTGCCCTGTTGTGATTAGCATATTGGGTGCACTGTGATTAGCACATACAAGCTGCTCTGAGAAGCTGCAGTATTTTTCTTCCTTTTTTTCCCCATAATTCACAGAAAACTGAGCTGATCTTGGAGAGTTGCCTTCAAATTTATGTGCCTTCTCTGTGTCTGCAAATTATAAATTTCAAAATTAGATTTCTATTAAATGCCAGCTGAAAACTCTGCCATTTTCCTTGTTTTCACTCCCAGAGCTCATTTGCAGGATTCTGCTGAGTATGTCATGACTCTGGGTTTTAATTGCTAGCTCTTGTTGTCTCCTGCTCAGCCAGCTGTGCTGCTCTGTCTCATGCCCCAGCTTCCCTGCTCAGCCTGTCCAGACAACCCCTTCCTCACTCATTTCACCCCACCAGGGCTCTCCTGCATCCTGGGGCTGGATGCAGGTATTTGATCAGAATTTCCTGTGTTCCTGCTGAGTGTCCATGCTGTGCTGCTTCCCTAAGCCTTCCTCTCTTGCTTATCTTGGACCACTGACTGCAAATACCCTGTGGTTAACTTTCAACAGGAGCAGCTGTGTTTGAAAGTCTGAGCCATTACGACCTTTGACTGCTAATTATTTACTGATTTTGTCCCAGTCCAGGGGCAGCTTGTGCAGCAGAGTGCAGTCAGTGCTTGCTTTGGCAGAGTCCCTCCAGGGAAAAACCAAGCATTTGCAGTGGCAGGAGCAGACCTTCAGACCTCTGGTGACCTGTCACTTCCACTGTGTCTTGGGATAAAATGGTGCTTGTTAAATGAAGACACTCCTGGGAGGAACTGGCGCTTGTTAAAATGAGACATGAAAATGAGAATGATCATTTCATGGAAGCTCATGCAGCAGAAGGGTGCATACTGGTGAACTTAGATAAGGTTGGGACAGAAAAGCCTGGAAGGAATTTCTTCTGTCAGCTTGAGAATAACTTTGTAGCAGGAGGAAACAAAAATCCCCTGATTTACGCAACTGCTGTGCTGCCAATAGAGGTTTCTTAGGATGGTGTCAGGGGCTCCTGCTCCCAGCTTTCCTGTAACGCCCTTATAAGTTCCATACAGCCTCTGGTCCAGGAGAACAAGAAGTGACACGCATATCCTCTGTGCTGCAGGAGCACACTCTTCCATGATGATGAAAACACTTCCATGTGTTTTCATCTTCTGGGCATCTCCTGATCAGCCCCCCATCCTGGCTCCTTGGGAGGAGCTGGGACAGCAAGTCACAAAGCCCAGCACAGGATCTTTGGAGGTTCTTCAGGCATTAATTGGGATGCATCCTTCATTACCTATTCTCTACCCGCCATCCTTAAGAAAATTTCCAGGTAGGGGCAGGCAGCTATAGCATGGATGAGAGTGGGGTGAAAGGATCCTGCTGCCCATGGGGGGCTTCCCTCAATCTTACACGTGACAATCCCTCCAACCCCAGCCTGGTGAGCCGGGGTGATGGTCCTGGCCTCCAGCTGAGAGTCTGGGGGTAGCCGGTCCTCCGTAATGGGCTGGGGGCTGTGCGGGGAAAGGCGCTGACCAGGGCTGTCAGGGGAGCACATCTGTTGGGACCCAGGGCATGGTGCCGCTGTGGGCTGCGTTCCCCCGGCCCCGCCGCTCGTCTGTCGGGGCTCCGCTCCGCCGCCGCCGGGTCCGGCTGGGCCGGGCCGGGCCGGTTCCCCGGGCAACGGCGGCCGAGCGACGTCAGCGGCCGGGGGGGCCGGGAGCGGCGGGGCCTCCGCAGCCGCGGCGGGGCCGGGCCATGAGGCTGCGCATGGAGCCGGCGGCGGCCGTGCCGGGCAACCTCTCCCGCGGCGGCGGCGGCAACGAGAGCGGCGGGGCGGCGGCGGCGGGAGCGGCGGGGTGGTCGGCGGCGGCGCTGGCCTCGCAAGCGGCCGCGCTGCTGCTCATCTTTGCCCTCTCGGCGCTGGGCAACGGCGCGGTGGTGCTGGTGATCGCCCGGCACCGGCAGCTCCGCACGGTCACCAACGCCTTCGTGCTGTCTCTGTCACTGTCGGAGCTGCTGGGCGCCCTGCTCTGCCTGCCGCTGGCCTTCCTCAGCCTGCTCAGCCGCCCGCCCGGCGCTTGGCTCTTCGGGCAGCGCCTGTGCCTGGCCAGCGCCGCGCTCCACGCCGGGCTGGGCATCGCCGCCACGCTCACCATGGCCCTGCTCTCCTTCGACCGCTACTGTGCCATCGTCCGCCAGCCGCGGCACAAGATGGGCCGGCGCCGCGCCGCGCAGCTCCTGGCCGCTGTCTGGCTGGCCGCCCTGGCGCTGGCCGGGCCCTGGTACGGGCTGGCGGGCGAGGGGCGTCGCGAAGCCCGTCCCGGCGCCTACCGCTGCGTCTACGTGCTGCCCTGGGGCTCCTCGCGGCTCGGGCCGCCCTACGGCGCCGCCCTCATCGTGCTCTGCTACCTGCTGCCCTTCGCCGTCATGTGCTTCTGCCACTTCAACATCTGCCGGGCGGTGCGGCTGGCCGAGAGCCGGGTGCGGCCGCTCACCACCTACGGGCACCTGCTGCGCGCCTACGGGGAGATGCGCACGGCCACCACCGTGCTCATCATGATCGTCTCCATCATCTGCTGCTGGGGGCCCTACTGCATCCTGGGGCTGGCCGCCGCCGCCGGCCGCCTGCCCTTCTCGCCCACCATGGACGCCGTGGCCAGCGGGATGGCCTGGGCCAACGGCGCCATCAACCCCCTCATCTACGCCGCCCGTAACCCCAACATCTCGGTGCTGCTGCGGCGCAGCCGGGAGGGCGGCTACAGGACTAGGAACAACATGGTCGCCTACCTGTCGGTGCCGGGCCGCCAGCCGGAGCCGCGGAGCCGGGCTGAGCGGGTCCGGGAACGCTACATCAACCGGCACAGCGGGCCCCCGGGCAGCGCCGTGTCCTCGTCCAGCCCGGCCAGCGGGGCAGAGGTGGCCATGTGGGCCTGCAAGACTCCCGCTGTGCTCTTCTGCCGGGATGGACAGCCGGACACTGTCTCTGAGGCCACCCTGAAGGCCAGAGCAGGCGCCATCGACACCAGCCTGTGAAGGGACGGGGGGCCGGCATGGAGGCATCGGGCCCCGGGTGCCTCCCTGAACAAAGTCCTGCTGCTTGGAGCCCTTTGCAGCCGGATTACCAAGAAACTGTGATGGGACTGTGTTTCTTCTCTACTGTGTGAGCTCTGCTTTGGTGACCCCATCTGCGGGCAGCAAGAGCTGCACAGGGAAGGGAAATGCCCCTTCCTTTTCAGCAGGCCTGATGGATGCATCGGTGACAGCCACTGAGCCCGGCCAAGGCAGAACTCAGCTGCGAGAACAGGACAGAGTTTGCTCCAGACCTGCAGAAAGTGCCACTGTGAAGCTCCGGGGCTGACACACCAAACTGACTGAATGACTGTGGGAGATATTAAGTGCCAAAAAACCCAATTGAAAGCTGAACACTGGCAGCTGGAAGCCACTCTGAAAACACCACACTGTGAAAAACAGCATCATGGCAGGAAAATGTTGCTTTTTTTCCGTTATATGTGGAAGTGCCAACAGTCATAAAGTCACAGACTGTAGGACGGGCTGAAAAAGTGATCTATTTATATGTATTTTTTTTAATTTAAACTCTGAAGCATAACAAGAAAAGTGATTGTGAAAGGGAAGATGTATGATACTGGGAGGGAAGGAAAGGAAAGTAATACCTCAGGTGTCAGAATTTCAGCAGCCTTTTCTCTTTTTTTGCAGGTACGGTCAACTTAAAATACTATGAATATGAGAAACATGAGTTCCTCAGACAGACTGAACAGGGTGTGGGTGTAAACTGTGGTGTGCACAAGATGTATGTTTTCTTTTTGAGCTCATCCAGAGTGTCTCTCATCTCCAAGGGTTTTACCATAATTAGAGGAGCTGTGTGAGAGAAGTGTCTGAAAGGAGAGGCAAAGCAATACCACGTGTCCTCTGTGTGCTCTGCAGCTTGTGAAAATGTGTATATGCACAGAACAGATATTGTTGTATTGATGGCAGCAATCCATTGGAATACAATATTTAAAAACCAGCTGTTTGCTGTTGAAAATAAAAAGGAAAATAACACCATGGAAATGCAATTGCACAGCATAAATGTGAACGAATTTATGTGTAACCTTTCTGTTCAAGGGCCCAAAGCCTTAAATTAGTATTTTCAATCTGAAATTAAGATTTGGCCTTTGCTTGTCTTTGCCAGAGTTTAGTGTGAAACAGTATTTTTTTCTTGTACAGGCTTTAAAAATACAGTGTTTTGGTTTTACTGGATTTTTCATCTGTTTGTGACGCAAGTGAACGCTCTATCATTATTTTGTAAGTGAAGAAATAAATTGTCTTTTATGCAGGAAATGAAAGTGTCTCAGCCTGGCATCATTCTCAGACCGCCTTGGGAAGGGAACTCCTGTAAAAAATTGCCAGATGAATGATAGCAGAGAGACCTAATTGTTTGTGAAATTTTAATGCAGCTGGTTTCCATGCTGTAAGCATTACTGTAACTTTCTTCTCTGATTCTCCTGAAGCCCATGAGGGAAAACCTGACCCTTGACTACTCAGCACTGCTAATTTGCCCTGCAGCTACTGGATTTTGCTGTGTTTCAGAAAAAAGCTGTGCAGAAAGCCCACAGCTCTTCACAGGAGCTGTTTGACACGGGTGGCTTGTTGGAAGGGCAGGAGAGGAATTCCTGGCACAGCAATGCCTGGCTCAGTGTAAATGGAATGGGGTGGTTGTGAATTATGAGATTGGATTGAACTCTCACCTGGGTAGCTGCAGGTGGTGGTAACAGGGAGGTTGGTGGGGGATAATTGATCATGCATGAAAGGCCCTGGAAAGGGGGTGCTGCTCCCCTCAGTGCCTGGCTCTGGCCACCTTCCCTGTCCCTTCTGTCCCCACCACCTCAGCTGACTCAGGCACTGAACAACCACTGATTCTCTCTTTTTCATGCTGGTTTCCTTTTCTGCTGATTTGATGTACCACAGGCCAGGGAAGCTCCTCTGTGGCAGTCAGGTATGGCCAGGGAGGGGTTGGGGATGTCGGGACTGAAGGAGCTGCACTGAGAGTGGAAGCAGCACAGCTTTCTAGGAGAGTGGTGGTGAAGCTGCTGTAACACAGGTTTCAACATATTTTTAACAAGCTCAGGCTGGTGCATGTTAGTCTTGTATGTGAGGAATTGAAGGAGGGCAGCTGGCTGTGGGCTAGGAGGCATCGCAAATTGGCACATTTCTGTGAAAAGCTAACGTGGGCTGCAGCAAGGGGAGATTCTTGACCTGATCCTTTTTGACATGGACCTGCTGCAGCTTCAGTAGAGAGGCAGCTTGTGTTTCAGAGCTGTGCCTGGCCTGTGCTGCTCATAATCACAGAATTGTAGAATCATTTCAGTTGAAAAAGGGCTCTTAGGTCATCGAGTCCCAGCACTGCCAAATCCACCACTAACCCATGTCCCTAAGTGCCACACCTACGTGTCTTTTAAATGCCTCCAGGGATTGTGACTTTACCACTTCCCTGTGCAGCTTGTACCAGTGTTTGGCAACATTTTCTGTGGAGATATTTTCCCTAATATCCAATTTAAGCCTCTTCAGCTGCAACTTGAGGCATTTTCATCTGGTCCTGTTATTTTTACCTGGGAGAAGAGACCAACCCCACCTGGTTACAACCTCCCTTCAGGTGGTTATAGAGAAGTTCCTTCCAAACCTCCTTTTCTCCTGGCTAAACATTCCCTCAGCTACTCCTCACATCACAGCCCTGTTGAACAAGTCAGGTACATAGGTCTCTACAGCCACATTTTAAAAGTGTATTTTAAAAAATACAACCAAGTGGTTTTAACTAAGCCAAACCAAAGGTTGCAGGCTGCCTGCCAAACCAGTCCTTGAAATGCTGCTGTGTCCCAGCTCTGCTGAAGGTTGCTGCTTCTCACCCAGCACCAGAGTGGGTGAGAAATTCTGTCCCTGCACCTCACCATGGGGCTCCCTGTGTTCATCTGGGAGAAAGAAACCAGTGGATTAAGCCACTGTATTACTCCAGCTCTGAAAACTCTGCCCTCTGTGGTTGCAGCTGCTTGTTCTTGGGTGAGAAGACATTGCAGCAGGTGGATTCTGGCCAAGCCACTGTGGGACATCACCCCCACATCTCCCACGTGCCTGTGCTGGTGTCACTTCACTTAGAGATCCCCTTTCTCTGAAGGCAGGAAGACACTGATGTTTTAGACACTACAAAATGGGCTCTGAGGCTCCAACCCTCCAGTTTCTTTCATTTTTCCTCCCTTGAGATGAGCCTGAACAAAGCAAATTGCACAAATCTTATTTGCTCAAGGACATTGGGACAAACCAAAAATCGCGTGGATTATTCAGTGCAGGATATTCAGCATAGGAGAAAGAGGAGTTCAAGTGATTTGAAGGCCAGTTCAGCCCTGGATACTGGAGACAACTGCAGTCAAAGGCAAATTAAAAATTAGGGCTTTTTAGTCTCTTGGGCTAAAAAGAGACTAAAAAGCCCTAATTTGGGCTGTTTAGTCTCTTGTTGACTTTGCAGCGTATTTAAACCCTCAGTTTAAGAGTACCTTGCTATTTGGCAATGATAACATGCCGCTGACTGAAATAATGCATTATATCTTAGAAGGAAAACATTAAGTCTTGATGAATGACAAGCGTTTTAGAAAGTACTCCTCCAACTGCACGCAGTGGTAGTTTTCCTGCTGATTTAATCATCAGATTCATTCCAGTAGTTATTTTCCACTCCTTTCCTAATCTGTGGATGAAGCCTCCGTTCAAAGCAAATGCTGTGTGCGTAGCTTAGGAGCTGTGAACAATTAGCAGTCCAATTAGCAGTATTTACAAGTGACAGCCAGATGGGCTGTAATAGCTGCCATCAATCACCAGAACGGGGAGAGCTCAGGAGTTTGAAATACCCCATTGCTGCCTCTCTTTCAGCACTGGTGTTGATTCCTGTAGCCAGCAGATGCCAGCAGAGACCTCAGCAGCCAGCAGAGCTGTCCCGGCAGTGATCCTGAGGAAAGCCTTTCTGTTCATGAGATCAACCCTCAGAACTGCTGCTTCCCAAATATGAGCACTCAGGGTAGGGGTTGTGACTGATGCCCAAAGAGCACCTCACCAAAACCTAATTTAAAAGACAGATTCAACACGTGCTGCTCTTTGGGAAGTTTGTTGTAAAGGCTGAAATGAATAATTTGGGAAGCACATCAGAAAAGTGGCATTTTGTGCGTGCAGGCCAGAGCTGCAGAGCTGCAGCCTGGAGGGCTGCTGAGATCAGTCCCAGGGCTGGCAGAATGCTTTGCTCAGCAGCACAGCTGCCTCTGCACTCTGGATGCTTTTGTATTTTCACATGATGACTCTGATTATTAATAATAAATGGGTATAGAGGAAAATTCCACAGGATGGATTTTCCTATGTTCTTTAAACTGATCTAAGACCAAAAGGAAGTAGATTTATTATTTATTTATAGTAGTAGTTAATGTTAAGAGAATGTGTAATTGCAATATGTTACAATATAATTTTAATAATATATTTTGGTACTTTAATTCTAACAAAATATAAGCACGTATCTACAAGAAACTATCAGAATGCAAACCAAGTTTTTGCTCATTTTCAGTAAGATACTATATTTTTATTGTCCTTTTATTTTTTTAAAGTGAGCCACAAAGTGCTAGAAAAAAAGATCCCAAGTCCTCCAGGAGGAATAACCCACAATAAGATCCAGTTTTATTGATCCTGGGGTGAGTCCCAGTGGCTTCACTGGGGCTGCATGTGGGAGGACAAGGCCAGCCCTCCTGCTGCTCCCATTTGCAGGGGAGTGATGGTTTTCAGTGCCATGCTGCTGGCAGGACACTACCTGAGTGCTGAAGCATCCACATCACCACAGCCAAAGTGCTTGGGCAGCAGCTCAGCATTTCTAGGTATTTTTTTCCCTAGGAATTCACTGCTGCAAGAAGCAGGAGGAAAAGTGATGTGGGGAGAGACAGACTGTGAATCCCTCTCAGCGGCATGAAATGGGTGAGTCACAGGGGAAATCAAAGTGGAAGTAGCAGAAACCCCAGGGCACAGCACTGAGACCTGCACTAATCTGTCTGGGGAGTTGTGGATGAGCTCAGCCATGAAGACCCCAGGGGGCTGTGACAGAAGGAAATTTAACAAGGAGGGCTGTGTGCTGGGGCTGCTTGTACTGGGTGGCAGAGCACACCAATGTGCCCACAGGCTCACTGGTGATCATAAGAGATGAGTAGGATCCAGCTGTGATTCAGCAGAGGAACTAAACTCACCCCGAGAGGAACTGCTTGTTATTTGTGTTATTTCTTGACTGCTGGCACTGAGATCCTCCAGGTTCAGCTGTTTTCACAGAGGCAAGCACTGCCAGAAGCACACAAAACCAACCAGGGAGCAATTTCTGAGTACTTGGGATCCTTAATTTTATACATCCATTATTCTTGCCTTTATTTTTAATCTTATCTCTTGCACACTCAGTTCAGAAGCTAAGGGAACATCAAAAGGTAATCATAAAGGTGACAAAGATTTTTTGAAAAATTTCTTTATATCAGAGGATTGTGCCTTTCCTCGGGGACCTTTTTTGTGTGGACTGAAGAGTTAAAGGTGTTTGCAAACCACAGAGCTCCACACATTTGCTTTCCCTTCAGACGTGGGGACACCTCCTTGCCACCATAAAAGAAAAGATGCAGCCATGATAACTTTGTGGAATCACTTAGGAAAATGATATTCCTCAGTTCCTGGGATGGAGATTGGGAGTGGAAACAGTGCTGATCAGCCTTCCCATCTGGAGGAACATCCGTGTTTCTCCCAGGGGCCAGAGCAAGTCTGGCTGAAGGCAGCAGGGGTATCTCCTCCTGCTTCTGCCAGCAGCTCTGATGTTGAGGCTTAAACACTGTGGGTAGTGCCTGGGGCTTGGCCAGAGGGATTCACTGAGGGATTCACACTCAGAGCAGGTGACAATTGTCCCCATGTTGGGGCTGCACATGGACACCAGGCTGGCTCCTGTGTGAGATTATGGAAAACACCAGGCCAGCCCAGCCCTCCCCACTCCCATCAGAGAGCAGCTGAGAGGATCCTGGTGCTTCAAAACCCCTCTGGATGAGCCCTACAAATTAACACATTCCCCCAGGGTAGATGTGGACAAAACCAGCAAAATAAATTTCTCTGAAATTCATCTTGCCCTCCCAGCAATTCCCTCACGACCCCATAAATGTAATTTACTTACCTGATTTAGCAACATACTCTGAACTAATCTCAGCATCAGGGATGAAAAATGCTCTGAGTAACCAGGTCACTTGTTTTTTCCAGTGGAATCTAATGTGCTGCAGCACTTGTGCCTGATCTGTGCCTGTGGCTTCTGTGCTCAGTCTGGTGCATTTTACAGAACATTTGGTAATATAGCATCCCTGAGGTCATGTCAAGTTCTGAATACAGCATCTGAATTGTGGAGTCTTTACAGAAAATGTAACTCAAAGGGTGATTGCCTCCTGCTATTAAATTGGAAAGATTTGCCATAGAAACCAGGCCTTGCCTGAGTGCTTCTCACTGATTTCACAGCAAAAAGGGCTTTAGGCAATGATCAGGAGCTGGACAAAGCACAAAACTGAAACTTCCTTATTTTCCCTGAGCCCAGGGGATGCTCTGCACAGAGCCTGGCAAAGTGAAGCCATGTCAAAGTACACAGCACAAATTCAAGCAGATGGAAAAGCTGCTGGTGCCCCTCAGCACCCACAGCCCAGGTAAAGGCAGGGGCACTGTCCCAGCCCAGCTTACAGCAGTGTCCTGGCAGGCCAAAGCCATGGTTTAGACAAAGCTGTGTCCTCCAGACTTGCTGTGCTGGTGCCCAGGATAATCCTGGGTTAGAGCAGCTCTTCTTGCTGCTGCCCAAAACCAAAGTGGGTTCATCCTGCCCCTCCTGCAGAGCCAGCCCTGAGCTGGGAGCACATGAGCAAATACTGGAAAATGGGCCAGTAAAGACAGGAATGGAAAAATGGCAATTTCAATTAATTACCCTCACAAAATTTCTCTGAGAACTGGGAAATTCCAGCTTGATTTCAAGTTCTTTGCAGTGTGACAACAGAGTGCATACAAAATGTGGAAACCCAGGGTACCAGGAATATTTCTCTGTCTGCTCTGGGTGCCCTGACCCCCAGAGGAGCACTGACTGTGACCCTCATTCATGGAGAAAGTTTCCTAAACTTCAAGATAGACTGGAATCCACAAAATTGTGAAATAGATTATAGAGAGTAGTGCCAGTGTGTCACTTTGTGAGAAATTTAGGTTTGGGGATTTTTAGTGTGTTGTGAATGGAAGCAAGATGGAGGGCACAGGGTGCTGTCCTGGGTTTCTTCTTCATGCTGCTTCTTCCTCCTTCTCCATGGGTTTGGGTGGCATTTTGTCATTGGACAGAAAAGTCCCCATTGCAGCTCTTTGGGATCAGTTATTGGGTTAAAAAGGAAAATAATCTAGGTGTCAGTTCTTAATTGGATAGTTCAGTCTTAAAAGACCTTGTAACAAGAGATTGTTGGCCATTTTGTACCTTCTAAGAGATTGTTGGCCATTTTGTACCTTCTAATGAAAAGCTGCAGAACTCACAGTAGTGAGACTGTTTTATTGATAAGAAATAATAAACACCTGAGTCCAAACATGAATTACTGTCTCAAGTGCCTTCAATCCAGGCCCAGAGAAACCAAGCCCAACAGAAAGCTGGGTAGGAACAGGCTCCCAGCACAAACCCTGGCACTGGGACAAGCCCTGGGGACACTGTGGTGCAGTGGGGCATTCTGTGGTCATTTCAAAAGCCATGTAAATAAGTTCAGATGGCCCATGGAACCGTTCTGAGTTACTTTATCTTACACACATGTGCATTTTTGGTGCCTGCACGTGCACACCCTGAGCATCCCCCGGAAGGTTGGGCATTGCCAAAAGTCACAGAGAAGCCACAGGCTGTGACCCTCAGCTATTTGACTCGAATTATAATGGAGAGAAACAGAATTAGCCCTCCTCAACCATGCTGGGGGAAACTTCCATAGAAAATTTAGCATGAGAACTTTTCAGACCCCAGGAGAGATCGCAGAGAAAACAAGAAGCAGAATTGATTTTGTACCTGACAGCACTAAAATGCTGAAGGTGTAAAGAGCCAGCAGATGGCACTTTGCCTTTGCTGAGGCTCCGTTGGGGCCCGGCAGCACGGGATTTCTCCCTGGCTTACCTGCACACCTTCAGCAAGCCTAGTTTAAGGCTAAAAATGGCAAAAAACGCTCAGAGGTTTCAGGTCAGAGCACTCCTGGTTCAAACAGAGAACTCTCCTTTGCACATGCATCTGTTGGAGGACCCTGAACAATGCCAGGGACACAGCTCACAGGAGAGATGTCTGCAGGATTTGCTGCAGGAGATGGAATGGAGATGGGCTCATCTCCTCCCTCCTGCATCCATCACCTTTGTGTCCTCTTGGCCTCTCCTGTCTCCCCCAGAAGCCAAGCTCAAAGAATGTTTTCACCCAAAGCACAGGCTGATGAAATAAGCAGCTTTTATGGAGTTGAGAATCTTAAAATCATAGAATTGTTTGGAATCACAGAATCATTTAGATTGGAAAAGATTTCTAAGATCATTGAATCCAACCATTCCCCCCACACTGCCAGTCTCACCAGTAACCATGTCCCCAGGTGCAATATCTACACGGCTTTTAGATACCTCCAGTGATGGTGACTCCACCACTGCCCTGTGCAGCCTGTGCCAATGTTTGGTAACTCTTTGGACAAAGAACTTTTCTCTAATATCCAATCTAAACCTGCCCTGAACTTGAGGCTTTCTCTTGTCCTATTCTTTGTTACCTGGGAGAAGAGATCAACCCCTACCAGCTCCACCTTCCTGTCAGGGAGCTGCAGAGAGTCACAAGGTCCCTCCTGAGCCTCCTTTTCTCTAGGCTGAGCCTTCCCAGCTCTCCCAGTTGCTCCTCATGAAACTTGACATTGAACAACAGACTGGACATTGGACTGCCTGTCCTGTGGCAGATTTGATCAGGCTGTGTGATAATGAAGATGGCAAACTGCAGTTTTACCCCAGAGCATCAGCTTGAGGTGTGACACGGGGGCAGTGGAAGTGGGGACAGGTCCCACAGCACAGGTGGGAGCAGAACTGGCAACGTCCCTGCTTTGCTTACCCTTTCCCTCCTCCAGCAGGGATATCAAAGTCTGACAGGTCCATTGGGCCCACAGACCCCTTTTTTTGGGATTAAATAAATCGTCCAGAATTCCAGCAGAGCGGCTGCCAGCAGGATGGGAGCTGGGTGTGTCTCCCCACCTGGCCGTGCCTGCCCTGCTTGCTGAGCTGAGCTTTGCATGCAATGCTGCATTGCTGCCGTGCCTGCAGCAGGCATTGCCACATGCCCTTGACTCATGTTTTCCCAGCTGGGGGAGTGCCAGGCGTGACAGGCTGAGGGCGGGAGGTGACACCTGACACTCCTGTGGCCCCAGCCCTGGGCAGCAGGGAAAGCTGCAGGAGCAGAGCACAGCCAGGGCTGGCTCAGCAGGTTTGGTGCCACCAACCCGGGTGGCCCCACGGGACAGTTCCTGCAGGAGCACCGTGCCCAGCAGCTCTCCTGGCACCAGCGGGTCTGGGCAGGTTTGGACCATCCAGAACACAAGGGTGTGCTGGCTCATGGCTGTGAGAGGAGGGAACAGCCTCCAGGATTTGGGGCACAGGAACCTTTTTTCAGGTGAAAACCCGGGCAGCCAGGACATCAGTGGACATGGGCTCACATAGCACAGGTGTGCCAGTCCAGCACAGTGCCCACCCTGGCCCCCTCTCCCTTGGGATAACAAACATTATATCTGCAATTTGTATTCTTAACCAATAGATGCTGCTAATCCAGCCATGTGGAAGGGTTTGAAGTGGAAGAAGCTTGAAAGTTACCAGGATATTTTTTCCCCTCGAGTATCTTGGTTTAATAAAAAGCTGCATCCTGACCTTGCTCACAGCCACCCTGCCCCGTGCCACACAATGGCATGGCCCAGGAAACCTGCAATCTGCCACAAACTAGAATTTCAGGTCCTCATTGGTTTGTGGGCTTTGGCCAGCTTGTTCCCATCTATTTATGGACAAACCTCAACCAGCCCTACGCTGGGGACACGGGGATTTATGATGGGAAGAGAAGTTGAAGCTATTCCTGTTTTCCTTGGGTCCTGGGCTGCTTTCCCATGGCATCACCAGCCCACAACTGCCAGGGGTGGTGATGGAATCAGTGCTCCCTGCCAGCCCCAATCCAAAATGGGAAGCCCATGGGTCAGAGCACAATGCAGATGCTCCCACTGGCACAGGCAGTGGGGTCTGGGGGTGTCTCTGAGTGCTGCAAAAATCACTCAGGAGTGTTGGAAAAAGAAAGGAACATAGCCTGGATGGAAAGGTGTGTGGGAAAGGAAAAGCTGAGCAGGAATAAGCCAGAAGGGGTTTGGGCTAGTGCCAAGGAAACATCACTAGATAGCCTAGCTAGAGGCACAGTGGCCAGCCCAGCCAGCACTTATCTTGGAAAAAGGGACAGGATTCAATCCCATGATACAAAACTGGCTGCTGCCTCAATGCAGGATCCTGGAAAGGCCCCAGTGGGCTTTTGGAAAAATTCCCACCAAGGTGGGAACAGACATCAGCAACAACAAAACGAGGAGAACTGAATGGGTTCACCAACTGGGAGGCATTTCAGAACCCACACGTGGGTGACAATGAGGATGCTGCAATCCTGAAGGGTGGAAAAACCCAACTGCCTTAAACCCAGCAGGGTGGAAAACCCAAATCTCCTAAAACCCAGCACTCGGGGCAAGGGTGAAGGGGCTATCACCTGACCCCAGAAATGCCTGCAAACACACCCAAAAAAGAACAACCCTCAGAGAGCCTCTTTTTCAACATCTGCCTCAATTCCTAATTATCCCATTTTTTTCCCCTAAAAAATAACTCAGGCTCTGCCATGTACACTCACCGAAATTGTTTTGCTTTATTGCATATTGCCATCTTAGAAAATGTACAGTCTCATAACATTACACAGCATTTCCCACTAGCTAGAACTACTAACATCCTTGCACCTAACAGACTACCTTAGTCACTACGAAGCTAATAAGGTCCAAGACATAAACTTTTGTTTACAAATCATTATGGATTTTTTTTGTTGTTTTGTTTTTGGCATTATTAAAAAAAAATCATCTTTAAAATACACACCCAAGAGAAAAGAGTGGCTACTTACACCAGCACCAATCTAAAAGTAGTTTTCGACAATGGCACATGGAATAACCTGCACACAGCCTTTGTATTTATTTATAGAGATATAATATTTTTTTCTTTTTTCTATTTTTTTTTTGAAAGAAAACAAAGAAATGGCAAAGTCAGCCTGATAATCAGGCTGTTGTAAAACAATTTAAAAATAAAAACAACCCAAGAGGTTTGGAAGGGCAAGAGGAAATCTGTCAGGAAAGGTCCTGATGTGGCACTGGGGTTGCAGAGGCAGGAGCCGGGGTGGGTGCTGGCACCCAGGGACCCCGGGAGGAGATTGCCCTTTCTGACCCCACCACCTGCCCAATTAAACACATGTGACCAACCATTCCTTAAACCATCAGAAGCCAAACTTTTTCTTTTTAACCTTTTTTTTTTCCTTCTTATTTTATATATTTTCAATTCCCCCCATAGTCCATTCCCTCAATTGTATCAGCCCCATTTTTTTCAGCCATAAATAAAAAATATAAATAGAGGCACTTTAGTTAAGGAATAGTATTATCATTACCTTTTGTCTTTATTTCCCCCTCCTTCTTAAAGCAAAGTGCTTAACTCCACCTTTGAACATAATCTGCAGGTTTTGCAGCTGCTTGGCTATGAGGTGCTGGACCTTATTTTTGCACTTACCTGCTTATTTATTACTGCTTTAAATGCTACTCAGAAAGTATTTTTTTCTTTTTTCTTTTTTTTTCTTCTTTTTTTTTAAATCTACAGTGCGTTAAACGTTGCAATGAAGAAAATAACAAAATGGTAAAACCACAGCTCTTGACAACTCTGCTTCGAGAGAGATTTCACAGCTTTCACTCAGCACACAGACCCCACGGCCTTCAGGTGCTTAGAACCATATTTTTTTTTTTATACAAATTAGTTTAAACAGCACTTTTGCTATACAGTACATATAGTTAACTGACATCCCATACCCACCAGTAATACCGATTATCTGACAAAAAAAAAAAAAAAAAAAAAAAAAAGAACAACCAACCTTATTTCAAATAGTGTTAATATCTAGTGCAACAGGGACAAACTCATCTCTCCACAGGAAAAAGAACAAACAAACAAAAAAAAAAAGATCACAAAAGTATTGGTGGTATAAAAAGGTTTTGTTTTGCTTTCTTAAAAAACATACCACAAATAAATAAAAGTAAAAAGTAACAGTCCTCTATATACTCAGCATAATTTAAGAATAGAAATGTTAATATGTTAATGGTGGTTATTTTTTATTCTCCAATTCTTAATTTTCTAAACCCTTAAATTATTACTCCCTGAGAGCTCTGAATTACTTTTATTATTGGTTTTTTTTGTCTTTTTCTTTTTTTTTTTTTTGGACTGACATTTGACAGGTAGTTCTGCTTACAAATTTGCAATGACAATGAACAGCAAACCAGTCAAAAAAAAAGGACCTGGCTAAGAGACGAGTGTTTCTTGGCATCACTGCTTCTGTGTGTCCGAGAAAGAAAAAGGAAAAGAAGGCAGGTGAAAGCTGCTGGGTTTTACCCCAACCCCTTTGTATTTCAGAGACCTTTGGTCCTGACCCACCTTGACAGAGGATACAGTTTGTCCCATTGAACAGAAAGCAAGAACAAAAGTTACAACGCAAAAGTTTATGCTCTTCGTCTCCTCCGAGAACCGAACCTTTCCCACCGTCTTGGGCCAGAAAACGTTGCAAAAGTATAAATACATCAGTGTGGCGTTACAGCGAGAAGCACTTTGGGTAAAGTTTGTCCTTTAGCAAGGTGGCAGCAGGAGGGAAAAGAGCATTTCCCAAGGATGACGGGAAGAGCATCGCCGGGAGCACCCGCGGCGCCGAGCTCAGGAACCAGCGCGAACGCACGGATTGCGAGTTTCTCAGATTAATCACAACAATGAGAGAAAACAAACAAACAAACAATGGATTAAAGTTCAGTCAACTTTGCTTTTTTGTTTTTTTGTCTTTTCTTCTTTAAACCGCTCGGCTTGTGTGCAAGGCGTCCCCTGCAAATGGCCCTGGGGGGCTCTGAGCAGGAGAGCAGCAGGAGGCAGCTTCCCCGTCGGCTTTGGGACCATGGGGACAACCGGCGGCTTGGGGTTGGGTCCTCTCTTGCTCCACGGACGCGGCATTGTGCTTGTGCATGGGGAGAACTACTTTTTGGAGTGGGGAGGAGGTGGTGCTGGCACTGAGCTGCCCACACACCTCCCTCCACACCCCCCGACCCGACTATTTACACAGTATCTACACACACACACTCGACCACAGGGGACGGAGCGTGTGCCACTGTTCCGCTTGGAATCGCAAGGCAGTGTCATGGAAACAACGAAGAAACAAAAAAAAACCCCAAAAACCACAGCCACTTCAGAAAGACTGGCCCACGTGTCTTTTTCTGGGCTTTGCTGTCAGTTTGTTTCTCAGAAGTTGAGCTTGGTGACGGGCCTCTCACGGCCGCTCTCGGCCAGCTGGTTGGTGATGCGCTTGCGGTTGCGCTTCAGCTTGGTGAGGTCCTTGTCAAAGACTTCTCCCGATCGCAGGGCTGACACCAGATCATCGAACTCCCCGCTCTCCTCCCCGCTCTCCTTGGCCTTCCTGGCCTTGCGCTCCCGCTCCCGCTGCTCCTTCAGCTGCAGGCCGTGGTGGAGGGGGGAAAGAAGGCAGCTCAGTCTCACAGAGGTGGTTGTGGGGGTGCCCAGCACATGCGTGGTGATCCCCAAACTCGTGGAACTCAGGGGTTGTTTCCCACCCCAGTGCTTAGCACATGAGAGCTGATCAGGGTTATTGATAAATTACATCCCTGGATGTGCTCCAAGGCCAGGCTGGACAGGGCTTGAAGCAACCTTGTCTAGTGGAAGGGGTCCAAGCTCACAGTGAGGGGGTTGGAACTAGAAGTAGGTCAGTTCTAGTCCAAAGCATTCTATGATTCTGAGATTCTGTGATAAAACTCATGGGCTGAGGGTCACAGTCCCAGGCTGCTGCTCATGGATCCCCAAACTCATGGAACTCAAGGGTTGTTTCCCACCCCAGTGCTTAGCACATGAGAGCTGGTCAGGGAAAGACCCCATTCCTGCTCCAAGGCCAGGTTGGACAGGGCTTGGAGCAACCTTGTCTAGTGGAAGGGGTCCAAGCTCACAGTGAGGGGGTTGGAATTAGAACTAGGTCACTTCCAGTCCAAACCATTCTACAATTCTGAGGTTCTGTGATAAAACCCATGGGCTGAGGGCCACAGCCCCATGGCTGCTGCTTGTGGGTCACAGCAGCTGACAGACAGCACCAGCTCTGCTGCACATTTCAGCTGCAACACCTCCCCTACCCAAGGTCATTAACCAAGTAATCAAAAGTGAAAAGCCATTGGGTCTAAGACCACAGAAGCTCCCCTCCCAACCTTCAGTGCTGCCTGTGCCACCACAGGGACATCATAACACGGTTGCCACTCCCAGATGCCCTGGAGGTGCTTTCAGACTTGCTGGTGGGTGCTCACCTGTGCCTCCATGCGTGCCCGGCGCTCCTCCTCCTCCTTCCTCTTCCTCATGTTCTCATTCTCCTGCTTGGCCTCGGTCACAGCTTGAAGGAACTGGTCAAAGATGCCAAAGAATTCGTCAGGCTGCATTTTGTCTGTGTCTTCTCCAAAGTGCTTCACAGCCTTGGAAAACTGGAAGAGAGAAGACAGAGGTGCATCAGTTTTGGATAAATCCACTGGACTGGTGAAACTTTCAACCTGATGGAGCAGAGTGAAACACTTCCAGCAGCCATAGCACACAGCAGGGCTTTGCCTGATCAAGCCTTGATTTAAAGCTGAAATAAATCACCTGATGTGTTACCTGCTGCCCTGCAAGACCTGGATCACTATCAAGCCCCCTCTCCCCATCTTGCCTCTGGCTCTGCTGAGCCTGCCCTGCCCCAGCTCCACTTTATTAACTAAGCAGCAGTAAAAACAAGGAAGCAAAATATTGTGGGACTGAAGACATAAAACTAATAGTAAACACGGCAGGGGAAGGGAAACTTGCACTTTTAAGTTTTTCTTTGAAGTATTTTTGGGGTATTATTTATCATTGCCACATGCTCTGCTATTGAAACCAAATGTGTTGGTGAAACTTCTAACAGAGATTTCTGCCCAGGCTCAGGCACAGCCCTGGGCAGGGAAATAAGGGAGTTTTCCTGCCTCTTGTGCTGTTTGCACACCATTAATGTGAGGGAGTCGAATGAGGCCGTAGCAGAGGTCAGGACAGGACATCCACAATCTGCCAACATGTCCCAGTCCCCAAGCAGCCCCCGAGCTGTCCTTGGGACTGACACTCTTTGTTCTCACTTCCAGTCTGAAGGAGACTCTTTGTGCAGAGCGAGTTTGTTAAAACTGTGAAGGCACATTCTGGAGATAAGCACACTTAAAAGAAAAGAAAAACAAAATCAAAGCACCAACAGATTTATTAGTTGCTTTGATATTGCAGGGTAGACCAAGAGGAACATTTTTAAAGCCTGCCTGTATGATTTAGTTTTATTTGCAGGGGTGCCCCTGGCTCTTCAAAAGACATTTTGTGCATTTTTATTTCTTTGTTTATTTAAGAGACCTAACACTTCAAGATGCAGGGAGGAATCTGAGAAGTGCCACTATATAAGTCAATATAATTGAGGTTAATCTTGCTGATTTTAATCAAGATACTACAATTCTCTGCCATGGTACTAGAGATTCTGATGGGGGAGGGAAGGCTGAAAATGCTCTCCTCATGTGATATAAAGTTTATAAAACAGGGATGTTTCTGCTTTCTCAAGAGAAAACAGAAACACAACTTGAATATGGACATGTGTTTAAAAAGCAAAGAGCTGGAGCACTCCACACAGCCCATCCCTTCCAACAATCATGGAAAATTGCTTCAGAGGGGGCTTCCACAGATGCTGGGGACCACTACCAGACCATCTCCTTCAGACCCAGCCAAGTCAGCAGAAGAGGATACACTTTGCAGAGCATTTGTCACCAGTCCTATCTCAGTGCAGAGGACATCTCTGCCAGGTTACCACCAGCAGGCCAAAGGGTTAGCCATGGCCTCTGGGAGGTCCATGATAATGCCCAAGCATGGGTCAGGAGGACAATGCCAACTGGGTACAGCCAGGGAGAAGGAGGTGAGGCTGCAAAGCTGCTCAGACCTCAAGGACTTTGGTGGCCTTACCAGCTCTTTTGCTTCCATCAGGAGATCTTCGACATCCGAGAAGCTGAAGCTGGCCAATGTGATGAACTGGCTGACCACAGACACAAACTTGTCCCCTGCCTGCTGAACCTGGGACTTCTGGAAGTCCAACTCCTTTGAGGGGGAAAAAAAGGTAAATCTGGTCAGGCCCTGGCTGATGAGGGACACAAATACCATTGGCCTCTGGTAATGGCACTGGGAGTGTGCCTGAACCAGTGCCAGGGGTTCCTCTGGCACCACCACTGCTGCTCCCCCTGCCATGCACGACACCCTGGGTTACACTGCCTGAACTAAGCTTTTAAGCCAAATCCTGCAGGAAAGCTCATGGAAGCAGGATAATTGAGCAAGACAGTGAGTCCTTTGGGATACCCCCACCATTCCATCACCACTCCAGCTGTGCTGCAGAAGTGCTCCCCAGCCCTCAGTGCTTTTACAGCCAAGGGGAGACCTCTCTGCACATCACAGGAACTCCCTGGGCATCATCACTAGGCTTCCTCAGCCTCCCTTGATGTATCAGACATAAACCATGAGTGTGCCTCATCACACATGGTAACTTCAGTGCCAGAACAGCCCTGAGAGGACAGGCACACGTGCAGGGCAGGAAGGAAAGGCAAACACATCTCCAGGATGTGAGATAAAAGCAGCTTCACTGGGAGCTCCCTGGCCTGCCTCCCCAGGGAGGGATGCAGTGCTGCTCAGAGCCAGGCTGGACTGTACTTGATTTAAATAATACTTACAGTTTCCACTGCTCTCAGGCCACTTCTCAGAGTGTTTATTTCTTTCTCCAGCTCAGTCATGCTGTTGGAAATAGCAGGATGTTAATTTTCAGCTTTTCCCAGCAAAATCTACAGCTTTCTGACCAACCTGATCATGGTTTTCCCACTGAAAAGACCCCAACCCTGCCCACATTGCCTCCTTTCTGCAGATCAGCCTGTCTCAAGCAGCAAATCAGGCTGACAGCCTCTAAGCTGGGACTATCTCACAGTGGCTGCAGCTGCTTGTTTCAAAGCAAAGCACTTTTCTGTATTTTTAATCAAGGGGACTGCCCAGGTTTAGCAAGCTCAGCAGCCTCCAGCCCTCTCCAAGTGAAAGGATGGCTCAGGAAGTCTGTGCTGGGCACAGATCTCTCTCCAGGTCCAGGAGTAGATGGGATCATTGTCCCAGTGCACAGAGGAGAGTTATTGAGGGTACCATGGCTGGGTGAACACCAGGCAAAGCATCCTCCTGAGGAGCAGCGAGCCTCTCACAAAGGGAGACAGCCCAAATATAGAGAAATCAAAATAAATCACCACGTCTGGCACTGCCTTTGTTTACACAAGGCTCAAGCCCCTGATGAGCTTCAAATTCAAGTGCTTATGGGTTTCTACCACTACTATGTCAGGGGAAGCTTTCTCACAAAGCCTCAGTGACCACAGGCTTGATGCCTTTCCAGGGGTGTCTGTGAGAGGGCTGGGGTCCCTGGAAATGCTGATGCTGGGTCATGGGGCAAGCATTCCTGGCAGGTTTAGTCTGGGAAAATGCAGTTTTGGGAGCTCTGTGCTCCAGCAGTTCATTACTGGTGGGATTGACAGAGGCAGCAGTTTCTGCTTCACAGCTGCAGGACTGGGGGGAATTCAGGGTTTTCCAGTGCTTTAGAAACTTTTTGGTTTTTTGCTCTGGATTGGACCAAACCCAAATGTTACATATGGTGTCCAGTTTAGAGAGAAATGATAAAAGTTTAAGGGGGTGAAGAAACCCTCTGTGCAGGCGTTTTCTTTCCCACACGTGTGTCTGTGCAACAGCTGCAGGTCAGGAGCATGGGAAAGCCAGAGCCTGCACCAGCATGGAGCATGTCCAGCTCAGCCATGCCCTCAGCTGATGCCTACACACTGAGCACCACACACCCACAGAACCATGGAACAGCCTGAGCTGGAAGGGACTGACAAGGATCTCCAAGTCCTGGCCCTGCTCAGGACAGCCCCAAGAATCCCACCCTGTGCCTGAGAGCATTGTCCAAATCCTTCTGGAGCTCTGTTGGGCTTGGGGCTGTGACTACTGCCCTGGGGGAGCCTGTTCAGAGCCCAAACACCCTCTGGACGAAGAACACTCCTCCCTGCACACCAAGATTTGTCCTGTCACTGTGCTCAACCCCTGGCTGATGATAATTTTACATTTAATACATGAGGATACTTGTTTTGTCCAATACACATCTTCCCTGGGAACCCACCACTGCCTCAAGAGAGCTTTGAAGCTTGGAAGACCCTCATGCCACTGTAAACTCCATAAATATTTCATAGAATCATGGAATGGTTTGGGTTGGAAGGGATCTCAAAGCCCATCCAGTTCCAACCCTGCTGCCATGGGACACATTCCTCTATCCCAGGCTGCTCCAAGCCCGATCCAAGCTGGCCTGGAACACGTCCAGGGATGGGGCAGCCACAACTTTTCTGGGTAACCTGTTCTAACAGCAGCTGTCTCTTCTTCCACTGGACCTTCAGAGGATGACTACACCCTTCTCTACAGGATCCCCTGCTCCAACAGAACCACCCCTGACACTGCAGGAGGGCTGCAGCCACAATTCCAATGGGACTGCCACCAACACCCTGACCCACAGGCTGTCAGGTTGGGTTCCGACTCTGTCAGTGTTGTTCTAGTGTACTGCATTGTTTATTTTATCCTTTTATTTTCTTCCCTATTAAAGAACTGTTATTCCTGCTCCCATATTTTTCCCTAAGAGCACCTTAATTTAAAATTTATAGCAATTTGGAGAGGTGGAGAAGGTTTATATTCTCCATTTCAAGAGAAGCTGCTGCCTTCCTTAGCAGATTCCTGTCTTTCCAAACCAAGACACATGGGACACCTTCCACTATCCCAGGTTGCTCCAAGCCCCATCCAAGCTGGCCTGGAACACTGTCAGGGAGGGGGCATCCACAACTTCTCTGGGTAACCTGTTCTAGCTGCATCCTCTCTAAAGAGGTGCAGTTTCAGCCCCTTTTCATGTCCACAGCTAACACAACTGCCTGCAGAAATCTGTGATCTTTGCTGCTCACATCCCTGAAGCATCAAAGCCCATAAGCTCCAGCTGGAGTTTAAAACCAAAATAGAGCCCCACTGATTTCAGAGGTACTTCAGCACATACTTGAGGGCCTTGCAGGGCAACAGCAGATTCCTTCTGATCTTAAAGGCTCGGGCTGTTTTTAAGGGCTTTGCTGCACTGGGGCAGCCTGTTTCCAACAGCTCACTGGGCAGGGTTAAAAATCTGGCAGCAAACCCCAAAACCTCCATGTTGTCAGAACAAAAGGCAGGCAGGATCTGGATGCAGGTGAGTCCCTCCCACAGCTGCCTGGTCCTGCCTGTGCTGCAGGCAGAGCCTCCCTGGCACATGAGGATAAACAGCTGCCCTTTATCTGCAGCCACACCGCAACCGCTTCCTCCCAGATTACTTAATGCACCATTAGAAATTAATTAAATGCTTTTGTGGTGAGATAACAGCAGGAAGCGGCTGCTCCAAGCAGCTCTCCTCCCCCAAGCTCAGAAGTTTAGAGCCTTCACTGCAAAGGGCTGGGATTTAAAGCTGCCAGGTGATGTTTGCTTCTGAGTGCTGGGCTGCTCTGGGCCAGCGTGGCCATGGCATGGGATACCCAGCCCAGCAGCCAGGGTCTGGCCAGGAGGGTGAGCTGGGGTGGGGTGACATGGCAAAGCAGGCTGAAATGAGGGGAGAGGTGCTCCCAGGGCTGCCCAAGTGCCACCTCAACCCTGCTTACTTGACTTTGGCTGCCTGTGGGATGTCTCGCAGCTCCTCGTGCAGGCGGAGGACTTTGGGATATTTCTTTTCCACGACAGTGATGAGATAGTGCAGCAGGGTGATGTTCCTAGGAGAGAGGAGCAGAGAGGTCAGTCTGGCAGCATCTTGGGGGGCTTGTTGTTCAGCCAAAACCCCTGCTTAAACCCCAGCCCCAGTAATGAACTATTTGAGGATTTCTGCAAGGATGCTGCTTGATGCTTGTGTGGGGACATGGGATGGGTCTGTCCCATGCACAGCTACAGGGCAGAGCCTGGTCCCTGCAAGCAAGAGTTTTCCACAGGAGGAACCCAGGGGAGGTGACTTGAGCATCACTGCTCTTGTCCTCCAGTGTCTTTACTGAGGGATGAGACCAGGCAGGTTTGAGACCCGACCCAGCTCCTCTTGCTCTGTGAACAGAGCTCAGCAGGGTAAAGCAAACCAGGCAATGGCTGCATCAGCATGGGAGAGTGGCAGAGGGAGTTCCTGTGGAGAAAAGCCCCTGGGAACCTTTTCTCTGGCTCTTGGCATCTTCAGAGGGGTTAAAAAGCATTTGGAAGATGATCATCCTAATCAGCCATGGCTGGAACTTAGCCAGCCCAGGAAGGAAAGGCCCCATCAATCACTGTGCTGATCTGTAGTTTGGCTTCCCTTGAAAGGTGTCCTGCTCAAAAAAATGCACACTCACATCACTGGGTGTGCCAAATTGGGCAGCAGGAGGAGGGGACTGCTCCCACCTACCCATGTCCCAGAGGTAATGCTAATGACCCCTGCATCCCCCCAGCACCCCTGGGGCCCGTGGATGGTACCAAGGATAAGGGCAGGGGCTGCTCACTTGTCAATGCTGGACTTGGTGTCTGCAATCTTGTTGAGGCTGGAGATCTTAAACCCGAAGGCGTTGCCCCTCTGGCCCTTGTTCATGTAGTTCCCAAAGGCCAGGACCACCTCCAGGAGCTGCTGGAGGCTGCTGCTCTGCAGCACTGCCTTGGAGCCAGCACGGATGGCTGAAAGCAGAGAGGGGTGGGACATTACCCCCTGCCACAAGAGCCCACCAGCAACCCCTTCAGTACCCCCAAAGAGTGACCACCAACCCCTTCCTTCCCTTCCCTTCCCCGCTCCATCCAGGCTCATCCTGGCACAGAGGATGCTCTTCCTGGGAGTGATCCCTGTGCTGGCACAAAGTCCCTTAGCAGATCTTTGTCACTTGCCTTCCACTTTGGGTTTGACCTCTGCAACTCTCTCTGCAAACTTCTTCTTGAAGTAGAGGGACTGCAGCCTTTGCTGATAATGGTTTATCCTGGAAAACAAGGAGGAGGAGCAGGCTGAGCTTTGCTTGCTCCAGGCAGAGCTCTGTTGCTCCACTGCTCACAGCTGTGCTCACAAAGCACGCTTGACCCAGGGTGATTAAAAAATAATGACCCCTCTTCTCCCTGAAACTGTGCTGGGATGGGAAAAAATGACAACTGAAGCTACAGCTGTCCTGGGGTGCATCCCTGTGGGTTTTTAAGCACATGCTTAAGCCTATCCCCTTAACTCAGCAGGTTCAACAAGTGGATCTTTACACCCCACTGGTATGAACAAACAGTTCTTTCACAACCACTCCTAAGCAAAGGTGCTGATGAGGTCTGGGCTCCCCATGGCTTTGTGATGAGCTGCAGCTGGAGAGAGGCTCACCTATGACCAGAACTGATGAAACTGGACCTTCTGATCATCACAATGATGGACTGGGCTGGAAAGGCCCTTTCCTGGGCAAGTCAGTGATGGCTCTGCTCGTGTCAGTTGTGTTTATGCTAACCAAGATCTCACTTGTATGCACATGGCAGTCTGATTTGAGTCACCAGGACCAAGGACCCACGGGAGACATGCTCACACACAGAGCCATTAGCTGCACTGTTGTACTAATCAGAGGTGACAAAGACATCACACTCTGTTACAGACCACAAGGCAAAATTAAAAAGCCACGCTGGAAATCAAGGAAAACATTTGTATCAGCACATTGTGCTTTCCAAAGGATGAAGACATGGGAGCAACACTTGGGTGAGAGCTTGTGAAGAAGAAAGGTGACCTGTGATAGAAAAGCTAATTCTGAGTGTCAGTGAGCCCTGAAGGCTCAGGTCTGAGCTGCACAGCTCCATCCTGCCTGCCTGTGACACTCAGCAAGCACACAGCCCATCCTCAGTGCACTGCTCAGGGAGGATGGGAGCATTTCTATTTTTGATCTCCCAGTGCAATCTCCAATTGTAAAACTCATTGACCTTGCCAACAAGTGACTGGCTTGAAGTTCAGCTAAGAAATTCAAAGAGCTCAGTGCAATTCAAATAAAGAGCTTCAAGATTTTAACCCAGGACCTCTAGAGGATGTGCATGCAATAGATAAGGTTATTCATCCCTGAAGACTCCTAAGTCTTAAATGATTGCTACCAGGAGCAGGAAGAAATGACATTTCCTTTCAGTCTCATATAGTCTCAGGAGCCCTGGAGATGAGTCAGTCCTGAGGTGACAAGTGGGACTCATCTACACAGCAGGACAAAATGCACATACATCAGGCTTGAATATTCATTAGGATGAAAGGCAAAGGAGCACTGTGTTATCATTCTAACAGCACTTCCCACCTGGGCCACAATGAATCATGGAATGGTTTGGGTTGGAAAGAACTGAAAGATCATTTATTGCAACCCCTCTGCCCTGTAGGGACACCCTCCATCTGACCAGGTTAGATCACAGAATAATCTCAGAATCATCAAGGTTGAAAAAGACCTTCAGGATTATCCAGTCCAACCATCAACCCAGAACCACCATAAAATCCATCTCCCATCCCTCTCCCTGCTCTGTCCAGCTGCTGCTTGCACAGGAGCACAATCCTGATTTTAGGACCGGAGCATCGCAAATAATCCTTGTAATTTGGAGCACCTTGCCTGCCCTCCTGTCTGCTTGACCCACTCATTTCTTGATGTGAAAAACGTTAAGAAGGGCTTATTTCCCAAGTAGGCTCCATGGAACAGCCACCTCCTGACCAACCCATGCAGCCAGTGGCCAAAATGTGTCACCTGAGGCACCAACCTGCTCATTTCCAATGGCCAAAACGTGTCCTCTGAGTGTTACAAGTTGCAAAGCAAGATGTATTCTATCACCATCTGTATGGCAGATTATCTTTTGTCAGTGGGCAGTTTGCCTTATCTCTCTCTCTGAGTGCTCACAATCACTCCTCCCTCTGGAGGGACATCTGCTGATAACAGCTATTGAATGTCACTGCATGGCTGATAAGAGCTACAGCATCCCATTGGGAGATGTGAGCCCAGAGGGAGGAGCCAAGCATTCCTACCCAGATATAATCTGGAGATCCTGGAATAACTGCACAGCTTCTGCACTGGATTTCCCAGAGGAACAGCAGCTGTGTCTTCTTCCAGTGAATCTTCAGAGGATGACTGCAGCCTTCTCTACAGGATCTCTGCTCCAGCAGAACCAGCCCTGACACTGCAGGAGGGCTGCAGCCACAATTCCAATGGGACTGCCACCAACACCCTGACCCACAGGGTGTCAGGTTGTGTTCTGACTCTGTCAGTGTTGTTCTAGTGTACTGCATTGTTTATTTTACCCTTTTATTTTCTTCCCTATTAAAGAACTGTTATTTCCTGCTCCCATATTTTTTTGCCTGAGAGCCCCTTAATTTAAAATTTACAGCAATTCAGAGGGGGGAGGGTTCACATTCTCCATTTCAGGGGAGGCTCCTGCCTTCCTTAGCAGACTCCTGTCTTTCCAAACCAAGACACCGAGGCACCAACCTGCTCATTCCCAATGGCCAAACTGTGTCCCCTGAGGCCCCAACCTGCTCATTCCCAATGGCCAGAATGTGTCCCCTGAGGCACCAACCTGCTCATTTCGAAGAGGAACCGGTCAGCCTTGGCCATGCGGTCCAGCTCGTGCTTGTGCTCTTCCAGCAGGTCAATGTCTCCCTTTTCAGGAACAAACTTCAGGAGCTGAACAGGAAAAAGAACAGCAGTGGACATGAGATCCATGCACACATTTTCAGGAGCTAAAAAGTGATTTATTTCCTTGAGTCTAACACCTTTTCAGCATGTACAGACAGTGACCCCAAGGCACCTGTGAAATAAGTGTTATTGCTGTCCCTGTGACCTTCCTCACATTACTCCATCACGTCAGTGTCTCCTGCCTCTGCCCTGCCATCACTCAGCTTTTACAACAAATGAATTAAGTCTGCTCCAAGGAGGTTTCAACATCAGCTCTGCCAGAGGAGATGTCAGTCAGGGACTCCCATTTGCTGCAACTCTACTTATTAGCAGATGGAAATTTTGTGAAATGAATCCTCCCACATCTCTGCTCAAAGTGCAATTACCAGCTCAGCTTTAAGGACAGGTGAATAATATGCCTCCAAAGGGATTCAGAGGGAGGGAAAATGGGATTTCCCTTTTGAGGACTGCAAAAACACTGTCAAGCCTTTCAAAAATAAACCACTACTGAGCACAAACTTCAAGCTGCAGCCACAAAAAGGCAAAATAGCCCCACCTCAAGGTTCCAGGGCAGACCCAGGTACAGGAATGGCACATGGGGGCCATGCTGCTCCCAGCACTGATACCACAACCAAGCTGCTTTCCTGCCCACCTGGGTGGTTTTTCAGCATGTGGCTGGTAAATAATTTGGGGCCCAGCATGCTTAAAGCTGTACTTTTGGTCCCAAGCACTTTGCACAGCATTGTCCCAGCATGAGGCAACTACAGAGGAGCAGGAGATATGCTGCCCACCTGTTCCAGCATGTCTTTTGGGAGGTCCTCCTGCTCGTCCATCGTCAAAATCGCTCGTTTGATCTCGTCATTGGAGAGTTTCAGCCTGGGAGGTGGAGGGAAAGGAGAGTTATTCCCAGCCCAGCAGTGAGGGAAGGCTCAGGAGAGATTCCTTACACACCTGTGCAGCATGACCCCCAGCCAGCAGCAGCATCACAAACAGCTCCATCCAGCATGTTATGAAGGAGGATGTGTGGGAAATGTGGCAGGACCGTGCTCTGCCAAGGCTCTGCACAGCACTGAGCAGCCCTGGCCATGCTGCAAACAGGGGGTCAAATCCCCCCAAACCAATTCCCTCTCCCCACACTGCCATTTCCTATTTCCCTGTTTAACAGTACTTTATGTAAGGATTGTAAGCAGTACACTGAATATCCAACTTTCAGATGGAACTCCTGCCCATAGCAATGCTGCTCCTGCAGTTCCAGCACCCCCAAAGGCCACAGGGCCAGTGAGGTTACATTCCCACTAGGAAGAGAGCCCAGCCCAGGCTCAGGAGTGCAGCTCAGCACTGCCCCTGAACCCACTGCCACAACCCTTAAGGAAAATCTGGCCAAATTTCACTGCTATTCTTGGATGCAAGCATTGTCTCTCCCACTTTTCCTGACCGCCTTTGGCTGGAGTCTTCCTCTAGGAAAAAATTAGAAAGAAATCCAAAATTTGGACAAATGGATGTTCAGCATCCCAGGACACCCATCAGTTTGGTTTTACTTGGAGGGGTGGAGATTCAATGCTCTTGGAAGTGTAAGATGCTGGAAACCAGCCTCTCCTCCACCTTTTTCTTCCTCTACTTCACCTAACAGGAATTGAAGATGCAGCCTCAAATTGGAGATTTCCCAACCCACAGACCACTGTGTCACAGTGAGCACCACCAGGCTGGGCTTTCCTGGCAGGGATCTTTCTGCCAGCAGCCCACACTGAGCTGAGGCAACAGAGAGATGGAGAGACGCCCTCAGCTCCTCCTGGGCTGCAGCAGCCATTAATTACACTTTAATTTGACTGCAAGGAACCGCTCCCTGCAAGGACTTTGATTGCAAAACCACACGTATTTTTCTTGTTCTTTGCATTGTGGTCTATAAAATAATCTAAATTAAATAAAGGGAAAGCCCAGAAACTCCTGCAACTCCATTTACATCCTCTCTCTCTCTCTCTCTCTCTCTCTCCTGGCGTGCAGTCATGGTTAAAGCCATTGCAACAGACCCAGCTTAAAAAATGTAATTCCCTGTACTTGCACGCAGGGAAAAACCACAGAGTTGAAAAGACCTGTTTGAGGAACTCCATGTATCAGTGCTCAGTGCTGCCAAGTGATGCTGAAACACTGGATGTGGCTCAAAGGAATGAGCTGAAACCAGAAACACACCCTAGAGCAGGATGTGAAACCTTGGAAGTCAACCTGACCAGCAGCTCAAACAGAAGATGGGGAGCTGACTTGATCACTCTGAGTAATTAAACAAGGAGGGTGTTTTTCACCCCCACAACTCTGCAGGGAGCAGACTGAGACTGTGGAGTTGGCTTTTGGAAGCTAAAGCTGATAGAGAAAGGGTTCTGGTCTCTAAGGCCAGGGGAGCAAGGGCTTGGTTTAGCTTGGAATATTTTGCTCAAGACTGGAACTGAAGGATGAGCTTCATTGAGACAGGTGCATCTTACAGACCTGGTGAGTAAATCTTCATCCCTAATGAGCCCATTTTCTCATCCTCTCAGTCCTCTCTGACCTCCTCCTCAAGGGAGCACCCTAGAGGGGGTCTGGTAATTAAGGAGTGAATTAAAATCTACCTGAAAGATTGCACTGAGCAGAGGCCAAGACATTTGCTGGGGTCATCATACAAGGAACAAATCCAGAATCCTTGGAAAATATCCCCTCTGCTGCTTGCAGTGACAAGCAGCCACATCCTGGGGTCACCCTACTGTCCCCTACAATGGCAGTGGCCAGGATGGGACATGATCCAGGGTGGGATATGAAATTGCAGGAGAACTTTTACACCCAAGCTGAAACAGGAGTGCTCAGACCACCAACACCAGTCTCCACCCTGATGAAAAGCAGACATTGGCTGGATCTGGGTATTTGGGGAGGCAAAAATGCCCCTGGGAGAAGGGGGTGGTTAGGCAGCCACTCCTCATCCACAGCAAACACCTAAAAAGCACAGAAAAGTACCATGATATCTCCAGGAGGGTGGGGGAAGACGAGGGTGACTTTTTTAAGCCTTTACTCATTGAAAGCACAGTCAACAATAAAAATGCATTTTAAAAGAAAGAGGTTGGACAAAAAAAAAAAAACAACCAACTTTTCTCAGGAATCATCACAATCCAGTGCCAAGAACAAGAGCCTGCTCTCTGCATCAGCAGAGAGCAAGAAGAAAACAGCTTCTCAGACAATTTGATGGGAAAGGGGCCAGTGAAAGCTAGAAGCTTATCTATAACCACAATAATTATCATTGTTGGCAGCAGCTGTCGAAGGCGAGCCGTCTGAGAGGAACGGGGTCACAGGACTTGCTGTCACAGGGATTTAGAGCAGCAGCCTGGCAATGAGAGGTGACAGCTCACCAGCCCGGGCTGCTTTTGTCAGACCCCGTGGAGGATGTAATAAGTGTGAAGGGGAAAAACAAATTCTGCCAGGAAAGGGACGCGCCCTCCCTGAAAAGCCACATTGATTTGAGGGGGAAAAAAATGCTTCATGTCGCCTTGCTTGGGAGAGAGGAATCAAATGAGCCATTCACAGCAGGAAAAGGATGGAGAGAGGGGTGGGTTTGCATCTGGCAGAAAGCAGGACTAAAAATACACACCCATGCACAGGGAGCAAAAGCAAGGATGTGGTGGGTTCGCAGAGGGAGACACGGCGAGGCACTGACATCAGCAAAGCCTTCTCCAAAGAACAGAGGGAAAAAGCAAGTGTTAAAAATGTCCTTGTGCTGCATTACAAGCTGGAGGAAAATCCAGTGATCTCACTGCGCAGTAATTTCTCCCAAAGCAAGGGAAACAGGCAAAAAAATAAATCTACAGAGAGAGATAAAGTATCTCAGTGGCTGTAATCTTTCCACGCTGTGAGCCAGACAATGCCTGGTGAGCTCACAAATGTCTGGGCTAAAGCATGGGGCAAGCCTGCAGGTCCTTTCACATGTGAAAGTCTGCTCAGCCCCACGGTGGCCATGCAAGGTGGGACAGCAGCAGCCCAGCTGCCAGAGCAGTCCCCTTGGAATATTTGGGACCAGGAACACACTGCTCTGGCCAGCTTTGGGATGGGCAGCTGCAGGAGGGTTTGCCCAGTGGTACAGAGTCTGCTGGAGATGCAGGAGCTGGACCTGAGAATGCTAAAAGGATGCTTGGGCTTTATCCCTACACCACCTCTGAGACACCTGGCATCAAATCACCCAAAGGGATTTTGGGGAGAGAAGCTCAATTGTGGTCCTGGGAGTACCATGGGATGAACTCCAAAGCACTTCCAAAGCAGCATCTGGGGCAAGTCACTGCAACTTCAAAGCCACATCTCCCTGCATGAGGATGGGCCTGGGAAAAGCCACGTAGAGGCCTGAGGACCACCTTGCAGGGCAAGTCTGGTCCTGCTTCTCCCCTAGGAACTGGCCCACAGGGAAAGGCAGGCAAGCAGCAACCTCCATCCTGCCCTTTTTGTGGGATTAGTTACTGGCAATTCACTTCCAGTCACTGCTTTCTTGGAAGAGAAAGGTTTGCTGGTGAGAGGAAATTGAGACCTTCACTCAGTAGGATGTGCAAGATGCCTTTGAAGTTGAGTGCTTGGGTCTCTCCCCTTCCCACTGAAGGACCTATTTGTGTGCTTAACTTCCAAATATACACTTAAACCTCTGGCTGAATCACACCTAAACCCACTCCATGCTCAGCCTACCAACGCCAGGAGCAGCTCAGCCCCAAATCCCATCGTTTTACTTGCTAATAGCTGCCTGCCACAGACACACTCATTTGCCTGCTTTAAACTCTGCTTTCATCTTCATCCTTTTTTTATTTGGACTGCTAGGAAGCACAAAAATCCCCAGAAGCAGCCCAGAGCAGAGCCAGCCAAAACCAGGGCAGCTTTACCCCCGAATGCTGTGGCACTCACTGCCCACAGGCTGCCAGCCACCTCTGGGAAAAGCACCAGGGGCTGAGGTACCCACCCAGATGGTTTTTGTTTTGCAGACATCAGCCTCTCCAAGCTTTCTAGGGAAGGAAATCAGCTGGGCTGCCCAGACAAGGCACCATCTCCACTTGGAAGAACCAGACAGAACCCACAGGCTGGGAAAATACTGAATTCAGCTGCAAAGCCAGCCTGCCAGCCATGCTGCAGCATCCTGGTCAGTCCTGGGTGGCACACAAGCTTCTGTGCATCCAGACAGCAGAGTGAGTATTTTTAAATTTTACTGATGGTGGATTTATTTTTTGCTGGGTGAGTCAGAAACAAGTGGTATTTTCTGCTGTTTTTTGGGTATTTTTTCACAAGTAGCTACACTGACAGCTCATCCTTTCAGACCACCACAACCTGGTTTCCCTTTTCTCAGGAAATTCAGTCTTATTGGTGTCGTTTATCTTGCCAAAGCAATTTTCGTAATTTAGGCAGCCATTTGGAGATCAGATTAAATTGCTGGTAGCAGAGCTGAGCCTGCCTGGTGAGGAGTGTGAGGGAGGCTGTAAGAGGGGAACATCCCCTTCCCAAAATTCAGATGTGGGCAGCAAGGTCCTGCCTGAATTACTGCTGCTCCCTGCACCCTGCTGACACCCAGCCCAGACAGGCCCTCTTCAACCATCAGCAAAGAGCAAACAAAACCCAGGCTGAGAAAGATAAGAGGTGAAATCAACCCCCCTCCACCTCCTGTGAAAGCTCCCTGGGTATCCCAGCTATCCCAGCGCCCTGAGGGCTTTCCAGGGACACCAAATTGCCACATATCCACTTAATGGCACTGTCCCCCCTCCAGTCACCCCGAGGCTGTAAGGCTATAGCTGGGTTCAGGTGTCACTGCTCTCCTGCTGCACTGGCTCCTGTCATCAACCCCCTGCTCCAGGGATGAGGAGCACACTCAGGGCAGGGTATTAAGCATCCCCATCACAGACACATTTTATGAAAAATCCTTTCTTCAGGATTTTTTCTCCTGAGAAGCTGAGAGGCCTCAGGAATAAAATGTGAACATCAATTATCTGCTGCTGTGGAATGCAACAGGTGGATCTGTGATTGGTCTCATAGAGTTGTTTCTAATTAATGGCCAATCACAGTCAGCTGGCTCAGACTCTGTCTGAGAGAGAAGCTTTTGTTATAATTCCTTCTTTTTCTATTCTTAGAAATGAAATTCCTTCTAATGAAATCCTTTCTTCTATTCTTTTAGTATAGTTTAAATATAATATATATCCTAAAATAATACATCAGCCTTCTGAAACATGGAGTCAGATCCTCATCTCTTCCCTCATCCTGGGACGCCTGTGAACTCTGTCACACCCCACTCCCCACAGCAAGGCTTGAACCATACCTGGAGAGGAGGATGTTGCAGTTCTGGGCTCTCCTGCCATCTATGACAGAAAGCTCCTTGACTTTGTGCCGGGAACTCAACGTGTCATCGATGGCATCTTCCTTCTAGGAGAATGGAAGAAGAAAAGCCTGGAGAAGAGCCATGGAGCAGCAAGGACATTTAGTACTCTCAGTGTGATACACAGTGGGCCCCATAAATCAGGAGTGGCACCACAGGTTATGGGTAAAGCCTGTGACTGAAATACAGTAAGTCATTTCATAAACCAGAGCTGGCTTTGAAGCCACTGGTTAGAAATGTAAATATTTTCTCAGACAGGGAAGATTTAAAAATCTGCAAACACAGGAGCGCTGCTGAATAAATAAAGGCTGGCTTTCTCAGCATACATACTTGTGATACTTCATTAAACCCTGGCATGGAGGATTTCATTATGGGCTGCTGCACACACTCAGCATCGCTCTTGTTCCTCACCCCTGCTCCAAACATCTGTGATCACCCTTCATGCATCAGTCCTCCTGAGCCAGCTAACTAATACATGCTGTCAGACTTGCAAAAGCAACCAGCAGCTTTTTCAGTGAAATCCTCCCAAAAGAAGGGATTTGAAAGCAGGAACTGGTGTGGAATAAGCACCTGTATCTCTTAAGTGGCTTAAACACGTTACCTTCAGATGAGTGACAATATTGTGGTTGTGGGCAAATGGGCAGATCTACACAACAGCAGCTTTGCAGGGCTGCCTGAGGAGTTCATGTTGCCCCAGGTTTTAATTTACCATATTGCATATTTCAGTGAGGTTAATCAATTAAAAGCTGGCTATTCAATCCTTCTGGAAGGAACAGAATCTGGAGCTGCAAGGTCCTGAACGTTACAGATCCACACTAAACATCCATGAGGCAGGAGACCTGGCACATGGCCACTGCAAGGGCTGAAGAGTGAGCACTGAAATCACCAGTTTTTACTCATTTTCTTTTTCAATTAAGAAAACATGCAGATATGAGAATTGGGAAGAGAGGCAGGTGATGGAAAACGAGCCCCAAGTCACCCAGCACCAGCTGCCCCTCTCATGTGCCTTGCCAGCTCTGACCAAGCAGAGAGCTTCAACCCATGGGTTTATTTCCATCTTTTGAAAACAAAAACTGCTCAGGGGTAGGAACTTCTCTGTGGAGTTAAAAATCCAACTCCTGGACTCAGACATTGGCTTTCACCTCAGGCCAGACAGCAGAGAGGGTGGGTTCTACCTCACCAGCCTCCCCAGCACCAACTTTCAAGCTGCTCCTTCTGCTGATCTTTGTAAATCTTTTCTGATTTAACCACCCTCAGAAGCAGCCACGTGTCCCCCTGTCCCTGTCCCCAGCCCCACATCACACTCCTGCAGGTGCTCACTTACCTGTCTGGAGCTACCATTCACAAAGAAGTCCTACAGCCATAGCAGAAGCATGGAAAAAGGCAGTAAAAACACATGCAGTTCAGTGATCTCAGCAAAACCAGAGGGAAATGAAGCACAAAGAAGGGAAACATGCAGTATGGAGGGGTTTGGCAGCATGGGGGTGCCAGTGCCAAAACAGGGGAGATGCAGGTGAAAATGTGGGTTATGGGATGTGCAGAAGGGCAGAGCTGATGGAAGAGAAGGCACTTGGGGGTGCTAGTGCTAAAATAGGGGGGATGCAGGTGAAAACGTGGGTTTATGGGATGTGTAGAAGGGCAGAGCTGATGAAGAGGAGGCTCCTGAAGGGATCAGGCCAAGGCACATTGTGCACAGGGGTGAGGAGGGGACACGGGGTGAGGTGGGAGGATGCTGGCCAAGCCCTGCTGCTGGCCCAAAGGCACAGCACTGCTCAGCCTGCCATGCCTGGAGGAAAATTGCTGGTTCCTGCACATCTGAGGGACTGAAATGCCAATGTGAGTGCCAGGAAAAACAGGGCTTGGAAGTGGAAATGAGGAGAGGCGCATCCCGCAGCAAATCTGGCCGCAGCAGAACTTCACCACTGGCCACAGCAACATGCTTCCCCTCGAGTTCTCATCATCCTCCTCCTCCTCCCTGCTGCTGCAGGGCTCAGCAGCCTGGCCCCAGTGCCCAGCAGCAGCATGTCCCTCCCCACACCTGGCTGTGGTCTCCCCAGCAGGTTGGAAGCAGGTGCAGTAAAGCTGGCACCACACACATGTGCACACACACACAGGAGTTTTCCTTCCCCATCCCCTTGGCTGAGCTCTGCTGACCAAGAATCTTGTGGCTAAAAGTCTCTGGTTCAGTAAAGGCTAAGGATCAGTGTTTGACTAATCAATCTCTACCCAGCAGCCTCATTTGTGGGACAGGCACAAAGCACACCCACAAGTTGCAATGGGTATCTTTATCTTTATTTAACTGGTCCCTAATTAGGAGCTCTTTCTTCCATTTCAACCCTCAGATCTGCCCCGCAATGCTCAGACTTGCTCCAGGATGCTGGACAGGGAGGACATGGTGGCTTTCTCTGCTCCAGGAGAGGGAGGGCTCCTCATGCATTAAGGTAGAGAAAAGATTCACTACAAAAAGGCCTCAAACCAGCCTCATCCCTGCCCCTCTCCCTCACAGAACTGTGATCCAGCCTCTCTGCAGGATGGTGTAAGGAGGAGCAGCTTTAAATGTGCTGCCACCATCCCCACAAACAATTCCCAGCCCTGCTGTCCCTGGCCCCTGTGCAGGTCACTCTCCCTTGCATGGAGGAGCTGGAGCCTTTCCTTCCTTCATCCTTTTTTGGGAGATGAATTCTTTCCCAGCTCACTGCTAAGCCCCTGGTTCAACAACAGAGATTTTTTCCACTTGGCCCTGACTCTTTCACATCACTCACTGTTGCAGGACCTGCCAGAACTGCCCTGGCTGTGTCACTGCTGCTCATCAACATCACTCCCAGCCTCTACCCCCAGGAAGACTCTCAAGACATCCCTGACAGAGGCACAAACCCCTGTGTAGTTTAAGCCTTGATGGTCCTGGACTTCCTTTTCTCCATCACTACATGCACACCCTGCTGCAATACATACACAATATAATACATACACAGCTGCTGCCAGCTCTCATGCCACAGCCAAAATCTCCTGTTGGATTGTCTGTAAATGCTGGTATTCTGTACAGCTGCAGGGCTCAGACCTTCTCTGGGGACAGGGGCATCTGCAGAGCCTTGGCTGGGAGGCTACAGGCTCTGCTCACAGCTCCATGCCTTGTGAGGCAGGGATGAGCCCCAGGAAGCCCAGAGGGTTCCTGTCCTCCCCACATGGAAAGGGCCCTTCCCAAAAGCTGCAGAGCTCAGCTAATAGCCTGCATTTACATCCCAGCCTGTGATGTGGGAAAAAACATTTAAAGAGATGCTTAAAATTAAGTACATGGTTAAAGCCTCGGGTCTGTGCAGCACTTTGGGATTCCCAGGCGCTCTGGCAGCAAAACCAGACAAATCCCAGCACAGCAGCCACCCTGGGGGGGTCAGAGAGCTCTGTGCACTGCACACACCTCTGCCTGCTGTCCCCAGGTCCTGCTGGGGCAGGGCCTCAGGGATGCACCCCCTGACTCTGCATTTTCAGAGCCCTGCTCTGTCTGGGGGCATGGGCAGACAGGCAGCCCCTGATGCCCCATGTCCTGGGGATGTTGGGACTCAGGACAAGGGAGAGGAATGATCACTGAGCAAGTGGCTCCAGACAGGGAACAGGCAGGGACAACCCTGCTCCTCCCTTGCTTCTTCGTGACAGAAACCAAGTTTTGCTAGAGCTTGAAAATGCTGGGAGTTGTGAAACCATCATTATGAGTTCACTGTGCCTCAGGGACAGGCTGTTCACTGCCCCAGCCCCCCTCCATGTACACAGAGCCCCGTGGTTTGCATGTGTTACAGAAACACAGAATGGCTGGGGCTGAAGGGACTTGAAAGATCCTCTGGTGCAACCATGGGCAGGGAACTTTCCACCCAACCAGCCTGGAACACCTCCACTTCTCCTGATCTCATGGAGCACATCTAGCCCCACACACTGGTGTGGCTGCAGAGCCATGACCCCCCCTCCATCCTGGGACTAACACTGGGAGCACCCTGGGGACTCCCAGCTGGACAAACACATCCCTCAGGCCCAGGGAGATGTGTCCCATGGCTCCTCTCACACTACAAAGAACTTGTGCATCACATCCCCAAGGGCAGCTCCAGCCCCCAGATGTGTCCCACAGCTCCACTCACACAGAATGAACCACAAGGAACTTGTGCATCACGTTGCCAAGGGCAGCTCCAGCCCCAGCAGCATCTCACAGGTGGGATTTTGCCTTGTCTTTCCCATCTGCCTTTCAGATGCTCTCACAGCATCTTCTGCCAGTGCCACCCCAGCCCCTGGCTCCTCCATTCAGCCCCCTTCTGGTCCTCGTCCCAGGCCACAGCTCTCCTTGCACCATCTCCCTGTTCCTCCTGGCCCCAAACCTAACCAGCCACTTCACCCAGCAGGACCTCAGCCAAGCCAAATTATTTTTAAATTCCTGCCTGGCAATAATCCTCATCACACCAGGTGACTCATGGGCTGGGGCCTGAGGGCAAACCATCCTGCTGACTCTCAGGTTTCTATTCTTGCTCCTCTTCCATTTCCATTCCTTGTCCTCAGACATGCCCTCCCCTAGGCATGAGTCAAGCTCAAAAAATGCCAGGAGAAAGAGACATTGCTGTGGTCACCTCTTCCCAAAACACTGGGGCAGGCAGCACGTACCTCTGGTGGGTTACTCTTGATGTTTGCCCTGCTCTAATCCACCCTGATCTTCCCCTCAATTAGCCTCTGGAACAGATTAAACTCTCACACTGCCTAATGAGCTTAATGGGTCTGGTCCACTCTTTCCTGGCACGAAGGAGACAAGCTGCTCTCTCCTCCCAGGAACACAGCCAGGTGTTCAGCAGGTGAACATCCTTCTTCAGCCTCTCTCCTTGCTTTTTCTCCTGCCTCCTTGAAACACTTCTTCCCATTTTCACCCTGCCTGGGGTAAAATAAGTGTCTAATTTTCTTCATGTGCTTTGATGCCTTCCAAACTGGGCCTACAGTGCTTGAGCAGGAGATTAAAAAGCAGAGACTTTTGCCTGCAATGACATTATTTTGGTTTGGGATATTTGTTCAAAGCTCACATTTTGCTCTTGGCTCACTACAAAAATAAAAAGAAGAGACCCACCCATGGTAGATGTGGGCAAAACTTAGTCCCTCTTGGCCAGAGAGGGATAGAAATTTTCCACCCAATACAGACACATGGAGAAGTTGCTGTTAAGAGCAATCCAAAAATATTACCCAACTGTGGCCACATCTAGGGGTTATTTTCATAACATTCCCTGTCTCTGGTTTTTGTGTGTGTGTGTTTTTTTGGTCATCCATCTTCAGGGTGCACATGGTCAGGTGTGTGGAATCAGGCACTGTAAGCCATGAACAGCTTCCTCAACACCAAGGCTCTGGCACATGGATGAGAGGACAAAGCAGATGGAGCTGATCTGGCAATCATGGCTTTGGTATGAAATAATGATGGGAGATGTGTTTTGGGACCACCAGTGAAACCACGTGATCCCATAACGGTGGCACCTCACCCAGCTGTGCCCACCCTGGGCCAGCTGTTACCTGCTGTCTTTGGTAGGCTGAGAATGTCCTCTCCAGGTCCTCCAGGTCCAGGATTTTGTACACTTTTGTGTCATCTATGTTGGTCCACACGGTGCCTGCCAGCTTGTTCTGCAAGACAGTGGGAGCATTGCAGGTGGGGGTCCTCACCCACTGCCCTCACATCACCATCCAGCTCCTCACTGCCCAAATTTTTGCCCAGCTTACCTCTGGAAGCTTGGACCAGTTGAAGGACTTGAGGGCGTTGGTTGGCTGAGGGATGCTCTTCTTCTTGAAGGCCATGCCCGGGGGTGCCCCAAGGGGAGGCATCAGCCCCCCCAGGGGTGGGGGGCCGGGGGGAGGTGGGGGCCCACCTGGAGGAGGAGGTGGGGGAGGAGGTGGGGGACACCCCCCTGGGAGTGGGGGGGGTGGTGGAGGGGGAAGGAGGGAGCCGGGAGTTGGGGAGGGTGAAGGGCCCCCAGGTGCTCCTGGTGGCATGGGAGGTCCTCCAGGGCTGGCAGCACAGATTGCCCTCTGGGAGAGAAAGAGGAATGGGGAATGGTCATATGGAGGTGAGGAACACCACCTAAAAAATATCCCCATGCTGATTTTTAATTAATTTGGTTAAATTTTAGGAAAAAATGAAGCATTCAAAGACTTCAACACTCCTGAATGAGGCTCAGTGCAGCTGAGAGGCAACATCAGTCCATCACTAGGGACAGACACCTTGGTGGCTCTTCCAACAAGCCTCTATCTCAGTCCCCCCATGCAGCTGAGTCTCCTGGAACCACCCCACAGCACATACAGGGTGTTAGGGACTGGGCCCACAAGAGGAGCATGTTTGAAGTCTCACCCTGCTCATCTCGTGGAGCTGTGCTGTCAGATCTGCCACCTGCTGCTTGACCTGCTTGTGCTCGCTGGACTCCTTCTCCAGCTTCTCCTTCATCTTGTTCAGCGTCTGCATCATCTCCTCCTTCTCCTGGGCCTTGGCATCACACTCCCTCTCCTTCTTCTCCAGCTTCTGTTGCAGCTCTGTGTGCTCTGAAACAGCCCCAGGAGACCACTTTGGGTGTTTGTCACCCAAACACTTGGGTTTGGCAAACACTTCTTTACTTCTTTTGGCAACAGCAGCCCACGGTGGACGAAACACACACTGCTCTGCAGAGAATCTGCAGCTGACAAAAGGAAGCCTGTGCTGTGCCTCAATACCACATTTGGAAAAAAAAAATTATTTTCTTTGCCCATTTCCCATGTCAGCCCCATGGCATGACACTATCTCAGCCCTTCAATAAAGCCTGCAGATATATGTATAAACAAACATATAAATACATTTGTATGATAACTGTTTAGCCAAGGTTAGAGTTCACACTGTGTATTCCTCTACCACTCACCTTTTCTCATTTTCTCTGCTTGCTCTTTCCACTGTTTAACTTCATTTTCATTGACTAACCTAAAAGGAGAGGAGATGTAGCACATGAGACAATCCTACTACAGCAAACAGGAGACCATCACCAGCAAGGAACACAACTGAGAAAGTGGGATTTAAGGCTCCAAACTAATAGCTCTTCTGTGTCTCACCTCAGAGAGGGGAGATTTTTTTTTCCTGATAGGAAGAGATTTACAGGGCAGAGGGCATAGAGAGAAGTCAGAAAGCATATAAACAATTTTAATTATTACAAGCTCCATAGCTAATTGTCAGTCCGTCACAATGAAACTTAAAAGAGATGTATAAAAGATATGTGGAATGATGCTAAATGTGTATCTGCAAAACTCAACTGTTCAGAAGAATTCAAATGGAACTCAATTTGATGGAAGACAGAGGACACCAAGATCTCTAATATATAAAATGTATCAGAGAACACACAAAAACTCCTAAATCTCAAATATTACTTGCAAGTGCTAACAAAAGGAATGGGCTTCATGGCTAAGGTGGGGTGAAGCCAACAGCTCCAGGGATGCTGGCTCATGTCCAACCGAGGAGCAGGAACATCACAGTGTGACAGTGACCAGCAAGGAACACTGACCCTTGAGCACTTACATTCGGACAACATTTTTAATGTTGAAGTTTTCCAGGGGAGTGGCATCAGGGTCCTGCCCTTTGTCACTCTGGATGACAATCTGCTGCACGATCCTGTCCAGCAGCAGCCAGTACTGGACGGTGTTGCCGCTTCTTTTATCTGCGGGGAAGGAAGGGGACAGAGTGACGTGAGCACAGGGCAGGCTGTGACACTACTGGGCACAAGCAGTGTCACAACCAAGCCCTGGCTTTCCTGGCCTCTCCTGGGACTCACAAGGCATCTGGAGACAGTGGTGCAGGATGGACATAAAGTGCGGGTACGCCTCGCTGTGCGTCAGCCTCTTCCTCGTCAGCTCGAACATCTGAGTTGCACTTTTGGTGTCAATGTGGACCTGTGGGCAGGAGACAGGCAGGGTCAGGCCACTGCAGCCTCAACAGCATCTCCTGATCCCTGAGTCTCAGCTGCACACCCCATCAGCCACCCCCACCCCAAAACTGACAGACAAACCGGCCCCACTGCCCTGTGAGGGGCAAACAGAGCTGCTGGGCAGGCAAAGGACAAAAGGGCTAAAGCAGGCTCTAGGACAGTTATTGCAAAAGAGCGGGGCAACAGGAAAGATTCCAAAGCTCCACATTTTATCCAGAAGACCACTCTTTGTCCCTTTGACCACTCTTTTAAACTAACTGTGACACTGAGAGCCAGTGTCTGCATCAGCAGCATTCGTACTCACCAGCTCAAATCTTTTGGCAAACTCCAGTTCATCTTCATTTCTAAGCATTTCAAAGAAATCTAAGTGCCTGAGGAGAGAAAGGGGAAAAAAACCAAACCAGAACAACCTGTTAAAAGCAGATATAAATGTGACAATGAATAAATTACAGGCACCTGGTTTGTCAGCAGACCAGACACTGGGAGGGCTTGAAACACCCAAGTGGACCTTCAGCTCTGACCTCCTAATCACTAGAGGATGTCTGACCTCCTAATCACTAGAGGATGTGCAAGGAGCCTTTTGGGATGAGAAGAGGTGAATGAGGGCTGATAGCATCCCCTGATGGCACATCTTCCCCAGCTCAACCCTACATTAGAATGCAGCAAAACCATGTTGGGATTTTTTCTCCCTCTCTGGAGACAGCAAGGAATTTCTAGAAGAGGTGTGGCTCTGGAGCATATGGTTTCCCCAGAGGCCAACACCTGAAGCAAGGGCAGCAGACAAAAATCACAAAATGTGCTGGGGGTCCTTACTCACCGGTCAAGGGTTGAATTTTCATGTTGCCTTAGCTTGTCAATGACTGGCTGGATGCCCAGCATGAGGAATTCATATCTCAGATGGAGTCTGAAATCCAGGCTTTCCTGCAAGGCACAGGTGTGGGCTCAGCACAGCAAGGTGCTGAAAGTTCACTGAAATAAAATGAGCACCCCAAGCACACCCCAAGGCCTCCCTGTGCCAAGCCCTGGTGCTCACCACGCCTGCCCCCTGGCTCAGGACAGCGTTGATGAAGGACATGATGGCTGTCTTGAGGCTCACTTCATCTCGGTACCGGCCCGTGCTCTTGTCCAGGTCGTTGATCAGCGTCTGCCAAACACATGGTGACAGCTCAGAGCCCTGTGACAGCCCCAGTGCTGCCCAAACAGCCAGGGAACACGGGCAGGAGCAGCTCCTGGTGATGCTCCACCAGCTGCTGGCCACCCCAGCACCCATCTGGGCCAGCAGCAGCCCATCCAGCAATGCTGCAGCCTTGCATGGCTCTGACCCCAGGGACCCTGCACAAACAAGCCTTGTATTTTGGTGGGTGTCACCTTAAATAACTGTTTCCTCTCTCCTGCAGATCCCATCAGACATGGCTCTGGGGTAATTCCAGATTTTCCATAATTCTGGGTTTTTCAACTTGCAAACAGCCACAACAAAACATTTGCAAGCTGCCACTTAGATATTCAGGAGGAGAAAAGGACAGAATTGCTGAATTTCAGGGGCTAGGTAGAGACCCTGTTGTGGTTTGGAATGGAGGAAATCCAGGGAAGAGATGTAAAACTTCTCATTCCCAAGGAACAAAATTTAGAAATAAAGGAACTTATTTAGAAATAAATAATAAAAATTTTTACCTTTAAAAAACTCATCTTTAAAACAATACCCCATAAATCAACATAATCCATCACCAAACTGTAAGAAAACTTGTAGAAGACAGGAGGGGCTTCACGATAACAGGGTTCCCCAAACAGCTGTTATCAGTGAAGAAATTACAAACCACAAAAGAAGTGGGTTTTTCCCTCTTATAAAAAATCCATAACATGAATAAAAAAACTTAAGTACCTAAGTAAACTGAAAAAAAAACTATTTTAGAAATAATAAACTGACTAGAAATTTTAGGTTTTATTTCTTTACATTATCAAAAAGGAAAAAAAGGTTGTGGAGTGGTGAGAAGTGCTCTGAAGAGTTTATTTTAATTCCTACAACCTTTTTTCCTTTTAATTACTTTCCTTGTTTCCTTTTAATTTATTAATAAAATTTTCTTTATACCCTTTTAAAGTTTTAAACCTGCTTTACCCTTCCCCTAATCCTACCTCACAACAAGAAGTAAACACACCAATAATTAACCGACACCAAACCCAACATCCTCTTTAATCAACTAACCAAAAAAAATCTCAGAATTAGTAAAAAATCTCAAATTACCAACCCAAAACCAGCACCCCCACCTACCTGAAAACGAGTCCTTTCACTGGCATATTTCTGGTAGTGCAGCATGGCCTCCAGTACCTTCTTGTGGCCCCCGGGAACCAGGCACACGGCGCCCATGATTTCCAGCACTGCCACTTTTGTCTTAATATTCTCTGTGCTCAGACTCTGAGCAATGACATTGATGCTCTCCAGGTGGGCCAGGACGTGGGCCCTGCCCAGGGAGTTGTTCATTAGTGCTTTTATACATCCAATGAGCGAGGTATGTATTCGAGACTCTGCTGTCTCATAGTCCATGCTTTTGAGGAAGTTGAGGATGCATGATAAGCCATCCAGGTCGATGAAGCGGGTCACAAACCTGCCAGAAAAGGGGGTTTTAGCTTTATAATTATTTATAAATTAATTATTAATTAATTCAATTCTTTATTAATTATTTATTAATTTATAATTGGCCTTTTACCCCCAAACAGTCTGTTGATGTACACCTAGAACCTTCCTGTATACTTGTTCATGGAATATACTTTCATCAGAAAGGCTGAAGGTCTCCTGTGGCCAAGACACAGGGATGGGGGTGTAAAAATCAATTTAATTGGTGCCTGGTTGCCTATGCTACCTGGACAAGGTTCCTCAGAGTGAGGATATTTCAAAGAGAACCAGCTAACCCAGCCAACACCACAAGTCTTGGGATGGAGGTTGGAAGTTTGCAGTCACACTGCAAAAACACCAACCTGAGTTTTGAGACAATTTTTGAGCTGGAAGAAGATCCCAAGCCCTGAAGTCCCCTCCTCATCAGCTGCAGGCACCTCAATGTCACCTTTCTGCCACCTCTCCTGCCTCACCATCCACATCCCTCTCCTCCCTCAGGCACAGCTCCCCAGTTTTAATGAATTTCTTGTTTTTGTAATGATTTACAACACCACTGAACAGAGAGCAGTCAGCAAACACAGGGCAGTGCCCAGGCAGGTTCACCAGACCCAGTACTGCACCCAGCTGAGGCATTTTAGGGCCCCCATACCCAGCACCACCCAGGCTGGGTGATCTCTGCTTTGGCAAAAGGCTGGAAAGGCAAACGAGCCAAGAACATCCCAGCACTGGGATGATTTTAATTCAAAACAAGCCATGGTGATGGGCAGCAACAAAAGGAGTAATTGCAGGCTTGGGGGAAACTGATTTCTCTGCTTCAAAGCTGCTCTTCTTCCAGCCAAAGTCAATAGGAAAGTTGGTGTTCACTTCCCTGGGTGAACAATTGGTCCAACAGGTAAAATTTTCTACAGAGCCTGCTGCATCCCTCAGGAAACACTCAAACATCACTTTTGAGGATTTTATGAAGTTTCCTGGCTGGCCACCAGCCCTGCTCACTGCAGAGGCCAGCACCCACAAGGTCCAGGTGTCACAGAAATCAGGAGCTCACCCCAGACCCTGGGAATTTCTTACCATCAACCACAGGTGAAAAAGGGAAAGGTATTTGCAAGCAATAATAAATTTGTTTCTTACATAACCAAAACAGGTCAGGCACTTCCCAATGGAACATATTCCCATCAGAAAATGTCAACCTGAGGCACCTTAAGTGTTGCAAAAGTGTGCATGCAGACTCCAGAGAAAATGAAATTAGGAAAACTACATTCAGAAAGCATCCCAGCCTTCATTTATCCTCCCATCAAAAATTGTTTTCCATTTCATAAAAGCCTGAAGATTCATGTGACTTTATTCCCTTATAAAGTGCAACAGGAGTTGAAGTAGAAACAAAGGTCCTAGCTGACCAACAAAATTGTTGTTTTCTTGGGAAAAAAAAAATCTTCAAGGAATTTTTACATTCTGCTCAGTACAAAGGAAAATCTGGAAAAATAAAAATGTTGCCTGATTTGCCTGAATAAACAGGGAGGTCCTGGTGGCTTCTTGGTCACTAAAAGGACCAAGAAAAAGGAACAAAATGACAGAATGTGATACAAAAAATAGCAGTTGGTGAAACAAAAAAAAAAGGCAGTTAGTGCCTCAGAGTCCTCACCTCCCTCACCCTGTACAGCTCCCATTTATATTCCCATTTAACCCCCTGCTCTGGCAGAGAACTCAAATCCAAAGCCACAAAACAGGGAAGGGGGAAAAGGGAAGGGGGAAAAGGGAAGGGGGAAAAGGGAAGGGGAAAAGGGAAGGGGAAAAGGGAAGGGGAAAAGGGAAGGAAAAGAAATTGCCTCATTGGTTTTGTCCGCAGCGCAGTCTTCAAACTTTCGATTGTTTTATTTCTCTCCTCCTCATCTTCTTTTTCCAAGGCAATCAGGGATTTTCTCTGTGCAGGGAGGAAGGCAGAGATCAGCAGGGGAATCTCCCTGTGTGCCCAAGGAGTGGCAGTGCCAGTGCCCACCACCCACTGTGCCAAGCCATGGGGATCCTAAACCCCATGAACCCTAAAACCCCTAAACCCCTAAAGCCCTGGAAGTCTGGAATCCTTATGGCAATCCCAGAACTTGGGAAAAGGAGCAGTGAGGAAAACCACTCCATGCTCTGCAAGGAGACTGCCTGGATGGGGACAGAGGGATGAAGGCACTGTCTCCAGGCCCCCACACAACTCCTGCTCTGCTCTGCACTGGTGCAGCCCCACCTTGAGTCCTGGGGACAGTTTTGGCACAACAATATTAAAAAAAATCCAAAAAAGGCATTAGGCTATTGGAGATCATCCAGAGAAGGCCATGGGGATGGTGAACAGCCATCCCTGTCACTCCCAAGTCTCCCAGTGCAACCCAGCAGTGTCCATCTCAGCTGGGGACAGTGCCTGTGTGCACAGGATGCATTCCCCACACTGGATTTTGCTCTCCAGCTGGGGCAGGGATTTGACTCCTGCAGCAGGTCTGCCTGCTCCTGGGCATGCACGAGGCACAGCTACAGCTAAAGCAGCTCCCTGAGTGGCTCCTGCAGCACCCAGCAGTGCTGGGCCCCAGAGGTGTCAGGGTGAGCCCTGCCAGCCCTGGCTGAGGCTAATCCAAGGCAGAAAGGGACCCAGCAGATATGAGGAGCTGTGCTGACCCCTCCATTTAACCCAGCTCTTCTTCAGCAGCATGTCAGGGAGATCAAAGCCACCCTGCAGGCATCTGGCAGGCTTTGATCACCAGCTCTGCTCAGGCTCAGGGCCCTGCCTGGCTGGCAGCCCATGGCCAGCACTGGGTGTTCCTGCCTTCCCAGAGGGATCAGCACACTCCCTGCTGGCTCACAGCCCCTGCTCATCCCTCTGGCAGTGCTCAAGGCCAGGCTGGATGGGGCTTGGAGCTACCTGGTCTGGTGGAAGGGGGGTGGAGCTGGATGTCCTTTAAGGTCCCTTCCCACCCAAACCCCACCCATGGTTCTGTGGCTGCACAGAACACCCCAGGTGCTGCAGGAACATCTCCATTGTGCAGTTGTATCTGTTGGTCTAAGAGGTGACACTGCCACCCAAACCCCATCCATGGCTCTGTGGCTGCACAGAACACCCCAGGTGCTGCAGGAACATCTCCACTGTGCAGCTGCACCTGTCACCTAACAGGTGACACTGCCACCCAAACCCCACCTCAGGTGCTGCAGGAGCATCTCCATTGTGCAGTTGTACCTGTTGGTCTCACAGGTGACACTGCCACCCTCTCAGGCACAGTGCTGGCACTGTCCCCACCCTGCTGCTGCCCCACAGGGGGCTCAGAGTCACCAGGGGATACTCACAGCAGCCATGGAATTCAGCTGATCAATGTAGAACTCTGGCCAGCTGGTGGCTCCTTTATTTTCTTCCTGGTCCTGGGTAGGGGATAAAAAAAGCGAAACAAAGCCAGATTAGTAAAAAATAGTATTAACATTCCCTGCCCTTTGAGACCAACCATTTCTGAAGCACTCCTGAGCTCTTGCATTACTTTATATTAATATAAAAGTGTAACTTTCTGTATTCTGAGCCTCCCCCTGGCTCCAGCTATGCAAACATTACCTGATTTATTGAACTGCCATAAATACAATTACACCACCTGCCTGTGACCAAACACTGCCCCACTGATATTGCATCAGTCTTGTGATTATCAGCTTCAGGGAAACCAGAGTGAAATTTTACATCCAAATCTCTCTTGTTTCAACCCCACAGTGCCCTTGAAGATTTGGCTGCACAGCCTTGAATATGCTCAGGGGGGAAAATGTTTACAAGCAATGAAGAATGCTTAAATGTGACATGATCTATGCAGAACCATGACTTATCAACATACCAACAGCCTAAGAGAGACTCCAGGCACAACAGTTCCTCTGGGGACTTCATAAGTCACTGGGAGGGAACAAGCATCTGGCAATGTCACCTCTTAAAGGATGTCACCCCTGGGCCCGTGATCTGTGACACTGAGTGATGCAGAGCCTCATCTGCCACTCTGGTCCATGATGCCAGGCATCTGTCAGGGTTCATGAGGGGTTTTCAGGTTCTACCTTGTTCTTGTAGGACAGGACTGAAGGATTAAAATCCCTCAGTTACCTCTGAGCCCAGCTCAGTAATGAATGCTGCACATTCCCAGGGGTTGCATGGAGTAAGCAGGCAGAATTTGAGGGAATATTTCATAATTAACCTTTTCCCCCACTTTATTTTTAGATTATAAGAAGATATATAGATTATAAGAAGATGATGATTTCACAGCAGAAAGGACACACAGGTCTAGGCTGGAGTCAATAAATACTACACAGATCCCAAACATCTTCCATCAGTGACCATCTTCTGATCACAGCCTGACTGGTTGCATGGCTCTGCCCCTTCCCTAACTTCCAGAGCTGTTTGTAACCTCATCCCACACCCCACACACCTGTGATGGGGGGAGCTGGACAAGCTCCTCTCTGCCCCCATCTGTGCTCACAAACAACCGCGGCTGCTTCAGCGAGCCCCAAACATTCACTGTGCCTCAAGAGGCTGATCTGGAAAACTTCTGTGCATCCCAACTTCCCAAGATGAGGACAAGCAGAGTGAAGGACAGGTAATTTGGATGAGACTCAGTTTGCCCCTGGGCAGAACAGCCTGTGCCTGCAGACCCTTCCTCTGCCTGTGCCTGGCTCCAAGGCAGGGACAACACAAGTGTGAGAGCACCAAGACGCCTGGAAAGCTCTGCCCTTTGCTTTAACACTTTGTCCTGACCCCACAGTCCCTCAGAGGTGCCAAGCAGCTGGGCTGAGGCTCAGGCCATCTGTCTGCTGGGTGTCAATTCTGTCTGACACGGCCATGGGGAATTTCAGCTCCTCACTGAGCCCTGGGCACTCGTGCCAACCCTCTCTGTGGCCTGCCAGGGCAAGGCTCTGCATAAAACTTGTGGAAATTCTGAATTTCCCAGCTTTCCTGCCCACTTTAGAGTCCAGCATGCAAATGTACTCCAGGGGACAGCAGAGCTGGGACACTCACAGGTGCCTTGAGCATGGCCCTGTCACCTCCTGGAGCTGTCAGAGAAGCTCTTTCCCATTGTCTCTCTTATAAGGACATCTCTTCCCCACCAGAAACACCATCTGTGAAAGGTGGCAAGGTCCCCAGCATGGCACAGCAGCAAGAGGTGTCCAGATGTGCCCAGCACATCTGGGCAGGGAGTGAGATCCCTGCTGGGGAATGGGGAGGGAAAGCAGCAGGGCTGGCTCACCCCACAGCCCAGGACCTGCCCTGAGCTGGGAACACCTGTGAGGCAGCCAGGGATGGGGACCTGCTGCTCATTTAGGGTTGAAAAGAAGCACTGGAGCAAATAAAGGTCTCCAGGGGGGTGGAGGGGAGGCTGAACAACAAAATTGGCTAAACTGCTCATTTATAATTAACGTGCTGCATTATAAATATTTCCCTTTGCTCGGCTCCCTCGGGCTCTTGCATTTCCTCCCTGAAACCCCCAATTTAGAGAGTGCTCTCAATTAAGTGCAGCAGAACCTCATTAATTCCGACGAGCAGCTGGGCAGGCTCCTCAGAACCAGCTTCCCAGGCAAAGGGGGACTGCACAATAAAGCAGGCAAAGATCAGGGCAGGGGCTTCCCTCCCCTCAGCTCCCTGCAGGACGTTGCTCAGTGGTAATTACTGGGGCTAATGGTCTACAGCACACTGAGAGGTGTCCTTTGGTGTGCTCCTGGTGGTAAAGGAATCTCCTGACAAAGGCACAGCCCGGAGGGAAGTGAGTCACAAGGCTCTGCTCAGCGCCAGGGGGAGGGAGGAAACTCTCCAGCATCAGGCATTGAAAGAGTGAGTGTGAAAAATGCTTTCACAGCAGGCAGGGTGGGTTTATGGGGATGTGGGATTTGGGGATGTGGGTTTTGCAGCCTGCCTGCAGGGAGGGATGCCCAGACACAGAGCTGAGCACCTCCATCGAACATGAGTGTCTCCAGGATGTTCCACTGCAGCACTGAACACCTCCCAAACCCTTTTTCCCTGAGCTGAGGCTGCTGTGGGTGCTCTCAAGCAGCAAAGAAGTGAGGGCTGATCTGAACCCTGCTGGAACCCAGACTGAGCTGCTCTGTCAGAGACACTGATGGCTTTAATTGCACATAAACATCCCTCACTGTCCTCCAGGCCCAATGTGCTCAGCTGCAAAAACTGAGCCATGCCAAAGCTGCACAGACAAGGGCAGCCCCTGCTGCATCCCCTGCTTGGTTCCACCTGAGCCCCTCACCTGCTTCTTCTTTCCAGGGACCTGGCAAAACCACAAATCCCATCAGCTGCAGCCCTGCTGTCACCAGGCCACCCTCTCATGTCACAGCCTCTGCTGTCCTGAGCTCTGTGCATGGGGCTGATGGATGCTGCTCTGTTTCAGGGTGGCAGGGGCTGCTGTGATGTGAACCCCACAAATGAGCTCCATCCCCTCCTCAGCACTGCAGGAAAGCAGTGCCCAGTCATTAGCAGGAGCTTTCCCAAGTGAGGGTCACCAATCTGCCAGCTCCAGCCACCCCAGAGATTTCACACTCCCCAGCCCTGTCATGGCTTGGTTTTGAGCCTGACACCTCCACAGCCTTTGTGCCTCCCCCTTGGAGTGTCAGCAGCTCCCAAAGCCAGAATTCCTTCTCTTCCCAATGACCACTGGGCAGAGGAGGTGGGGGCTCAGCCAGTGCTGGCTCAAAGCAATTTCAAGGCTGCTCTCAAACTATTTGCACCTGGAAGGAGCCTCCCCACAAGCTCCTGCTGCTCTGACCTGCAGGATGCAGCTGCTGGGAGCAGTGCAGCCCCCCAGCATGTCCCCATGCTGGTGGGGACAAACACACCTGAGATGCTCCTCTGAGCTTTGTCACACCTGCTTTGCTTCCTCAAGAATCTTCTGGCAACGTCTCACAGCTCCTCAGCCTGCAGGGGATGTCACACCTGAGCCAGAGCCTGCTTCCCTACCATGGTGGGGCTTTGGGATAACTGGATCTGGAGCTCTTTGGGATAACTGATGGTGGCTGGCTGAGCTCCCCACCCAGCTGATGTCCAACACACCAGGTACATCCCACAGGGCTGCAAGGAAAGGGCTGGCTCACAGCAGCCAGCTCCATGCAAGCCCCTCAGTGACACCACCAGTGGCTTTTCTCCAAGGTGGAAAGTGACAGGACAAATGGAAATGGCCTCAGGTTGTGCCAGGGGAGGCCTGGATTGGATGTCTGGGATAATTTCTTCATTAAAAATGTGGTCAGGTACTGGAACAGGCTGCCCAGGGAGGGGTGGAATCACCATCCCTGAAGTGTGAGATCCCAAAAAAGGAGGGATGCGGCACTTGGGGCCATGGTTTAAGGGTGAACACAGCAGCACTGGGTTAAGGGTTGGATTCAGTGACCTCAGAGGTCTTTCCAACCTTAACAATTCTATGATTTTGGTGGTTCACCTCCCTCTTGGCACCACCTGCAAGGCTGGTCTGCCCCAGGAGAACTCCTCAGGAAAGGATTAAAAAAAAAAACCAAAACCCTCTTCAATTGGCACCAGCTGCAAAAACAGAAACACCCCCTTCATTTTTACACATTGTCCTGACATAACTTTTATTTTGCACAGAGTTCCCCACCCCTCCTTGCTGCTCCTTAACAGCAGGGCAGGGAAATGCTGGCAGCAGAGGCAGCTCAGCCTTTTGGCAACCCCTCCCTCCCTGGCTGCTCTGGATGATCCACCTGGATGCTGTTTTCAAGGTCAGAGAGGAACCAGGCTGTGGCATGGATGGGTTTTAAAGCCAAGCAGCCTCTATGAGATGTTTAAATCCAGCCCAGCTCCACCAGCATGGCCCAGCCTTTGCCAGGAGTGTGCTGGTGGAGATTTGGACCCACCACAGCCTCCCAAGGCTCCCTCATCCCTCCAGGTATCCCTGGAACAGCACCAAAGCTGCTTCCCCATGGAGCTGTGCTGCAAAGGGCTGGGATTTCATCAGACTCTCCCCAAGCTGGGATCTCAGGGTCTGAACCAGCCCAGCCCAGCCTGCTCTGGTTTTTCCATATGCTAGCACTTGCTGTGCCCTCTCCTCTACAAACACACACACGTGCCCCTGTACACTTTTCCCAGGGTTTAAAAATTATGCTCCCCATAAGCAAATATAGCATGACCAGATGCCTTTGGTAGTCAGCTGGTTCATTGTTTGAAAAGCTCTGCTTCAAAATCCAAAAAAGATTGCTAACAGATGCATTTTTTGGCTGGTGAGGGAGAAAAACCTTGCTTAAACAAAAGTGTGTTGTGATTGGAACTAAAAGGGGAATTACCTTGAAAGATAAAAACTAGAAACATTTCCCAGTGGAAAACATCCCCAGCCATGCAAACAGGCAGTTTCTCTCTGTCAGCCTGAGCAAATGACACCTGAGATGGTATTTCAACCTGCTGCTGCCATAACAGCAGGTATATCTGCATGTTCAGTGGTCAAGAAATCCTTTTCATCCATCCCAGGTGACCCTGGAGCATGGCAAAATGCCCAGCTGATTTATCCTCCCCTCCCCTGCATGCCATCTCTGTCAGCTTTTGCTCTTAGTTCTGGCTACTGCAGCAAAAAAAATATGGGGGATGGATGTTTTTTAAATGAAGGAAATGGAAGGCAAACCCCAGAAGGAGCAGGACAAGTGGAAGAAGGAGTTGGAAAGCAAAGCTCTCTGGAGGGAGTGGGTGGAAGGAGCAGTTGGAAGGGAAAGAGGCTGTCTGCCTGGGAAATAGAGGATAATTGGAGAGACATCATTCATTTATTACATATTTCCCCTGAAAAAATCACCCCTGCTGCCTCTTCCTAGTGCAAAAGGTTTTTATCTGACCCCTGAGGAAATTTTAGATACAGGCTTTGCTTCACACTGCTCAGAGCAATGCACCCAGGGTTGGTGATGCCACTGGGTTTTCAGCACAAGCTGACAGAGCTCAGCATCCCTTGGCATCCCTGCAGGTCATTTTTCCTCTGCTCCAGCTTTGGAAATGCTCAGCTGGACCCAAAGGGAGAAGGGCAGAGCCAAACCCTGCATTACATCAGCTGTTTGTCACTACCCATGCCTCCCACCTGGTTATTTATTCTGAGCTTCCAACACCCTGTACCATATTCTGAGGCTCATAAAAGCCACCCTTTGAGCTGCTTTAACAGCTTGGAATGACCTGCAAGAGCTGTCTGGAGCCAAATCTCCTGTGGTTAAACAAGTCCTGCAGAATAAGCACCAAGGGTTAATCATTAACTCCCTCTGGAAAAAGGCCATCCTGAGTCACACTCCTGCACTGAGGCAAACCCAGAGCCAAAGAAACAGCAAATCTGGAAACCCTCCTGCTTCCTCCCTGCACTTCCTAGCAATATCCTCTCCTGGAGAGCGGGGCCAGCAGGGAGTGAAATATTTTGGGAAGAGCTATGAAACGAGTCATGGTCCAGAAATACCACTTCTAAAAGCAGATTTCATCCCTGCCTTTGCATTTCCCTGCTTTACCCCAGCAGCAGAGGGGCTGACAGCTTCAGAGAATAATCTATAAATCTCTCTCCTGACCCCAGCACTGCAGGATTCAGAGCAGAGTTCAGCTCCTCCTCAGGCAGCTGCTGACAGAAGTGGGCAGCCCCACCATGAGATGCTTTTTGTCCCTCTGTCTGTCCCCTGAGTGACACAGGGACCACAAGGAGTTCATGCAGTGCAACCCCCAAGGATGGGATCAAACCCACTCCCTCCACGGATGGAGAATCAGGGAGGACAAAGCTCCCACCCTGCCAAGCCAGTCCTGAGGGCTGGGATAAAACCAGCTGCTAGCAGGGCAGAGAAACCAGGATAAAACCAGGGCTGCAGGCCAGGGGGAAACATTCCAGGGAAAGAAACGTGCCTGGGGGACAGCTGGATTTCCCCTATTTCCTCTCAACAGGTGCTGCCAAAGCTGTCAGGTCTCTTTCCAGGACAACCCAGCAAAAAACATCTCATTTTTGGTTCCCTTTTATGAAATCTTGCCTGTCATGGCAACATATAAAACAGCAACATCAGGGATGTGCTCTGGAGAGCTGAGTGTGGTGGATGACACCAACAGCAAAGCAGAAGCTCCAGCCAAAATTGGCAGCAGAGTAAAGAGCAAAAACTGCTCAGGGGACTATTCTGGATTGTTGGTAATCAGGCAGCTGCCTGACATTGATGTCCACCTTTGCCCTTGGGTCCCACCAGGTGAAACTGGGTGTTAGAAGCATCTCAAGCAACATCTTACTGTCAAACACAGGCTTTGTGCACACCCTGCACTTCCCAAATTGCTGCCACTCAGGGAGGCAGGACACTGTCCCATCCCCAGCCGTGCTGCCAAGGCCAGGTGCTGTCAGGTCTCTTTCCAGGACAACCCAGCAAAAAACATCTCATTTTTGGTTCCCTTTTATGAAATCTTGCCTGTCATGGCAATATATAAAATTGCAACATCAGGGATGTGCTCTGGAGAGCTGAGTGTGGTGGATGACACTGACAGCAAAGCAGAAGCTCCAGCCAAAACTAGCAGCAGAGTAAAGAGAATAAACTGCTCAGGGGACAATTCTGGATTGTTGGTAATCAGGCAGCTGCCTGACACTGATGTCCACCTTTGCCCTTGGGTCCCACCAGGTGAAACTGGGTGTTAGAAGCATCTCAAGCAATAATTTGCTGTCAAACACAGGCTTTGTGCACACCCTGCACTTCCCAAATCCCTGCCACTCAGGGAGGCAGGACACTGTCCCATCCCCAGCCCTGCTGCCCTGCCCCAAAAGCAAACACTGGTCTCAGCTGGAATCCAGCCCCTCTCCTCCATGCCAGGCTGCCATGTGGGTGATGTGACCTCATAAATACACAAGAGCACAAGTGAGATTTACCATGAGCTGCCAGGATATCCAGCAGTGTTTCTGCTGCTCACCAGCCATCACCACACAGGGCAGGACAGCCCAGAGCCTGCTGTGCACAGACCTGCTCCCCAGCCCATGTCATTCCTGATTTCCTCCATGGATGGAGCCTTCATTGATATGGTCTCACTCATTTCTAATTAAAAACTATTTGTCTCTATCAGAGCAAGCAGTGGCACGTGTGCTGTGCAGCTCACTTTTAAATTGAATTTAAATTTTAAAATTTAAATTGAATTTAAAATTTCCAGGGATGAGGGATCCACAACTTCTCTCTCTCTGAATTTACTTATACATATAGGTGTGCACTATTTATATTTATATTTATATTTATATTTATATTTATATTTATATTTATATTTATATTTATATTTATATTTATGTCTTATATTTATAGGTATAGGTATATTTATAGGTATATTTATAGATATATCTGTAGATATATATTTATATGTATAAATATATATAAATGTGTGGATATATTTATATTTATATTTATAGGTATATTTATAGGCATATTTATGACATGACAAGTAGGGAAGGAGTGGCTGGGAACAGCCAGAGAGGAATGAGGACCAGAGGAGAGCAGCAGCCAGGATCCAGGCTCAGATGGATCCTCAGAGATATCCAAGTGTCAGATATCACTGACACTTCTGTGGCTCCTTCCCCCCATGAGCAAGGAGTTTCACAGCTCAGCCTTTAAAAACCCATGAGAGCAAGGAGGGTCTGGAAAGGGACAGAGCCACCATCAGCTCCATCTAAAGCCTTCCTCAGGAGATTAGATAGCATGTAATCTGCACTCACAATAATAATTACATGGCTTTGCTTGATTTAACTCTCCCATTATCCAGCCACACCAGGGCCAGGCCCTGCTTATCCACCAGGGAGTGAGGAGCAGCATCCCCTGCCCATTCTCCTGTTGATCCAGAGCAGTGCCTGTAATTTGTTCACATCCCTTCTCCCCTCCCATTTAAATCTGGGGCATAGCAGGCCTCTGTCTAACAATAATACAGGGATTTCAGGGGTATTTATGAGAGGCTTAAAACTTAATCCTACATGAGCAAGGTAAGCCTGCTCTTGGCCTAAAATGTGGATGGAAAATCTGGTGCCATTGCTACAGCAGGAGAAAAGGGAATTTACAGCAGTGAGCACCCTCTGAGTGGAGCACTGACTGCCCAGCCAGCCCTGCAGCCAGGTGAGGGGCACAGTGGCAAATTTGGCAATGGAATCACAGAAACCCAGAATGGTTTGGGTTGGCAGGAACCTTAAAGATCAGCTGGTTCCAATGCAGGGACACCTGCTACCAGACCATGTTGCTCCAAACCTCATCCAACCTGGCCTGAAACACTTCCAGGGATGGGGCATCCACAGCTTCTCTGGGCAACCTGTGCCAGTGTTTCAACACCCTCACTGTAAAAACCTTCTTCCTTTAATCTAAACTAATAAACCTCCAGTTTAAAACCATTACTCCTTGTCCTACTGCAACAGCCCCTACTATAAGGTTTGTCCTCATGTGTTTTATAAGGCCCCTTTAGGTCCTGGAAGGGGCTCTAAGGAGATGGTGAGCAGCCCCTCACCCCTGCAAGGCCAACCCCAGTGCCCACAGGGCTCCACATGGCCCTGATGTGCTGCATGGAGGTGGGGACACCCATGTGGGTTGTGGGGACACTCTCTCCAGCCCGAATGGGCTGGGAACCAAAGACTTTCTTTTCCCAGGGTCACTCCAGGAACAGGCCTATTGCAGACATCTTTTATGAAAAATTCTTTCCTTAGGATTTTTCCTCCTGAGAAGCTGAGAGGCCTCAGGAACAAAATGTAAACAATGATTATCTGCTGCTGTGGAATGCAGCAGGTGGATCTGTGATTGGTCTCATGGGGTTGTTTCTAATTAATGGCCAATCACAATCAGCTGCCTCAGACGCTCTGTCAAAGACATAAACCTTTGTTATAATTCCTTCTTTTTTTATTCTTAACTAGCCTTTTGATGAAATCCTTTCTTCTATTCTTTTAGGATAGTTTTAATATAATATATATAATAAAATAATAAATCAGCCTTCTGAAACATGGAGTCAGATCCTCGTCTCTTCCCTCATCCTCAGACCCCTGTGAACACGGTCACACAGGCCCATTTCTGTGACACCCCAAATATCACCTGGCATCCCAAGAGAGCTGTGTCCTTCCCCCCATCGTGCATGAGAGGGAAGAGGCTCAGCACCCAACAAGTCTCTTACTTTCTTCTTGCTGCAGTAGATCTGCCACTTCTTCTCGGCCGGCAGCGCAAACATGGCCTCTCTGTGCTTGTCTGTGAGGTCAAGCTCATCCTGGAAAGGGGGAAAGAAACACAAAACATGCACCATGAGTACTCAAACAGCTGATGGCACAGACACAGCCCCCAGACAAGCAGTGTAAATCAATGTGGGGTCACACCATGGCACAGCAGTGACCCCACAGCATCACCCCATGACTCTGGATTTGTCAGGGCAATGATGCCAATCCCCATCCTGCTCTTGCTGACCTCTCCTGATTCTGGGCTACAAACTCCCCTGCCTTGTCCCTCCTAGATATCTCCTTCACTGCTTTTAAAGGCTGTAAGTGTTTTGGAAAGGACACCCATGAAGCCATCAGGGCTGCCCACAAGACTCACACTGACAGCTTCAGGTGAGCAATCTCATCTAAGACACACAGCAAAGAAAAATTCAAACAGGACCTTTCCTTTTATCTTCATTACTTCACTGGAGCACCTCACCCAGAGTGGTCCAGCCCATTTCCATTGCTGACACCCTCATATCATCAAAAACTGTTCAGCTTTTGCTTTGTTTTCCTACAGCTAAAAATAGAAAGCTCTTTTCCTAATACCTACAGTTCATAAAGAGGTACATCCTCCCCATCAAAACTGCATCACGTACTGCCTGGCAGAGATAAAGCTGTTTAGTGACTGAAGCCTTTATTGGTTTATCTGATGTTTTAAAGCACACATCCATTTCTGACTTGGAAGCTCCGTTAGCAGCGTGCCCTCCGCCGGGATGCCCGAGCATTATCAAAGCCTCATCGCTTCCTGGTGCCAGATGTAGGTCAAAGCTTTTATGAGGGAAGCAAATAAAACATTCAGGCAGGGCTGGGAGGCTCGTTGCTAAAGCCAACATTGATCTTAGAGCCAGGGGTGTCTCTCAAAACCACCAGCACTGATGATAATCCTCGTGCTGGAGGGGTTTGGGGGCAGCACTGAGAGGCTGCAGAAGGTCACAGGAAAGCCCTGCCATGGCTTCAAGCCAACTCATCCCACCCAGACTGTGGATTTAAGTAAGAGGATCCCCATTAAAAATTACACATTTAATTCCAGCAACCAAAAAAAAACCCATCTGGAGAGCTGTTAAAGCCTCCCTGCTTGAACAATAAAACTCAGCAACTGAAACAGCTTCTGTACCCCAATCAAAGCCTCATCTGGGGAAGGCTGAGCAAGATTGCCTCTGGCAAAAGATGGGTCCCTACACCAGCAAGCCCACAGGCCACCAGGAAATTCAGATGATATAATTCAAGCTCATATTGCACCCAGTAGCCAAGGACAGGAGCTTTGAGCTATCTTGTAACCCAAACCCAGGGGCCCTCCAGCACAACAACAGTGACAGAGGGCTGCTGGCAGTCCCAAACATCTCAGAAAGGCTTATCTATGTACTGCAGGTACTGATTTCTCTTCTTGATGAAATTACTCCTCAAAAGGAAAGGTGTTGCAGAGTTGTTTTTTTTACACATTCATTGAGGAGGCTTTGCCTCTTCCCTGACCTTTTTACCCCAAATCTTCAAAACCACCATGCTGCACAGAGCTGATGCTGGTGGGTTCTGGAAGCAGACTTGGACACCTTTGCAACAGAAAAAGCCATGCTGCTGCAAGAGAGACAGGGGAAAAAGAGAGGACTGAGAAAACCTGAGCCCAGTGCAAGACACATCCCATTCTCCTGCACCAGGGAGGAGAACCTGGGCTAGGGAAAACTCCAACCAGTGCCATGCTCAAACATTGCCATGTCCTTACAGCTTGGGAGGTCAGAGATCCCTATCAAACAACCAACCTCCACCCCAGCCTTGGGCAAGCCTTGTCACCCTTCCATGCCTCAAAATCAAAACTGCACTTCCCCGTTGTTCCCTCAGGCTATGAGCCAGTCAAACATCCAAGCTCTACTTCAGCCTCCGTTCACAGAAATCACAGAATGGTTTGGGTTGAGAAAGACATTAAATATCATCTATATCATCAGTTATGTCATATTATATATATATCAGTTATATAATATTATATCTATATATATAATATCATCAGTTCCAATATTTTCCACCCTCTAAACCAGGTTGCTCATGGTCCCACACAACCTGGCCTTGAACACTTTTTTGAAAGTCTAAAGGTGACCAACAGGATGACATCCACACAGGGACCTGGCTGAAATTCAGCTCACTGGAGAAGTAAATCTGGACAAGGGGCTCTTGATGAATATTTACCTCTGTGGTGAGGGTTTGAGAGAGCACAGGAAACTGCTTCCACTGTGACCCCACTTTCTGGCCATGGGAATCTGATAATCTGGCCTGAAAGCACCAGCCATAAGCACACCTGCACTTAGATTCTCAGAAAAATATTTACTGAAGCTTTCAAAATGTCCATACCCTAAAAAGACAACTTGTGCAAATGCGAAGATTTATTAACAAGAAAAAAAAACCTAAACCAAGCTGAAACTTAAGCAGAAGCAAGAAGGGACAAAACAGAAGAACATATTAGGTAGGTGCTGGCACATGACAACGTGCAAACACATCCAAAAAAGGTGCAGAAATGCTTCTAAGTCTCACACAGCACATTTCATCGTGCCTCAGCTCTAACACGTTCAGTCATCACAGCCCTGCATCACTCAACAACACCTACCTAATGATATCTTGCAGGATGCTTGGGAGAGGTGTTTGAATAAATGCTGTGTGGCACCCAGTGAATATGAAAATCCTCATAATCAGAGTGACTAAGGACTGTAATTCAGAGCCCTAACAGTGACTCAGCTGGGAAGAGTCAGGTCTTTGCTGGTTTTTACGTGTTTGGGGATTCCTGCAGCCACCTCCAGCCCTTTGCTTAGGCTCACTGATGTGCATCTCAGTGCAGGCTGCTCAGAGACTGCCCTTTCCAGCTCCAAAAGATCAAGATAAAACAGGAACAGCACCTGTTTTCTGGGGGCTCATAGGTGTAGAAATGCAGCTCTCACAAAGCCTTTAACAATCAACCCGAGCCACAGCGCGGCAGAGAAGCTGTGCAGAAACTCACACCCATATGGCCTTCAATTAATAATCATGAGCTTGATAATTAGGTGATTCTAACTGGAAACTCATTTTATGGGCCATTTGCAGTCCACACACTCCCAGTACAGCGTGTGATGCTGGCAGCTGTTGAAGAGTGAGAAGGCAACCATGGGTCGGTGTCCATCACCCTCAGAGCCCTCACCCCTCACCTTTCACAGCTCTGCCCCTTCCACCTGGCTGCCTCCCATGTCAGGATCTTCCAACCTCACTATTTTTAATACTTTTTTTGGAATCAGGTCAGCGGCATAAAAAATAACAGCCTTGTTTTACCATGCAAAGGAAGTCTCTGCCCAGAGTGTTTTTACTGGACAGAGATATGCTACACTTAAATATTTATCCTGTACAGCTAAACTATTCACCTTTACATCAGGAAACAGGTTTCCACATTAAATTTTCATATGAATATGGTTTAAAAAAAAACCTCATAGGGAAGCTTTGACTCTCAGTGTGTATTTTGCTACTTCCAGGAGGTACAACACTTCCATGCTGTGTGCTCTGCTGACAGCTCTGCATCCCAGGCAAGCAAACATCACCCCCTCTCTTGGAGAACAGCACGAGCTCCACTGAAGGTGAGATGTCACCTGAGAAATGTGTGGCTCAGCTCAGCACATGGTGAGGAGCACAACCCTGTGAGCCAAACAAGTAACAAGTGGTCCACAGCTCTCCCTTGGAGGACACACAGCAGCACTCAGGGACAGATGTCCCCATGGCCTGCACCTCCCCAGGCTGGCACCTCAGTGGTGTGAGGTGCCCTGTGGGCAATCAACCCCCTGGTCAAGCAGGGCCATGTACAGATGGCTTTTTGAGCATCTCCAAGGAGGGAGATGTCACCAGCTCTCTGGTTGGTAGCCAGTGCCATCTCCCACCACCTCCTGAAGGCAAAGCCAGATCAAGCCAAAAAAACACTGGAAGAAATGTTCTACCCTCCCAGCAGGAAAAGCACCAAGTCCAGCCTCAGACTCACAGCACAGTCCTTTGAGACAAACTCCTGTCCCTGCCACTTCACTCCTGCCATGTTTTAATGAGCATCTTCCACAGACTGAGAGCATTAGTGGGAGCATCAGAAAGGAGCCAGCAGCATGCTGCAAATCTCCTGACTTCAGGAATGACCTCCAGGATGGGCTCCTGGAGCTGGGTGAGCCCAAGTGCTGCCCACCCATGTCCACAAGACCACAGTGTGACCAACATGGGTTTTTCCCTGTCATCCCACAGGTCCTTCATGCCCTCAAACATTCTGCATGAAGCATCTGGGAGTAGAGATTAAATAAGGAACAACTTCCTATAGAGGAGTCTGCAACTCCAAAATATACTTAGAGGTTGTAAGAAAAGAATATTAAAAACCTTTAAATCCAATGTTCCTTTCTGGCTGATAGATTGTGTAAGTTTAGTACATGGAGGAGACTGGGGGTCACCCACTGCCATAACTGAAATAATGATTATTTTAAATTTGCTGGTTTGTGCTGGCTTTGTATAAACAAACACATATATGTTTATAGAAGGACAGAAAAGCTTGTTTTGGGCAGGACCATAAAGATCAGCTAGTTTCAATACATTCCCTGTGAGCAGGGATGCCACACACCAGACCAAGCTGCTCCAAGTCCCATCCAATCTGGCTTTAAAACTTCTAGGGATGAGGACTTCCCTCTCTGGATTTACTTATACATACAGGTGTGTATATATATATCTATTATATATATATATATATATATATTATATATATATATATATACACACATACACATACAGAAAGATGTCACTGGATCAATAAATTACCAACATAATAAACAGCAAGTGAATTTACTCCTGATGGAAGGATGCACAGAGTTTAGAACCTTCTGTAAGTGAGACTATAGCACGTAAAGATGAGATCTCTTGGATCATCAAATGAAGCATGAGAGAGATCCAAGAATGTTCAAAAAAATTGGACAAAAATAGAAGGAAAAAGACAAAGTGTGAACTTTTTTGCAATGTTTGCCATTAAGGGGTCCATCATGGGAATGAAGAAGTCCATAAATAATGTTCTGTTGAAGCCTGCACTGCCTTCCTTTCTCAGGGGTCATACTGCTTTTTCACTCTCTTCCAGGCATTCTTCTCCAAGTTCATCAATGTGATTTATCCCAGAAGCCTGTGGTCTCAGGGGAAATGGCAATCAGCATTTTTCCCCCCATTCCTCATCCCTTGTTTTTCCGCTGCCCGTGTGGCCAGAGCAGCAGCTGCTGCTTCCAGTGCTGGCCCTGCTGCCTTCAGCAAACCCCTGCCCCAGAGCACACCCCACTCAGCTCCTTATTTTCCTTTTAAGCTGTTTTCTTGGGGAAAAAAAGGCATATTAATCCTTATTAACCAGTGGCTGTTACAAACAGCCCCTGCCTCCACAGCCACCCTGTGCTGCAGGAGGAGCTCCTCCAGCTGCAGCTTTATTTAGGCAACTGCAATTCTCAGTGTATGCAGATTTATCTCAGGGTTTTTTTTTAAAGTCTTTTGTTTTTATTATCACTAATAAAAATGCCTCCTCCTCAGCACACTTCTTTTCAGCTACAGTACCCTGAGAGCTTAAAAACAGCTCCTCAGACAAGCAAACCCCTGCTAATATTATCACCGTGTATTTTTAATTTCTCCGTGACAACTTGCAGCTGCAATTACAGAACGTGAACAAAAAAAAATCAACTATTCATATTTTTAATGAATAAGCATTACAGATAAAAGATTATTATTCATTTTGCCTTTATGAATTTCCTGAATAGAGGAAATTGCTTACAGCCAAGGGAATGAGTAGCAGCAACAAGGAATAACAGAAGCACTTGGAAGTGCTCATGCCTGGTTAACCTCCTCCCACAATGAATTTTTCTTCCCAGTCTCAGAAAGACCCCAATCCACCCTGCTCAGTTATTGACCTGAACACACTGGACAGACACAAATGAAATATATATTCCCTTCTCCTCCTGCAGGAAAGATTATGGCAATCAAGAGCTGATTTAGCCCTTCAATAAACTCCAGCTGCAGCTGATTCATGTTCCCATCAGTTCAGACATCTAACTGTGGCAGACAGCATGAAATGCTTTAATATTTTAAGTCAATAATTATTTCAATAGGCTAAAGGTTTCAAAGCTGCTCATATTTCAATATTAGTATATTTTAAGAGAGGTATCCACTTAGTTTCTTCTTTTTTGTTATCACATATATATCTATATAGCCTCATATACACTTTTTAAAAAAGGTTATTTATAGAGCTCAGCTTCCTGTGACCTTTTCACCAACCCCATCTGGAAAACCTTTCTACCATTTTAATTAACCCAGGGTACTTTTCCAGCCTGAGTTATTGATCTACACAGTTTCACCCTGCAGAGCACTCTCAGATCCAGAAGCCCTGCAGGTGCATCACCAGCGTGCTTTTTTCACACAATTGTACATACACCCTGAAAAAACAACAAAAATATGTCTCAGCCTATTATCCACTACTGTGACAGCTCAAATGGATTCAATACAATCAAGCAGAGCTGGGGATGGCTGTCCTTTGGTGGGAGCACCTCCTACCATAATAAAGCACAGAGCTGGCAAACAAGTAAGGTTTCAGATGTGGACTTCTTTACAGAACCCAAGCAGCAGCTCCCTTTTCAGTCAGATTTGACACTGCTGCTGCTGCTGGCATCTCAGGGAGCTGCTCAAGCTGGAAATCCAGTCATGAGTGGCTCCAGATGTCCCCTGCCTGACAGGGATGCTCAGGTAGGAACACTGTGGATTGGTTCGTCTGGGGCTAAACCATGCCAAGGTTTCCCCAGATAATGCTCTGGGAAGGGTTTCAAAAGGGGCTGGATGGAATCAGAGGCTACAAAGCTCCACACCTTAATCCGAAAAGTATCCCAAGAAATCCACTTTAGTTGTGGGAACTAGAGAATGCAGCCACGGGAAGCAGATGCCAGCTGTAGCCTGATGCTGATGGAGCAGCAGAGGATGGAAATGGATGGGACAAGTCCTCATCCCCCACAGGCCTGGCTTTAGTCACACCCGGAATCCTAACAGCATTTTTAAGAGCTTACTCAGGTGCAAAGCAGAGTCACCCTGAGAGGAGGACACTTCTGACCACGGCTGGATGAGACTTGGAGCAACCTGGTCTGGTGGAAGGTGTCCCTGTCCATGGCAGGGAGCTGGAATGAGATGATCTTTAAGGTCCCTTCCAACCCAAATCATTCCGTGATTTCAATGATTTCAGGGTCTGACACCCAGCAGATGTCACCTGCAAGCAGGCACGGACTGGATTACAGATGTTGGGTGTGGTTGGGAAAGGGAAGCTGATCCCTGTAAATAATGGTATTGATTGGAACACTGGAGTTCATGGGAACTGGGATCACTGGGCACTCAGGCAGGATCCTCCCTGCAGGGCTGCAAAAGCCTCAGCTGCCAAAAGCTGACCTTGGTGATGTTCCCACGCTGAGGAACAGCCAGCCTCTGCCAGCAGCAGATGCTACAGCAGCACGGACACGCAGAGCTTCCACTGGTATCTGCACATGGATACAAGGCAGGCACAGGCTATTCCCGGCAGGAATGCTTCCAGCTGAGCCCGGTGACAGAGCACAACTCATCTGCTGTCCAGTCCTGCTCGTAACTCCAGCAACACCACCCAAACACTGAGCAGTGGGGAAGAGATTGCTGCTGGAGCAGATTCCCTGTCCAGAGAGCCTGGTACCCTCCATGGTGACCTGTGCCAGGAATACTGGGAGCAAGTGCAAGCCAAAACCCTAAATGCCTCAATTAAAGTCACTGATGTGTTACCAAAGGAGCTGCCAGGCATCTCCCAGGGATGTGGCCTCCTCTTTTACGAAGTGCAAAGTGGAAAGCTTTTAGCAGGTAGACTGTATTATTTTTCCACTCCACTTGGACTTCTCCTGGAAACAAAGGTTCCTTATGTGCTCCTTGCCTTACATTGTGCTGTAATGTGGCTCCTTTGTAGAATCTGGGGCTGGGAACAGCACGTTTTTGGGCAAGCCCCCACGCTGGTTTGTAGCAGTAATAGATATTGCAATTACAGGGCTGTTTCTGCTGAAATAAGAGTTCCTTAGTGGATTGGTTCATTCAGGTCCAGGGAACACAGGTAGGCAGAAAACCCTTATTTTCTGACCGAGTAGGTGTGTGACTTCTCTATCAGATGCTTGCCTATCAAAAGGTACATTTAGAGATTAGCTGGGAGGGTGTTAACAACAGGAGGTGATGAAAACAAGCGCCCTGAGCGCTGGGCTGGGATGGCAGCCTGGCAGGTCCAGACTGTTCACATCAAAAAAACAAAAACTGGGCAGCCTGGTGAAGTGTCCATATGGCACACGGATCCCTGCAGAGTGAATTTAAAAGCAGATGTTACCTATCATTTGGTTTGCCTTCTTAAAAGTGATTCATAAGCCAAGGGAGCTTGGTTTTGGGAGACAGCACTGGGATGGGAGCTCCATGCTCAGCATCTGGCTCTGGATGGACCCTGCAGGAAGGGGTGGCTTGCCCAGGACACAAGGGCTATTGAAATTGTCATTTTTTTCAGACACCAACCACATGCTTTTCTTTGCAGATATAAGGGAAATGGCTTTGGTCACCATTCAGTGGTTCTCAAAACCCTGAAGTCCTTAATGCTGGAAGGACCAGGCAGCAAAACATGACAGCTGACCTGCAAGCATGAAATGCAAAGCTTGGCTTTGCAGCTGATCCCTCAGCTGCTACTTAAAAGCCGTGTTGTTTTGCAAAGCCCAAAACCTCATACTTTCTCCTTATTGGATTAGAAACTGGGGGGGAAAGCACATTGCTGAAGTTCCTGAGCACAATGGAGATTGCTAGCAGTGAGTTCCCAAGGCTGGGCTGTTTTTGACACACAGCAGAGCTCACACTGGCCACACCACCATTTCTCCTCATGTTCATATGCTCCCTGCTCAAGCAGCACATAAAACAGCCATCATCCCAGCATGCCAAGAGGAAGGCAAGGCACAGCTCCAGCTATCCATGAAGAATCCTGCCCCAGCACTGCACATCATGAGCCACAGACCTATTGACCACCAGGAAACATTTCAAAGGCAACAGATTTAATGTCTGTACAGGGGATTCTATCTCCTCACCATCTCCTGATAGCATCCAGAGAGCAGCTCGGATGAAATGCATTAGCTGCCCCAAGTACAGCAAAAACAAATGCTGTGATAAATCTTATAAGCTGCCAGAGGCCTTTTTATTGTTCCTCAGGCTCACAAGTTTCCACTACTTCATAAAGCAGCAGGGAGGGGATACAGCCGCCGTCCATGTGAGGGGAAGGCACAAAAAGCTCAGGCAACATCAGTGGGCAAAAGCCTGCACCCATCCTGAGTCTGGGGGGCTGGGGACACTGCACAGCCACTCACCTCCTGCTGCCACCTCCCCAAATCCCAAAGAACTTGTCAGCTGCTGGAGTCTGGGCAGAGGCACCCAGGGAAGGTTACCTGCTCTGGTTTCACAGGCTGAAAACAGGCTGCTGCACATCACAGGCAGGATGCAGGGCAGGATGGAGGTTGCTCTAATGTCTTCTGCATCACTAACTCAGAAGTGAAAAGGCTGTGAAGCCCCATTGGGAGCAGTAAATGTAATTTCCTCAAAGCCTGGGCATGGCAAGCGTTGAGGAATGTCTGGGGCAGCATCTCCTCTGAACCCATCCCTCCAGCAGCAGGGATGCAGGCTGGGAGCAGCCTGTGGGATCAGGGAGAGGCAGAACTTGTGCTTCAGGGGCAAGCAAAGCCACACCAAACTCAGCAGCTCCACTGAACACCTAAAGCTCTGTCAGCAACCACCAGAGCATCACTCTCATTCTGCAGGGATGGAGATGCCACCGTGACCCACCCCACTGTGAGGAGAGCCAGAGAGGGGTCCTGGGTCATGCTGGGGCTCCTCCCATCCTCTCCAAACCAAGGCATCCCAGCCCCCTGCCCGGTGCACAGCACCACACACAGAGCATTTCATTACAAGCCTCCGAGTGACAAGGAGTGTTAAGCAGATATAAAGGACATCAGTCATTCACCCATCTGCTGGAAAGTCTAGTTGCTGGCAGAAAATAGAGAGGATTGTTATGGCAAGATCTACCATATGGCACCATTATGTGGAGCTTTGCAAGTGCTTTTTCTGAGTGTGCAAGCAAGATTTCAGCCTTTGAAGAAATGCTGTATTGTTAGCCTGGATAGCAGGAGCCTCTTGAAAGAAGCTGTGGCAGATGGCACAGCTTTGTTCTCTTGGTTCGCAGGCAGTTCGTGCAACCCCACATTTCCTCCTCTCTGGGGCACAGTGATCAGTGATGCTCCTGATGTGTCCTATGGGAGGCTCCTGAAACTTCCTAAATCCAGTGGATGCTGCCTGGCAGGTGCCACACCTCTGCAGGAGCCTCAGGAAGCAAACAGTGCCTACCCGAGACGGCAGGACACAGAAAGCTGCACAAAATCATAAAGCATTGTCCCAGCCAGAGGAGCTGCAAATCAGTAAATCTTGCTGAAATTCTCTGCTTTTGTTTGTGCCTCTCTGCCAGCACCTGCTCCTCCCTGGGTGGCTGAGCCTGGCCGGAGCCCCGGCAGGACAGGGGGACAAAGAAAATCCTTTCAGACAGGGCCGGTGCCCGCTTGAGCGACATCCCAACAATGCTCCAACAAAACCCATTCACACCAGGCTGGGGAGAGGCAGAGAAAGGGAAAAGGTTCCTCTGGGAGGAAGCAGTGATCAGTCATTGACCACAACAACAACATCTGCATCTGCCCTGAGCCAGGGAAAAGCCCCTGCCTGCTGCATGAGGCTGGCTGGGACAGGGAGCATCGTCCCTGCAGTCTGGGATGAAGATCAGGCATTTCTTATTGCTGAAATTTGTGCCCAGGTGAAAAAAAATCCCATTTTCCTGTTGCTTCTAATGCAAATAAGTGAAAAACACTTGCAAAGACACAGAATAAACCCCTAACTATTTATCTGTTCTATTTACCTATCCCAATTAAAATCCAAAGTGTCCATCTAACACAAAACAGGCCAAAAAAAACAGACCCTGGGAGAGCAGCCCAAGCCTTTAGCTGACCTTGGAGTCACAGCTGCTCCACATCCCTCTGCAGCTCAGGCCCTCATCCTTTGCTGCTGGCATGGGACAATCACCAATTTCTCACACTATGGATGTTTCCTGCCTGAGATCAACAAGGCACACTTAAAACCACACAAAGCTCAGGGAATATTTTGCAGGATGGCTCCAAAAAGAAAGGGACTTTGCCCTTCAATGTAAGCAGCAGGCTGGGATCTGTGGAGAAGATCTGTGGAGCAGGAATCCCACTCTGTTGTGTTTGTGGGAGGATTGTCCATGCCTGCTGCTGCAATGTCCCCAAAGATCCCCCCCATCCCAGGCCTGAAATCCTCTATCCCTGCACTCTGATCCCTGATGCAAACCAGTAGAGTAGAAAAGTCAGGATAAAGCTGGAAGGGAAGAGTTGGCAAAGGATCAACTCCAGCTGGCAAAGCCTCCAGATCCCCTCCAACCCCTTTAACTTCCCTCAGCCCAATGGGCTGAGACAGCCAAGGACTTTGGAGGGAGCCTCAGTCCCACAGAGCAGCACAAGCCATCCCACCCAGGAGGGCCAAGCACCATGGCATGGGGCTCCTGCAGGCATAAAGATCAGCCCAGCACCTCTGAGTGCTTTCTCTGTCTCTCTTCCAAATGTTACACAGAGGGTTTGTACAGGAACAGTGGGATACTTTCCAAACCATTTAACTAATGCTGAAATTTAACACCCGACACCAACAGGTTACAAGAGAGCAAGAAGGAGCCGTTGTAAGCACCGAGGGGGGATTTGCAACTGCACTGCCCTGAATGGGAATCTGCCTCCTTGTGCCCACAGGGCAGAGCTTGGCTTCCCCCTCCCTCTCAACCCTCTTGGGTTGAGATCTGCCTGATGGGTTTTTTGGGGAGCCAGGGGTTTGCAGCTGCTTGCACAGGAGCATAGTGGGCACCCTCTGTCCCCCTCCCTGCATGGCTTCAGTCCCCAGGGAGCTCCTGCTGCCAGCAAGCCCTGCAGCAGCAGCTGCCTCTGGGCCTTGTTCTCAGCCTTGGCTGGGGAAAAATAACTAAAAATCTCCACAGCATGGAGAAGGGCTGGGCCACACCAGGCTGTGCCCCAGGCTGGACTGGCTGGTGCCTTGCTGCACACACAGAGGTTCCCTGTGGCACTGCCACTGCACAAAGCATCTGGAGGAGTTTGGAAGAGATGTTTTGAAAATCCTGGGCTGAGATGAAGTGCACAGGCTCAGTGAGGCTCCAGCAAATGAGCATCCAGAGATGCCTCCTTCAGCCCAACAAGGCTTTGGCTGGGGCAAGGGAAAAGGGATCCATGGGAAAGAATTTCCCCAGGATAATCTGATTTGGCCAAGTTATCAACGGAGAATACATTGGGACAAGAGACAGACACTTCTGAACAAAGCCAACCTGACCAGAAGAGTTCTGCTGCAGGGATATTTCATCCCCACTGTGCTGTGTTGGTGTCCTGGTCTGCCACACCCTTGGAGAAGGATGTCTTGGCAAAATCAGCTTTTATAACACAACCTGGAGCTTTCCTCTACCAAGAGGCCTGGATCAACAGGTCCAAGCTGCCTGGCATCTAATGGGATGTGCTGTACCTTGAGGTGTGACCAGCGTCACAATTCCCACCTCCCTCTACGCATCCAAGCACTGTAGGAAAACCTCATTTCACTGCTGACTGAATTCAAAGTAGAACACCATCCAAAATACCACACCAAAATATTTCTGCTTAGAGGAAATTAAAGCTTTTTTTGGCTGGCAATTTTTTTCTTAATCCATGTTTTTCCAAGTTTTGGAACCAAGGGATAAAGAAACAATATCCCGACTTTCCAAATCTCAATGAAGCCCACACCTGACAATTTCTGTGAAGCTGAGTGCCCAGCAAATAAAGTCACTTTGCATCTGTGGGGAACATCCTGCTTTACCAGCTTGGACCCAGCCCCCTGCTATAAGAAATTAAGAGTTTCTAATGAGAGAGACCACCCCAAAGTGGCAGGACCTCAGGGAGGAGCAGAGCCCAGGCTTCAGCAACAGCTCATGCCGAAGTTTGCCTGAAAGCTCAAAACCAAGACTGGAGAGACTACAAAGAGTGGGTTGAGGGGAAAGAGGGAGAAACCCCAAAACTAACACTGAAATTAAGAAGCATCCCACTTACCACCAGCTCAGTGAACATGGCATCCAGCTCCTCCACGGGCGGCATGGGCAGCGAGGGCTCCATGGTCTGCAGGGCGAAGCTGCTGTCATTGCGCAGCCGGTACGTGATCTCGGGGTGCTCGCTGCTGCGGAAGCAGCAGAAGATGAAGGAGATCCCCCGGCCGCTCCTCTTCCTCGGGGCCATGGCCACAATCCTGCGTGTCCCTCCCTGCTGGGCACTAGATCCTGAAGGGGAAGAGAAGAGAGGAGGCTGGAGCAGGAGCCCCGCAGCGCTGCGCTCCCGTCCCGCGGTGGGAGGAGGGACCGAGCCACCCACGCGCTCGGCACCGAGGGGAAGAGCACAGACGGTTTTCGTGCCAAATATTTCTGCTCAGATTTGACGTTTACAGTCCTGGCAACCTTGAGGACCACGCAAATTAAAAAAGATGCATTTGCTTTGCCTTGTGCCAGAGCTGGCAGCCGCAGGGGTCACGCCGCTGTCCCCATGGGATGAGGAGTCCTGGGCCCCACCGGTGCTGCCAATTGCAGCAAAGCTGTACCAACCTCCCCATGCCATGGCAGCCAGGCCCCCTCATACCCACACCTCACATCCCTTGGAGCCACCAGGTCTCCACCATGGACAATTCAATCCTTGAAGACCTCATGTGGCTCAGCATGCCCCATGCTACACACAGCAGCAGGGCTGAAAAAATATCCTGCACACTTCCCCCAACTCTTAAACGTGTCCCTAAACATCCACCGGCAACCCCCTGTACGGCAGCTCTTTTTCATGGAAAGTTTTGCTTGGCTTTAATTAGATAAACCTTACTTGCAGCTCCAGTAAATATTTACAAGAGGCGATTTCAGCTGATAAAAATCACACGGGGCCGGTAGCTCAGATTTTCCTAAGCAGTGCTGACGTCGGGCATCGCTCGCCCTGGCAGCTGCTTGGGTTTTGCTGATTTCTGAAACTCTGGTTGGGAGCAAAGGTCAGGGCAGGAATCATGTGCCCTGTCTGCCTAATGACAACAAGGATCAGGTAAAAACTGCCCCAAAATTGGGACTCTTCAGTCAGCAACACAAGAGGAAAGTCACCTATGAGGAATGAGGAGTGTGGAGAAACACTCTAATGAGAAAAATCAACCAGCAAAGTAGGGAATTTTTGAAAGCCTAAACATTTGTCTTACAAAGTTACACACCCACATATTTTATCTCCGCGAAACAAGACACTGAGATGTTCAGAGACTGGACAAACAGCCAAGGTTCAAATATGGATGACTCAGATTTATTAACAAAGCTATGAAGAGACTCGGGGAAAAAAAGGTCAGCATTTGGAAAGGAGTGTCTGATCTCCCTGGAGCCTGCCATTCCCTCCAACTATGGATTTATACAGCAGAATAAACAGCTGCTGTGCCCTGCGGAGAGCCAGGGCTGAGGTCAGACCCGAGGTCAGACCCTGCAGGACCACAGCATGGCAAACACTGCCCTCTGAAAGCAGGGAGCTTGCAGAAAATTCAAGCTCTACCCACAGTTCTTTAACAGAGGATTTGACCCTTGAAATAATCTTGATGGCACGTTTCTAGCACATGGTATAATCATCTGCTGAACCACGGACGATGGGAAACAGCTATTGGATCTTCACGCAGGATAATCCCAGCCTGTGCAACTGCCCTGGGCCCAGCCTGGAGAGTCTCCCCCCTTCCTGAAGGGTCCCAAATCTCATTTCACATTTTTACATCTTGGATGTAGAAATATGCAGCCGCTGGAGGAATTTCAGCTGCCATGAGAGCTCTCTCATCACGGCTCCCCGGCAGCCAGCACCGCAGCAAATCCATTAGCTGCCTGCTGGCATCCCCTCGGTGTCAGCAGGGCTTGGGGACCTGCTGCAGAGCTTCTCTCCTAAAGAAGGAAGGGAAACAAAAAGCCAAAGACACACGGATTTCTGATCACTCCAATATGGGGGAAAACGCTGCTGGTTTGGGTTTTAAAGAGCCACAAGGAGCAGGGTGCAAAGGGAGATGCTGCTGCTGGCTGCTCAGTGCTTTGTGCCCAGCACAGGAGCTCTGTTCCAACCTACACTGAGTCCTCAAATGTGCAAAGTTTGGTGATTCCAAGTCCATGGGTAAAGTCACACCATTCCCAAAGCAGCTCCTGCTCCAGGAGCTGGTGTGGAGCAAACAGACCCAACTCTTCCACAGGGCATTTTCCATCCCCTTTTCAACACCATGTCAGCCTCATCCCTGAAACCTGCTGCAACATACAAGCTCTGAGTTGGGCTTACAAAAACGTGTGGAAAGCTTTTATCAGAACAACACCTGCTCTTCAGAGATGCACACTCCTGACAATGTTTTATGAGGAGTCTGAATGACAGACCAAAAGGCAAGGTTTTATTTTGGGGTTTAAAGCAGACAGCCATACAGCAACCAAGACAAGGTACTTTTGAGCTGCTTCCAGCTCTGGAGCTACTGAGGTTCCTCATTTTCATCTATAAACAATTTTAAAAACCAAACCACCCTATAATGTAGACTGAGTGGGCTGTAGGTTATTAGCAACCAAGGCTAAAAAAAGGTTAGGGAGAGAATATGTTAGCTACCAGGCAAATAGCATTAAACCTTCAGAAGGCTGATGAATATTCATTGACAAGATGGATCAAAATCAAAACACAGCTCCCTGGCAGGTCCTTGGGAGCTGCAGACAGAGCAGCTTGCATCGGTCAGAACAAAGTCCAGCTACACAGCCTCCTCCTCCCCTGCAAATCCTGCAGAAATCGGTTATTCAAGAAGAAAAGCAGCAGCCCCTGGCAATCTGGAGGCTTGTGTTAAGAAGAACAGAAGGGACAAGGTTTACGCCACATCATATGTTAAGTGTCCTGCTCCCACCTCCTGCTTGTACCTTTGACTGCTAATTAGATCAATAAATTTAAGTCAGATTGTGATCTGATGGTGCCTTCTGGCCTCTACTATTGAGCAGGCCAGAATAAATTAAGCTTAATTGCCCCTGTATGAACAGAGCCAGGGATGATAGGTTGGGAAGGGTCACTGAGGGAACTTGCAGCCAAGCCCAAATCTCCATGCAGGGCTGATGGGGCTGAATCATTCCCAAACAACTCTGTTTTCACAGAAACAAGGGTGAAAATGTGTTTGTGATGGGTTCAAACTGGAAACCCAGACTGAAGAGAAGGAGGAGAAGGAGTTTAGCTCATGCGTGTGACTAGGACGGATGGAGGCCACCTGGATCAGTGATACCCAGAGACAGAAGTTTAGTTCTCCCCAGCCCTACAATGAAAAGCATCAAGCCTGCATCGCCCTGAGCAGTGTTTAAATGAAATCAGTCATTAGGAGAAAATTGGAGCCTGGTGTCACTTCCGCCTTTGCTTTAAGGAAAGGAGAGCAGCAACTACCACTTGCATATTCAACAGCCTCCTCAGCAAGCTAAATTAAACTGGAGCAACGAGCTGCCAAAGCCTGTCTGTGACCGATGCCCCAACCAGCTGGTTGGGAGCCAGCACCGGTATTGCAGCACTGCGGTCTGCAGCCTAAAAATACCCAACAAGGGCACAAACACATGCAGGGCCCGCACGCTCCCCTTCACACCCGCCTCCTCCAAACCCACCCCAGAGCCAGCAGCTAAATCCTCAAACATGAATATTAGCTTGTTGTTTTCCTGGCTCCCCTCCCAGAGTGAGGATGCAAGATCCTGAGCGAGCTGTGTCTCTGAATGTGGAGCTTTATTCCAGGTGGTTTTGGTGTAACAGCGCTCACTGACCGCCTCTGCCTTGGTGTCCTCACCAAGTTGGGAATTGATGTCTTCACCAATTTCAGCACCTTGGGCCATGCCAAGCTCGGCCTGCCTTTACTCTGCAAGAGCTTCAGCACAGCCTGGGATGCTCCCAAACAATGGAAATATTCCAACTCTCATCCATCACTGCAAAGCAACGTCCTTGGCTGGTGATGGTGGCTTCAGCACGGACTTTAGGGAGACACCACCACTGTCACCAAGTGTTAGAGCCAGGTGACCTGAACCCTTTTCTCAGCTCTTAGAAAGCAGGAATTTGGCATTCCACACGGTGCACCCTATAGTTGTCCCACCCCACCACTGAGCAATGCTCATCTTCCCTCAGGGTTTCTCCCCATGAATTCAACACCCAGAGCAGGGCACAGTGCAAGCCACCTCGCACCATTTCTCTAAATAAACAATTTCAGATGATTTTTCCTCCCATGTAAGTCACATTCAGACCTCCACAGCAATAAAAACTGGATGCTCCCACACCATTTTGCAGATCAGCTGTACATTTGCAGCATTCCCTGAGAAGCACCAAAGCCCTTCTCAGACACGTTTTGATTTTTCACCTTACAGACCCAAGACAGTCAGCACCTTCCTTGGCTCCACTCAGCAGCCCAACCTCTTCTTGGGTTTGGTTCTGACTGTGAGCCCACCAAAGTGTGCTCATGGTGCTCTGCCCATCCAAAAGGCAGCTGCACATCCCTCCCAAGACAGAGAAGTGCTCCTCCACTTCACATTTGCAGCAAATGTGCAAATGAAAATGTGCAATGGTGCATGAAAATACTTTTTACTGGGGGGGGGGGGGGGGTGTCTAAGTATTATTCAATTTTAAAAATATAAGGTTTGACATTGAGCTCCTGCATGAATGAAAAGCTCAGAAATAGGATTGCCTTCCCCTGAGCAGGAATCATCTTCTCTCCAGCACAGAAGCTTAAAGGATCTGAGCCCATTACCAGCATCTCCACTGTGCTGAGCATGGTGCTGGTATCCCCAGCACAGCTGCTCCTTTTTAAAGCAACCAGAATGATTTTTTGGCCACAAACTCTCCTGCTGATTTCTAAAAACCCTTTTCTCCACTGTAAAGCTGTTTTTAGGCATTGGCTGTACAGGGGAGCAATGTTTGTGTTTGGTGGAAATCAGTGCATGTCATCAGGAAGGAGCAAAAAGCCCAACACGTTCAGCTAAAAGGCTTTAAACTATTGATTGCCTTTTTTCCACCCATCTACTCTGAGAACAGCAGCCCAAAAGGGATGGGAACAGAACCCTTTCCATGATGCAGCTGCCAGGAGGAGCCTGACTCATCACCAGTGCATCACAAGAGCTCTGATTCTCAGCACAAGCAAATCTCAAAGACTCGGGTTTCATGGATTTATAAATACACCTGCCAAATCCTGAATTGCCCCGATCCTCTTCCCTCATCCCAGAAATCCTATTACACTCTACGATCCCAACAAAAGGAGTGTTTTGTGTCTCCATACCTTGCCTGGGCTACCTGGTACCTGAAGGCCACCAGGACCCTGCCCCTGATGCCATGAGGAGATGGCTGCTGCTCTGCTCACTCTAGCAAAGCCCCATCTGCCAGCATCATCAAAAACCCAGTGCTTGCCTAAAATGTGTCACCTCCTCTTTCTATTTTTACCATTTGTTGTGGCATTTGTCACATCCTGAAGCATACATCTGGACCTGCTGTCTCACAAGAAAACATTTCACTCAGCTCAAGGGCAGACGAGCTTTGGGGGCTTGATGGCCACATCCAGCAAGAAAAATTAGACCAAGTTTATTACAGAGCCAGTGAGGGAAAGACATAGCTTAATGAATTCGTAACACTCCAGAAAAGCCCTCCTTTTTCCACTTTAAACTTACACCTATCAAAGGTGCTGGGAGAGATTTTTTTGTTTGTGTCTGCATGGGGCTCCCACCTGGAGGTGTTGATGCTATTCAGGGAAAAGAGCAACAACCTCCAGGGTGCTGTGAGAGTGCCATGGCCTGGCCTGCCTGTCACCCCTCCAGCACATGAGGGAGGTCCCTGCCAAGGGAAGCACACACACTGCTGGCTCTGTAATCCACTTTTCAGGGGGAAGAGTGTGGAGCACAGCAGGGTGAGATGGGATCTGTCTTAACACTCTCCAGCTGAAATCAATCCTCGCTCGCTTTGCCAAGCCAGGCAAAGTCTGGAGCAGGGGATGGCTGATGGTGAGCTGCAGGATGTCCATGGCAGTTGTGATAGATAAGTAATGCCTTGATTGACTGCCACAATTAATGGACAAATATCATGTACATAGGTTAAGAAAAGTTTTATAGATTTATAGTTATGGTGTATCCCAATGGTTATCATGTGACAGATGGGGTTGGGACATCTGGGAGGGCTGGCTTGTCACTGTGGTGACATCAGACCTCCAACCAGGATGTCCACCACTGGACAGTGAAGAAGGGGCTGATGGACAGAACTTTGGGAAGGGTTAAAAGGGAAAAAACCATTGTGAGGGGGCTGAGCAAATGGTGGGGAAAATCTTTTGCTCCCGGCACCATAACCTTTTCTCTTCATTCAGTCTTCTGTTGTATTTTTGATAAGGTTTAATAAACCTTCCTAAACTATGAAAAGTGAGTGGCTATCTCACACAGGCCATGGAGATAAGCTTGGATCCAAGGAGAAGCTGAGGGATTGCAGCATCCATCAGGAGCTGGTCCAGGGAACCCCACACAGCCCCTGTGGTGCACGGCTCAGTGCACACATTAATCCAACCAGGAAAGATGCTGCTGCAGCAAAACTTTGTTTGGTTGTGATAGATGAGTAATGCCACTGATTGTTGTGATAGATGAGTAATGCCTTGATTGACTCTCACAATTAATGGACAAATATAACGGATATAGGTTGATAAAAGTTTTATAGATTTATGGTTATGTTGTACCACCTTGCATGGTTATCAAGGGACAGCTGGGGTTGGGACATCTGGGAGGGCTGGCTTGTCACCGTGGTGACATCTGCCTTCCAACCAGGATCTCCACCACTGGACAGTGAAGAAGGGGTTGATGGACAGAACTTTGGGAGGGGTTAAAGGGTTAAAAAGGAAAAAACCTCCATTGTGAGGGGGCTGAGCACATGGCGGGGAAAATCTTTTGTTCCCAGTGCTGTAACCTTTTTTCTTTATTCAGTCTTCTGTTGTATTTCTGATAAGGTTTAATAAATCTTCCTAAACTATGAAAAGTGAGTAGCTATTTCTCACACAGGCCATGGAGACAAGCTTGGATCCAAGGAGAAGCTGAGGGATTGCAGCATCCACCAGGAGCTGGTCCAGGGAACCCCACACAGCCCCTGTGGTGCATGGCTCAGTGCACACATTAATCCAACCAGGAAAGATGCTGCTGCAGCAAAACTTTGTTTGGTTTTTGAGGATTAAAAACCAAACCTTGCTGGAAGTTTCCCAGCCATCTAGACGGTGAGCAGCACAGTAACACAGGAGGTCACAAGTTCTCCACTAAAAGGGTAAATTTCATCAGGGACAAGCTGAGATCCCCCAAACCACTACAGATCACTTCTTACAGGAGCTCCAGCAGATCAGCTCAGGCAAATACCATTCATTTCAGGAACAAGGACAACAACATGGAGCCACAGACAAGACCCACTTTGCAAACCTATATACATATATATATTTCTTGATATTCACTAGGGTGAATGAATGACCCAATTTTACAGACACACGCATTCCATTTTCCCAGAAACCAGGCAGATTCGTGGTCCTCTTTTCACAGAATCAAACCAAAATAAGTGGGGTGGGCTGGCACTGGTGGGAGGAAGAAACACTTTTCACGTCACATATCACTCACTCTTTTATATGTTCTCCATGATTTGCACCCTGAAACCCAGGCACAACAACACTTATCCAAGCCCAAGAGATTTTCCGGGAAGGCAGAGCTGGCTCTCCAGGAAGGATGCTGGGGCATTCCCTGACCTCACTGTGTCCCAGCCAAGTTCTAAAAGGCAGCACAGGAAAAAAAAAAAAAAAACAAAAAAAAAAAATCCCCAGCAGAAAGGAAAGGCAGCATGAGGGGCTGCAGGTCCTGGTGCTCCCTCCACCTCACTCTTGTTTTGGGCAGCAGCTGTGAGTGCTGCATTGTGGTGGGGCTCAGAGGGGCAGACACAGCCCTTTCAGAGCTGGGGTTACCTGCAGGGAAGGATCAGCACCCACCCAAGGCTCTCCTGAAAGCCTGAAGCCTTGCAGTAAAGATCCTCCCAGAATTTCTCCAGTGCCATTTGAACCTGGTCTGGGAGTGCCTGGGCTGGGTCATGCCCAGTCTTGTCCAGGCAGCCCCCAAGGACAAAACCAGGTAAGAGAGAGGGATTCAAGATCCCCTGGGCAGCTCAGGGGGCTCCTACAGCCTCACTGAGCATCCCAGGGGAGCATCCCCTTCCATTCCAGCTCCATCCCCATCACAAGCACAAGCACCAATCCAGCCCCAGTCCCTCTCCACCGCTGGTTTTGGTCCCAGCTGGGAGCAAACTGCTCATTCAAAGCACAGCACACCTCCAGAAGGTGCTAAAACCAGCTGTTAAGCCCGGGTTTGAACTGATTTCCAACAGATATCACAAGTTCTGACTCCTCCCTTTGACCATGCAAATGCTGTTAATACAAACTCAGCAGCCTGGCAAGAGAGAGAGGAGCTGCATTTCCCACTGGAGGAGGATATTTGTTTGCCCAATTAGCCTTTTCCTGGAGAACAACAGTTCAATAACAGCCTTCCTTTATTTTAATTCTTCTCCTTTTTTTCATCCCTGCTCCTCCAATGAATATTTGGGCTGCGCCTGTCATTTATTGTATGCAAACCCTCAAATGCTGAGCTTTCCATTTCATTGCTCCCCATTTCAGCAGTGATCCCTGGGGTGAGACTGGCTGAAGGCAGGCAGGTTTGTTGGTTTTTTTTCCTCTTCTAAAGCCTCTTAATTTGGCTGTACAAAGTGGAGTTTCCAAGTTTCTCAGCAGATGCTTCCAGTCCATCACCAGAACAACATCTGCTATGGGGCCACCAACAGGACAAGGCAACAAGGAGCTGCTGGCTGAGTCCCAGAGGGCTTTTTTTGGGTGGTGTTTGCAGTTTTTTAGCATTATCTGTGCTTAAGGTGTGGCTACTGGAACCACAGGTATTGAGGCATTTTGTGGTGTGGAGCAAGCTGGTTTCTTTCTCTCTCAAACTGGAAACTGGATGAAGGCTGCTGTAAATAGGAGTCCTTCCCAGCAGGGACCCTGATGGCTAAATATCATTAAACTTCAAGATACCATTAAATTCAGGGTACTGAAGGTGCCCACAGCAAACAAAACACACTTGTCAGATCTCTCAGCTGGCCTACCCATCTGCAATGCTGATTTTCTTTTAAAGATTTTTAAATTCTGATGTTAATCCAGAGTGATTTCCCCCCCTTAAGTACAAACCTGGGGTTGAGAATTCCTTGATAAATATGTCTAATGGCAGAAAAGGCCCCCTGGCCACTTTTCCTTCCAGTATGACACTAATACCTCCCTGTGCTCCAGGAGATGAACACCAAAAGCAATGCATGTGAGCTCAGACCAGGCACAACGTGATCCCAACAGCTCCCACCCAGCCTGGGAAAAAACAGCAACTTTTATCACATTTCACTGAAATACTGCTGGCATTTAAAAGAAAAAAAAAATCAGGCAAGCACAGCAAGTGAAATTAATTGGAAGGCCTGGTCATACTTATTTTATGTGGCTACAACACAAAATGTAGCTTATGGCAAAAGCCCTGCTTTGACCAGGATGGATCTGCACCATCCTGAGCCACAGGGCAGCAGGACTCGATTTTCCACCAGGACAGCTGCTCCAATCCACCACCTGCAATTCAGAGGACCTCTCTTAATGGGAGCACGTGGTTTTAATTGCCTAATTATCCAGCTTGTGACAGAGGGGAGGGAGCCTTCCACACATGGCTGCTGGGGATGGACCAAAGGAAAGCTGCTCTTCTCCTGCTGGAGCATCCAGAGGGGAATGTCAGCCCAGTGGAGGTCCCAAGGGGATGCATTAAAAAATCAATAGAGGCTATTTTAATGCTTAATCCAGGGAAGTATCAGCATCAGCAGTGTCAATACAAACTGAATTTAAACACACTGAGTACATGCACAGGATTGTTAGTTTTTCCTCTGTGCATTGATTGAACCAAATCTGGTTTTCCCCAGAGAGACTGGAGTCCAAACAAGGCATCCACAGCATCTCCAGTGCTTCAGGCAGCCTGCCTGCCTTCATCTCTATGTACTGCTCAAAAAATGAGCCTCTCCACCCCTCCTGAGCAAACATTTCAGTGAAGAAACCCCCTGGAGGAGCAATATCACAGCTACAGTGGTCACATCCCTGCCAGGGCTACATATGGGAGTGGATTTCTGTTCTTTACAGGTTTTCACACTGCACCTGGCACAAACTGCAGCACAAGCTTCCCACCCCTGTAATAAATAAATATCCCTGTAGATAATAAGTAAATATCCCTGTAGATATTTGTACAATCACCTCCCTTTCCATTAAAAAAAAATTAAGAAAGGCCTAGCAATTGCAAATAACCACTTTGAAAAAGTGACCCAAGGGGCTCCTGAGAGGCTCAGACACCCTGAGAGAACATAACTATGTTGGATTTTATTTAAATTTAATTGCATCTGCAGCAGGAGGGCAGAGTGGGTGTTGATATATCTGGGACTCACCACAATTCAGAGGTGCCCACGAGCAGAGATGGAGTTTCCCCAAGGCCAGAGGGACACAGGACAGAGTTATGTTCTCTTCAGGGTGTCTGAGCCTCTCAGGAGCCCCTTGGATCACTTTTTCAAAGTGGTTATTTGCAATTGCTAGGCTTTTTTTTTTTTTTTTTTTTAATGGAAAGGGAGATGATTGTATAAAGCAGCACCAAACTCTGATAGCCACCCAGGGCTCTCTGCAGAGACGCTCCCCACACCTCCACTTCACCCCTCTCACCTTGCCCAAACCAATCCTGCCCCTTTCCAAGCTGGTTGTGGCTGGAATCCTTCAATTTCTTTGGAGAAAGAAAAAAAGGAAACAAAGAGGGAGGGGAAAAAAAACCCCAACACTGCAGAGAATTCCAGTTTTGGTGGAACCCAGGCCTGGAAAGAAGCATTGACAAACTCTGATAGCCACCCAGGGCTCTCTGCAGAGATGCTCCCATACCTCCATTTCACCCCTCTCACCTTCCCCAAACCAGTCCTGCCCCTTCCCAAGCTGGTTGTGGCTGGAATGCTTGGATTTCTTTGGGTTTGTGCTGGAAACTGTGTTGCTAACTCAGAGATGTTTGAGTTTCTGCTCTGCAGGGCTGGCACAGAGTCAAGGTCCCTGATCCTCACCCCACCAAAGGAGGCTGGGGGTGCCCCAGGAGCTGGGAGGGGACACAGCCAGGACAGATGACCCCAAGTGACCAAAGGGGGGGTCACTATCTAGAGGGATATTTATTTATTTATTCCAGTGCAGCTGGAGTCATGCTCAGCATTTAAATCTTGGAGTGATGGCATTTTTACTTCTGCCCTTCAACATCAGTCTGGGTTCACCCACAATGCAAACCCATGGAGAACTTCACACTTCAGAGAGGTGAGTCCTGCATGGTGGGTCCTGCAGAGCTCTCCACACCTGGGCAAGGCTTCAGGTGATCAGTGGCTGGTGGCATTCCTGCAAAGCTCCCTTCCTGTCATGGTTTCAGGGCAGTGCATTTCACTGACACCAGATCTGCCCAGCTGCGCAGTGAGAATTCATCCCCAATGCCCTCAAACACTCTCCTATTCCTTCAGCAGCTCTGGGAACACCTCTATCAGCAAAAATGGCAATGGAATTGGCTTTGCCTTCCCCAGAATGTCAGGTCTTCCAACACAGCCCAGACAACACCATGGAAAACAAAGTGGGACCCAAAAAATCCAACCAGCACTGAAACCCAGGCCTCCATCTCAAACCCTCTCCTAGAGCAGACAGCCTGCAGGTTTGCTGCCCAGACACTGCCCTAAACATTGCAAAACAATTTTCCTCCTTTGTCTGACCTCTGCATCCCATTGCCCCAAACTAACACTGGATGGCCTAAAACAGGGTAATGACAGACAAAGAGAGACTGACCCTCAGATCATCCACAATCTTCTGATGGCCACAGGGGAAGGAAATTAAATGGCTTTTGGATAACAAATCTTTGCATGATTTTCCAGCACAAGGCCTGTAACATTGAAGTGAAAGCTTGAAGAAGCTGCAAATTGGATTTAGGTACCTGAAAATTTCAGATTCACTCCACTACTGCCAGAGTTGTCACAGAAGAGAGAAAGCATCCGGGAATAATTGCCTCTCCAGGCAAAAACTTTCCAAATGCCCTTAAAATGCAGATTTGTAGAGCTGGCAAGAGCTACCCATCCCCATGGACTGCAACATGAGCTGTGAGAGCAGGCAGAGAGGAGAAACAGCATCTTCCAGGCAATCACAGGCATTTTTTTCCCAGCTTAGTGAGAAGAGCAACCCATGCATCAACAGGAGCACTTGACACATGCCAGCCTTTCTAAATTCACTTTCAGGAGATTTACCACCACGTCCTATGGAAAAGGAGAAAAGGAATGTGTGCTATGCAAATCCAGCCTCAGACTGCTCCCTGCCTAATCTAGCTTTAGATTCAAATGCTTATTACCATGGCTTCTAATCGGGTCATGTGTAATAGACAGGTTTCCTTTGGGCTCCCAGGACTTCAGCTGTGTTCTTACTAAGGCACTGAATGGAGAAAGGAAAAAAGGAAACAAAGAGGGAGGGGAAAAAAACCCTCAACATTGCAAAGAATTCTGGTGTTGGTGGAAACCAGGCCTGGAAAAAAGCATTGACACCTACCAGTAAAAGCCAGGCTGATATGCAAACATTTGGCAGCTCACCAAGAACACACTGAATGTCAAATCCTGTTTGCACCCCATCACAGCCCTGCAGGGAAGTGCTGGTGGCTGCTGTGTCCTTCCAGGGTCTCTCCCTTCCTCTGAGACAAGGTGATGAAATGATCCCACACCCACACAGGACCCACGTACCAGCAGCACCATGTCACAGACATCTTTTATGAAAAATCCTTTCCTTAGGATTTTTCCCCCAGAGAAGCTGAGAGGCCTCAGGAACAAAATGTGAACAATGTTCATCTGCTGCTGTGGAATGCAACAGGTAGATCTTTGATTAGCCTATGTTAGTTGTTTTTAATTAATGACCAATCACAGTGAGCTAGCTCGGACAGAGAGTCCAAGCCACAAGCTTTTGTTATCATTCTTTCCCATTCTATTCTTAACTAGCTTTCTGATTAAATCCTTTCTTCTATTCTTTTAGTATAGTTTTAATATAATATATATTATAAAATAATAAATCAAGCCTTCTGAAACATGGAGTCAGATCCTCATCTCTTCCCTCATCCTAAGATCCCTGTGAACACTGTCACACATCCAAATGCTGCTCCCAGTTTCTGAAGACCCTACAAGACAGTGCTGACCCTGTTATGCTACCAAAACTACATTTGGTGGGGTGACAGCACCAGGAATACCAACATGAATGGAAATATTTCCTCCTCTGACTCTCAGCAACACAAGCCACTTTTGGAGTGAGGCTGCAGGATGAACTCACATTTATTAGACATCAGGGAATTCACTGAGGTGAACATCCCCCCTGGTAACACCTACATGTCTGCACAGGGACCTGCAGCGTGGGCTCTCTGCTGTCTCATAACGTGGCAAATCCAACTAAAGCACTCTTTATGGCTTGGATGTTCATAACATTTATGTGTGCTCCCTGGTGTCTAGTACAGGCTGAGGTTTCACTGCATCCTTTAATAAAAAACCCCCCTAACACCCTTCTAACTTGATGGCTGTTTTTGACCAAAATTGAAGCAGCCCCACAAACTGAAAGAAAGGACAAAACCAGGCAATGGACTTAATGAGTTGTCAGTGATGGAAGGAGGAGCAGATGGACAGACTGACTTTAAAGCTTCCCTTCATTAGGAAATTACAATAAAATCATGGGTTCACTTTCAACAATGCATGCTATTACTGAGCAGAGTGAGGCAGCTGATATTCTGCCACTCAGGCACATGTTTCTCTGTGCTTCATCATTTACTGAATTAATAATCAAATGCTTTGAAAAGAGAAGGAAAAAAACCCCACAGAAACCGGAGGCTGCAGCTCTCAGTGTTCTCATCAGCCTGCTCAAAGACCAAGCCAGATTTACCAGTGCCTGCACTGCTGCCTGGCTGTGTTGGTGTCTGGCTCTCCTTCCAGCACTTTCCCAGCTCACAGCTGCACCTGGAACTGGTCTGGGGGACTTTTTTCCTTGCTCCTGTAGCCTAAACAACCAGCAGGGATGGTTAAACCAGGTGGACAGAGCCCTGTTTCCATGCAGCCTGGCCTGGGGCACAGAAGGAGGAAACTTTGTGAGACTCCTTGCCTGAGGACACAGATGGAGGATCTTATGGAGGAGCCCTTCCCAGCACCAAAGGAGCCATGCAAACAGCATTTACCGGTCACAGGTACTAAATAGCCCAGCAAAGTCATGCTCACCAAGAAAGAAAAACTCACATTCCTGTATTTACAGCCACTGCCACTTCTACAGCAGGGTCCAGGACAGGGTCATTCCCTGTGAGGATGTCCCAGTGAAGAGATCAGATCCATGGCACAGAGCCTTGTGGATAGCTCACACACAAGTCAAAAAATATTTCCAAGCCTCAGAAGCTGCATTGCTGGAACTGTGGATAACACTCAGGCAGAGAGCATGGCTTGCTTGTGATAAGCCAGGATGACAACCCAGTGGAAATGTAAAAATAATTTAATGAATAAGTATATTTAGATTTATAATCCCACAGCAGCTTTATTTATAGAGATGCCAATCACTTTTACACAGATATAAAACTGGCTGGCAGAATGCCTCAGACTATATCCAGAAACCCATCTGTAACAAATCTAAGCTGTGATATCCCTGCATACACTTGGCCAAACAATAACGCTGATGCCAGTCATCCTCACTTTGAGTGTGCAGATGGGCCAAGGGGGGCTTGCCAAGCCTTCCCCACAGCCAAAAATGGGTGAATTCCCCTATCACCTACTGGAAACTGGTTGGGGAAAAGACCAGGTGAAGGAAAACCAGTCACCATCTGGGCTGTGTGGACTGCAACACCAACACGCTGCTGGCTGGAGAACAAGTCTGCATCCAGCTGGCTGCAGGTGAACCTCCTCCAGAACCTTCCATCACTGAAATGGGAGCTGAAAGCAAGGTGAAAAACCCCATGGAGCTCTGCAGCACCTTTAAAAGGTGGGGCATTAAAGTAGGGCTCTTGGGTATGTTTGGTTTTTTTTTGATTCATGGTTCAAGACAAAAGATGCAGGAGAAATTAACTGAAAGTAATCACTTGGCTCAGTCTCAAAGCAGATGAGGATTTCTAGTGATCCTTGCCCAGGATCTTACAACTTTATCTAAGCCTGCAGATGTCATGGGGAGAGGCTGCTGTGGATTTCCACAGGGCTGGTGACCACCTGGAAAACTGAAAAGTCACAACTAATTTACAAGAAACAAAGCAAAACCTGCTCTTAATCCCAGTGGGACTTCTGGGGACTTGTTGTCTCAGAAATGGGGCAAAACAGGGATGGCTCCATGTCAAATACAGACTGTGGGTAACTGCAATTCATCCATAAGGGTTTCAGTATATTGGCAAATGCCAAGGTGGAACAGGTTACAATGGAATATTATTTTGAATAGCTCTGGGAACAAACCCAGCATTAATTTTCAACACTTATTCAGCAAATGATTTGAATAAACTGAGGAAGGCTCGTGCACACATGCTGACAGCATTATTTGGTAGATTTTTGCCTCTGCTCCTGAGACAATTTATGACAAAACAACTCCCAGCAAAGACATTCACTTTCCAGACCAATGAGCGCATTCAACTACCCTTGGGGACAAGGTAACCTCTCAAGATCCCTTCCAGCACAATTTTAGTGCCATTTTACACCACAAACTACTTTCACACTGGCATTTGCTCTGATTTATCCCTGGAAATAAGTTTGTCTAAAAGAAAAACTGATGGAAAGAAAAAAACAGAAACCCTACAGCACTTTTCTCGCTCAAGGACAAAACAAAGTAAAACAACCAAGCACAGAACTAAGGCATCCTCGATCCAAATGTTTTCCAAAACAATTCCAAATGTTTCTCAAAGCTTCCAGATGAAGCTTTCACAACTAGGCTGCAACCCCTCCAAAGCCTGGGGCATTAAGCATGGCATCATGGTGTGCTGCAGCAGAAACACCAGGGAAATGGCTGGGGGTGACTCTGCCAAAACACAGCCGAGAGCCCTGCACACAAAACACAGAGTTTCAAAGAAAAACTGCCTCTGCTCCCTCCACAGGGCATATTCCAATGTGATAGAGGAGCTGTGTGGGCTTCCAGGAAGCGTCAGTCCCTCTGTACTGAGCACTGCTGAGGCCACAGCTCAAAGTGCTGTGTCCAGTTCTGGGCCCCTCACAACAAGAAGGACATTGAGGTGTCCAGAGAAGGGAAAAGAGATGGAGAGGGTCTGGAGAACAAGTCTGATGAGGATCAGCTGGGAGGACTCAGCCTGGAGAACAGGAGGCTCAGTGGGGACCTTCTCACTCTGTAACTCCCTGACAGGAGGGTGCAGCCAGGGAACAGGGACAGGACAAGAGGACATGGCCTCAAGCTGTGTCAGGAGAGGTTCAGGTTGGACATCAGGAAGAATTTATTCATTGAAAGGGTTGCTAAGCATTGGACAGAGTGCCCAGGGCAGTGGTGGAGTCACCATCCCTGGAGGTGCTCAAGAAACAGCAGCACGTGGCACTCGGTGCTGTGGTTTGGTTGAGAGGTGGTGTTTGATCCAAGACTGGACTCAATGATCTTGGAGGACTTTTCCAACTTTAATGGTTCTATAAATACATGTGGCCAGATGTCCTCACCTTCTCAGCAGGCTTCTGAGTTTATTCCAAGCAAATTAGGAAGATCCTTCCCTACTATTCTCTTTTGGAATTACAAAAAAATATAAATAATAAAAGAATTCAGTAAAATAACAGAAAAGTTGAGAACCTACTTATGGAATAGTAAGGAGAGAAAATTGTACATTTTCAACATTCAAGCTAAAAATGCTGAAATTCTGTCCACACACATCAAAGGTGGATGTTTATGGTTATTACACAGAGAAATCTCAGACAGTTGTGGGAGATGCTGGTCTGAGCATCTGAGCACAGGCACAGCAGCCAAAGGATGAGCACTGAGGTGTCAGCAGGGCTCAGCTGCAGGGACTGACCCCTCTGGGGAGGGGGCACTGGCCCACAGCTGGTGCCCATCCTCATCCCACTGCTGACATCCCAAACTTCCAGCACAGCAAAGCAGGGTCTGAGCCCTTCAAAGCTCAAAGCTCATCCCCACCTCTTCCAACATGCTCCTGGACACACTCAGAGCCTCTCCTACCAACTGTACATAGGCTTTGGATTAGACCTTTTGTAGAGTAGGGGAAAAAAAAAAAGAGCCTTTCTTGAGGATGATAAAGTCTAGACACTACAATATATTTTCCAGCTGATGCAGCAAACCCAAAAAGCCCTGCCTTGATCTCGGACTGTCACGATCAAAGCCATCATCCCATTCAGAGCCCTTCTGAAACTTTAGCTTCCAAATGTGCAAGTTATTTTTAAAATCTAAACCAGGCCAACCCTCTTGTTTGGAGTTTTATGAGGAAAACGGGGTGTGCTCCTCCCAAAGCTTCCCCCACCACGTCTGGGAGTGGCTGGTGGGCACATGGTGGAGGAGCAGAGCAGGGAGGGAGCCCCATGGCTGGGGACACCTCAGTGGCACCTGGTGGCCACGATCTCCTTGCATGGGGGGACAGAGCTGAACCCCTCCAAGGTGGCTCTGGTGTGGGGAATATTCCCCATCCTTGACTGAGACAGAGCTTTTTGGAGACCAAACACTGTTTGCATCCCCATCCTCAGGATTTGTTCCTGCCTTTGGCACCCTCCATAACTGAGTGTGTTACTCTGGAGACAAAGAAAAATAAATATCTTGAGATACTTTCATTTTCTACAGAAATTAAATAAAACTAAGCACTATGAATTTCCTTTACCAAGCAGCAGGATGATCAAGTGCACAAATAACATCCAGCTTTGCACCAAGGTACAACCAGGGGAATAAGGTACTCAAAATCATTCTCCAGCCTCTTGGAGCAGTTTTTCAGCTGGTTGAAAGCCAAAAAAAAATACACAGTCCTGCAAAAGAATAGGAAAGCCAAAGGGGCATCAAGTTCTGCCTTAAGTGGGATGCTCAAGGAGATATGGTGCACGACCAGTGAGCTCATCCCAGAGCAGCAGTGCTGTGTGATGAGCACAGAGCTCCTGGCATGCTGTGGCCTCTGTGGGAGAGGGAACCTGTGGTCAGTCCCAATCACCAAAGCTCAGAGTGTTCAGACTGGGAAAAAAAAAAGGATGGATGGCCTGGAATGATGAGGAGCTTGGAGAGAACTTTGAAAAGCTTTTTAAAAGCAGGTGACCACCAAGCTTCCCCTCCCACATCCTAAGGTAGACTTTTGGGGATATTCTTCAAGGAGAGATGGGGACAGGAGGTGGCTCACACTGCAGGAAGAGGAAAGCAACACAGAGCATTCACATGCTCCCAAGCTATTTAAAAGCCAAATGAGGCTCCCTAGTGAGCACTTAATTTAGCTAAGCAACTTCCAAAGCACCAGGCAAATGAGCCACATCATCTCCTCTTCCTCCCAGCATCCTCTCCATCACTGTCACCTCCCTTCCCCTCCATGCTTCCACCAGCTCTGCTCCTCCTCCCCACCTCTCCCTGTGCCCAAACCCAGCAGATCTGTGAAAGGCCCAGTGAAACAGGCAGGCACACAGGGGTGGGATGGGGATTAGAAACCTGCCACCCCTCCAGCAGCCCTCCCTGTGCCTGGAGGGCCATGCCAGGCAGGAGCACTGGCTGTGCTGCACATCACACATCCCCAGTGCTTCAGGTGTTGTCTGAGCTGCCACCAGCTTTCCAGCTGGGCAAGCATCAAGGAACAAATCAGGCTGACAGGCTTTCTTAGGAGTATTTCCATCAAGAAGGACTTTTCCCACCCCAGACACACCAGAGCAGACAGAGCAAAGGGCACCAGCAACGCCCTGCTGGCTGTGACAGCCTCCACATCACTCCCAGAGGGGACAGGGGATTTGCCAGGGGATTTGTCTCTCCAAATTGTTACTCTGGAGCTGGGACAGGATGTGGGATCATGCCCAGCTTCAGCTCTGCCACAGCAGAGTCCAACACATTCCCCATCACTCATCTTTGCTCTTCCCAACAAACACAGAGAGAAGATGGACTTCAACCTCAACCTTCACACAAGCAATTTTCCCTGAGACCACCAAAGCCCTGCAGATCCCTTTGGTCCCACCTTGTCCCCTCCAGGCCCCTTCCCTTTCATGAGCTTCTCCCAGGAAGAACAAAGCTGCACACCTGCATCTCTAAGAAAGGCTAACACAAAGCTACCAACCTCAAAAAAATATGCTCCCTCTCACATAGGAAAGCAGAGAAACTGATGGCAAAGGCTGCTTTTGGATTTAAAAGTATCTAAATCCATCAGGGAAGTAGCATGCACCCCAAACCCTCACTCCCAGGGTTTGCACATGATAAATGAGGCAGCAAAGGCAGCTGACAAGGCAGCACCTCAGAACCCAACCCCTACCATGCCAGCTCAGGAAGAAAGAGAAAGCAAACAGAAGAAAGCAAATTGTCCAGTGTGGGCTGAACATTAGAAGAGGGCCACTCATCTGCTCTCGGTGACAAACACAAGGGAAAACATCCCACAATTCACTCAGGTTCCAGGCACAAACCAGGGCAGGTTCAGCACCTCACAGGTCTCCCTGCGAGGCTCCCCAGCCATCCCACCCTCCTCTGCAGTGACTTCCTGAGCCTTTCTCATCTCCTGTGCTGGAGATGGGAAATGTGTGCATTAACAATCCCCCTTCCCAATCCAAACATGCAAATACAGGCTGGAAAACAGCTAATTCCCAATCCTGCCAAACTTACAGTGGTAACTTATGTCCAGACAGAGCTGTGATTTTTATAAGGGACACCACTGGGTTACGGAGTCAAAGCCATAACTGTACGAGTGAAAGCAAAAGCCTTTCATTCCTGTAAGGTCTATTTTTTCCCCCCTGCTCCTGAAATGACAGGGAGCAACACAGCTCCTGCCAGTTTAGTGGGGTCAAGGCTTGGCTGGGAGCAGCCTCATTAAACTGGCTGGGTGTTCAGTGCCAGTCCAAACACTCAGTCCTCTGATCCCCACATGACGGGGCTGGGAACCACAGGCAGCTCACAATTAAACCCGTGACAATCAGGAAAAATCTGTACAACCCCCCCAAGCTGAATCCACCAACACCATCCCCACCCTCCCTGCTTTCATTTATTTATTTATTTGTTTACTTACATAAGCCTCATGGCAGATAACTTGGAGGAAATCGGATGCTTTAATGATTAAGCCACACTTAGGCAGCCCTCTGGGAGATAAATACACCCTTTGGTAACCCTGCAACAGAAACAGAAGGTACAAACAGACAGTAACTAATTATTCTGATTAAATCTTGGAAGACCTGAAATACCCGACTGCAGCAGAACAAAGCCAGCGTGTGCTGCTCGTAAAAAAAAATAAATAAATAAAAAATAAAAATAAGTCACACCCTTTTTTTTTGAAAGAATTCACCCAAATAAACCTCAAGTGCTTCTGTGCTGTGTTTGTGTGTTTTGTTTCTTAAGGTCGAGGCAGCTGATAGGAAATCTCTGCCATACCCTGGAGGGATCCCGATGCCTTCAGCTAAAATTAGACTTCAAGGGAAGGGGGAAAGGCGGCGTCTCCAACCCACCACCACTCCAGGAGAGGAGTGTGGGGGTTTCTCCTCCTTTCCCACCGAAACCAAACACAGAGGGCTTTGGGGATGAAAAGAAGGTAAGGAAAATAAACAAATAAGGCGCACTCTGAAGGAGAAAGGCGGGGACAGCGGGTCTGCCCCACTGCTAGGTGTAGGCAGGTGGGGAGGCAGCTGAGTCACCAGGAAAGGGCAGGATGCAATGGGATGCTCAATGCAGCAGTGAAAGGAGCTTGCACAGCCCACCAGCAGCCCATCCACCAGGGTGGATATGGAGAGAGGCACCTGCTTTGTTGGTGCCCAAGGCAGCCGTGCCAGGAGCCTGTTACAGCCAATGCTGCAGACCAGGACGAGGGGATGTGCTCAGCAGACATTCCCGTGCTCTCCTTGCCTTGGAGGAAAACCAGAATTCCCCTCCACCCCTCCCCAGCACAGTAAATGCCATGGAGCTCAGGGGAATATTTAATCTCAAACCTCAGCAATCAATCAGTTCACCCTCATGCATGAGAAAGAGTCACAGCGGTAAGCACCAAATCCCATTTCCATCCAGCACTAGGATGGTTTAATTATGTACAAAACACTTCCTTTTTAATATAAATCCTGAAGAGATCCAGGCAGCCCCCAGGTTATGGGTGGGGAAGGACATGATGATGGGGAAGGGGTGGAAGAAAGGGGAGGAGAAGCCATTGTGGCAATTATTTAAAATGGCAACATTCTATGGGTGCTCCACTTGGCACAGCCATTGTTTGACCTTGTGTTTGCTGTCCCAGGGGATGTGCAACAAGCCCAACATGAAGCCCCTACACCTTCCAGAAGCTTCATCTGCTTCTTTCCAACCCACCAGCAAGCATGTGGGAAACAGGGCCGGAAAGTGCAAGATGGGCACACGTGGAATGGACTGCCCAGGCTGTGACACAAATAACAGCAAAGAAACCTCTCCTCTGGTGCTGCCAGACTTACCCAAAGCCTGCTTACTTCAAAAGCAGCCTTCCCAGCTGGGTCTGAGCAGGTTTGGGATCACTCCCTGCCAACACCTGTTATTTCCAAGTGCAAGAATAGCTGGACCAGCAGGACCATCACACAGCTGCCAGTGCAACAGGTAGGCAGCTGTGAAATTCATCCCTCCTCTGCCCAACCAGATCAGTCCTGAGGAGCACAGCTCACAAACGGCCATGTTGAAACATATACATATAGTTTTTAAATATAAACACATGCACAGACTTTTCTAATGTATAGGAACAAAAGAGGGGACACCCTGCTGAAACCCCATGTGCAGCTCCAGTGCTCTCACAGTGCTGGAGGAAATGAGAAGCAGAGAGCAGGCACACACCCGCTTGCCACGGCGTGTTTTGGCTCTGGGAACGTTTCTGGATTCTCCAGCTTGAGCTCTGACCTCCAAGAGATGTAAAATGGTTTCAGAGCTGCTCTGGAGGAGAAGTGGAGGGGTCCCTGGGGGCTCAGCCACACAGGTGGAGCAGGATGAGAGGTGGGATGGGATCCAGGTGCTCACAGGAGCTGAGCCAGTCCGTGCCCCACCAGTTCAGGAGCCTTCAAAACACCCATTGTGCACAGGAAGATCAGGAACAGCCCCAAACCCCAGGGCACAGCATAAAGCAAGGTCCCCTCATCCATCCATGACCACAGTGCTCAGATAAAGCCAGGGAAACAAGCTCAGGACTGGGGGGAGTTGGGGGTACCTCAGACTTCTCAATGTGTTTCTGAACCCTCTTTTTCCAAGCAGATCCAGTGGCAGGCTTTGTAAACACATGTGCATTGCTTCCAAGGGGCTCATGAAAGCAGCTTTTGGGAGGGGAGGTGGTGCAGAGCAACGGGAACTTTTCAATTCCTCTTGAGAGGAAGCATCACTCAGAGATGTGGAAGAAAAACCTACCTGTAACCCAGATTTCTGCACTGTGGTCTTTTCAAAGGCCAATGATCCCAGCCCTCCCTTTTTTTTATTGGCTTCAATTTCCCCAAGATCTGTAACATCAGGAAATGTTTGGCACAATGGACAAAGCCCTCAAACTCCACACACAGGGAAACCATTGCTCTTACACCCTGTCTGAACTCTCCAGCCCACACCACGAGGTGCACAATAATTAACAGGGATCAGGCACCATCAGATGCTGGCAGCATGTTCCCAGAGGATCCAGCTGTATCCTCATCCTCTCCCAAAGAGCAGAACTTGGCAGTGCAATTCAGGACAGAGATACTCTGTGCAGTATCTAGAGCAAATTAAACCTCCCAGGCACAGCAGCAAGCATGGATTTATTGATTCATGGAAAACGTCCTTATAAATCACTTCATTCAGATCAACGGGACAAGACAAAACGAGGACTCTCCTCGGCAGTGAGAGGCTGCACTGCAGCCCTTTCAGTCACACATTCCAGCAGAAATCACTTTTTCAGAGCAGACATTTCTTACATTTCAGACATTTTTTGGGGGCCTGGTGGAGTGCAACACAGGGGCCAGTGCAGATCTGTCACATCTCACCTGGTCCCCACCCCTCTGCCCCACAGCAGGCAGAGCCAAAAGATGATTTTTGCAAGCAAATAGGGAAAAAACCCTGCTTGACACCATTTTCACAGCTGCAGAAACTCCATCCACACCTTCTTGCTGGCTTACACAGGGCTGCAGCCACCAGGTGGGATGGGACAGAGGCTGCTGCCCCAAACAGCTTCCCAAACACTGCCCCAGCCACCCCTCTGGGGTCTGCTCACTGTGGGACGGGGAAGGGGGACTGTCACCCTGCTGAGATGTGGCACAGACTCATGAGGATCTCTCCTGCATTGTCCTCCTCCATCTCTGTGAAGCTACATCAGGAGTGTTTGCTCTGAAAGTGATTTCTCCTAGAGGATGGGGCTCCCAAACATTGCTTGTTGATCTTATCTGCTTTTCTTGCTACTGATGGCTTAATGTGATTTCATCAAGCTCAAACTCCCTTCACGGCTACCTGTGCTCTGCATTCAGGATGCTGAGCCAAGGCTAAGGCCACTTTCTGCAAATGTTTGTTCCAGTAGCCAAATGCAGCTCAAATATAAATAAATATCCAGATGTCCCCGTGCCTTGTTCAGGATTGCATGCACCTGGCTTTGGCTTCCAGGCATGGGCTGAAGAGCTGCTGGATGCCATTTTATAGATTCTTGATGAAAAGGCAAGAGGAGCATTCCCATTCCCCAGCACAAAACATTTCCCCAGATTTTTTGCACGTGCAGCACTTCCCTGCACACTCATCAGCCAAAGCAGGGTCAGACACTGCCCTTCCACCAAGGGTTCAGCAGCAGCCCCCCTCCCAAACTCCCTCTTTTGCTAATCACACCTCAAAAAGCAGCACTGACAGAACCAGAGCACACAGCCTCCAGCTGCACCAAGGGAAATACAGGTTGGATATCAGGAAAAAGTTTTTTACAGAAAGAATGATAAAGTTCTGGAATGGCTGCCCAGGGAGGTGGTGCAGTCCCCATCCCTGGGTGTGTTTAACAAAGCCTGGATGTGGCACTGGGGGCCAGGGTTTGGTTGAGGTGTTGGGCTGGGTTGGACTTGATGAACTTGAAGGTCTCCTCCAACCTTGTAATTCTGTGAATTCTGTAACAATGCTATTCCACAGCTCCAAATCACTGCCTGTGCTCCCTGTCCTCTTCATATTACTTCCCAGCTTTGAAAATCAGCATCACTTACAGCACCAGCTGAGTCACTGGAGGCTGCTGGATGCCTCCAGGATGGCACCCACCTTCCAGGAATGCCTCTGCCTCCTGTGAACTCCCCTGCTGGAAACATTAAAACTACAATTATCCCACCGGATTAATAACAGCACAGCATCTCTGGCAGCAGTCTGAGGCAGGGATGAGCAATGATGAGCCCGTGTGCCCTGCTACCAGCAGCAATGAGCTGAAGGTAGCAGGGCACACAGGCACACACAGCTGTGTTTGTGGTTCCTGCTGATCTCAGGCACCTCCACCCTGCCAGGCTGCCTCACCCCTTCCCCCAAGCACACCCCTTTCCCTCGGCACTGATCAGAGTTTGGATAAATAAACGTGTCTCATCACATCTGTTCACTGAACCCACCGCTCAGGGGGTGCCATTCCCACGTGCACTGGCTTTGGGAGAGCCACCAGCATTTTATTCTGCAATCTCAGGTGTGATGTGGTCCCTTGGCTCCTCCCAGCCCCAGGGCACAGCTCCTGCCTCCCCAGCATCCTCCTGGCTGATGAAAAGGGCAGGGAGGTGAGATCTCGCCTTTCTGAGCTGAAAACTGCCCCACCATGGCGTGCTCTCTGCCCCACAGACACCAGGAAGGGAAGGACAAACTGCCTTGGCCACCAAGGAGTGCTGCTCTGCTCCACAGACACCAGGACAGGACAAACTGCCTGTCCCATCACAGTGTGCTGCTCTGCTCCACAGACACCAGGACAGGACAAACTGCCTGTCCCATCACAGTGTGCTGCTCTGCTCCACAGACACCAGGAAGGAAAGGACAAACTGCCTTGTCCCACCACAGAGTGCGACTCTGCTCCAGAGACACCAGGACAGGACAAACTGCCTGCCCCACCATGGAGTGCTCTCTGCTCCACAGACACCAGGAAGGAAAGGACAAACTGCCTTGTCCCACCAGAGACACCAGGACAGGAAGGACAAACTGCCTTGGCCACCAAGGAGTGCTGCTCTGCTCCAGAGACACCAGGACAGGAAGGACAAACTGCCTTGTCCCACCATGGAGGGCTGCTCTGCTCCACAGACACCAGGACAGGACAAACTGCCTTGTCCCACCAGAGACACCAGGAAAGGAAGGACAAACTGCCTTGTCCCACCAGAGACACCAGGACAGGAAGGACTAACTGCCTTGCCCCTGGAGAGCAAGTCTGCTTCCCTGAACTAACAGACTCAGGCACCGCCACAGGAGACAAGGAGCTGATCTTTCAAGGGTGAAGATGATTTCCCCCACTTTTATCTAAAATTTGGGGCAGGCACCAATCTCTTCTCTGTGATACAACCTCAGGGAATGGGATGAAGTTGTGCCAGGGGAAGTTTAGGCTGAATATTAAGGAAAGGTTTTTTCAGAGGGTGGTTGGGCTCTGAACAGGCTGCCCAGGGCAGTGAGCACAGCACCAAGCCTGACAGAGCTCAAGGAACATTTGGACAACTCTCAGGCACATGGTGTGATTCCTGGGATGTCCTGTGCAGGGCCAGAGTTGGACTCAGTGATCCTTAAAGGTCCCTTCCAGCTCAGGACATTCTATGCTTCCATGATAATTTGGAACCTCCCCTCTGCATCTGTAAGCCAAATCAGGGATAAAGCAGGTCAGTGGCCCTTTATTTTAGGAACCATGATGAGACTATATATATATATTTTTTTAATTAAAAGGAAACTCATTTACTTAAACACATCAATTGGCTTAATTATCTCAATCCAGGAGTTTGCTGGTGCATTTTTTGTTTTGTTGCTTTTTAAATAACAGAAGTAATCATCCCAGGGAGGGCAAACATCCATTTCCCATGGAAGTCATCCAGGCTTTTCCTGGCATCCTGGGAGGAGCAGCAGAGTGTGAAGGGCTGGCACAGAGGTGGATAAGAGGGTTAAATCCAGCTGCTCAGAGATAAGCTGGTTACACACTAGGGCAGCAAACGGGGGAACAGAGGTTTGCCAGCCTCCAGGAAATACCTGCACAAGGCATTTGCATGGCTGACACTGGGTATTTAACTCAGAAGTTGCCAATATTAGAGACCCTGAAGCCACATTTCACTCAAGCTCTCCGGCTGATGAACTCCTTTCCTGGCTCCTCTGAAGCCAGCAACAGTGAGGGCTGAAAAAATTGACTCCTGGCTTTGAGGCCAGCATGGCAGGGAAGATGCAGCAGCACATTTTACCTGTTGTTGTGACTTTCTGGTCCTTCAAGGCCAAACCAGAAGAGGCTGAGATGCTGTCACACAGAAGAGTTTGCGATGCTGTCACACAGGACAAACCTCAGGAGATAAAGCAACCAAAGACCATCCAGCAGCTCTGGCAGAGCACCATAAAGACAGAATGGGGTGCAAACAAGCATCCCCCACCCCACAGCTTTTGTGTGTTGTGTGCCTAATCCCAGGAACACATTGCCAGTGGCACCTTTGGACCGACACACTACATTTCACCACTGGCCTTTCATTTCCTTTTTGCCTTCCAAGACTAAAAACATCTTCCAAATGCTGCTCAAGCTGAACCAACAGCTTTTTATTTTCCTTTGCATCCAGAAATGCAGAACTGCTGCTTCTGGGAATTATGCAAAGATGGAGAGGGACCTTTTCTCTGTCCTGAAGCCACCAGCCATGCCCAGGCAGGTGCAGCTCAGCCACCAAACTTCAAAACCTGTCAGACAATGGAAAGCTCATGGCTATGCTGGAATTCCTCATGCTTCCAAAACCTGCATCACATGAAACTCTGGAGCTGGAACTCTCCACAGAGATGCCCATCCAGCATCCCACACTTTGGCCCTGATCCAGATACAGGTAAGCAGGAGAGAGTTTCAGCCATGGGATGCCCAATCCTGCTCTTCCCTTGGCTCCATCCGGAGGCAGCCACCTGCATCCCATGTCGGTGTGATTTCCATAACCAAAAAGGGAGTTAGCCTCCATAACCACAACCCAAAGGTATATTTAGCTCAACTGCAAGACAAAGGAGATCATGTCCACCACAGATTCAATTACCTGAGCCTGCTTACACCAGGAGCACCCATCTGCCATCCAAGGATTTATTCCCAGCTCCACAGTTCAGTGGTCCCCCATGGAGGAACAGACCTGCTCCACAAAGCTCTGAAAAGCAAAGAGGTGGAAGAATGGGTCCAACAGGTTTCCAAAGCCTTGGGCAGGACAGAGTCTCTCCCAAGGGTTTGTGTCATCTGTCTAGACCCTGGAGCCATGGCATGGGATGAGTGCAGGAACCCACATGGGGCTGTACCTCCTTCAGCCCACAGCGAGGAAGAGGATTACAGGGGACCCTGGGGGACCCTCTGAAACCACCCCAGAGCCCAGCTCCAGTGTGTCCCCTGCACTCCAGCACAGTACAGGAGGACGAGGACATTTCCCTCATGGTCTGCAGGACCTTTCCTTCAGACCTGCCTCCCAGGAAAAGGTTCATTTCTCCTGCCTTATTTCCATGGATATAATTTCATCCCCCACCTCCTTTGCTGCGCTCTCACGCAACTCAAAGACGCAGCCCAAGCCGTGGTTATTTTTACATTTCCCTCCCAGGAGATGGTATCTCCACAGGGCAGGGCTGCCATGCCTCATCAGATCACTGCACCAAACTGCCTCAGCCCCACGACAGCAGGATGAAGTCGGGGGGACACTCTGCCACCAGGTATTTTTCTGTCTCACTGGCATCAAAACTCTGCAGCTTTTCAGTCAGAAGCATCCCAAAAAAGCAAAACAGCACCAGTCCTGGAGGTTGTTCCAGCACCTCTCTCCATAACTCCCACCCAAGCACTGAAACCATCTTCCAGCCATGCCAGTTTTAGATTTTTCTGAGGTTTTTGCAGTTGTCATGGAACCCTGGAAGGCACTTGCTTCATCCACACCTAGATCTTCGTGGGTTCAGGATTCCCAAATTTCCCCAGCACACAAAGTGACTGGGTTTGGCCATGCCATGATGTCAAAGTCCACAACATGACCTCCTTGATGTGGCACATGGGCTTCAGCACAGCATTCCATGTCTTTAGACCACATCTCTTATTGGGCACTTTTACACTGGGAAAAGAAAAAAAAGCAGCACTTCCATGAATAACCCAAGAGCTTTTGGAATTTAGGAAGGGGAGAGATGGAGCGCAAAATTCTAGGCATGCAGGGAAAAGCTGGTTTGTGCTTTTTGTGTTCTCCTGTCCCTAGGAGAGTTCCAAGGGTGGTCTGCAGCATGTTACAGCACATCTGCAGCACCTACACCCTGCAAGTTCACCCAGTGTGTTTTCCCTTTTCCCCGAGATCACTCTTGCCATCATTTGTCTCTGACAGCCAGGCCAGGCATGCAGGGAAGAAGGCATCACCTGTGCACGGCTTATCTGTAGCTACTTTACAAATAAAAGTGATCATAATGAACATTCACACCTAGAAGAAATCCCAGAGCCCTTCCCCCTCCTACACCTCCCGAAGCAGAGCACACAGATCCAGCTGCTCTGCAGCCTTATCTTGATGCAGAAACAGTCTGGGACAGAGATAGAAGGGCTCCCTGAAGGCACAGCTTATTAAAGGCATCTTTCCTTAATCAGCTCTCTTCAAAAACACCGCACTGAAGCGCCGTTCCCGGACTGGTTTTCATCACAGCAGCACCAAACACCCCCAGCCTGGCGAGGTCCTGTGTCCCCCTGGAAACCCAAAGGGTTTTTCCAGGCTAGAAAGCAACTTTAAACCAGACAGATACACCCAAGCCAAGGCACTTTGGGGGACCTGCAGCTGGGAGTCACAAGGAGCTCCCAAACTCACCCCAGGGATGTCACAGCAACGGGGGCCAGCATAGCAATGAAGTCCGTGGGATGTTCCCTCTTTATCCAGCAGCTTTTCCCACCAACCCCACTCCTGCTACCGCAGGGGATTGCACACTTGCAGTCAAGCCCTGCTAATCCCAGGTTTCAAGAACCAGAGCTACAAAACAACCACACAAAGAGGCAGCAGCTCGCACGCATCCCGGGAACCTCCCTGCAGCCAACGCCTCTGTGTTTATCCAACACTCCATCTCCACTAGTTCAGCTGTTTCCATCCCACCCTGCTATTAATGGATGCAGAAGGAGGTTGGGAGAGGCGTTGGACAAAAATCTCATTTAGAGATCAAGACAAGCTTAATTGGTTTCTAGCCAGACCTGCACAAAGATGGGTTACTCCACAAATACAGTTGCTAATCTGCCCATTATACTCCCTAAGCTCCCACCCACAAAGAAAAAGAAAATAAAGCAAAGATGCACAAAGGAATGCAGGATTTTGAGCGTGTTACTTCCAGCTAGGAACACATCACGAGTGGTGAATTCTACAAGAACAAGCCCTCTGCTTTTCTTTGAAGGAAAAGGATAACCAAGCAGTAAACAAAATAACAACAAAAAGACCTAACGTAGATTAAATCAACATTTTCCACAGGCAATCCCCAGCTATTCCTGAAGAGCATTTCCAGCAGCTATTGTTTCTGTGGGCAGGCAGAGCAGGGGAAAAGCTTACACGGCCAAGGAGACGTCATGTCACAAGTGACAGACTAGAAAGGATGGGGAACCTCGTGATTAAAGAGCACAGGACTGAAACCCTGGAGAGCTGAATTCACTTCCGAACTTGGCTGTAAAAAAAAAAAAAATTAAATTCGCTAATTTCCTGTGTGATCACATCCTAGATGATTTATTCAAACCCTGGTGTTGAAAAGCCAGGGGAGGGGGAAGGAAGCGGGAGGAGGAAGGGGAAGACACGGTCCTGTGGGCTTTTAATAAGCTTGGGGTTAGAGCAGCACTGGCAAGCTGAATACAGAACATTCATCTGTATTGGGCACTGCATGACCTGGAGCTGCTGCTGGGAAAGCACTGAGCATCCCACAAGCTCAGGTGAGAGCCTGCCCTGCTGCTCTGCCCAGGTGTATGCCACCCCACAGGCTTCTGGAACACTGCACTTCCAACAGAAACAAACACAGCCACGTGCAAAATTGAAAGGTTGGGGATGGTTTCCCCTCCTGGAAAATTTAGAGAATTTAGAATTTAGAACCAAGAACATAAAGCTGTTCCCTGAACACAGCGTGTTATAAATCAGACACAGCCCAGCCCCAGCGCTGCAGAGCAGCTGCAGCAGCAGCACAGGTACAGGCAGGTGATGAAAGGGTCCTTTGGTTACACCCTTCTCCCCCTGTGCAGCAGCCCAGGACTCCCAGCTCCAGCAGAGAAGGGCTGTTTATTTTCCTGAAAGGCAGCCAGCTCTGCCAGGCGGGAAGCGCTGCACCCACGGGAGAGCTGAGCTGTGGATCCTCCAGCAGCACAGAGCCAAAAACAAGGCCAGCACCACAAAGGATGGGGGTCCTGTGCTTGGGACCTTCACAGTCCCCTGAGCTCCAGAGCACCTTTACAGGGCGAGTTCAGAATAGTGAAGAGAGACAGAGAGGGGTTTTTTCCAAGATCCTCAGCCACAATGGGTGAGCACAAACCCAAGGCTTGGTGCAAACAGCAGCCCAGGCTCTGGCATTGGACAAGAGCTTCCAGGCATGGAGATATGGGGTTGGTGCTGTCCCAAAATGCTGCTGTGGGAAACTCAGGGTGAACAGATTCAAACTTTTCCTTTCAGCAGCGAGACAAGCTGTAATTAGCAGCACTGAGTCCGACCCAGGGGCTGGATAAGGACATTCCCGTGACAGATCTGACAAGGCGACTGCTGGATATGTTTTCCTTGGCTTTTTTCCCCCCTGGAAAAATGAGCACCCATTTTTCACAGGTCTTTTTTCTGCAGTCAGTTTCCCAGAGTAAGGGCACACATTTCAGAGCACACTGTCACAGCCCATTACCACAGCTGGAGCTCGGGTCTTGCCATCTCCAAGGGATGGGTCCCTCCTTAATTATCCCACACCTCACAGCATACTGGGGATGCCAGACCCCAAAGACACAGTCTCAGTTTGACTTTTCAAAATGAAAAACACAGTCCAAACCACAAAGGCAAAGGTAAAATAAAAACATGAACATGAGTCAACTGAGCTACAGCTGCGAGACACATCATCACTACTGTCTCACACATCTCTCACCTGGCTCAGCCTCATCCCCAAAGCAAAACCAACAAATCTTCCTGTGATGCAACTACAAACAACCCTTTGGAAATCAATTCAGAGAATTTTGAGGCCAAAGTCCCTCTTTACTGTCTTTTTCTCATGATGAAAGCTGTCACGCTATAGAATGGCTTGAAAAGCCTGAATGTAAGGTTAAGTCCTGGTGTGCCAGCTAAGGGAATGGCACAATTTCATGACTAGGTAACCCAAATCACAGCCTGTCACACATCACTGCAGTTTGAACACAACTATGACCACCACTGCATCAATTAAAAACTGACAAATTTTGCTGAACCTGTTAAGTGGAAGAGCAGCCTTTAATACAGAAGTAAATGGGGGGAAAAATGAGCATAAAGGCTCAATTCTAGCCCCAGCCCCAAAAGCAGAACTGACTGTAGGGATTACAATATTTAGCATGCCCCAAAAATTTTCCTCAACATCCTTCTGCTCCATGTGATGGACAGGGATTTCTCATGCCTCCAGAGCCACCAGCTACTTCACACGCAATTCACCAGCAGCACTCTCCATAGAAAAATAGATGGAGCTCATAAATGGATCCAGGTGGTCCCCAGAAAGGTTCCAGTCTCTTTGCAGGGTGTCTCCAAAATGCTGGGACAAGGAGATGAGGTCTGAAAACCAATCTCCCAGAGCTGGAGAGCTTTGGTAAGCAAATGGCTTGCGTAAGGTTTCTGTCAGAACACCCATCTGAAGCGCTGGCATTGTAAACAAGGTTGCTCCAGAGGCACCTGGGATTAGCACTGTTCAAACAGTCCTTGGCATGACTTACCAGAGAGCCCAGGAACAGATTTGCAAGTTCAGCTTTTCTCCTGCCTAATGCTCGCCCAGCACCTCGGAACAACCAGAGCTCCAACAGCCTTAACCCTGCTGCCTCCTACATGGAGCTAGAGACAGGGATGGGCATGGCAGGAGCCCTGTGCTTGCTCACAGCACTTAATGGAAGAAGAAAACCCAAGGAGGCAGCACCGTGGGGCTGCATTTTTCCTGTGCTGCAGGATGAGATCCAACACCAGGCTGGGCACACGAGTGTCCCCCTGCAGAAGCACAGAGGCTGAAAGCAATGCACGGGATATGCAGGGGAATGGTGCCAAGCCAGACTGGGCAGCTGGAAAACACCAGGCAGCCTAAAGGCTTACCCTGATGTCAGGGCACAGAGCAGCCTCTCTTCCCTGCACTGGGCACACAAGCCAAGACACTCCTCGTGCCTCGGGGGCACAGGGAAGGAAACCTCAGCCCATGGAGCGTCCTTGGCAGGCAATTCCTGTGGAAGCCAGGCACGACAGGGCACCCACCTTCCCTGACACATCTCCCCCAACCTCAGCCCTGGCAAGAAGGTGCTGTGGTTTCCAGGAGCAGCAGCAGCAGCATGAAACAACAGGAACATGAAGGATGACTGGAGTCACGGCAGGGAAGGCTTTGCACAAACAGATTTACAGTGGCTCCCATCCACACGAGCATCCTTGAAGGAAACAGCTGCACCAGAGCACAGCTGACACAGATTCTCCAGGATGGGAGGTGAGTTCACAGCTCCTCTAAGCAGCATTCATTAAGTTGATGCTAAGGCCAAGCAAAGAACAAGCACTCAAAAACAAAAAACAAAAACCAGAAAAAAAAAAACAAAAACCCAAACAAACAACAACAACAAAAAGAAAAAAGAAAAAACAACAACCCCAAAAAATAAAATCACCTCATGGCTAGGTAAAGTCAGATGGATGTACAGCTAAACCACCTCAGAAAGGTCTGGAAAAAAGGAAAACAGGAGCAGCAGCAGGGCAGACCCAGCACAGACTGAACTCCATGTCACATAACACATCACAGACAGAAAACATCCTCCTGTGCTGCCTCCATGGCCATGCCACAGCAAACAATTAATCTTTATTGTTTGGGGTGGGGGAAATGGTCTCTGGACTGCTCCTCCACCCTCCTCCTCCTGCCTGCTGGTGCTGGGAGGAAAGCCTGCCAACAGAGTTTGCCTGTAACAGGCACCAAGCTGCTAGAAAATCACCTGAGCAGCATAAAATATCTTTCCACACCTCCCTGTAACACAATGCACTCTCCTTCTCACACATCAGACCTGAGCTGCTGCAGATCCTACCCCTGAACGATGCCCCTCTACATCCCCTATTTTCATACTCCACGGTTTTTTTATTTTAAAGAAATAAAATAAACGAAATTTATTTTTAAATAAATTGTTTTAAATTAAATTAAATTTTTTAATTAAAAAATTAAAAATCTCCTCCCAGCCCAAGTGGTGCAAAGCTGGCTCTCAGATGCAGAGCACAGCCCCAGCTGCCCTGCCCTGTAGCCTCAGTGTAGGGACAGTTGTGTTCCTGCCCAAAACCAGTGTGAGGACTTCCCTGCTTGGTGACAGTCTGCCCTCAAATGCTCAACCCTACAACCTCTGAGGATGCTCTGCTCACTGGAAGGGGAGACAAGCTCATCCTCACTCCTGCAAAGCATCAGAGGAACCCACACTCTGCAGAGCCTTCCCCAAAAGCTGCCAAGCTCCCTAGCTCAGTTTTGCATATTGGTACAGAGCCCAGCTGCTGGTGTTTCACACACCACCCCCCAGAGCCTGCCCTGAATGGCACAATTCTGAATTGCTTCCTCCTGCCATGCTGCCCCGAGGCAGGATCTGCCAGCAGCCCTGCCCATCGCCAGGGAACGGGATGAAAGCCCCATGAGAAAGAGGAGCAGCAGGGAGCAAGGAACACCAGGAGATCCCACTGTGCTCTCCTAGGGATGGGCACAGATCAGGTGGATTAATTGGGTCCTTCCCCTCTCTTTATCTCACCATCTCTGGCTGTTGCCAAGTTGTTTTGAGCTTTGGCATGGCTGCTTTCCATGCAGGGCCTGCACAAAGGCGATGAGGAGCCTCAGTGCTGAATTCCTGGCAACAGCCCAAACCCAGAGGTCGGTAATTGGGTCACTGGGTTCAGCTTCCGAAAACCATTCCTCCAGGAGGTGTGGTAAACACACAGGCACAGTCACAGACAGAGCTGGACACTCCTGCAGCTCCTCCACCACACCCTGCACACCTCATTTCATTCCCCTCTCATAAAGCACTCGGTGGCACAGGGACAGGGCAGCCTGGACAGGGAGAGCCCAGACTCCAGGAGGGAGCCATGATTCAGGTAAGCAGCACGTAGCTGAAAGCACAACATCGCTATGCAGTGCTCAGCCCCAGGAATGCAGGAGGGAAACATGAAGCCACTTGTCTGGCACGGCAAATAATCCTTCAATCATCCAGCAGCCAGGCCCTGCCGGGAGCTCTGGGTTGAGAAAGAGAGGAGAGGATGTCTCCAGCCATCAGCTCTCCCAACCGCGCCACCAGGCGCTGCTGCGCCTCCTCCCAGCCTGCAAGCGAGCTCCAAACACAGAAAATAAAAGTCCAAGCAAGTGGCAGGAACTGCAGGAAGAGAAGATGTTTGAAGTGCAGCCAACATTAGCACCCATCAGCACTGGCATGGTGAGCAGCTCGCTGGTGTCAGGGTACCTGTTACTGATTCTCTGACCTCTGGGACTCTGGCTGGGCCCTCCCAGGGGGAGACCCTCCTGGAGTGGTCTTGTGTCAGGAAAGAGAGACTCACTGGATTTCTTCAGTCTCCAGATTCTTAATTATTATTATTATTTTATCTAGAGTTTTGCAAGATGTCCACACCAGGCTTAGTGCACTGGAAAAGCACCACAAAAATGGCCAACAATCTTTCATTACAAGGTTTTTTAAAGCTAAACTATCCAATTTAAAACCTTGATTATTTCCCTTTAGCCTTGATTATTTCCCTTTTTAACCCAATAACTGATCCCCAAAAGCCCACAATGTGGACTTTTCCCCCCAGTTACAAAATGCCACCCAAACACATGAAGAAGAAACCCAGGACAGCACCCTGTGCCCTCCATCCTGCTCCCATCCACAACATACTAAAAATCCCAAACCCTAAATTTCCCACCTAAGTGATACATCTACACTACTCTCAGTGGATTCTAGTCTATTCTGGAGTTTAGGAAACTTTATCCATGAATGAGGGTCAAATTCAGTGTTCCCCTGGGGGTCAGGGCACCCCACAGCAGACAGGGAAATATTCCCAGTGCCCTGGCTTCCCACAAACTGGTGGATAAGAACACACCCATCCAACACCGCCCTTCCAGTGGGTCACAGCAATGTTTTGAACACAGTTTCTCAAGGCAACTCAGCCATGAGGAGAAGAACACGGAGAAACCTTCTGAGTCATGGTCACACTGAGTCACCAGCGAGTGTCTCTAGGCTGGGCCACCCCATCCAGTTTGGCTGACTCAGGAAGGGACCATGAGCAGCCTCGTCTCCCAGGTGTTCCAGGCACCACAAACCTCCTCCCTGTCACACATTTACAATAAACTGCCCCCAAAAGGCTGGGGGTGAACACAGGAGGGAGCACAAACAGGATGGGGTAATCAGAGATTCATGTGAGGGCACAGAAGTTGCTCCAGACCTGGGAACAGCACGGGACAGATGCCCTTGGGAATGACCCCACCCAACCCCACCATGAGGAAAACACAGGCCAGATGTTCAGACAACTTCAGGCATTAATTTGGTTAATTTGCTGTAATTCAGGTGGCTGGTGTTCAGGCCACACCAATCACGAAACAAAGTGCTGTCAGCTCAGATCCTGAAACTCTTCAGTCAACTAACCACGTCCTTACAGTGTGCCAGGGCCGTTTCTCTCATTTCCATCTCCTCTGGTTTTCTTCTCAGTGGCCACAAAGATCTGAAAGCTTTATGACTCACTGAGCTGAGATTTTCTGTGCTACCCCAGAACTCCTGGTTCCTCAGTGAATGCCACAATGTTATGACATGCCACAAGGACAGAAGATACCAAGTGAAAATGGTCTCCTGAGAGGGCAGGAGGGTTAAGTAGGCACCAGCACAGCTTTTCTCCCAATTAAGGAAGAAAGAAAAGAAGAATCAAAGGCAAACAGCAAATTACAACATGTATCTGGCGAGGGGCTCTGGAGCCTCTAATTTTTGCATTAAATAGAAAGTTGGAAATCATAGAATCACAGAATGGTTTGGGTTGGAATGGACCCTAAAGACCATCTGGTTCCAACCCCCTTCCCCTAGTTTAAGTTGCTCAAAGAATATGTCATGAAGGGTGAGGGAACTAATGCAATACTCAGAAGAGCTTCTGCTGGAATATTTAATGACTTTCCAACCCTTAACTAGCTGTTTCTCTCATCCCCTAGTATGCTAAATACATAGAGAGAGTAAATCTATGTGACTTAGCATCTAAATTAACCAACACACAAGTCAGGATCAGGCATTCAGTATTTCTGCCCCAATTTATGGCCCTTTGCTCAGATCAGCTCCTTTTTTTTCCAGCATGGCACTGACATCTGTTGTGTTGCATGAGTGAAAAGTACATATATGATTAAGAGAGGGGGGGAAAAAGAGAGGGGGGGAAAAATCAATGTGGACATGACTTGACTTTTACAGCATTTGGCTGCCACGACTTGCAAATAAACAGCTGTCCCAGCAGGTCCATGCAAGCTTAACAGCACAGCAGTAAAACACAAGGTTTTTCTTCCCCTTTAAAAGGGTTTTGCTTATATAAAAAAAGTATATTTTTATAAGAAAATAAATTGCAGGTTGAAGAATCATAGTTAGGTCACACTCAATTCCAGCAGAACAAGCACATCCTGCTTCACATGGCCTCACCAGTCACTCCACAGCAGTGGCAGCTTTCTGAAGCCAAGTTAAGATATTTAATTACCAACATCAAGTCAGAAACCAAAGCGTCCAACAAAATCCTCATTTGTGAGCGAAGGCTGCAGAAATGTCGCTGAGCAGGCTTTGGCAATCTGCAAAGCTGACAGCTGGATGCCCTGGCTTATCGACTGCTAGAGCACAGGCGGAAAAAAGCTCTGAATAGTTGCAGTGCCGAGCAAGCCTTCAAGGCAGCCCCGCCAGCCTCTTAAAAAGGCTCACAGAAATAGGCTGGCTTCATTTATTAATACTTCAGAGATAAAAGTGGCCGTGTAGGAGCAGCTCAGTGGGTGTCTGTGCAGGAGGAGGAGGATGGGCAGACCACCAACTCTGGGTGGTGCATCTGTCAGGGTCCCCATGCAGCCCATTCAGGTTATAAATGCACCAATGTGCAACCTGGGCTGCTCCAAGTGCATCATCAGCTTTTAGGGATGGACCCAGCAGGGATCCCCAGCACCCCAGGGATGCCCAGTTTCCAGGGATGGAAACTTCAAAGCAGGAAGATGGAGCTAGAGGAGCCATGCTGCTGGCTGGCTGACAAACAGAATTTTTGGGAAGCCCAGCTGCCCAATAGCTCCATGTCCCCACTGCCATGGGCTCCTCAGCTGTGACATGACAGCGCGGGAAAACGTGGAGGAAGGAACCAAAACAAAGCAGAGAAGCAAAGGGAGATAAACACGATCCAGTCAGACCAGCTGTCCCCAGGTCCTGCCTGTCCTCACCAGAGGAGCCAGCCCGCCCTGGCTGTCCTTTCCTGCTCCCTCCTGCACCCCTGCCACAAACAAAGGGTCAGATAAGGAGCCAGCTTAGGTCAAGACCGGTTTGACTCCGTTTCAAGCCCAGGGGAGCGGATTCAGCGCTGATTTTCACCTCACCCATCCTGTTTGCCTCCCCGGGGCAGAGGCCAGCGCACCGAGCAGGGTGCACGCCTGGCTGGCTGGACCCAAAAATCCCAGGGCCGTGTCAGGGCACCGGGGGCAGAGCCACACACCAGCTGAGCGCTGGCCAGAGCCAGGAAGTGTCACTGCTTCCTCCTGTCCCTGTGTCACACAACATTGGGCGTTCAGAGATCGTGGACTTTGGCTTTTGCTTCCTGCTCCTGTCAGAGCAGAGGCAGGTCCCAGCATATGGCCATGGGGAGAGCAGGGTGAGTCACTCATTAATCGAGGAACAGCAAGGTGGATGTCTGACCCGCAGGGTTTGGGGGGAAATGCACGCCAAAACAAACTCCAGCGCTCGTGGAAAAAGGTCCAGGTGCTGCAGGACACCTCTGCTCCTAATGGGACTCAAAAAGGGGCAGACAGGGAATGCCAACAGCTTTGAAATACATTGGTTTTGGCAAGGGAGGATAACAAGGTTGAACCACGGTTCACCACTGAGGCATTAATACACACCAGCACTTGATTTTGTACTCAGTATCAGAATCAACCTCTAGAGAGGGAAAAAAAGGAAACCACTGGCTTCTCCCTCTCCGTGCTGCCGGGAAAAGCTGCCTGGCTGTACAATGCCGAGCATCTGCAATGCTCAGGCCTGGTCAGAACCACCAGGGCAGCCTGTGCCATGGGCTGCCCTCTCCCCAGCACCTGGAGAAGGGGACTTGGCTGCACCCCGTGATCTTCCACCTGCCTCAGATTTCCACAGGGAGCTCCCCATCCCCAGTTTGGCAGCACAGCCCTGTCGATTCACGTGGCTTTTGTCAGGAGGTACATTATCGTCACATTATCATCTGTCTTTGCCTTAAATTAACCTTGATCGCTTAAAGATGCAGACTGTTTCACACCAGCACCAATGCAGCTTGGTGTGAAAGCCATGAACCTTCCAGACCCCAGGGACCAAACCCCACTGTTCACACCGAAGACTTCGTGCCAAGCAAAAGACCACGATCCAACACAGCCACAGCACACCAATGGCAGAGGGTGCCAACCCTCAAGGCTTCACACAGCAAGGGCATTGTCCCTCCTCCAGGTAGACCCCTGACCGGAATCCTCCCTCCCAGAATTTCTGGGTGCAGCGAGTGACAGACCCGAGCTCCCCACCTGGCGCCTGAGCCACACACCTGCTTGTAGCCAAGCCACAGCCCAACACCGGCACATGCCAAAATCCTCCTCCCACATCAAAGCATCGGCTGGACAAGAGCACGCCTGCAGCAAAACGTGTGACACCAGCACCAGAGGCTTGGCACACACAAACCATGGTGCAGCACCAAACTGCTGTGCCGGTGGGGAGGCACTCAAGAGCCTGAAGCCCCCCAAAGCCCGCGGGAGCCCCATCGTGGGGGGGTCACATCGGTGGTGTGGGAGTCGCCGCAGGGGTGGGAGCCGCCGTGCCAGCCGGCGCCGGGGCTGCAGCAGCCTCCGGAGGCGTTGCCATGGAGAAGGCAGCGCAGCAGCAGCATCCCGCATCCCACGCCCCCGCGTGGGCGCCCCCTGCCCGGCACCGCCCGGGACACGGGACACGCCGGGGCCGGGGGACACGCCGTGCTCCGGGGCGCCGGCAGCGGGGCGGGCGCCGCGGGGCCCGGGGCTCCCCTCAGGGCAACAGCTCCACGCAGCGCCCGGGGCGGGGTGGGACGCGGGCTCGCCTCCCTCCGCACGGCGGGGAAAAGGCAGAAAAGCTCCGTCCCCCGCCCCGCTGCCGGCGTTCCCGAACCCCTCCCCAGCACAGCCGCGCGCTACGGGAGAAGGGCAACACACTCCGCCGAACAGAGAGGGGAGGAGCGCCGGAGGACTCACCGCAGCGCGGCCGCCGTTCCTGCCGGGGCGGAGGGCTCGCTGCCCGTGCTCCGCCCGCCGTTCCTGCCGGGGCGGAGGGCTCGCTGTCCCCGGTCCGCCCGCCGTTCCTGCCGGGGCGGAGGGCTCGGTGCCCGCCGTTCCTGCGGGGCGGAGGGCTCGGTGCCCGCCGTTCCTGCCGGGCGGAGGGCTCGCTGCCCGCCGTTCCTGCCGGGCGGAGGGCTCGCTGCCCGCCGTACCTGCCGGCGCGGCGCTGCGCTGCGCGGCGCGGAGCCCGCCCGGCCCCTGCCCACAATGGGCCGCGCCCGCCCCGCCCGGCGCGCTGGCGTCACCGCCCGCCCGCCGCCGGCCCTGCGAGCGAGTGACGCGCGGGGCGGGGGCTCCGCGCCGGGGCTGCCCTCCCTGCTGGGGGTGCCGCTCTGCCGGAGGGTCTGCCGGGGGTACCGCGCCGAGGGTACCGTGCTGGGGATGCTGCAAAGGCTGCTCGGCACTGGGGGTACCGCACCAAGGGCACCGCTCCCGGAGCACCGCGCCCGGACGCTCCGCTGCGGGCCCCGCGCTGCCCTTGCTGCAGAGGAGGGTCCCGCTCTCGCCAAGCGGCGGGGATAAAGTTTCAGCCGGCTGGCGACATGGGCGACACGGACACGCGGGTTCTGTGTCGCAGCTGCCTGGCAGAGGCCTCCCAAGATGCGGCAGTCTCCGCTTGAATTTAAGAAATCAATTTTCCAGCGGTTCCCATTTCACGTGAATCAGAGCAGCGATTGGACACACGGTTGGATTCCCACATGCATGGGAATAACCTCGCTGCATGAGATGGCAGAAGGAGCGGTTTGTGTTCTCGGTGCAAATCAAAACTCAGATCAAATTAATAGCGTGGAACATTGTACCTTAAGTAAAGTGTTTTTTTTTTTTTTTTTTGAGAAGAGGTCAAGCTATTTACTTCTTGAATATTTTTTTTTCTTTCTTTCTTGGCAACAACTATATGGGAAGGTCTGAAAGGCAGGAAGGGATTTACTGTGATTGTGTTTCATATAGAGTCTGCACAAAAATTGATGCAGGGACAAAGGAAAAGCCAGTGTTGGGAAAGTAAAGAAGGCATCCATAGAGTTGATACCAAAATGTGGAGTAACATTAACAGAGTCATTGAAGGGGTTGGAAGGGACCTTCAGGATCATCGTGTTACAGCCCTCCTGTCATGCTCAGGGACAGCTTCCACTAGAACAGGTTCTCATTGGCCTTTTCCATCTGTGCCTTAGCTTTCCTCACCCCATCCTTAAAAAATCCCCATCCAAATCTTATCCCTGTACTCTTCCTAGGTCACCTGTCCCTGAGCATTTGCTTCTCACTCCTCAGTTAGAGGAGCAGGTCTCTGCTCAGCCATGCTGGTCTCCAGCCGGCCTTGCTTGAATTCTTTCCCCTTGGGTGTTGAAGCAAATGGGAGGCAACAATCACAGAGGCAGTTTAGGGATAAAAGGTGTCAAGGGCAGGTTTTCTGGAGCAGCAAACCCAATGATGGTGTTGTGAAACTGGTGGGACAAGAGGATAAACATCTGTACCCACGCACAGGTTTTGGCAAGAGAAATTATAATTCACAAAATCTACCACAGTCCTTGATGGAGCCAAATATGTGGTGTAAAAACAGAGATCTAATGGATATAAGAGATATTGATTTCCTGAAGGCTCTGACAAAATCCTTCATCAAAAGATATTGAGGGGAGTAAGGAGCCATGAAAAAACCTGTGGTTTTTAGGCAGAAACCACAAAGGCCAGACTGGGGTGGTCAGTGTGCACTGGAGTTGTGAGATGGGGGATTTCACAGAGATCTGAGCAGGGGTCTGTGCTCAGCATCCTCATCAGTGATGTAGCAGTGGGGGTGGGTGGGGACATGGTGATGGCTTCTGGTGACACTGAGCTGCTTGGAAAGGCCAATGGCACCAAACCACAGCGAGACCTCGGGATGCTCGGTGACAAAATGACAGATGAAATTCTCTGGAGACAAATGTAAGTGATGAGCCTCACAGGGAGCACTCCTAACATCATGCAAATGGCAACGGGCTCTGAAGTGACTGCAGCCCCTCAGGAAAAGGATCCCGGGTTATAACAAGGAATTTGATGAAAGCATCAACTCATTGCTGAGGAGCAGTCAAGAAAGCAAATAGATGGATAGGAGTTAATGAGGAAAGAGGAAAAAGTGCGGTACAAATTCCTGGTTTGCTCTCCTCTTGAATGCTGTGAGCAGCTGTGGCCTCTGTTCTCACCAAAGAACTAGTGATCAAAGATAGGGAGCATTTTTCACTGAGGTAAAGGGTTAGGCCAGGACTATTCAATCCAGTATTTCTATACAAGCCTCAGGCTCAGGAAGTCCTGGAGCTGTGTGCAGCCTGCTGTGGGCTTGGAGAGTTTATGGGAAAATATCCCTGAACGCTTCTCATACCCCTGGCTTATCATACACCATTGGCTATGAGAGGATGCTGGGCAGAATGGTCCCTGCCTCTGTCCCAGCACAGCTTTTCTTTTGCTCTTCCATTCATCTTATTTTTCTCCATAAAATGCCTTCCCAGGACCCCCCTTCCCACTCTTCTCCTCCTCAAGGACTTTTGTTAACCATATAGTGATGGTTTGATCTGCAAGCTCCCAGCCTGGGTAATTACCAGCTTAATGGTTGGCATCTGGAATTGCATCTTCCTCATCAGAACTGCTCAGCCATTTTTCTGGTGACTGCCTCCTCAGAGCTTGTTTGGACGCTGCTTATCAAGCCCCATTGTGTTGCTTTCCTGCTTGTTTTTCCAACAGCCGCCTATTAAATTAAGCTCCTGTATTCAGACAGGAAAACCCAATAAGCAGCTGCCCAGAGCCTTTCTGGATAAGTAGGACACATGCAATAGTCATAGTGGAAGACTGATGAGCATCCGGCCCCGAGAAGGGGAGAGCATGGGTACCAAGCCTGCTTGGAAAATAATCCCTGTAAATGCCTTGGAACAGGAGGGGGTTGGCAGGGTTTGCTCATTGGATGAAAAACTAAACCAGGACTTTCTCAGGGCTGAGGGAAAGAAAATGGGTTTCTTGTTCTAAATCTGTAAGAATATACTTGGTAGCCTTCGTCTTTAGATGCTCACCAGACCCTAATAAATGTTCTCTGAGGCCAATCCATGTCAGATCAATACTGTCTTATCCCTGGGGAAGAGTTTTTATGTGTTCCAGTGAAACCTAAAAGGACACTCTTGATTCAGCTGACGGTAATGGAATATGGAACCCATCCCCTTACAAAAATTAAGTAAAATTGATTTTGGAGGGGAAAAAAGCCCTCTCGAGGTTATAGTCTTTCACGTTGCACAGATTATATGCTCAGCAGAAAAAGAGGCCACAGCTTTTATTTAATTGTTGTTCTGGTTAAACCTAAGACTTGCACCAGAAGAACAAAATCACCATCTGAGCCCCTAGCACCATCCCAGACCACTGGAGCTTGTGGGAATATTTCCATCACAGCAATCAGGGCTGGTTTTGGCTCAAAGGTAGGAGACAGCATTATGCTTTTTGTTCTTTGAGATGAGATTTTTAGAGTACTTAGAGGACATTTAGAGGTTCTCTATCTGGGCTGGGATGCTCTGTGTGAAAACAAACCACACCCTAAACCAATGTTATCTCCAACAGCGCCGTGCCCAATCTCACCCCAGGGTTCACATCAGCTCCCTGCAGCTGACAGGGGGAGGCAAAGCTTCAGAGTAACATTTCATAGCCCCAGAAGGGAAAATAAAACACGTTCCCAAGGCAGGACTCAGCGGGCTGGGAGCATTAGCAAAGACTCAGTGGATTTAGGCCCTGATTCTGCAAAGTCCTTAAGCTTGTAAGGAATTTGTAATTTGCTTGTAAGCAAATTCCCATCCGCTTCAGTGGCATTTAATCACATGTACAGAAGTGCTTTATGGCGTACCAGGAAGTTGTACCTTGCTGGAGGTGGGGATATCAGGAGCCCAAGCAACCAAATTCTTTTCCAGTGTGTTCAGAGAAGGGTAAAATCATGGAATCATATTACAGAATCATAGAATGGTTTGGATTGGAAGGGATCTTAAAGATAATCTAGTTCCACCCCCCTGTCATGGGCAAGGACACTTTCCACTAGACCACTTGCTCAGTGCCCCATCCAGCTGGTTTTTCTAAGAAATAAAAAATGTAAGAAATAATTGGAGAGCAGATTATGAGACTTACTGTAAACAGTTATAACAAGGTCTTGCTCCAGCCCTGCCCTGTCTAAAGCCACTCTGCTGGGAGATGCTGGGAGAGCACAGCCTCTCCTGGCTGCTTCACCTGCAAGAACACCATGCCCTGTGGGAAACAGATGACTCAGATGAGTGGCAGAGAGATATAAAGTATTTGTAAGTGTACTGGGGTGTAGGAAGCTTTAAATTATCTCAGTGGCTTGGTCAGGGCCCTCTACCCCACCCCTCTCTCTGCTCTGTCATTGTCTTCCTCCCCTCTCCACTGGTCCTTGCAGCTGCCAGAAGCCCCTCATGCTTCCTTTGCCATCCATCCTCCTGCCTGTCTCCTGTGAGATGCTGCACATGTGGCCATGCCCTGGTTTGGATCATCTTGGTGCTACCTGGTGTGTCTTTGGCAGACTCCTGACACTCAGCTCCTGATTGCTCCCAAAGCCAAGGGTCAATCTTCCTCCCTGGATTGTCCTGCCAGTGCCAGGCTTCACCCACAGCCTTGTGCCAGCCTCAGATGCTGGGTTTGGGGGAATATGTGCTGTTCAGGGTGGCTGGAGGGCTCTGTCTCTTCCCCCTAGACTCCCCAACACAGCTAGAAAACAAGCCATTCCTGATTAGGGATCTGTGACTTTGCCCAGGTCTTTTTTCTCCTCCCTATTCTTTGAGATGACTTGCACTGAATTGCTGTAAAAGGTACCAAACAACAATAACAGAAACCACCAGAGCCAATTCTCAATGGATGAAAGTTCAGTGCCCTGTTTTCTTCCTCCCATCCTTGGTTATTTATCTGCTGAGAGCAGGAAAGGAGGTGAGATGAGGGGTGGCATCCAGGGAAGAGGTGAGGCAGGAGGAAGAGGAGTGAAGGGATGGGAGAGGGATGTAAATCAGTGCCTCTCTCTCAAGGCCAGAGTCTGCTGCAGATTTCCACCAGCTGTTGCTGGGGCTGTCAGAGAAGGGTTTAACAGGGGTGTGTGCACACACAGCCTACAGGGAGAGCTGCTTTTATTTGTTCACATCTAGCAGAGGTTGAATTTATTGCCTTTGCAGAGGGGCCAGCAAAAAGCCAGAGCATCACTTAAATCCCATTTAAAACCTCAGATTAAGGCTTTGCAGGAAGGGAAAACAGGGAGGTGGAAATAGCCTGGCCAGATCTGGCTCCATTGCTTGGGGGAGTGGGCTACAAATCCACATGGCTGCAACAGCCAGGGGGACAAGTGAGGCTGTTGTTTTATCAGCAGAGCATCCTTTGCTCCAGATCTGTAGCAGCAACAGAGTGAGGAAGTGCCAAGTCACCTTACACTCATGATGAGCCTCCAGCTTCTATTGGAGCACAAAACCCCAAGTTAACCCCCAGGTCACCAGGTGGGTCCCAATTCTGCCATCCATTAAGGAAAGACACTTAAACTTATCCAAAGGAATTAGGAGCCCTCATCAAGGGCCTACCTGCATTTGGAATATCTTAATCCTCATGATTTTTGACATGATTCAATATTCTGTATGATGCCTAAGCCAATTCTTGGCAGAATTTATCCAGAGTGACTCAGCCAAGGTCACTCTGAGAGTCTGTGGAATGGCTCACAGATACCCCAAGTCCTGGCTGAGCACAATAAATCACAAAACTCTCTCCATCTTGCTCACTATTTTGGTCCCCCTGATTTTTCCTGCATCATTAAATTTTTACAGTGCCTGACTCCAGATGACTTAAAGTTTGTGCCTCCTGTCTCCAGTAACTGCAGAGCTAAGAGGTTTTGTTCCTCCCAGCACAGGGGCTGGAATGTGAAGACTCAGCGAGCAGCACAGGCAGGAATATTTCTCCCATCCCTGACAGCTGTGTAACTGGACATACATGCTCCTGGTATCTTTCAGAGCATCAGTGTGGCTTTTACACGTCCTGCTGCTGCATTTTTTTCCTAATCAGCAGAATTCAGGACAGATCTGTTACAGGACTTGAACAGTGATGTTGCAGCCAGCAGAGCAGCAGGGTCCTCCTGCATCCCTGCCAAGAGGTCACATCGTGCATGGATGGAGCAGCACAGGACTGCTCCAGCCTCCCTGCTCCATCCCTGGGCACTCCTGGGGTGACATCAGCACCATGAGATCATCTCTCTTGACTGGCTGGATTTTCTTACAGGTTTTCCCTGGAGGGCTTCTGGTTACCCTCCGGTTGCTGCTTCTCTGCTGGACTTCCACAGGCTCTCGTGTTCCCTTTTCCACGGTGCCCAGATGTTGCTCCAGCCCAGGGTCTCCTTGCAGGTGTGGCACCATCAGCTGTCAGAGCCACTGTGCTGGGAATGTTTGTGATGGGGAGGTATTGCAGCCACCTCTGGCTGATCCAGGCTGTACCCATAGCAATAGCCCTACCGGGAAATTTTCCTGGCTTGGCATGGGGTTGGACTCTGCAGAAAGATCTTCTCTTTCCTCTGCTCAGCCTTTTCTGTGCCCAAGCACACAAACCTCTCCTCCTCCTCCGTCTGCCTTGCAGGAATTTTAGGTCCATGCATGAGACTCTGACTGATATCCTGGCAGGAAGTCCTCAGTATCTAAAAGCTGCCCATGCCTAGTCATGCTCAGAGGTCTCAGACTCAGGTTGCAGCCTTGGGAGAGCAGCACCTCCCTGGCACAGGAGGAGCCCCAGGAGTGCAGGATGAGCACCTGGAGGCATTAGGAGATGTGGCAGTAACAGCAGCCTCCCAACTCCCACAGTGATACAGCTCCCTCCATGGTGGCTGAAGCCCTGAAAATGCCCTCACTGCCTCGGATTACTGGTGACAAAAGGGTGTTGCTAAACTGGCAGAGGGAAATCACAGTCACAGCAACAGCAAGAGGGACCTCCCCAGTTGCAACCTCCTTAGTCACAGCTGGATTACCAACCCCATCCTTATATTTTCCATGGGGGTGGCATGAGTAAGAGCTGACTCCTGGGGATGTCTGTTGCCTCCAGAAACCCTTAAGGAGAGAAATGCTGATGGGACTATCAGGCTTGGCTTTTCATCCCCTGATGTGGTTGTGCAAGGACTGGGATGGTGACTCAGGTACAGGACAGGGCCAGCCCGGGGGGCCAGGATGTTGAGGACTGCCCCAAGCATCCCCCAAGGCAGTGTCACTGGGAGGGGATGGGCATGCACGGTCCAGCCTTTTCCACAGTATCTGCAAACCTCAGTCCCTCCAGAGATTATATTTGAGACACAGACTTGCCTTGGAAAAGATCCCCCAGCCCCTCCAGCTCTGTCCATGGCACTCTCTGTTTTTACCAATGGCAAGTTGGGACTGAGACCAGATCTTGGGAGTGTCTCAATATCTCCCAGGTGCTGGTTTATGTATGAGGGACAGTGCAAATGATGAGCACAGGGCTCAAACACACACCAAGTCTCACAGGTCTCCTGCAGCTCCCAGCCATGGCTATTCCAGAAGCCTCAAGTCCCTGACTCAGCCTCCCCATGGCCAGCTGGGCTGTTGGGGTACAGGAGAGGGAGATGGCAGCCCCCAGCTCCCTCCAGGGCCAGGGGCTGCACCCAGACCCCAGCGTGATCCCCCTCTCTCTGGAGACCTGGGAAAGGGAGGAATGGGGAAGAAGGACTTTCCCATTTGGGCAAAGGCAATGGGAATGAAACCTTGCTCCCTGAGCCCTGGCTGCCGAGGCGGTGGGAATCTGAGCTCAGCCCCTAGACGACTTAATGGGCTTTTAAAAAACCCCTTTGTATTGGATCCATTCTTCTTCCCAAAGCTTGCTGGCCCCGCTCCAAGGGGAAACCTTTGATTCTACAAATACACCACAATTATCATCCCGAGGAGTCTCAGCTATCAGGCTCCCCGCCTCCAAAAGATCAGCAGGATGCCAGAGAGGTGCTTAAATCATTTCATCTTAAGAAAGCCTTGGGCTGTAACAGCTTCCCCGTTGCTCGGAAAACGCCACCCCTCTCCCAAAAGCTTGGCTCCATTTTTCTCCCAGTGATGCCGTCGCTAGTGGAGGCAGGGAGGGCAGTGCTGCAGAAACCAGGCCACTGGGCTTCCCGGTGATTTCATCAGTCCTGGGACCCAGCTCATGGAGATTTATGAGTTCACAAGAATCTCGCCTTGGAGTTATCTTCCCCCTCCCCGCTCTTTATGGCTCTGCAGAAAGGGATTCAGCCATAGAGCCCTGCTGGGTACGTAACAAGCTCGCTCTGTTTGACAGTTGCAAATATTTTTCTCCAACATTGCACAGGTCCCTGTGCTGCTCAGGCTGCTCTTGCCAGCATTTCCACCACCCAGCACCGGGAAGCTCGACTTGGTGTGAGGGAGATGCAAACCAAAATTTTGCCAAGCACTGCATCCACTCCCTGATTTATCCCTTGCTCATCACTCCCCTAAGCTCTCCTCCAGGTAGGTTTCTACTATTTTTAAATTGTTGTGAGGTTTTTGGGTTTGGGATGTTTTTTTCCAGAAGTATTTTTATTTTCTTCAGGTAATACAAATCCTGCCCTTCTGCAATGCTCTCCAGTCTAATGCTGGGGTTTTTGAAGGGGCTGTGTGCTCCACTTTCAGCAGGAGTCCAGCACTTCTCTCCTTGCAGAAATCCCCTTTTAAAGCACGTCATCAGTACTCTTCTGCAGCTGTTTTTCTTAGTAGTCTAAATAAAGCTTTCAAGTTACGACTCCTTGATGTGAAGCCAGATTCAGAGGCTGTCAGTTCCTTTGTGTATCCTCAACTTGTCCGGGGGTGTTTTATTTTGGGACGGCTGCTTGCTGCAAAGCTGTCCATTTAGCAGCCTGTTCCTGCCACACTCTGCTCCTTGCAAATGACAATGTAAGCTCCAAAACACCACTGAGTCCAGCCCCTGCAAACCCTTTGCACTGTGTCTGCCTTTCTGCGAGGATAAAGGATTTTACAAGCAGGAATTTGCTCAGGCCACAGGCTCACCATCACAGGAGCCCCAGGGAAAGGTGTTTCACTGTGGCTGAGCAGCCAAGGCCAGTGTCCTTCCCCAGCTGCAGTTGCAGCCCACACAGCTGTGAGGTACAGATGGAGCCCCTTCCTCATGGGAATCAGTTGTATGGGGAAGGCTGATTCCCTTGGTGACACACAGCCACCCTGTGGGTCCAGCAGAGGCTGTGTGACATGGCATTGTCTTTGGGGATGGCATCCCCATCCTGCTCCAGGGCCATGTGCCATGATTCCCTCATGGGAATCAGTTATATGGAGAAGGCTGATCTTTGGTGACACACAGCCACCCTGTGGGTCCAGCAGAGGCTGTGTGACATGGCGTTGTCTTTGGGGATGGCATCCCCATCCTGCTCCAGGGCCATGTGCCATTTGCTTGGGCACACTGCTGTGGCCAAACCAGCCACTTCCCTGGGCCACTCCAGGGGGAAGGCAATGGGAGGCTGAGCCAGCTCTGCCACTAGGAGGAATGTGGACCCATATCCAGCCTAGGGACCCACACAGATCACTCCAGAAATCTATAGGCAAGCAACAGGGTGAGACCAAAAATCTGCTCCTATCCTTTATCAAAACCACTGCCACTTATTTGGGATGCTCCAGGCATGATTCAGCACTCATTATCTTCATTGAGCTGGAGATTAGGCTGCAATATTCCCAGATAATAGCTTTATTAGCTCTGTATTATTCTTTCAACATTATTTATTTACACTGAGTCAAGAACACTCAAAGCTTTCACTGAAACCGTAACACCAGTTTGTCAGAAAACATTTTACACTGTGCATTTTACAGGAGCAAAGATCCTGTGAAGAAGGAGTTACCCCAGACAAAAGTACCTTTGCCAGTGAGGTCTTTTTGGCTCAAGGAAGCTGTAGGTGTTATGGGTGCCCCACAAGATGCTAATAGTGTAGAGAGGTAATTTTCTAGAATTTCAGCACAGGCAATGGACTGTTGTGTCCCGTTACCTGCTCTGCTGGCTCTGCCAGGGCTGCTCCTGGCCCAGGGACAGCTGACACTCATGGCATGACTCACCAGGGCATTTTTCTTGAGCTCCCAGGACCTGTCTGCCTCCAGCCATCCATCCTGTCCCTGCACAGGTTGGCACCAACCCTCTTTTGGCTGGAACAAGATTTTATTCCCCCTCCCTCTCCCCTGAAAAAGGAATTAGACTGATTCAAAGATAAATGCATGGGCTCCTGGCTTTGGCCTTGCTCATCAGCCATGACAGCACCTGGGCCACTGCAAAGCTGTGGTAGCCCAGAGAGCCAGTCCTGGGTACAAGGAGTTGGCCCCAGGAAGGGCTGCCTGGGAGGTCCTGCACTATGATCTGGTGATGTAACCATGACCAGATTTTCCTCTGAATGGTGTCATGGTAGAGGATGACTGTGGGGGATGACAGCAGCTGAGTATCAATTCACCTTTGCCCTATCCTTAATGACCCTGTCATGAAAACAGGAGCTGACAACCTGACCCTCCAGACAACCAGCTCCTCCCTGGGATGCAAAGGACCTTTTCTGGCACAGGGTACTCCACTTTCTCCATTTCTTTCCAAGTGACTCTCTTTGCAATCAGAGCTGCTGACCAGCCTATTAGCACATTGCTCAGTCTGGATTAAAGGGACCCACATGATGCTGGGCTTTTTTTGGCTCACATTCTCCCTGTGAGCTCTTGGCACCCATTGCTTCCAGAGCTGAGCACAGCCCCACATGACACCTGACACATTCCCTCGGGAGGATGCTCCAGGAATGCCATATCCCCCACCTGAGTCCAGCAAAGATGAGCATGCACATTGCTGATAGCCCCCAAAGGGCCCTGCTCTCCCCAGTTCACTCCTGGAAGAAGGATTCCCACTTGGGGAGTGACTGCTTGTGATGTACCCACCACACAGATGCTGTGGCTCCCCAATACCTGGCAGACGCTGAGGGCCAGCTTTGATGTGTATTTCTTTGCTGTTTGAAGCAGTCTCTCCTGGAAGGGCTTGAACTGAAGGCTGTGTATAAAAGCTGCCATTGTTTTTGTTGGGCTGCCATCCATGTGTTTATAACACAGATGCCCCGAGTGATTCTGCTGACTGGAAGCAGAGGTGAAGAGGCTCCTTTGGACGTGCTCAGAAATCATCTCCACATCCAGGACTCCTTTTAGAGGTGTTTAGCATCATCCATCTTTCAGGCCTCTTAGAGCAGTGCCACATCTCTGGGGTTTGGTATAAACACTCGAGCTCAGAGTCGGTGAGACAGAGCAGGGCAGTTATGAGATGTCCTGCGTCAGACATGGTGCAATCTGTAGCTGCTTGGAAACGCCCTGGCAGAGAAACAGGGGATCTGGGAGACTCACCTCTCCCTTCCCAGCCCAGCCCAGGGGCAACCTGCCAGCCCCAGAGCACAGGCACGAAGTCCTAAAGGAGCTACAACACAAACTGCTCGTTTGCTTGCTGTTTGTACTCCACATCAACCAGAGCTATCTGGAAGAAGCTCTGGATAATATTTGCTTGTGGGCTCCTCTTCAAAATCCCAGCTCCAGCTTTCTGGAGCTGCTAGGAATGTAGCAATGCCCTGACACTGCCTCTAACTGAAGCTCTTGCCCGCCAAGAAGGGATGAATTTGTCCATTCTTTTGAACCACAGAAGGAGGGTCTCCATCCCTCTCCCCACCTGTTGTACATCCACCTACATCCCACCTTGGGCTCTTCTACTGAACAGCCACTGCCACCACCAGCCCAGCTCCATCTGCTCCACCTCTCTCCCATATCCATCCCTTTCCTTTGGGACATACCTTCCCTGGGTGCAGATGTCCTGCACCAAGTCCTGGTGCCCTCTATGCCTCCAGCAGCTCCTGGAACTTGGACTGGAAGCAGATGTCTTGCCCAAGCCCAAGGAGTGGATCAGTGTCAGAGGGGGGCTGTGGACATCTCTGCCTGTGCTGTGCCTCCCTGCCAGCCCTGCTGTGTGTGAGAAAAGCGCACAAACCGGACATTCAACTCACCCAGCCTGTGCGCAAGGACAGGGCTGCCAGGGAATTATCAGATGCTCTTGTGGCTCTGCAGAGAAGCCAGGATTCTAAGGGAAGGGTTACTGATTGCATTTTGGCCCTGGGGAGCTGTGTTGGACAAACTGCTGTATAATCACTGCACAGTCCAGCCTGCAGAACAGCGCAGTAATATTTTTCTCTTATCATCGTGCAGCTTTGGAAGCTCTTATTTGATCTCCTTTATCCATGTGAATGTGTTCAAGAATGCAGCAGTCTCTGCCTGCAGAATAGTTCCTATTGTTCCCTTTGTTCATGGATCTGGGCTGTTCCTCAGCGTCCTCTCTCCCTTCCTGCAGAGACACACTCTGCATGGTCAAAAAGTATCTTTACAACTTGATCTTAGATACTAAGTCAGCCATAAGAAAGGCAGAGGACATATTTTCCTGAATATTATGCCTTTTTGTGATGCAGAGGTGAAAGGTACCCAGAGCTCACACAGAGAATTTTCTGTTTTTAACTTCATCCAGGATCTACTCACCCATGCCCAACCTGCAAGATACTATGAATTAATGCTGAAAATGGATGGCATTGGATTGGGCATATTTGGCTTATCTATCTGTTCTTCTTGAAGTGCTGACCCTCTTAGTTTGAATAAATCCAGAGTAACACAGTAAATCAGCCTGGAAGAGAAACAAAGAATCTGAAGGCCATGAGAAATACAGATCCACATTTCAATTTTTTATCCTGCTTTTTTTTTTTTTTTTCTGATACAAAAGCTTATACATGCCTTCAAGCTGAAAACAGGCTGGAATTGACTTAGGTATTAAAAGTGTTTAACTTGGAGACTTCTTTTTGTGAGTGTGGAACTGAATTCAGTGCTTTTCAGAAGCAGGCCTCCAGCTTTGCAAAAATGTCTCTCTGATTTCTAGATCAGCCCTTTCTACTTCTCCTTTCAGACAGGTCTGCAGCAGGTTATCCTAACATGATCTGCACAATCTTTAAACTCCATCAAGTGCTTCAAAATAAACCTCAAACAAACCTCAGCTCCATCTGAAAACCCATCTCCTCTCCATCCTCCTTGTGGAGAACCCGTAGGAAAATGTCAAATTAAACAAATGAGAACTTTGGCACAGCTGAGTTAGATCAGGCCGAGTTAGTCATCAAAGATACAGCTGGAGGTTGTTAATCTGTTGGTGATTTCCAAGCAAATTGTTTTTTGTATTCTGTTTACAAAATAAGAGAATTGAGATTTTTGGTTGAGCCTGGAGGCTGATGCATCACCAGCCATGGTAAATCAAAGATGACACGGAGCTTGCTCGCACACTGAGGAAGGTGTGCTCCTTAATTAATCCTAAGTCATCACTTGCATTAGGAGCAGGAGGGAAGGATGGCACCAGATCCTGCCCTGCCTGTGGCACACATGAGTGGTGAGACAAATTGGAAACCACTGGCTCAAGGCTGGATGTCTGCTTTGGGTTTCCTATCTGTCTCACTGGGAATTCCTTTAGAAATTCTCAATGGGAATTCCACCTTGGGCTGAACTTGTGTGAGCAGGAGGCCAAATAATTATTTAAATTTTTTTTAGGTCTTGTTACATTTTTGGGTACTGAATGAAGCCAGGGAAATCACTTACTGCTGCTCAAGTCTCATGCATATGCAGTGCTGTTAATCACAGACTTCATAAATTGTAAATTAAGGTTCCCAAAATAATGAGATTTGTATTTGTTTATCTTTAAGTAGAAGAAGTTGTCTCTTTTTATTGAGAATTTGTGCTTTCAGGACATGAAGTGGTTTTTTTTTTTTTCCCCACATAAACCCAAAAATTAAAACCTCTATCACAATTTCCTGACTTCAGAAACAGGAATTTAGAAAAACATCCCCTTCTTAAAGACCCAAGTGAGACCTTTGGACATGGGCAGTGTGGGTAGGGGCAGACATTTTGGTTCACAGGGACCAAATTCTTTCTACCCTGATCTCTGAGCAGTGGACTCTGAACCTGCCATTGCTGAGCACTCATTATTTGATCTTCAGACTGATGAGGAAAAAAACCCCAAAAAGCAGCTGATGTGCAATGTGGGCCTCTCCTCTGCCTTGTGGCAAAACCCCTTCCCAGAGTGTGGAAAGCAGTAACACCCTCCTGCCCAGCACTTCTATTTTCAAGCACTGTCAAGGTGAAAAGACCTGAAAGTAAACCCTGAATATCTCTTTCCTCTGCTTGGCTCACAAAGCAGGAGCAAAGAACAAACCTCCTTTCCTGTCCCTCCTACCTCCCTGAATCCCTTCTCATTAAGGAAAGAAAAGGTCAATATTGGTGGTGTTGAAATGAAGCACAAGGACCAAACTGCCTCCTGCGCCTGGCGCAGGGCGCTGAAAGAGCCAAGCGTGAAACAACATTTTCCAGAGCCTCCATCAGCTCAGGGGGCTGGTTTGGCCTGCCAGTGTGCAAGGAAGGAGCCTGATTGCAGGAAGCAATTTGCAACCAGCCCCTTAAGAGACTAAGGGGGGAAAAAAAGCACCTGTGAGTTGGTCATAGCTTGGCCTCTCCTGACAGAAGTTTGAAAAGTCCCTGGCAATTTGGGAAATTCAAGAGGTGGTGGACAAGTCCCACCAGGATGATGCTGTGGAAATCTGAGGCTTGCCACAGCAGAGAGGTCTTGGTGAGGCTTCCCATCTTGGCCCAAGCCACTGTCTGGCCTCCTCTTAGCATCTGTTTAACAACTTATCCATGCAGCAAAGCCAACACCTGACTCTGTGTTGTCCTCATCACAAGCACAAATTCTCAAAAGTGGCACGGAGAGATGATGTTTCCCAGCCCACCAATCTACCCACCCATCTTATCTCTCTGCAGCTGTCTTCTGCCTCTCCACAGCTTCCTCTCCATGGCCTGGTAGATGCTGTCCTGGCCAAGCATGGATTTGGTCTGTCATACCCATCTTGCTCCACTTTCAATCCCAACACCTTCATGTTTTCTTCTGTGCTGCCTTTTACTCTTCCCATTTATACCTCATCATCCTCTTCGAGTCCTGCCTGGTGATGGTTGCAGAGATCAAAGCTGGGACTGGCACCCAAGACTTTGAGGCTGTGCCCTCATGGGGAGTAGACTCCTTTATTCTTCTGTTTTTCTCTTTGTTCATCTCCATCCACCAATACCTCTGCTCTTAAATCTTCTGGCACTCTGGGTGCAGAGAGATGCCCATTTGGTCTGTATTTATCCATCACTTATGATGCTGTTGTGGGTACATTATGAGAGATATTGCCTAAGCCTGGGTGAAAAACAGGAGTCAAAGCCCCTTGGCACCAACATCACAGTGATCTGTATGCTGCAAAATGAGCAGGGATGGAAGGTTTAAGTGTCCCAGAACTTTGCAACAAATACTGTCCTGTGAAAAATAGGAATATTTTCTGGTTTTATTGCCCTGATTTGGTATCAAACTAAGTGTTTTAAAAGCCTGACATTTTTCCAGGGATGGAGCATTTGATTTTTGACCAACTTACCTCTTGCAATCTTAAATCCGTTTAAGAAGGAACCTTTTTTTAACCTCTTTTTTTTTCTTTCTCTGTGCAAACAGACATAATTTCTACACCACCCAATTACTCCTTTCTTGTGTACCAACAACACAAAGCATTTACCTTGGCAGACCAGGTAAAACAGTGCCCTGAGGGAAGCTGAACAGGCCCTGGTGATGAGTTACAGTGTCTAACACTTCCCAAGTACAATCACAATGATTTATGACCGCTGACATGACAAAGATTTTGTCTGGTAGTGAGGAGTGATGGCTGATGTCCCTTTAAATGCTAATCATTTCTGGCAGCTTAATTGAATCCTGTTAACAGATGCAACAAAACTGAGAGAAATGAGAAAGGAGAACCATTTCTCCTTCTAGGAGTCCTCGCCAGAGCAAAGCAAAGATGGTGTTGGCATTACTTCCCTGTTTTCAGGAATTCTTCTTTGAAGTCAGAGGGTGCAGAAATGATCTTCCTAAAAAGAAAATGCCACCAAAGTAGTATTTTATCTTCATATTTGATTTTAGGACACCTTGGCAGGGGAACAACCTCCCATGATGGGTGATAAGAAGGGGCCCTTGGAGAGTTGCTGCAGTTTTCCCCTGTGGAGTGAGGCATCTCTCATTCAGCATGAAGAGAACTTGGGCTTAGGTCCAACTTGGAGCCTTGCCCTCCTCTTGGGGGTTTTGAAGCCTTTCAGACCAGTTGAGAAAACCTCAGATAACTGTGACAGCCAGGGCATCCAGCGAGGTGCTCTGGGAACAGCTCTGCAACACAAGAGCTGCAGTAGATGCAGGGGAGGAATGCAGGCATTCCTGCAGGCAGCTGGGAGTGCTGCAGAACATCCCACTCTGCCTGGGTGGCTGCAGTGCTGCAAAGGGGCAGCGTTTGCTCAGCACCCAAGACAGCAGCAAACCCAAGGCCACTAGAGGCAGGTGGAGGGAGAAAGTTCCATACTTCAAAGCTGCTGTGTGCAGGAGAAGGCTAAAATGTGGGAGAAGGTTTTCAGTAAGGTTCATCCATAGCAGCAATGGACACCTGTGGCCTAGAAGGACTTTTAGGAAAGATAAAGTTGTGCATGCAGCATGTCCTCTTACAGCAGCTGAGCTGCGCTAGTCTGTCATCTGATTTCATGCACCAGGGTGTTATCTTTTTCTTGGGAAAGCCATGGAACTGGGTAGAATTTAAATTATACCCCAGAGAAGCTAGCTCACTTCTCTGACAGAGGTCATAATGAGGGAGTTGGGATTCCAGTTATAGCTCAGCACAGCAGATGTAGCTGGTTTTGCAGATGATAAAAATACAGCCTTGTCTCAGGAATGCTGCAGAAGTGAGGCATGCGGGTGGCTGGCTTCTTTTTTTCAGAGCTGTTGTTTAACTCTGGCTGTACTGTGCAACAGTTGTTCCCATTGGGAAATCAATATTTACAGAGTAAACAGCAATGAGACATGGGCCGGGTGCCATCCAAGCACACAGCAGGACCTGCTCTGGTAAATGCCCACACTTCAAACTGTAAAAAATGTTACTCCTCTCTCTTTTGGGGTAGGAGTACTTTTCATTACCAGTGATGAATACTGCTTTATTTTTACTTTGCTCTGTACGCTTTCCAAGGCCAGTTTGCAAAAAAGGAGGCAGCCATTGAAACATGGAAAGCTACATTATATACTCTCCTATATCAAACACAGCTCACCTCTGCCAATCAGAATTTAGTGCTCAGGGCACAGAATTAGCCACCCACCCCAAAGGAAAGCAATTTATCTGAGAAAGCAATCAGAACTAACACTTCAAATACTTTACTTCCAACTCGAACTCCTGCTTGCTCTCATCTGTATGTTATAGAATCATAGAATTGTTTGGGTTGGAAGGGACCTTCAAGACCATTTTGTTGAAACCCCCCCTACCATGAGCAGGGACACCTTCCATGAGATCAGGAGGCTCAGAGCCCCATCCAGCCTGGCCTGGGACCCTGCCAGGGATAGAAGTGTTGCAGGGGCCTCCTCAGGGATCCTGCAACTCCACTGCCTACAGAGACCTTTCCCTGGAGGACAAACACCAGTGACCTGCCTTCAGGGAGCAGGTCACTGAGGCTCAGCTGGGACTAACACAAACCTGGCAATGTGAGCTTGGTGCTCTGCTGTTCCCCAGGGCACTGCCAATGGAGGAATGGCACTGCCACTCTCTCACTTTACCTGGATACTACCATGAGTCCATGTCCTCTTGGATTTGCAACAACACACTGAAGCTGTCTCTGTAATACTGCCTGGCCCTGTATTCCCTCCTGTTTGCAGAGGCACAGCTGTAAGGAAAATGTTCTGTCTCTAATCTCTATTTACACAGGATGGTGATAAAGAAATTCCTCCACAATCATTTAATCTCTCTTTGGGCTGACACCACCATCTTTGCTCAGCCCAGCTCCAGAGCAGCAACACATGCAAACACCACACAATGATTTGTGGGCTAGGGAAGGACAGTCATGTGCAAACAATCTCTGTACCAAAGTACCCCTCAAGTCTTGGGCTCAATTTTGAACCTCTCACTGCAAGAAAGACATTAAAGGGCTGCAGAGTGTCCAGGGAAGGGCAATGGAGCTGGGGAAGGGTCTGGAGAACAAGTCTGAGGAGGAGCAGCTGAGGGAGCTGGAGGGATTCAGCATGAAGAAAAAGAGCTCAAGGGGGACCTTCTCACTCTCCACAACTTCCTGACAGGAGGGTTGAGGCAGGTGGGGTGAGTATCTTCTCCCAGATAACAAATAACACAGGAAATGGCCTCAGGTTGTATAGCAGGAGGTTTAGATTGGATATTAGGTGAAATTTCTTCACTGAAAGGATAGTCAGGCATTGAAACATGCTGTACAGGGCATGATCAAGTCACTATCCCTGGAAGTGTTCCTAAGGTGTTTGGGTGTGGCATTTTGGGACATGCTTTATTGTTGGGCTTAGCAGTGCTGGGGTAGCAGTTGGACTCAATAATCTCAGATGTATTTTCCAACCTAAACAATAATGTGATTCTAGAATTTTTGCTGAGCACTATGAGTGAAAATGAGCCAGATGAATATCCCACCAGGCAGGACGATACTGAGAGGGACAGCCCCATCTTCTGGAAGCTGAGGTGATTGAAGCTCTTGCCCAATTTTGGCAGGAGATTCGTAGCAAGAAGCCTGTTTTGGGGTGGGTTTCTGCTGTAAATTCAGCTGGCTGGCTGCAGCAGTGAGGTGCCACTGGCATACGTGCTGTCCCCACCGTGAGCTGGCCTGCTGGTGTCAGTGAGCTCTGAGCAAGCTCTGCATGAACTCACTGCCTGGCCCTAAAGGATTGGCAAAACAGGAAACTCTTTCAAAGGTGTCTAAGGACTTGATGTTGACATTTGAATTTCCCTTTCATATTGCTGCAGCATTTTTGTCCAGGCGCTTTATCCCTGCAGCGCAAAGCTGTCATTTATTTGTAGTCAGAGAATTTGTGCTTTTGAAATGAAAGCCAAGGCAGACAGAAAATAAAAGTATTCCAAGCCACTTTAGTGCATTAGACAAGTGTTAATTAGGGGAAGCTGAGGCTTTCCAGCCCTTGGGGTGAAGCATATCTTGCGTACAAATAATTCAGAAAAAGGCAAAGCTGTTCTGCTTAGTGAGATTTTTTGTTCTATACGGTTTGAGGAAAATACAGAATGTACTCATCAGTGGAAACAGAGTTATTACACAGTGAGAATAACTTTAAAGGAGCTGATGGGGTCCAAGGCCAATGCAGAATGAGTGGCCACAGCTGGGAAAGCAGCATCCTTGCTCAGCCAGGTACACAAGGAGGAAAATGGGCTGAGAAAACATGGTAGGGTTATTAAGGGAACTCCTCTGGTCACAGTCCTACCTGTGAAATGGGTTCTGTCTGCTCACAGCCTGTGATCAGAGCAGCAAGCAGCAGGGTGTATCTCACCATTTTCCCATGAGCTTCTGGGAACCAGCTCCCAAAGCAGCAACTGGCAGTGATGGTTATTAAAAAAAAAACCACTCTTGAAGCTGCAGCTAAAGCTGGCCACATTGTCTTGCCAATTTCTGGCAAATTGTGCACTTGAAGAACTATGGAAAAAAATCCACCAAGAATCTGAATATAACCTCTTGGGTGAAACTCTGTCCCACTTGTTATCCAGCTCAGCAAATGTTAATGCCCTGCCCCTGAATTCAAATTCCCATCAGAGCCATTTTCCCCAGACAATGGCATTCATTGCCCTGGTAAATGCAGAAAGTAGGCATTTTCTCAGAGGAAATTAATTTGGCTGTTTAGAAAACCCCTCCACACACACACACACACACAAAATAAAATTAGGAAACAAAACCTTTTCAATAATCTGGGAAAGCATTATCACACCAAACCTTTTCTGCTAAAGGGAAACACTTTCCCCGAGCCATTGAGATGCTAAGGAACAACACATCACTTTAATATTATCTTAAATTAAGAAAATTAGATGTCCTTACATTTAATTTTACCAGTACACATACCTTCCATTGAAGTTCTGACTTTATTTCAGAAGAGTGATTCATTCATTTAGCTTTTGGTTCATTTTAAACTTATTTTAGGAATCATAATAAATCTCACTTTGAAAGTGCAGAATGATTAATTTCTCAGCAACATTTTTGCTTTGAAGTGTCTGTTGGCTGTTAATAAAATAAGTCCTTTTGCATTTTCTTCAAAGTCACAAAACACAAATACACGTGGGTGCTTTGGGCCAAAGGAGGGGGCTGAAAACCTGTCTGGCAGTGGGAATTTAGCTGAAAGGAGGAGGGGAGCTGCTGTCTTATCACCCTGGGGAAAAGTGCTGCAGTTGTTGAGCCAAAACTGCTGCATGTGGAGGCAATGGGAAAGTTGGGACTGGGTCTGCAGAGATCCTGGTTTAGAGGGTGGAGTCTTGGGCAACGAACGTTACATTTTGTTAGAAAACCACTAGTGCTTTCACAGCCCAGATTTCATAAACCTGATGTCTGTCTGACTGAAAGTTAAATGCCTTACAGCCCTGTACTCAGTGTTTGCTTTGTGGTGAATGCTGTAGCAGGGTCTGTGTCCATCTCACAGCTGCTTTTGGAGTGTGTCTAGAAAGACTCGTGCCTGTGAGACATGAAGAAATGTAGGCTCAGAGGAGCAAATTGCCAGCTGGCAGAGCTGGGCAGCCACCCTCGGGAGCCACTGGCTCAGGCTGGCTGAGGATGAGCCTCAAGTGCTCAGGAGTGAGATTTTTACTTTGTAAAAACCACAGTCAGAGCAGAATGCTAAACTCAGGTGCTGATGCTCTGGACCACTGCAGTAGTGCAAAGGTCATTCCACCCTCAGAGAAGGATTTCACCAGGAGCACTGGTGCTACAAAGCAATTTCCATCCCAAGCCAGTAGCTGTGTTGCCATCAGGGGGAGACAGGAGAAAAAAATTGAAGCAAGTTGGAATTGAGTAAGGGATATGTCACAAAAGGAGCCCTTTCTGGAAGACATAGTTCTCAAAAACAAAAATCTTTCTTTTGCTAAGGTATTTCACATTTCTGTTAGGTAGGGAGAGTCCCGTTTAGCTGTTGCACTTCAGCCACTTAGCTGTAAACCAGAAAATACCACTGGAAAAATTACATATTTCTTTTTTTAAGGAGCTTAAGATCATTTGACAACTGACCAAGATCAACTGACCTCCCACAGCCATGTCACAAAGTCTAACTCCCTTCCTAGAAGCAGGACAATTTGGAAGAATACATGCCCTGAAGTGTCCTGCTGCAAAACTTGGGTGGGAACACAATTGGCCATGTGGGAACTGCCTGATGTTAGCAGTATTGAGGGAAAGGTTTGGGCTGTGACACCAGCTCCTGGCAGAGGAGAGAAAGGTGGTGCTTTTGCACTGCACTTCCCTTCATCCAGTGGGACAAAATGGGTTCTCAGTGGGCAGAAGAGTTTCAGGTTGCCCGGAAGGATTTCCATTTTTGTGCCAAAAACATCAGCTTAGGGAATCCATGCCCTTCCAAGAGGAAGGAAAAATCAGAATTTTCCTTGTAGATAATTGAAAAGTTAGGAGTGAAAGTCAATGCTGGAGTGTCCCCATATATCCTTGTGGATTTTGCAAACCTGCAAGGCCAGAGTGTCAAGAGGGGATCTCAGCAGCCAAGAAATGCTCTCTTGCTCTGGGGCCTTCCATAGCACGGACAGCACAAGGGAGAACCCTAGCATGGCCTTTGCCTTCAGCAAGGCCCCAGTGTGGCCAAACCCTGAATTCCCTGTGGAAGCAGCTCAGATTTACACTGCCCAGCCTGAGGGATGCCAGAGGGACAGACAAGCCCAACAAAGGTGCGAGTGCAATCCAGCTTAGGCTACAGCTTTGTGCCCTTGTGTCTCTGGAGCCTTGGAGGGGAAGGCTGTGTGGCTGCAAGTGACTTTCACCAGGTCTCCTGCTAACGGCACTGAGCACCCCAGGGCTGCTTGGTCTCAGCACAGGCTGGAGCAGGAAGAAGTGATCACCTGGCTTTGGAGAGCCCTGAGATGAGCACAGATGATGAGTGTGCAGAGAAGGGAAAAACAGCACTGCACATCTGCTACTCTAAGCCATCAATGACAGAAAATTCAAATGTTACTATTTGGGTTTGGGGTCCTTGTTGTGTTTTGTTTTGAACTTTTTACCCCAGAGGTAAATGTGCAACATTTGCCATATTGTACATGTGGATTTGAGTGGTCCGCTCTCATTGCTGCCTAGATGGGACTCAAAATTGTGCCTTTGCCCCTCTCTTTCCCCTGTTACAATATTTCAGTTCAAGTGATTGATAGGTAACAGCATTTCTCTTTTCTCACCTTGAGCTCAGGAGTTGGGAGAGCCACCCAATGCCCTCCCCTGCTGTAGCTTGACCCTGGGAGAGTTCTGCAGCAGGGTAAGGTGGCATGTTGCCAGTGGCTCAGCATTGGTGCCAGCCAATGTGGAAGGCTCATCTGTATGGAATGAGTCAGCTTACAGCTGCCAGCATCTGGGCTGTGTCCTGCCCCACATTCTTCCTGCCATCAAGTCAGAGGCTGCAGCAGATGGCAGGAGGGGAAGCTAAAGGGACTTTAGCAAATCAAGTCTTCTTCACGTGTGGGTTCTTTCTGTTGTCGTCTGCTCCCATTGACAGCTGGGCAAAGCCTTTCCTGAATGTAATAAAGCCCTGAAAAATATTGCAATAGTTTTAAATATGTATAATTTGCATTATAATAATACTGTAATAACTCCACTGTATGATCAATGACATCAAAACAACACAGGGTCGTAACAGTGGCACACCAGCTTCTTCTGTTCATTGTTACATGAAACACACCTGATTCTAGAAGCATGCTGTTTGGAAATGAGCGACTTTCCCACCATTTCCTACATGTTTTGTGTTCGTGTCATTTTCATCTGTTTGGCAAACACAGCCTGGGATTGATGTGGCTAAGAGATTTTCTCTATTGCTTGGTTCAGCCAGGTTTCAGATCAGTGCTTCCTGTGATCTGCCTCCAGCTTGATCAACATCTCTTGCAGCCTGTAACTCACTTCAGAGTGGTCAAAGAATGTGAATAGGGACTAGAGACATCACGGCCTTTTCTGGAGGCAGTTCCAACCTCGGCAGAAGTAAAACTACCTATGACATCCTGGCATGAGGCTTTCCCACTACCACTGATCCCACCAAGGCCAATTCTTCTGTCCCAAGGCTGAAGGTGAAGATGAGGAGAGCACAGGGAAAAGCAGCTGCATAACGTTGAGCACTAGAGCGAAGTTGCTATTAATGCCTTTATGAAATGACATTACAAAATACTTTGGATTAAAAACAGCTCCCCATCACAGTAGTATGGAATTGTTTAGATTAAAAAAGATCTCTAAGACTGTAGAGCATCAGACCACAAACCTGACACTGACAAGACTGCCTTGAAACCATGTCCCCAAGTGCCACCTCCACACATTTCTTAAGAGCCTCCAGACATGACAATACCATTAATTCCATGGGCAGCCTTGACAACCCTTAATAACTCTTTCAGAGGAGAATTTGTTTCCTAATACCCAATCTAAGCCTCCCCTGGCACAACTTGAGGCCATTTCCTCTTGTCCTGTCCCTTGTTCCCTGGGAGCAGAGCCTGGCCCCCACCTGGCTACTCCACCCTCCTGTCAGGGAGTTGTAGAGAGCAAGAAAGTCCCCCCTGAGCCTCCTCTTCTCCAATCTCAGCCCCTCCAGCTCCCTCAGCTGCTCCTCATCAGATCTGATCTCCTGACCCTTTCCCAGTTCCCTTCCCTGTGCTCAGCCCTTTGGGACCTGTTGCAGCATTCCACACTCCACACAGGCATGTTTTTATCTAACCCTTGCTAGCTCTGAGTGGGAGATTAACTCCTTTTCTTTGCAGCGACCTAACTTGCAGTCTGATTGCCGACTCTGCTTGTTTCCTTGCATTTTGCATCACCCCCACAAAATTAAAAACCACCATACAAAAGAAACCACTGCTAGAGGGGAGTAGAGAAAGTCAGCAAGTACTTTGTGGGCAATTCTGTCCCTTATTCATCAGTGGGTGTGATTTGGGCTAGCAAAACGATTGGAAATAGCTTCTTCCCTCTTCCCCTTCTCAGAGTGCTTTAACAAGACAAGGAACCAACTAGAAACAAGAGAAGATTGACGTTGTGGAGAGGGGAAGCACGTCGGCAGCCATTCACTTGTTATGCTTCTCCAGGACCAGAGTGGAATACATAAACCTCTGGCTCCAGCTAGAGGCCACTCACGGCTGGGTTTCTAAGCTGAACAGAGCTCTCTCCTCAGGAAGTATCACTCTGCTCTGTTAAGGTGTGTGGTACAATGGGCCCAGTATCTCAGAGGGAACCAAGAGGACCAGAGAACAGAGAAATTACTTTCTTCCCAGGAAGTGGCTGAACATCACCTGTCTGTGAGAAGTAGAGATTGAATGTTTTTTCTCCTTTACTTCTGCATGCATAAACTCTATTTTTTCACTTTAGACAACACCTTTATCTCAACTGACCACTTGTTTTCCATCTTATTTTCTTTCCCCTGTCCTACTAGGAAGGGAAGTGATTGAGTGGCTCAGTGAGCACCTGGCATTCAGCCAAGGTGAACCCACCACCGCCATGTTAACAAAGGGTAGAAAGGAATGCTCTGGAAATGACCGACATGTCAACCTCACCTCTGTTCCTGGAAAGATCACAGAGCACATCCTCCTTGAAGGTATGCTAAGGCATATGGAGAACAGGGAGGTGATTCAGGACAGTCAAGGGTAAGTCCTGCCTGACCTACCCAGTGGCCTTCTATGACAGAGCGAGTACATGAAGGGACAAGGGAAGAGCTACCTTCCCTCGTGTCATTTATCTGGACCTCTGTAAAGCTGTTGACATGATCCCCACAACATCTTCTCCATATTAGTGATGGACTTGATGCCTGGACTGCTGGATGGATAAGAAAATTGTATGCATGGTGCTTCCAGAGGTCAACAGCTCAGAGTCAGATGAACATGGATGACCAGACGTGTACCCCAAGGGTCTATTCTGGGAGCAGTGATTCTTAATATCTTCATTAATGTGTAGACAAAGGGAGTGAGGGCATCCTCAGAAGATATGCTGATATCACCAAGCAGAGTAGAGCAGTAGCCACACCTGAAGGATGGAATACCAACCAGAGAGGTGTGGACAGGCTCAAGGAGTGAAACCATGGAAATCAAATGTGGTTTTAAAGAGACCAAGTACAAGGTCCTGCAACAGGATAAGGGTAGGCCCCAGGACAAATCAAGACAGAGTCTGGCCCATGGGTACCAAGAGAATGGGAGAAGCTCCTGCCTGTCCATGTTGAGTCTGCCTGTTGGGTCTGCCCCAGGGCAGTCAGGCTACGGCTGCAGCCATGTGTGCCCCTGTGTCTGTGCCCGGCACTGACAGCCCTGCTGCCCTGCTCCCGGAGCCCTGTCCCCAGGCAGAGCCGTTCCCTGGCCGGGCACAGCCCCATGGGCTGCTCCCTGCTGCGGCCCGGGCCGGCCCCAGAGCCGGCTCCCCCTGCGGGTGGCCCCGCGCTGGCCGCGTGTCCCCAGCCGGCTGTGCCCGGGCAGCTGCCTCAGCCGTGAGGGCTGCAGAGCTGCGGGAGCCCAGGGCTCTGTGCCGGCCGCCCTGCAGAGCTCCCAGCTCCAGCTGGCAGGGCCTCAGCGCCCGCCCTGTGCCCTCCCGCACGCACGGACAGCCCAGGCCCCGCTTGCTGCCCTCATGGCGGCACTCCTGGCCCCAGCGCTCTCCAAGGCCTTCTCCAGAGGCACCTTCCTGCTGCCTTTCAGTCCCTGCCCGGGAGCCAGCAGAGACCTGCACAGGGGCTGTTGGCAAGGGCCTGCAGGGACAGCGCCAGGCCCAGTGGTTTCCAGTGACGCAGGGCGGCCTTAGGGTGGACATGGGCAAGGAATTCTGGCCTCGGAGGCTGCTGAGGCCTGGCCCACGCTGCCCACAGGAGCTGTGGCTGCCCCATTCCTGGCCGTGTTCCAGGCCACCTTGGATGGGCCTTGGGGCAACCTGGCCTAGCAGAAGGTGTCCCTGCCCTTGGCAGCACAGCTGGGAGAAGACAATTTCTGAGGACCCTTCCAAGCCAAGCCATTCTGGGATTCTGTGATCAGTGGAGCTGGGGGCAGCTCGGCATAATTTCTGCTTAGAGCCAATTCAGCTCTCTAAGTTTGGTTGAGTTCAGGGAGTCTCTTCAAGATCCCAGATTCACAGTGTGGGGCATTTACCGCTTCTATAGGCCTGGCTGAGATCAATAAAGTCTAGCACACCCTAGATTCTGCAAAATTGACTTTTATTGAAACAAGAGCAAAGCATTTTCCTGCTTGCCACTCATAAATGCACTTACTATAGTGCATGAGTATGGGTCACCTCAGATAGTGACACTAGATATGGCCTTACACGTCTATAAAATTATATCAATAATGTAATATATTAAAAGGCATGGGGTGTATAATACATATTCTACAATTATATTCAAATATAATGTATATAGCTTGTATATATCATATGTATCTTATCTATGTTCTAAATAAATCTCTTTTATGGAACACTTTCCTGACATAAACATACTAAGAACTACAATATGTGTAACAACAGGTACTTAAACTAAATATACACACTACTGTTAGTATTTACACATAATTACATATTGGACTCTTTAAAACACCACTTTATCCTAACATCATATCTATGTATTTTGCAGATTTTATAAAATTTATCTTAGCATCTTCTTTTGTTTTATGGTAATTTAGTAGTATATACAATCTATAAATATCATAGTCTATAACAGGAATAAACTATCTATATATCTATGAAATAAAAAACTAGATTCCTCTATATACAAAATTTCAGGTCAGCTCCAAGACCGTTGTTCCAATGCTGACGTCAAGATGTCCCTTCCAGGAACAAAGAGAGACTCCATCCATTGACACATCCTGGGCCAGCAGCACCGATTTTTTCTCTTGGTCCTTTTTGCCCCATTTGTTTTCTCTTTCTCTGTCCACATTCACACTTCTTCCATGCTGCAGATATTGCTATGCAATAGATTTTCAAAGGCCACAAAAAACTGCATGTTTCATTTGGGGTTTGGAGACCTTGACCCTGCATGTACAGCACGTGTTCTCTCCATATGCTTTTTCAGGAGTGAGAGACTTCACATGTAAGCAGGGCTGAATGTGGTCTGGGTGCTTTTTTTGGAAAATGAAATTATATAAAGACGTAGAATAAAACCACCCGGGGTCCTTCACCTGCTGAGGTGGCAGGAGAGGCAGTGGGACCTTCCCCAGAGCCTTTGCACGCATCCTCTTCTCCTTTAAGCACCAAATTTGGACTGCAGGGTGGTCCTCTGCTGCCAGCTGTGAACAGCGCAAGCACAGCTCTGTGCTCATAGCCATGACTCCTCCCCTTCACTCGGTCAATCTTCAGCAAGAAGGATTCTTTTGTACCACTTTTTCAGAACCTGGTACTCATGGATGGCCTGGGCGTGGGCATCCGGCTCCTGCGCCAGGCGAAGGAGGAGATTGTATGGTGCACCCATTTGAACATCTGCAGGTAAATGGATGTCCTGAGGGAGCCTCCGGTTCCCCACAATGAAGTGGTTGAGGCGTTTTGATCGCACACATAAGCGCAGGCTGTCGAGGATATCCTGCAGCCGTTCCAGGAGATCTCTCCTGCGCCACGATGAGACGGGCAGGACATTGAGCAGGTGCATGACAATGGTCTTCATGGTGTAGGTGGAAAAGCCGATGCCCAGCGGAAGTCGGGTGAAGAACTGCAGGCACCTCAAGTGCAAGCTGTCAGGAGGGGCCTGCCTGGCAATGTGCTTGAAGAACTCAGCCTCTGCCACAGCGTAAGACTCGGGCCAGATTGTGCTTGCTGTGTGGGCCTCTCTGGTCTGGCTGCTGACAAAGACGGCTGAGTCATCTCTCCGCACCCCAAAGAGCATCTCGATCCTGAAGCTTTCCCTGCCGTTGGTCACCTTGAATTGGCAGGAGCGTGTGGAGGGCAGCAGCACTAAGTGCCAGTTGTGGGACTGAGGCAAAGCTGGCCAGATTGCTCTCACCAGTTGGTAGAACCAGCGGGCAGTTTTCTGCACGTCCAGGTAGGAGCCGGTGCACAGGGTGTCCAGGAGGCTGGGACCCTGATTCCTCCTCAGCTCCTCCTCGGGGTGGTGCAAGAAGCACAGCATGTCCTCAGCCTGCTGCTCCCTCCTGCAGGTGCACTCCAGCTGCACGCGGACACGGAAGTTCCTCACGTGCCTCTGCCCTGCACTGTCCAGCTCCAGGTGGAAGCTGTGGCCTCGGGGAGGAGTCATGGGGATGAGCACGCGGTACACCACATCCTGCTCACGGGGACTCCAGCCTTCAAAGGCACTGCCCACCCCGATGGCTCGGTGCAGCACTGGGTAGAAACTGTTGGACAAGACGTGGCCAAAGTAAACCATGTAATTGTCCATCAGGTTCATTGTCCGCTGACAGCCTCTCTGCAGGTCCTGTACAGGCCACTGGATGCGCTGCATTATAAGTCGTCCAACACGATCGTCAAAATCATCTTCTTCTTGCACTGCAATTGCAACATGGTTGTTGTTTGCTGCAATTTCAGCCTCGTTGACAGCTTCATTTCCAACATTGTCTCCTTCAATGGCAACAACATTGACCGCTTCCTCTTCATTTGCACCACGGTTTTCTTCTTCATCCTCCTCTCTCCTCAGGCTTCTTTTCCACCCAATAAACCACAGGACCAAGATGCAGACCATCAGCACAGAAACAGCTAAGAGCTGCAAGAGCTGCGCCTGCTTCTGGCTATGCTGCTCCACCTCCGGCTCCAGCTGAAGCAGCTCCACCTCCTGCTCCAGCTGAAGCCTCTCCCATTCCAGGTGTTTTGCACGCACTTCCATGCGCTGACGTGTTTCCTCATCCAATCCCTCAGCCACGGGCTGTGGGTACTGGATGAGGCTTTTCAAGAGCATGAAAAGCAATACCACGGGATACATGGTCTGCAGGAGGAGGGAGAGAAGTCTGTGAGCAGGGCAGGGAGGGAGGGAACTGCTGGTTGCTGGATGGAGAACAGGATCCTCAGGGTTCTGGGCGCAGGAAGCACAGGGCCACAGACAGCATGCAGGCAGCCAGGCCTATCTCACTGCCCTCCCCCCCCAGCAGCAGCAGCAGCAGCAGCCCCATGGCATGCCCAAGGCTCTCCCATGAGGGACTGTCCCTGCATGCAAAGGGAGAACCCAGCCCCAGGTGAGGCCTTTCTGCCCCAGCCCTCGTTCCCAGCCCAGCCACCCCTCCACGTGTGCACTCACTGCTTGCCAAAGCAATACAGGGCCAGCGTTGCCTGCTGGGGCCTTTTACATCTGCCCCCATTGTGACACATCCCCCATGATGTCACACGTGTCACAGCATGTCACAACCCAGCCAACCCCACCTTTATCCCCTAAGCCAACTCCTGGCTCAGGCACTAAGAATGGCCCTGGTGCACTGCTGAGGGCTGCCCTTGAGGGAAGCTTTTCCAAAGGTCTCCCACTGTTTTCTCTTTTGCAATTATTTTCATTTGGCCTTCATTGGCAATCTCATAGATATCCCTGTTGGAAGGCACCCCTGAGCATCACTGACTCTAAGCGTTTGCTCCTCACTGGTTGAGCTACACTGAAATCTACGTGTCAGCGCAGTTCATTGAAAAATTCCCTGAAGATCACACAGTGAAACTGCAGACTTAACACTGCCTACTGCTCCAATCAGACACGTCCACAAATGCCACATCCACAAGACTTTTATACCTCTCTGAGGATGGTCACTCAGAGCCATTTCCCTAGGCAACCTGTTCCCCAGCTTGACATCCTTTTGGTTGAAGGAATATTTCCTAGAGATTCAGTCGAAACCTCCCCTGGCGCAACTTGAGGTCATTTTCCTCTTCTCCTCTCCCTTGGTTCTTGTAAGCAGAGGCTGACCTGCACCACCCCCACCCTGCTGTGTGGGAGCTGCAGAGAGTGAGAAGTTTCCTGCGTGATCCTGACTGTGGCTGCAGCCATGTGTGCTCCTTCGTCTGTGCCCAGCACTGCCAGCCCTGCTGCCCTGCTCCCGGAGCCCTGTCCCCGGGCAGAGCCGTTCCCTGGCTGGGCACAGCCCCATGGGCTGCTCCCTGCTGCGGCCCGGGCCGGCCCCAGAGCCGGCTCCCCCTGCGGGTGGCCCCGCGCTGGCCGCGTGTCCCCAGCCGGCTGTGCCCGGGCAGCTGCCTCAGCCGTGAGGGCTGCAGAGCTGCGGGAGCCCAGGGCTCTGTGCCGGCCGCCCTGCAGAGCTCCCAGCTCCAGCTGGCAGGGCCTCAGCACCCGCCCTGTGCCCTCCCGCACGCACGGACAGCCCAGGCCCTGCTTGCTGCCCTCATGGCGGCACTCCTGGCCCCAGCGCTCTCCAAGGCCTTCTCCAGAGGCACCTTCCTGCCGCCTTTCAGTCCCTGCCCGGGAGCCAGCAGAGACCTGCACAGGGGCTGTTGGCAAGGGCCTGCAGGGACAGCGCCAGGCCCAGTGGCTTCCAGTGACACAGGGCGGCCTTAGGGTGGACATGGGCAAGGAATTCTGGCCTCGGAGGCTGCTGAGGCCTGGCCCACGCTGCCCACAGGAGCTGTGGCTGCCCCATTCCTGGCCGTGTTCCAGGCCACCTTGGATGGGCCTTGGGGCAACCTGGCCTAGCAGAAGGTGTCCCTGCCCTTGGCAGCACAGCTGGGAGAAGACAATTTCTGAGGACCCTTCCAAGCCAAGCCATTCTGGGATTCTGTGATCAGTGGAGCTGGGGGCAGCTCGGCATAATTTCTGCTTAGAGCCAATTCAGCTCTCTAAGTTTGGTTGAGTTCAGGGAGTCTGTTCAAGATCCCAGATTCACAGTGTGTGGCATTTACTGCTTCTATAGGCCTGGCTGAGATCAATAAAGTCTAGCACACTCCAGATTCTGCAAAATTGACTTTTATTGAAACAAGAACAAAATGTTTTCCAGCTTGCCACTCATAAATGCACTTACTATAGTGCATGAATATGGGTCACCCCAGATAGCGACACTAGATATGGCTTTACATGTATATAAAATTATATCAATAATGTAATATATTACAGGCATGGGATGTATAATACGTATTCTACAATTATATTGAAATTTAATGTATATAGCATGTATATATCATATGTATCTTATCTATGTTTTAAATATATCTCTTTTATGAAACACTTTCCAGACATAAACATACTAGGAACTACAATATGTGTCACAACATAGAGTTAAACTAAATATATACTCTACTGTTAGTACTTACACGAAATTACATATTCAACTCTTTTAAATTACTTTTTATCATGACAACTACAAATTTCATATATTTTATAATATTCAAATTAGTATTTTGTTTTGCTTTATGTTAATTTACTCGTAAATATAATTCATTAAATATTATAGTCTATAATAGGAATACACAATATATATCTTTATGAAATAAAAATCTAGATCCCTATATATACAAAATTTCAGGTCAGCTCCGTTGTTCCAATGCTGATGTAAAAAGATGTCCCTTCCAGAAACAAGGAGAGACTCCATCCATTGACTCATCCTGGGCCATGAGCGCCCATTTTTTCTCTCAGTCCTTTTTGCCACATTTTTATTCTCTTTCTCTGTCACACATTCACACTTCTTCCATGCTCTAGATTTTGCCCTTTTTCAAAGGCCAGGAAAAACTGCATGTCGCAGGTGGACTTTGGAGACTTCGGCCCTGCATATATGACGTGTTCTCTTCATGAGCTTTTTCAAGAGTGGGAGAGTTCACACATAAGCAGGGCTGAATGCGGTCTGGGTGCTTTTTTTGGAAAATGAAATGATGCAAGGAGATAGAATAAAACCTCCCGTGGCCCTCCACCTGCTGAGGCAGCAGGAGAGGCAGTGGGACTTTCGTCAGAGCCTTTGCACGCATCCTCTTCTCCTTTAAGCACCAAATTTGGACTGCAAGGTCCAAAGCCAAGAAGCTAAGGCCCAGAACAGCGCAGGCATGTTCTACCTAGATATACTGGGATCTTTTCCAATATCCAGGCCACCTTGGATGGGCCTTGGGGCAACCTGGCCTAGTGGAAGGTGTCCTTGCCCTTGGCAGCAGGGCTGGAACAAGATAATTTCTGAGTACCCTTCCAAGCCAACCCATTCTGGGATTCTCTGATCTGAGGGACTGGGGTAGCTTGACTTCATCTCTGTTTCGAGCCATTTTAGCCCTGTAAAATTGGTTGAGTTCAAGGAGTCTGTTCATGAGCCCAGATTCACAGTGTGAGACAGTCAACACTACTATACCTCTGGCTGAGATCAACAAAGTCTGGCACACTCCAGATTCTGCAAAATTTCATTTTATTGAAACCAGAGTAAAGCAGTTTCCTGCTTGTCACTCATTAATGCACTGAATATAAAGCTATAATATGGGAATCAACAGATAGCAACACTAGATATGGCTTTTCTTGTATATGAAAATTACATAATACATGTAATATATTATAGCCATATGGTATATAATATATAGTAAACATTTTTATTCATATATAATGCTTACAGCACGTATATATCAGATGTCGGTTATATATGTTATAAATATATCTATTTTATGGAAAACCTTCAAAACAGAAACATACTAAGAACAACACTATGTATCACAACAGGTAGTGACATTAAATATGTAGGCTACTGTTACTATTTAATTACATGTAATTACATATTGAACTCTTTAAAATTGCTTTATATCCTGACAGAACTACATGTTTCAAACCTTTTATATTACTTATATATGTATATTGTTTTGTTTTATGGTATTTTACTACTATATAGGATAAATTATAAACTTTATAGTATATGAAGCAATACATAACATATATATCCATGAAATAAAAATCTAGATTCCTCTGTATACAAAATTTCAGGTCAGCAAAAACACAATAGGTCCAATGTTGACAAAATATGCCCCTGCTGGACACAAGGAGACAATTCATCCTTTGAGCCATCCCAATCCAGAAGCACTGATTTTTCCTCTTGGTCCTTTTTGCCCCGTTTGTTTTTTTTCTTCTCTCCCAAATTCACACTTCATTCATGCCCGAAATTTTGGTCCTTCTCAAAGGCTGGGAAAAACTGCATGTTGCAGGTGGACTTTGGAGACTTTGGGCCTGCATGTACAGCACGTCTTACCTTCATGTTCTTTTTCAGGAGTCAGAGACTTCACATGTAAGCAGGGCTGAATGCGGCATGGAGCTCCTTTTGGAAGATGAAATGATACAAGGAGGTACAATAAAACGTCCCATGTCCCTCCACCTGCTGAGGCAGCAGGGACCTTCCCCAGAGCCTTTGCACGCATCCTCTTCTCCTTTAAGCACCAAATTTGGACTGCAAGGGGGTTCTCTGCTGCCAGCTGTGAACAGCGCAAGCACAGCTCTGTGCTCATAGCCATGACTCCTCCCCTTCACTCGGTCAATCTTCAGCAAGAAGGATTCTTTTGTACCACTTTTTCAGAACCTGGTACTCATGGATGGCCTGGGCGTGGGCATCCGGCTCCTGCGCCAGGCGAAGGAGGAGATTGTATGGCGCACCCATTTGAACATCTGCAGGTAAATGGATGTCCTGAGGGAGCCTCCGGTTCCCCACAATGAAGTGGTTGAGGCGTTTTGATCGCACACATAAGCGCAGGCTGTCGAGGATATCCTGCAGCCGTTCCAGGAGATCTCTCCTGCGCCACGATGAGACAGGCAGGACATTGAGCAGGTGCATGACAATGGTCTTCATGGTGTAGGTGGAAAAGCCGATGCCCAGCGGAAGTCGGGTGAAGAACTGCAGGCATCTCAAGTGCAAGCTGTCAGGAGGGGCCTGCCTGGCAATGTGCTTGAAGAACTCAGCCTCTGCCACAGCGTAAGACTCGGGCCAGATTGTGCTTGCTGTGTGGGCCTCTCTGGTCTGGCTGCTGACAAAGACGGCTGAGTCATCTCTCCGCACCCCAAAGAGCATCTCGATCCTGAAGCTTTCCCTGCCGTTGGTCACCTTGAATTGGCAGGAGCGTGTGGAGGGCAGCAGCACTAAGTGCCAGTTGTGGGACTGAGGCAAAGCTGGCCAGATTGCTCTCACCAGTTGGTAGAACCAGCGGGCAGTTTTCTGCACGTCCAGGTAGGAGCCGGTGCACAGGGTGTCCAGGAGGCTGGGACCCTGATTCCTCCTCAGCTCCTCCTCGGGGTGGTGCAGGAAGCACAGCATGTCCTCAGCCTGCTGCTCCCTCCTGCAGGTGCACTCCAGCTGCACGCGGACACGGAAGTTCCTCACGTGCCTCTGCCCTGCACTGTCCAGCTCCAGGTGGAAGCTGTGGCCTCGGGGAGGAGTCATGGGGATGAGCACGCGGTACACCACATCCTGCTCACGGGGACTCCAGCCTTCAAAGGCACTGCCCACCCCGATGGCTCGGTGCAGCACTGGGTAGAAACTGTTGGACAAGACGTGGCCAAAGTAAACCATGTAATTGTCCATCAGGTTCATTGTCCGCTGACAGCCTCTCTGCAGGTCCTGTACAGGCCACTGGATGCGCTGCATTATAAGTCGTCCAACACGATCGTCAAAATCATCATCTTCTTGCACTGCAATTGCAACATGGTTGTTGTTTGCTGCAATTTCAGCCTCGTTGACAGCTTCATTTCCAACATTGTCTTCTTCAATGGCAACAACATTGACCGCTTCCTCTTCATTTGCACCACGGTTTTCTTCTTCATCCTCCTCTCTCCTCAGGCTGCTTTTCCACCCAATAAACCACAGGACCAAGATGCAGACCATCAGCACAGCAACAGCTAAGAGCTGCAAGAGCTGCAAGAGCTGCACCTGCTTCTGGCTATGCTGCTCCACCTCCGGCTCCAGCTGAAGCCGCTCCACCTCCTGCTCCAGCTGAAGCCTCTCCCATTCCAGGTGTTTTGCACGCACTTCCATGCGCTGACGTGTTTCCTCATCCAATCCCTCAGCCACGGGCTGTGGGTACTGGATGAGGCTTTTCAAGAGCATGAAAAGCAATACCACGGGATACATGGTCTGCAGGAGGAGGGAGAGAAGTCTGTGAGCAGGGCAGGGAGGGAGGGAACTGCTGGTTGCTGGATGGAGAACAGGATCCTCAGGGTTCTGGGCGCAGGAAGCACAGGGCGACAGACAGCATGCAGGCAGCCAGGCCTATCTCACTGCCCCTCCCCAGCAGCAGCAGCAGCAGCAGCCCTATGGCCTGCCCAACGCTCTCCCATGAGGGGCTGTCCCTGCATGCAAAGGGAGAACCCAGCCCCAGGTGAGGCCTTTCTGCCCCAGCCCTCGTTCCCAGCCCAGCCACCCCTCCACGTGTGCACTCACCGCTTGCCAAAGCAATACAGGGCCAGCGTTGCCTGCTGGGGCCTTTTACATCTGCCCCCATTGTGACACATCCCCCATGATGTCACACGTGTCACAGCATGTCACAACCCAGCCAACCCCACCTTTATCCCCTAAGCCAACTCCTGGCTCAGGCACTCAGAGTGGCCCTGGTGCACTGCTGAGGGCTGCCCTTGAGGGAAGCTTTTCCAAAGGTCTCCCACTGTTTTCTCTTTTGCAATTATTTTCATTTGGCTTTCATTGGCAATCTCATAGCTATCCCTGTTGGAAGGCACCCCTGAGCATCACTGACTCTAAGCGTTTGCTCCTCACTGGTTGAGCTACACTGAAATCTACGTGTCAGCGCAGTTCATTGAAAAATTCCCTGAAGATCACACAGTGAAACTGCAGACTTAACACTGCCTACTGCTCCAATCAGACACGTCCCCAAATGCCACATCCACAAGACTTTTATACCTCTCTGAGGATGGTCACTCAGAGCCATTTCCCTAGGCAACCTGTTCCCCAGCTTGACATCCTTTTGGTTGAAGGAATATTTCCTAGAGATTCAATCAAAACCTCCCCTATCACAACTTGAGGTCATTTTCCTCTTCTCCTCTCCCTTGGTTCTTGTAAGCAGAGGCTGACCTGCACCACCCCCACCCTGCTGTGTGGGAGCTGCAGAGAGTGAGAAGTTTCCTGCGTGATCCTGACTGTGGCTGCAGCCATGTGTGCTCCTTCGTCTGTGCCCAGCACTGCCAGCCCTGCTGCCCTGCTCCCGGAGCCCTGTCCCCGGGCAGAGCCGTTCCCTGGCTGGGCACAGCCCCATGGGCTGCTCCCTGCTGCGGCCCGGGCCGGCCCCAGAGCCGGCTCCCCCTGCGGGTGGCCCCACGCTGGCCGCGTGTCCCCAGCCGGCTGTGCCCGGGCAGCTGCCTCAGCCGTGAGGGCTGCAGAGCTGCGGGAGCCCAGGGCTGGCTCTGTGCCGGCCGCCCTGCAGAGCTCCCAGCTCCAGCTGGCAGGGCCTCAGCGCCCGCCCTGTGCCCTCCCGCACGGACGGACAGCCCAGGCCCCGCTTGCTGCCCTCATGGCGACACTCCTGGCCCCAGCGCTCTCCAAGGCCTTCTCCAGAGGCACCTTCCTGCCGCCTTTCAGTCCCTGCCCGGGAGCCAGCAGAGACCTGCACAGGGGCTGTTGGCAAGGGCCTGCAGGGACAGCGCCAGGCCCAGTAGCTTCCAGTGACACAGGGCGGCCTTAGGCTGGACATGGGCAAGGAATTCTGGCCTCGAAGGCTGCTGAGGCCTGGCCCACGCTGCCCACAGGAGCTGTGGCTGCCCCATTCCTGGCCGTGTTCCAGGCCACCTTGAATGGGCCTTGGGGCAACCTGGCCTAGCAGAAGGTGTCCCTGCCCTTGGCAGCAGGGCTGGGAAAAGAGAATTTCTGAGGACCCTTCCAAGCCAAGCCATTCTGGGATTCTGTGATCAGTGGAGCTGGGGGTTCCTCGGCTTAATTTCTGCTTAGAGCCAATTCAGCTCTCTAAGTTTGGTTGAGTTCAGGGAGTCTCTTCAAGATCCCAGATTCACAGTGTGGGGCATTTACCGCTTCTATAGGCCTGGCTGAGATCAATAAAGTCTAGCACACCCTAGATTCTGCAAAATTGACTTTTATTGAAACAAGAGCAAAGCATTTTCCTGCTTGCCACTCATAAATGCACTAAATATAGAGCATTATTACGGGATATAGCAAATAGTGATACTAAAGAAGGATTTACTTGTACATAAAAATTGTATCATATATGTAATATATCATATACATTTGTTATATAATATACATTATATACCTATAATAATATATAATGTATATTTTATATACATAATATGTATCTTTTATATGTAATGCTTATATTTATTTTATGGGAAACCTTCCAGACATAAATGCACTAACAGTATTAATATATTTCAGAACATATAGTGGCACTAAAAGGTGTTCTCTAGTTTATTACTTTAACAGAATCACACATCCAACTCTTTAGAATTCTTTCTTACCATGATATAATATTTACATGTTTTGTATTTTTGATATTATTTCTGTGAGATTATTGTTTTACTCTCATATATGATAATTTATAAACGTATGAGTATATAATTTGTACATATGACATCAATATCTATGAAATAAAAATCTTGATTCTTATATATACAAAATTTCAGGTGATCTCCAACATAGTTGGTCCAATGATTCCATAAAGGTTTTCCTTCCAGGGCCAATGAGAGACTCCATCCATTGACTCATCCCAGGCAAGCAGTGCTAATTTTTCCTCTTGGTCCTTTTTTCCCTGTTTCTTTTTTTCTTCTTCATTCCCACATTCCCTTTTCTTTCTTACTTCAATTTTTGGCCCTTCTCAAAGGCAGGGAACAGCTGCATCTTGCAGGTGGGTTTTGGTGACTTTGGCCCTTCATGTATGGCACGTGCTCTCTTCATGTGCATTCTTAGGATGGGGGAAATTCTTGCAGGGCTTTATGTTGATCTGGTTGACCTCTTTTGAAAAATTAGATGATACAAGGAGGTAGAATACACCCTCCTGTGGCCCTCTGCCAGCTGAGGTGGCAGGAGAGGCTGTGGGACCTTCGCCAGAGCCTTTGCACAAATGCTCTTCTCCTTAAAGCACCAAATTTTTACTAGGAGGTGGCTCTCTGCTGCCAGCTGTGAGCAGCACAAGCACAGCTCCGTGCAGGAGAATCTCTTTCAATCGTCAGGTTTAAGGATTGCTACAAGCTGACGTTGCAGATCCAAGTACTCGCCTATCCCCTGGGAGCGGGCAACTGGATCCATCACCAGGCGTTGGAAAAGGTTGGGTGGCTCAGCTGTTTGAACATCTCGGGGCAAACTGATCTCCTCAGGAAGTCTCTGGTTACCCACAATGAAGTGGTTGAGGCGTTTCACTTCCAGGGATAAGAGCAGTCTCTCGCTGATATCCATCAGTCGCCTCAGGAAATGTCTCCTGCACCACTGTGACACAGGAATGGTGTTCAGGAGGTGCATGACAATGGTCTTCATGGTGTAGGTGGAAAACCCTATACCCAGCTGAAGACGGGAGAAGAGCTGCAGGCATCTCAAGTGCAAGCTGTCAGGGGGAGCCTGCCTGGCAACGTGCTTGAAGAACTTCATCTCTGCCACATCATAGGACTCCGGCCACAGAGTGCTTGGGGTTCCAGCATATCCTGGCTGGCTGCTGACAAAGATGTCAGAGTCACCTCTCCGCAACCCAAAGAGCACTTCAATCCTGAAGCTTTCCCTGCCGTTGGTCACCTTGAATTGGCAGGAGCGTGTGGAGGGCAGCAGCACTAAGTGCCAGTTGTGGGACTGAGGCAAAGCTGGCCAGATTGCTCTCACCAGTTGGTAGAACCAGCGGGCAGTTTTCTGCACGTCCAGGTAGGAGCCGGTGCACAGGGTGTCCAGGAGGCTGGGACCCTGATTCCTCCTCAGCTCCTCCTCGGGGTGGTGCAGGAAGCACAGCATGTCCTCAGCCTGCTGCTCCCTCCTGCAGGTGCACTCCAGCTGCACGCGGACACGGAAGTTCCTCACGTGCCTCTGCCCTGCACTGTCCAGCTCCAGGTGGAAGCTGTGGCCTCGGGGAGGAGTCATGGGGATGAGCACGCGGTACACCACATCCTGCTCACGGGGACTCCAGCCTTCAAAGGCACTGCCCACCCCGATGGCTCGGTGCAGCACTGGGTAGAAACTGTTGGACAAGATGTGGCCAAAGTAAACCATGTAATTGTCCATCAGGTCAGTTGTCCACTCACAGCCTGCCTGTAGGTCCTGTACTGGCCACTGGATGCGTTCCACTAACATCCTTCCTATGTTCTCTTGAATACGATCATATACTTCATTTCCACCCTCATCTTCACTTGCATTCACACTTTCTTCTTCAGGCTCTTCTCTCCTCAGGCTCCTTTTGCACCCCATAAACCATAGGACCAAAAGAACGACCACAAGCAGAGCAACAGCTAAGAGCTTCCACACTCCACTTTGCTCCAGGGCCAACTGCTCCATCTCCCACTCCAGCCAAAACCTTTCCAGTTCCTGCTGCTCTGCATGCACCTTCATGTGCAGAGATGTTTCCTCATCCCAAACATCACCCACAGGCTGTGGGTACTGGGTGAGGCTTTGCAAGAGCAAGAAAAGGAATACGATGGAATTCATAGTCTGCAGGAGGACAGAGAGAAGGTCTTGAGTGGTGCTGCGAGGGAGGCAGCTAGCAGTAGGTGAAGCAGGGATGGGAATCCTCAGGGATCTGAGGGCTGGAAGGACAGGGCCCCACATAGCTGGCAGGCAGCAGCAGCAGCCCCGTGGCATGCCCAAGGCTCTCCCATGAGGGGCTGTCCCTGCATGCAGAGGGAGAACCCAGCCCCAGGTGCAGCGTTTCTGCCCCAGCCCTCGTTCCCAGCCCAGCCTCCCCTCCATGTGTGCACTCACCAATGCCAAAGCAATGCAGGGCCAGCGTTGCCTGCTGGGGCCTTTTACAGCTGCCCCCATTGTGACACGTCACCCGTGATGTCACACCTGTCACAGTATGTCACAACACAACAGAGCCAACCCCACCCTTTATCCCCACCCTTGCTCAGGCACTCAGAGGGGCCCTGATGCACTACCTAGGGCTGCCCTTGAATGAAGCTTCAAAGAATTCCCATTGTTCTTTCTTTTGGATTTATTTTCATCTGCCCTTCATTGGCAATCTCATAGATATCCATGTGGGAAGGCACCCTTGAGGATCATTGGGTCTAAGCTTTGACTCCTCACTGGCTGAGCTACACTTATATCTCAGAGTCAGCAAGATTGAAAAGTCCCTGAAGATCACACAGTGCAACTTCAAACTTAACACTGCCTACCCCATTAATAAATCAAGTCCCCAAATATTCCATGCCTTTTCAATCCCTCCAAGGGGGGGGACTCAGCTATTTCCCTAGGCAGCCTGTTTCCACACTTGATATTAGTTTTCATGAAAGCATTTTTTCTAAGATCCAATCTAAATATCTACATGTGCTACAACTTGAGGTCATTTTCCTTGGTCTTATTCCTTGTTTCCTTGTGTCACTGGACAATCAGAATCTTCAGACAAGTCCCTCCTTAGCCTAAGATTTTGTCAACAGCTCATATTCAAGAAATCTCTCTGGCCCGCAAGTTCTAAAGTCAAATCTATTTATAAAATGAATTATTTATTAAACAGACAGGAGATAATAGATGAACAATCTCTGTCAGAGTTACTTACTACTCAGTATAAAACTACAAGGAACTAGGAGTAGAATACAGCACAACAAACAATGTACAACCTAAAGGTATCTTTATTAAAGTCTATCAAAGAAACAGCATTGAGCAGGACTCAAATGTTACACACTACATTGATGATAATAATAAGGATTTGTTTCACTTAACCTCCCCAGCAGTAATTGTAAAACAAGTGTCCTTGTCCACAGGAGAAACACCACACATTTCCAGAGAAATGTATAGAAAATTTCTGCTTCACGGAAATTTGGTATGGCTTTTATAAAGTGAGGTGCCTGTCAGTCAGAAATCCAGCTTCTCTTTCCAGATCTCACTTCAACAGTAAGATGTTTATTGGCAGGTGGGAGATGCCAGCCCACTGTTAGCCCCATGGAGCCAAAAGAGCTCACTGCAAGACTGTTGGTCCTGTTTGAATTACCTGAGCAGTTAACAAACCACAGATCAGCTCTTGAAAGGAATGAGATGCCCTGCCACACCTGGGAGAATAAATCAACCCCCAGCTGGCTACAACCTCCCTTCAGGGAGCTGTAGAGAACCATAAGATCCCCTCTGAGGCACTTTTTCTCTCTGCTAAACACCCCAATATCGCAGTGGGCGGTGTTCAAGTTCCGTGACCTTCCCAAAGAAGCCTCTTTAAAAAGACACCTCCCTGTCCGTGCTCACACTGGGTGATTTCAGCTCTTTTATTATCCTTGCAATGCAGAAGAAGAGATGGGGTCTTTGTATGGAGTTATAAGGAGAGCCTTTATTGAGCTACTTCCTTGAAACAGTCCAAGAGCCACTTAGATGGGGAAAGCAGTGAAAGCAGGGATTTATACAGGCCTCTTGAGGGGTGGGACAGAACACTAGGGCCAATGGGATGAGGGCACAGGGGTGGAGCGAGGGGGAAGGGCCAATGGGATACATTAAATCTGCATGTCACAACAAGGCATGCTGGGAGAAGTGTTTTCCCTCACCCTAGCAGGTGGTTATGGCTTGAGGGGTTTTCCCTCTAGGGGAGTACAGTGGATTCTTTCCTTGTTGGCCCATCAGCCTCTGCACCCCACCTCCCTCAGCCGTTCTTCATCAGATTTGTGCTCTTATAGAAATGTTTCTAATAAAAAGGATTAGCATTTTTGGACATCAATACCCTTGAAACTACATGCTGTGGGGCTCTTATTAATTAGTTTCTTGAGCTTGCTCTCCCACAACCCTTAGGAGTAGCTCCACAGACAGTTTTTTTCCATAATGCCTAAGATTTTTTACTCAAGCATTTCTTCATTACTGTGGACAAGACAGCACCAATCACCGCTTCACTGACAAGAGCATTCTATAGACAAACAGCAGGTCTAGGAGGCACTTTTCCTAGTTGGTTCCCACAGTACCCATGTCAAAAAGCTATTTTCAGTGTGGACTTCAGGAATTTTTTGGACTTGTTCAGCTCTTCTCTGTGATATTTCCATTTGCAGCTAAGAAGTTTCGGTGCACCATGAGTATGACTTTGTGTGACTGATCAAGAGATTTCATTCCTTATAGCATCATCCACCAGTGTCATCATCCTGGCTCAGTGATCCATAAGAGACTGGGTGAAGCTCACAGAGGGAATAGATTCTCTCAGAAAAGGGATGGCAGTCAGTGTCCAAGTGGTAATGGCACTCTCTGTCACAAGCCCCCCGGCCAGGATCTCTTCAGCTACATCAGGTTTGACTCCATGAGTTTCCTTTTACTGTAGAGGAAAGGTGTGGCAGCAATTCCCCCTGCAAACTGAGCAGTGCCTACTCCATGTCCTGCATTCTCAGATCTGTGTCAGCTTTTCCCCAGGGAGTGTCTAAGGATGGGTAGCTTCTCCTTCTCCAGAAGGAGGAATATTAGCGATGCCTCTTACATGGTCCCTGACCAGCTGGAGCTGCCAGCAAGAATTTCTGGGTCCCTCTAAAATGGTCACCCTGGCTGTGGCAGTATGAGAGGAAAGGGGGATGAAAGTCATCTTTGTAGCCACTGTAGTGTGACGACCCATTCTTAAGGGAAAAGAAGCGCTGAAGATTTGTAAATGCTTGTAATTGAAAGGAATAACAAAAGTCAGGGGATCCACAAATAATCAGAAAGCTTTATTAACTAACTACACACTGGGCTTGGAAATTGGTATGTTAGTCCCTGACCTACTATATAAGCACAAGGCCGTGGGTTTCGGATAAAGGGGTAGGGTTAAAGGGAAGAGAGGAATTAAAGAGGGAGAGATTAATTAAAGAAAGTGAGAAAGAAAAAGACAAAGAAGAAAAGAGACTGGTTACAGTGTTGATCCAGTTAATGGAATGTCAATCCTGGCTGCAGTGCCAATCCAGGAGATAATCCTGGGTTCAGCATCAATCCAGATGTGCTGGTCTGGTGTATGAGATGTCTAGGGTCCTGAGGGCACTTCCCAGGCCTGGGGGTTACCTTTTTATTGACAGGTTTCTCTGCCCTAAAGACCGGTTTCCCACTTTCTATGTCAATTAATTAGCATGTACAGCCCTTTTCTTTCAGATCTTCCTGGACATGGTCAGATGGCTTTGATGGTTTTTGCCTACTCTATAGTCCATGCCCTCTTCTTGGCCTTATTCTTGTGCTTATGCTGTACTGTGGTGTGGCTCTTTCTCACAGAAAAGTGCTGCCCTATTTCCTCCTGGCCTCCCTTTTCCAGCCAAATATTGGTCTTCCTCACAGCATGTTAATACCAGTAGTCCTTGGCTATTACCAACAGTCCCTGGTTGGCTCCACTGCCATCCAATTATCAGTGTTAGAGACACACACATGGGTCCCTTATATTCTGAGAATGAAGACCTCAAAAGATCTGTCTTTGGACTGCTTTACACTCGCAACAGAGTGGGCTTTAGTCATAGTAGTTTTCCATCATTCAGGTCTTTTCTCCTTAACTTTATTTGAAAGTTTGTCAACAAAAATATCATTCCACTTGGGTTCTTAGTCAGAAAAATTCAGGAAAGAAAAAAAAATCAGCAAAGAAAAATAAGTTTCCAAGGCTGTTCCTTAAAAAAAAAATTGTGCTAATTAGGCACCTGTTAGTTCCTGGGAATAAATAATGTTTCTGATACATTCAAAAGGGGCTTAGTACAAATGGAGTTTGTCAAGGCCAAGGCCTAGTGAGTGTTTCTCAGACTGTAGTGCAGCCAGTGACAGGGGGAGTGCATCACCACAGTTTACCCTGCAATGGAAGTCAGCTTCTCTGGGCCTCCACATGGTAGTCATGACTGTGGATGCTGTGGGTGACTGTCAAGATGACACAGCTCTGCTGATGGCAGAGGGCTGCTGCACGGCATTTTGCCTTCTCTCTCTCTGTATCCCACATTCTCTTCTCTTTTTCTTGGCACTGAGCTGGTTTTCTGCTACTGCGTGCCAGGCCCACAAATGCTCTGTTAATGAGCACCTCTTTCAGCAGCCATTGAGCAGCACGCTTGCGAGCCGACGCCGAAGATCCCGGTACTCACTCATCGCCTGGGAGTGGGCAACTGGATACCATGCCAGATGATGGAAGAGATTGGGTGGCTCAGCTGATGCAATGTCCAGAGGCAAGCTGATCTCCTGAGGCAATCTCTTGTTGCCTATGATAAAGTGCTTAAGGCATTTCTCCTCCAGGCAGCGGCGCAGGTTCACATTGATATCTCCCAGGCGCCGCAAAAAATACCTTCTGCGCCATCGTGACACGGGAATGGTGTTCAGGAGGTGCATGACAATGGTCTTCATTGTATAGGTGGAAAAGCCTGTACCCAGCTGAAGACGGGAGAAGAGCTGCAGGCATCTCAAGTGCAAGCTGTCAGGGGGAGCCTGCCCGGCAATGTGCTTGAAGAACTTCATCTCTGCCACATCATAGGACTCTGGCCACAACGTCCTTGGGGTTCCAGCATATCCTGGCTGGCTGCTGACAAAGATGTCAGAGTCACCTCTCCGCACCCCAAAGAGCATCTCGATCCTGAAGCTTTCCCTGCCGTTGGTCACCTTGAATTGGCAGGAGCGTGTGGAGGGCAGCAGCACTAAGTGCCAGTTGTGGGACTGAGGCAAAGCTGGCCAGATTGCTCTCACCAGTTGGTAGAACCAGCGGGCAGTTTTCTGCACGTCCAGGTAGGAGCCGGTGCACAGGGTGTCCAGGAGGCTGGGACCCTGATTCCTCCTCAGCTCCTCCTCGGGGTGGTGCAGGAAGCACAGCATGTCCTCAGCCTGCTGCTCCCTCCTGCAGGTGCACTCCAGCTGCACGCGGACATGGAAGTTCCTCACGTGCCTCTGCCCTGCACTGTCCAGCTCCAGGTGGAAGCTGTGGCCTCGGGGAGGAGTCATGGGGATGAGCACGCGGTACACCACATCCTGCTCACGGGGACTCCAGCCTTCAAAGGCACTGCCCACCCCGATGGCTCGGTGCAGCACTGGGTAGAAACTATTTGACAAGATGTGGCCAAAATAAACCGTATAATTGTCCATCAGGTCTATTGTCCGCTCGCAGCCTCTCTGCAGGTCCTGTACTGGCCACTGGATGCGCTCGTCTAGAAGCCATCTCAGATCACTGTCAGAAAAATAGTCTTCGTCTCCCTCGCTGCTGTTCTCTGCCTCATCACTCCTTTTTTTCCAGGAAAAATACAGTCCCAAGAGAAGGATGACGAGCCCAGCAACAGCCCAGACCTGCCAGGGCAAAGCAAAGCACAACAGGTCTCCCCAGACCCCTCCACTCTTCTTCAGGGTGATCTGCTCCACCTGCTGCTCCAGCCGAATTCTCTTCCTCTCCAAGCGCTTTTCACGCAGCTCCATCCGCAGATGTTTTTCCTCATCCAAAACATCACCCACAGGCTGCACGTACTGGATGAGGCTTTCCAGGAGCATGAAAAAAAATGTTATGGCATCCATCGTCTGCAGGAGGATGAAGAGCAGGCTTAAATGGGGCCACTAGGGAGGGAGATGACAATGAGGGCAGCAGGGATGGGGATAACAGGGATCTGAGGGCTGGAAGGACAGGGCCCCACACAGCATGCAGGCAGCAAGGCCTGTACTGCTCCCCCAGCAGCAGCAGCAGCAGCAGCAGCCCCATGGCCTGCCCAAGGCTCTCCCATGAGGGGCTGTCCCTGCATGCAGAGGGAGAACCCAGCCCCAGGTGAAGCGTTTCTGCCCCAGCCCTCGTTCCCAGCCCAGCCTCCCCTCTACGTGCGCACTCACCGCTTGCCAAAGCAATGCAGGGCCAGCGTTGCCTGCTGGGGCCTTTTACAGCTGCCCCCATTGTGACACATCCCCCATGATGTCACATGCGTCACAGTGTGTCACTACCCAGCCAAGCAGGCCCTGCCTTTCGTCCCCACCCCCACTCAGGTCTCAGTGTAGCCTGAAGCAATCAAAGGCTGGATACACACAAAGCGCACACCAAACTGCAGATTAAGCTGTGGGAGGACTAGAGGTGTGGCTTCTATGAGAACCTTCCAGAGGGTTATAGCTGCAGCTTGAACAGCTCTTGTGCTGACACAGTTCACAGTGGCATGGAAGATCTGTCTGTGGTGGGTCCAAGTGTGTGGGACCACTAAAGAGCCTCTGTACCCTCACTGTTGTTTTGGAGGGGTGTGTCCACCCATCCTTGACTCTCTGGGGAGGCGGTGCCACATTCCTGAGCACCCAGCGCATGGAGAAGACACTGCTTTGTCAGTGTTTGTAATTTTTGCTGCACCATTCTACGGCAGCAAAAGCTCACTCTGAGTCAGACCCAAAGATGAAGAGGCTGTGGCAAGGAGCCTGGAACTAGAGACTCCTGTTGTTACCACATTGACACTGAATGTGCTCTCTCTTTGTGAGAGAGTCAAATCCCTCTGGAAATTTCACCCTGCGCAAAGATGCCAATAAATGGCATTTTGAGCAAATACTTCCTCTGTTGAGTGTCTGTGCCTCGCTTTGGTGGGGAATGCAGGCACCAGTACTCACTGCTTGTGGTCGGCTCACCTTGGCTGGACAGAGAGAAAAAATAAGGACCAAAGACTTGTGAGCTGAGACAAGAACAGAGAGATTGATCAGGCTCATCTGGGGAAAGCATATTTCATTTGCTACCAATTGAATCAGAGCGGGATAATGAAAAAGAAAACCAATTTTCTTAAAATATCTTTACCACACTTCTCCCTTCTTCCTGGGCCCAGCTGATCACTGTGTCCAGTGCTGTGAGCCAGGACTCACACAGCACTTGAACAGTGCTCCATGCTGGGTTGCCTGACACAGCAGCCCTTACCTCCTGAACACCAGAGGTCTTAGCCAGCTACCAAAGGCAAGTGACCAGCTTCAGCATTTTCTTCACTCGTGAATATCAGCCCATTTCCTTGACAGCTGATAGCTATCCGCAGGAATTTGGCTTTGCAGACCTGAAATAACAAACTAGGAAGTAGGAGGATCTCCGTGGAATACTTTAGCCTAAGTACTTGATAATCTGGCATATGATCACAGCATAAAAACCAAAATGACCCACGTTTGAAGACTGAATGTTCTGACCCATTATGAGGAATAGATATTTATAGGAGAACTGTAAGCAAGTGTAAAAAATGCTGATCATTTAATGGTTTTAGCCCTAAGCACAACAGGAAGTACAACCACAATCACATGGTAAGTAATTCCCATGGAAACTGATAATATTTTCCATTAAACTGGAATTTATTTTAGGCTATAATCTGCTTAAGGACACAGAATGCATAATGCTGCAGCAAGATGCCATATGTAGAAAAAGAAAATGGCTAAACTGTGGGTATGACTGGGGTGTGGAGGAGGAAAGGACGCACTGAGGACAGAGGGCTCAGCATAAGAAAACCCTGTCCCAGCACATCATGTTACAGGCAGGAAATGTTCCCTGCCCTCTGTTACCACTGCATCTCACTGCCTGGGTTTCCCTGCAGTGGACTGGGTAAATAATGCAGGTGGAAAAAGTCAGCATGGTTCCTCCTTCCCTGGTCCCTTAACTGCGTCATAGATCTCTCCTAGCTCAGGAACAAAAAGTATTAATTAACTGCCTTACCAGAAACACTGCCTCCAGTTAATTAACTGCCTTACCAGACACACTGCCTCCATGTCTGCCAAGGCTATAACCAGCTCACCCAAGCTTCCTTTCTGCCCTACATGGCCTAGGACCCACCTCCAGCCCAAACCATGGCTGTCAGTCTGTGTTCCAGTGGCATTGCAAGTTGCCCATTCCAGCTTGCCCAGCCCAGCCATGGGTCCCAAAAAGCCAAGCCCACCAGGAGACCCTGCCTAGCCCAGTCCCCACAGCCCTGCCTGGCTGAACTGCAGGATGATTTTCTGACTTTTTTCTGACAGAAAAGAAAGATTTTTTCTGATAGGGAAGGTATAGGTTGGATATTAGGAAGAAAATTTTCACCAAAAGAATAATAAAGTACTGGAATGCTCTTCCCAGTGAGGTCATAGAATCACCATCTCTGGATGTGTTTAAAAAAAAACTGGACATGGCACTTGGTGCTATAGTCTGGGTGAGGTGTTAGGGCACAGGTTGGACTCGATGATCTTAGAGGTCTCTTCCAACCTCATTATTCTGTGATTTTCTAACTTGAACTCATCCTGTCTTATCACCATGAACTTGCTCTATGAACACTCAGCAGGGCTGGCTGAACCTGCTGAGAACCTCCAGGTCTGCCCTGCTCCCTAGCTGGGGGCAGTGGGACAGAGACACCACAGTGTTAGCACACTCAGCTCCCAGCTCCAGGGCCCTGAGAGAGCTGCCAGCCCTCACAGCACCTGAGCACGAGGCTGGCAGTGCCATGATAGCCACGTGCTGCCACCACCCCTTGCCAGGGAACTCCACCTCAACCCACCACAGGCTCGGGCAGGCCACTGGATCTTGTTGCTGGAACTACAAGCCACAGGTTGGGTGGCAGTGGGGCAGTCCCAAGGGAACTGGACCAGCAGAAGTCCTGTCAATTTATGGGTTGTGGACAAGTTCTTGGTAGCTGGATCTGTTGGCTTCCCACAACTGAAAGCTACAGAGATGAGGCCTCACTTCCATTTCTTCAGCTCCTTCTTGAGAAACAAATGCCATTTAATAGGTCTGTCAGAACTTATGGCACCATAAGGGGTTGGGGACTTGCGAGAAGAGATGCTGCCAGCAGAAATTTGTTTTGATTTACATAAACAGTTCTATTAACCTGTTTGGCAGTGTTCAAGGGCAGGTTGGATGAGGCCCTGAGCATGGCCCTTCCTGACGTAGTGGATGGCTTCCTTGACCACAGCTGGGGGGTTGGAAGTAGATGATTTTTAAGGTTCTTTCCAACCCAAACCATTCTATGACTTTTATAATAACTTGCACCTAGGTGGGATGTATTCATGATCTCCCAAAGGACAAAGGTAATGGTGGCTGGTTCACCAGCTACAGTGTTCCCATCTACCTTCCCAGCTATCTAGACAGGTTATCAGTGTAGTTATGAAGCAGCTGTGAGATGCCAGCACCAACCTTTGCTTGTTGTACCTACAGCAGCTCCCAGCACTTGGGAAGTGCTTGGTTTTCATGACTGGGGTGAATGGAGTCAAGCTAACCCAGTACCCAGACCCCTGTGGGGAAACTGAGTCAGTAATGGTGCTTTGTCTCAAGCCCCTGACACTCAGTAGCTATAACAAGCAGTACAGCTCTAGCAGCTTCCACCAAGAGCATGTTTTGCAGTTTTTAATCTAGGCAAAACAAGGAGAGGAGAACAGTCAACGCTAATGGAAAATACTCTTACCTTTACAGGGAATGGCTTCAAGTAAAGCATTCCACTGAGTGAATTCCCCCTTCCTTTCTTCCTCAAAGCAACTTATCTACAAACATCCTAGCAGTGAACTGTGTTTTCCCTCCCTTGTTCCCTGTGGAGGTGTCAACCCAAGTGTGAACAAGATGCTGTGTGATGGGACACTCCTCCCACATTCAAACAATCTGTAGTGGTTATTAAAGATACACAGGCAGGCTATCAAAGATTCTTGGTATGAAGAAACAGACTGAGAAAAGTTGATGTGTATTCCCTGTTCCAGAGCTAGGAAAAAAAACCATGGTCACCAAACTTCCTTGCCATCAAAGGTTTCTGGAGATGCAGGCACAAATAGTCCCTCTTAGAAGGAAACCAAATTTAGTATATATACACAGGCTGGAGGAGACAGATAAGAAAGATGAGGTTTCTTGGCATCTTACCCACACAATCAAACCACTGCAGCTGTCATCAAGATCAAAATTCTCATGATCTTCCATGAGTTTCATGTTTTTGTCATCCATTTTCCCCTCAGATGAGCTGAGGAAATAATCCAGTTGTATTATCTTCATGTCTGCTGAGAATGATGAGCACGTGTTGCATTTGTACGTGTAAAGGGCTTTATCTTATCTCACGGGGCTGGGAGACTGAGAGACACAAAAAAATTGTCCTTATTTTAGAGCAATAATTTAAATCTGAGGAAGAAGCACACCTTTGACGTGTAGCTTCAAAAGAAGTTAAAGGAAACACGGCACATCCTGTTTCAACAAACCCTTTTCCAGTAACCCTAAGGAAGATCTTCAAACATGTAAGGGTTTTGGAAGCTGCTTACCTTCATTCATAGTCTTCCTGTTTTCCTCTAAGGTCAAACAGATTTATATGTGAAAGGACAACCTGCAGTTGACAGAGTGAAGCCACGTGCTGCTTCTTGTTTACACCAGTTCTGCAAAGCTAATCCCAGAGTCTCTGCCTTTTCTTGATATTTTCAAACTCAATAAAACCACAAAGAGCAGAACAGGTGGTACATTTTAAATGCTTTTTCAAAGGGTGATTTGCTTCAGTGTGTTCTCATTATTAAAGTAGGGCATCTGCTGAAATAAAAAAGAAATTGTGCACGAAGCAAATGAAAATGCTGGGAAATGGAAAATAAAGAAAATTAATGAGTGTTAACAATGTCCATGGTGCAGCCAAGCTCAAACCTGTCTGCTGTCTGTTCCAAAATCAACATCTTCAGTCCAGGGCTTCCCTCTCTCACAAATTCTTCTCAGTGGCACCCAAATTCTTCTTGAAGCTAATGGGAACAAGCTCTGACAGTTATATAAATGACTTCTCAGTGCATGACAACCATCCTTCTGAAATCAGCAGAGGCTGCATTGCTGTAGGAAACAGAGAATCAAAGTCACTTTGGTTGGAAAAGACCCTTGAGGTCATCGAGTTCAACCATTAACCCAGCACTGCCCACCACTAACCTGTGACCCTAAGCACTATGTCTGATGACCTTAGAGGTCTTTTCCAACCCAAACAATTCTATGATTTTATGACTCCACGGATCTGATGGCGTACTACTTTTTCATCCATCTAACCGTGCACCCAGTACCAGTGTAATGTATTCCCTTGGATACACTGCAGAGGAATTGCTGGCAGAAGAAACCTGTTTGGATTTGGCACATATGCAACCACAGCCATTTGCCTGTGTGTCCAAGGTTTTGCTCTGAGCTGTTGAGGCTCTGCAGGGCTGCATGACCCTGCCCTGTGCTGCAAACAGACAAGTGAAGCCCAGAAGATCAGTCCAGATGCATTTCCCTGGGGCTGCCCCTGAACACGGGACAAGAAGGAGCTCCTGGGATCAGAGGCTTGCCCTGGAGTCCTGTTCTTGGACTCAGCAGGGCAAACAATGGTTTTCCAAGCAAACTCCTCTGTGAACCCCTTCCAGACTATCCTCACCTGTCCCCAGAGCCTTCTGAGCAGGAGATGGCCACCTGCCAGCTGCTCCAATCCTGACCCACTTTTCCTGAGAACACAGCAAGGGAGAGTTTCACAGACAAGAGGAAATCCCTAAACAGCGTGCAGCTCAGAGAATGGAAAGTTTTTTCTTGGGGGGGGTTGGGTTTATTGTAGTTCCCCCACCCCCCCTGCTTCCAGCTTCCCAATGAATGCATCTGGCAGCTCACTGTCCCTGCCAGTGCGGGATCCCAGCGGAAACCAGAGCTGGGAGGGCTCTTCCTGCCCGGGGGAGGCTTCCCAGGAGTGTGAGGGATTTACAGTCACCTCCTCTCGCTCCCCATCCCCTGCAGAGTCGCCCTGAAGGCCATGTGCAGTGGCAGGCTGCAGACAGCTCTGCTGGTGGCTGGCTACTTTGTCTACCTGCTGGTGGGTGCTGCCGTGTTCCAGGCCCTGGAGAGGACTGCTGAGAAGCAGGAGAAAATGGCAGCTGCCCAGATGAAGGAGGCTTTTCTGCAGAACTTCACGCAGCTCACAGTGGCAGAGATGGAGCAGTTCATGAAGGTGAGTGGAAGGCCTTTCTCCCTTCTGTTTCTCCATCAGATGTTGTTTCCTACTCATCCTCGCTGCACAAGTAACTCTCTGGTTTCCTTCTGATTGTGGTCACTTGGATGCTTCCAGCAAATTCCTCTCTGGTGTGAGCAGGCCGCTCAGTCTGATGGTAAATACAGCTTGTGTCGCTGGACAAAACCTTGTGTGTGATAGATATTAAAGATCCCCATCCCACAATATCCTTGGGTTTTTTGGCATCTTGCCTTCTGTTGATTCTGGTTTTAGTGGGACTGTGCTCTTACACAATGGGTGGTATGGCAAGAAAAATGAGGCTGTCTGAAATGAATAGGTGTTGCTGCCACTTGGAACAGCATCACAGATAGTGCAATACTGAAACAATAGAGAAAGGTCTGGATGGGGGAAAAAAACCCCAAAAAACATCCAAATAAGCTACAAGGAAGGTGGCATGATCAGAGTTTAGTTTTTGAGGAGGATGGCATGATCAGAGTTTCGTTTTTGAGGAGGATGGCACGATCAGAGTTTCGTTTCTGAGGAGGATGGCACGATCGGAGTTTCGTTTTTGAGGAGGATGGCACGATCAGAGTTTCGTTTCTGAGGAGGATGGCATGATCAGAGTTTCATTTTTGAGGATGCTGCAGAAGAGAAACAGGTAGCCTGGCCAGGAGAAAATATTTCTGTTCATGGCACAGGAAGATGAAGATGAATATGACTGTCTCTTCAACTTGGGTATTTTAGAGCTCTATCTGCTGTAATGCAGGAGAAAATGAGGTGTTAAGCCTTGCTGCAAGCATTTCCACATGGAAAACCAGTGGAGCTCTTAGTGGGCCACTTCACAGAAAAAGAAATGTGGGGAAGAGCTGGTCTTTGTAATAGCAGAACCAGAAATTCAGCCCCTGTTTCACCCATGCATGCATCCTCTTCACCTTGTTTTTTATGGGTAGGGAAGAAGGTAAAAAAATAGAGAGCTTTCCAAGAAGGGAAGAAAAAAAAAACCCACGAGCTTTTAAAACAAAGAAGTCTTTGTGCAAGGGTTATGGAATTTATTTTTGTTAGCCTCAATTTTCTGAGACACCAGCAAAAAGCATAACGAAGGTAGAAGCAGGGAGGAAGATTTGCTGGTGCAATTTATTCCAGCACGTGTGCTCCTTCTGGCAGGGCTCTGTCCTGGATTTTATCTCGGTTGTTTCTGTACAAACCAGCCTGCCTTCCAGATGTCTAGTCCACTGTTCTGTTTGCTAAAGACAGGGACAGCTGGATACTGTTTGCTTTTAAAATTTCCTTTTAACTTTAAAAAAAAAAAAAGATAAAAAAATAACAACACTTAGAATTAAAACCAAGAAAGAATCTGAAAATGCATAAAGTGATACATATAGCACTGGAGAGGTGGGAAAGAAATATTTAGTCAAGCCTTGTGTAGCAGGGCAGTCTCAACTCAACCCAAACCATCTCTGACAGATGTTCCTCTAACCTCCTCTCAAAGCAACTTTGCAAACATGTGTGCAAATGTGTAAATTTATCTATGAGTATTCATGCATACAGTTTGGAGAAGAATGTGTATGTCAGGCTTTGCAAATCAATGGACTTTCTCTGAGTTTAGTTCTGTGACACTAACCAAAATACAGACTTGAAATGAAATGCTCAGTGTATCTCGTGTGTACCCTGGCACAACTCTCTGATGCACCACTGGGAGGGATCAGAGCCACTGCTCATACAGGTGGGTGATCAGATCTGAGGTCCACCACTGCCCTCTCAACTGCAAGTCCAAATCCAACAATCAGCTCCCCCCATCTCTTAAACCAGTGCTCTGCCACATCCCAGTCACTCACAGGATCGAGATTTTCCAAACTACTTGGCCTGAAAGAAACAAGGTCCTTGGTCACACTGAAAGAAACAATTTCTCTCCAGACACCCACTAGAGCAGTCAGCACAATCAGGGCAGAAGATGAACACCCAAACCCACTGGATAATGGCTTCCCAGCCTTGGAGGTGAAGGTGTGAATAGTGTCAGACAGTCTCTGAAGGGAGGTGAGTGGTACTCACAGGAGAGGAGCAGCAGTTGGCTAAACCTGAAATATTTTTGCAGCAAGCACTTGAGAAAAGCAGTCATGATGATACCAAACTTTGCTTTCTCTCCCAGAACCTGATTGAAGCCATTCAAAATGGAGTATACCCTGTTGGAAATGAGTCCCAGTTTGAAGAGAGCAACTGGGATTTCAGCAACTCCTTCTTCTTTGCAGGCACAGTTGTCTCCACAATAGGTAGGTCTAGTGCTTTCCATTTATGTGTGCTTGTGTGTGAGTGATGCTTATTATGTCTGGTTATTAGGACATAAATGGATAATGCTTTCCAGGATAAAAACTCCAGCCCTTTGCTGTCATGGGTGGCAAGCAGGCATGGACTTAGTCCTAAAACCTTCCCAGTGCACAGTTATTCATGCTTTATTTTGGCTTGTCAAATATCAGTATTTCCTATTATTTCCCACTTGTTTCTTCTTTTCAAATCATCTGTTATAATGTTCGCTCTGCTGATATTTGTAGATGGGAGATAAACTTCACTTTCCTGGTGTTTATTCCAGGCTTTAAATCTGAGAGTGCTGTAAAACATTAAAAATGTAAGGAAAGAATTGAATCCTGCTGGGGCCTGAGCACTGTCTTCATAACCTGTTTTGAGCTGTTAATTCACATATTCAGTTATTAACATGCCAGGATTTAAAAAATGGGAAGGGGTAAAGGCAAATGCTGAGAATTTTACACTGCTGCTTCAAGCTGTTCTGACCATTACAGGACCTGCCCTACCTGCTTTGTCTTTTCTTTCAAATGTACATCCCAAAAAGTGCAGGCCTGCCAAACTTAAGGATAAAATCCACACTGTTGGCACCTGCTTCACAGTCATGCGGTGGAAGTCAAATCTGTGTTTTTACAGAGTGGTGCTGAGGCCTCACTGCCCCCTAAGCACATCTGATCTGTGAGTGTGACACGTCCCAAGGGCCCCAGCAGTGTCCCAGCACCATGGGATCTGTGTAAGTGCTGCCTGAGCCACAGGGAGATCTCCTCCTGTAGAAGGGGAGGGTTCTGACCCATTGCTGAAATTGGAATATTTCTGCAACAGGGAGCACAAGACAGGTCATGCATTTGGGAATCCAGTAGCCCCAAAATCACTCAGTTGTTTTGTCTTTTCCCCCAAAGAAAGCATTGCATTTTCCAAGTAATGGATGCCTTGACATGAACTGTGCATGGGAAATGCAGTTTCCCAGCATCACTGATAGCATAAGGACATACACAAAGTTCAGTATCCTTGCACTCAGCCATGTACCTCATGGGGTCCAAGAGTCTTGAGACTAAAAGATATGTTTGGGGTTGTTCCACTACTTAGATAAATCCTCTCTTAGTAAGACCTTAGGGCAAATGTCTCTCTGGCATGAATAAATCAGCCACCAGCAAGGTCTGGGCTAATTAGCACCGTCTATTCTAATGCACAGTGCCTTGGGACTGGAGTCAGTATCTGGACACAGCAGCTCACTGGGATGGAGCCAGGGAGGTCACTAACACACAGGCACATCAACAAGAAGCTGGAGATGTGATCCTGACAGCCTGGGACTCCAGCTCTGATGTCTTCCAGATCTTCAGAGTTCTATTTTCTGACTTTCCATGTATTTGTCACAGGACAGAGCATGTTTCCCATAATTAAATCTTGATTGTGTTTTTGTTCCCACTAAGGCTGTGTTGGGAACACACAGTGCTTCTGCCTTCCCCCAGACATGCAGGGTGAACCACTTCATCTGCTCACTGCCTTTTTCAGAGGAAAAAAGAGGCATTTGGGCTGAGAAACACTAGCCACATCTTTTAGGGTCAAAGGCAGGCTGGATTGGAGTAAGGGTGAATATGACTGTGAATTGCTGCAGTTCTTTGGAATATCTCCTCTGACCCATCTTTTTTTTTATAGGCTATGGCACATTACATCCTAAAACTGCTGGGGGACAGATCTTTTGTGTGTTTTTTGCTCTTTTTGGAATCCCTCTGAACATTGTTTTTCTGCACCGTGTTGGTAAGATGCTCTCACTGCTCTGTAAAAAGCTGGGGAAATTCCTGTACGAGAAAGGAATGAGAAAGGTAATTGGTTTGACTTACTCAGGTACAATTATATGCTCATTTCTAGTGCTTTCTCAAGTTTTATGCTGCCTTATCCTCGATTGTATTTGCTTTTTTGCTGGGTTAGATGTTGTTCTAGGGCAGGAAAAGAGGCATTCTTCACTTGCAGAGCTAAGCAGACATGTCAGAGATATTCAGACAAAGACATGCATTTTGTCTTCCCATCTAGATGGCAGAAATCCAGCCCCCTTTAGCAATCAGGGGTGAAATGGGGCATCCCACCTCATTTCTTGAGACACTTATCTCAGGAGCCAACACCCTAGGGAAGGGCATGCATCCCTTTAAAACCAGTAAGGGTGATTAAACATCACCTTGAGGCTGCAAAAAGCAGGTGAGCTGTGCAAAGCTGTAAAAATTAAGTGAGGTGTAGAGGTTTCAATGGATTTTAACTCAATGCATAGTGTGCTACCCCTCCTAACTGATTACACAGTCCTTTAGTCTTTCCACCCTTAACTGTGACAGAAAGGAAGCATCAGGCTGAGTTGTCCATTTGAGCCTGGTTGCTGAAAGATTAGGAGACACCTGTAACAAGCTACAGACAAAATGTCTTTTGTCTGGTTTATGCCCCAATTTATTTTCAGCTCCTCCCCTTCTCTCAGCACTGCTGAGGAAGTGAGAATAGCTTTTCTGTGTCTCCTACTGCAATTCTCTTTCAGGACAAGGTATGATTGCTACAGATAACCCTGTTCAGATTGCTGAATTTCTTGTCATATATGTCAAATTTAAACAGAAGATAAGGCTCAATCAGATACAGACTCAAGCATGTACACAATACATGAAGACACGAGAAGTTATCCAGCAGTTGCCATTAATTTCCAGGCAATCTGGATTTGGAAAATTCTATACATAGAAACCATGTGTGTCTAGCTGATAAATCTCTACATGTAACAAGTCTTCTTCTCTAGTCAAAGCTCCTTCATGACTGCTGGGAAGTAGAATGGATTAAAGGTCACTGTCCAGGCTCTTCTTTATCAGGAGCTCATTAGTTTTTGGGCTTTTTTTGGAGTGAGATATCCACTGGTTAGGAGCCAAGTTGTGGCATTGATGCAATGAGAAATAAAGTCAGTAATCAAGACTCTTGAAGATAGTCATGTCAGAAATGGTGCAATTAGTTTTTATTTAAAAAATGCTCTTTTCCCAGGCAAATCTGAATTTAGGTGCCAACCCTAAATACCTAAAAATTAAAAATGAAGTTGTATGGTGAAAAGTGGAAATGGTTTGACTCTGGTAAATGTCATTAGATAGGAATTCCTCCTATAGTCACAGTCATTGATACAATCAAGTAAAGGTCTACATCTTCTAGGGCCACTGTGGACATGCAACACTCATAACACCTGGCTTTCCACTGCTTCTAAACAAGACTAAGGTATTTCCAGAGGAAAAGCACTCAGTAGAAATCCTTCAGATCCTCCTGATCCCAGATAGCCACCCACCTTGAATAACCACCATTATATATAGCTTATTTGTCTGTCAAATCATGATTATAATTGAACTGGTTTATTTTTCAGAAGCAGATCAAATTTCTGACCCTTTTGTTCTTCCTGGCAACGGGGATCCTGGTTTTTCTGTGCTTGCCATCAGTGTTCTTCCAGATAACAGAGGGCTGGTCCTACAGTGAAGGAATTTACTTTGCATTTATCACCCTCAGCACCATTGGCTTTGGAGATTATGTTGTAGGTAAGGATGATTCCAGAGAGGAAACACATCCAAACACCAGGATAATGACTGTAATCCTCATGGGTTGACTGAATGTACTGTAGAGACAAATCTGTCAAAATCTTTGCCTAATCTTTGCCTTTTCTTTGCCTTGTCCAGTTCTGGGGGAAAAAGACTCACTCCTCTGGGGTTGTGTGTGCTGATAAAAGCACAAAATCATCAAAATAAAAGGAAATTAGGTGCTTTGGGGTGCAAAGGAGACAAGTATTTTTGTTAGGGAAGAGTGAGGGAATTTTTATTACCAAGAGGCAACAGTTTATGACAGCTGTACAAAACAAGGTGTGTATCACTGCTTTAGCCATCTCAGATTTAGGTTTCACAGTGTAAAGTGAAGAAATAAGTGATCCTGTTTCAGAATATGTGACTTCATACAACGGACTAAGAGGTGGAAATCCCAGTAATGGGAAATTGGGGAAATCTACTCACAATATTAGAAGTGGGGCTTCAGTATAAAAGTGCAGAAGTGGCCTTCTTTAATCTCTTGAGTATCTCTGGAGATTTTCTATCCTCACAAGTCAGAGCCTAGGATTTCCCCTGAAGAAACACCATTTAAGCTGCACTCAAGCATGTTGGAATGCTTCTCAAAGCATTTCCGTGGATCTGCTGGACAAAATGCACTCTCCGTGGAATAAGTTCCCAAAGGAACAGCAAAATAATTACCAGGAGCAAAATCAGTGTCCACAGAAGAATCAGGAAACTGAACTCCATGGAGAATCCAAGATTTCTCTACAACAACCTGTCCTGCCATCATCTTGCCAGCCTGAACTCCTCCTCAGCAGGGATATGCAAAGAAAACCGCAGCTAACACTTGCACCATTGCTGTCCCCACAGAGGGTCTGGAAGCCTCACACACTTTTCTGAGGGACAGACATCCACCACACAGCAAACCCCAGGCTCTCAAGCCTTGTAGAAGTGCCAGACAGGCCTTGGAGCCTCTGTGTGAGTTGGAAGGATTTCTTTCATCAGGCTGATGACTTTGGCAGAGGGAGCCCACAAACTTTTCCAAGCACTGATGTGTCACTGCTGACTGTAATTTCTCTAAATCTATTCCATGAAATAGTCTGCTGTACAGAATTATGGGGAAGGGCTGGTGCCATGCAGGAGAAAAACTGAGCATCAGAATGCTGCATTGTCTTTCCTTGTCTAAATCACAGGTGTGTTTTACTGTAATGACAGCAAGTCACAGCCTGAAAACCATGACTTCCATAGCACTCCTCTGCAGCCATATTGCTTTACAAAAACAATTAATTGTATTTTAACTTTCTAATTGTTATTAAAAATAACAATTAGATAGGCCTCATGGCTCTATGATTTCATCTTCATTAGGATGACTTAACTGGAGCTGAAATATTTTTCTGTGCCAGTATTTATCTTAATTGGCTTTAACAACAGTAATAAAATGTTGGTAAGTTTAATGCTTCACATCTTCACAATGAAATGAGCAGAATCAATGACTGCTCTGAGAATTATGCACTGAGAATTGCTGACAGATGATAAATGGTTTTGCACTGGCCAAGTGGAACAGAACAGGTTTGAGTTGATTTGCATTTCAGTAATTCAAAATTGTGTGTAGCTCAGCCTGCTTGGGGAAGACACACATGCTGGGAAGATGGCTCAGCCTGGGTTTAACTGTTGGGAATACATGTACATACAAGTGATGCTTCTAGGGTGAAACTCCCTGGAGTTTGTTAACTGAATATTCCCTGCTCAAGTCCAATTTTGGGTTAACAACACAAAGATGTTACTTATGGCTTTGCTAACCCTGCATCATGAACTCCAGATAAGAGCACAACAAGGAGATGCTTTGTACCAAGGCTCAGAATCCCTTTTCCAACTCAATGCCAGCAGCAGAAAAAGAAACAACTGTTGGATAGCTGTGCATGAGGACAAACCTGCCCACTGCTGCCCCATTTCCAGAGCTCTTGGATAATAAAGAACAAAAATCTTGCCCATTAATCTATGCAGGACTTGAAAAGAGTTGCCAGCACCCAGGCTCCTTCTGGGCAGGTTCACCACAAGGTCTGTGGTGGTCTCCCTGTCCATGGACATTGCTGTTTTATCAACTATGTCAAATCACCTCTGGCAGTGACTTGGAGCACTCCATGCAGGTGCCAGGGCCACATCACCTGTACATGATGATAATATTGTGTGGAACCAAGCAAATGCTCACTGTATGTTGGGGTCAAACAAAATGACCCATGCAGAACGGCGGGTGTGAGGTCCTGGCTGATGCTAAGAGGATCAGACTGCATGAAATAAGCTTTGGTCCACTGGCTTCCAACATAGAAAGTTCTGTTCTTGGCATGTGTCAGTAAATGCTCATCAGTCATTTAGCTTTTTAAATGGGGGAAGCTCCTGCAGCCACTCAAAAGTGAGGTGGGAATTGCAGCTACTCTCTTTGTGTGCTTGCAGGTACCTGTAATTTAAGGGAAATATTTATTAGGTTGTAATCACACTCTATAGAAATACAGGGAATTACAATTACCCAGATAATAATGGTTGTGTGGTTATAGTGGCCCATTGTGCTCTGCTTTTTGTGCTTTGGGAGTTTGGGTGCAATTCCAAGATAATGCAATACAATTTAGCACTACTTCCCACATTATTTCATTTACCTGTACGTGCAGCAGTTGAACTGGGATTGATATGTAGTAAGGGGAAAAAAATAACCTGCTCTGATAGTAATTCACCTCAATCACAGGATCACAGAATCACAGAATGATTCACTTTGATTCCAGTGTGTCATTTGGCAGGCCAGCATATTTGTATCATGTTTATTGCATATATCAGTTCATTGCAGCAACAAGAGAATTGCCCAGCCTTAACTGAATGCTCTGGAGCTGAGAGTCTCCATTACAGCAAAAAAGTCACTTTAAAGTACTCAATATAAAACATACTGATGAATTCATTAGGCTGTTCCACTTTACACTGGCAATGCAATTTTAACTTTTTAATTTTCTCCTTCTTTCTCCTCCCTTATCTTCAGGCAAACAGTCTGACAGGAAATACTTTTCCTACTATCGAGTGCTTGTGGCCATTTGGATTCTTTTTGGCCTTGCCTGGATTGCTCTGCTGTTTAATTTATTGACAACAGTACTAGAAGATACTGAAAAAATAATTGTCAAGGATCTCCAGCAAATTGGAAAGGTGAGTAAGGACAATGTAGGAAGCCAGCAAAGAAGATGCTGGCCTGTTCAGTTTATTCCAGAAGAAGAACCACTACCACCACGTGCTGGAGGGGATGCAATGAAAATGGAGTCATTAACAGCAGATTCTGAACACACAAAAAATGAAAAAAAGTGTTTTCTAATAGCAAAATTAGTGCCATAAAGTTGAGAATTGAATTCTTCATTGGAGAATTGCTAGTTAATTATTCTAAAGATTTCCATAGAAATAAAATTTCTCCTGCCTTTTGCTGAGATATGACATTTTAGAACTCAAGACTTACAGTTACACAAAACCTGGATATTGATGGTAAGAAATTTGCTCCTCAGTTTGCAGCTAGGTTGTGCTAACAGCCTGAGAAGAGCACTTGCTTTGCAAGGTGTTTTTAAGGTGCTTTCACAAAAATGCAGAGGAGGGGCATGGAAGAACTTGCTGGTTCTGTTTGGATTTTGCAGCTTGCAAGAAATCATGTCTATTCCAGGAACTGACATGCAGAAGCTTTTCTGGCATTGCATAGCACTTTTGGAAGAAGAAATAAGGGTATATAACTTCATAGGTGCCTGACTTGAGCCATCATTTTGGATAAGGTGTTATGGTCTGAAAGATATGTTTAAATAATGAGACCTGAGCTCAGTTCAGAGACACTTGAAGCATCTAATGGACAGGGTTATGAAAAGGTTAGCATGTTAGAAATGATTGATTCTACCTCTTCCTGTTTTATTCTAAGTTGAATAAAGACAATTTCAGCTTTTATCCCTGTGCCTCTGAAAAACCTTTCTGATGGTGTTCATGAAAAACACATCAATGTCTTTAATTCAATTTTTATAATAATTTTATTCTGCAAGATTTTCATAAGAGGAGAGACCAGTTTGAAGGGAGGAGTCCTTGCTGCTGTGTTTTGATTCCATAGGAACTGTGAAGCCATTTAGCAATGATTCTGTGGTGCTGTTGATTTCCAAGGGTGAGTGGTGTCTAAACCTTCAACCAGGTGAAAAAAAAAGGATGTCAGATCTGGGCATGGTTTTTCAGCCATGCTCTCTGGCCTGCAAGCCACTTCTGGGTGAAGACTCTGACTTTCAAAGGGTTGATCCTGAAGGTGTTACAGGCCTTCTGTGTGCCAAAAAATGCATGGAAACCCAACCCTGAAGATCTGGCAAAGCAGCTGGGATAGACACAGCCATAGAGGTGAAACATCCCATGTGTTTGTGGTCACACCAAAAGCCAGTCCAGCCCAAAACCTTCTCTGACCATGCCTGATGTGTCCCCCAGCAGTGACAGGGGGACAGGGTCAGGCAGCTCTGCCATGCCCCAGCACAGGGACCCAGCCCTCTGCCAACCTGGCACAAGGCTGCCCATGCAGGAGGTGGGCTCTGTACATCAAAATCCATGAACTTGCCCAAATGCTGAGCTCATCAGCACCCACAGGACCCCCCAGGCCAGCCCATGGCTTCAGTGCACCAATCCTTACTCTGACAGTGCTGAAGCTGTCACTTGGCAGGTTGCTGTGAGCCCCTCAAGCTCCTTTTTTGTCAGACTGAATAATTGTTTTTTGCTCACCCTCTGGGTGTTACTTACAGCATGACCAGCCCATGCCAGAATTATTCCTGTATGAAAGGGAGAATAAATTACAGCTATAAAGCAATTTCAGGTCATAAAGATGCAGTCAGCCTTGAAGCTGGATTCATAACTATCTCAGTCAAACAGAGTCATGCTCCTTGCCAAAGCAATTCTGCTGGTTCAAGACCTGGCATGTAGGCCTGGCCAAACATGTACTTTCTTTCCCTCCAGAAATTATTTTCCAGTGTTACTCTCACTGACTTCTCACCTCATATGTCTCACTGTCAGTAAACGTTTTTGAGGCAGCAGGAGCAAAACCTGACTGAAATCAAAGAAGAGCAGCAGGCACCAGAGCCAGGCAGAGAAAGCAGCTGGATGCTCCCAGGCAGGGGTCTCTTCACCTCTCTGTCTTCCTCTCTCACTGAGCATTAACCCACATTATTGTTTTCCAGGCATCATTCTATTATAGGTTTTTTTTCCTTTTTTTTTTCCCCAGCCCTTTCTAGAAGGATGATTAACCCCACTCCCAGTCTAATGTAGGGACTGTCAGGGCTGGTTTAGGGGGTGTGATGGTCCTGCCTTGGGGTGCAGTAGTCGTTTTGCACAGCCTCTCATTGTTCCTTTCATGCCAGTTCCTGGGGTCTGGAGTGGAGGGTTTCTTCAACTTCTTCCCACTACTCCCTGTTGTGACAACACAACTCAGCCATGGAACAGGCTGCAGATGTCCCATTGCAACACAGAGTAACCAAAGATGGTTTTTTTAGACATTTCAGGCAGGGCAAGAGAGACATCCCCTGGCCTCTGAGTGTAAACAGCAAGCACAGAGCTGGGCAGTGGCTCTTGGAGCAAATTAGGGCAAATTCTTGTTCCTTTGCCCTGATGGGTGTTTAACAATGAGCCTTGGAAACCCAAGCACTTCCCACTTGCAGGAGTCCCTCTGTGACCGTGTTCACAGGAGTCTCAGGTTGAGAGGAGAACAAGGATCTGACTCCATCTGTTTCAGAAGGCTTGATTTATTATTTTATGATCTATGTTACATTAAAACTATATTAAAAGAACAGAAGAAAATATTTCATCAGAAGGCTAGCTAAGAATAGAATAAGAAGGAATTATAACAAAGGCTTGTGGCTCAGACTCTCTGTCCAAGCCAGCTGACTGTGATTGGCCATTAATTAGAAACAACCAACGTAGGCCAATCACAGATCCACCTGTTGCATTCCACAGCAGCAGATAATCATTGTTTACATTTTGTTCCTGAGGCCTCTCAGCTTCTCAGGAGGAAAAATCCTAAGGAGAGAATTTTTCATAAAAGATGTCTGCAACACATCTGTCCCGTGTAGTTATTGCCACAGGGTGCAGGCATTTTAACTTATGCCTTCTGCCATGCTCCAGGGTAAGGATGTGGCCCAGAGGGACTGAAAAAGCCACCCAAGGCCAGAGGATCCAGGAAACATTAGCCAGGAATGGCCGTGGTGGGGCTGTCCAGAACTGAGGTGTCCCTTCAACTGGAGATGCCAGCCTGGGAGCACAGAAAATCCATTAAAAATATATAAAAATTTAAATATAGAAATATAAAAATAAAACCCCTCAGGAGAAGCTCAGCTGCTCCGAGAAAGGAGGCTGCCCATTCATAAATCCTTACTCCTGCAGAGCCTTTTGGAGAAGGGTCTTAGCTTTGCTCCTTGTGCCCTCCAGTGGCTGTGTGTGCTGCAGACCCTTTCCCTTCACATCCCTGCCAGGTGTGGGGAGCTTCTCTCCACCTCCCCCTGTTGCAGCTCTGTTTTGTCAGTGGGAAGCAGAGGACACTGCCCTGTATTTTTTTATCCAGAACACACGAGCTTGAAAAAGGCTAAAAAATGCCTCATTTTCCAGGATGAGATGGGGATGAGCACCTCAGCCTGGTGCAGCCAAGGTCCCTGCCTTATGCCCACACTGAGACAGCTCTGGGGAGGCCAGCTGGGGATGTGGTGGCTTTCTGCCAGCAAACCATCACAAGAAGGTTGTGACACCTTCCATCACAAGAAGGATCCTCACTGGCAGCACACACGGTGCTGATGGTGGGGAGCACTCCCATCACACACCCCATGCAGCAGCTTCCCATGCACAATATCTGTTCCAGGGTCAAGGCACACATTCCCACCCCCTGTCCCACAGGAAAAGGGATTGGTCTGGAAAAAATTGTACAAAAAAGGCACTTTTGGGTGCAGGATCTGGGCCCTGGAGGGGCTGGCTCTCTCTGCAGCAGCCTGGAGGGCAGGCAGTGCCTCCTGAAGCACCAGGGGTGGAGATGAGAGCTGCAGATATGTGGAAGGAAGAACCAGCACCAAAGGGTGTGTGGTCCTTTCTGCTGGGAAAGGCAAGGGGAAAGCCTGGGAAAGCTGCAAGCCAGGGTGGGAGAAGAACTTTTTTGGATGTGATGTTGTTCCTTGTTCTTAAGCTGAATGATAAATCTGTCTCCAAAAGGGCTTAGGCACAGTGACAAATCTCTCCAGGGCTGGAGCAAGAAGCCTTTTCCAGCATTATCATCCTCAAAGCATTGCACAACAACAGGAAAAATTGCCCTCACATCACCTCTGGAAAGGGGAATTGTTGATTCCTGTGCAGGTAACAGGGCCCCAGAGAAAATTCAGTGTATCCCAAACTCGTGCGTCAGACCTCTGGCTCTCTCAGCCAGGACCAGGTGTCCTGGAATTGTTTACTGATCAACTAGACCCAGACAGTGGTTCTGTAATTGTTGAGGTTAAAAAAAAAATAGACTTGAATTGAGAGCAGAATTAGAGCAGAGATTCTACTCCACATCTGGAGATTTAAAATAATCCCAAGATTTTTAATTCATGAGTGTAAGCCAGGCTTTGCTGTTCTTCTGCACGTTCTCCTTGCCCAAGGGACAGAAACCAGGAATAAATCCATTCCAAAATCCCTGTTCTGCCAAGTGACAGAGTGACAGAAATCCTCTGGAGACCAAGCAGAAGGGTTCTCCACTGGCAGATCTGTACAGCCTGCAGCCTTTTCTGGGAGTTGCTCAAAGCTCTCCCTGTGACCCATTCCCACTGTGCCACACAGGGAAATCCAATTTTCACAGAGCAGCCTCCTGTGCCACTGCCAGCTCTCCCACTGCAGCTTGTTTTCAAATGGGGAACATTTCCAAGGCAAGCCAAATACTTTCCAATACATTAAACCAGTTGCTGAAAAACTCCAGGAGTAGGATTGTGAAATATATTATCTGGGATTAAATGGCAGCAGCATGTTCCTGCATTCAGTCTGTGCTGCTCCTCATACATCACCCACATCTTTGCTGCCAGCTAGGAAACACTGTGCACTTCTGCACTTGAAACCAAGGAAAAGCCATGAGGAATTATTTTTCCCCTCAGAAATTCAATTGCCTGCAGAGAGAACAGGAGAAACTACACTTTGATCTGTCTTTAATTACTATATGGGCTGTTAGGGATCGTTTGAGGTCTCCCTCAATTAATAGCCAGTTCATGTGGAGAGATTTTTAATTTTTTTTTTTGGAAGCAGAGGCACTACTGAAAACAGTGGAACACCTTGGCTAATGTAACATCACACAGCCAGTGGGATTTTCATTTTTTTTTTTTACAGCAATTGCTAAGCATGGGCCACACACATGCTGTTTTCCACTCTGTCACACTTGGACTTGTGCTTTCTTGCCTGCCTCGTGACCAAAAGGCTGGATCCAGCTCAGAACTGGTTTAACAAACATAACTAATCACTCTACAAAGGCTTGCTTGTAATCCATCCCTCATGATCACACCCAAAGAAACAAAACCCCAGGTTTTGGTGCCAGCCAAGTCTCTCATACCATTCCAGTAGGATTCAAAGTGGTGTTGAACATGATTTGACACCAATCTCACAGTGTGAGGAAAGGGGATCCTTTGGGATCCCTCACATGGGTGTCTGGGGGAATGTCTGATGGGGTGTCTGAGGACCAGCCTGGGCAACACTGACTTTACTCCATCACAGCTAAAGTCAACATTTGGCCCTTCTGGGGCTAAAAAGTTGGGGGGAAGTAAAAATGCTGCCTCCAGAGAGCCTTGTCCATGCTCCTGCATCCCTGCACCTCCAACCCAGAACAGGAACTCAAATCTCCTTAGAAAGTTCAGCATTTACTATCACGAGTGGTTCTGGACTCAATTAGGGTAATTCTCAACCATGGGTTTGGAAAGGCTCATTATGCTGAGTTAAAATTAGGGCAATTATTGAATCCATTTGATTACCAGACATGATTTAGGAGATGTGTCTCTTGAATAAACACTTTCCAAATTTCTCTTTCAATTACTCTTATATTTGTGGTTGGAAACTACATATGTACTTTGTGGTGAGATGCTGAAGCATGAAATAATACATCCCCAGAAAGAGAGATACCCTGATAAGCAGAACAATAATAATAACAAGCATGAGTCACTGAAAAATGAAGGAGGTAAAATTTACAATTTAAAATGATGGCTTCCTTGAGAGGGATTAGCCAGAAAGATGCTGATGTTCTCAAAGAACAAATGTGGTTTGAGGTGAATCCAGCTTCTCAAAGTAAAAGATGACTGTTCATCTTTTGGCATGGAGAAAATCATGCATCAAGACCAGAAAAGAGCATAAGTCAGAATTTGTGCTGAAAGTCCCCCAGCAATCACTGTTCCCTTCATTTAAATGACTCATTGAATGCTTTAAGATCAAGGATAAGGTCTTAAATTTTAAATGGTTTTGGAGATTTACTGGAAACCAAGGATGAAACCTAAGCAGGTTTCATCTGTTTATTCTCAGCTTCAAAAGTCTAGGCATTAATCTCAAAATAAAATATGCACTGCCTGAGAATTGGAAAGATGCAAGAGGCCCAGTATGGGCACCTTCCAGTTGCTGGAAACCAATTCTCCCCATCCAAGCAGTCTGCCTCTTCACAAAGCATGCAGGAGCTGTTCAGTGTCTCTGTTGTGCAAGTCTATCACAAATCCATGCTGAGGTTGGGACCTGTACATTGCCCCAAATTAGATATAAATCAATCAGAGGTCAATGCCAATCTCTGCAGAACTTCAACCATTTTCCCAATTGACAGTAAAAAAGCCCAACACATATTTTTTTCTAATATATTTTTTCCTTTTTTCCTTTCTCTCCTGATTTCTTTCTTCCTTACAGCCATCATGTTGGTGATGGGATGAAGGATGGGTGCAGCAGAGTCCCAGAAATGCATGGGCAGCTCCTGGAGAACATGGCCCAGCAACAAGGCCTCCAAAGTGCTTAAAGGCTAAATGTAATGACAACAGTGCTAGCAAAGTTGGGTGATGCCAAATAGCCAAAAATTCCCAGGGGGAAGCAAAAAAGAGGAATTTCCAGCAGTGGTTGTAAAAGTCTATTCCTTACTCGCAGCAGGTCTCTGAGCAAAAGCCTGAACATACTTTTTGCTCAAACATGGGTCATTTTTTGCTCAAACACGGGTCATTTTTTGCTCAAACATGGGTCATTTTTTGTTCAAACATGGGTTATTTTCTGGGCTGAGGTTTGGTACACAGCACTTCCCAGTCATCATCTCACAGATCTCTGTAGGGGCTGAGCCTGTCTTGGCCAACCAACCAGTGAAGGTGGAAAACATCCTCTAGGGGTGTCGAGGTGCATGAAATTTGCATTCTGGCATTTGTAGTAGTGAACAGTGCTCAACCATACTGGAGTTTGGTGAGGCAGCCAGGGTGCCTTCCAGCTACTCTTCTGGGAAGTTAAAACATGACAGGAACTTTCCACAGAGACCCCTGCTTTGGCACTGGGTTTTTTCATTGAGTATGGTTCAAGGACAGCACCAGAGAATGGTAAACTCATGCTCAACCCCCCAAAGCCCACACTTATTTCACACATGCCAAAAAGCAGAGCAGTGAGTTACAGAAATGAGAAATGTGTTCACTCCCCCACCAAGGCCATCTGTCTTAGGTGGTGACAGCAGGATGAGGAGAGGTGGAGTAAAGGACAGGCAGAGTACTGTTCCCTCTGGGATTAGGGATAATGGCTGATTTTTGGGATCAGCCTACATGATAGGTAAACCCCCTTTATGCACAGGTGTCCATCAGCTGAGACAAAAAGTGCATTGTGGTTGAAAAGGGACTTTTTACAAGGACAGGGAGGGACAGGACAAGGGGAAATGGGCTTCAAATTGAGAGAGAGCAGGGTTAGGGTAGATATTAGAAAGAAATTCTTCCCTGATAGGGTGCTGAGGTCCTGGCACTGCTGCCCAGAGGAGCTCTGAGTGCCCTATCCCAGCCCTTTTCCAGGGCAAGCTGGATGGATGGGGCTTGGAGCAACCTGGCTGAGGGGGTGTCCCTGTCCATGGCAGGGCTTTGGAACAAGATGGTCTTTCAGATCCTTCCCAATCCAAATCATTCCGTGTTTCTAGGATTCTGTAAAGTCACTGTGCACACACACGACAGAGCCTCCAGATGTCACCATCAACCCGAGCAAGAAAGAGGCACAGCACAAACCGAGCAGAAAAACCCCACTCACAGACTTCTTCAGTCCCTGCTCCCATGCCTGGGACAGACAGACAGGAGGCTTTCCAGTCCACCTGGATAAAGTGCTTGAATCACAGACAAAATCAACGAATGGGGTTTATAGCTGTGCCTGAAAGCATTTTGTGTGCACATTATGCTGTTGTAGATCACATGGGTGCTTCCCTGTGTGTAGATGCTCATTACTTTTACATATATATAAAAAATCACATATATGAATCTATATATATGTATATAAAGTTATATATATATATATATATATATATAATTTCATAACTTCTGGTCTGAAGAATCACATGTTCTTTGCCAACAACTTTACCTGAAGGTAAAAGCAAGGCGTGTTCTCCAGTGCTTTTTCTAACCATATACATATTCATCTCTTGCAGTGCACATTCCTGTGTCCCATCCAGCCGATGAGCTGAGAAATGGAGCAATCAGCCCTGTATAAAGGATCTGAGAGCATAGGCACAGGTGTTCCCAGGGAAAGAAGACAATTTGCCCTCAAGTCTCTGTAGTAAGTGTTGACTTTTCAAGGAATTGGTTGTCTCCTCTATTTCCCTCGGGTTGTTAAGTTCGTTTTATGGCTCTCTTTCAGCAATCTGAATTTGCGTGTTAAGAAAAAAAAAAAAAAAGGCTTAAAAAATCCCAACTCTGCCTCTTCTCCCCTTGAACTCTGCCCTCTCCTTACTGCCCACAAGATTAAGTGCATTCAACATTTATAGGGAAGGAAAAGGCCCTCAGCTCTGCTCGAGGCTGGCATTCACATTGTCCCTGTCACAGCGTGGAGCTGTGATGCAGAATAAAGCCACAAGCAGAGCCAAGCATTGAGGCAGCAAAGGTGTGGGGCCCAAGGGCGCTGCTGGTGACCCTTGCAGGGCTGCAGAGGGGTGTGCAGGGTGGCAGAGCACCCTCCAACCTTACCTTGTACCTGCAGAAAACTGGGGGGTTATTCGGGGCCTGTTTGTTTAAACACACCACACCCTTCCCCCTGAAGATGACATTTTAAAAAATACCACAAAAGGAAATGCTGCATTGGCTTGGGGAATGCTTGTAGGGTACAGAGGTGTTGTTTTTACATGAAAAGACCCTCAGGGTTCTCCTGCACCAAAGTTTTCATCCCCACAAAGTTTGAGCAGGGGCTGGAGGGGTGGTGACATGGAAGATTAATGGATCTCTCCTAGCCATAGGTTGTCAGTTAAGTCAAGCACTGCTAATGCAGGATGCTGTCCTGAGACCTCTGTTAGCCCAATGACAAAGCTTTTTTTAAGTCCTCTGTGTAAAAGGCATAATCCTTGTATGCCAATGGATCATATCCTCGGGATCCCTAGGGAGCCAGCCAAATGTGGAAAGAAAGGGAAAGGAAATCCCTTATTTCATAATGGTGCAAACAGACATGTCAGGAGAATTACATCAATATGCAGCACATGTGAAATTTAATACTCCTCCTAATGCATTTAGATGAGGCAAAACGTAAAGTCTGTACTGCCTCTGGGAATAATTCTGGTAGGAAGCTTTCACCACTAGGAACCAAGGTCTTTCTACTTACTCTGGAATTTGAGCCTTTGTTTTCAAAGCCTTCCTGAGAGACTTCAAAATCAAGTTTGTTACGTGTACGTTACTCTTTGAAGATCTGTCTTCCAGAATGAAATACCAGTGCTCTTCCCAGCCATGCTGGTGTAAATGAAGAGCAGCAGGGTTGAAAATCAATCAAATATTCACAAAGGCCCATCCAACCTGCCAAAGAGGACAGGCTTTGCACTGCAGAAAACCAAGATAAGCAGACACAACAGAGCCCTTATCCTTTGCCCAGTATCAGCTGGCATTGCTGCAAGAGTCCATCAGACCTGCATGGTTTTCCACCAGCTTTAACTGTGGTCCATAAGGCTCTCAAAGGCCTATAAACACAATATTTGATTTGGAGTCCTTGCAGACAGGAGGAGCCTGAAGTCTTCTCGCTGATTTCCCTCCCTTTTAACAAACCATGGATATGGAATTCAGCAAAGGATACAGCTCAGATGTGGCTTGAATTCAGACAAGTGACTTGAAGTGATGATTTCCCCCCCTACCAGGCTGCAGATGATCGATGTATTATGCATGAAAATAGTGCCAGGCACAGATGGGGTGGGAGTAGAAGGTGTGAGCTGATAATGACAGCAGCCAAGTTCTGCTAGAAAAGACTCTACAACACACTTGCATGTTGGGCAGAAAAAGGATGCAACATGCATGAGAGGCTAGCCATGGTTTAAAGGGTCAAACAGATTAATTACAGTCGAAACTGAGATTTATGCAAAGATTTGAGTGGCATGGTTGCCAGAGAAACAGGGGATTAGCCTTGATGATTCAAGGAATCATCTTCCAATCTTGTGTTCTTGAATAACCATCAGGGAGCTGAGTAAAACACGTTTTCTGGGGTTTAAAAGCTGAAGACAGGGAATCCAAAGGGGTGACATAGTACTGCATCAGATATTGCCTTCAGCAGGATCCTGGCTTGTGCTCAGCGCAGTGCTGAGAACTTGGCACCAGGTCCAAAGCTGAAACAAACAGGAATTTCTTCATGGACATTTCTAGGGTTTGGATCCAAGCCACTGAAGACCAGCATGTGAGGCCTAATCCTGTAAAAACAGTCAATGTTTGGATGGGAAACATGTCACTGAGCTGGAGCCAGGTGGGTGCTGACTTCCTTGGGAGGATGAGTCAAGAGAGCTCTGGCATCATCTGCAAAAGGACCTGATGCTGTGGGAGAGAGCTCAGCAAGTGTAAAAACCCATGAGGAAGCAGTGATGGTCCAAAGAAAAGCCCACAATTTCCCTGGTTGTCCTTGGAGCATTCTGGAGATCATTGCAAGACCAAGCACTTGAAATAAGCTGTTTCCCTTCTACCTCTGAGCCATGAGATGGGGATGGTCTGTTCCTCACACACTTCTCTGAAGGAACTCCAGCCCTGAGCACAGAACTGACAGCTGGCAAGGTGCCACTGGCTTTGGCTTTGCCAGATCTGACCACAGCTGGTCCCTGATGCAATAAAATGTTGAATCACCAGAATCTGAGAATGTGATTGTCTGGAGGGTCACCAAGAAAAATCAGCAAAGACTTGCTGGCAACTTGCAATGCATTTGCCAGTTCCAGGCTCTGTGGAAACCTGACCTGTCAAATTTCCTCCAAACTGGGCTCAGATGCTTGAATTTGCCAGTGGGGAAAAACATTTCTGATATCACTGCCCAACCTAAGCTTGCAAAGAAACCTCAAGTAGAGAGAGCCTCACAAGGAATGAGGGTTTGTCTCACAGAATTCCCATACCCCGAGGGGTTGCAACCCACTCACCCAAAACCAAGAGCAAATGTGTGACAGAAAGGATGCATTGGGATACTGGGAGCAGCTCAGCATCCATGATGGCTCATGAGTGATCCATCAGCTCTGCCAGCCACTGGAACAGGTTTTTTCTGCTTCCCTTCCATCTGCCAGCTCAGCAAGACATCTCCACAGGGATCCACACATATCCTGAGACACCTTCAAACAGGCTTCACTGTCACTGCAGCCCAACACTTCCCTAAAGTACAGGTTCACAACCCCAACAGTTTCCCTAAAGTATAGAAGGATCTGAAGGGCTTGAGTAAGATCAGTTTCACTGGTTGCCCAAAAAAAAGCATCCTTGGAAGGGTTGGATGGGGCTTGGAGCAGCCTGGTGTTGTGGAAGGTGTCCCTGCCCATGGAACTGGCAGGGGATGGAACAGGGTGATCTGTAAGGTCCCTCCCAACCCAAACTATTCAGTGCTTTCCATGGTTACTATGATTTCACTAGTTTCACAACCAATCAGACCTGCCACAGACTGGTGAAAGCCCCTTCATTCCCACTCTAGCTGTTCTTAAGGTCACATTTTTTGGTGCTAGCAACATGCACATCAATCTGGATCTGTCCTCCATCTGTCCTGCATCCTTATCTCATGTGTTTTCAAGGAGCTCAGCAGAAATTTATGGATCAAAGCTAATCGATAATACCAGAGCCCTTTCACCATATTGCTTTCACTAAATTACTGCATCCTTTAAAAACAGAAATCTTAGCAGACCGCAGTACAATGCCAGACAGACTGTCACTTCCAAATTATGTTTATTTATTCTCCCTCTGCCTCTTGGCTGGCCCCATTACCAGCATATCTCAGTGTCTCTCAGCCATCAGCATATTTCCCTCCCCTCCCTTCCCCCTACCCCGAGGTTCATCTCCTCTCAAGTACAAAGTGGACTGACAAGGCAAGTTTTTGAGCCTATTTAACACCAGCTTTATCTGAGGAGAACTAGATCCAGTGACAGAGCCCTCAGAATTAATTACAAGAAGGTGAATTCCCGTCACAGAGCCTGGCACGGTGTCACTGCAAACATTTTAACAGCCAGTCCCTGGCCCTTGACTGCCTTTGTGCAGTGTAAAGCAATTATTTGTACCTGCTTGGTGAAACGTGTCAGCCCCTTCAGAGGTGCTGTGACACAGCAAACGAGCTTCAGCCCTTGTTGTTCACCAGGAAAAGGGTGTGTGGTGCATCTTGGCTCTACACAAAGTCACTGGAGCTCAAGCTCTTCAGGGATCTGAATGCAGCAGTTTCTGTGTAACCTACACAGAGAACACCTTGGAGATGAGGCCCAGGGATGTGGCCAAAAGCAGAAATGGGACGAGGCCAAGGAAGCAAAGTGTGAATCTCAAGTTCATTCTTGCTGAGCCCCACCAGCAGGGAGAAATGGAAGACTGAACCCCCTCTTTCATCTCCCTTCTATCGAGTATTCTCAATCCTTTTCTCTCTTTTTTCACCTCCTGCATCCCAAGGGTGCCCCTGGTGGAAACTCTTTTCAACTCTCAGCCCAGGTCCAACTGCTTCCCCTTCCCGTGCTTCAGCTGTTACAGATGACACATTCCTACCACATTCCTTCTTTATTCTCACAAAAAAAAAAAAAAAAGAAAAAAGAAAAAAAAAAGGATGAAGGATGTGTTTTGTGGTTTTCTTTACATACATTTATTACAAATTTGCACAGAGCTGAGCTGACACTGGGGTTAACCTGTAAAGTCCATTAGAGATGATCCTGGGAGACCAGAGAGGGAAAATAAGGAAAGTTGCATTACAGCCTGGAGCAAGGAAGGGAAATTTTGTTTATCCCTTCCCCTGCAGCTTTTCCCAGCGCAAGGAAGGAGGGATGGAGGAATGAGATGAGGTTTGTTACAGTGGAGAACAATGAGAATTGACTGCATAAAGGAGAGAATGGGGCACAAGGCAGAAATAAGCATTGGAGGGGGCATCTCTGCCTTTCCTGGAGGAAAGGACCTGTCTGCACCTCCCAAATTCTCCCTCCATTGGAGAGGGACTGTGAGGCTCTTTTAAGATGAGAGGCAGATCAGATTTACCCAGGGCCTTTGGGGTTCAGTCAGAGCTCCTGGACCTCCCCAAATTAAAGGTCACCTGTGGAGCACCTTGAGATCACCTGGAGAAGTGCTGAAGAACCATATTGCTCCTGGGCAGAAGGTTCCTCATGGGGGTACGTGGTGGCCTCCCCATGCAGAGGGGACAGGGTGAGCCATCAGCCCAGCTCCAAGAGAAGAATTTTTCCAGCTGATGGGCAGGAAAATGGGGCTATTCTCACAGAACTCCTCTGTGGTGGAAAAACAAAGTCCTTTCTCATTAGGGAGGAATTCAATGGGCCTCTCTGGGAATCAACACCACAGCACTCAAAAGGTCAAGTCTCCTTCTGGAAGCCTTTTTTCCTTCTGCCAGCAGGAAAAATATTCTAAAATATCACCTGAAGAGCCCTGTTCCCCTGTACTCCCTTCCAAATACCAAAAGGAGGAAATTGCCTCAATGTGGGCAGCGATGCTGTGGTGGGGATGGCAAATCTCCCTGTCCAGCCCAGGGGAGTTCCCTTTGCACCTGACAGCTTTGCTATTAACAGACCATGGCTAATTAGGAGGGGAAGGAACAATGGGAACATCCTATTCCCTCCACAGGGCACGGTGCAGAGATTGCCACATCTGTGGAGACCCTGCCAGCATCAGCTGTCACAGTGGGACTGTTTGATGAGAGATTTCTTAGGGGAAATTCAGCCTGTTGGGTTGCCCCAGTTACACCTCTGGTGCCTGGGTCTGCCTGCCCCAATCAGTGTAAATTCTCCCAGTGCTTCACTCACATACAGAAATGTGCTTTCCACTCTCATCTTGGAATGAAGACTCATGGAGTCTACTCTTGCAATCATGTCAACACAAAAGATTTCTCACTTTCATGACTTGTTGCCATCACTCAATTCTGCTTTTGTAGACTCTGAAAAATCAGATTCCTGAAAACCCATGGAGGTCCATCTTCATGTCCCATAGCCCAGCACATCCAACCTTTGCTGAAATCATTCTGAGTCCATGTTACATGGGAAAACTGAAAATGGTCTGCCGTCTATTGTAATCGTTCTGTGCCAGTCCCCTTTGATTCTCAAATTGTTTGTGAATATGAAATTCCACTTCTGTGATCGAGGCGAATTATTTGCTTAAGATAATTTATGGTTACTCTAAACTCAGCATGTTGGCTAGGTAGTCATTTATGGATTTTCAAATGGACTTGTAGAGAGTTTTAATCACACATTGTCCAAACCCCAGGACCTGAACTGAAGGAGTTTTGTTTCAGCTCCCATCAGCTACAGAGGTCACAGTTAAGTAAAATCGGCTTAAGCTGGGATTGGAAAGCTGTGTCTGCTACATTAGCAGAGAGATCAGATGACAGATTTGGTCTGGCCTCATTATCTAGCCATAAAAATGTAAGGGCCTGAAGTATTTAGGGAATAGGAATGCAGAGAGCAGGAGGGATTTCTGGAGGATCTCTGTGCAGTATTTGCTGTCTGGGAAAATGAGCCCAAAGGACCCCCCCCACCCAAACTGTCTGATGTAAGCTCTTATCTCCAACAACAAACTGAAAGCAGGAGAATCAGTCTCTTCCTTTTGCAAACAGTGCAGGGAACAGGGGCTCCTGTATGTCTACAACATCTTGCATTTATTTTTAGCTTCATCTGTTTGGTTAGTGAGGTCACTGGAGCCCAGGCTTACACATGTTCCCCTGACCTGCCAAGGCTCTGGCTTGCCTGGAGCTGTACAGACCCCAAAGAAACAGAGTTAATGTGCAAGAGAATTTTATGTCAGTATTTATGCTAGACTTTAAATCAGTGTCCTCATTTATTGCAACACTTCTTCTTTGGGTATGAAAATTGCAGAATACACTTTGAGCAGTTTTGATCCAAAAAACCCATTTGATTGGGCTATTTCCTGGCTGAAGTAACCCCCATGACTTTTCCAGTCATTCTGCATTTAGGATTTAATTTACACAGTTCAAGGATTAAATCACAATTTCCAGCATTTCGTATAAGAACAAACAAACAAAAAATCCAGCCTACATTCCCCCCAGAGATGGGAAACATTATCCAAATCACTGCTAGGAAATAAATGTCAGGGTACCTGGAGCCACCACCTTCCATCATTTCCATCCTCATCTAAGCTAGAAAATGAGTTTATGGGGAAAACCTTTCTCGTGGAGCTGCAAAGGAATTAGCAAATAATGCTTTTTGGAATGATAGCTTGTTCTGCAAATGCAATAAATTCCTGATGGAGTCCCCAAGCCCAGGGCTGGAAGCATGCCAGGACAGAGAGAGGGGAGAGCAGGCAAAATTCATCACTGCTCCACAAGTGAGGTGAAGCTGAGGAGCCTGCAGGAAACCCAGCAGGTGAGAGGGGAGGTGGCACAGCCCTGAGACTCACAGGGTGAACTCTTGTCCTGACAGGCTTTCTGAGTACACTGGCTTAAACCTCGCCTCCACAGCTCCTGCTCAGAGAAAAGATGTCCCCCAAGGAGAAAAACACCTCCAGAAGTGTGCATCTATTTTTATTTTCGCTCCTTGAGTCATTCTGGGAAAAGCCCTTTTCTAAATGCTGACATAACCCTCTCTTCCCTAGGGAAATATTCGTGTAGCTGCAGGTGACTGAATTAGGGTAGCTCAGAAAAAGTTCCTGCTAACAAAATAAGCCACAGGGACTGCCCATGTGCAGATTTTAGAGCTCCTGCAAATGCAAAACAAAACGTCCCTGCAGGGTGACTGGAGCTAATGTGCTTTGCTTTGCATTTGCATTTGGCTCAGAGTCACACAGAGGCTTCTTGCTGGGGCAAAAGTGATAAAGAATTAAGCTCCTATTACTCAGCTGCTTGCAAGTATTTGCTATATCTGTGGTGGAAAAAGTGTTGCAGAAAAAACATGCCTTTTCCTCATATACAACCAGAAAATGTTAAAGATTTGGTTCAGGTCTCCTCCTCTCTGCTTGGTGTGCCAGAAGAAATTCCCACTTTTCTATTACCAGAATAATGAATATTTCTGGAGGCACATTATTTATCTAGAGAAGGCATGGTCACTACCATAGCAGATTATATGAATCAAGGTTCTTAACTCTAGAAAATGACAATTTGTTGACTTTCATTAAGACATTCTGTTGCTGGGGGTTTTTTTCATTGTTTCTGTCTCCTATCCTAAATTATTAAGATATATCACCTCCTTCTCAGAATGCCAAGAGAATGACTTATCATGGAGTCACAGAATCAAGGAATGGTTTGGGTTGGAAGGGACCTTACAGATCTTCTCATTCCAACCCCCTGCCATGGGCAGGGACACCTCCCACCAGTTCAGGTTACCTAGAGCCCCATCCAAGCTGACTTTGAACACCTCCAGGGATGAAGCCTTGTTAGGGGTGCAGATATGGATATCCACATGGATCCACTACCTATTTGCTAATCACTGGTCAAAACTGCAGATAATTTGTGATTTATTTAATTGTTGAAAAGTTTTGACAATCAGATTAGCCAGTGGGTGACAGCATAAATGGCACATACATAATGGGAAATTGTTCAGAACTCACTGTAAACTCCTTGGAGACCTGTGCTATGGAAAAGAAGTAATTTAAGATTTCCAGCCACACAGACCTGAGTATCCAGGCTCATTCTGAGTTGTTTGAGAATGGGCAGGAAAAAAAAAAAAGAAGAAAATCCCCTGATAATTCATCTGTGGAGGGTAATTTACTGGGTCTAATCAGAGCAAACATCTCTATGGCTGGAATGCTGAAATAAATTAAATATAAAGCCTTCAAGGTCATAGCTTCCCAAGCTAATAATGCAGCACTGCTGTGCTCAGGTGGAGATGCTCTGTGCTCCACTGTGAAAAATCTCCATCAGCTGCATGGAATGGGAATATTTCAAGCAGTGATCAGACCTGCCTGAAAGAAAATGGAGTGAATAGAGGATATAGAGGAATCAATCTTCAGACTTGAGCAGCTCAGTAAAGGAAGTTTAGACACTCAGATTGGAAATAAAATACCTAAAAAAAGACATTTACATTTGGGGTGGGGGAGAGGTAGTGAGGAGAGTTTGAAGAATGTTGCTAGCAAGTGTAAGCTGTAAGATGCAAATCTTGCTGTTCTGCTTCCAAAGGCTGATGCAGAAGCAATTAAATATTTCAGGAGTGGCCATGTTACACATCCCAACTCCTGCAGGGACCATCCCCCTGGATCAGAGGTTTATTACCCTCAGGCAGCCCCAGCTGCCCCATCCAGCTGACCAGGGGTTACCACCCCACCAGATGTGCAGCACAACCATTTCTCTGCCTTTCCAACCCCAGCCCTGAAGAAATGGGGCTGCAGGAACTGCAAATATCACTTTAATATGGAGCAGGTCTCAGCTAAAGGCAGCCAGGAGGAGATGGACCAGGCAGGGGCAGATGAGGCAGTGGAAGCAGTGGAGACCCCAGACAGGGGCTCACAGCAGTGCAGGAGGCTCTCCTGGCCCATGTCTGGGTGGGTGGGACACCCTGGAAGGATCCTGGTTTCTGCTGAAGTCCTGAGACTTTGAGGTCACCTTTAGCAGCCCTGGTTATTGTCATCCTGAAATTCCTGGGAGGATGCCCTGAGGTTTCTTTGCTACCACAGGTTTACTGTTCTGTTGATTTTGATGTTATCAGACATCAATCCATAGCAGGACTGGAAATATCTCTAGTATTATTTTATTTTACTTTATTTTATTTTATTTTATTTTATTTTATTTTATTTTATTTTATTCTATTCTATTCTATTTTATTTTATTTTTTTATTTTATATTATTTATATTATTATTTTGTATTTTGTATTTTGTATTTTTATTTTATTTCACTTTATTTTAATTTTTTAATATATAATTTATATTTTTAATTTAATTTAATTTTTTATTTTGTTTTATTTGATTTTATTATTTTTAATATTTTTATATATTTTATTTTATATAGTTTTATTTTATTTATTTTATTTTGATAAATATGCATTTCACAGCCACCCTCAACCTCACACACTCATGCCTGTGAATCTCACCATTTGAAATGACTGCTTCACCCTAGCTGTTAATTTAAAATTAGATCCTGTGCCTATATATGCACACACACACACACAGTGCCACCCACTTTGGTTTATCCTCCTCTGCATGCATTATTAGAGCACAGTCTTGAAAGATGTGACCACAGACCTGTTTGTGTGCCCTCCATCAGCCCCTGCTTTGCTCCATCCATAATGATCCAGATCCCCACACTGGGTGGCTGCTGGGTTTTTCTCTCCCTGTTCATCACACAGCCTCTATCCTCATTCCCTCTGTGCACCTTTCTGACCCTGGGCTCAGCATCCCTGTGAAGAGCTCTCTCTCTTTGAGGCTGAAAACCCCACAGCACTAATGGGTGCACCTTCCTCAGAGCCCTGTGCCACCAAATGATACCATTATCCCTCTTTTTGGAGATGGGGAGCAGAGCTGCAGAGACAGGAAGGTCAACAGCATTAAAAGCAGCTGCTAATTTGAGAAAGCACAAGGCAGGATTTTTCAGAGTGCTTTTTTTCCACAGCACTTTACTTGGTCACAGCACTGGTGGCCTTTGGCTGTGTCTGCAATCGTGAGAGCTTCACCCTGGGGTCTGGCACAATGGGGTCACAAGCTGGGCACCAAAGCCACCACCAGCAGCAGCTTGTAATTAGAGCCCATCTCTGAGGGGCCTGACCAGAGACACAGCAAAATTCCCATCTGAAGCAGGCTGGGCTGGCAAAGCTCTTAAAAATCAAACACTGCATCTTCTGATGGAAAATATCACATCTCTCAGCTGTGGCTGAATGGTTTCCAACTTGTGGCTTGTTTCTCTGTGAATTCAAGCCTGCCAGGAAGGTGCTTAGATTGCTGTGAAGGCATTCATGCCTCCACTGGAATAACCTGGGTGTGAAAATCAAAGCTGTGAAAACCACCAAATTTTGCACAGATGCCACAATAATAAGAAATACAGAGCAGGCAAGAGGCTTTTCAATGAGCTGGTAGACTCATCAGCTGAGTTGTCAGCTGGAAAACAGGCATTCCCTGTTTTCCAGAACAGGAGGTTCTTTTGCCAGTACCTGTCTGGGTTGAGATCCATCATGTTGGGGATGCTGCTTCTTCCTCTTTGCTTTTTTTTTCCCAGCACAGCACAAAATCTGATAGTTTAAGCACCATTGTGGTTACCTTCAATATCTAGACACCCTGTCAGAAAAATCCAAACTGTCCTACATGTTCAGAAAAAAAAGAACAAATGGGTTGAAAATCCAAGGGATTGGGAGGGGGACCTTCTCCCTCTGCTTCCTGTGGTTACCCAAATTCAAGCCTTTAAATAAAAATATGTATTCCCCATTTTCTGCCAAACTTCCCATTGTTTCTTTAACTGGTTCTTTTGCCAGTACCTGTTTGGGCTGAGATCCATCATGTTGGGGATGCTGCTTCTTCCTCTTTGCTTTTTTTTTTTTTCCCAGCACAGCACAAAATCTGATAGTTTAAGCACTATTGTGGTTACCTTCAATATCTAGACACCCTGTCAGAAAAATCCAAACTGTCCTACACATTCAGAAAAAAAGAACAAATGGGTTGAAAATCCAAGGGATTGGGAGGGGGACCTTCTCTCTCTGCTTCCTGTGGTTACCCAAATCCAAGCCTTTAAATAAAAATATGTATTCCCCATTTTCTGCCAAACTTCCCATTGTTTCTTTAACCTGAGGTAAGATTCCATGGGCTTTTTTTGTGTGCTTTCCTTTTTTGCTTATGCACAGCAATAACTGTACCAGCACAAGTTTCAGCTGGTGCTTACATAAAATTCCACCTGATCACATTTATGAGCCAGGTTTTTAAAAATAAAACTAGTTTCATCAGGCTCAGTACCAGATAAGGGCATGTGCTGGCCAAAATGTGAAATGTTGTTGAAGAATTTGGCTTTTTGTGCTTTCCAACCTATTTCTGAATTTCCCTTGGAAGGAATAAAAATAATATAAAGCAAATTAGTTTTAATATTCTCTAAGATTCACCCTTTTAATTAGACAACGGTGGAGGGTTTTCCCCCAATGTTTAAAACAAAAATAATAAAATGCAGTGAAAAACTAATTAAATTTCTGTTTCTGGACCTTATGCAGAGGTTCCCCTTTAGGGCAGGGGTTTGCCCTGTGTGCTGCTGAGACTTCAGGGACATGTTCTGAATTTTGGCAGGGTGTTAGCTTTGCTTCTCACCTTGATTTGGCTTCGTGTCCATTCACTTTGAGCCCCTACAGACTTTTTCAAAGCCCAGCAGAGCCAGCTGAGGGATTTCTCAATAATTCAAGGAGCCCCAGGTGTGGATGCCAGTTTATAAAGCTGTGGTGGAGGAGAGAGGCACTGAGGGGGAGAGAATCTGCTCTGGCAATCTGGGGTTAAGTTTAGGTGAATTGTACTCACAAAGCAAAGTGTAGGAAATTAGGACAAGTGACAGATTGGCTCCAAAAGCACCCATTTAGGTTCAAACAGACTGTTGATGCAGCTGCACCCATCAGGAGCCACCTTGCCTTGGAAATGCTGCTCTGAGAGCTCCCCTTGGCAAAAAACCAAGTGGTTTCAAGGAGAAAACTCTCCTTCAGGGAGATGTGGTCCCCACCTGTGTTTCATCAACCCCCTCAACAAAATCTAGCAAAAGCAGCAGAATGACCAGTTTGTGCCTCATCTGCTCATTCCAGCACCAGCCTGGTCCCAGAAATGGGGATCTGCTGGGGCAGAACCGGGAAGAAAAACCTGTTTTCAAGGACCTAATGAGAAAACCACCTTACAGACTTTGGCACACATATTGCTCAAACCACCAGAAAAGAGTAAGGACTTTGTTCCACCCTCATCGTCATCCGTATCCAGTAAATTGGCAGGGATTTAGGACATTGCCAGTATTTCCACATATGCAAAAAAAACCCCCACTACCCCCAAAAAAGCTCTGTAGCCCATTACTCACATCCCTAGAGAAATCATAATAAGAGACACAGAGTTTACCACCTTCAAGCAGGAAATAGCTGCCTTTCTAATGCTTGCTAATTGCTTCACTTAAAACTAGTTTGATTACTTGGCACTGAGACAGTATTTTAAACCTGAATTATTGCTTGGAACTTTCCTTTCACCTACCAAGAGCCCAGGCCATTAAAAATGTGTAGCAAAGGTCTCCCTGCGAGGTGTAGGATTGCCTGTTAACTCTTTCATGAATTATAAGAGATGTTTGGCTTCTGGAATGTCTTTTTTTCTTGTTATATTTTATTAATAAGAGGTGCTATTTATTACTGCTGGGTGCTGAAGGAAGTAATACTATGGAGTTATCAGGCATATTCCAAAAAAACTTTTACCTGGGGTGGGTCACATTTTCATGTTCTGAAACCAACAGGATAAATTAATCACTCTAGAATTCATGTGAAAACAAATTATTTTTTCATTTGGCTTGATTTTCCCCAATTGAGCTTGGCTATTTTTAGGGGGTGAAGGACATCAAGAGGATGAGCTGTACATACTGACCTGGAGAAGCACAGTGGCTTCCAAACATTGTCATTGAAAATGTCTTTGTCACAGCACTTCTCTAGGATCAGAAATTAGCTTGCATTTTGTACTTGACAGGAAGTCATTAAGAAATCTCTGCTGCTACAATAACACTGATGTGTAAATTGCAATCTTTCAAAAAAGAATTTGAATCTCAATGCCAAGCATCAATAAGGCAAGCAGCAGCTCTGGAGCTGGCACATCCCTGAGGTGTGTGTTCCTGGAAGTCTCCCTTCAGGTCTGGAGGGAAAGCAGGCTCCATGGCCAGGGATGAGCAGGGCAGCAGCAATCCACCTCCTCAAACCCTGTCCAAACCCACTAGTTATATTTCTCACCTAATTCAGCATGGAGTTCCTTTATTCTCTTGAAAAATGAAGTTTTTCACAGCTATAGGAGCTGCCCATGGCCAGGCTCCATGGCCAGGGATGAGCAAGGCAGAAGCAATCCACCCCCTCAAACCCTGTCCAAACCCATCAATTATTCTTCCCTCCTAATTCATTATGAATTTATCCTTTATTCTCTCAGCCAATGAAGTTTTTCACAGCTATAAGAGCTGCCCATGGCCAGGAATGAGCAAGGCAGCAGCAATCCACCTCCTCAAACCCTGTCCAAACCCACTAGTTATATTTCTCACCTAATTCAGCATGGAGTTCCTTTATTCTCTTGAAAAATGAAGTTTTTCACAGCTATAGGAGCTGCCCATGGCCAGGAATGAGCAAGGCAGCAGCAATCCACCTCCTCAAACCCTGTCCAAACTACCAATTTTGTTTCCCACCTAATTCAATATGAATTTATCCTTTATCCTCTTGGCACATTAAGTTTTTCACAGCTACAGGAGCTGCCCATGTTCAGGGCAGCAGCAGTCCACCTCCTCAAACCCTGTCCAAACCACCAATTTTGTTTCCCACCTAATTCAATATGAATTTATCCTTTATCCTCTTGGCACATTAAGTTTTTCACAGCTACAGGAGCTGCCCTTTAGGATAGGGAACAGTTGTGGCTTCCTCTACTCAGGAATCACCTTTGACCTCTGATTTATCTCTGAGGATTTGGGCAGTTTTGACAGCCTTGCTTCAGAAAACCAGTGGGGAGAAAAAAAAATAAAATGTATGAAAAAATGGTGGTGACGTGGGTGTAGAACACAGCCTGGATCTAACACAGGATGTTTTGAGGCAATTAGTCAAAATATGTGGAAGAGGGTGGGCTTTGCTATCGTGCCATCACTTTTTTTAGGCAGCAGGCATCCAGAATGAAAATTGACACATGAAAAAGTGTATCTTGAAAATGCACATTGAAAAAATTTCATCCCAAGTGCTACTCAGCCACGGAGAAAAGGCTTCCAATGGGGGACTGCGTGTAGAGCTATATCCAGAAGAAACAGGGAATTATATATATAGCCCATGCATATGCACTGCACAGTGCTGGGGTCATGCTGCCTATTTCTGCTCTCACCAGGGCAATTTTTGAGCAAATTAGAGAATCTCTAGTGGCCAAGAGAACATTCTGAAAAGGGTCACTAGCTAAAATTGGCCTATTGATCAGGAAGCAGTCAAAAGGAACAAAAATATCTGGGCTTTTGTGCAGACTGAGGAAAATAACACATTTTCTTTTCATCTTAGGAAGCCACTTGCAAAGCTTTCATGGGAAGCAGGCAGATGAAATAGGCAGATCTGAGTGGGGAAATGCTCAGTGCAGCAGGCATGGCCCTGACTGGGAGATGTCTCATCTAATCTCCAGCCAGCAATGAGTTTTATTGAGGAAAGGCTCTGGCAGGACTGCAGAGGACTCTGGCATGGAGAACACCAATTTCAGCTTCTTCAACAGCAACTTTGGCACCCAGCATGACAGCAGTGGGGGCAGGATTGACTGAGAACATTGAGATGTTATTGGAAGAGCCCCTTCACTTGCTATGTAGAAAAGGCCACCTCATACCTCCAGCATAAATATTTGTGTTCCTATGATCTTTTCTCCTCTTCAGCCCACTTCCTGCATCCTTTACCAGTTCCCCATACACTTGATGAAAGACTTACCAAGATCATGGCAGGAACTGAAACTTAACATTTTTGTTTTCGAGCTTCAAAAAATATTTCCCAAACATCTCTTATTTCTCTGCAGGAAATCCCTTTAAAAACATTCTCCAGTGAGCAGTTAAGAAGTTAAACCAACACACATCTCATCTCAGGTTTCTGCTGGTAATTAATAAACCAACTGAATATCTGGCAGGATGGCAACTTTTATCATTCCTAGATAAATGTTAATGCATCTGGTTATTTCCAGACCTCCGCTGATGTGATCAAAAAAGCAAATTAGAGAGTGTTGTAGCAGTCTGCCTGACATTTCTTCTTTTGTGCTATTACTGTTAATTTATTCCTTTAAGCCAATTTTTGCTCTGTCACTACTGTGAAGGTTTTCTCAGAAATTTAATTACAAATAAGAACCCTCCAACATGAAACTGCTACAGGATAAAAATCCATATTTAAGGTGTCATCTTAAAAGCAGCTCATACCTTCTGTGTGTGTGAGAGAGGGAACATGTGCACACACCCATCAAGATTATTTGAATGTGTAAATTTATAAACTCTCCTCTTTTTTTTTTTTTGTAAGGAAAACATTTACCTTGATGTTCTTTCATCCTTAGAACTAAATGTTTCTTGGTTAACTTAATACACATTTTTGCTCTGTAGAAAATAAAAAGATTTTATTATCCTTAAAAATTCCCATGCATCTGAGGAGGTCCAAGATTTTCTGAGAACCCAACATTTTATAAAGATTTTTGAGCATGCATAATTTTTTTTTTTTGCCCATAAATGCCACCCACTCAGAAACAATGGAACCAAAGTAGGCTGTAATTACTTCCCTACACAATGGATTCCAATTGCTTCTATCAAGAAATATTACATAATTATTATAACTTAGGGCTGTGATTATATATTTGCTCAAAGAAGAATCACACATAATAGCAAGCAGTGGGACTTATGGCTCTTTGCCTATTGTGTCAACTCATACATTTAAATTATTTGATTAGAAAGCTAAATAAAGACCTTGAATCCTAAACATTTTCTCATCATTGTCAAGATTGAAGGAAGTGATAAGTGATGGGACAGGCATATTTGTGTAGGAAAAGTGGAGAAGCAGGAGAGGAGAAGTTGTGTTTCTGCTCGTGTCCTTACATCCATCCATGTCCATCCCTCCATCCATCAGAGTCTTGGGCATCCTCTTTGTGTGCATCTCAAAGGAATTTGCAAGGAGCTGATAAGAAAGATCATTTCTCCATAGAAGACAGTGACAAAGGTCAGCCTGTGGAAGATATCAAGAAAATTCAACTCCTCCTCCTCTTCATTTTCTTCTCCATGTTCTTGCAGCCTCACCCTCTCCCCTCCCTCACACCAGCTGGATTCCTGGCTCTTTGTACATTTCCCAATGGAAGCAGGGTCTGCCCATGCTGGGATGTGGGAGGATGAGGAGGAGGCAAAACTTCACAGGGGCTTGCCCTGCTTTTCAACATTCTGCAGGTTGGATTGAGATGGTTTCTTTCTGCTGCTCACAGCTCACTCCTCAGATAGCCCACACATCCTGGGTGCCACCAGCACTTCGGAGGAGTCCTCCAGCTCTGTATCCTTGGATAACCTGCACAAGATGAGAGACAGATGGCCATCGAAACCAGGACAAACAATCAGCTAAAGAGGGCAGACTGTGAGGATAAGATGCTGCTGTAGAAGGTGAATTTGATGCTGCCTGAAGGTGAATTCCCCTCACAGACAATGTCCCTGGGTGCTGAAATGCAGATCTCTGTAACCGTGTTCACAGGGGTCTAAGGATGAGGGAAGAGACAAGGATCTGACTCCATGTTTCAGAAGGCTGATTTATTATTTTATGATATATATTACATTAAAACTATACTAAAAGAATAGAAGAAAGGATTTCATCAGAAGGCTAGCTAAGAATAGCAAAGAATGAATAACAAAGGTTTGTGTCTCAGACAGAGAGTCTGAGCCAGCTGACTGTGATTGGCGATTAATTAGAAACAACCACATGAGACCAATCACAGATGCACTTGTTGCATTCCACAGCAGCAGATAACAATTGTTTACATTTTGTTCCTGAGGCCTCTTATCTTCTCAGGAGGAAAAATCCTAAGGAAAGGATTTTTCATAAAAGATGTCTGTGACAGATCTCTGCATGCGGTCACCTGTTGCACTTGAGACAACAACAGTTGGCATCTTCTGAAAATCAAGAAACAGAATTTTAAAAATAAATAAAAGGAGGATCCCTTTTGGGCCTGCAAAGCACTATGGTGGTCATAGTAGTCTGAGAGAAAGGAGGGCACAGATTCAAATTCTGGCAGCAAGTCCAGTGTCTCTGTGAGCACAAAGGGTCCAGCAAGGCAGCTGCAGATGAGTCTGGGACTTCTCACTGGCACTGAGCCACAGCAACTTCAAAGAGAAATGCCATAAGAAGCTGATTTTTCATGTGTGAGTGTGTGTGTTCTTTTATTAGAGATTTTTGTATTTCTGCCTCGTAATAACAGAAGGAATATCACGATTTCCCAAGTGAAACAAATTCAATGTGTCATACATGCTGGATGGAAGTAATTTAACACGAGTGCTCTTTAATTCCATCGATCTCTGGCAAATAGGTCCTGGTTAATGATTGGGGGTTTGCTGTTTTTCCTTTTTAAAGTCAAATCTTTTAAAGTCCAGATGGAGAGGGTTTGCTGCAGCTGTGTAAGAACAGTGACACTGATACATGCTGAACTCTGCGGGTGGTATTAAAAAATCTGTCATCTACTTTAAAAGGATTTTTTGAAAGTCATTTTAAAGGGACATCATCAATTTGAAGATCACTCTGGATCTTATAATATTACAAGTCATATTTCAGACTATCACATGAAGCCAGCTGTGGGGACAGAAATTGATGCTATGTGCCAAGAAAGCCTCTTTGTGTTTTCATTATATTTTACACTGGATTTTTAAAATCTTTCAGGGAGAAGTTGCAACGATTTTTAAAATCTTCCAGGGAGAAGTTGCAACCCTGTGACCTGCTACTGAATGGACAGGTAAGCCCCAGCATTGGTCACAGGCTGTTACACTAAGCCCAGCACTTCCAGCAGCAAACATGGGCTGGGACTGGCCTCATCCTGTGCTGAGGGGGACACTCTTGGCAGCAGCCAGAAGCAGAGAAATGCTGGTGTTGATTTCCAGAAAAGAACATTTGTTTTTTGCAACACTCCTCAGCATTAGGACAACATTTAGAGATGCAAGGAAGCCTCCTGGTCCCAGCTGCTTTGGCTCCCACTGTGACTTCCTTTGGTTTTTATTAAATTGTGGTTGGGACTGTTCATGTTCAAGGTGAGAGCTCTGATTTACAAGGGGCTGAGGCTGCACTTTATCCACAGAGAGCAAAAATGCTTCAGAGAGGGAATGCTCTTCCCATCTGAGAAGCTTCTGGAGTGGAAACAATGACCAAATCACTTGGAAAGGTAAATCCCAGCACAGGGAAACACTAGCCAGGTTGTGGTCTAGAAGGGGATCAAGGAAACGAAACACTTTACAGCTGAAAGTGTATTTTAGAGCTGGGGCAGGCAGCACATTTTTGTGCCTTTTCACAACCACCTCTGTTGGCTCACCACATAACCTGCTGGGCTTTTCCAAGCTCAGGGATTTTATGAGATGGATCCATCTCATGTCAGCTTGCAGAAGAAATGAGGGACATCTGGACCTGATGGTCCCCAGTGGGGCTGAGATGGTCTGGGACAGGGCTGGATCCATCCTCTCTGGCACCTCCACTTCCAACCCAAACCATTCTGTGATTCCATGGCCCAAGCCAAGACCTGGGGTCTAGAACTGAAGTTGTGTGTTAGTCTGGGCTTATTTTCCCCTTCAGAGCACTCCAGAGGTCATGAGGCTAAATTAATTAGGGGACTGGGAAGTCATCAGGTACTACAGGAATGAATATGGTGATGGAAATCCCTATTCATCATTTTTTGCTGTCCTCTGGATTGATACATATTGATCAGCTGGGTCCCAGCAGCTGATACCAATCCTCAGTATCTGCATTTTCTGTAGAATCGCTGTGTGACATGCATTTAAAAAAATACTCTTCCATTTATTGCAGCCTTTTTGCATAAATTTAAATAACTGGGATTCATTTATTTAGCTGAAAGCATTCTGCACGACACATCTTGCTTGGTGTTACAGCTGCAAGTGTTAAAATCCCCCAAGAAGAACCTCTGCTTATGGAAAGCTTCCCTAGAACCCCATAAACACAGAGGGGACTGTGGGGATGATGGTCTGTGCTGTGGCAGGCACCAACCCCAGCCTCCAGCTGTCTCCTGGGGACACCAGAAGTGCCCTGGGCAGGATCCCATTTCCCTGGCTGGAACACAGAGCACAGGGAGCACGGAGCAGAGGGAGCTGAGGTTGGAGGCTGATGCTGCAGCCACACGGAGCAGAGGGAGCTGAAGGTGAGGGCAGAAATCTGGGAGCCAGCAGCGAGGGCTCCCAGCTGGGTGGTGTGCTCAGAGCTCCCTCTCCTGACAGGCCAGCACTGTCCCTTCAGGATGTCACCTTGGTTTCTACCCTCAGCTCTCCAGGAAGCACCTGACTTTACATCCCAACTCCTCTCTGGTCAAACAGCAAGCGAGAATATAAAGCAAATACATGTATCTTTAATTAAATTCCAGGCAGCGCTAGTGCTGCCTGATCTTCAGAAAAGAGCCAACACTGCTATTTCCCTCATAAGCTGGAGTTTCCTCCCAGCCTGACAAGGTGATACACTGCAGCCCTTTATTTGAGGAATGACACGTTTTATTTTACTTTTCCTTGCCCTGGTGATCCGTGTGTAATTTCATTTAGCAACACCAGTGTGCTGGGCTGCCTGGAAGGGAAAATCCTCACTCTTAAAGAGCTGATCCAGAGAACCAGCTCCTGAGGAGCAGCCAAACATCTTTTGCAGCATCTTGGCATATTGAGGCTTTTCTAATTTGGCTTTACATTTCCTAGAAATTGTTGAAGAAATGTGTGTGTCAGTGAGGCTGCAGACCCAGAGGGAGCACCAAGCTTGTCACCATTTATTTTAGCCTCTGATTTCTTTTGGAGTTCAATTAAACTCGTCATGTGGGTAGAGAAGCAAACCAAAAAATCCTTGCTAAATAACAAAAGCCATAGATACATTATGCAGCCATTGCATTTTGCAATCTAATTACTTTAACATGTAGGGATGGAGGAGGGGGTTATTGCTCATAATACCGGAAAGCTTTCATGGAAAAACACAGAATTATTAAACTTTTCAGAAAGAATCCAGCTTGCAGTTCCCACTGCACGTTTACCTGGGCGATTTTCCCTTTTCCTGTGGCCGAGAATCACTTTGTATTACACTTCCCTGCCTATAAAAGAAGCCCTTGTTCAGAGCTGCCCTGAGGTGCTCATAATGTTATTGGTTCTGTGCTGAGAAGTTGGGGTTGCTGTGAATTCCTGCCTTGTGGCTCTCCAGCTCACAAAAGTAAACACATTTGCTGAGTTAGCTCGGCTCCATGGTGCCCCAAGTCCCACAGGGAGTGAAACCTCCTATCGAAGGAAGCTTTGAAACCCTCTGGTTGCTCTACACCACTTTTCTCAGGCAGGAGGGCACACAAAGAATGCTTCTGTGCTGTATTTACTGCTTTTTTTTGTGTGTGTGTGGATCCAGTGCATAAGAGCTGCATTGAACCTTGGCAGAGGGGAAAGGGCTCCCCTTGGAAACGTGCAGGATGCAATGGAAAAAAAAAATCAAAAAAATCTGAGCTTTTCAGTCCTTACTGAGTCCCTTGTGCTCAACACACAGGTGGCTGCCTGGAGATGAAAAAATCACTCACGGGTGAAGGGAGAAGCAGCCAAAACAGTAATTTTCCTGGCTCAGATGCACTTACTAAGAAATAAATAGGTAAAGCCAAGGCCAGCCAGGGCAGGGGATGCCTGGGGCATGTGTATCCCTGGTGCCACAGCAGCTGAATGCTGTAGGAACCCTCTCTGTGATGCTTAGAGAGGGGACACGCTGGGGATCTGTCCCCTGATGTGCAGCCTGCTCTTCCTGCATTGGGGCTGCCTTCCATGTACACCCATAGGCAAAAGAACCTCTGAAAAATGCCTGCTCCAGGCACAGCCTCTCAAAATCTTCATTTTTTTCCAGCTCTAATTAGATCCAGGTGGATGCTAGTCTGGGCTCTGGGTGGGGGGAGTGTGCAGCAGGAAGAACCAGATGAGCACCAGTTAATTCAGCTGAGAGGGTGCTGCCCAATTAAAAATCACGAGATTTTGATTTGGAGGGAGGAGGTCTTCTGTTGACCCAGATTTTCTCCAGCACTGCTCCTGCAAGAAATGAAAGCACCTGGGAGAAAGTCCCTCCCTAGAATGACATCCACCTACCCTGGAGCCTCTCCCTCCTTTGAAAACACACGGGACAACCTCCTGGGATGGTGAGAAGCAGAGGGGATGCTGATTGCCAGGGGCATGGCTGAAGGTGACAGCATCCTACAGTGCAAGCTGGCACCCCAAAGGACAGACTGTGCCCTCCTTCCTTGCACGGCATCCTGTGAGGAGTGGTGTGGACAGCTGGCATGGGATTATCCTGGGAAGAAGGGCATTACCAATGATGTCTCCATGCCATCCCTGCTGTGGCAAAGCTGTGACACGTGTGACAGCCCATCCTCACTCCAGGAATGGTGCCTGTGCTCAGGACACCTTCCAGCTGCTCATCCCTTTGGATTGTCATGGATCGCTCGTGTGTGCTCACACCCCAAAGCACACAGGCAGCATTAACTGGCACTCTATTCCCTCTCTCCTCATGAAATGCCCTTTCTGCCTCAGGATCCTTAATCTGAAATTAAATTCTAGCTGGGCTGTGGCTGATGGCTGAGCAGGGCATGGGGAAGCTGAGGAGCAAATCCCAGCCCAGCGTTCCAGATGCTCGCTCCCGACGCCCATGTCGTGCTGCCATCAGACACATTCCAGAAGTCTTCATTTTCTAGGCATGAAAACATTTTAACAATAAACAGAAATTCTTCTGATTACATGGTTATATTGGGCTGCTGAAAGCAGACTCTTATTAAGTGAGGCAGAGAGCAATTAATGTCATGTAGAGAGCAGTCTTCCACATGGCAAAAAGCGGGACTAATATATCTTCCCCACATCCAGCAGCTGGGACCATGAGTTAAGGCTTCAAGTTTGCAAAAGCTTATTAAGATGCTTGTTGTAAGGATGTGAGCAGCTCCACTTAAATTGGAGCCTGGTGAAAATCTGTCTGTAATGAGATCCGTGGAAGTTTTAGCGTTGATTTTAGTGGCAACAATGTTTTGTATGCGCTCTTCAAAGAGGTTTTTAACTCAGTTTCACTCCTTCCCTCCTCCAGCGGCCTGGATGGATCATTCTTCATTTACATGCTGGACAATGAAATGATGCAGAAAACATAATTGAGCTGGAAGATCTTCACCAAAGGAGTCTTGAGGCTATTCCTATGTGTCTGCAGCTCCTAAAGGAAAGGAAAAAACAACATAATGAAACTGAGCCGCAAATTGCTTCACAATTATTTTTACCACCTAATTTGGTGCACGAGGCTGGAGGCTTGCTCTTTGCATACCACACTCCTGCTGCAAACTCAGGAAGAGCCCGAAAGGCCACGGAACAGACGAGATATTCATTATCATCTCTTTCATGTTGCAGCTGCCACAGAGGCCCTGGAGAATTTGCCCAGCATGATATTTGCAAATGCCTGCTTGCCTCTTTATTAGCTCAACTTGAGAATGGCTGCTGAGGCTGAGTTCCTCCTCCTGCTCTATTCCCATCCAGCCAGCACAGCCCTGCCACCTGGGAAGGGCAATCTGGACCAACTTCCAGGGGAATTTCCACCCAGTCTCTCTCCTGATGGCATCGCTTGGGGATGTGGAGCAATGATCCCATCACAGCTCAGGCTGGAGTCACTCGTGCTCAGCAAGCCAGAGGCTCTGCATGCTGAGGGAGTCACAGATTTTTGCAGTGAATGATGGTGCTCCTTGATGAGACAGGGAAGCTACAGTAAAACCACCAAGTGCACAATGAAAGGGCTTTTATACGCCCTGCTGCAGTGGTGCTTATGTCTGCCAGCCTCGCACAATTCACTTTCCAGCACAAGAGCAGCACAAACTGGTTTAAGACGATTTCTGAATGATGAATGCTGACTTGAAAGGTTTCCAGAAGGACATAATTACCCTGCATTAATGTGCAATACACAATGGTCTATATGTATCTCGATGGGAATCTCAGTGGGACTTCGTGGGCTCTGTTCCAAGTAACCTCTGCTGGGAGTCACGCTCGGAGCTCGACAGGCTGACCTACAAATAGATCCCATATTCATCCCTGAATTATTCCTGTGCAGAACCAGACTTGAGAGAGATCCAGGGCCATATGCAGCACACAATTGTGCTCAGCTGTAGTGCTGAGCCTGGGTTATTTTCTCTCCTTGGCCTGACGTGTTTTCCTTGGGCTAATGTATGCACACCTTAATCTTTAGTGGCTCAGAGACAGACAACTCTAATGAGCTCCCCACAGCTTCAAAGATAAGTGAGATCAGGGAGAGGAGACTCAACCACTTGTCCTGAGCAAAGGCCAAATTGAATGAAAAATTCATTTACTCATTCCCAGTTAACCAGCACGTACTTTGCGATTTCACCCAACCCTCAAAATGCAATGTAATCCTCCATAATGATTGTTCTTCTACTGAAAGAGTAGATTTAGGTTTGATATTAGGAAGAAATTCTTGACTGTGAGGGTGGCAAGGTTGTCACAACCTGGCAGAGGTTGTCCAGAGAAGCTTTGAATGCCCCATTCCTGGAAGGGTTCAAGGGCAGGCTGGATGGAGCAAAAGCTGATCAGGATGGGAACCTGCTTAGCTTTTGAATATCCCAACATCTGGCTTGTTTTACCACTGCCAGAGGCCTGGGGATCCTGGCAATGAGCAGAGGATAAATACATTCAGTAAAAAAAAATCCCCACTCACTAATCAGTTCTTGGTCCTAGGCTAAAACTTCCCTCAAAGCTCAAAGATGTTTGAAGCAGGGATTTTCCCCTGGGCTGATTTCCAGCCAGCATGATGGCTGTACTGGTTTTGTCCCACTGTGCTGCTCCCAGCCCTGGAGATGTGGCAGATTCCAGCAGTTCTTCTGGTGGGAAAGAGCCAGTGGGACACTGGGCAAAGGAAAGCATCCCTGAGCTCCAGAGCCATGGGGTGGAGGGGGAATATTTAATTAACTCTATGGGTGATTCCCCTTCCCTGTTTGATTTTGCAGTGCCAAATGCTTGTGGTGGAGGCAGAGGCAGCTGTGAAGGGGCTGTTAAAAGGACTTGGAGAAGTAAAAGCAGCGGTGCAGGGAAGTGCAGTGCAGATAGGCAGCTTCAAAGGCACCGGGATAACAATGGCTGGACACATCCCAGGTGGGGAGAGCTGCTCTTCACAGAGCTCAGCTTGGGATCAAAGCACATCTCAAACCTCCAAGACCCTGGAAGGCAGAGCAGGTTTGGGTGGTGGGTGGTGGCAGAAAGAGTTGGAGAATGAAGGAGGATTCCCTTTGACTTAGTCAGGGCAGGCTGTGAACAGATGAGTTCGTTATTAACCACAAGCAATTAGCTGCCTGCTACACAGCAAAAGGAGGTGAAGTTTGTGCAGAAGGATCAGGAGCCATTTTTACCTCAGGAAACAAGGTTTATATGAGGATACAGCCTGCTGGTTCCTCTCCACCCTCAAACTTTTGAACCAGCTCGCCAGTTTTAACCGCATTCAAAAGTGGGGTAGATGCCTCTGAGATAACGCTCCCACTGATTTGTTTCTCAGTTAACAGACAAAGAGAAACTCATCACCTGCACAAAAAGGAGGGAAACCCAACCAAGCACCCCTGAAAGAGGAGGAATGTCTCCATTTGTTCCCATTAGCACCTGGATGGCTGGCAGATCACCTCACCCTAGGCTCCCACCCAGCCAGGTCACAGAAGGGGAAAGAATTATGACCTACGGTGGTTTCTGAGTCATTTTTCATCAGTTGATGCCCTAGGCTTTAATGCAAAATCTTTTCACAGGCTCAAAACATACTAAATTCCCATCAGGGGCAAGGCAGGGGGGGTTAGTACCCATAGCTTGTTGCCAAGTTGAGTAGGTGAGGAATGGTGCCTGGGAGGGGAAAGTTCTGAATCAAGCACTTGGAGAGACCTCGAGGATGATTCACTGTTCTGAAATAGCAAACCATGTGAAACAAATAAATGAAATGGGATAAGGAACAGATGAAGCTGTACTGTTTGGCTCCTGCAGCAGCCCTAGTACAGAAGGAACAGGGACTTGAGACCTCTTGCAGAGCAAAAGGATGTTCTGGCAATCAGGATGTTCCCTTGGAGCTTAAGATATCCAAGAGCAGCTCCCAGACACAGATTTCCCAAGTGGAAATGTGCATGTTGCCTGCCCTCTGCCAACTTCCCACCTGTTGAAGCTCCCCACCTCAAAATCATCAATAAATCACTACAGCCCTTCCTGATCTCATCAGATTTGAGGTCTTTGGGTTTGTTTGTGTTGAGACACCAATACTATAAGTGCAGGAAGGTGCATTGATACTGTTGTACTTTTATTGAAAACATGCTGCTGTAACCCCTAACTCTCTTTGCCCTCTTCTGGGCAAAGAGATTTTGAGACTGACTCAAAATCTCTTTGCCTAGAAATATCCTCTTCCAGACATCTCAAGACCCACAGGATTTTCCCTGTTGTTGGGTTTTTTTGGGAGGTTTTTTTGGTTTTTTTTTTCAGAGCTGTGGGGCCAATGCACTTTCATCTGCATCCCTGGCTTCCTGATGGATCTCTATATCTGCTTTCAGGGGTTTGTTTTAATTACTCCTTCCTTATCAGCCCAGTCCCTAAAGGTCATGTGTAGCCATGCCATCACCAGAAATCTGTTTAAACAAACAACACCTGGTGAAAGCCCTTCTGACAACGCACATTACACATGGAGAGAGGTCAGGACCATCTCAAATACTCTGCTCTCTTGGGGAACACTTAATCTTTCCAGGCCAGGTTTATAGGAAACAAATGATATAATTTGAAAAAGCTTATTATTTCAAAAGTTCATTCTTGAAAATGTTGGGGTTTTTTTCAGGAACAAGCATTTCCTCAGGCTTGAAATATTATCCTTACAAACCACAACAACTAAGCACTTCTTGATTTTTGTACTGGCAGGGTGATGAGCCAGGAAGAAGAGAGCTCTTCTGTGGCTAAGAGCTTGTCTTCATTTTGTCAGAGACAGATATCTTGGGGTTCAGCCCAGTTTCCAATTCCTGGGTGTGGTGCAGAGAGCTGCAGCCCCACTGAGGATGTGTGAAAATGCAGCTGGGGCTTGGTTAACCCCATTTGCAGAGGACAGGTCTCCTTTCTGAACCCCACCTGTCCTCAGATGCCTGAGGACCCCATGAATGTGGTGGGGTTGTTTGCACAGACCAGCAGGAACTCCTCTTTGGCCAGTAAGAGGAAATATTACCAGTCTCTAGGGACCTTTGCAGGGTGGTTTCTGGACTGTCTCTGCTCTGCTTTTTAATTTAAAGTGCTGTCCTTTGGCTCTTGCTTTCCATCCTCTCTCCAAGCACCACATCCAGCACGTGCAGATGTGCCAAGAGCCCCCTCAGCACCTCAGTGATGGTGCCCCAGCCCTGTCCCATCCCATCCCATCCCATCCCATCCCATCCCATCCCATCCCATCCCATCCCATCCCATCATCTCACCCCACTGGATTCAGTGTGACCATGTTCACAGGGGTCTGAGGATGAGGGAAGAGATGAGGATCTGACTCCATGTTTCAGAAGGCTGATTTATTATTTTATGATATATATTATATTAAAACTATACTAAAAGAATAGAAGAAAGGATTTCATCAGAAGGCTAGCTAAAAATAGAAAAGGAAAGAATGAATAACAAAGGCTTGTGTCTCAGACTCTCTGTCTGAGCCAGCTGACTGTGATTGGCCATTAATTAGAAACAACCACATGAGACCAATCACAGATGCACCTGTTGCATTCCACAGCAGCAGATAATCAATGTTTACATTTTTTCCTGAGGCCTCTCAGCTTCTCAGGAGGAAAAATCCTAAGGAAATGATTTTTCATAAAAGATGTCTGTGACAGATTCAGAGCACAGCAGTGGAACACCATGCACACGTGATTTAAAATGTCACCTCTTAGAATAATTCAAACCATTGTCAGTGCCACTTTGACCAGCTCCAAGGCCAGGAAAAGGGCTGGATGTGTCTGTTCTCCCCTTTGTTTGTGGAGAAGGCTGTGTAAGTTTGACTCAGGGGAAGCTGGGCCAAGCCTTGCAGCTCTTTCCCAAAGCACCTTCACCTCTGGGTCTCCAAATATCAGATTCCATCTCCTCTATAACCTTCACCCTGCTACCAAGACAGAGCCTCCAGACTGAGTCATTTTGGAAGGATTATCCCTGGAAGGGCTCCAGGCCAGGCTGGATGGGGCAAGCTGGTCTAGTGGAGGATGTCCCTGCCCATGTCTGGGGTTTGGGACTGGATGGACTTTAAGGCACCTTCAACCTGAACCATTCTGTGATGCTGTGATTTTCAGATATGTGTTTCTGGATGCAGAAAAATTCAAAAGTGAGTCAGTGGACTTTAGGCCCTCCAGCTTTAGTGGTCACAGCCTCCAGCCTGCCTGAGTTCAAGAATAATTTGGATAGCATTCTCAGGCACATGGTGAGATTCTTGCTGCTCTCAGGTGCAATGACCTTTGTGGGTCCCTTCCAACTCAGGATGTTCTGTGATTCTGTGAGATTCAGGTCCAGCTTCACCTGAGAATTTGCCCAAGGCAGTGTAGTGAAAGTGAGCAGGGAAACAGCAAATCTGGCCAGGGAGGGCTTGCTCTGGTTGTCCCAAGTGCCTTCCTGCCAGAGCTGCTCTCAGGAGTTAAAGGCAACAGGATCTGCACTTTATTTTAAACTCTGACAATACAACCAAACTTTCTGTCAGCTCTCCAAAGACTTGTCTTCACTAGTGAAAAACACTTCTATTTTCACTGGAAGGTAACTAATGGCCAGCAGCTCTCTTCAGGTAAACAACCCAGCCAAGACAGAGGGCTTGGTTTTTACTGTGGATAAACTCACCAGGGTCAATGCTGTGATCTCACTTGAAGTTGACCTCTGCAAATTTATCTCACAGGGTGCTTCAGTTTTACTGCCTTGTTTGTGTTTCTACCTCAGGATATTGGATGAGCACTTGTTCCCCTGGGGTTGAGGGAAAGAAAAAAAAAGATTCAAAAAATTTAGCAGTAAAGACAAGACCAAACAATCTTCTTGGAGGGGAAAATATCTCTACAGGGGCTAAAACAGCTGTTCTCTGTATAAGTGACACAGATGTATATGCCTTCCCCACTGGCAGAAAACTGTGTAAAGTAAAGAGACAAGCCTGCACCCTCCAGGAAACATGATCACCAGAAAAGAAAAAAGAAAAAAAGTGTCACTAGGAAAGTGTTTTCAGCTTATATAGATATAAATCTACCAGCAAAACTATGGAGGAGGAAACTCTTACAGTGCCAGCGAGGTCACAGCACTTTTACAGGAAATATTCCACTCCTGGTTAAAGCCCAAACACAAAAACACAGCCCTGGATTTAAGGGGCAATAAAATTAATATGAAATTGGAAAAAACAAAGCTCTTGCTGTTTGCAAAATTGCATTATGCTTTGTTATGAGTAATTACACAATGAGGTTTTTATATATATAAGAAGCCTGTCTCCAACACAAGACTGCTTAAAATCATTAAAGCATTGTGTCTTAGAAGCATACACAGGGTTGAACAGTGAATTAAATCACATTTTGCCCTCTGCCATGTACATGGAAACACCTAATGATACAGCTGAAACCAGGAAACTGTTGGTGCTTTCCAAAGCAGTTGTGGAGACTTTGGCCCACCAATATTTTAAGACTGATTCAGAAGGAGAATGGGGATGTCTGGTCTGTGCCCTGAGTTTTTGAGACAGTGGTGGAGAGTTCTGGAAGAAGTTGTAGGGATTGTCTCTACCATCATCAATTACACTGCTCCTTCCAAAAAAAGATCAAACAAACAAAAAGTTTAGATAATGGTTTCTTTAACCTAATGACTCTTGAATTTTCATCAAGGCATTTCCAAGTTTAAATAATATATTCATTTGACCCAAGCTAAAAAAGTAAAAGTTAAGGAGAGTGCAGAACTCCCAGCATAGTTTTCCCTTTCTTTGCCCTTTCTTGTATAATAAAACTACTCTTAATCACAGATATTTTCAAGTTACAGAGCAGTACAAACACAGCCTGTATCTCTGATGTAGGTGGGGCAGGAAATTATCTTCAGCTCATATAAATGAGCATGAAATATAAATGAGCATGAAATAACAGCAATCCTTGTGTATTTACATAGCTGCATATCTACCCTCTGACCATCCCAGCTCTCCTCTCCTCTGGAAAATCCCCTTGGGCTCAGAATGTACATCATCCAGACACAGGGACAGCACAAACCCATTATTTAGGTTGTGTGTCATGTGAGGAATGAAGATACTTTTTTAAGAGAGAGTTTTCTGGCTGTTTGCTGAAGAAATTGTCTCTTGCTGGAGGTCATTTTCAGCTGTGCTGTGAGAACAGCTTTAAGGAGACTTTTTAGTGCAACCAGAGCAACGCCAGGAAGGTCTGAAAAAATAGTTTTCCAGAGGGTTTTTTCCTTTTTTTTTTTTTAACAGAGGAAGTTGCTTTAACCTACATATCTACTCAAAAAATATATTTTCTGTTCCTGGGTTATTTGACTTTAGTAGAACAATAAATTCACAAGAGTTCTTAAAAAGATCAGTCATGCCTCTTTGTTTTAATGGCATATTTTGAAGTTTTGCCTCCAGAATATTGATAAGAATCAAAGTAACTTTTGATATATGGCGTTAGATATGCTCCAGGAATAAGATCCCTCTCAAGTCAGGCTGTCTGCAGACAACTCAGACCACCCACTTTCAGCTTAAACACAGCCTGTTCAAAGTCTGCAGCGACCCAGATCAGAGCAGGAGCTGTCTGCTCAGACTGTGAGATCTTGGCATTCATCAGGCATGTCCAGCACACATCTGATAGCACAGCTCAAACTGCCCAGGGCCATTGCAAGGCAGGTGAGGGAGAGCTAGGAAATATCAAAGTTGGAAACAGCCTAATCTTCAACTCAGCACAGTACACATTTTGAATTTCACACGCATTCCACAAAATTCCCCAAGTCCCAGAAGCTTTCATCCAGTCACTTTGCAACATATGTGTGTTTTATTTAAAAATAAATTATTCAGTATTACTTTTCCTTTCTTGCATCCAGCTGGCAACATTTTCACTTAGTTCTACAGGAGCCAACATAACCTCCCATTAGCTACAGTATTGTCCATTTGTCTACATCTTCAACCAATTTTCTGCAAAGCCTCTGGACAATACACTCAGTTGATTTTTCAGACAGTTAACCCAGTGCTCCAGGGACTTCACAGTGACACTTTTCCCACAGAAATTGTGGCTTCCCCATCCCTGGAGTGTCCCAGGACAGGTTGGATGGGGCTTGGAGCAGCCTGGGATAGTGGAAGGTGTCCCTGCCCATGGCAGGGGGTGGAATGAGATGGTCTTAAAATCCCTTTGGACCCAAATCTTTCTCTGATTCTATGGTTCTGTAAAACTTCAGCATGGAGGTTGGTAAGCTTTGACAGGGAACTGTGAAATTTTCTATCAGGAATGAAGAATTAGTCAGAAATCCTTGCTGAATAGAGATATAAGGCTATGATTGGCCTCCACCTTGAATATTGTGTTTCTTTGCCTTTCACCATCTCAGCAAGATGAAGCAGATATGGCAAAGAACTGGGAACTGAACCTCAGTTCCAGGCCTACAGAGCTGCTCAGCACCAGGAGATTGAGACACCCCAGAAAAAGAAAAAAGGGAGAAACCAAAAATGATAAATGATCCAAAAGATGTGAATGAGGAGGTACCCCTGAATACCACACATATTGCAAAAACTGAGGGTCAGCCTGTGAAATTATCAGTGGCAGATAAAAACAGCAGCAACAAATGGCCACAAATTAAAAAAAAAAAAAACAAAAAACAAACAAACAAAAAAAAAAAAAACCCCAAGAGTTGCTCCATCCCACTTTGTGGGTTTTAATGTGGTGCTCCCCACTCACTCTGGGGCAGAGTGACAGCAATTTTTAAAAATTTTGTTTATTTTATTCATTTGCTTAAGCAATTTTGAGCCACACTTGCATGGAAAAAGGCCCCTCTGGGTCTTTTACAAAGATTCCCACTTTGACCTGTGAACTCTCTGCATTGCAGCACAGTGGAGGAGTTGATAGAGAATTATCACTATAAGCAAGTTTTGTCCTGCTGCTTTTCCCCAGGCTTGTGCTGCTGGCTATGGCTGAAGTTAAATCAAAGTTTTACTTTTTTACAGCTCAGTGTGCTTTCCACCCAGCACAGCACAGCTGCTACACCTGCAAGTGGGACCTGACCCCCCTCCCAGGTAAGAGATCTTTTCTACACCCACTGTGATCCATAACTTTTACTTCTTCAGCTGGTGGTGGAGTTTTTCCTGTCCTGCAGAAAATCCCCATGGAGCTGGAAAGAATTTTGCCACACAGCTTTGCCTGTGCAGGGTTTTTCTATAAGGAGGTGGCACAGGAAGCTGGAGGTGGTTTTACAAAACGCACATTTGTGATGTTTGAGAAAGACAGGGAGAGATCTCAGAGGGTTTAGGCATGACTGACATGATGTGAGCGTTTGAGTTGATGCAGATGTGTGCAGACAGGGCTGGTGGTGTCACTGGGAGGAGAGGAGCTCCTGGACTGTGCTGGGGGACTGAGCAGAGGCTGTGATGTGCATGACAGTCCAGCAGCAGCAGGGAAGGGTGATGGGCTTTGTGCTGCCATTTCAGGAGGTGCCAGAAATCCCTCTGAGGTCATGAAGCAGCTGTGTGGCCTTGGGGAGGAGTGTTCCTCCTGCAGGGGAAGGCCATTGAGGAGCTACCAGAGCTGGAGCCGGTGTCCTGACCCAGGCAGAGCCACCAAGGCCAATCACCCCAACCATACCACTGTCTCTGCTCATCCTCCAGGAGTTCAGGACATTGCTGGGGTGTCTGTGGAAGAGTGGAGGCAAATGGATATTCCACAGTTCCCCTAAACAATTCCTGCCATGGGGGCTTCTCCAGTTCTCCAGGCAATGACTCTCCTGCTCTGTGGCCTGCCCCAACCTCCATTGCTCAGTGAGAACAAAACCACCACAGGCCAATGGGGTGGACCTGGGTGACACCTTCTGTCAGACAAGATTATTTTCCACTATCCAGCAGGAGACAGCATTATTCTGCAGAAACAGGTGCCTTCCCAAAGCCGGAATCATGATCTATCATGGTATTTACCTTGGTTTCCATGGTCAGGTTGGGCAGCAGCCTGGTGCCTGCTCAGCCTCTGCCCCCTCCAGAGCCCCTGAGCAGAGAATCTTGAGTTTCTGTGGTTGAGGTGACCCCTGAGGTATTAAAAAGTCTTTTCTCTCCCAGCCCCAAGACTGAAGAAGAAGTTGAGATTCCTCAGCTCTGCTTTTCAAGGCTGTTTATTTTCTCTTATCCATTCCATTCTTTCTCTGATCTGCTGAGATCTGTCCAGCAGGTCAGGCTGCAGCACAGTGACTGCCCTTGGGGTGGTATTGGCTTTTTTATACTAAAAACTACATGTACTTTATTTACAATATTTTTCCAGTACCTATCACTTATATTAGACAGTCTGTCTCTACTCTAAACCAGTCCAGAAGTGTCACCATCACAGCAGAAGATGGAGGTCAAGAAGAAGGAGAAGGAGAGGTAGAGACAAGTCACCAGGACCCAAGAGAACACTACATTTGACCTAAAACTTCTAGCTAAAGAAAGCTTCTAAAAATAATTAATAGCACTAAGATTACAAATATATAATTAATTTAAAATATATAGCATCACACAATAAAAAGCTTAAAATTAAAAAAATTTTGAACTTAAAATTTAAAATTTTAAAATATAGTAATATATATAAAGCAAAATAAAAGTTTTAAAACAAACCTAATACTTCTTCTTTACCTTCTTCATAAGTTTAAATAATATTTTATAATTTAAAAAAAATCCACATTACAAACGTTAAATAATTATTTATTACATTAAATACAAATAGCTAATTATTAAGTTAAAAATAATTTAAGTATCTTTTCTTAATTAAATAATGTAACCATAAAAAATCTTATAACAAAAAATGATTGACCATTTTATACCCTATTAATGAAAAGCTACAAAACTCACTACCTATAAAATTATAACATAAATAAAATAATAAACACCTAAATCTAAACACAAAGTATCATCTCAAATACCTTCAATACCAACTTCAACAAAAAAAAAACCAACAACAACAAAAAAAAAAAAGCTGGAGTTGGTTAACACAAGTAACACAGGATGGGACAGAGCTGCAGTGGGCATGGGACAATCTGTTTTATTATATAACCAGTTTGAACACTCTGCCCGTGCATTCAAGGTGAGGTTTGCTCCAGAAACAATTTTTCCTCCCATTTCACACCCTTGACTTTCAGCCCAGACCGTCTGCCTCTCACATCCTGCCCGCCCAGGGCTCCTTTTCCAGCCCAGCCTCTCCCTGCATTCTGCGAAGGTGAGGAGACACCCGGCAGGATGGTGATGAAATGGCTGCTTCAAGAGGCCAGAGGCAGCACTGAGAGTTATTGCAGGTCCAGCCCATTTATTTTCTGCAGCTTTACATATTTTCAATAGCTGCTCAGCCACATCCTTACCTCTGTAACACAGGGCTGCTTTGAGCAGCGCTCGTGGCAGGGAGGGGCTGCAAATCAAATGTTGTTTCTGAGGGAGCTCTCTTTGCTCCAGGGTAGCCAGGCTTTCACTTAATTTAACAAGATTTCTAAGAGGGTTTCCAGCTGTGCATGGAAGGAGCTGCAGGACTGATCAGAGCTGGAGGCTCCAGCCTGTCATCAGGAGCTGAGGACACCTCCAGGCCAAGCAGGGACTGTGGAACTGTGAATGTTCCTGGAGAAGAAAAGCTCTGCAAGGTCCTGCCCCAAAATTTCCTTGGTCTGACCTATAGGACCATGCAGGATGCTCCATAGCTGTTTTACATCAGCTCTTTTAGTTGTTCATGAGCATGAGCAGGAGTCTCAGCCACAGTTTCCAGCTGTGCATGGAAGGAGCTGCAGGACTGATCAGAGCTGGAGGCTCCAGGCTGAGGACACCACCAGGCCAAGCAGGGACTGTGGAACTGTGGAACTGTGAATGCTCCTGGAGAAGAAAGGCTCTGCAAGGTCCTGCCCCAAAATTTCCTTGGTTTGACCTATAGGACCATCCAGGATTCCCCATAGCTGTTTTATGTCAGTTCTTGCAGCTGTTCACAAGCATGAGCAGGCATCTCAGCCACTTGAAGCATACTGTAGAAATCTTTTTCACCATGGAAAAGATGAAAGGAACTGCAGGACTGATCAGAGCTGAAGGCTCCAGGCTGAGGACACCACCAAGCCAAGTAGGGATTGTGGAACTGTGAATGTTCCTGGAGAAGAAAAGCTCTGCAAGGTCCTGCCCCAAAATTTCCTTGGTTTGACCCATGGGACCATCCAGGATGCTCCATAGCTGTTTTATGTCAGCTCTTTTAGTTGTTCATGAGCATGAGCAGGAGTCTCAGCCACTTGAAGCATAGTGTAGAAATCCTTTTCACCCTCTACACTCTGGAGGAAAAAAACCCAAAACTTATAAACTCACTGCCATAGAAACAGGATTCAGCTGCACTCAAGAGTATAGAGAAGGCGGCCAGAAAATAATTGTAATATATTACACTAAGCTTTTGATCTTTTGCCCCCCCCAAAAATCAGGTTTTGGGAGTTATTTTATAAATACATCAAAATTCCTAGCCTGAATATTGGCTAGAATTAAAAAGTGACCAGCAACAACGTGGATGGGCCTCAGGGTGTGAGCAGGAGTCCCTCAAGCTGTGCCAGCTCCAGTGGTGGCTCCTGGGCTGGGGATGTGCACAGAGGGAGCTGCTGATGGCCCATGGGGAGGAATCCCCTCCCTGGACCAGTCCTTTTGCAGAAACTCAAAGTCCACACAAGACTCAGACTCCACCCAGACCCCACCTCTGTCATGCCAACATCTCTGCTCTTGGACTTTTTGCTCTCCCCAGTACAAAGCAAGAGTTGTCATTCCTGGAAAACATAATATCTGGTGTCACACAGGAGGTCACTCCAGAAAATAGTCCTGCATTGGATTTTGGAGCCAGTGCTGGAATGGCAGAAAGATCCAGCATCAACGTGAAGGAAACTATTAAATATGAAAATAGGATTTAAAAATGGTATTATTGATTTTACATAATGGAAAGCAGTTTCCACGTTCTGGTTAGAAAGAAAGAAATCCAAATTAGACAACCCCTTATTAAAATCCCTCCACTCTATTTCTTGGTCTAGTGAAAATCCCAAGTGAGATTTTTTTTATTCTGCTGTCTTAAATGATTGTCTCCTTTTAATCATCAGTAGGAAAATTAACCTGCTGAACAAAGGCACTTCCAGCATTTTCATATTCAGTCACATAATAAAAGACAAACTTATGCTAAAACATCAAAATTGCTGCAAAACTGAAAGAGAGACAAAGACATTCCACAGGGAAAGGGGAAAAAAACCCCTGTGTCCCTGAAGTGCAGCAATGTACTAAACTCCTCTGAATCCCCACCTGTGTGGTTGTGTTTGCAGGTGTCCCAGGATGAGGGAAGGGATGAGAATCTTGAGTCTATGTTTCAGAAGGCTGATATATTATATTATATTATATTGTATTATATTATATTATATTATATTATATTATATTATATTATATTATATTATATTATATATTGTATTGTATTGTATTGTATTATATCATACTTATATATTAAAACTATACCAAAAGAATTGAAGAAAGGATTTCATCAGGAGGCTAGCAAGGAATGAAAAGGAATGATAATAAAATCTTGTGACTGCTCACAGCCTCAACACAGGTGGCTGTCATTGGTCATCAAGTAAAAACAATTTCACTTGCTGGGTAAACAATTCTCCAAATCACATTCCAAAGCAGCAAAACATGGGGAAGCTGAAGATTCCCAGCTTCTCAGGAGAGAAGATCCTGGCAAAAGGATTTTTCATAAAATATGTCTGTGACACACCTGCACAGCCCTTCACTTGTCATGTCCCATCCCCACCTCAAGTTAATTTATCACTGCATCACCTCATTACTCCATCAGGCACAAACACAGCAAAGCCCACACCTCTCAAAAAACACGTTTGGGGGGTAATTAAAGCAGGATAATTGACCAGCTCGGGGCTGCGGGAGGGAGCAGAGTGCCAATCTGGTATTTTTATTAATTTTTATTAATTTTTATTAATCAGGCATCACCCAGGCGCCGTAAGGAGGGCGGTGGGGCTGGAGCGGGGAGCGTGAGCTGCATTCAGGTGCTCCGGGAGCTCTTTAATCTGCAGCTCCCCGGAGAGGTGGGGTGGCTGCAGTTTAATCAGAGCCATCTCTTTGTCACCAGTGTCCCTTCCCGGCGGCTGAGCAAGGGCATTGTGCGGTGCCCGAGGCAGGGGCTCATTTGTATTCCCCGTGTTACACCGGCTAAATTTGTCTTTTCATTTACAAGGCTCCTGTTTGCATTTTTCCTCCATATCTCAGGCCTCATCAGAAGAAACAGGTGCTACTGGGTAAGATCCAATAAGCATTTATACATATTTACAGCACACGCTGGACATGGATTTTTTTCTTCTTTTCTTTTTTTTTTTCCTTAATATTCTGAATATTCAACGAGCGGCTCGTTCTTATGCATTACAAAAGGCAGAAAGGCTAATTTGGAATCAGTGCTGTAAATATTTGCAGGGGATGAAGGATAAAAATCACAGCAGAAGGAAATGGTGCTGTATGCCAGGGTGGGAAAGAAGAATGGCCCTGAGACACACTGGTTCATGGAATCCTGGAATATCCTGAGTTGGAAGGGACCCACAGGGATATTCCAGTCTGAGCCCTGACCAGAGCCAGCCTGGATTTGGTTCAGGGCCCAGTTCAGGAGGGTGTGGGCTGCACCTCGAGGGGCAAAGCACCACATCCTGCTTTACACCCCTGGTAAATCGAGTGCCCAATTCTTCACCAGCATTTATTCCAATGAAACAAGGCATTAATGAGTTGATGCACTTATACACTGAGTGCAGAGCTCTCAGACTCTAAGTGGGTATTTCATTTCTGTTGCAGATTCTGTAGTTCTTTGAGGTCCCACTTCCATGAAACAGCATTTGCAGGTAATTTGGTGTCAGTCCAAAAACACACTTAGAGGGGTTGATGAGTCCGAGCAGATCAGCCCTGAATCTGCTCCAGATTACCCACAAAACTGACACTTTGGCCCATTTTCCATCCTTTTTTCTGCCACAGTTGCTGGGACAAATGGCCACCAGGCAGGAGAACTCCTGCCCAGGCTGGTGTGAGCAGGGAACTCTCACTGAAACTTCTCTGCTCCACAAACTCAAGGCAGAGGCAGAGCTGTCACAGTGATTGAGATTTCTGCAGTGCCTGATTGAGCTGCAAACTCTTCTTTCTTTTTTTTTTTTTTTAATAATAATTCCAGAGGTGCTTTTTGCCAATATCTATTTCTAGGTCTAATTCATTACAAACCCCACCCTGTGCCATTAAGGGTGTCAGCCATTCTTGCACTTAATTGCCTATTCCAATCATTAATGTGTGCCCATGTTCTTATGGAGGCTGTTAAAAGGTAAAACTCTTAAATTTCCCAGGCTCTCGTAATAACACAGAAAATACCATTTTTCACACTGGCTAGACTGGTGCCACAATTACACATTGACTGGCTTGCCTTTAACATTATATCCCTTCCTGGTATTTGAAATATTCAGTTAAAAAAAAAAAAAGGTAAATAAATAAAAAATCTAGTCCCACCAGGAAACAGAGAGAAAGTCCCAGAGCCTCTGGGACTCCTTACAAAGAACTCCCTTAGAATCCTTCCATGAAAAAAAAAATAAAAAAAAAAAGGAAACACAGCTAATAATACTTTTCCACATAAATAATGTAGATTATAACTGGCCTTTGGAGAAGGCTGAGCATAACAGAGGACTCTTTGTAAGGCTGAGCAGTGATTACATGCTGCTGAGCCCTTTCATGATGATAGCTTTGCAAACTACAGCATCTCAAGCACACTTAAAATGAACAGGCCAGGCTGCCTCCTCTGGGGCTTCAGCATCCCAGAAGATGTGTCTGGGGATGGATGTGAGCCTGGCAGATGTCCTGGAAAGGGACCATGGGCTTTTCCCAGTGCCATTTCCAGGCTGCACCAGCTCAGGTCCCTGCTGATGTTCCCCTCTGCCCTCGTACAATAATAAAGGGATTAGCAGCATGTCTACCTGCAGTGGCAGGAGACAGGATTTGGTGACCCCTGAGGTTGCCCCTGCTCCTATTCCTTAATGAAGCAGTGAGATAAGCCCTAATGCACACATGTCTTTGGGAGAGGGGATTGCTGTTGGAGCCATTTGTGAGGGCTTTAATCCCAGAGGTGACTCTGCCGTGGCCGTGAGCAGCCCAGACAGCAAAATAATTCCAAAATTATAATTCCCCTTCCAAAATAATCAGCATGTCCTGTCCTTCCTCCTCTCTATACTACATATTCAAAAATAGCCTTTTTTTTTTGTCACAGTTCCCAATGGTAAGATGTGGATGCAAAGTGGCATCAAGATCTCGGCCCTGGTGGGAGCTGCAGGCAGGAGCAAAGTTGACCTGTGCAAATCTTTGGTTGTTGCACCATCCAAGTTCATCACTCAGTTTTTGAGGTCCTGAGCATTCCACCTCTTGTGTGAGATGAACAGAAGCAGATTAGTTTAGGAAGTCTGCACCTGGATCCTCTCCTAAAAAGAGATTTTTTCCTGGTCTTTAAGCACATGATGCTCAGCTTTAGGTACCACTTTGAGAGATTTTGGTTAACTTGGCTGACCCTACAACAAGGTGGCAAAGAGTTTGCCTCTTTTAAACACATAAAAAATTCAAAGAAAAACAAATTTCCTATCATAAATGGGAAGCAGAATGTCTAAATCAGAACCTGGGGGCTGAAAGGCACCCAAGGGCCCAGGCTTGAGGACTTGGCTTGCAGCTGCATTTGGAAAGGGAAAAAATGGAAATTCTTGTGTCCAATCATAGCAAGAAATCCTTGGCAGAAATCATCAAAGTTTTCAGGCAAAGGCAGATCAGACACATAGATGTGTGTTGAATTGATAGGTTATTGCTGTGAAGAAACACCAAACCTAAAAGCTGAAAATAGCTCCCTTCTAAACACAAGCACGAACCTTGAAATTAAGCACAATATTGCCTTGCTGCCACAAAAGAGCTCTATTTTCTGACAGCCAACATCCCAAATTAAACAGCTTCCATGTGTGTCAATAAAAGGCATTGGCTTCATTATTTGCAGTCCCCCAGTGATAATTTCTAGTCCTCTTTAGTAAATGTCATTACAGTTCCAGACAGACATCTGCACCACGGGCAAATTGACTGGTAAATGCTTCTTGCTGGAAAAACAATTCAGGAGGGAAGGGAGATTCCTGGCCAGATTTGTGAGGGCAGGAAGAGTGGCAGCCTCTCCCAGAGCCCACTGTGCCATTGGAGAGAGACCCTCAGGTGTGCACAGGGAGCTGGGTGAAACTGAGCTGGTGTGTGGAACAACCTGCTCCAAATGCACCTGAAGGGAGAGGATCTGGGTTTTCCTGTCCCACTTCTCCTCCTGTTCACTCTTAGTTTTCTAACACTCTTGTCCAAGTGGTTTTCAGATCCTTTCCTCACTCTCCACAGCTTGCTTAGCTCTGGACATACCTCTTCCTTTTCTGTTCCCCACCAAAGTTAATCAGTGCATAACTGGAAATTGTGGGTTATTTGTTCCCAGTGAGATGCAGCTGTGAGTGCTCTCTTGATCCCAAATGGATCCTCTTGAGGAAACCAAAGGTCCCACCTGCTGCTTGTGGCTCTTCTGGTGTGTCCCAGGACAGGACCTGCAGCTCTGGTGAGCACCACAAACAAGACCCAGACCGTGCACAGGGGGACATGCTGGATTCACCCATCTCAGAAATTACATGTCCCATTTTCCTGCCTATCCTCTGGCTCATTCCTTGATTCTTAGACAGCATTGTGAATAAAAGGCGCTGAACAGGACAGAAGGAGCTTATAATTCTGGTCCAGGACAGCTGGCAAGGCTTTTACCTTATATTAAAAACTCATATTGTGTTAAGCAAACCCTCACTTGGGCCTCCTTTCCCTTCAAAGTATCCCACACTCAGTAAATCTACCTGAACAGTGAGCAAGAAAGACAATTCAGTTTGATTCAGCTCATTCCCCAAAAGAAAAATCGTGGTTAAAAACCCCTTCTTGCCAAGTTGATTGGAGTTGCTAATTGATCAGCAGAGCCCCTGCTCGCCCAGGTTCTGGCAGGGGCAGCAGATCATTGCTGCCACATGGGAAAAGGCACAAGGAAAGCAGTGGGGCTGACTCTGTCCCCACTCTCTGCACTGGCCCAGAACTGATTCCAAATTCCACTTGCATAACTAACAGCTAAAGCAGGCCCAACAATTTCTATAGCAAAACTGTCTTTGTGTTGAAAAATTACCCGCTAAACTCTGCTTTCCAGTAAATGCTAGACTGCTTTTCCCTCACCCTGGTTTATTATTTATGTCTCCTTTCACAATTTCCCACCTGCACCATCTCTATCAATGTGCATGAAATAAAAATCAATAGCAGCTGGTTGAACAGCACAGCAGCAGCTCTGGTGTTAGATCCCAGCCAGGAGCCAGTGGGTCATCCTGCTGAGAAAACAGGATCATTTTGTACATGCATGGTGTTAATTCCTCTGCAGACCAGCACATTCTGGGGGTTTGATGTGCGGGAAGTGGGGAACAATTCATCTTTAGGGATATGGGGAGCTGGTCATACACTTGGGAGTTTGCAAGGAGCATCATCATCATCCCTGATACACTTCTGGTTCATCCCTTCCCAGCAGAGACCTGCTTTTCCAAACTGCCACCAACAGGGATTTCTGCAGGCAAAATACAGGTGTTTCACTGTCCCCCTCACAAGTTCTTCCTCAGCTCTAGCACCTTCATTCAACCAGAGTTGGATCCTATGGATCAGTCCCCTATGGCACCAGGAGGCTGGGTCCTGAGGTACCTGGCTAAGCCTCCATGAAATTCCAGTTCTACTTTGCAGTAATATTTATGCTGTCAAGTGGTTAAAAAAAAATTATATTCTACCTGGAATGAGTGATCCTAAGTCTTTGAAAGCAATTTCAGCTGGAGGTGTATGTCTTGCAATGAGTGCAAAAGAGCAGAGGATAAATTTGACTGCTATCCCTAGCAGAAAAACTGGAGAAGGTGTTTGGTACCTCTCCAATGCAGTATCCAACTCAGTCAGCAGCATCCTGCTGCAATAGGACAATAGCTTTAAACTAAAAGAGGTTCAATTTAGGTTAGATATAAGGAAGAAGGTTTTTTTACTATGAGGGTAGTGAGGCACAAGTTGTCCAGAGAGGGTGTGGATGTGGATTCCTGGAAGTATTCAAGGTCAGGCTGGAAGGGGCTCTGAACAACCTTGTTTAGTAGAAGGTGGGATGCAAACTAGATGGTCTGTAAGATCCCTTCCAGCCCAAAATGTCATAGATTCTGTGATCAGTCCCAAGAGACCCTCAATTGACTCAGGAGCCACAGCCAATGCCAAACAGGAGGATGCATGAATCACATTAATCACAGCAAAGCACAAACGAGGCCTTGGGGTTACTAAAGAAGCCCACACCACAAGAGGTTCTCTTTTGAGCTGTACTTTTCCCCTTTGCCAACAGTTTCACCTCCCTGTGTGCTGTTTTGCCTCACTCCCTGTGGCACCAGCCTTATTTTCATCAGGAACCAGCACAGACCAGCTCAAACAGGGGCCATCTTGCTGAAGCCTGGCACCTCCTGGGTCAGTGACATTCATTGCTGAGCACCTCGGGTTGCTCTGGGAACATTGTGTAAATAATGTGACTTCTGATGGCTGCCAGGTGTGGCCCATGTTGTCACCTCGAGAGCTCACCCCAGGGAATGGCAGCTCTCTCTGTGTGATGCTGCAAATGGGCTGGAGGGCACCAAACCTGGGCAGGCACCAGGGAAAGAGACACAGAGGGGGAGCAGGGGGTGTGTGGTGGCTGGGAGTGCCCCATCCCCAGCTGCACTGCTCCCCATGGGCCTCTACACCATCACAGGGACACTTGGAGCTCACTGACACAGACCCTGACAAAAGCCTGCTGTGGAGAAATTAGGGCAAAATGGAGAAAGGAAAGATCAGAAGACCTGAGGTTGAATGAAATCATGTCTGAATGCAAGTAATTCCTCTATAACAGAGAGGGTTATTAATAGTCAAGGTAAATCATGGCTCCTAAATTGCATCCTTCCCTCTGAAGCAGGTTGCACATGGGCTGTGCTAATTGCTTGAATTGATGATCTTATAAATCTTTTGTAACCTTAATGATTCTATGTACCCTGCCTGCTGTGTATGCAGATCTTTGCACGAGTCACTCTGAGTTTTAGGGCTGGAAAGAAGTGGGGCAGCTTCAAGATTCTCTGCCAAGTCCTACCTCCAGGCCAGGAACCAAAGCTGCAGGTGTTGGGCCTGGGAGGGTTCCTGTGCAAATTCAAGAGCTCTGCAAACAAAGGGAAACACTTCCCTCATTACTAAAGAGGAGCACTGAGTGCAGCTGGGCCCAAGCAAGAGAGACAGAGCCCATAAACACCCAATGGCGAGGGCACAGCCTTGCCCCTGCAGGGATTTAGAGTACTGGGAATTGATATACCTTATCCTGATCCTTATCCTTATCCTCCTCCTGTCCAGAGGAGCTGGATGTGCCTCTGGCTCTGGTCCAGGGTGTTTTCCAGATGTTTCTGTCCCATCTGGGTCACCAGAAACTGATGCCTTGTGAAAGCTGACCTAGAACAGAGACTGGACAGGGTTAAAAAATTAAGCAGGGATTTATTAAAAGGCCTCAATGGATCCACCTTGGGTAGCACAAGAGCCCAGCCAGGGCTGCACCCAAGGTGAACCAAAATGGTCACAAAATGCACGACTGGTCACGGGGTCTCTCACTTTCATAAGTTCTGCTCCATTTGCATATTGGAGTTAATTGTCCAGTTCCAGATTTGGCCTATGAAGCCCCATCCTGCTTGTTTTTCTCTCTTCAGCCCACATTGTTTCTGCTCTTGGGGCTGAAATTTGCATAATTTGTCCTTGGTCCCCAGCTAGAGCAAGAATTGCTTTGCCTCCCTGCTCTGTGCAGAGACCTCACCGTCCCCCAAGCTCAGAAGTACACAGTAAAGCAGCAGAGAATCTGAAAAATATGAAAACTAAAATCTGAGGCATCACTCACACCTACTGGCAGTGCAACACAGGAGGACAAAACCTCGAATTCAAACAGGATTTATTGGCCTGAAAACCATTCATGAGGGTTTAAAGGCAGTGGCTTGACAGGCTGTGCTCCTGCAGGGGCAGAACTTCCCCAGGGGGAGGAAAAGAAGCCAACACCTATGAAGAGGGCAAGGGAGGTATCCAGAAAGAGCTGTGCATTAGTTTTTCAGGAGACACATCCATCTGTGGGGGATTGCACCCCCACGTGCTCCTGGTACTGAGGTGGGGCTACACAGGACTCCAGGGATGACCAAAAGCAGCATCCCCTCTCTGCCTCTAACTCTGACCTAATCCAGCAACAGCAGGCTGCAGATTTTATAACCTGTAAGGCATAAGCATGCCCACAAGAATTTTTAAAAATAGTGTAAAAAGCCTTGTGTCCTATAAGGCAAATGAATAGTACAGCTGGGATCTGTTTCTCTTTTTTTTTTGTACAAAGCTCTCTTGCACTTTGCTGTTCCAACCTTTAAAATAAACCTGTGCTATATTTGCAAGAATCCATTTGCCACCACAAGGGAGAGAAGAAAGGGAAGTCTTACAAGAAAAATTCACAACTTCCACAGAAATCACACCTTCCTGAGCACCAGAGCTTGGTGTGAGAGGCAGCTCTGCTGCTTGCAGGAGCAGACACCGACGTGGAAAAGGCTGAAAACACAATGTGGCTTCTGCTGTGCCATCTCCCAGCAAAGCACAGCACAAGTCCAGCTGCACTTGGAATTACCCCAGGGCTTCCTGGGAGCCCTCCAAGTCCCTGCTGAGGTCCTGCCTTTGAGGGAAAAGCCATCCTTTCCTGTGACAGCTCCTGGCTGAGGCATTGGTGTTCCCAGGCTCCCCAAACCACACATCTGAAGTGTGAGTCCTGCCTCCTCAGCAGGAGCAGCAAATTACACCAACCTGGCCATCATCCCTTGTCCCTGTCCCTGGGAGGATGGGGCAGAGCTCTGCAGCTCTCTGAAAGGAGGAGGCAGCCAGCTGGAGGTTGGTCTCTTCTCCCAAGTGGAAAGGACAAGAGGAAACAGCTTCAAGTTGTGCCAGGGGAGGTGTCACTGTCATATTTTCTGGAAAAATCCCCTTGCCCAGGATTCTTCTCCTGGGAAGCTGAGAAGCCTCAGAGAAAAAGGAAAACAATATTATCTCATTTGCTTCTCCTGTGTTTTGCTGCTTTGGAATGTGGTTGGAGATTGTTTATCCAACAGGTGGTTGTTTCATTGGTTTCATGTGAATTGTTTTGACTTAATGGCCGGTCAGGGTCAAGCTGTGTCGAGGCTCTGAAAGAGTCATGAGTTTTTCTTTAGTATCTTTCTAGCCTTCTGTCTGTATCCTTTCTGTATTCTTTAGTATAGTTTAGTTTAGTATTCTTTAATATATTCTAGTATCGTATCATAAAATAATAAATTAGCCTTCTAAGAACATAGGATCAGATTCATCATTTCCTTCCTTTGTCTAGGAACCCCACAGATACAACAGGGAGGTTTAGATTGGATACTGGGGAAATTTCTTAATGGAAATGGGGATCAGGCATTGGAACAGCTTACCCAGGAAAGTGGTGGAATCCCCATCCCTGGATGTCCTCAGAAAACATGTAGATGTGGCACGTGGGGACATGGTTTAGTGCTGGGCCTGGGTTAATGGTTGGGCTCCATGATCTTTAAATGGTTAGACTCTGTGATTTCCAACCTCAATTGTTCTATAATTCTATGAAATGTGAAAACAGAGCTTTGGCTTCTGGGCCAACAAAACCAGGATTTCATCTCTCCAAGGACATAATTCTGTGTAACTTCAGAGCTCTGAGCTAAAGCAGTCCCAGCAGAGCCCTGTGGCCTGTGCTGGGATGGGGGAGGATTGTGTGCAGACTCCAGCCAGTCTGCAGAAGGACTCTTTGGAAAAACAGCTCATTACAAGCAGGTACTTTGTCTCAAACTTCCAGTTTGCTGTGCTCCGTTGACCTCCCCACTGCTCTAAGGCCAGTTCTGACATCTTTGCCCAGCTGAAACCCTGTGTTTTAACAGCCAGAGAAAGCATCCTTCTTTTTCTCCCTTTTCTCCTACAAATGAAGGCTCTGCAAGCCAGTGGGAGCAGCTGCCAGCACTGCTGGGACTCGTGGTCTGTCTCCATCCTGTGGCAATATTTCTGATTGCTGTACCCACTGGGCACCCAAAATACGGGACCAAGCAAGTCCTGGCTGGAGCTGAACATTACCTCAGTTGTTAATTTGCTTATAGAAACACAGGAAAAACCCACTTTAAGACTGGGAATACTCAAAGATCTGCTTCTCCAGCTCAGTCTGCTCCTGGAATGATGTCAAGTTACCTCAGCAAGAGAAGAGGAGACTGCAGCATCCATTAACCCAGAGACATATTTATATGAATGTTGCCTCCCCCTCTGCCCACCAGTTGGCTCTTGAGGGTTTTGTAAAAATTACTTAAGCTGCAAAGAATGGTGTCCTCAACAGCTTTAACCTTTTCCATGCCAGCTGCCCTGAGCACAAACTGCACCCAGCAGGAGAAGGTGAAGGAGGTGTTAAACCAGCATGTGATGGACACTAGCTGTCAATAAGCTCTCAGCCCCACTGATGATGACAGAGGGAAGAAAACATATATTGAGGACAAAATCTGTCTTGTCAGGACACTTTTGACAAGCCTTGAGATGGGAATTTACTGGCTGGGTTGTACAAGCTGGATTGAAGCTTGAAACAGCTTTCCCTTGATGGTTCTGGTTTTTCTGGCTCCAGCCCCAGTTCCTGAGCTCCCAGTCTGCTTCCAGCTCCTCCAGACCTGGGGTAAGGTATACAGGGGAAGTTCTTAGTCCACTACATCACCTCAAATGTTTATGGCTGGAAGAAACTCAAGAGCACCTCCCTGACTCTCAGGCAGTGGAATCCAATGTCAGGAGCAGGTCATGCTCAGCTGTGGATCTGAAGAGCCCTGGGAAGGCAGCAGGGTGGGCAGCAGTTAGGTGGGGACATAGCAGGGACCTTGAACAGCTGGTAAAGAACTTATAAATCAGGAAAAAAAAAATAAATCACACATGAATGCAGACCCTGCTGCCAATAATTCCCACTCTTGGCTCAATTACCACTGCTCTTCTTGCAGCTGCACACATGCAGTCATTACTGAGCATTTTGGCAAAACTTATTTTGTCTTCTTTTAATGTCTGCCAGCTGAATCAAAGGTGTCCATGCAAGTAGTGTGCACCATGACACAATCCATGACACTTTCCTGGGGAGCTCTGAGTCCCATAAAGCAATAAATTGATTACAGCATGAAAAACATACAAAATCCTCCTCTTTCCTCTCTGGAAGAGACACAAGTGTGGTCCTCATGAAAAGCTACATCTCATCCTTTCAGAGGAAAAGCACCACCCCTGAGCAGGAATAAAGTGAGTTATTGCTCATGTGATGAACTGAGGTCATAAATTAAAACTGCCTTTCCTCCAGGGTAATTTTCTGGCAGTGGTCTCTGAGCACACACCTTGCTCCTACTTTCCTGATGTGAGATGTGCCATGGACAGGGTCAGAGCTTTGCATGGTTCTAATCCCACACAGAGGATGCAGCATTTCAGGGGGAAGGGGAGGAAGGGAGGGCACAACGAGGGCTGTTTTATGTTTTCTGGACTTTATCCCAAAGTCCAAATGTGAAAGACTGTAGCACAACAAACCAACATGGCCATAGCCACCAGAACACAGAGCAGCCTGACTCAAGAGGAGATGGCTGTGGAAGAGTCTGAGCTCAGGGAAGCAGTTACTGATGTTTCTCCAGCTTCCAGCCCTTTTTAGCACAAGGTTTTCCCAAGACAGATGTGGTTTCTTGCATGAACTTCTCTAGTGTTTGTTGGAGCCCACATCAATTTTTTTTGTATCCACCTCTGATCAAGGCACTGTGGTTGTCCCACAGGCACTGGCCTTACAAGGGAAGGTTCACCTCCTTTTGTGTGTGTTGAGTTTCTTCTCACTTCCTCCTGGTCTTTGTGGTGGAAACAAAAAAAGAGTGAAAACCCAGTTCCAGTCCTTCCTGGCAGTGCCAGTATATTTTCAACATTTTAACATTTCAGTATGTTTTCAACATTTAAGGGGCAGCCTGCATGGCACACACAGCACTGGTGAGGTTTATGATTCAAGCTTTTCCTTTTCCCAGTAAGTTTTCCAAAGTAGGTGTCTCAAGATGCCCATCTAACAAAGCTAGAAGACATAATTGTCCTGACACTGATAAACACATTTGTAACCCTAATCCTAATTGCTCTGTGACCTCTGTGATGTTTATGTCATGGGAAGGCTTGCTGGTTTAGAATTCCCTAGGGTAAAACCATGCCAAACTTCTGGTGAATTACTGTCATCTCATGTTAAGGCTTTCCCAAAGGAACTTGCCCACTGCCAGCAATAAATCTGAAATAAGGGAAAAATTCAGTCAAAGTCTTGGTGTATCTACCCCTGAGAAACCATTCCAAAGAGAAACCTCCAACATCACCCAGGCAGGTTTGACACAAACTTTGGCCTTGACATTCAGATTTCAGGAATAGCTGGTGACTGCTAGAGGACATGAGGGCTTAGACATATGAAACCCCTCAAGTCTCCAAATCATTAAACCCAGAGCAAAATGAGTCCCTGCAGTGAGCTGCAGCACTCACTGCATGATGAGTGACCCTCCATCACTTTTTCCACACAAGCAGCAGGACACCCCAGAGGTGAGACTCTGACCTCTCATGTGCTTGGCTCTGTAATGCTGCATCTGCAGAAAACAAGGAGTGATGAAGGAAAAAGTCAGTCCAGGAAGCTTTGTATACAGGTCAGGAATCCTATATAAATAACCAACTTTTTTTTTCTTTTTTCTTTTTTCTTTTTTCTTTTTTCTTTTTTCTTTTTTCTTTTTTCTTTTTTCTTTTTTCTTTTTTCTTTTTTCTTCCCCTTTTTCCCAAGAGTCAGCTGTTGGAATGTGCAAGATCATACCAGAGAAATGTCTGGCATGGAAGTGTTCCAGACCAGGCTGGATGGGGCTTGGAGCAACCTGATCTAGTGGAAGGTGTCCATGGCCAGGGTAGGGGGTTGGAAAGAGACAGTCCTGAAAATCTCCTTCCACCCAAACCATTCCCTGATTCTGTGATTCTGTGAAAGTCTTCCAGTTCAGACCTGGTCCTAAGCAGAAGTTTGGGGCTCTGTAAGTGGTCACAGGGTGCACTGTTCTCCTGCTGCCATCACAAATCCTGCTTAGCAGAATTATCTTCAGTCCCAGAGAGGAACTCACACTTGGTCTGTCCTTTTCTGACAAAATTAATCTGTAAAAGCAAGGTGTCCTTGGAACCTTGACTATGAAAGTGTTCTGGGAGGTGAGATAACCAGGAGAACAAAGGATGACCCTTCAAAAGCAGTGAGATTTAAATATTACAGGATGATTACACAACCCTATAAGGTCCCACTGAATAAAACAGTGCTACTTCTTAGGAGAGATCTGAGCCCACAATTTGACACTGGAATTGTCCCAGACACAACAGCAAAGATTTAAAATGTAAATTAATGCATCTATCAAGCTTATCCAGCATTATCCTGATTAATGATAAGCATGTTCAAGAAGACTTTTACACCTAAAAGTTTAAACCAACTCCTGTAAGACAGCAGGAGGGAATTGAGCACCAGGAGAGCCCATCTGCAGGGGGACACTGAGATGGTGCTGCAGGGATGTCCATGCTAAGTGTTCACAGGTGTGCAAATCCCTTTGGTGTCTCTGTTGCATTCCTTTTGTCTTGCATTGGTTTGTTGGGAGGGAATTTGTTTCTTCTTAGCTTTTTGCCTCCTTCTAAAATGGCACATTTCATCTCTGTGTCTTCCTTAGGAAACACCGTGCTCTGACAGGGGCTTTCACTGGCCAATATCCATGTTACCTGGTTAATATCTTCCCTTTATCCCCTGCCTTCTCTGTTTCCCAAGACTACAGACAGCCTGTTGCAAAGAAATCCCATTCTTCCTGCTTGTTTGGAGAGCAGCTAGTCTCAAGGTCACTTTTGTATATAAATTGCAGATATCATATTAGCACCACTATTCAGGCATTCAGAACCAAGCCTAAGCAGGAGAGCTCATCAATTCAGCTGTCTCACAGCTAGACCTTCACCATTATGCATGGCTTCCTTTCCTTACTGATTACAGTACAGCAGATTCATTATTATTATTTTTAATTTGGTTATATACGACTGCATGGTGTCTTTTAATAGCCTTTTTATTTTTCCAATTGAGCCACTAAGGGATGTAAGCAAATTATATGGCTTAAGAATTCTGCCTGCTGCAGACAGACTTGTGTGGCCAACACACCAAAGACACTGTGAAAACATTACCTTTTACTGGAAGTGTAAACTCAATAAACCCCCAGGAGAGCAATAAAAATGCAGTAGCCAGCAGATTTAACAAGGACATGCTCAGTGCACAGTGTAATCTTATTATGTGCTTAATGCCCAGTGGAATTACAGGAATTTGATTTAGCAACATCAGATTTCAGTTTTTCAAATTATACTGACTGCTTATAAATTAAGAGTGCGATTTGGGATAATTGCTTTTCATTTGCATTGGCAAAGCCCATATATGATATTTATTCTCACTGCACTGTTTATATGTTGGAAGTGTCACAGAGAATTGCCTTTGGGACTTAAACTGGGGTGATGGAGAGCTTTCCTTTGCATCAACGACACTCATGTTACTTCCCCATTAAATCCTGGTAAATGTTCTACCCTGGTGATCTTTATATGCTTGAAAGGTCTATTTTATGGTTTCCCAAACCTGACTGAGCAGAGTGAAAGATGAGCAAGTTCTGGGGGAAATCTCTGTCTTCCTCTCCATCAGTCTGAGCTGTGACATATTCATTGGAAAGCCACTGACCTGCAGATGTGCAGGGAAAGAATAAGCACAGCAGTGTCCTCCCAGCCATACCAACATCATGCCCAGGAGTGTTTTCTCTTCTTGTGACCATTTTTTTGGGCCTTGCCACTGCTGGGTGTGAATGAAATGGGGAGAATGAGGTAGTGAGTGATTAATTACCCCTGGGGAGGGGAGTGATGATGTCAGCAGGGCCACCAGGGGACTGGCAGGTGATGCTTGCAGGGCCGTGGAGTGTATCAGTGAATGGCTATTGAACTGCACGGGCACATTATGAGCACTTGAACTCTGGGACAAATCATTGCATCTCAAGAGAAATGAATGAAATCATTAAATATAAGGGAATATGAGCAAAGGGCACAGGAACAACTCTGGAAGAGGACAGGAAATACCTTTGCTGCTGATTTTGGCTTTCGTGTCTAAGACATCTGTAAAATCTTAAACAACCATCTCTGTGCAAACTACAGTGTACAGCAGAATGACTTCATTTACTGAAGATCATTCAAACTGGCTCCCAAAGCCCCAGGTTATCAGCATATCCTGGTCTGGAAAACCTCTACTGCTCCAAAGTCATTAGAAGATTATAATGAGTTGATTAAAAAATTAACAAGGCAACAATTCAATTAAGCCTTGTACCACTGGGCAACAAATGTCACTGCAGTTGGTAAACACATCAACAAACTGCTAAGCTCAATGCATCTCTTTGCTTTCTGTATGTGAATCCAATGGCTCTCACCCAAGGAAGGGGGAGTAAAGTGTCATTCAAGCATTTTGGGATGGCCATGGATATTTGGTGGGAATCACAAGTATCACTGTTTCTTTAATGAAGCAGAACTAATCCATCAAGCCCTTTAGCCTGAGATCAGGCTTAGGTGGCAGATCAGCTGTACATAACTCAGAGACAGCTACAGAATTTTTCCTGACCCCAGACTTATTTGGAAATTTAACTTATTCTTTAACAATTGTGTAAAATGATAATGAAGTCCTCTAATTTTACTAGGCTTCAACTCATATTTGCTAAAGGAGCAAAAAACTTTTAACACTATCCCAGGAGCTGCTGGAGCAAGACTGCAGCCCAGGGCTTTAGGAAGCCTTTTCCCAGGGTGAATAAGAGACTAGGACACCATTTCTGCAGCCCTGAGCTCCTCCACGGGCACTGCAGGATACCTGTGCTGGTGGTTAGCTCTAGCCCAGTGCCATCACACAGCCTGTGCTGGGATCAGCCCAGGCTCAGGGGCTCCACACAGACAATTTCTCTGCCTGCAAAGTCATCAAAATGGTTCCCCTTGGCAGAGCAGAGCCCCAGCATCCCCCTAAAGCCCTGGAGAACCTAACCAGACCTGTTCAGAGACATACTGCACCAGAGCTGGTGTTTCAAAGCTCAGAAGGGTTCACCCAAGATCAGCGAGAGAGACAGAAATTCAAAATGTCCCATTTACCTCAGTGCTCCTGGCAGCTGAAAGCAGGGACACCCATTATAGATCTTTTTTTCACCTTTCCAGCTCTGGCTCCCAGCAGGGTTGTGCTCAGAGCTGTTTCTGGGAGTGTTTTTTATGCACTTTTAATCTGCCCCATCTGCACTTGGGGAGACCTCGGAATCTCTGCTGGTCAGAGTGACTCTGAGATGTGTTAGAAAGTCTCTTTTCCCAGCCCCGCAGTTGAAGAATTCTTCAGCTGTAGTTTTCAAGGTTCTTTATTTTCTGTTATCTATAACATTCTTTCCCTGGCCTGCTGAGGTCCATTCAGCAGGTCAGTCAGAGGCACACTGCCTGCCCTCAGAGGTGGTGCTGTCTTTTTACACTAAAAACTACATGTACTTTATTTACAATATTTTCCCAATACCTATCACCTATGTCAGACAGTGTGTTCCTACCCTGAACCAATCCAAAAGTGCCACCATCACAGCAGAAGATGGAGGCTTGGAAGAAGGAGAAAGAAGGACAAAACACACCCAGATTCCTCCATCTTGCCTCTTGAACCCCCATTCTAAATCCCCAAAATTCTACTTTTTCACCCTGTGGCAAATTCACTATCATTCTACTCAAACTCTTGTGGCTTGTAAATCTTCACACAAATTGGTAAATTTTCCATGGGTTAAAATCAAAGACATGGGTGTTTTTGACTCCGTGCCAAGGTCTCTGAGCCTCCTGACAGGAGTTTGAGCCATCCAGGACAGACAGAGGGATGTCCTGGGTTCCAACAGGGAGGTGCTGCTCAGCCACCTTTCCCAATGCCTTTCCCAACACCTTTCCCAATGCTTTTCCCAATGCCTTTCCCAATGCTTTTCCCAATGTCTTTCCCAGTGCCTTTCCTGCCTGGCGGATTTACGCGTGTCGGCTCTGCCCTGCTGTGCTGCTCTGGGCTGTTAACCTTCATTAAGACGTTTTAATAATTGAATCAACCATGTGCCAGACATGCATTTTAACCTCAGAGTGTAACGAAACAGAGGACACGATATGAGCTGCAGCCCTGGAACAAATATCACCATAAATGCCACTAAGTAGGTATCACACAAAAACACCTGCCCTTGACATTAGAAAACATGCTCAGCCACACTGGGAGGGGAATACAATACATGATACATTACATCTTATCTGCATCTCAATGCTATTAAATGAGCATGGTTAATGCTTTAATAATCTGCCAGGGAACACTGTGGGCTCTACATCTGAGCTAAACCATAAAAGAGGAAACTCTCTCATCTGTTGCCTCGAGCAAGATGAAATACCATGGGCCTCCCTTGGCAGAGAGGGGGCTTTTTTGTGCAATGACACAGAGAGGGTTCAGGAGGAGTTCTGTCATTGGCGGTACTTCAAAGAGTGACATCAAATCAGGGCAGGAGGACAAACTCACAGAGATGCTTATTTGTCCCCGTGGAGGGAGGATGGGGGATCCCATGGGAAGTGAGGACGTGTGTAAGAAATGAGGGATGGACAAAGGGCCTTTCCCAGAGTCTTGCACTGCAGATCTGTCTTCTGCTGAGCAGGTGGCCATCTCCCAAATCCCTGTTTGCACCTGATGGTCACAGGTTGTTCTGTCACCCATAAATGTGTCTATCTATGTAAACCCTTTAAAAATCTTTGGCTTCTACAGTTACAGGATGCAGCACAATCCCTTTCTGATCCAGCCTGTAAAAAAAGACTTCCTTGAGGTTTTACATCCTCCTGGACACTGGTGGGCATTAGGGAGGCTTTTGTTGCCTTGTTGTACTCCACACCCTGCATGACTTCACAGATCTCCTTCACACCCCTCTCCCACGACTTCCCAGGGTTCCAGTTTCTGACAGATCTTATCCTTTTAATCAGTAAGACTGGATTCATCAGAAGCATTCAGAGCTTCCTTGCTTGGCCAGCTCCAAACCTAGGGAAGGTTGGGCAAAAAAACCCCACTTTGGGACAGGTAGGGTTTCTCTGGATGTACACAGTGACCAGCAGGACGAGACATTCAGCTTGCCAGAATTCACAGGCCAGGTTGGAGATTAGTTTTCCAGCTTTTAATTTATCTGTCTCACCCAGGAGTTCACTGTTTTCCCGCCTTTGAATAAATATTTTTTTTCTTGTGCTTATAATTTTTTGGGTAGTAATAAAACAGCTTCAAAGATCAAAAGCTCTTGGGGGGTCTTTCGGCACCTTCAAGGAATTAAAAAAAATGAGCTGGGTTAGAGGGGGCAGCCCTGCTTCCAAGCAGACTTGCAGGCACACATGTTTCCAAGTGATGCTTTCATTTTGAAAGGAAGCAAGGAAACTAACTTGAAAGTCAGTAATTTTCTAATTTTCTTCTATGGGATAAAAAAAAAATCTAATGAGTTTTTGTTGGAAGATTTGGAAAGGCAAAATCCAAAGTGCAGGTATGATGCTTTCCTCATTTGCATTTGCACCTGCTAGCAATCAAACTGGAATTTGCTGGGATCTAACACTTCCTGATCCCAGTAATTTTACTGTAAAAGGAATTCCAGATGTGGGAATTTCCAAGTAAATTTTTAACAAAATTTCTAATTTCTAAATGAAATGACCCTTTATCTGGGTCCATTTCTGGGAACCATTTTTGTTTATTTGCCCATTGCAAAGGCTACTGGTCCTGTGAAAGAAATCAGCAAAACTCAGCAGAAACCAATTGCAAGACTGAGCTGTAGAGGAAAAAAAAAGAAAAAAAGAAAAAAACCATCAGTGTCCCTTTGGGAAAAAGTGCTGGTGCCATTGAAATCCACATCAAAACTTCCAGTGAGTTTAATAAGGGCATGATTAGGCCCCATGCCTAGTTCTGCTGGCAGAGTAGAATTATCAGTAAAATGCTAAGGAGCCTCAGTGGAGCCTGATTTCAGCAAGAAATGAATATGCAAGGCTCCCCATTCTAGCTCTAATTTTGGGTACTGCAACATGTGATCCCAATCCAAGCTGGGAAGCAGAAATCTACAAGTACAAAAGCCATTACACTCCATGTTTAGAGAGGAGCTGGCGTGTCTGAGGCAGAGATTTCGATCAAGCTGCGCTTACCCAAAGGAGATTTCTCCATGTTACAAGCCCCAGCAGATTTTCTGCTGGGACAGAATCACTTTCTGCATAGTTTCTGGGCTACGTGGAAAGTCACACCCCACACTGGTTTTTCTGTCACCAGCACACAGAACAGCCAGTCCCAGATCAGCTTTGCCTCCTACAGGATTCATTTTCGTGTGCTTAGGCTGAATTTTATCCCCTTCCATAACATTCCTTCATGTTGTTATTCATCCTTTAGGAACCTGGTCCCACACCCTCCATGTTCTCCTCTGTGTCCAGGGAAGTGACAGCCAAGCTGGGCACAGGTGGCATCCCTGGTGGCCCTGATGGAGCTGCAGGAGGTGAAACAGGAGCTGAAGGATGTCAGAAGATGGAAGAGAGCTGCTGTTCCCAGCCACATCTCCTGGCTGCCTTCCACTGGAGACCCACCCAGGCAGGAGAGCAGCCCCTGTTTATCTCTGAGAGAGTCTCCAGCACCATGTGGGGTGAAATAGGGAAAACAAACCGCTCATTCAACATGTCTGCAGGGGAGCTGAATGTGAAATTTAGATTAAACAAACCATGTAATGAAACATCCAGGATTCCCATTAACGGAAATCATATCTGCAATCAGGAAGGATGAAGAACAGGGTCACATTTCCCCTTCTGGCACTGTCCCTCTCTCACATTCACCCTCAGACACCTCACAGATCCACAAACACACAGCCTTTCTCCTCCTGCCACTCTCCCCTGTGCATTTAAAGGGAGGATGTGCTCTGCAAGGGGTGACCCACCACACCATGGCTGTGCCAGGGCCAATGACACAGAACAGTCCACTTGCCAGGGCTTTTAAAAATGATCCACAACTGAGCATTTCATAACAGATTTAAAAGTTAAAATCCAGGTGAGAATAGGTCTTTCATATAGGTCCTTCATATTGGCAGCCACTTCTGCAAGCCACTGACCCCCCTGAGCATCCTCACCACCTTTCACAAGCCCCAACTGCACCTCCTTCATCCCATCACTCTGTTGGACCAGACTTCACCTTCCAAAAAGCTTTGTGAGCTGAGCCTAATTGTTTTATCAGAGCAAAGCTTGAATTACACTTTTAAAGTAGAGAAGATTTGGCAGAAGAGAGGTTAAAGCACAGGGGGCTGCAGCTCTCCCTCCCCACCAATGTCCCGATGGTGCCGGAAGCATCCCGTGGTCACAGCCTTGCAGGATGTCCCAGATCCCGCTGTGCCTGGCCCCACCTGGACAGCAAAGAGCCGCCCACACCGTGCTGGGGACAAGCTGAACTAAACAAACACCATCTGCCACTGCTGCTGTCAACCAGAAAGTGCTCACCACACTGCAAACAGTGATGGAGACATGAAACGTCGAGAGGGTCAGCGAGACGACACCGTGTTCACAAGCTCTAATCTCATCACCTCTACACCAGGTGGCTGAAAAGCTTTTATTGGGGTGGGAGACCTGCAATTCTCCATAAATGAGTCTTTCCAGAGGGGCAGATTTTCTGTGTTTTAACTTCTCGCCCTGCAATTCCTGGTGAAGGTCATTGGCTTTATGCCATGGTGGTTTTAGGGAGAAAATCTGAGTGAAGCTGATTTAGTCAAATCTGTGAATGAGCTGGGCACCAAACCAGCTTATTTAGCCATGGCAAAAATTGATAAAATGGTGCACTTCCACAAAGGAATGGAAAGGTTCAAATGACACCTTCATCTGTCATTTCTAATTTCCGAGCATTTGGAGAAACTGCAACTCCTGTCTTGCTCAAATACAGCAGGTGCAGGGCTTAGATGGATGAGGTGAGACTGCACGAGCAGCTCAGACATCAAGTAACCAAGCAGCCCTTTCTCCCCCAAGAAGAAAGGAGCACATACTCCAGAGGCAAAGGATTTCCAGACAAATCATCAGAGAGCAGCAACTTTTGTTGATGATTGTTTATCAACAAAAAATTATTTTAAGTATTAATTATTAAGTATTATTTGGGGAACCCAAATTCCCAACCAGACTCAGATAACTCACACCTGCTGAAAAAAACCAAAACCCCCCACATTTAAAATTGCAGAATCATTAAGGTTGGAAAAGATCAGACTCTTGAGTCCAACCATTAACCAACACTGCCAGATTTGTCACTAAACCATCACCAAACCAACCTAAGCACCACATCCACAGCTTGTATGAGAGAGAGCCAGCAATTCCCCCACTTCCCCAGGCAACCTGTCCCAGTGCTTGGCCACCCTTCCAGTGAAGATGTACAAATCCCAGAGAATCTTTTTGTTTCACAGGATGGCAAACCCACAAAGACATAGCCAGTGTCAAAGTGCAAACATGACTGAAATTGGGAGGAACAAGGGTGTCGTGGTCACATGGACCCATGGTAGAGGGACCTTTGTAACTGTTCCTTGAGATATTTCTGCTCACAGCCTCTTGCATGGTCACAGGTCTTCTTGCAAGAGCTGGGAAGCACAAAATGTTCATTCTTTTCCCACTGAGGCCATGCATGGGGCATCTGGCTCCATCCTATTTCCACTTCTATCCAACAGCCTCAAGAACACCCCCAACACAATCACAAACAAAACCTCCTTCTTAATCAGCTTAGTCCCCATAACAATCTACATCTACTCTGGAACAGAAAGCCCCACCTCCTTCTGAGAATGAAAATTCATTATAAACTTCAAAACCTCCATTAACCCAAAAATAGACTTCTACACCCTTACCTTCTTCCCCATTGCATTGCTCATATCATTATCTATCCTACAAACACCATCCCCTCTGCCCCTCTGGCTGCTGCTTCCATGGGTGTGAGGCACATTGGCTGGAGCACTTTGTTCAGCTTTCAGCCACTTTGCTGGCTGTCTCCTGCTCACTTTAATGGGCACTTTACCCAGCTGAGATGTGGTATTTGGCCTGCCATGAATTCACCTCTGCTGGGTTGGAATCAAAGCACTTAATGGGACTGTCCTTGGGCTCAGCTGGAATCTGCAGTGAAAACACCACAAACACCCCAAGTGCATAAATATCATCCCCCTGCCTGCCTTTCTAGGATACCAAAGTCAAAGGAGGAGGCAAGACCCAGTGTGGAAAACAACTCTTTTAAACCATCCAATACTACATTTCTGAAGGCTTCAGTGGCTCTGTTCCACACCAGCAGCAGATCTGTTCAGCTGGGGTTACAGGAAGGTGGCTGTTTGCAGGGCACAAGGGCTCTTCTGCTTTCCAGCCAAATAGCTGCATCTAGCAAAAATATTGTTGGTAGATCATGTGTTAGCAACTTATTCCTGATATAATCCAACCAGGCTTATTGTTGGCAGAACCAAGATTTCAGCAAGGCACAATATGATTTTATCAAAAGACCACACCTAATTTACTGCATGTAAAGTAACATTCAATATTCCTTTTTTCCACAGCACAAACTAAACAAACAGGCACGCCAAGCAAGAATTGAGATTTTTTCCCCCCTGATTGCCTTCTGTGTCCCAGAGGCTGAGTTCTGCCTTTTGTTATGAATGAGTTGACTTTTCCCAGACTGTCAACTCACAATCCTTTTTGATTTCACATCTTCCCTGAAAGCTCCCTGTGTAAAAGCTCTCCACCATTTCCTCAGGGAGCTCTTCCCAATATCAATATGCAAATGCTGAGATCACAAACCCCTTATTCAATCCACGTACTCCAGGAAAGACAATACAGAACACAAGCATCCTCTGCATCCTCATCTACAGTACCTGTCCTGCTACATCAGGGTCAGCCCCCTGTAGGAAAGGACTATTTTGTTTATTGACCTGCTTATAATCTGCTGGAATAATCCTCTTCTTGCTAGGGAGCTGTATTTGACCTTCTCCAGCAAATCCTACATTGCAGCTTGGTAGGAAAGGCCACATCTGGGTGCTTTTGTCACTCCACAAGAAGCATTGTGTTACAGAGATGATTTATTTTTGTCCCAGATAACAAACAGACACCCCATTGCTGATAGCTCTAACAACATGTTCCCTCCTGTAAGCTACCAAGAAAACACTTGTAGATCATTGTTTCTGCATAAATCTCTTCATTTGGTAGCTCCATATAGCTTTCTCCTAAAAAGCCCCTGTGGCTCTTTAAAATGCTAATTAATCTGTAAATGGCTTTTTCTTTTTACATCAAACCACCACTTATACTTTCTTATTATTCTCCTATAAATAGAAGCTCCCAACAGGTAAATGGAAAAGGTTTCTTAGGTTTGTTACCTAACAGGCATAAATGTCTCTCCCATCCCTTTTCCAGGCTGTATCTGTGAGTGTGGACACTGCTCCATGGCCAGACAAGCCCCAGAAGGCTGAGGAGCAGCCAGAGCCCTCAGGGTGCCAATTTCCATGTGGGTGAGGAGGGGTGTGAGCCCAGCACAGTGAGTGCTGCCCCGCTGGTGCAGTGCAGATGTCTGTGACCATTTGGGATTGCTGTAACTCAGGGCAGGGTCCTCAGCCAGCTGATAGCATCACAGCCCAAGGAGGGAAATCATTCCTGATTGCTACAAGGTACTGCAACAAAAGCTGTCTCAGGGCTCCTGTTCCATTCTGGCATCTGTTCCACGCAGCATTACTCATCATCTACAGAGACCTCTTAGTCTATTAAGTGAGGAAGTGGAAGACTCAGTTTTTTCCAAACACTGGACCACGAGTGCAGCTTGAGGAATGAACGCTCAGCCCAGCTCCCCTGTCCCCACCCAGCCTGTCCTCCCCCCTTATGCCAAATACATTAACTCTGGCAGAAAATATTTACCTGCATTAAATTTGCTGGGAACTGGGATCCCAGCCCCTAAAAGTGAAAAAGCCAAATATACATTAAGCTATAATAGAGACAACTGCATGTTCTGCAGCTTGGAGGCATGTAACATTCTCTAATTAAAACCTAAACATCAAATAAATTAATTGTATATGGCAACAATAGGAACTAAACATGGTCTGTGTTTTTAAGACATCCTAATTGAAACCAGACCTGGGTTTGCACTTCCTTTGTGGTCCAGGTGGGCACTGGTCCTGTGATCATAATGAAGGTGCTACAAAGGCTTTTCCCCAGCCCTGCAGCCCCTGTTCAAGATCACAGCAGCTTGCTGGGCTTGAGAGCTTTCTTCCTCTGGTTACACAATGCAGGGAGAGGAAGCAGGGGTTGTTATTGCTGCAGCCAGCTCGGGCTTTTGATAATATTAAACTGTTTAGGTTGGATCTGAAACCTGACTTTGTTGAGAACCATATGGTGCTTAAATGATGTTGTTGCCTTGCAAGTCTGCAGGGTGGAAAACAGGGCCAGATTCCACAATATCTGCAAATTACCAAAGCTGTGAATTTAATGAAGAAGGGAGGAAGATTAAAGAAGTTCTGCCTTTGGTGGCAAAGGTATTTCACAGGAATATCCAAGGGGGAGAGAAGAGGCTACTGCAGTAAATTACAGACCGTGCTCAGGTGTGGATTTAATTAGGAGCACTAAGAAAGAAGGATACTTAAATGAGCTCAGAGCCCACAAGCATTAAGCTGAGACCTCACCTCTCACAGGCTAAAGGGAACATCATCACCATACATCTTCTTTAATAACTATAATAATCATCATACCTTTCAAAACCTTATTTGATCATGATAATGCTCAACAGTGACCACCTGCAAGGTTTTTAAGTTCCCATTTTATTATAACACAGCATTTCCTGCATCAGCCTTCTGCCCTTAATAGGTGACACGGTGACACTCCATCCAGAGAGTGCACTGCACCAGAGGGATCTCAGTCAGGATCTGTGGGACCACAAGATGCTCTCTCAAGTGTGCCTGCTATTTTCTGCCTCTTTGCCAGGGCTGTATGTAGGTGGTGAAGTGCCCCAGCATTCTTTAAGATGAAAAGTGTCACATATGTGTTAAGTAATACTGTTAAATCTGGGAAGAAAATATGCACTCAGAGAGAGCCTGAAAGCATGCCACACTGGCAGGAATCACCAATCCAGCTTCCTGACAAGCAACAAGAGCCATGGGATTCGTTTTCCCCAGTGTGCCCAGATCGTGTATTATTTTTCTGCTACATCAAGGACTTTGATTTAAAAAAGAATTAGAAAACAAAGGAACAACAAACAAAAAACCACAAAGGGGTTTTTTTTTGAAAGCCTCTTTAAAAATTCTCCTTTAATTTATTCTATTCATCTCAGGAAAGGAAGAACTACTGGAAGAAATACCTTTGATGTAAGAAAGCCTCTATGACAGACCCGGAGCTGGCAGATGAATCCATTGCCTTTTTTGCCTGGATCATGGAAAAAGCCCTCAGAGGGCTCTTACTAGAGGACAGAGATGAATTCCTATAGCCCAAGGCTTCCAAGAGGTGCACAAAAATTGAAACTGTTCAGATAATCTTATTGGCATCTACAGCCAACTCTGGCACCACAGCTGAGGGAAGTGGCGGCTCAAATGGGATGCATCCATTCCTTCCAAAAAAAAGTGCTCCCATTGCTGGGGCAAGTCCCACAACAAAACCCCATGGAAAAGATCCACCTCAACCCAGCCCTGGTGTTCTGCTCTGACAGACAACAGTTTCAGCTCTCCAGGGGTGTTTACATGGTGAAAACAGCACCCAAGAAGCCCAAGGGATGGACACAGCCTCCACAATGTTCTACCACACCAGTTTGCAGTCCTTACATTCAAAGTTGTGACTGACATTTAGGCTTGCTGCAGGTCAGGTTTAGTTTGTTTCCTTCCTTTTTGTAGCTGTTTTTGGTACCTGAAGACCATCTGGAACAAAGGATCCCCTGCACTGCCCCAGGTGTGATTGTCCCATCTGAACTAGCAAGGGACAAGTTACTGTGGACCAGGTGGACACTTATCCTTTATGAACACCATCATCATCCCTTTCCATCCCTGGCTTTGTTTCCCACTGTGCACTCAGTCTGAACTCAGCTCCATGCCAAGCAAACCAGCTCATCTCATTGTTCTCTGCCCTTATGAGCTCCAGCCACATCTTTTCCCTAATATTTCAGGATTGTATTGATACCCACAGGCATCTCTTTTCCTGTTTCTATCCAAACAAGGGAACTGAGTCCTCTTAGTAGGAATTCCCATGATTCTGCAGCCATGCTGTCCCATCCCACCACTCTTCCTTCCCTCTACAAAGTCACCCTCTGCTCCCCAGAAGATGCTCAGGACTTTGTGTCAGGGACAACTCGTGCTGTCCCAGCTGTCACAAGTTCACTGAAACAATAGACCTCATTTCAAGGCCAGCTCTTGAGGGACTTCCCCAGCAATTTCTTCCCACTCCCCCCAAAATTCACCTTTTAGCAAAATCCACTGGTTCTTCCTTTTAGAAACTTTTACATCCCCTCACCTCCAGTTCTTGTACTATTTTTCCCCTGTCAGCTCACCTCACCATTTTTCACAAGGCACTATATCACTTCACTGAATCCAGCTAGGAAATGCCACAGATCTAATCTACATCTAGAAAAATCCATTATTTTATCAAAGATATCAGGTTTATACATCACAACCTGTCTTTGCTAGACTCAGGCTGCATTCTCTCCAATTTTCTATTTAACTTCATGCTTTATTTTTCACTTACATCCATGTAATTGGGGTCACAGCAGTGGGCTTCCATCTCTCCTTATACACAGACCTGTCTTTCCTGTACCTTCAGTCATCATCCACTTCCCCAGTTTGATGCACTGAAGAGCCACCATTGCTCCTGAATGTGCATTTTCCATGCTCTGGGCTGGAGATTTTCTGCCTTGTTTCTGTCCCCTTGCCACCAGCCCGAGTGCACTCAAGTCTGAAATTGGCTCCTCTCATGAATGTGGTAATTTTGGCACCCACAGCCTCATCATCACTCCCCTACCTGGTTTTGCCTTAAATATTCACTTCACTGCCTGACTCACAACTGAGGCAAGAGATTTGATTTGCCTTCAGGCCACATTTAAGGTTATCTTTAATATCAGCCTCAATCTCATTACACAGAAAACTTTCCTCCCTTCAATTTAAGATATGGCTGTTGAACAGAACCATATTTCTTTACATTTTCTCAGTAAAAACATTCTCTCACCTTGCTAGCAATGCCTGCTTATTTTTCCAGACATCAGCACATGTGCTACTTCCCTGATGAGCCTCACCTCCAGGAAAAGAGCCAGGTAGTCTTTTTCTTGTAGACATCCAAAGGGACATCAACAGAGAATGGTTTCAATTTCCAGCTCTGTATCAAGAGCCTGAGTCAAACCACATCCAGCCAACCTTTGGGACACATTCCCTCCTTGTTGTAATCGCAGAACCACTGATTTCTATTTCCAATTTCTACTTCCAAATCAAATTTATAACAAGAAAGCCCCGAGGAGCCCCACGGTGAACAGCAGGTAATGAGTGAAAAAGACAAATAAAAGAGACACAACTCAAAATTACACTGTAGGGAAAGACCTGGGAGATCCCTCCAGCATCCAGAGCAGAGGTGGGCAGAGCCCATCTGTCTGCACCCCAGGCACCACCCTCGTAAAAGGCTGAGCTCCAAAAACACATGAGATCATTACAAGCAGCAACTGAGCCCTTCTGTGGTGCCTGTGCATGCTGTAAGGGGGAAAAAAGTGCTTGTGTTAGCACCAGAGAGGTTTGCCAAGGAAAGAAACAACTGCTGGCAGCCTCAGCTCCTGAGCACGTCAAAGTGAGCGTTCAAGTCTTGTCAGAAAGACAAATTAATGCCCAGATGGGCTCAATGTGGTCCATCCCAATGAATGGGGCTGTTACTGATTGATACCAGCTAGGAGGATGGCCCTCTGCCTAGCATGGGCATTCAGTTTTTGGGAACAAAACTGCCACAGGGTGAATAATCTGGAAAAGTCTCCTGCAGTTTCAAAGTTGTTGTATTTTCATTTCTAAACGTTTGATGAGGACACAATTTGTGTGTTCTCCCCACCTTCGTTTAGGGCATGGGAGCAGCAGTTTTGTCATATGTGGGGCTAACACTTTGCTTTGGCATCAGCAGTGCTGCAGGACAGCTATTTTTTCCCCCCGGGCATTCCCAGTCTGCTTTCCAGGTCCATTTAAGTCAGATGGCCAGAGCTGTGTCTGGCAGAGTAGTGGGATGGAGCTGACACTCTCTCCCCCACTAAATGCCAGCTGCCATGGCAGGGGGGATGGAACGAGGTCATCTTTAAGGCTCTTTCCAATTCAAACCATTCTAAGATGCTGTGATCCTGTGATTCTGGCTTTGGTCAACCTCACTGGAGAAAAAAAAAATTAATTTCACACCAAAACCCACAAAATGCTTCATGCAGGAGAGGAACTCCCAGCAGAGCTTCCTACCCAGTTTCTCCAGACCACCCAGCTTCCCTGCCAGCTGAAACATCCCCGATAGCAACTGTGACAGCCAGGAGAGTTTTTATCCAGGAGAGTTTTTATCCAGGAGAGTTTTTATCAGCTTTTCCCCCTCCTTCCCCATTGTTCCTAAAGACTTGCAAACGCTGTGGAAATTCCTGGCACTTCGGTCTGACCACAAACCTTCTCTAAAGAGACTCTCACACAGTTTATTATGGATATAATGAATAATAATATATTCTTATTAAGCCATTCTATGAAATGAATGTGATGGTAGCTTTCTAATTAATATCCGGCAGGAATTAAGTGAGAGCAACTTCTAATGGCATTGCCCCCCAAACTGGTCAGTTCTTCCATTCCTCTGTGCATCACTCACAGAATAACCTGAGTTGTGAGTTTCATTTGAAGCTCAGCTCCTTGTCCCACACAGGAATAAATACTGACTTAGAGAAACTGCAGACAGTGTTTGATCAAAAGATTCAGCAAGTCCAGACCTCGATTTGGATGGCAGGGGAAATGCTGGTTCTCCAGGAAGTGACCTTCCAAAAGTCTTTACTGAGGGTTTTACTCAGCTGAACATCTGGCAGATGTGGAGCTTTCACTGGCTGATTTCATACAAAACAGCTTTTAAGTCTACAGAACAGAAAGTAGAGGGGAGTGAGCAGAATTAAATAGCAGCTATTAAAAGAAAAATAATATTGCCTTTCATACCTCTTTTCCATTTTTCCTACCTCTTATTTTCCCCCCTCATTGCTTTGGCAGGTGTATTTGATGTGCTAAATCCATCCCTGGTGGTATATACCAAACCAGCATTTATATGTCAGGAGAAGAGCAAATTTTGTCAGTAAATAGGGCACAATGATACCCATCTGTGCTCCTGAAATGCATCAGGTGAAGACCTGCTTGGAAAAGTGGATATAACCACTGAAATGAGAGAGCCTACAAAGTATTTACCCTATGAAAAGCAGAATGACTTCTCCAAATAACATTTCCTTTATGCAGTGAAAAAGCATCTTTTTTCTTCATGACAAAGCAACACAAAAACAGCATCTCTGGAACTGTTTTTAAGCAAAACACTCAGTGCAGCTGGTTAGATGGGTAATCTACTGTGATTTAGCTTCAGCTCAAAATTTACTCTAAGGCCCTGGCCTTTTTAATGCATGATAATATTCATATAAACATAGTTCTCCTTCTAATGGGCACCTGTGAGACTGATTTACCAAAAATAAGAGTTTGCATTAGGACTCAGCTAAGATGAATTCTAATATGGAAATAGTTTACCACATATTAAATGATTTGGCCAGGGAGTATAAACAACAGCATGTGGATGAGGAAGAAGTCAAAGCATTAGAAATAAATTATGGGCTGCACAGTTGTAATGGCTATTCCACACCTCAGAAGATGCTCCTCACAGAATTTCCAATAACAAATGCATTTATAAAACATCTGATTGGGTTAGAGTTTGTTAAGGGAATATTGTATTTACTGGAAAGTCTAATGTGAAACAAAACCAGGAAAAAAGGGAATTTGTATTAGGAAATGCTGCAGATTTTACTGTGAAGGTGCTGAGGCCCTGGCACAGGTTCCCCAGAGAAGCTCTGGATGTCCTTCCCTAAAGTGCTCAAGGCCAGGTTGGACAGGGCTTGGGACAACTTGGTCTAGTGGAAGGTCCCTGCCCATGGCAGGGGAGTTGGAAGTGGATGATCTTGAGGTTCCCTCCCAGCCCAAACCATTCTGTGATTCCATGAAGTGACATTAAAACACCACACAGTGTTTCAGCTGGAACACTTCTCCTTCATTAGCCGAGTTTGAAATGTTAGCAAATCTATTTCTGTAGCACAAAGAATATTTCACCAATAGAGGACCCATTTCCAAACCTCATCACTCACTGGGACTCTGATAGCCTCAAACTTCCGAACTAGAGCAATCCCAGTGAAGGGCTGGATCCTGCACAGTGCTTCCCTCCCTCCTGCCATGCTGTTGGGTGGTTTGTTTTCCTTACACTCCCTCAGCTCTCCTTCTCTTTGGGCCCCCACCACCATACGGGCAATCTCACGTCTCTTGGCTTGCAGGATGCTATTTCTGGAAGCACCATCTTGCAGGGAGAGAGCCGTGGTGTGGAAGTTATGATTCATGCATTTCATGGGAGCAGAAGTGTGAGTGAGTTTGGGCAGGTGGCGGGGTGGCACGGCGAGCGTGAGGTGGCATGACAGATGTCAGCAGCCAGGAAAGTGTGCTCCAGAGGTGCAAGACATGAGGAGTTACAAGTTCCTGGGGAGCTGTATCCACTTACATCAGACTTGGGAAAATGGGCATCATAAGCACGCTGACGTTCAATGTTTTGCCTGCCATTTTTGCAGCTTATGTCACAAGAAACGGCTGTGTCCCGGCTGTCTTCTGTGTCTGAAATGTCTCTTTTTGGCTTCTGTCTGTCTCCCAAATCCACCTTCACCACCTCTGTCACTCCTTCCCTCACCACTGCTCAGGCAGGACCAAGACATTACACCATTTCCCCTGCAGCTTCCCCCCTCTCCAGCCTCAGCCATCCCTCCTGCTGCCCCTCTAGCCCGAAACTTTCTCCTCTCTCTCTCTCCTACACAATCACCTTCTAGAATGCAGCTCCTTCCCAAGCTCTGTTTCCTCCTTTCCCCCCAAATCCAGTCATTTTTAACCAGTTTATTGTAAAGATGCTTAATTAGGCAGTCACAGCCCAAATAGCAGCAAGAAATGCTTCACAACACTGCATGATCCAAGGCATTTCAATTCTGAAATATTGTCCTACATGATAAACTCTTTAGCAGCCCTTGCCCAAAACTTGTATTGCAAATTGTTGAAGTTTGTAATAGATCACAGCTTCCACTAAAGCCAGAGCACAGCCAAGCCTCAGAAAGGTGTTGGCCCAACTCTGCAGCTGCTTTCCAAACCATCCATCTTCACCTCCTGCTTTGTGCTGCAAACAGAGCTTTGAAACTTCTATTCCAAACCATTCTCAAAGGGCCCTCTTATTCTGAGGAACTAAAAAAGGAGTCTAAACAGTCTTCTTATATGGTGGGAAGAATGGATGCTCCTCTGTGAGCCAGGGGACAGAAAACAGCTCCTCTGAGAGCAGCAACACCCCAAGAAAGGCTCGTGAGTGCACAAGGAGAGGGCAGAATAGAAAGGGCAGCATAAGAGGAATTCAGTGGCATGAGGAATGATAATTAGCATACAAGAAAAACCTGGCACAGGAGAGAGAACAGCACCAGCCCAGAATTTGTGAACCCCTCTCTTAAAAAGTGGGACAGTTGTTCTGGGCTGCATACAGACCTGTTATGTCCCACACAAATGGGGCAGTGGCGAGGGATGCTGAGAGCTGCTTGGTCCCTTCCTGCTGTGCCAGCAGCTTCCCAGCCTGCTCTGGGCACAGTGAAATGCAGTGCCCCAGGGTCTCTAGGGCCAGGACAAGCCAGATGAACCCCATTTTCTGGTGACACCCCATGAATCCTTGCCCTGCACACATACAGCCCATTCATCTCCGGCCGATCCCGGATAAACACTGCGTGGTGTGTGTGGTGCACTGCAGCACTTCAAGGACGCTGGAATGCACTTTATCAGCACTTTTAAACACTGCAGCTTTATGAGGGGAGCCTGAAAATGTATTTACCATTCCAGACTGTGCACAGATGTGCTTTTAATATAACATCCTGATGGGGTTTCTTCTCTTCTCATGACCCCTTGCTGTCCAGGCAAGGGCGCTTGCCTTTCCCTGTGCCACCAGATGCTCCAGGAATTCTTGCTGGAGCATCAACCACCAGAGACTTCCATGACTTGAGGCAGGTCCTTCACACCTTCTGATGATGTTCTTCTGTGTCTGCAGTGAGGTTTGCTTCATGAGGTAGCTCTGTAACCACCCTTAGCTGCCACACAGATGTTTCCTGACCCAGTGTCTCACCAGTGTTTACATCTCTCCAAGGAGATTCCTCCCGTGCACCAACTGCGTGTGCAGAGCTGCTGATTGCTCAGTGTGTGGCATAGCAGGTCATGCAGATTGCTGAGTGTCACAGACATCTTTTATGAAAAATCCTTTCCTTAGGATTTTTCCTCCTGAGAAGCTGAGAGTCCTCAGGAACAAAATGTGAACATTGATTATCTGCTGCTGTGGAATGCAACAGGTGCATCTGTGATTGGTCTCATAGAGCTGTTTCTAATTAATGGCCAATCACAATCAGCTGACTCGGACTCTCTGTCCAAGACACAAGCTTTTGTTGTCATTCCTTCTTATTCTATTCTTAGCTAACCTTCTGATGAAATCCTTTCTTCTATTCTTTTAATATAGTTTTAATGTAATATATATAATAAAATAATAAATCAGCCTTCTGAAACATGGAGTCAGATCCTCATCTCTTCCCTCAACCTGAGACCCCTGTGAACATGGTCACAGCTGAGAACAGACAGATGATCAGGGGCTCCTCCTAGGAGGCTGGAAACTTGTGGAAATACCTCCTGTGTTCCTGAAATTAGAGCCCTCAGGATGGCTTTCCTGATCTCAGGAGAGTGTTTGGCTACCAGCCTCAGACCTGAAAGTGAAAGATGAACAATGGAAAATTCACCTTGGCTCCACTGGCTGTAGCGGGCCAAGGAAAAGGAAGGCTTTGGAACTGAAGGAGCAAAAGTAAAGACTATAAAGGGCAAGAAAACAGGGGGAAGCAGGAAGGAAGAAAAACCTGCAGAACAGCCTTCCCTTGGGAAAAGCAAGAAGCACTTAAAGCTATTTTCTCTAATTGGATCTGCTGCTTTTACAGCTCCATTCACAGAAGCCATTTCCCCGCTATCTCCTTCTATATCTGTGTCATCTTCCTTCAATATTTACTATTTATGCAGAGCCTCCCAGGTGCTACACCAGGTGAGCTGCCAGGCCCAGCTAAGATCCCTCTCTGGTGCCAGCTCTCTGTGTCTCACAGAAAGCTGCTCACAGGCAAGTGGTTGTTACCAACCAGTGTCACTCTAGGACACAAAATAAAATGAAATGGACACTGGAATCTCCAAGGTAAAAAAAGGGCAGTTTAATTTCTGACTCCAACATTTATAGATTTCCAAAAGTGACAGTGGATTGAAGGATGACAGTGCCACCTCTCCAATGACACTGGACAAACCAACAGTCCATCAAATTTCTCCTCTTCCAGAAAAAAATGCAAAAAATTAATTATTTAAATGAAATCCATGAGAAAGTTCATTACAAGAATGTAAACATCAAAAGTCTTAGAAGAACTCAAAAGAACAGAGTGACAAACCAGGACCTTCTGTAACACACAAAGGCATCACCTTGTCCAGAAGCTGGCATCTTATGATGAACTGAGGGGTTACCCCCTCCATTTCTGGAGCAGGGCTCACACATGTCCCCATGGGTATTGGAGTTGGTGTCCCCAGAGCTCAGCACCAGCCTGAGCTGGACAAAGCCCACTGTGACCATATAAAAAATAAACTCATGGACTGGCTCGGCAGGATCATTATTTGCTCCCTTGTGAGGATCCACCTGTACACTATTTAACCCCTGGAGCTGGGGCCAGCTCCCGTTTGTGTCAAGGGAAGATTTTCCATTTACTTTAACAGACTTGGAACAGGCCCAAGCAGAGCTGTATAATCAGCAATGGTTTTATGAAACAAGAGAAATAGTCTTCACCTTGATTCCCTCCCACTCCTCTGCACCAGCTGTAGACCAGAATCTTCCACTTCTGCTTTGGAGACTGAGTTTTCTCCCAAGGAGCTGGGTGTTTGTTCCAAACCAACCAATCCAAGTGGCATTTTCAATGGGGGCTGAGATTTATCCCTTGCCAGGGATAACAGCTTCAGATGATGAGCTGGACTATGCCTGACTCAAACCTTCCAACTCATTTTCTGAAGAACACCGTGTTGATTTTACATCCCTCTTAGTTTCTAAACTGGGAACTTCATACCTCTTGTTTATATTTTCCTTTGAAAACATTTCTTATCTTGGAGCTGTAGCAGGAGCCCAGACAAATACACAAGTTGAAAAGAAAACAGAAATGTTTTGTGCCAAGGAGGGATGGATGTAAGTGAACCTGGCTCTAATATCCATGGAAACAAAACACGTGTTGTATGAAAATGATTCACTCTGTTTTGAAGACTTTTCTGGAAGGCAATAACTTACTGCCTTGGAGGCAGCACAGCAAAACAGCACAGCCAGAGAGTCAGGAGAGATGTGTCAGAGCAGGAGTACAACTTGGAATCATAGAATTGTTTGGATTGAAAATGACCTTCAAGACTATCTTTTCCCAAGCCCCTGCCATGGGCAGGGACCCCTTCCACCAGACCAGGTTACTCCAAGCCCCATCCAACCTGGCCTTGAACATTTTGAGGCATCCATGTGTCAGAGATCAAAGCCTGCAAGCTTTGGACAAAAGAGAATATACAAAAGAGAAGTTAGAACATGCCCAGCTCACTTTCTGCAGGTTTGACCTGCAGCATCAATCAGCCCCTGTCCCCCAGAACTTCCTCCCCCTTACATGTGCATGTGTGGGATCTCCCTGGCTCTCCGATTTCTCACACTAAACCCTCACCAAACAAACAAGCAAGAACCACACACACCCCTCCCAGCACACTGTAAAATACCTGACACACAGTGATAGCATTTAATCCCCCTGGCAGGGCATCACAGGGGCTTCCAAACACTCTGCACCACCACAGCCTTACTCTGAAATTATTGATCAGGGGCTGATTTATAGAGTCCTTTACAAGCTAATAATGCCCTGGAGGTCTCACATCCTCCAGGCTTGACAGATTCCATGTTCCCCAGGCTGGGATCCTGACTCCTGGAGGAGATTTGCAGCCTGGAGCCATGCTGTCTGCCTGGCCCTGTGCAATGAGCACCATTTGGGCAAGGGCTGGGCTGGGTCATGGTGCTCCTGTCCAGCAAGAAATGGGCTCCAACATGGCTCATCCCCTCTCATGGCACTGGCAGTAAAGTGTTCTCCACCAGACATAAATCAGAGATGTGCTTGCATCCAACAAAGCCCCAGAATTAAGCAGATGCTGGCAAAGCTTTCTGGTGAAGTGTTTCCAAGCTGTGGTAGTCAGCTCTGGGCAGCAGCCACCCCTTTGGAAATTAGTGGCAACTTTAGGAATTTTATAGTTGTTACAAAATTCCTCAGGGAATGCATCTCAGGGATCCCAGCCCAGGAGGAAACTCTTCTCTCCATCACCCCTGAGTGCCTCTGTGTGATCTTCCCTTCAAATCCCCTGGGAGGTGCAGATAAAGCCAAGCCCAAGAAAAAGCACAATTTGTTTATCATAGCAGCCAGTTCACAGCAGAGATTAACAGATGGGAAGCACTGTAGAATAAAAATGTTGTGGTTGGGTGACAAGCTGGTAGCTTTTCTCCTGATGACCTAAAATATAGGTATGTTTATGACATTAGAGTGAATACCCTGGGATTTGGGGCTTATAAAATAACAATCAGCTACAAATTGCATGGTAGCTGTAAGATTTAAAATCCAGAGATGCAGCTAAGAGCTTCATTAGGGGGATTCAGAGTGGATGTATTTGCATGAACCTATATAGAAATGTAAAACAAACAGAGTGTGGAAGGTGAGAAACCTTTTCTACAATTGCATTCTTTACTGACCATAACAGGGAAAAGCCATAGGGGGAAAGGTAAAAGCTTTTGTTTTGGAAAATGACTGCCAGCTTAGGAGAGATGTAACTGGCAGGCATCACTTAAGAGCTAAATGTATTGAAAGAACCTCCTGTTTCTAAATCTTAAAAAAAAAAAAACAGAAAGAAAGAAAAGAGGAAGAAAAGAGACAGTCACGAGAGTGGCATTATATTTTTTCACTCTCATTTTTTTTCTTTTTTTTTTTAGGATGAGCTTTTTCTAGGCAACAATGAGAAGAGACCAAGTCCTTCCTTTCCTTTCAGCATCAAGAAAATTCTGCAGAGGGGAATGGACAGCCAACAGTGCCCAGGGCAGTTACTGCCTGAGCACAGGGCAGTGTCCAGAGTTGCTGGACTTGATTCAAGGAGCAGCAAACACCACTGCATGAAACAGCACAAGACAAGCAGATGCAAACCTGGATGTGTTTTGGCACAGGTGTGGGCACCTGAGCTCAGCTGTGGCTCAAGAACCAGCAAAGATTTTTGGTCTGTACAAGGTCTGTGGGACATACCAGACCCATGGGACATACCCAGCCCACAACATGGGTACATCCCATGGTCACATCCATGATTTTTTTGGCTCTTTCACACTGCCAGAGTATCCAAAAGGAGGTGAGGGTGCAAGTGCACCTTCCCCAGCTGCTGGGCTGGTGCCAGCAGGGTGTGAAAGGAGTTTGTCTGGGTTACCTGCCCATGTGAGACACAACCCTCACTCCTGCCACCTGCCCAGCCCAGGCTGCCAAACAAATCACTGACACCAGGCACTCCAGAGGCTTTGCAGTCCCACCCCCACACACGCTCTGTGCTTTTGTTACCAGCAGCAGCATTTCCCATTAATGGCAGGAACCAGATGGCCCCAACATGAAGCCAGAGCATGGCAACTTCTGTTCTTCCCATTTTCTAAACTTTCCCTTGAACCCATTATTCATACAGGTCATTCTCTTGCAGGGTTAAATGAAAACCACAGCATGTTTCGTACCTGCCAGAAAAAATTAGAGCTTTCATTGCACAGCATTCAGACACCCTTCCCTTTCTCCATGGGAAGTCACAAAATTATCACCAAACTGCTTGAGCGTGACAGCAGAGAGGATTTGGAAGTGACATTTAGGAGCAGGAGAGTTAAATATGTTTACTGCAAGCTCATTCAAATGAGAAAAAGTGAGATAGTTTAAGATGCTGAGTAGAAAGTGCTGGTTTAACACTCCAGTCAGCAGGTGAGGTGACATTTTCTAGGAGACTGGAAAATGCTTTGAGCCAACATCATAGCACACCAGAGGAGGTTGAGTCCAGGAGATTTAGGGTCTTTGGAAAGACTGGATGACTCAAATGTCTTCTGTCCTGTTTGACAGCCAGAGGGCATTGAAGACCAACATTTTATAAAGCTGGGAGACCTTGGGAATGCAAAAAACATTCCACCAGATGAAAGAACTTTTCATTTTGTACACTTCTTGAGTGTACAGAGGCTTCTCCAAACTCACAGCTCTGCCACTGGTCTCCTCCAAACCCAGTTTCTAATAAAGTGTCTTCCTTCTAATACCAAATTGGGCTCAGTCCACTTTCTGCTACCACAGGTAGCCTTTCTCCAGGTCTCAAGCTCTAGGAATGTCAGTCCCATGCTCTCATTTTGGAACTCCTTGCCAAGTGCTTAAGGGCAGTGTCCCAGCATTCACCATCATGATCCATGAGCAGAAGAAGTTTTTAGGACCCAAGCTTCTTTGCCATCCATATTTACATGAAAATCAGTCCTGAAATAAAAATCTGCAATATCCTGGTCCTATCTTCTGCTTTCTGGGCAACACTCACCCTTGCTGCAGATCCTCAGAGAGATGCTCTTGGCCACCTTCCTGTTGCCCACCTCTTCTCTGTGAGTTCTAAGTATTGAGGTTATTTTCATCCAAAGATCTCAAATTCATGGAGGCCTAAGAAGCCAAAATAGGTAATTTGCTGTTTATTGTCAAAATTGAGGAAAGGAGCTGGAGATGATGCTCCCAGAATTCCCAGAAGCCGGAGTTTGCTGGAGGCCTTGTCAGCTCTGAGGTCCTCCTGCAACACAGCACAAAAGCTATTTGCTCATGGGGTCTATTATCAGGAGTTTCATGAAGAATTTAATTAGAGTCCTTAAACTAATGACTGGGAATAGCTAAGTGTGAGATGATCAAGAGAAAGTGATAGGTTATTTGTCTTCCTGCAGAGACTGCTCTGTTCCTTCTCTTGGTAATTGGAATTAGTGGACTGGAATTAGTGCTGCCTGCAAAAGCATTTCCACCAAAGCAGGGTATCATTGTTACTTCCAAGCAGGCTAAATTTTTCAAGACTTGAAGTTCAGGCCAGTATAGACACAAGAGGCCTGTTGCAATATTCAGGGAATGACAACAGTATGTTGGGTGTTTTGTCTAATATTGTCTACCTAGACCCTGGAAATGTAGCTGAAAGCCAGCAAGAATTAAACCTTAGAGTCCAGTTTTGTTTTGCCAGCTTTCCAGGAAACACTTACTTTTGATTTCATGGTTCTAAACTCAATCTTTCTTCAGTGTATAGTTCACTCTAAAATGAGGTTAAAAGGTTCCTACGCCATTAAAAAGTTATTTGGGGGAACAAGAGAAATAGAAGACAGATTTTTATTTTTTTAGTGGATATGAACACTTCAAAAGCTGAATAATCTTCTTAAAGGACCTGACTGCATCCTGGTGCCCTATTTTCTCATGGGAGCAGAATTTGATTTCTGAGCTCTGCTGTATCAGTGCAAGAACATCTCAGAGGGGAGGGAAAGGCAGCACTGGGGTCAGTGGCTGAGCCTGGTCCTTCTCCCAGTTACCCCAGCACCATGAATGCTGGGATGAACATTCCTTTTACCCAGGGGGATACAGGACAGGAAATACCACTGTGGGAACAAATTCCAGCTGTGCCATGACACGTGTAAAGCACTGAGTATGTCAGTGAACATCAGAGCTCAGTATTTCCTTTTATCTCAGAAAGGAGAGGGACTCAGGCCCTGCAAGCTTCACCTTCTTCAGTCATCACTTGCATCTTCAGTTATCTCCAGGGACACACTGGAACTGAAATCTGTCCTCTGAGGCCACACAGTGCTGCACAGCAGGGAGACCTGCCCAACACCAGGGATTTCCACCAGGCTAAGGGACACTGGGAAAATTATGGACTAATAACTATGGTTTTCCACCCTAGCAGCCTGTGCTTCCATCTCAGACCATACAGACCACAGAGTGTGGAAAGAAAAGCAAAAACCCACCTTGTCATTAAGCTTATGATAAGCTGAGCCTGTGTTTCTCTAGCTCTAAAGTGGAGATGGTGAAGTCTCTGAGGGCATTTTAGCCAGAACAGGGGTACCAGCCATTTCCTACAGCCTGACCTTGAAACTGCTTCACAGACTGGCTTGCAACCCTACAGCTGAACAATTCTTTGACTACCAGCTCCCAACAGGACTTCTGGGATCTGGATTTTATCCAGAGTGTATCTGTGACCGTGTTCACAGGGGTCTCAGGTTGAGGGAAGAGATGAGGATCTGACTCCATGTTTCAGAAGGCTGATTTATTATTTTATGATATATATTACATTAAAACTACACTAAAAGGATAGAAGAAAGGATTTCATCAGAAGGCTAGCAAGGAATAGAAATAGAAAGAATGATAACAAAGGCTTGTGTCTCAGACAGAGAGTCTGAGCTAGCTGACTGTGATTGACCATTAATTAGAAACAACCAACATGGGCCAATCCCAGATCCACCTGTTGCATTCCACAGCAGCAGATAATCATTGTTTACATTTTGTTCCTGAGGCCTCTCAGCTTCTCAGGAGGAAAAATCCTAAGGAAAGGATTTTTCATAAAAGATATCTGTGGCATGTATCAATACCCCCACCACCTCCACAGCCCAGGGTGTGCTCAGCCTTGACTCTGAAGTGATACAAGCAGTGACCCCTGCCCTGGCCAGGCCGCTGGTGCCCAAGCTGGCTGAGGGAGCCAGGGGAGACAAGGACACCCATGGCAGAACTTGACCCTGGAAGATCCCACAGGCTGGTTTCCTTCCTGGAGCAATGATCTTTCTTCTCCATCTCAGCCCTTCACATGCTGGTGCCTGGAGCAGAGCACAGGCAGAAGTCCTACCATCACAGTCTTGGGATGCCTCAGCACAGAGAAGGATGCAGACACCAGCTAAACAGAGGAATGGATTTCACACAATTTCATTGTGGAGATGAGGAGCTAAGAGCAAATCAAGGAGCTGCTGTGTGAGACGTTACCATGCAACAGCAGTTTACCTGCTCTTGGTTCCCCACGGATAGCAGTGAAGAGAATTACTCTTCTGTCACAAGCTGAAGATATCACACTGAGACTTACTGGAGTTCTTGAGGAGAAGAGGGTTTTCAGTAGCCTCTCCTGGAATAAATTGTCAGGTAAAGCAATGAACCTGAAACAGCAGCTTTAGAATTCCAACACAATTCTAATTGAATGGAGAGAAGTGTTTTAAAGAGTGGAGGCAATTATCCATTTGACCCAGCTACCAAGAAAAGATGTGAATCTCTTGAGTCTTCAAGTGGAGATTTTTTCTGGTGGTAGACAATGGCCAAACACTGGTTCCCAACATGACCCCAGTCACCAGTGGGTCACAATCCCCACCAGGCCAATATTTAATCCAGAGGGTCCCTTTGTCTCTTACACAAAATAAAGAGGTGACACACGTCCAGGAAGGCAAATCTGTGCCCTGACCACCTGGTGGAAGCACAGAATGACAGAATAATTGAGGCTGTAGGGGGCTTCTGGAGATCACTCCTTGTTCAGGACAAAGCCAGTTTAGATCAGGCTGCAAAGGGCGTTTTTCCTAGCAGAATTTTTATGATTTCCAAGGCCTGAAATTCATACCTGTGTCATTGTTTGATCACTCTCGCAGTGCAAAAAATACCCCTAAGACCAAATCAGACTTTTTGCTGGATCTTCCATCCAGAGCTACACATTGCTCTTGGAGATAGGCTCAGCTGAGGAGCATCAGCATGGTCAGGTTTGAGCTCTGGTGAGGTGAGAGAAAGGTCCTGCAGGACTCTGTGTCTCCTCCAGGGCTCCCTGTCCCTTTCTGCTGATCCCAGCAAGCTGTTGTGTGGTCTGTGCAGGGAGGTTGCAGTCTGCCAACACTTTGCTCTTTTCAGCTGGTTTAATTATTCCCTCATAATGACTCTTCCCCTCTGTCTATGAAGAACAGATGATCGACACGGATCGCACGGCGTTCCAAAGGCTGCTGTGTACGTCCAGGGAGCTTTCCAGCCACCTAACCCCACCTCCCCCCAGATCTGTGGGGGCTGAGCTGCTCCAGAGTCCTGACTCCAACAATGACACTGAGCTAAATGCTTTCCATGTTGGGGCACGAGTAACAATAGTCAATATTTTGGTGAGGCTGAATTACAGGCAGCAGTTGCAACAGCTGCCTTCAGTTTTGGCTCCAACACCCAGCTCCCCAGTGAGGTACAACACACCATTTGATGAATTCCACACTCTGTTCTTCAGTTACAGTTTATTAAAAGATGGATTAAAACATTGGCACAACAGTGGCCGCAGGAATATTTTTCCAGCAACATCATCCCAGAAGGCTTTGGAGACGCAGAATTGTGTCTAAATTGGGACACCATTCATACATGGTTTGAACTGGTGTTCAGGAAGACAATGCTCACTGTTAAAGGAATATTTTGTTATAAAAGAAAATAAATCTCTGTCCTCTGTAGGCTCAATATTGACATATGCCATTACAGATATGGTAAAGTCTGAGAAGAATCTTTTGAGCTTTGAAATCAAAGAATAGAGGCCAGTAAGACTGGGAAAACAGCATCTGGTGGACATCATGTGAGAGCAGCAAGGGCTGCAAGGAGTTCAACAAGTTAGTCTTCCCATTGTGCTGCCTGCATGCAGAATTAGGGGAAGTGGGGCAGGCATTAAGTGGCCCTTCCAGAAAGCACACATTACCTGTCCCACACAGATGAACCCTGTATCCCATTTTATATCCCTCCTGCTCATGGCTTTTACAGAAAAAGTGAGACTCAGTGAATATAATACTGGCTTTAACATCATGGAAAAACCATCATGAGCAACTGAGTTAATTCCATGGAGTGTCATGACAAGTTATAATTCAGGAGGAGACAGGGAAATGGTGGGAGCTGAAGTCAACAGAAGCCAAGAGGCAGCAACCAGCTCTCATTTTGAGCTGAAATTCTCCTTGTTCACCCCCTCACTTTTCCTGCTGAGCATGCAAAACGCTTCAGGAGATCTTAGCCAAACCACTTGGTGTAAGTGAAGACACAGGGCAGAGGCTGAGCTTTCAGAGCTGTGGGTTTGATCTCTGCTGCACTGGGGAAGCCCAAGTTCAGCTGTTTATTTGTGTGCCAAGCCAATAATCTGGACACTGTCAAAGGAGTGAGAGCAATCCCTCCCCTTCATCTCACACTTCCCAGCAGCTGAGATGCTCCATCCTTTGGACCACTCCAGCTGAGGGATGGGGAGAGCATTCCTGCACACAGCATCAGCCACCCTGGGCATCAACATTCACTTTTTATAAACTGCATATCTCCACTGCCATTCAGCCAGGCACAGAGACTGAAGGGTTAAACATCAATCCAGATATGTGCCAGATCTCCAATTAACTAGCCAGTGTGAAAAGGAACTTGAGCTTTCACATGGATTTAAAATATTCCCTGTGCAGCTCATCCACGACGTGGCCACAGGACTGTGTGGAGCCACTGAAACGTGCTGGCCATTGTCCTGTGGCCAGACCTCCTGGAGCACGTTTGCTGTTCTCTTTTTTCCTTGGTACAACTCCCAGCTTTGCCCTGAGAAGAAGAAAAAGCGTCTGAAAAAGAACATTTCATGGAGTTGGGCTGCAATGTTTGAAAGCTGTGGGGTGGCTGCTTGCATGGGCTGTGGGCATTAATGAGGTGACAGTGGCAGTGACAGGGTTGGTAATGCACTGGATGTGCTCCAGGGTTGGGCAGAGGAAGGGCAGACTTCTTTTAGATGCTGTTTTTTGGGGGGACTTACAGCTTTATTCACAATCTCCTGAGGGAGAGCCTTCACCAGCCTGCCCCCTCAACTATCACAGACATCTTTCATGAAAAATCCTTTCCTTAGGATTTTTCCTCCTGAGAAGCTGAGAGGCCTCAGGAACAAAATGTAAACAATGGTTATCTGCTGCTGTGGAATGCAACAGGTGCATCTGTGATTGGCCCATGTTGGTTGTTTCTAATTAATGGCCAATCACAGTCAGCTGACTCAGACTCTCTGAGCCACAAGCCTTTGTTATCATTCTTTCTCTTTCTATTCCTTGCTAGCCTTCTGATGAAATCCTTTCTTCTATTCTTTTAGTGTAGTTTTAATGTAATATATATCATAAAATAATAAATCAAGCCTTCTGAAACATGGAGTCAGATCCTCGTCTCTTCCCTCATCCTCAGACCCCTGTGAACACGGTCACATTCCACCCTGAAATGAGGAGCGAAGGCTTCAGCCTGGCTCCTCCTGCCCTCCCCCATTGTACTTTCCATTTTCATCAGTAACACACACAGACATGTGCTAACACCCTGCTCTTTGGGGAGCTGGCCTGGATTTTCCAAAGTCTGTCCTCACACCACAGCATGTCAGAAACCACTGGCAGATGTGGGGAGGAGTGGGAGGGAAGGGAAAATTATTTTGGATTTCATCTGCCTTTGTGCTTTTGTATTTGTTATAAGGATGTACAACCTGGGTTCAGTCCCATTGACATACCACTTAAAGTGAGATTAAAAATATTTTATTTATTTTTAACAGCATTTGGTTCCACAAAGGCTCCTAACCCAGTCTAATAGCCCTGCTCCTGCATTGCTTTGGAAATCAGCTGGGACACAGGAGATCTTTGTTCTGAGGCTGTGCTTTGTCCCAAAGCTGGGCTGAAAAAACACACCATCTTCAAAGTGAGTAAATATTTTCTTGGAATGGGTACCACGGGAGCCCTTTCAGCATTCCCTCCCCAAACCAGACAGATGTGCATCCAGCTGCTTCAGTAGCTCACTACCAACCTCACAACAAGGCAGATTTCTGGCAGCTGCTGCTGAATGCTGAATACAAGGCACCTTGAATACAGCCTAGAGATAGGGGAGCAGCACTCACATCCAAGAGACTGATCCCACCCTAAACAAGCCAGCCAGGCATCAGAACCATCCCAGCTCCTGCCAAATAGGCTCTGTGTGCTGAAACCAAAATCTGCTGCAGCCCAGGCCCTTCCCTGGGAGCAGCACGAGGGCACAGACATTCCTCCCACCTGGAGCAGCTCCTCTTCCCCACAGATGCACCCAGCCCAGACTTCCAGATGTGTCAGGCACAGCTTGATCATGTGGACTTCCTGTGATGGGAACAAGGGCTTTTCATTTACTCTTTGAGGAGAGGAGTAATTTGCTTTGCAATGCAGCTTTGGCTACATCAGGCCACACATGCAGAAGCTTGGGGTTTGCATTAGCATAACTCCACTGGCTTTTGCCAGACCAAAACAGATGTCCCCCATGTCTGTGGCAGGTTGAGTGCAAGTCAAGCCCCCAGAATAGCACAGATCTTTAGCAGTCAGAAGGACAAACGTTAATTCTTCCAGTCCATTTACCATGTGTTCTATTTTGGTGTGCAGCATCCTTCAGTAGAGAGGAAAAAATGTTATATGCTGACATAGGCATTCATTAAAAATATTTCAAGTCTGTCAGTCAATTCCCTTTCATCTCATCACTTAAAGGAGCCTTCATCTGTACTTAAGGGGACCTCACTCAGAGCCTGATGTGAGGGTGGGACAGGCAGTGAGAAAACACCTGCAAGTGTCCACCTGAAATTAATACAATCCCTTCATGGAGGCTGCAGCATTTGCCATGGAAAGGTGCAATTGTTGAGAACCAACACAGCCTTTCCAAAAAGGAGGAACCTCCAATAACAAACAGTTCCAACCCAGAATGTGCCAGGTGGGATTTTGTCCTAGGTGCAGGATGTTGCTATAGGACATGAAAGAACACAAGTGCACGCTGCTGTTCTCAAGGTGAAGAAAAAAGGAAGTTTATTTTCTGACTTCGACATTTATAGTTTTCTAAGAGTGACAGTGGATTGGAGGGTGACAGTGCTACCTCTCCAATGACACTGGACAAACCAACAGTCCATCAGCTTTCTCTTCTTCTATAAAGGAATGCAAAACAATGAGTTATTTACAGAAAGTGTGTGAGAAAGTTCACTACAAGAATGCCAACATCAGAAGGCTCAGAAAATCTTAAAAAATCAGGGTGACAGCAGAGTACAGTTGCTATTGCACTGTCTGCATGTTCCTCATGGCACAGCTGTAAATACCTGCCCAGAGAAGCTGTGGATGGAAGTGTTCAAGGACAGGACAGGGCTTGGAGCAGCCTGGTCTTGTGGAAGGTGTCCCTGCCCATGGCAAGGGGTTGGAAGCAGATGATCTTTGAGGTTCTTTGCACCCCAAGCCATTCTGTCAGTCAGTGATAGCTCAGGAGACCAGAGGCTTGTCCCACCATGTGTTCTATTGTCCCTACACAGGCAGAGTGACATTTCTCTAGGTTGAAAGCTTTAGAGGGGTGTTTCTCCATTTCAGTTCCCTCTAAATTATCCACATGGGAGACCTGACCTCTGCAGGAATTTGCTCTCATATCAGAAAGCCCATTAAGGCATTCCAGCCTTCCAAAAGCCATCTCTGCCCCTGTATCTGCAGCTCCCAGTGCTGAGTGCACTGCCAAGCAATGCAGCAGGAAAATCAAACCCTGACACTCACATCAAGGAAAGGTGAAGTCTCCAGAAACACAGACATCCCAAATCAATGGCAGCAGACCCCTGTTATGCACAGAAGATTTCCTCCAGGCAGGCAACGAGTGAAAGATGGACATTTTCATTTCACAGCTCTATTCATCCCCAGCCCTAAGCCTCAGCTTCTCAAATCACTGCACAGCAGTGGAGCAGAGCCCAGAAGCATCCCCTGAGCTGGAAGCAATAACAGGAATGATGCATCCCTTTACATTGACCTAAATCTCAGATCCTCACAGCCTGTGCTTGCTGCACACCAGGGGAATGAGCATGGGCAGCTGCCACAGCTTGGCTGTGGCTCAGGAAATCCCATTTTTTTTCCTCATGGGCCATTCACAGGCACAGTTTCCAAACTCATTGACTTTGCTGTACAAAGTCAAAGGAACCAGCCATGATCCAGCAGGTGTTGTCACCAGTGTCCTGCCTCCTACTGAAACAGCTGGTGCAGAGAACAGCTTAGACATTTAAGATTAGTTGGATAATGAATGATTAATAAATAGCTCACCTAATAAAGAAGATTATTCTTCACTTAGCAGCTGTTATCTGACCTCCCAAAAAGCTTGGTGATTTATAGCTTGTGTACCACTAAGTCAAATAAGTCCTCTCTCTCACATTTTATTGTTTCTATTTTAACCTCTCTCAGCACTGGCCTCAGGGATGGTGCCTGGCACCATGGGCAGATATTCCCTTGCACCTGCAGTGATGCAGGAGGGTCACTGAGGCAGGACAGATCCCTGTGTGAGGCCAGGAGAGGTGCACACCACTCAGGAATGTCACTGTGGACAATCTACAGCCTCACAACGAGTTTCTCTCTCCCACCATCCTCCTGAGCCCACCAGAGCTCTCTCCCACTCTCTAGGAGCAAGAAAACCTCAGTCTCCAGCAAGACAGTGGGCATTTCCCTGGCATTGCTAATTGTGACTTTCTCTATTGGTGTTTCTGACCACTCACAGTCCCAGATCTGTAAGATAAAACCCCCATTCCAAGCCTGGGACACCCTGGGCTGTTTGCTGCACTGCCAAGGACTGGGACCAGGACAAACACACCACAAGAGGCCAAAGACCCCCTCCATCTTAGCTTTTTCACTTCTCTGAGCCATCTGCCTGCCTTGGGAGCAGCAACCATCATCCTGGGAGAAGAGCTGCTTCTCATTTGGGGGTCTTGTGCCTTCCCTCAAAAGGGTTTTTCTCACCAGACAGGAGGTGGCACACAAAACTGGGTAATGCTGAACTTTTCTTTCTCTGGCCACAGGAGAGGATGTAAGTGAGCAGGAGCCCTGCACTGAGCCTTCCACAGGCCCACCCTGGCTGCAGCCAGGGCAGGGAGGGATCTGGGCTGTAATGAGCATCTCCCAGTGAGATAAGGTACATCCATGCCACAGCTCTCCAGCTGAATAGCTGTAAATACAATCAGGGCTGGAATTCAGCCAAGGCCACGTTCAGCTGACAACAATTTACAATTAGGCACGAGGCATGGTTTTGTTTTAAGCTGTGAGACTGCCTCCCCAGGGCTGCAGGGGATTTTCCATCAGTGGCATTATTTAAACCCTCAGATGTCACACAAGACCAGAGAAATGACGTTGGGTTACTCAATCCCTTTCTGGCTGTGTGAGCCACTGCCTCAGGCACTACAGGACCATGTAAAGGACCATGTTTTCTGAGAGTACCTTTCTAGTCCATGTAACTAAACACCAGAAGAGCATTGACAGCAAATGGTGTAAGCAATTCATCAAGCCCCTGGCTTGCCAAGAGCTTTTGGCTGTGGCACAGCCACATCTCAGTGCAGTCCTAATGCTGCCATGGTGGCTTTGGGCTCATCTGGGCTTTTGACCCCAGCCTGGTGGGATTTCTGCATAGAAGAGAGCTTTGCACACCCGGAGCAACAGAGCCAGGCTGGTCCAGTGGCCTTTCCTTGAGGGATCAGTGGCCTTTCCTTGAGGGATCAGTGGCCTTTCCTTGAGGGATCTGGTTCTAATGGCAGGAGGAGAAAGAAGCCCCCACTGCTATGGGTGAGGGATGGGGCAGCACTAACAGGTCACAGGGATGGACCAGACACTGTCCCAGAGCTGCAGATTAGGGTTTACATCAAGGGGAGAAGAGGGAGGAGCAGGGTAATCCACCCAGCCCTGCTGGATCCAAAGCTTTTGTGTTTGCCTCCACTGAGTTATTCATTTTGGTTTGTAATCACAAGTGAGTCTAATCAAAAAACCCCAAACAAATAATCACCTGTTTGCTTCTGCAAATCCCACACCCCCTCTGGAAACATGCACACAAGTGGTTACTCCAGCCACCAACATCTGCTTGAACCACTGAGCCCCTCAACCCTGCAAATCTCCCAGCACTGCTTCACTCCAGAGCTGTGTTCCAGGCACAGCCCCTCCATCACCAGACTGGCATTTCAAACTGGGACCAAGGCACACAGGGAGGGTGTTCTGGGCATGTTCTCATCTCCCCTTCCTCAGCAAGGACCTGAGCCAGCAATGCTGGAGGAGGCAGAGGCCCCAGCTTGGCCCTGGTCCCAGCTGAAGACATGATGTAGTGAGCGCACATCTACCTAAAAGAGGTCACTCAAGTGCCTCTTAATATTTAGAAGTTGTTTCTCTTTTCAGCCCAGGGTCTCTGGGGTGCTCCTGGCTCGCAGCACAGCACACCACATTCACATTTTTTTAGATGTGTATAAATGTTAAAAATAACCTGCCAGGTTTCTCTCAAACAGGGATGAGATAAGGGTTCTGAATAGCCCATTGCAACTACAGATCAACTTGCTGGGATCCTCAGGGAAGAAGGGAAGGGTAGGGAAAGATGGAAAGGTATTTATAATGGAAAAAGTGATGAAATCAGCCATTTCCCTCCTGAGCACTTGGTGTATTGCTGCAAGATCTCACAAAAGAGCTGAAGAGCTGAGTAACAGGAACAAGTCCATAAAAGACTCAAGGAAATTCCCATCACTGCTGAGCAAGGGCTGCACAGAAGAGGCAGAGAATTACCAGGATTTGTATCTCAAGAGATGGGACCTGATTGATAAAAAGGAGGGGGAAAGAAGATGTTCCTGCTGCTTGAGATGCCATGAAAGGGAATTACAATGGTGGTTCTACCTGACCACCACTGCTGTGCATGCCAGAACTTTGGAAAGATGAGAGAGTGAATGAGGCAGACACAAAACTGTAATGGGAGTCAGAGAAAGACACAGTGGCCTCGAGAAGGTGGTGCCCAGGCTCCCCTCTCTGGGTCTGGGGGGCAGCTGGGGCCCTTGGCCTTGCACACACCTGGGGGACAGAGCTTGGTGACAGCCACTGCCAGACCCACCCTACTGAACCTGCGTTTTTGGGAGCCACATTTTGATGTATTCTCTGGATAACTGAGGAAGGGAATAGCTGTTGCCCCTCCTGCTACACAGGGATTTCTGGAAGTTAAAGGGGGTCCAGGAACTGGGTTTTCTGGTTAGACTGGGAATTGTTTTCTAGAGGAGCTCAGCTTCCACCATTTCCATGCCACTATTTGTCCAATAAATTTCATTGACAGCTGGATCAGGCTTTAAGATGCCAGGCAAAACCCTGAGTTCATTCCTGCATTGGAAGCCTGACTCTGGGATGATGTGATAACAGGGAGAAAGTGCAGGGCAATGCCAAAACCACTCACACAAGAAACAGGAAGAGTGAAGAGGGTACATTTCTGGGTATTGCCTCATGCTTTTATCAGCACAGCCTGCTCCAGACCCTCTTTGCTCCCTCTTGCAAGCCCCCTGAGCACAGGGCTGGTGGCCCAGGAGCACATCCAGGGGCAGCAGCAGCTCCTGTCAGTGTGATGGATCCAGCAAGGCAGCAACCCCAGCCAAGCTCAGGCTGCGACAGAAATTCTCAGAGCAGGGGCCACTGTGGGACTGTCCAAGCATTTCAGAAGAAGAAATAACCCCATGGACCCACTGCTGCAGAGCAGTCCAGTGCTTGTTTGTTTAATTGGGATTTATTCCTCTGCTGGCCAGGAGAAAGTTTAGAGGGTGTTTTCTTTGTATTGGCTGGGAAGATGAGAATTTGGGGAGGATTTAAAAAGAGAAAGGAAGTCTTGTGGTTTGGTTTGCTTAGGGATTTTTTTTCCTCCCCTTAGAATTTATTTTTCTTTGGTTTTGGTGAGATAAATCTCCCCTCATCCCCATCACAACGAGGAGAGGAGAGGAGAGGAGAGGAGAGGAGAGGAGAGGAGAGGAGAGGAGAGGAGAGGAGAGGAGAGGAGAGGAGAGGAGAGGAGAGGAGAGGAGAGGAGAGGAGAGGAGAGGAGAGGAGAGGAGAGGAGAGGAGAGGAGAGGAGAGGAGAGGAGAGGAGAGGAGAGGAGAGGAGAGGAGAGGAGAGGAGAGGAGAGGAGAGGAGAGGAGAGGAGAGGAGAGGAGAGGAGAGGAGAGGAGAGAGATTGTCTGTGCCAAAAAAGATTAGCACACTGACATGGGGACACACACAGACACACAGCTGCAGGATCTGGGCAGTTTTAGGCCAGGGAGCTCCTTGTGGTAGGTCCTGCTGATGAGGCCAAGCACTTTCTGCTTTGCTGTCCCCTGGGCACTGGAGGGACTGTCTGGGACACTTTTCTGCCCCCTCCCTGTTGATACAGGTGTAAAAGTGGGACTAGAGCTGTAGCTGATTTCTGTGTGGCAGAATCAGGGACAGTCACAGCATCAGCTCTCACTGGCTGCTCAAAAGCTGTGCCACCCTCTTTGCCCTCAGATCTATCAGTGGCAAAGGGGACAGAGGGGACCTTGCAGCTCAGCACGTTTCTATGGGCTGGTGGTGACCCACAGGGCCCTTTCTCCCTTTGGCCTATGACTTGTGTCTGTTCTTTTTTTTTCTCCCCAGTTTCTCAGTGCTTCCCTGGGCTCCCCAGGACTGTCCTGTGAGCAGTGCCAGCTCCCTTCTGACCTGTGAGCCTGCCCCTCACCAAGATGCCCACAAAGTTTTCCAAGATGCACCCAGTTTTCCAAGCATCCTCTTCCCTGTGCTAGGGACTGGGGGATCAAAGTCAGAGAAAGTCAAATGCATCAAGGCCTATGGAATTGGTTAAAATTTCTTCCCATCTTGGTCTCTCCCACTCCTGGATTTCTGACACTGCCTCTGCACTCACTTCTGTCTCAGCATGGACCAGACTCTGGGGCTGTTAGGCTCTTCTTCATCTCTTTGTGCTTTATTCTGCATTTCTTCCTGCCCCTTCAGCTGTCAGCTCTATCTCATGTCTCATGTTCTTCAGCCACAATTAATGCCAGAGTCCCTGATCTGCTGCAGTCCAGCTCCCAGACAAGTTTTCCAGTGGTATCCTCCCCACCACTTTGAACAGCCAGCTGCACTCTCCATTTTCCAGCTTTTCCCCCTTTGGCCTTTTGACTTGTATCTGTCCTTTTTTTCTCCTCCCCAGTTTCTCAGTGCTCCCCAGGACTGTCCTGTGAGCAGTGCCAGCTCCCTTCTGAGCCTGCCCCTCACCAAGATGCCCACAAAGAAGCCATGAATAAGGCCAGTCATGTGCTAAGACCTCGTTATTCCCTTGCACTCCTCACTCTGTCACCATCTGAGGGCTCTTGTCTTGGGCTGTGCTGGGGCTGCTTGCTGGCACACAAACATCCTTTCATTGAGAGCAGCCCATGACAGGGCCTCTTCAGCATGAGGGGAATTGTGCATAAATAGCTCACAATGCACCTCACCCTGTGATCACTGCAGGGACACAATTAATGAACAAGCCCATGGTACATAAAGGTGCATTCAGACTGTGAATATCACCAGCAGTTCAAAAAAATGGGTTATTTTGTGTTATCTCAGCACCAGAGGCTGGTGGGATTTGCTTTCTCAGCAGTGTTGTTGGTGGCCTTCCAAATATCCATCAGCCTGCTATGAAGCCCTAGGTTGCAATTACAAAGGAAAATTTGGATTCAGCAGTAATTTTTATGGATATAGAGCAATGAAAATTGGTTCAAAGAATCAGATGGCGAGAAAAAGATCAAGATACATCAACTGCTCCTCTTCCCATTTGTTTTCCCTGCCCTGTGGCCTTCTACAAGAGGAGGCAGAACAGACCCTCTTGCCTGAAAGAGCTGCCTGAGCCACCATGCACAACAAGGCTTATCAGAGTCAGCGTCAGTGCAAGCCCAAATTATTGCACATCGAAAAATATTTAACATTTTATTGTAGGGAGAGGGGTCAGCCTCCCATTGCTTGATGAACCCTCCAGTACATCCTGCCAGCAGCTGTAGAAGTAATTACAGCCCCACGCCCACCCCACGGGACCTCATTCCTTTTCCCAGAAATGGGGGAGAGGTCCCTGCTCATACCAGGCTCCTCATGTAGGAATGGGGCTTGGTTTGTTTTTGTGTTCTACATACAAACAAAGGGCTAAGACATGAGAGTCCATCTAAAAAAATGAATTGGAAGTAGTCAACGTGCATAAACTCCAGCAAAATTTCAGTAAAAGTTAGTTCTGTCTCTTTGTTTTTAATGGATTTTCTCCCACTTTTAAAATCCCATTCTCTAGGATAAAATGAAGGAGAAGGGAGCCCCAGTTTCACGAGTTGAAGTGGTGCCTCAGGAGCATGTTACTTATCAGGTGCTGGAGACATGGGGAAGAGGAAGAAACAGGCTCTGGATAAAAGGTTTTGAGGCTTGGGGAGGAATCTGTGAACCCCTTCTGTGGGATCTGAAACAGATAGCTTAGGAAAGCAGCAAGTGATGTGGGTGAGGTTCCTTCAGAGGTCCTCAGCCTGACAGAGATGTGGCAGGTTTCCACAGAATGATAATTGCTGTCCTTTCCAGCCCCAGGGAGCTCTCAGGGCCCCTCAAGGGCTGTCTGCTGGCTCTGTGCCATGCCATCAGCACACATATCTCATTCACACACTCTCCACTGCAAAGTTTCCACCACTCTGCCATGCAAACACCTAAAGAGCAGCCTACATGTGCAGGGAACTGACAGATGAGAGGAAATGCAGTGCCCAGAGGTGCCAGCACCCCAATTCCTGTGCTATGACTGCTCCAGGGCCTCAGCTCAAGGGCTGATCCTGCTGGCCTGAGGGCCAAGGGGAGGCACTAATGGGGACTTGCAGACAAAATACAGCCTCAACCAAAAGCTAACAGCTGTCCTTCCTGGAAATGAAGGGCTGCTCCCCTCCTCAGGCACATTTGTGGGTGGCAATCAGAGACCATGGCTCTGCCACAGGGACAGCCCCAGGTGAGGAATTGCTCCAGGGAGAGCTCTCCCCTGCAGACCAAGGAGTTCAGCACAGTCACTGCCTCCTCATCACCACCCCAAAGAGCTCCTGAAGGGCAAAAAGGGTCCTTAAGGGCAGAGGGGATCTTCTCTGAGCCCTGGTGGGTATCCATGTCTGATGGAGAGCAGGAACCTGTCCATTCTTCATCTTCTTTTCCTGCCTTGGTCAGGGTCGGGATTAAATGTGCAGAGATGGATTTTCTTGTTGGGACTCAGATGTTTGTTAGCTCTTATCTATGTCACAGTCTCATAAACCCTGAGTTCTACAGCACTTCAGTCTAACAAGGTAAAAAATGGGCCTGTATCTATTTCTACTAGGTCTTTTAAAGATAAACTAAAGATAAACTGTCCAATTAAGAAATGACACCTAAATTATTTTTACTTTTAACCTAATAACCAACCATCCCTGCCCCACAATGTGGACTTTTTTATCCAATTACACAAAACCACCCAAACCCATGGAGAAGAAGGTGAAGAAGGACCAGCCTCCACCCTAAAACCTCCATCTTGTTTTATATATATTAATATATTCTAAAACCTAAAACTCTAAGTTTTCCAGCATGAGATATTACACACTTCTATTCAAACTCCACACCCACAATCCCAGTTCTATCACTCAGTTTTGGGAGCCTTTTCCAGGGCCTCAGGTCAATGCAGTGTTCTCTTGGGGGTCAGTGCCTGCCAGCACAGAAAGTCTGAAATTCTCAGCATCCAGGGCTCCATCAGGAACCAGTGATCCCAGCCCCCAGAAGGGTCCCAGCATTGCTGTTTTCTGCTCTGCTGTGCTCAGTGCAAAGATCAGATCTCCTGGGATTCCAGGTGGGGACCAGCGAGGTGCTGTTGGATGTAACCACTCTTCAACACCACCTCCCTGAAAACCACAGGCACACTGCCTCAGCACACAGGGTTTCATTTGTGTGGGGTGACTGACTCTGAGCCCACCACACAGCAGGAGTTTTCAATGTTATTGTTCTGCCTCAAAAGCGTGAGATTAAATTCCTGCACCTCTGTTTCCCTAAATGTCCCTCATGCCCAGAGAGCCTTTTCCCTTATGCATTTTGCACCTTTGCAGCCTGCAGGGGCTGTGAGCAGAGCTTTGCCAAGCCTGTGCTCTAGGAACTGGAATTTGTTTACCACTGGCCATAATGGTTATTTCACACCCACACCAGCAACTCAGATAGAAGCTGTTGATAAAATATTCTTTTCACACTACAGAGAGTTTTCTTTGATGGCCCAGCTGTGAGAACACTTGCAGATGTTATATATCATATGCCTATTAGAAATGAGTGTATTTGCTGGATTTTCAAAGAGGTGGCTTAACAAAGTGAATGTCACATGGGGAAATGCCACAATTGCTGCACTGTTTTTTAAGATTTTGAGCACATCAGGTTTAAAGCACAGACACTGTTCATCCAAGCATATGAAGGTGATGAAGTCCTGTCCACATGACCCACTACAAGAGCCTAAGGCCAGGATGCCTGGCAGCATCTGACCCTTGCATTTTCTCCTGCTCTCACTGTGAGCCCAGTCCCCTGTTTGCCAGGCTTCAAGGCAAAAATAATCAACCATTTCCTTCTTTAGCTGTTCCAGTGGCTGATCACACTAACTGTGATAAATGTGCACCTTAATTCTGGCTTGTGTCTGTGTGTTGTCAGCTACAGGTCCTTGTTCTGTCCTTCCTGGGAGGTACTCAGGGGTTTCTCTCCAGGGAGATGCTGTAGGGATAATAAGGTCACCTCACCATTTTCCTTCTGTGAAGAAAGCAGAGCTCTCTGAGCCTCATGATTCAAAGCATCTTCTCCAGTGTTTAAGCCACTCCTGTGACTTCTTTCTTCAGTCAGCCCAAGCTGACTGTGCAGGGCAGTGAAAAAGGAGCTGTGGGTTTCACCCTACAGCCAGGTCCAGCCCTTCTGTGCTGCAGGGAGGTGTCTGCCACCATCCCCATGTCCCTGAGCAAGACCACAGCATCTCCAGGAGGCAATGACCCATCTGGCAGGAGTGGCCTCTGCTTCTCTCTGAATCTGGAATGAGGAGCTCCAGTGTTCACTGTGTGAGCAGGCCTGACTTGACAAGCAACCCAGGGCACTGTTATTATCATAACTGCTCCTTGTCTAGCCCCACATTCCTCTCTCAAGCTAAAAAAGTTGCTTTGAATGTCACAAACCAGATGGATTGACATTGGGGTGACAGCTTTAACATCATGTCCAGAAGAGATTCCCAATCCATTTGTTTCTCCCCTCTATCCCCCCTTGCCACTGCATTCATCAGCTCTCTTTCCCTCACAGGCTCATATGTTTTCTGCAAGAAGAGAATAAAAGAGAAGTGAAGGAGGGCTGGATGAGAAATGCTTGGGCTACACATCATCCACCTGTTAGATCTCCTGACACCCAGCTGCTGCTGGACATAAAACTTTCAAAGCAAAACTTGTCTCAGAGCCCCTAACTCCTTTGGATCAGTGTAGCAGGATAGGAGGTAGGTGATGGCTGGTGAGAAATCCTTTGGAATCAGCTCCTTGGAATCATCCAAATCCTTTGGAATCAGCTCTTGTGAGTGTCCAGCCCTCCATGATGGGAGTCCTCCTCTCATCCATCCACCTTGGATGTCCATTCCTGTGACAGTGTTCACAGGGGGTCCCAGGATGAGGGAAGAGATGAGGATCTGACTCCATGTTTCAGAAGGCTTGATTTATTATTTTATGATATATATTATATTAAAACTATACTAAAAGAATAGAAGAAAAGGTTTCATCAGAAGGCTAGCTAAGAATAGAAAAAGAAGATATGGTAACAAAAGCTTATGGCTAGGACAGAAAGTCTGAGCCAGCTGACTGTGATTGGCCATTAATTAGAAACAACCACATGAGACCAATCACAGATGCACCTGTTGCATTCCACACAGCAGATAACCATTGTTTACATTTTGTTCCTGAGGCCTCTCAGCTTGTCAGGAGGAAAAATCCTAAGGAAAGGATTTTTTATAAAAGATATCTGTGACACATTCCTCCACCCAGCCACCCACCACAAGATGCCCGTGATGGAGGAGGACATGTGCACACACAGCAGCAGCACAGAAAGAACCTGGGACAGCACCATGACAACCCTGTAGTCACCCTCAGTTCCAGGGGCTGATGAGACCACAGTCACCTCTTCCTGCAGCTCCTCTCTGTGCTCACAGGCAGACTCTGTGGGGATGGAGAGGGAGTGTCCTTTCAGCCCTTGGCCTTCAAAGTGCAGGGATGTTTTTCTGCAAGGCTGCCACAGGGATTTTAAAACAGGCTTCCCATTCATACAGAGGTCAATTAACTCAGGCACCTTTGGTGGTATTTCAGAAAGCCCCAGATACTGGAGGGCTTTGAAACGCTGCCTGCAATCACAGAGCTGGGCTCTGTCATCCCCTGGACCCACAGAGCAGCCCTGAGCACCAACAAACACTCATTTACCTCTACTCTGCATACACCACCACCCTGCAAGAAAGAGGGGTTGGTGTAATTAAGGTCACCTAATCTGGTGCTTTCTGTATTATCTGTACCCAGAAGCTCCAGGCTGGTTTTCTTCTCACAGTCAGGGTGAAGAAAGAGCAACTCAGTGCACCAGGGCAGTGATGGCTGCAGGACACAAGGAGACACTGTGATGTTAAACCTATTTTTTTTCCTCACAGCCCAACCCCATTCCTCTGTCCTTTGAAACATCTTGCTCTGAGTGCCAGAGAGATAGCATCAAAAAAACAACTGTGGCTCCAATCTCACAGGAAAGGCCAAACCTCACGTGCTCTCTGTACAGTTTACATAGGGGTGAGGGGGAGAAGAAACCCAAAACATCATCACTTGGCTTGGCAGGTCTGTTCTGGGAACCCTGAAGGATGTTTGACCCTCTCCAGACGAGCACAGCAGCCACCCTGAGCTTCCAGAGAAATCTTCTGCAGTTCTGGGAAATTCAGGGAGGGATTCAGGGCGGGCACTGAGCTCTCCCAACCAGGAAAACAGGAGGACAGTCTGCAAACCAGCTCACTCCAGAGAAGCCTGGATGGGGAGAAAAGAAACAAAGCACTTTTTTTCCACACTGAGATTAAACCTAGCTACGGGTGTTTCTGCACAATAACTTCTTTTGGCATCGCCCTTGGTTGGGTTTTGTCAGGAAAAGAAGGAAGAGCAGCTGAAACATTAACACTTCCCTCTCTAAGGAGCTGAACAGAGACTCCTGAGCACAGACAAGAGCTGCATTTCCTCTTGCAGTGCTGAGCCCTTGGAAAATGGTCCCTGTGTGGATTTGGAACCGGGCATCAGGAATGAAAGGGATATTCAGAGCGAGCTCAGATGCTGATGATAAATCCATCCCCTGACTCTGGACAGACAGGGGTGTCCTCAGCTAAAATAAACAAATGGTCCAGGCAGGCTGACAGGCTTGTTTGGATTCTGCTGGGGATAAATGGCAGTGCCCTTTTGATCCTGGGATGGTTTTGGCGCCTGTGTTGCTGTCTAGCAGCAGGGTATATTTTTCTACCCCGAGGAGCAAGTGGATGCAGCTGCCTATAGCTGATTTATAGTAGGAAGTGATTAACAGGAAATCAAAGCTTCTCACACAGTAAAAATTGCTTGTCTTTTCACCTCCACCATCAGTGCAATGATTAGAGCTCTGGGGACTTTGGTTGGGAAGATCAGCAAAGTGTTTTGTGCTTAGCATAAATGACTTTCTGCCTGGCTCACAAAGGATGCTCACAGCAGGGCACACCTGCCTGCACATCCTGGGCACTGGCAGCATTTGCATTCAGTCCCATCCCAGGGATTTGAAATTCACATTCCTGTGCTCTCTGCAGCAATGCAGGGTGGTTTCTGGATTTGGATTTGCTCTATTAATCACATCATTGTTTGGGATTTGGGTCTCCTGCACAATTTGTAGCTCAGAATAGGAGGGAGTACCTCAAGAACACTCCCAGCACAATTACAAACACAGTCAAAACTTCCTTCTTAATCAGCCTAATCCCAATAACAATCTACATCCACTCTGGAACAGAAAGCCTCACCTCTTTCTGGGAATGAAAAATTCATTATAAACTTCAAAATGGGGGGGAATGCCCCTGGCCAAAAACCCCATGAGTTATGTCAGGCAAAATGTCATCTTTCATGGAATGCCTGAAGCATGTAGCAAAATGAGGGCTACATTCAAGATTCTAGACCCTACCAAAGTGTGTTTATCTCCAATAATGGTTCTGGATTACCAGACATAATTTAGGAGCTGGTTACTGCTTGCAGTTTCTGATAGCTGCTCCCATCAGTCTCAAAAGCCAAAAATGCACTTGTTTATTACTGCAAAAAACTTGGGACCTCATGGGACATCCAGCAAATATCTCTGTGCTTCTAAGAGAGATTTGGCTCTGGCTGCATCCACCCTGTGTGCAAGGCTGAGTCAAAGGAGGAGGATTTACCATCAGCATAATCAGAAATGTGGTGAAAGGGAAGGATGGGATTAAGACTTGGCTGCTGGTAAGCATATGTCACTTCAATTAACTGTGTGGATATTTCTGTGCTGAAGATAGTGATAAAAATCAAATGAAGTGTGAAAACTCAGCTCTGGAGCTCTGGCTAGTTAAGCATAGAGGTGTGCGTACACAAACACAAATGCATGCTTATTTTTTTTTTCAATAATAATGCAGATAAAATTCTTAGACTTACCAAGTGAATGTCAAGACTTGCACTCAAAAAAAAAAAAAACTCAGAAAAGCCAGCTATAGCTCCCCAGCTCCTCCTTACCTCACAAAACAGATCAAGCTCCCAGGGTGAGTTTTCAGCCAGTCTGACATCTCCACAGGCAGCACTTCTCCCTGTTAACCTGTGACCTCACACAGCTCACATCTGCACAGCATCCCCTGTGCCCAGCAGCAGAGCTACTTCTCTAAACCTTCCTGGCTTTTCCCTTCTGTTTTTGTTCCTGAGGCACACACAGGCTGCACCTTGAGATGGTGAGGAGAAGCTCTGTTTTTAGGTGGAAACTGTTGTCTAGGTACAGTACTGAAGCCTGGCCTAGTTTGTGTCCACAGGAGACCTGGAACAAGGTTTTGAAGGAGCTGGGAGGGTGGAAGTGCTGCCTTAGTAAGGAAGAGAATGGAATGGGACCCCACACAGGATGCTCAGGGTAAGGGATGCTCATAACAACACTCCTGGCCCCACTGAGTTGTAGGAACTTCTCCAGAGAGTGAAGCTGCACCACTGATTGCATTCTGCAGACCAAGCTTCAGGCAAATTGGAGACAGCAGGAGCTGGGGCAGGAGCAGAGCAGTAACAGAGCAGCAAACCAGGGACAGGGACAGCAGCTGCATGGGCAGGCTGGGACATGGACTGGTGTTGAAGACTGCAATGCAAGTTGTTTTCCATTACCATCTGCATGGCAGATTACCTTTGTCAAGTGGGCAGTTTGCCTTATCTCTCTCTCTGAGTGACCACATTCACACCTCCCTCGGGAGGGGGACATCTGCTGATAACAGCTATTGAATGTCCCTGCATGGCTGATAAGAGCTACAGCATCCCATTGGGAGATGTGAGCCCAGAGGGAGGAGCCAAGCATTCCTGCCTGGATAGAATCTGGAGATCCTGGAATAACTGCACAGCTTCTCCACTGGATTTCCCAGAGGAACAGCAGCTGTGTCTTCTTCCACTGGATCATCAGAGGATGACTACACCCTTCTCTGCAGGATCCCTACTCCAACAGAACCACCCCTGACACTGCAGGAGGGCTGCAGCCACAATTCCAATGGGACTGCCACCAACACCCTGACCCACAGGGTGTCAGGCTGGGTTCTGACTCTGTCAGTGTTGTTCTAGTGTACTGCATTGTTTATTTTATCCTTTATTTTTTTCTTTTCCCTATTAAAGAACTGTTATTTCCTGCTCCCATATTTTTGCCTGAGAGCCCCTTAATTTAAAATTTATAGCAATTTGGAGGGGTGGGGAGGGTTTACATTCTCCATTTCAGGGGAGGCTCCTGCCTGCCTTAGCAGACTCCTGTCTTTCCAAACCAGACAGCTGGATACAGAACCATGGGGTGGTTTGGAAAGAAAGCTTAAAGACCACCTGGCTCCTACCCCCTGCCATGGCCAGGGACCTTTTTCACTTGGCCAGGCTGCTCTGATCCCCATCTGGAACATTTCCATGGATAAGGCATCCACAGCTACTCTGGGCTACAAATGGTGCATTGCCACTGCTGCAGACCCCAAAGGGCATTCTGTAGGTTTTGGGGGAACCCTATGGTAAAAGCACAGGGAATCATAAGTGTTTTGTTTAAATAGAAGGCAGGATCTGACCCAACCTGAAGGAGACAGGAGCTGGGAGAAGCACAAAGTACAATGTGATCCATCTTTAAGCATTTCATGGTTTGCTGTAATCAAGGCAGTAGGTCACTCTCTCTTTTATATTTTGCAAACCACTTTCTTTGTAGTGGATATCTGGTCTGGGGAAACTTTTTTTGCAATCATGGCAATAAGTTACTTTTATTGGCAAGAGTAGGAAAGATTCAAAACTCAGCAAAACAGGATTATTTCTCCAGCACAATAATAACAGGGATTTGAGAAATCTTGCCCCTGTGCTTTATCTTTCATCAACATGAGACCAGAGGTCTTTCAGCCTGGGATAATTCCAGAAGTGAAAATTGCAGCAGAAATCCTTTTTCATGTCTTGCAAGAATTGCCCATGAAAAGGCTTTTCCTCTAGAAAGACTGGTTGGTCTTTCTTCCCTGATCTGTTCCCCCTCCCACTGACAACACTGTTTTTCAAAACATACACATGTTTATTTAATCTTCCTTTATTTTAACTGGGGGCTTGATTTCTTTCCTGGTTGGGTGGGATGCATTTTAATTAAGAAAAAAAGAAAACACAGCTTCACCAACATCATTCATCCTCATGATTTTGTAAACAATGCTGTAGTGGTAGGCACATACAGTCATCCAGTTTTTCCCTCCACGTGTCTGTTGAGACCAAAGAAGCAGGACGATAATCATGTCTTTAGGGCAGGAAAAATATATGGATTTGTTTTATAGACCTACACATATTTCTCCTCTGAAATATACAGCAACATTGCCAGCACGAGGCTGGGATGGGGATAGGAAACAATCAATTATCTGCTCTTCCAGGAGTCTTCTGTCCTTCTGATCAACAGATCTGGGTCCCTTTAGCCTCTTTGGCATGAGAAGAGAAGAGAAGAGACGAGAAGAGAAGAGAGAGACGAGAAGAGAAGAGAAGAGAAGAGAAGGAGGAGAGGAGAGGGAGAGGAGAGGAGAGGAGAGGAGAGGAGAGGAGAGGAGAGGAGAGGAGAGGAGAGGAGAGGAGAGGAGAGGAGAGGAGAGGAGGAGAGGAGAGGAGAGGAGAGGAGAGGAGAGGAGAGGAGAGGAGAGGAGAGGAGAGGAGAGAGAGAAGAGAAGAGAAGAGAAGAGAAGAGAAGAGAAGAGAAGAGAAGAGAAGAGAAGAGAAGAGAAGAGAAGAGAAGAGAAGAGAGAAGAGAAGAGAGAGAAGAGAAGAGAAGAGAAGAGAAGAGAAGAGAAGAGAAGAGAAGAGAAGAGAAGAGAAGAGAAGAGAAGAGAAGAGAAGAGGAAGAGAAGAGGAAGAGAAGAGGAAGAGAAGAGGAAGAGAAGAGAAGAAGAGAAGAGAGAAGAAGAGAAGAGAAGAGAAGAGAAGAGAAGAGAAGAGAAGAAGAGAAGAGAAAGAGAGAAGAGAAGAGAAGAGAAGAGCCGAAGAGAAGAGAAGAGTAAGAGAAAGACTGCAAATCAAGCCCCTGAGACTACATCCATTTCTCACAGACACAGGCAAGTGTGTGTATTTACTGAGCTGCAGTTCAAGAGTTCTAATTGTATTTTGTAGCTCTTTCCCATGCAAGTCGTGAAGCAGACAGGCAGACAGAATTTATTAATTAGCCTAAGAAGACCTCTCTAAAACCTTTTGAAGACACAAGGGGTAGGATGTCACCTGAGATTGAGTGAATCTGAATTTTGTTGTTCTCTAAAATCTTGTTATTACATCTTAAATATTAAAACAACTGAAAATTTTTAATAGGCTGACATGTATTAAAATATAAGGTAATTACAGAATTGAGGCAAGGATGAGGACAGCAAATCAGCAATCAGAATCTCCAAATGGTAGAAGAGCATTGAGACAGACACCAGGAATGGTGTCCCTGCCATGGCAAGGGGGTTGGAACTGGAGGGTCTTTAAGGGTCTCCTCCAACCCAAACCATTCCATGATTCCATAATTCAAAACCAATTGAAGAGAGGACAGCTAGGAGCAAGTGGAGACTGTTAAGCCAAACAGATTTTGTCTACTCCTCTGAGAGGTTTCAATTCACATTGAAAAACAAAATCTCCAGCATTTGGAAGATTGTGAGACCTTGTATTCCAGCCATAAATTCTTCTGCTGTACCTAAGAGACACGACTCTTGAAGAGGTTAAGTTCTTGGTAAGTAAAGTTCTTAGCAAGCAATCTTTTCCCACTGAGCTGGACTCTTCAAGTTTCTATTTGTGCTGCTAATGAGGTTCCCACAGTCTCCAGGAAGCTGGTCTGAGTTCTAATTAAACAAGACTTGAGGAACTCTTCTGCAAAGTAAGCTCTGGGCTTGCCCACCCCATTGCCAGAGGAGTCCTGCAGCGTGGATGCATGGAGCCTGGAAATGTAAATCACATCTTGACTCAGGGAGTTCAGCTCTCCAGTGAGGGTGCTCTCTGCAGCTGCAGCATTTATTAAACCTTTGCCATCATCCAAAAACAACACTCACAACTCGAACAGTCCCCCAGGCTAGAGAGTCTTCCAGGATTCCTCTGGCCATGTTCTGATCAGGAGATCTGGGCTCCTCTGACCTCTTGAACATGGTCCCAGGCAGTGAGAAACAGGACCTTGGACAACATGGCCCAGGACTCCATCCAGTCCTTCACATAAAATATGCAGGAATATACATTTACTGGTATTGGAATATGCTCGTGGAGCTGCAGTATTCCAGAAACAACCATGGCATAGACATCAGGACTAAAAATGCCAACTGGAGCAACATGTCTCCATGGGTTCCCCAGTTTTTCAGAGCATTTACTGTATGTATTTTCTTATTATCTGACCCATTTTAACTGGTGAGCTCCAAAATGCTTTCATTCACTCCAAATGGAAATGCCAAGCCATCCATTCAATGGAAATCACAACTGTGTCCTCCTCATGAGTGTTGCTGTAAGAAAAGGGGCTGATTGAAAAGCACTGAACTGGCTTCTGTTCCACTCCCATAGGAGACAGTTTTTCATGGTGTTTTATGCCAGGTCCTGTGATGAGGACCAGTGAAAAGAGAGTGGGATAACTCTCCAAGGAGATATGTGGCAGAGACAAGATTAGTGTGTGTTTGTCCCAGGCCAACACAAACCATCCAGCCTGGGAGCACTCGGGCATGTGACAGTGTCTGCAGGCTCTGACCAGACAATGGAGGTTTTCCAGCCAGTGCTGCCATAAAATCCCACAGTCCCCAGCCTCTCCCCCCAGACTGAGGAGAAGCAATCTTCACACAGCCTGTGTGACACAAAGAAAACAGCCTGTGGGTCTGTTTTAAAGGAACAGGTTATTACTCAGGCCAACCAAGACCACTGATGGGGAAAATGTGTCCAGTTTATCCTAATTACACCCCTCTGTGGAGGCAACCACTTGGCCATGCCTGTATTCTGTGTCTGGAAGCTCCTTCACCCCAGCTAGGGCTGACACAGGGGTGAACAAAGGAAAAAGTTCATGGTATCTCCTCTTTCCTACACTAAACAGGAAATCTGCACCAGGCCCAGGCCTCCAGTGAAGGTAAATCCTGTGAGCTGGTGACCTCCACATGTTTGTGGTTCCAAATCCCACACTGTACAGATCTGGTCAGAGGGAAGAGGACACAGGAGCATCTCTGGCATGGGAGGAAGAAGTGCCTGGTGCACACACTGAGGTCTCTTTCCAACATGGAAGGAAACTTTTATAAACATCTAAGATCAAAGGCTCCCTGCCAGGCCTGAACAGGGAGGCTGAGCCATCCCTCACAGTCAGGACTGACTTCACCTTCCAACTGAGTTTTTATGGCTGTAAATCTGGCTTAGTTTTCCCAGGCCAGTGTGTGCAATAATGTGGAACAATACTTCCCAAAGAAGGGGGTCCCAGGTGGTCTGTGCTTGTGTAGGGCTGTGAGAGCTGATTGCAGAGCAGGTCCTACAGCATCAAACCATTAAGGGCCATACATGCTGCAATAAAACTGTGGAAAGGTTCCTCTTGCCAGGAAAATGTTTAAAGGCTTTTTTTGTGGATAAAGCAGTGTTATCATGGGAGCTGAGTGCCTTAAAGGAAATATTAACAGTATGTGTGGTCAGATAAGCAGGAAGGAGTGAGTAGGAGGTGCTGCACTGCACAGCCCACTGCTTGCCCCAGCTGCACGTCAAAGAACCTACATGGGGAGGGAGCAGGGAGAGAAATCCAAGGATTGCTAGCAAATGTTAAAAGACTCAGCTCTGAAAAAGTCCTGCTTGATAACTGAGGAGCCAAGAAACACAGCACTGAGCATGGAGAAGGGCAGGGTGTCCAACCCAGTTGCTCCACAGCCTCCATCATCCCCATCCAGGAGCTGCTGGCATCAGTGGAGGGACTCCCATGGATTTGGCCAGGGCTTGAATTGGGCCCTTTGGGAATCAGGACAAAAGACAAAGTGGCCGACTTTAATTGATGCCTCATCCATCACTGCTGCCTAAACTCCTCCTGACAAGTAGAGGAAAAACCCACAAATTAAGTGACCATTGCCTGCCTTCTCTTTTCTTGCTGATTGTAAAGGAGAACTTTTGACCTTTCTGCCTCATACATCACAGCTTGGCAGGAGCTGGTCGCTCACCCCAGCTGAACTGTGCCACGCATGTAGCCCCACACAAGAGGTGCCTTTCACGTGCTAAATGATCCTTTCCCTGCTCCTCCTTTGCTCTACCACAACAATGTAGAGAGGGACAATGGGACAGCTCCATGGCAGGAGGAGGAGGCTCTCATTAGGAGCCTCTCGTTAGGGATGAAAGACTGGCTGGATCATCCCACTGTCTTTTTCTGCCTCAGACTGATTTCTGGAAGAGGCTGGTGGGTGTCACAGACATCTTTTTATGAAAAGTCCTTCCCTTAGGATTTTTCCTCCTGATAAGCTGAGAGGCCTCAGGAACAAAATGTAAACAATGGTTATCTGCTGTGTGGAATGCAACAGGTGGATCTGTGATTGGTCTCATGTGGTTGTTTCTAATTAATGGCCAATCACAGTGAGCTGGCTCAGGCTCTCTGTCCGAGCCACAAACCTTTGTTATCATTCCTTTCTATTCTTAGCTTAGCTAGCCTTCTGGTGAAACCTTTTCTTCTATTCTTTTAGTATAGTTTTAATGTAATATATATTATAAAATAATAAATCAAGCCTTCTGAAACATGGAGTCAGATCGTCGTCTCTTCCCTCAATCTCAGACCCCTGTGAACACCATCACAGGTGGGGAGCATAACTGTCATCCTGAAGTGGGTTTTACCTGAAGAGGTTTTACCCTCCATACAAGCTCAGCAGCAGCAAACTCACTTTGCACAGAGCATGGTCAGGATGTTGTCAGTGGAACTGGGGGACAACAAAAGGTTGGTTGGGCATTACACAGGGAGCCAGCAGCATCCTGAGGCCAGGATGGGAATATGGAGAGCTCTCCAAGGGCCTGTGGCAGGCTCTGAAACCCTTAAGCTTGCCCTGCATTAGTGGGGTCAATCTCACCCCAGGCAGAGTGGCTGGGATAAGCCCCCTGCAAAGCCCCACAGAGGCACAGACAATGGTAATGCCTGTGAAACACTGGGCTGTGAGACACTGAGTGCCTTTGGGATGTGCACATGGAGGCACAGCTCCCTGGGGAAAACAAATGAGCTGCTTCTCCAGAAGGGTCCATGTCTGAGAGAACACTCCTCTGCCATTAACTGAAGAAGGCAGCGTGGTGGCTTCAAAAGCCACTGAAACAGATATGATGGCACAGGAAGCTGCTCATTACCAGGGAAAGTGAAAACATGCAGCCAGCTTACTACAAAATCAGGATTTTGCTGTAAAACTTTTCCTAAAGCTCTACACTAATGTACTGGCTAAAGGCAGGACTGCTCATACCAGGCACATGCTGCCTTGCCCCACCAAGAGCAGATGCAGTGCAGAGGCTGCCAGTCATGTGCAGTTATTGTGCAGAGAAAGCCTTGCCTGGTTTGAATTTGGGGATGTGCTGCTGGAGGAAAAAACACCATTACAAATCCCACAGGTTTAACGCAATCATGTGTTTGCCACTCTCCATCACCACGGTGCCTTGGTGTGGTCCAGGGACTGTCTCACAGACCAGGACACAAACCTGAATGAAGAAAAAGCTGCAGGTGATGCTCAAAAGGCATTTTTAGGCTTTGGCACAGAGTGCATGTTGCAGTCCACACTCCCACCTTGGAACCTGGAGCTCCTGACAGCTCCTTGCTCTCAAAAAGGTCACAGTCAATCATGTCTCAGTGACAGAAAAAATAATCCAGCACCAAAGTCTGGATGGAAGCAGAAATTTTGGGCCTTTTTTTTTCTTGACAGACTGTTTTCCCAGCTGGGTGATACTGGATTATGCTGCAAATGTGGGGTTTCTGCTCTCCAGGTGAAAACCTCTGCCAGATTTGTTCATGCATTTATTTTGTGCTCTGGGGCAAGCCCCCAGGTCAGTGCCCAATCTGTCACCTTTTCCTGGGGACAGCAGCCTTGCCATGCCCTGGGCACTCCTTGGGAGGCATTTCACCCCTGCTCCCAGGGTGGTGATGATAGTGCACAAGATGTGAAGATCTCAGGTCATCTCCAAACTGGTCTTCACCCCCTGAGCCAGGTTTTTATTGTGGCCACTGGAAGCAAACATTGCTGAAAAGACCAATGAAACAGTGCCAAAAATGAATCCACTTGATAGTTCTTTTCCTTAAAATCAATCTGCACTGTGCCTCAGCTTGCTCTGTACCTGTGAATTTGGGAACCAAAGCCTGAAAACCCAAGGAAGGGAAAATAACAGAATTTAAAATGCATAGCTATGTGTTTTTAAAATCCTGAACTTTTACAGCAATTTATGAGCTAATTTGGGCTCCATTCATGACCTTTCACACACAGATAATGATCAGATCAGCACACGTGACTTTCCCTACTGGTGCAGAAGGTTATTTCTGTGCTGTATAAAATTGTTTAGGTTGGAAAAGTACTTCAGGTTCATCGAGTCCAACCTTTCCCCCAGACTGCCAAGCCCACCACTAAAATATGCCAAGTGCCACATCCACACATCTTTTAAATCCCCCCAAGGATGGTGACTCCACCACTGCCCTGGACAGCCCAGTCCAGTGCTTGACAACTCTTTCATGATGAATTTTTTCCTAATAACAAATCAAATCCTTCATGTTCTGGACTTATCCAAAACAAGCACTTCAAGCATCAGTTTGGGCTAAAGGCAGAGAGGAAAGGGAAAGCACCACCAAGCATGGGTGAAGAAATTCAAGATTGTGGGGTGGATATCAATCCTTATTCTGGCAGTGGCTCACAGAGCAAAACCTGGTGTCTGTGAGTGCTTTTTTCAGGCACCTTTACTGGAGCTAACAGAGAAAGCAAAGAAATCTCACATCCAGTCACTGGCAAACAGATATTTAACCATTTTGGTCTCTGTCATACATGAAACCTATGAAACACTTGCACCAGGTGTATTGACTGGTCAGTGTCAAATTCTTAGTTAAAGGCTGTAGGGAAGTGTATCAGAAATTATTTTTGAAAGTTGCCAGAAACCAAACTGCCTGTAGTGAGACTTTGGCTACACAGGAGAAAGAGAACCTGGGGACAAATTTCCTTCACTGAAAAAGCAGACCAGAACATGCTGACAAACCCCCTCATTTCCAAGATGTTGAAAACCACAGGCAGAGCCCATTCCTTGTCTGACAGCTCAGGTGATGGTGGGGTTGGGGTGTGACCCTGTGGGATCACACCTTCCAGGCTGCAGATGGGAGAGCTGAGCTTACAGCTGGACAGCAAAGTTCATGTAAACATTCAATGCCCTCTTCAGAGGGGCCATGTCATCCTTGTGTTTGATTAATGTGGGATGTTACTCTCAAAATGAAACCTTTTTCCAAACCCAGGGCTGCTGGGCTGAGCTCGTATCAATCACTCTCTAGCAGTGCATGGATCCAGAAAGGGCAAATTCCTGGTCTGCAGCAGATCTGTGTCCTGAAAACTCATACAGTCCTGGATAAAGAAAAGGAAAAGCAGGAAAAAGGGTTTGGTGAAAGATGAAGGAATCTGAAAATGATGAGGACTTGAGGTAAGCAGGAGAGAAATGTTCGTTCCTGTAAGCAGAAAATCATAGAATCATTTAATTATTTAGGTTGGTCCTTAAAAATCATCCCAAAGGCAGGGACACCTTCCACTATCCCAGGTTGCTCCAAGCCCCATCCAACCTGGCCTGGAACAATTCCAGGGATGGGGCAGCCACAGTTCCTCTGGGCACCCTGTGCCAGGGCCTCACCATCCTCACAAGAATTTCTCCTAACAAGAAATTCTTCCTAACAGAAGAATTCTTCTTCAAGTCAAGAATTTCTTCCTAACAGACAGCATTGAGCAAAGAAATGACTGATGCCATCCCCAAAGCTTCATGTAAAAAACTGCTTTCACCTCCTTCTAGTGAGGGACCTGGGGCTGAGGAAGAAAATCAGAGAGTGTGACAGCAGTGCTGGTGTGCAGGGCCAGCAGAGCTTTTTCCATGGCAGGGAGTTTGGCCCCTGGTTAGGAATCATTGTTTTTATGGGCTCAGAAAGATGCATAAAAAATTTCCCAAGCCTAAAAAATTAATTGTTCAAGAAGCTTTGTGCATGTCTTTGGACATGTCATTTCTCCAAGAAAAAATTTAAAAATAAAAAATAAAAAGGACCCTGTGTTGCTGTATTCAGCTCCTTTTTCAGGAGCTGGGCCAGGGTTAGGTGTTACCAGCAGCTCCCTGCCAGGATCAAGGGAAGCAGCTCCCAGCACTGATTTTTGACAGCCTGGCAGGTATTTGATACCTTGCCCCCACACTCCTTGAGAGAGAAACATCTGTTCCCCTGGGACTTTCACTCTGTGTCATATGGGCAGCACTCAGTGCCCATCCCCAGGCACAGCCAGGGTCCTGCTGTTGAGAAAAAGGAGGAGGGGGCTGGGGGGAGCCCAGCTGGGGGCAGAGAGCCCCCCTGGCCGCAGGGGATGGAGGCAGATGAAAGGAGTGTGTATTTTCCCAGGTGATTCCAATAGCATCTCAAAGCCCCGGCTTTCTCACTCCGGCTTTAGCCCCAAAACAAACAAACTGGTGCCAATTTGAATGCGCCAGGACCCGACTGATTCGAGGCTCTTGTTGTGTTTTCACAGTCAGCAGCAGAGTGGAATTCAAAGGGAAAAGAAAAAGAAAATAATAATAATAGCAGATTGATAAGATTCTCCAACCCTTTCTGGTTAAAATCCCAGCCAGGCTTTGCAAAAAATGAGCCCAGAGAAGCCAGGGCTGTTCCAGCACAAGAATATCAAAGCCCCAGCAGGGATCAGTGAGATGGCAGCTTGCTTTCTCTTAACTCCTGCTGCCCCAGATAAGGGCACATTTTGGGGACATTGAGACCCCTGGGGCTGGAGCATCATCCATCAGCTCACCAAAGCCAGCAGCACTGCTTCCAGGGCTCCAGGACAAGCCTCAAATGCCTCAGGTCAGCAGGGCAGAGCACCTTGGTCCTGGTGGATCTGTGTTGGTAATTCCTGTGATCACTCAGCAGGTGCTGGCTGTGTTCAGGCTTGCAGATACTGCTAGGAAAAAATGAATAAGTAAAAAAGGGATGTGGGGAAACATGTTCTTCCATTCCCAGTGAAGGTGGAGATCATGTTGGGATGTGATTGCTGCAGGAATCACAGAACCACAGAGCCACTGAGGTTGGAAAGACCCCTAAGATCACTGAGTGCAACATCACCTGGCATCACCACTAACCCATGTCCACAAGCATCACATCCACACATCCATACATGATTTCCATTTAAAAATATTTATTACTTATTAAGTTCCACCACTTCCCTGGTGGTGGAACTTATTATTCCACTTCTTGCAATGCCTGATCACCTTTTCAGTGAAGAAAGAAGCTGCTCCCCACACAGTTCCAGTCTTTTCCCATTTCACATAAAATAAAATCCAGCAGCCTCCCCATCCTGCTGCACATCTTGGACATGAAGTGTTTCTGTTTCAGACCTAAGGAAGGGATCACATGCTCAGAAACTTCCCCCCTACTCCCCCACCATGCTGTTGCATTATCTAAAAAAGAAAAGGAGAAAAAAGAAGAAAAGGGAAGAAAAAGGAAGAAGGAAAAGGAAGAAGGTAAAGGGAAGGGAGGGAGGGAGGGAGGGAGGGAGGGAGGGAAGGAAGGAAGGAAGGAAGGAAGGAAGGAAGGAAGGAAGGAAGGAAGGAAGGAAGGAAGGAAGGAAGGAAGGAAGGAAGGAAGGAAGGAAGGAAGGAAGGAAGGAAGGAAGGAAGGAAGGAAGGAAGGAAGGAAGGAAGGAAGGAAGGAGGGAGGGAGGGAGGGAGGGAGGGAGGGAGGGAAGGAAGGAAGGAAGGAAGGAAGGAAGGAAGGAAGGAAGGAAGGAAGGAAGGAAGGAAGGAAGGAAGGAAGGAAGGAAGGAAGGAAGGAAGGAAGGAAGGAAGGAAGGAAGGAAGGAAGGAAGGAAGGAAGGAAGGAAGGAAGGAAGGAAGGAAGGAAGGAAGGAAGGAAGGAAGGAAGGAAGGAAGGAAGGAAGGAAGGAAGGAAGGAAGGAAGGAAGGAAGGAAGGAAGCTAGGAAGGAAGCTTGCTTTTCTGGCAAATCTTTCTTTTATCACAAGCTTCAGGAATAGGAACAAAGTGGGATTAAGCAGGGGGGAGAGGCCACATGCTGCCCACTGAGGGATGGGTTCTGGGTTCTGGGGGGCAGTAGTGACCGGCCAGAGAGGAGAGGAGACCTCTGAGGCCACCAGAGACAGACAGACAGACAGGGAAGGGACCAGGAGCTGCAGAGCAAAGAGACAAGCTGTCAGGCAGTTAACAAGGAGGTGAGGACTTGATGGACAATAAGCCAAAGGGTCGGGAATGGCTGGCAGGCAGCATGGAAGGCTGCTGGAGCAGGGACAGGCTGCAAGGCCAGGATGTCATTAACAGGGTGGCAGTTCCCAAAATAAGAGCATGCTGGGAGAGCAGCACCTTGGCTCCTGCTGACCTGCACAAGCTTCATGGGCTCTTTGAAGTGGGCTCCTGCTGGGGCTGGGACATGCACAGAGGCACCCACCGTGCTGGCTGTGGGGCCAGGGATTACCAGGAGATGTCATTAGTCCCTGCAAACCCCTGTGTGTGTTTTGGCTGATGGCAGCCACTCTGATAGGATATAAAGAAGGGGACCTGCTGAGCAAATGGCATCTTACTGTCCCTGCCCTGGCTGCAAAGGGAACCAGCCTCTGGGAATGGGAATTTCTGCTCATCCCTGCCAGGCGCTGTCACTCCTCTCCTTTGGGAGGGAGAGGGATTCAGTGCCTATATTAAACCTCTGAATCCTGCCGTTACAGGAATTGTAAAGAGAAGTACATTGCTGGAAAGAAACAGAAAATTTGAACTAAATCTGTCTCAGAAGCCTAAAACCAAAGGGTCCCATATTAAGGGATAAAGGGTAAAGTAAAAGGGTTAAGTAAAGGGTCCCATATTAACCAAGTCTTAAGTGACTCTTAAGCTCACCTTTGCTTTTCTGGGATGCTGCAGGGCTGTGATCCCACCTCAGGACTGGCACTGCAGGTGTCCATTTCTCATTATTCCCACCGTGGCTGCATCCAGATCCACTGAGTGCAAATTCAAATCCTGCAGGCGTGTGAACTCTTTACAAGGAGAAAAAACCCCTGAGTGTGTTTTGGCCGATGGCAGCCACTCTGATAGGATATAGAGAGGGGGACCTACTGAGCAAATGGCATCTCACTGTCCCTGCCCTGGCTGCAAAGGGAATCAGCCTCTGGGAATGGGGATTTCTGCTCGTCCTTGCCAGGCGCTGTTGCTCCTCATCAGGCCCAGTTTGTGAGGGAGAGGGATTCAGTGCCTATATTAAATCTCTGAACCTGGCAGTTACAGGGATTGTAAAGAGAAGAACATTGTTGGAAAGAAAGTCAGAAAATCTGAACTAAATCCATCTCAGAAGCCTAAACCCAAAGGGGAGTAAAAGGGTCCCGTATTAACCAAGTCTTAAGTGACTCTTAAGCTCACCTTTGCTTTTCTGGGATGCTGCAGGGCTGTGATCCCACCTCAGGACTGGCATTGCAGGTGTCCATTTCTCATTATTCCCACCGTGTCTGCATCCAGCTCCCCTGACTGCAAATTCAAACCTTGCAGGTGTCTGAACTCTTCACAATGATGTCGTGGAATTCCCCAGTTCTGCTGTAGGTAGGAAAGAGAGAAGGGCATTAAAGCTGAGGTCTCACATGCAGAACTGCTTCAGCCGGGTCCCCATCCCCTGCCCGCTGCAGGGTGCCTGGCAATGGATGTGGTTTAGGGGGAAAGCCTCATTTAGTAGGAAAAAAAAAAGAAAGAAAAAAGAGAGGTTTTATCACCTGGAAGATCTCTGCAATCCACTAGAATGATCAAAACAAAGTCAGAAGTGAGCAGTTGGAAAGAGGAAAGAAGGTCTTTAAGGGAGTGTTGATGGAGTAGTGTCACCACAGCCCAAGGGGAGCGTCCCTGCATTGGGATTCATTGCCCATCAGGAGCAGGGACATTTCCCCTGCTCAGAGCTAGCCAAGGGTGGAGATTTCTGACGTGGCCTGTCCCCAGCCTGTCCCCAGCCTGTCCCTCTGTCAGTCTGTGCAGAGACAGCGGGGAACCAGGGACACATGCCACCCACAGCACAGCAGCAAGGTTTGGATCACACCCTATTAAAAGATCAGCAGTAAACCTCAGAAAACAATTAAAATATGGCAATGACAGATGAGTTCATTCTACAGCGTCTGGAAACACTGCTTGCCCTTTCCAGCCTCTGCCCTGGGGACCAGGATTCCAGTTTGGAGCTTCCAGGGGGGAGCTCCCCCTCCTGCCAGTGGGATCCTGTTGTGCTCCCTTGGATGTTCTACAAACCCTGCTTGGGGTTGTGTTTGGGAAGAGGGCCCAGGCTTTCAGCACGGGGCAGACATACTTGCTTTGACTGTGTTAAAAGGGAACACAAATATGTCTGTAAATGCAGCCATCTAGGAAAGGATCCACTTTTGTTTCCGAAAAATTAGCATCCTCCAGCCTAATAGCAAGTGTTACTCTGTGTTTCGAGCCAGCCCAGATCTAATCACTGACAACAAAATAATTCCCCTCCCTTGCTCTGCCCAGTAAATACTCCAAATATGTCATTTCAGTGTCAAACTTCCCAGAGCCATTACCCTCCCCAGCATCAGACTCCACGGCGACGTGCAGGGCAGCCTGAGCCAGAGACTCCTGCCACAATCAGCAAACAAGCATGTTTTACATTAGGCACATTGAGGGGAACAGCCTATTGCAGGGAATATTAAATTAAAGGAAAGCAGCAAGGAGAAGGATTCGACCCTGGTTGTGCACAGAGGAACAGAGGAGCAGCCCTGGATTTACAATGTGGAGCACATTGCAATTTCCTCAGTCTGTTTGTGCTCTCTACATTTACAGACACACTTGTGTTAAATAACTCCAGGGACAGGTGGCAAACTCACTCTTCTGTCACCTCCTCTGCATCTCAGGACAGTCTTGTTATGCCATAAAGTCCTTTACCCCATGACTCTAAAAATGAAAAACCTCTGTGGTGCTGCCCCAGAGCTCCAAGGAGGAGCACAGCCTTGCTGGGAAGTGTTTGTGTGTGTTTGTGTGGGTGTTACCTGACACACCTGCCAGTGCAGCAGCCCAGGGCTGGGGGGTTTCTTGCCTATGGCACAGCACCAGTGCTGCAAACCTCCTGCTCAGACCCCAATAAATCAGCAAACCTGTCCCATCTCCTCCCCTGGGCAGACTCCAGCTGTACCACAGCCACTCACCTTCCCCAGGTATTCCCCCTCAGTCCCTGAACCTTTCACAAGGAGGGACACATATTTTTTCCTTTGCTCCAGGTCTTTCCCACCTCCTGTCAGCCTGTAGCAGTTGGGGAAAATATGAGATTCTCAGCAAGGATTTACTGAAACCAATACAAAATGCAAACCTGTGTGTTCTTCTGCATCAGTGCTTTGCCACATGGGATGGCTCAGCCACCAGCAGTGCAATCTCTCATGGTTTGTGGGGCCAGACCCCTCACAAAGCAGACCTAAAAAACCTGAAAGCACTTGAAACACCAGAAAAAAATGGGGAGAGAAATATTTTCAGGGTGATGCAGAACTGAGGCCATGGGAAGAGCAGAGACACCTACAAGAACAACCTGGGTGAGAGGGACTGCTCACCACGTCTGGGGTGTGTGGGTTTACAGGTGAAAACATCCATGTGCTGTGCCTGGGATCCATGGTGTGTACAAACAGCTGGGAATAAAGTGGACAGCACTTGGATCCTCCAAGGCTATGGTTAGAAGATATACCCTGTGTCCAGGTACTTGTACTAATCACACACCTTCAGGTGTCTCCTGCCTGCACAGTGAAATGAGTTCATGACAGTGCTTGAATTTTTTTATAATTATTAATTATTATTAACAAATGTGATGTACTTGTGAGGGGTGAAACATGCCATTACCATCTCTCAGAGGAAGGATGGTGGCTGAGGAAGGCACAGCAATACAGCTGCAGATGCCCATTCCCTCCATGCAGCATCTCCCCAGCAGATGTTGATGTTGCTGGGGCCATTCTGCCAGATAATATCTTTGTATGGACACTTTACACCACATTTGTTTTAGAAACATAATCCAGGGTGAACTAGAAGCCAGATTGTTCTCTTGGATCCAAGGTACAGAAGATGAGGTCTAGGAGAGCCCTGCACAACTGTGAGTTGCATATTCATTAAGACCAGAATGACTCATCTGGAGCTTTTCTGTAGCTGAGGTGGACCCAGGGTTGAAGCAGCTGGATTGAAACAGTTAGGGAACTATGGGTTCAGCAATGCTAGACAGAGTGGTTTGGCTCCTTGTGAAGATAGAGGTCAGAAGGAAACTTCAGATCCTCCTCCAGATCCAGATTTTTCTGCAGCTTGAGCATGCTTAGATGTGAAGGTCTGGCTTGGCCTTTTCCCTGCTGCTAACAGCATTCCTTGTGAAATGTGCAACATGCCCAAGAGTGTTAATGCCTTGCAGACCTGGGTTGTGTCATTCCCCAGCGTTATTTATACAGAACTATTTAAAAACACAGGGTAAATCTTGTAGCAGTATCTATGTGGAAGGTTCTCTTTATCTAATTTTATCCTCCTACAAGCTGAGAGCCTTAAACCCACACCCCACTTAGAGACAGCTGAAATCTTCAAGGCTGCTTCACAAAGGACAGAGAAAAGCCCCTCCAGCAGGTCATGTGTCAATCCTGACCTGGATGCACATCCTGGGAAGTGTCATATCACCTTCTGGCCGTGTGTCCTTCTGCCCCAGCCACACAGTCAGCTCTGAGCAGTTGCTGCAGCTAAAGGCCTGACTGTACCTGGGTAGATCAGGGAGGATGAATTGTGTTGGTGTGACTAAAGGACCTGATCTCCATTTTCAGTATTGACTTAAGCATCTCTAGCCAGGTTGTTAGAGCTGTCAGGGACCTAAAAATACCGATAATGATTTGCAGGCTGTTACAGTAAGAGATGCCAGGCTGTTACAGAAAGGGATGCCAGGCAGTTCAGCAGACTTTGGGCTCATTAGTCACATAACTGCCTGCTTGCTTTCAAAGAAGTTTCTTCCCCCATTGTCCCAAAAGCCCTGCACACAGCCTGCACACAGCTCCTGTGGCAGAGTGTTGGTCTAACTTGTCTGAGCAACTTGGGAAACATCATCCCCAGTTCTGGACTCTGAACACTTCCATGATATCAAGAACAGGAAAGAAGGAACAAGCCCAGCAGATGCTAATGAAGACCTCAATTGGGTATTAGGAAAAATTTCCTTACTGAAAGGTTTTGAAGCATTGGAACAGCCTGTCCAGGGAATGGTGGAATAACTGTTCCTGGAAGTGCTCAAAAAGCATGTGGATGTGGTTCTTTGGGACACGGTTTAGTGGCAGCCCTGACAGTGTTAGGTTAGTGGTTGGACTCAGTGATCTCAGAGGTCTTTTCCAATCTTACTGGTTCCATTATTCTCTTTTAAATCACATCTTCCCTTCTCTGTACACGGGCTTGGCTGGACTCTGTCTCTTGATCTGTCTTCCCCATGTCTGCTCCAGCAGATGTGCAGGAGATTCACCTCTCCCCACTTTGTGTCTTTCTAAGAAGAAGAAAATGGGCTAAATCCAAGCAAATAATGGGGAAAGCTGACAAGAAGCTTTCATTAAGTTCCTCTTGCTCCACAGGATGAACAGTGGTGTACTTGGCAGAAAAGAGCCAAAAATGCAGTGGAGGCAGCAAACAAAGCAACAGCTCCTAAGACCTGTCCTTATTAGCATCAGAGATCACATGCTCTGAGGCAGATCCTCTGCCTGTCCTCAGCTCTGGGATCATGCTGAGAGTGTCTCCTTAGATCCCCAGAGCTGGCAGACAAACCCAGCCCACCTGATGGAGCAGCAAAGTGTCCCCTCTCCATCTGTGTCACTGCTGCACAGCCAGCGTGGTGGCGTGGAACCCAAGGTGGCCTGACAGGAGTTTCCTGTCAGCAAATCCCAAGGAAAGATAAAAAAAAATAATAATAAAAAGAAAAAAAATTAAGGAAAAAAGCTGCAGGGGGAGCAAGCACAGCAACAAGCTGGATAATCAGCTGCAGTGGAAAGCAGGGAGGGTGTCTGTTTATTCCCCTGATTTACTCACTGCATCTCAGAGTTTTCTGCTTTGCAACTCCCATCCCAGCGCTCGGCGAGTAAATAAATACTCCCAGAAATGATCTGCAAGAATGAGTCGCTGCTGCCAAATGTTCTTTTTTGTCTGTGGGCTCTTCTCAGTAACCCCAGCAAAGCTGAAATTGTCTTTATTAAGATAATTGCTATGCTGTAGACAATTTAATCTGTTGTCTGTAACATGAAGAATGACTGAAGGAGCTGAATCTGCTCCATGCCATGTCCCTGTGCCAGGGTGGGAGCCCGAGGCACTCAGTAAATGCCAAGAGTGAGCCCTCCCTGCTGCTGGGCTGCCCAAAAAAGGCTGAGGACATCCCTTCAGAGGCTGATTTCAACACTCCCCTGCTGCTCCCTTTCCACAGCCCTCCAGCCTCGAAGGAAATATGAAGTGTGAAGTATTACAAACCAAAGAAAATCTCATTTTAAAGGCAAGCCATTCAGGAAAAGAAACAAAAACAAAAATTGAGGGGCACAGCTAGGAAGAGGGCTTTGAAGGGCTGGCAGGGTGCTGGTTAATGCAGAGTGTTTCTACCTCTCCATCAGATCAGGCAGGGACAGAGCAGCCAGAAGGTCAGGGCTGAGCTGAGGAGGAGCAGCCAGAGCACTTCAGACATGAAATAAGACTTGGCAAAACTTTGGGAAATGGAGATTTTTGTCAGGCTTTGCAAACTATTTTTGTCACTGCCGTTGCTGGGCATTTGGAGACAAAATAATAGAGGCTGGGGGGGAAGAGGGACGGCTGTAATTTATCCCAGGGACCTCTGTCCTCTCCGAGGCTTGGAGGAATGGATGACCTGCAGATATTGCTTGTTGGCTTGTACACTGTGTAACATACCATCCACTGCTTCCCATTTCCTCTCTGCCTTTTGTTTGTTTTCTTTAGACAGGCTCCCTAGGCTATGTTTTTGCTCTTTTTCCCCTGTTTCAAAGATTTTCACTCTGTTGGATCTTTTCTCTCTGCTCTGAAGAGCTGTGTTACTCTGAGACTGAGCCAAATGTGGACAAACCGACTGCAGTGTCTGAATCAAGCTGGAAATCCTCCCATCTAGATGCTGCCTTCAGGTTTCTACTCCTTAGACCTGGTGCCAGGCACTGGCTTATTCTGCATCCATGGAGGGCCAGAGCAGTTTGTTATTTACCATCATTCCCAAACCCACAGCAGCCACAACAAGGCAGGGTGGTTCAGTCCTATGAAGATTTGGTGTTTGCCAAAGGAGGTGGCACCAAGAGGATTTGCTCAGCAAGAGCCTGGTGCCCTCTCCAGCTGCTTCAGCTGAAGCTGCACAGGGGCTGGGGGTGGTGGCATTGCTCAAAAAGTCCCCATGTTTCACACATCATGGAATCACAGAATGGTTTGGGTTGGAAGAGGCTTCAAAGATCATCCAATTCCAACCCCCTGGCATGGCCAGGGACCTTCCACAATCCCAGGTTGCTCCAAGCCCCATCCAACCTGGCCTGGAACACTGTCAGGATGGAGCAGCCACAGCTTCTCTGGGCACCTCTGCCAGGGCCTCACCACCCTCACAGGGAAGAATTTCTTCCCAAAATCCCATCTAACCCTGCCCTCTGTCAGTTTGAAGCCATTCCCCCTTGTCCTGTCACCCCCTGCCTTTGTCCAAAGTCCCTCTCCAGCTCTCTTGCAGATCAACAAGTTTTCTTCTTCTAGGACCAAGTGGGAATGATTTCACCTGCTGGCATTTCTCTTCCATTTTTATGTTTGAGGGCACTGATTAGGAACACCAGTGCTGAACAGAGAGGCCCTAAGATCCTGCAGACCTTGGGTTAAAAATAAGGCAAACCATGAGCTGCAATGTGCATTGGCTGCTTCCAGACCATCTCCTCTGCTGTGCCATCACTCCCCACAGGAACTGCTCATAATTAAACAGAAATTAATATCTAGTCTTTTTAAAATTTTCTTGGGTTTTGGGGGGAATTTTTATTTCTTTCTTTTTAATCCATAGCACGAGCTTAGTCTGGAGAATATTTTCTGTGTGTCACTCATTCTTGGAGCCCCTGTGTTTGCTGTCAGAGGCTGGGGCACAGCTCTGCTGTGCCATCTGTTTGGGGTGGTGGGACAGCCACGCTCTCCTTCTCTCACCTGGCACTTGTGTGGTGGCTCCAAAAACAGAGCCAGATGAGGCAGGGGGATGAGGGCTCCTGGCAGAGCAGGGCAGAAGGTGACCCACAGGATCCCCCTCCCTTTTGGGAAGCCACAGCAGCCACCTTGGTGTTGGCCAAGGCTCCCTGACTTGCACCAGAGGTTGGTATGCAAGGCTCAGATGGCTGACACAGATGATCCATCAGGGAGCTAATAAAATAATCGATGCTGGGGATAACTCCCTCCAGTAATTGTTAACTGGGGTCCTGCAGGTAACAGCTGCCACTGACAAGTAATAATTGCCTGGCCAAGAGAAAATTGCTGCAGTGCAGATCACTGTCAGAGGTGTCTGCTGCACGTGATGGATATCTCCAGCTCATCTGTCCCCATCTCCAGCTTCCCCAACAGGGAGGGAATCCACCCTGCTGGAAACCCCTGCCTGCCCCCCAGTTACATCCACAGCAACCAGATCATTTTAGAGATTGGTCCCCAGCCACTGCCTACCCTGGCTTTGCAAACAAAAGTAATGATCTCTGCTCCTTGTTTTATTACAGGTCTGCTGAGCTCAGAGACCTCAAAATGCTGCCTTGCAAATATTAATTCATGATGCTTCACATTTGCCTTTGGTGTCAAGGAAGTGTTCACAACCATTCTCAGCTAATCATAAAATCAGAGGCTGTTCCTCACTATTGTTCTCATAAAAAAGTGCTCAGGAAAAAAGTTGGCTCAGTCATGTGCTCCATTCATTGCTGATGTTGTCTTTAATTTATTTTTAAAAAGCCTAACCACTTGCTCATATTTTTGTGCCCACTATAAATCAGCTCTGTTTGAAAACTAGACAAAAAACCATCACATTGGTTTAGCCTCTGGGTTTTTCTGTTGTTTATCCAGAGGTCTAGATAAACCATCGACTGCAGTGAAGGTTAAACACAACAAACCAGAGCAAAGTCATTTACCTGTTTGAATTCATTTACCCATGAAATCTGTTTGTGGCTCCCAGAGCTGCAGGGCACTGCTGCACAGTAACCTTCAGTCTGCACGCTGCACCTGCCCCCATATCAAACACCTTGTGCAACCCCAACCCCAAAAATTTAACCCAAATCCTGAGGGCAAAGGGGAAATTTCACCTTCAGCTGGAACATCTGGAATGCATCACTCTGCCAGCGCTCCCCTTGCACTCTTAGCCCAAAGAGCTGCATGTGATCATGTTCTTGGGGCTCTCTTCAACAAAAGCACCTCAGCCTGAGCCTAATTTGAAGTTAACCTGGTGCCAAGTGCTGTGCCAAGGAGGGGTGGGTGCCCTGCTGATAGAAACCATGTGTGTGCACACTGACAGAGGAGCCTGGGACCTGACTTTCCTAAACCCTTGTCATTCATGTGTTTCCCTCTCTGCAAATTCCCCAGGGACAAACCCAGCACCCCAAACACACATGTCCTCCACAGTGACTTATTTGTGGTGCTGAGCCTCTAAATTGGTACTTGTTAAATGTCCTTTGTGAGGGAGTTGGGTCGGGGCTGTCAATATTATAAATACAGCCTAATCAATTATCAGTTCTCCCCTTCACACCATCACTCCTGTCTAACAGCTCTGGCTTTTTGCACTGAATACTAATGTCAGGGGCTCATCAGTATGCTGGAGGCTGCCTGTGCATCTCAGCCACACACACTGAGAGCATGAAATCCGTAGAGGGCACAGAGAAAATTCTCACACAGCTCCATAAAACCACCAGGGCACTTCACTACCTCTTACCTATCACTGGCAGAAGGAGCTGGCCCCAGACGTCCCCTGAATTTGGTCCTGCCACACTCATTGCTACAAACATGAATTTACCTTTGTGAGATGCCAGTGACACGCCCTGGAAAAAAAAATTATTTTCCAGTCTGGCTGTACCTTTCTCATTTTTTATGCAAACCTTTCATTTACACACAGCTTCTCCCACTGTCACACTGAAAACATGACCTTGAACAAAAATGCTTTGCTCTTCTTAAGGGACCCAGCAAGCACAGAGAGCCCTGCAGGGGACTGCAGGATCAGCAGCCCTTGGGGTGTGGGATGGGATACAAAGCAAGGCAAACCACCTGCTCTGAACCACTGGGGCCCTCACTTCTCCAAGAGTGACATTTGTCTGAATTTTGTATTTTGATTGCTGTATTTCCATTCCTTATGATATCTCCCTGGCCAGACAAAAGGCACAAACTATGTTTGGTGCAAGTGTCAGCTCCACCCAGGAGCAGTGGGGTTGAGGGGTGTCCTTCCCCCCACAGCATTTCTGGGTTTGCCCTGTAGCATCCAGCACTGACAGAGCACTCCTGGTGCAAACAGCAAACTGATGTCTGACACATCCTGCAGGAGGGGCTGGTCCTGACCACATGGAGAAACCACCAAACCCAACCCAGCCTGCCCAGCCCACATGGAGAAACCACCAAACCCCAACCCAGCCTTAACCAGTAAGCAGAACCTGGCCTGGGGTGGAGAGGCAGCCTCGGGTCTGTAAGAAAGGACAGCTGCAAATCACATCCTATTTCTCCTTAGGCAGATGCACCAAACCCCATCCATTATTCGAGTGTTTAAATGAGTCAGGCCTCTCATAAAAATTATCCTAAAGAAATAACAAGAAAGAAGAGCAAATCCCCATGGTCAGGAGCAGTGGGGTTGAGGGGTGTCCTTCCCTCCTCAGCATTTCTGGGTTTGCCCCGCAGCGTCCAGCCCTGACAGAGCACCCCCGGTGCAAACAGCAAACTGATGTCTGACACATCCTGCCAGAGGTGTTGGTCCTGACCACATGGAGAGACCATCAAACCCCAACCCAACCTTAACCAGTCAGCAGAACCTGGCCTTGGGTCTGTAAGGAAGGACAACTCCAAATCACATCCTATTTCTCCTCAGGCAGATGCACCAGCCTAAACCCCATCCCTGATTCAAGAGTTTGAATGAGTCAGGCCTCTCATAAAAATTATCCTAAAGAAATAACAAAAGGGAAGAGCAAATCCCCATGGTCCCAGACACTGAGTAACCACAGAGGGACAGATGATCTCTGCCCCAAAGCACTTGTGCTTTGGCTGGGTGAGAGAGAAAAGCTGCAATGGAAACAAAGAGGGGAAAGATGTACCTAAAATCACCCTGCAAGGTAGTGGTGGTACCAAGAATGGAGCTCCCAACCCTGGGCTCAGCACCCTGCTGACCTGCACATGTCCCCTCTCATTTCAGGGACATTCAGAAGAGAAACCAAATGTAACACAGAAATTAAGCACATGAGACTAGTTAGCCATCTCTTTATTACATCTCTCTGCACCAAGTGTCTGCTCCAATGTCAGGGCTTGCTCTTTTCATCCATTTATACAATATCCCTACTGTTATCCCCTCTGACTCCAGAGTCCCATGACCCAACCATGAAAAAATGGTTCTGATTCATTTACATTAAAGATGTGGATATTTTAAGGGGCATAGAAGAGCTTCTCTCCTGATTGTTAAATGTCCACAGTGAAGCACACAGAGCATAAGCCACTGGGTCATGAAATGCAGCATTTTTTTCATTCTTATCTTCTTTCCCCAGCTTGCCAGAACACTGCAAGCCATCATATTGATATATAAGCAGCAAAATCTCCCCCCCACCAGAATGGAAAAATAAATGGCCTTTAAGCACCATTGGCCTTTGCCAGCAAAACACACAGCTGCAACTGCAGGAAACACAGCACAGGTTATTGCAAATATTAAATACAGGCAACCAAAGGATGAAGAGGAAATGCATGAGCATGGTTTGGATAATTTGCAGCAAGATGTGTGGGGCCATAGGGAAATGAACAGAGCTGGCATGTGGATGCACAGATCTGAGTTTTCCAGGCAAGTGGAATTGAAATCAAATAGGATGGAGGAAACAGGTTGTTCTGCAAGCAGACTCCAGGCTCAGTTCCTCAATTAGCTCTCTGATGGAGCATTGCCTTCCCTTTGAACCCACTCCTGGGGGAGCTGGCACACAGTGGATGGATCCCATGTGCAGGCCACTCCCGAGGGCTGGAAATGCCTATTTACAAGTGAGGCAGATCAGAGGGAGAAAATTACAGCCTCAGCCTCCCACTGCCATCCCTGCCAGCCCTCCTCTGCCTCCCACACTGTGCAGAGCCTCAGGCCCCACATTTCTCTCACTACACCTGATTTCACTGCCACAAGTGCTCCCAGGGCCAAGGGACCTCTCCTCTCAAACCCACACACACATCCAACAGATCCTGGAGAAAACAGGCTTGAAGGTCAGTGACAGGCACAAAAAGCCCTTCAGGAGGGGTGTCCTGCTGCCAGCAGAGCCATTGGCTGTGGGAGGTATGGGAAATCCCAGCACTGGAGGGACCTGTCCCCAGGCTGGGACAAAAGGGGGCTTTGGGGACCCATTATTGAACCTATGGGGTAACATTCCAGCATGGAAACATCAGCCATGTGTTCTGCCAGCCATCACACAGCACAGCCTATCTCTATAAATTAGTCTCTGTTCCCCCTTTTTGTAAGAGAGGAGGAGGAGGTGAGTCTGAAGCCCATTGCCACATCCTAGAGGAGAAATCCTTTATTATTAATAATTACCAACACATCAGGCTGCCTGCTCTGTAAGAAACACACTCCTTTTAACACAGCAATCAATCCTTTCCTATGGAAAGGAAACAAATATGTTCACAAAATAGTGCTAGTCCTTCTTGGCTTTTGCAACTGGGACCCTGCACAATTTGATATTCTTTGTGGATTTTTGGTGCTGACCAGAAGTTGAACTTGTTGCAAGTGCAGTTTCTGGAGGAAGCTGGGAGTGTCCCATCTGAAAGCTATAAAGAACTCCATGAAAAACAACAGAAAACACTCCTATGTCTGCAACAGATTTATTTGTTGGATTAAGGAATTCTTCCCTAAAGTTGCATTTTAGGCCTCAAACTCAGGAAATCATCCCAAATTGGGATATCACTTAAACAAATTATTAATTTTAAAGCAGACATGCCAAGCACACAATCTGTAGGCCAGCTTCAACCTGCATAACACACAGAGTGCATCATATTCCCCAGAACCTTATCCTCCTCCATAAATCATTTTCCTTGCATCCCTGACCAGCAGCCTGGTACACCCAGAGCAGCAGGGTCTGTCTGGCTGTGTGAGCAACCAGCAGTGATGCTGGAGGAGAAACATCATGGATCTCTTCCTTCAGATGGAAGTCAGGAGTCAACCCTCTCATCTCACACAGTGAATCTGGGCCAGCACTCCCTGTTTCCTGCTTTGTACCCCCAGAGTTCCTCTGAATTTCAAAGTGGAATGTCACTCCCACCAACCTCTCCAGGCTCTCCAGAGTTCATTTTGAACACCCAAGTCCATGCACTGTGCTCCCAGGGGAATGTGGCTGCAAGTTCTCTGCATAGCTCAAATGTCTTTCCTGAATGAAAACCCAGAAAAAAAAAAAAAAAAGAAAAAAAGAATTTAGAGGAATCTAACCAGCCATCTAAGCAGAGAAAGGAGGAATGCAGAGAATGAACCCACCAATATCAAAGCCCAGGAAGCTGCCTTTTAGCCACCAGACAATCTCACTGATAGACTAGATTTTTCTCACCCCAGCTGGGAGTAATGTTTTCTTTCTTTTTTTTTTTCCATTTGCTGAATGTGTTCATTCTACAGAGAGCTTTTTTTTCTTAAAAAAAAAAAAAAGACAACAGACATTCATGGCTCCCAGCTGTCAAAAGCCACAAAATGCCTGAGGCTGTCTGTCTTCTTGCAAATGCTGAAGCCATTTTCCTGTAGTGTATGTGCTCATTAATCAAGTTTCAGTCTATATCATTGTCCATAAGCCAAGAGAGAAGCTTTGGGGTCAGCAAAGTAACAGAGCAGCACCAAACCCACCCTGGCATTGTCAGATGCAAAGGTCTCAGCTGGACATTTCTTCCACTGGAGCCAGTAGGTTTTTATTTTAATCTGGCTCAATTCAGAGTCAGGAGTAGAAGTAATACCCACAGATTGGACAAGTGTTTGTTTGAACATCCTTGCCAAAAAGAAACAAAGCCCCAGACCCATCAAAATTAAATAGCTGTGGTAGGTTGACTTAACTCCATCCCCTCCAGACCTAACACAACAGTGTTTAATTTAATTTTCACTGGACAAGGGCCTGGCTGGTGGCTGGTGGTGTCCCTCGAGCTCCTCTTGCTGAAGTCCTGAGAACAATCAGGGTCCTGGGATGTGGATGCGTGGGGGTTGCCAAGGGGGGAGAGCAGCACATTCACCATTTGCTGCTGGAAAAACATATCCATGCCTGGGGTTCTCACTTCAAAAAGAAAGTTGAAAAGCTCTAAATGGTTCAGAGAAAAGCTCTAATAAAGGGGGAAAGCTGGTTTTGAGTGAGAGGTTAGAAAGTCAATCTGCTCTGCTAATGCAAGGGAGAGTTCAAAGATGCCGACGCTGAGGCCCATAAATATTGCAAGAAGAGCCAGTTTCCAGTATCAGAGCCTCTCCCAACCAGCAGGGACAGAATGATGTCACATGGCTGCAGGATTGGGCTGGAAAAGGTTCAAACTGTAAATCTGGAGCTACAGAAATGGAAGGGTGGCAATCACAAGGAGGTGAAATGGTCTCAGCAGTGTTCACAGAAAGCACAGCCAGGGGCAGAGGCAGCACAGCTCAGGCACTCACTGTGCCCACAAAACCCTCTCCTTTTGCTCATTCATGGCCATGGGGACTGAACAAGCCAAAACTGAGGCCAGCAAAGAGCAGGCAGTGACGTGAGCCAGCACTCACTGCCAGATCAGCAGCATCGCCCGCAGGCCAGGCCCGGCCCAACCAATGTGCACTGGAGAAATTGGGTGTAATTGGCCCTTCTTGACATTCTTACCTGCAGAGAACCACAAAAGAACCTCCCACATCTCTGTCAGTGGCAGAGGACCTGTCTCTGACATAGGAACCCAGCAGATAGCTCATGGGGCTCCTCTCAGCTGAGGATTATCTTCACCCTGGTAATCAGATATTTCATGTGCTGCTCTTCTCTCCTTTAAGGCAGGTGGAGGGTCAAGGCAGGCTGGCTTCACAGTGGAGCATTTTTTCACTTGTCAATAATTCAACTTATGGCTGTGAAAACGTCCATCAGGAGTCTGGTGTTGGCCAAGTGACCTGAGGGTCACTGAGGAAAGAAAAGCAGCAGCAGAGGGAAGAAGTAAGAAATATGAGCAGTGTCCTGCATGCTCTCCTGGGAGAAAAAGAGCACCTTTCTTCATCTTGTTTCGTTCACAAAACAGCTTTTACATAGAAAATCTGTATCTTGTTTGTCTCACCATTCAGGTCATCTTTTAACTGCTGATAATTTTAATTTCAACAAGCACTTAATGTGCTAATCAAACCCAATGGTTCTCAGCAGGATGGAAAACCCCAAGCATGGGCATGATTATTTGGCTTTTAAAGAAAAACACTGGAGTGTTAAGAGAAAAAAACAAACAACAGATCTTTTCTAGGGATTATTTATTGTTCTTTTTTTTTTTTTAATCCATACTGTACCATTTTATATCCAGGCACAGGTTATCTCATCTGCTGCTTCTCATAGTAGCAAGAAGGACACAGCACAGGGCAAATGGTAATGAGAGCTCAGTTTCTTTTGCCATTAACCACAACGCTTCTTTCTTTTTCTCCAAAGGTGACAACAAAGCTAAAATCTCTCATCTCCCACCCTGCTCACAGGGATTAAGCACCTATTACCTTCAGGAGCAGGATTTAAAGCAGGCAGGGGTGCAGATGTGACACAGATGTTCAGGACAATGTAGGCACTTCAGGCACAAGTTCACTTTCCTGCATTCCCATTTCAGCCCTGGGTGTGGGGATCCAGCTGCTGAGGAGCCTCCATGGGATCAAGGCTCCCTCCCTGCCCTGCTGTGGGCTCCTGGGGCTGGGATCAGAACTAGGGAGAAGGGAAATGTCTCTTCACCTTCCCCTGACTCAGGCTTGTGAAATGCAGCCCCTTGGAGAGACCAGCACCCCAATAAATCCTGAAGTGCCTGGGTGACACATGGCTGTGTGGTACAATCAGTCCCAGAGGGAGGAATTCCTGCCTGACACCATAAACTGATGGGGAAACTCCCAAAGAATGGTCCAAGCCTTCCTCCAGACCTTTCATGGGAAGAGGGGCTCCCTGATCAGGCCAGGGTTTGACAGAGCAGGAGGCTGAAGAAAAGGGTGGAATGACTCATCCAGAGCAAAGCAGCCTCTTCTCCATCTGGGAGCAGACTTCAGGATTGATCCCAAATCTGTCCCTACAGCCAAGCCTTCACACACAGCATGTGGCACCCTTGCCTGACCATGGCAGGGCAGATAGTGGTGAGACAACAGGGAGTTTCAAACCAAAAGATGAGAGATTCAGATGTTTGGAATAAATATCTCACTGTGAGGGCAGCAGTTCAGACTGGAATCTGGACTGGGTTGCTCAGAGAAGCTATGGATGCACCAACCCTGCAATTGTTCAAGGCTGGGTTGGATGGGGTGGAGAGCAACCTGGTCTATGGGAAGGAACCTGTCCCTGCCTGTGGCAGGGAGTTTGGAACAAGGTGATCCTTAGGGTGCCTTTCAACCCAAACCCTTCCAGGATTTTGTGATTCCATGCTCATGTTCAGCAGGATCATGGCAGGGCAGATAGTGATAAGAGAAGAGGGAGTGGTTTCAAACTAAAAGATGAGAAATTCAGATGTTTGGAATAAATACCTCACTGGGAGAGCAGTGGTTCAGACTGGAATCTGGAATGGGTTGCTCAGAGAAGTTATGGATGCCCCAACCCTGGAATTTTTCAAGGCTGGGGTGGATGGGGTGGAGAGCAACCTGGTCTATGGGAAGGAACCTGTCCCTGCCTGTGGCAGGGAGTTTGGAACAAGGTGATCTTTAGGGTCTCTTGCAACCCAAACCATTCCAGAATTCTATGATTCCATGCGCATGTTCAGCCCCAGGTCTGCTGTGAGGGTCAACCAGCCCCTCTGAGATCGTTCTCATGGAGCTGGGGAGAGAAAAGCAGGATTTTCCTGCAGGATTTTCCTGCTCTCTGTGTACCTGCCAACAGCCAGTGAGCTGGGAGCTCATTGCTCAGGCAGCAGCACACGAGGGCATCCATGGTGTGGGTTGGTTTTCAGAGGCTCAGCTGGCAATCTCGTGGGGAAATACTCCAGCTGCTTATCAGCCTGGGTCCCCTTGTGTTTTGTCTTCCAGAGAAATCCAATTAACCTGCTTCCTTTTGCACTTAGCGTTTCTAACGTCAAAGAGCATCACCTGGAAGACCTTTAAAAGGCAAAATAAATGCCATGGCAACTGCCAAGATATTTCCAATAAATCCCAGCTGTGGCCTTCAGACTGCAAGTCCAGGAGACATTTCCCACATCGTAATTTCTCTCTTTCAATATCCTGTGTTTCTGGGGAACTATTGACTAAGTGTTAAGCCTCCAGACTTAATTTTTTATTTGATCCCTTGAAAGAGCAAGAACTCCTCGTTCAGTTTATCTGGAAATACTGGTACAGAAACACTGATTGCTGTGATTAATTGTCACATCTGTGGGAGCATCCTGTTAAGGGAAAAATTAGACTCGGCCCTACATGGGTTATTTACAACCCAGCTGCTCCAGCCATTAAAATTGCCCTGAATAACTGCTTCCCCCACCACACTCTGAATAAGCAGATTTGTCCCTGAGATCACAAGCCCCCATGTTTTCCAGCTCAGCACATCTCATCACAAAATAAAGGCTTTGCTTTGGTAAATAGCATTGTTGAGGGCATTCCTGCTGGAATGCTTCCACTCTGGAAAGAGCCTGCTCTGAGCACTAAAGAAACCCATCAGAAATAACCTTGGATTTTGTATCTTTGTATCTGTGGAAACACAGTGAAGAGGGATGGTTTTTGTTTTGCAAGGCAAATAGAAGATCTGTGATATCCTTCAAGGGTATTTCAAGGCTTCCCTCTCAGCCGGTTGCCAGCAAAGGCCTCTCTTGCCCAAACTGTGTCTTTTTTCTATATAAATGCCTCCCTTTCCCTAGCACAGAGCAATCCAGTGCTGAGCACATTCCTTGGCATCCTCACCCCTGACTGCCCTCAGGCTGTTGCAACATTTCCCATGTTCCCCTCTGGATGTGGTGACCAAAGGGGTGACTTGGCACTGGAGGAGGCTGGGCTGACCCTGCTCTTGCTGAATCCACACTCCAGAGGGGTGTCTGGGACACTCACAAGGAGGCTGCTTGGGAGATGAATCACCTGTTGCTGGGGATGAACTCTCTTCCCTCTTCTCAGCCAGCTGGAGTTACTGCTGAGGGGGCTGCAGGAAGAGGAGAGGCTGCAGAGCACAGAGCATCTGCTGGGACACATCCCTGGAGGATCCTCATGCCAAAGTGCCCCAAAAGTATCCACAGGAATAACCAAACTTAAGTTTTTTAATTTCACTGCATCTCTCTTTCCTCCTTTCTGCTCTGGCTCCTGTCCCCACTTTGCTCTGCTGCTGGGAGGGCTCCCTGCTTATATCCCTCCTTATATCACATTTCATTGAACCATGGAATTGTAGAACAGTTTGATGGGAAGAGGGCACCAAGACCATTCAGTTCCAGCCCCTCAACACTTTTCACTGGACCAGGTTTCTCCAAGCCTGGCCTGGAACACTTTTGGGAATGAGGCATCCACATGTTCTCTGGTTTCCTCTCTAACATGCAGCCTGAGCCCATGCAGTGACTGAGCTCTTCTGCCCAGCAAGTCACCACACTGCCCCACACCAAAAACATCTCCTCAGAGCAGAGCAAACCCCCCTTGCATCTCTGCTTCCTCCCATCAAGGAGAGTCAGCACCCCTGCAACGGGAGCAGAGACTCCATCCTTCTGCCAGCTCCAGCATTCACTGGATTTTGAATAATGTCCTTCCAAACATTTACAGGGCAGTGACAGCCACTCACAAAACCTCCTTAGAAACTACACCACATCAGAATTTCCCTCCCAAATACCTGCATGGCACAAAGCATGCTGATCCCAGCCTGAGCCATGGGGTCTGGATCAGGCCAGGAGTGCTGATCCCAGCCTGAGCCTTGGGATTTGGATCAGCCCAGGAGTGCTGATCCCATCCTGAGCCCTGGGCTCTGGATCAACCCAGGAGTGCTGATCCCAGCCTGAGCTCTGGGACCTGGATCAGCTCAGGAGTGCTGATCCCAGCCTGAGCCTTGGGGTCTGGATCAGCCCATGAGTGCTGATCCCAGCCTGGGCCCTGGGCACCTCAGTGATGTTAACAACAGGCACAACCCATTAGTACAGCCCAGTTATTGCAGGTGCCTCACACACGAGCTGAGCCTGCCTTTAATGATGTCTGTGTGCACAAGCTGCTCCTCCCTGCAGCAGCCCCAGCAAACAGAGTAACCTGGGGCAGCACAAGGAGCTCCTCTAAGGCAGGGTTAAGTAGGTGATGATAAACTCTCAGCACCGTAATCAAAGCCCACGCAGGCAGCACCAGATGTGTTCTGCATCCTGCAAAAAAGGCTCGGGGCCAGCTCTCAGTGACGTGGGAGCCAAAGGGTTTTCCCAGAGCTAAGCTGAGCCTGGCATGAGGCTTGGGAAGGGAGGTGCTATTTGGGGCAAGACTGTCCTCCAAGAGAGTGCATGGGACACTGTTGGAAGCCAGGACATTAACAGGAAAGGGGCAGGGAACCAGCACTGTCCTCCTTTGGTGACACAGGAACAGAGGAACACTGCTGCAAAAACACCTGAGCAAGATCTGGTGAGGGGACATGTATTGATGGGACAAGGGAGAATGGCTTTAAACTGGCAAAGGGTGGGGTGAGATTAGATGTTAGGAAAGAATTCTTCCCTCTGAGGCTGCTGAGGCCCTGGCACACACTGCCCACAGAAGCTGTGGCTGCCCCATCCCTGGCAGTGCTCCAGGCCAGGTGGGATGGACCATGGAACAACCTGGGATAGTGGAAGGTGTCCCTGCCCATGGAAAGGGGTGGAACTGGATGATCTTGAGGTCCCTTCCAACTTGAGCCATTCTGTGATTCTGTGACCAAAGCAGATTTTCCAGACCACCATTTGTAGCCACAGTCTCAGCCTCATCTGCAAAGTACCCAGTCCTCAGGATTGGGGGCTGCTGTTGTGTCCCTTAGGAAGAGCTTTTAAACTCTGCTCAGGAAAGCAGAAACATCTGGAGGAAAGGAAAACCTGGATTTGGGCAGGATTCAGCGGCAGGACCAGACAAGGAAGCCATGAGTGGGAGGCAGGTAGCCCCAAACAGACCTAGGGGAAAAGTATGGACAGGGAGAGAGAATTAGGCATGAGAAAATCACTTCTGGTGTTGTCCAGAATAAGTTTGCAGTGCGTGGTTGGCAAGCATGTGATCTTGTGTGCAAGAGCCTCCAAAAGGGAGGGTACAGGAGCTGTTTTGCTGGGGGATGTTTGGATCAAGACAGCAGGGTGAGGATCAGGAGTCAGCCAAATCACATAAGTCAGTGGGATTTCAGGGCCTGATTTCAAGGCTTTTGAGGATAATTAAGCATCATTGCAGATCTGAGACACTGCTTCATAGTCCTTTCAACATTCAAAGCCTGCAAGCATTTTTTTGATTTGCAATAAATTGATTCATTCTTGCCAGGAGTAGAGATAATGTGCTGTTGATGTTCTTAGGTATAGGTGTCTTTGTGGACATTTAACATAACTCTTACTTTCTGCATTGAAAACAAAACAAAACAACAACAACAACAAAAAAAAAAAAAAAAAAAAAAAAAAAAAAACAGAAAAAAAACCTCTTAGGAAAAATCTCTTGCTTAATATCTGATCTAAATCTCCCCTCCTTCATCTTAAAGTCATTTCCCCTTGTCCTGTCACCCCATGCCCTTGTACAAAGTCCCTCTCCAGCTCTCTTGGAGCTCCTTTAGGTACTAGAAGGTGCTCTAAGGTCTCCCCAGAGCCACAAACCAGCTCCCTAAACACTCCATCCCTTTGCAATCATGCATTTCCTCCCCCTTCCCAGCTTCAGTTTGTAAACTATTTGTATGGTGATGGTTTTTAAATAGCTCCCAATGAGCATTTTACATACAGGGAATGGCGGAGGGAAATAAATCTGTGGGCTGGAGATTTATGTAAACACAAATTCCCTGCAACAGCAAGTTCCTCACTGCATGTGGCTCCTTTTACAAAAACACATCATCAGATAAAGCGGGTACGTGATTCATTTGCTGCCCTCTGATGTGGTGGGGCTCTTGAATGAGGAGTTTAAACTATCCTGCTTAAAATCAGACTCACAGGACTTCCAGGCTGAGGAAGCATGGCTAAAGGCAGGCTGAGTTTATAACTGGCATGGAGTTGTGCAAACCAGATTGTTCTGTGGGTGATAAAAATTCTCATGGGGTCTAGGAAGAGGTTTTGTTTAGCTGTGCCAAGCTGTTGGTCATAGAAAGTCATAATTATATCTACTGGCCTGCTCTGGAAGCTGTTACAGGCTTGACAGTCATTGCCAGTGGATGTTTTATCTTGCCTTGCTTGTGCTAGAAATATCATGGGCCCACAGTGCAAAATATTAGCCCAAAATAGATGGGTCCTGTCTTTCAGCAGCACTGCTGTCTTGCTTAATATCTAATCCAAACAAGATAAAAAGCAGTTTGGTGTGGAGATCCAGAGCTCTATGCAGGGAAATCTTTTAGCCCCATTCCTCAGAGAGGAAACTAAAGCTCTGGTGGAGTTGCTTCCAGTTGGATTTGACCTCCAAATCCCCAGCCTCTGTGTCCTGGCCACAGTCTGTCTCACCACAGTGGTTACTCACACTCATATGACACAGGGAGGGTTTCACACTGGAGCTCAAAATCCTGTTTTGTCCCTTAAGCTTGTGTGGCTGTCTCACTCTCCATGAGTTATCCAAGTACAATGCCCAGGTGTGGCTTGTGCAGAGAAAGAAAACCCTGGCCCTTGGTCTCCCTACAGTAAAACTCCTTCCTCCTCCCCCAAACTCATCCCAGGTTTTCTGGCCACAGAGACCCTCTGGCACAAACTGAGCCCCCCCTCTCTGCCTGTGTTTTGGAGAAATGGGGTGAAAACAACATCCCAGAACAGCTGTGGGGAGTTTTGGTCAGGTTAGTGGGCAGGTTTGCTCTGGAGAACTGGTTGAGGTCGGTGAACAAGATGAATTAACTTCTAAGCATGAAGGAGCATCCCCCATGACCAGGGGAAACAAATCCTTGGTGCTGGGGAGGGAATTGGTATCAGAGCAGAACTGTTCAGCCATCACCAAATGCACTCACCAAGGGAGCTGAAAACCAGGCACTTGAGGAAAAAGCTCAAAGAAAAGTGTGTACATGGTTCTGGTTCCCAGCACTGCCTCCACAATCCATCTGCCGAGAGCTCCCTCTCCTCTCCTAAGGGATGTGTTATTCCCAGCTACTCCCCCAGAACCAGAGAGGAAATTCCCTTGTTTGAACACACCAGTGCCAGTGTCCCACAGCCCTGGAGTTTCCCTACAGAAGCCTGCCCACATTTTGCTCCTGACCACAAAGCATTTGCTTTGCATTTAGCAGGAACAACCAGTTTAGTGTTTGAATCAATGATCGGTGTTAATTAGTACCATTCAAAATTAAAATAAAGGTCAGAAGAGGGTAAGCATTATCAAAGGGCCTTGTTTGCTCAAAGGAAACATTAATGACACTTGTTCAGTGCTTCAAGATAAACTTGTTCAGGCACTGAGTTAATGAAGAAATAAATACTCCTCTCCGCTGAACGTCACTGCTCCTCAAACACAAACCACACGTCTTTCATCTCAAGGTGTGCCCTGCCCTATCTCTCATCTCTCCTGGCTGTTTCATTCCTCCTCATCCTGGAGATGCCAGCTCTCCTCCCTGAGCAGCTGCAGGATGGGCTCACACTGGACTTGGGCTGACAGCTTCCCACTGTCACCCAGTGACTCCTGCAATGGCATCTCCTTCTCCCAGCTCTCCTTCATTAAGGACACAGGGGTGTCACAGGGCTTGGGATTATGGGGCAGGTGCTTTCAGGACCTTAGACTGACCAGCTGGTCCAGACAAGCATGAGCTCCTCTGCTTCCATCCTCAGCTGGCCATGCAGAGGGACCTTGACAGGCTGGGCCCGTGTAGGCCTCCTGAAGCTCAATAAGGTCAAGGGGAAGATCCTGCAGCTCAGCCAGGGCAATCCTAGGCACAGGTAAGAGATGGGAGGAGAATGGACTCAGAGCAGCCATTAGGAGAAGGATTTAGGGATGCTGGGGGAGGAGAGGCTGGACATGACCTGGCAGCCCAGAAATTCATCTGTGTCCTGGGCTGCATGCCCAGAGTGTGGTGAGCAGGGTGAGGGAGGGGAGTTGTGTCCCTGCACTCTGCTCTGCTGAGAGCCCACCTGCACTGCTGCTCCAGCTCGGGGACCCCAGCACCAGGAAGACATGGAACTGTGGGAGCAAGCCCAGAGGAGGCCATGAGGGTGCTCTGAGGGCTGCAGAACCTCTGCTGTGAAAGCCCAGAGGAGGCCATGAGGGTGCTCTGAGGGCTGCAGAACCTCTGCTGTGAAAGCCCAGAGGAGGCCATGAGGGTGCTCTGAGGGCTGCAGAACCTCTGCTGTGAAAGCCCAGAGGAGGCCATGAAGATGCTCTGAGGGCTGCAGAACCTCTGCTGTGAAGACAAGCTGAGAGAGCTGGCAATGCTCAGTCTAGGGAAGAAAAGGCTCTGAGGGGACCTTCTAGAACCTTCCAGTACCTTAAGGGTCTACAAGAGTGGGACTTTTTACGAGGGATGTAGCAATCAGATAAGGGGAAATGGTTTCAAACCTACAAAAGACTAGTTTATATTAAATATAGAGAAGAAATTCTTCTCTATGAGGGTGGTGAGGCCCTGGCACAGATTTCCACAGAAGCTGTGGCTGCCCCATCCCTGGTAGTGTTCCAGGCCAGGTTGGATGGGACTTTGAGCAACTTGGTCTAGTGGAAGGTATCCTGCCCATGGCAGGGCATTGGAAAGAAATCCTGAAGGTCCCTTCAAACCATTCTGGGATTCTCTGCCTGATGCTCCCAGGTTTGCACCTCTAGAGGTAGATGCACCACCAGATCACAACCTGCCATGGGCAGGGGCACCTTCCTGCCCCATGTCTGTGCAGCACCTGGTGCAACAGAGCCCGCTTGAGGGTCCCAGATACTCAGGATGATGTGAGGGTCCAGATCCTTCCCAGCTGCCTGCAGGTGCCTTGCTGGCATAAGCCAGAAATAAATGGACTGAGCTCTCACCTGAGAGCTGGGTCACCTTTGCAGGTGCTTCACTGCATCGACAACAGAGGGAGCCCGAGGATGTCTGTGCTCCAGGCACCTCAGGCAAATTTAGGGTGGGATGAATCCTGGGCTAAATAAATATTAATATGTTAAAAAACTGCAGTAGCAGCATTACAGATATTTATATATACACAGAAAAAAAGGGAGGGAAAGTACGTGCACACCCTTTAGCTTCTCCATGACCCCCAAAATGCCATAAATCACTTTCAGCAGGAGAGCACAGTGCAGCAAGTTCTGCCTCCTGCCACATCTTCCACACTTCCAATAATTTGGAAAAGCCTGCCCTACCACCAGCAGTGGAGCGAGGGGGCTGCACAGAAGGAATTGGGGTACAGGAGCTGGGGGTTTCCAGGCTGCACCATGAGCCAGGAACTCAGCATTCCAGCTCCTGCTGCTAAAACCACTGAAGGCTGAGGAAGATGATATTTCCATCTTTTGGAAACGGAACGCTGGGAACACGCCTACACAGCCGTTGTCTTAATCTCCCGAATTCAGTCAGAAGTGAAGAACAGGCAGAGGTCAAACTTTTCCTGGCTTAATAGAAACTCTATCAAAAATTTTAACCCCTTCCCTGCTGGCAGCTCACAGATGTCCCATTCCCACCCAATGATGAGCACACACAGGCCTCTGCAGCAGTGAGTTTCTCTTCTCCCCTTCCCCGTGTGCTCAGGCGCCGCCGGCAGCGACATTCCCAGCACTGGTGAGGACAGCAGACCCGGCTGCTCAAGGACCATCTGTGGGGAGATGCAAGCCTGCATCCATCCCCACAGATCTCCCATTCCCACCCAATATTCCCTTGTGTGATGAACACACACAGGCCTTTGCAGCACTGAGTTTCTCTTCTCCCCCTTCCCTGTGCGCTCAGGCACCGCCATTTCCCAACGCGGGTGAGGACAGCAGACCTGGCTGCCTGAGGACCATCTGTGGGGAGATGCAATCCTGCATCCATCCCCATCCATCCCCATCCATCCCCATCCATCCCTGTGTCCCACGAGGCTGCAGGCACCCGGCAGAGCTGCTCAGCCCTGCCAGGAGCACACGCGCCAGCCTGGCGCTGCTGCTTCACCCCATCTCACACGCACGGCAGGGGAAGAGGCAGGAAAGATGGGCTTCCAGGGGGAGCAGATGGGCACCTGTCAGCAGCCATATGTCAGGAGATCAGTGCTTTGGATTGTGCATTAACCCAAAAAAAAATTATAAAAGAAGGAAAATGGAAAATGGAACAAAAAAGCCACCTTCTGTAGGATTTTTAATCACATGGTCTTCAGATGCTATGTGGAAAAAAAAAATTGGCAGGTCTTCCCTTTTTTTCCTGAGTGAACAGGAGTGAAGCAGCCTGGCATCCCATATTTATCCCAGCACCCCTCACCCTTTTGGAAAAGCAGCAAAGAGGAGCCCACTTCCCTGAGTTATTTCCCTCTGGGAGACGAGGGCAGTTATTTCATGGGAGACAAGGGCAGCTGCACACAGATGGCCAACCTGGAAAACAGGAGCAATCAACTGGTGAAAGGTTTGAACCCTGCAGCTCAGCACCATCCGTTCTCAAAAGGTCAGGAGTTAATTCAGATCTATAGGTGGATGGTCATAAGGATCCCAAGCCCTGAAAGTCGATAGCAGACACCAAGTGTGACACATTAGACAGTGATGGGGTGAAGATGCTCAGGTAACTTTATCCTGCCTCCAGCCCTCTGTGTGGAGGCTGTTTGCTCCAGCCCAGCTGTCTCCCAGCTCAGGAGCCATACGGCTGGTGGGACTTCAGAGAGGGAGATCAAATTCAGAGGCAGCAAAGCAGGCAGTTGTTTGCTTCCCGTATCCCTGCTCAACTTTTGGCCTCCTACTCTCATAATGAATTTCTGGGAGGTTCTCAGCACTGCCTGCTCTGTAGCAGACTGCACTTCCAGCTACAAAAATAGCACAGACACTGAAACGATCCTCGGGAATCAGATAAGAGCTCCTCCCAGGAGGAAGAAAAAAGGTTTCTTTCTTCTCTTTTCTTTTTTTTTTTTTTTTTTTTTTTTGTTCTTTGTGTTTGAGGAGGCTGATGTGTTACAAATATAGATTGTGATTTCCATCCCAAAGTGCTTCGCAAGAGCTCGGCTGGCACCTCTGCGCAGAGCTGGCAGCAGGCACTGCTGGGATGAGCTCTGCAGCTTCACAGAGCAGCACAGCCCACCCCAGCCGCTCACAAAACCTGTCCAAATATCTGCACAGCAGAGCTGCAAGGGACCTTCTGGTGTAGCAACTGCCAAAGATGATAGAAAACACTGTTTTCTGACATTACTTCCTCCTAAAATGTAGCTCAGAGAGGAAAATGCTTAGGTAAAAGCTGCAAGAGACCTTCTGGTGTAGGAACTACCAAAGATGACAGAAAACACTGTTTTCTGACATTACTTCCTCCTAAAATGCAGCTCAGAGAGGAAAATGCTTAGGTAAAAGCTGCAAGAGACCTTCTGGCATAGGAACTACAAAAGATGATAGAAAACACAGTTTTCTCACATTACTTCCTCCTAAAATGTAGCTCAGAGATGAAAATGCATAGGTAAAAGCTCTGTCACATCACAGGTTTCTGTGTCTTGGACAAGTCATCTTTCCCACTGAGTTTTGCCAAGGAAAGCCTTAGGGAGCCTCCCACATCTCCAGCTGGTCACCCCACTCCTCCCTTCACCCGGGTTTGATGGTGACCAGACTCTCCCAAGCCACCTCAGCTCATTAACTGGGGACCAGTGCCCGTGTTGGGTCAGTGCTCTCCCAGCCCAGGGTTTATATCAGCTCTTGGGGGATCCCACAGTCCTGGAGCCGGGCAGAGATAAACCCTGGGAACATGGGGGGTGGGAGATGGGAGGGAAAGGAGTGTGGGACTTCCTCCAGTCCTTCCCCCCACTTGCTGCTTTTCATGGAAACTTATTATAAACCTTTCTCTTCTCTAAAATGAGAGCTTCACTGCCGCCTTATCTGTGTGCTGTTACTGATAAGCACTCTGATAAATGTGTCCGGTCACGCTGTGAACTCCCTGCCCCTTGCTCAAATCCCAGTGCACAGGAACAGATACCCACCAGCCCCCAAAAGGGAGCCTTTAAATGCTACATAAACACAGATAAATACAACACAATACATCAAATGGAGCCACGAGGGACCTCCAGTGGTATCCTAGTTCATTCCCCAAAGGAAGGGTAAAATTACACTTTATTGCCCAACCCAGTGCTAAAAATATCCATTGGCCAAAATTCCAGTCTTCCTGAGCAACTGCCTCCCTCCACTCCCTCCTTTTGACCCTTCAAAGCTTTTTCTGGAATTGGATGTTCCTCACAGCAGTTTCAGCCCAGACACTTTCCTGTCCCTGGCAGACCCAGGGAATGGCTCATTCCATCTGCTCCCAGCACACATCTGGAGCTGGTTACAGCTCCCACTCAGGCTTTGCTACATTTGCATCTCTCCTCTAGACAAGCAGTGGCATTTTTTTTCAGGATAAAACAAAGAATAAGTGGTTGGTCACAAATGCACAAAGCAGAGCTGGTGACAGTGCTGGAAGGAGAGGGTGCTGTGGCTCATTTGTTGGTGAGCTGTGGTAGCATAAAAACAGATCCCAGCAGGGGCACCAGGGCCTAGGAGACCCCAGAAATATTTTGCAGCATGGCTTGTGCCAGAATTCCATTCCCACCTCTGGGCTGGCACACACGTGCAAGGCTGTGTTTTGCAGTATTTTTCCATTTTTAATGCTCTTCTAAAGATTTTCCTTGCAAGAGGTCAGAAAGTGAGACGTATTTATGAAATAGTTATAAAACCAGAATGAGCACACACTGGACCAAGCCTACATGTATGATCTGACAGAGGGAAGGCCCAGATGGGATTTTGGGAAGAAATTCTCCCCTGTGAGGGTGGTGAAGCCCTGGCACAGATTGCCCAGAGAAGCTGTGGCTGCCCCAACCCTGGATGTGTCCAAGGTCAGGTTGGACAGGCCTTGGAGCAGCCTGGGACAGTGGAAGCTGTCCCTACCATGACAGGGGGATTGGAACAATATGGTCTTAAACATCCCTTCTGCTATAGTCTGGCCACACTTCCAACCCAAACCATTCCATGGTTCCATGATTCTACGAATGTTTCATGATTTGTTGTGGTCCTTGCTCAGTGCTCCCCCTCCAGCATGGAGCGTGGTCTCTGCACACGACAGCGCCTTGAGCATGACTCAGCTCCAGACAGGAATGCAGATTTTCCACCCACACGGCTGCAGCTCCTCCTCTGGAGCTCCCTGTCGTGGTTGGGGACAGGACACACATCCACCCCTCTGCTGCTGCACCCACTGAGCACACGAGCTCTGCCAGCAGTTTGCACCAACACCTCCCATGGGAGCCCTTGATGGGAGAGTTCCTGCTCCCCTCACATCTCCTCATTGCATCTCCTCTCACAGAGCACAGCAGAGCAGTCTTGCAAGAAGTTGTGCAGCAGGGAGAACAGGAGACAAAACGTGCTGCATAAATTTCTGGGCACTGTTGTTCTCTCTTCCCTTTAACACCAGCAAAGACCACCGGAGCCTTAAGTGTAAAGCTGCAATCACAGACAGGCAAGAATTTTTTGACTCCTAACTGATAGGGAAAACACCACCTCCTGCACAGGTTACCCAGCTTGTCCCTTACAGAAATTCCTCTTGAGTTTCTCCCAGCTCAGTAAAAGACATTATGAAATCCTATCTGAAGGAGTCAGGGCCTCAGGTCAGTCTAAACACTCTCTGGGAGCATCCAAAATCCTCATCCCTCCCCCAGCCTTGGAGATGCTGATCCACATTTTTGCTTTACTGTTTTTCTTGGCAGCTGTTTTCTTTCAAGTCAAGCTATGGCTGTGTCACTTTTAGGTACTTAAATTCATATTCTTGATTCATTTCTTCCCTAATCACTTGGGATACTGAGTTTTACAAAGGGGAGTATAATTAATCTTCCAGGTTTGTGCATGTGTGATAAAAAAGATGTGATCCGTGACAATTTAATGCCCTAGCTAGCTGCTGTTAGACAATGGAAATTTCTGAGTTATACCCTAAAAAAGCCACACCCAGCTCACAAAGGCTCCAGCAGCTGACAAGCATCTTCTCCAAACTATTCAGCAGGAACATTTTTAGAGAGCTTTTTGGTTTTGTTGTTGCTTTAAACTTGGCCCCAAATATCAGTAAAAGAACAAAGCCTTAAACTTGTGCAGTTGATTCGATGAGTTCCAGAAGCTGTTGAATTTCTCACGGCGTTATCAGCGATCTCGGCAGACCCACGGAGGTGAATTTCACACAGGGATTACTGTTAAGGTGCTCTGCTCCCCTCTGACAAGCATTCCTCCTCTTCCCATTCCCATCCAACATGCATTCCTGCTCTTCCCATTCCACTCCAACATGCATTCCTCCTCCATTCCCCTCTAACATGCATTCCTCCTCCATTCCCCTCTGCCATGCATTCCTCCTCCATTCCCCTCTAACATGCATTCCTCCTCCATTCCCCTCTAACATGCATTCCTCCTCCATTCCCCTCTAACATGCATTCCTCCTCCATTCCCCTCTAACATGCATTCCTCCTCCATTCCCCTCTGCCATGCATTCCTCCTCCCATTCCCCTCTAACATGCATTCCTCCTCCATTCCCCTCTAACATGCATTCCTCCTCCCATTCCCCTCTAACATGCATTCCTCCTCTATTCCCCTCTAACACGCATTCCTCCTCTATTCCCCTCTAACATGCATTCCTCCTCCATTCCCCTCTGCCATGCATTTCTCCTCCCATTCCCCTCTGCCATGCATTCCTCCTCCATTCCCCTCTAACATGCATTCCTCCTCTATTCCCCTCTAACATGCATTCCTCCTCCATTCCCCTCTGCCATGCATTTCTCCTCCCATTCCCCTCCAAGATGCATTCCTCGGGTGGTTTGACAGTCAGCATCTCTCCAGACAGCTCCATCCCATCTCAATCACTCTCTTAGAAGTTAACAACCCTGCGATGGCCAGCGTCGATATTGGCTGCCCATAACAAAGCTGTTAGAGAGGCATTTCGGTAGGAAATGGTGGGAATGCTGCGGCAATCAGACAGAGTTATAAAAGGTTAATGAAGATGAAAGGGAAGAAAATACAGAGGAAAAACTCAAGCAGCCAGAGAGATTTTGGCAAGATTTGCTAAACTGCTGCTGCTGCCTAGCCACACTTCCTGCATTTCCCAATCCAGCTGCACATTTCCAGTAGCCTCAGCAAGTCTGTATCGCTGGGAGAAACGCTGAGCTCACTGTGTAGCTGGCCACATTCATGTCCATTATTGAGGAAAATGTTCAAGTTTCCTAGAGGAATTTGGGGAAAAAGTCCATTTCATCTAAACACACTGTCCCTGAGGAGGGTGAATTCAGAAGTGTTCCAGCTCCGGCTGGAAATGCATAACTGAAGTATTATCCATGTGTTGCTCACAAAAATAAGAGGTCTTTCCAAGTCACCTCAGTGTTTTTGGAAGGAAAATTTTTCACTTAGAATTATCAGAGACCTGTTAAGGACAAGAAATCCTCTGGTACTGCTGGTAGGACAGGATGTTGCCAGGCACTCCTTCAAAGCAGGGGGGAAGAAGTGTCTTAATTTCTTTCCACCCTCATCAAGGGACAATTCCAACAATATAGTTGTACTGTAATACCCTGATTTCATACTGTGGAACTGCACCCCTTCACCTTAGAAAGCGATTTAGTGCCTTAATAGGTGTCCTTATCACACTTTTTTCTTTGTTTTTTTTTTCTTTTTTTTACCCGCACCATTGTTCTATTTGCTGTGTCTCTCACAACCTAAAATATCTCTTCCTCCTCACTGGCATGTCAGGCTTTCGAATGACTGCGGGCTGTTGCCTAATCTTTGCCCTATTCCCCATCCGATGTCAGACGGGTGCTTAGCTAAGCTATGCACAGAGCTGGCTGTCAGCATCGCCACGTCCATCAGCCTGCCCGGCTGAATTTCTGAATTCCTGACACTCGTCACCCTTCGGCAGTGGCAGGAGGGGGACAGGGAGCCGCTGGCTGGGATCAGCAGAGAGGGGCTGGCAGCCCGGCACACACTGCCCAGCCCATCTCCCTGCAGTTTTGCTGCTCTGTCCTTGCTGCTCATCCTTCATTCATGACCTTCCACTCAAATTCTCCAGCTTTTTCCAACCTCCCCATCTCATCGATAAGAAGGTTCTTTTTAGCTATGTTGTTTAGTTTATGAATTTCCAGAGCAAGCCTTGATCTCCTCTGCTGCTTGTTTCTCCCAGTTCCTCCCAGTTCCACAGTGACTGCAGCTCTGACTACACAGAATTTAGCTCTGAGATCATTTATGAAAGTGCCACGTTTGGCCAGATTTACCATCTGTAACCCAAGAGACACCTCCTGCAAGCCAGCCCCACGTCCATCCCCCTGTAGTTAATTTAATTGTACAAGTAGGCAAGCAAAGTTTGCTCCAAACCAACTCAGTCTCCACACAGTGTGGAGACATTTGGGTCTCCTACATCTCATCCTCCGGGGATTTTTTAGCTGTGACAAACTTTGAGCTGGCTTTCAATTTATTGCAACTGCTATATTTGTGCCACTTTGATCCTCCTTCATGAGTAAACCACTCTGACAAGCCAGAGTTCTTGAGGTCTGCAGTCCATGACGTATTTAAATGCAGATTAAAAATTCAGAAGCAGAAATATTACAGGAGATTCGTGATCCTAATTGTTTCCTGCGTAAGGCAGGAGCTTAATTTTTATTTTTAAACTCTCAGGCGCTGACAGCCAATATTTTGGTGTGAAAAAGCTGAAGATGCGACTGCTGCCTCACTGTGAGCAGGTAGCAACTTCCAGAGTTTAATCTTACACCTTAATTTGTTCTTACTATTCAGATCGTGGCAGCAGCCAGGAGGCATTATCAAGCTAAGTGCTCCTTTGTGTCAATTCACAGCGGTAGAAAAATTCCCCGCCCAAATGAGCCGTGATTGTTGTATCGTCTGGAAGAAAGCCACCCTCCCTCTCGTGCTGCACTAATGCACTTCTAGCGACAGAACTGATTAGGATGCCTGCTTTGGATTTGCTCAGATCTAGCCTGGTTGGGTTTTTAATCTTTGGGATAAGCTGTGGATAGAGAATTGGCCATTTAGATGTAAGTGCATCGCTGGGAAATGGTTCGCTGCACCCGACACAAAATTACTTCAGAGTCAGATCTGGCAAGTGCTGCTTGATAATAAAGTGATAAGCTGGGGTGTGGGGGCAGAGGGGGATTTTTGGCTTTCAAGAGGCACCAGACATCTTTGCCTGATTCTGTCTCCACTAGCACAGAAACTAGAAGAGTGCTAAGGAATGTGTGCTAAGAGTGAAAATAAGCTCACTCCACTCATCTCAGATTTGAAATAATGCCTGATAGGGGAATTACAGTCACCACTGACAAGGGAGGCACAGGGGGCATTGCTTGGGCTGTTTGAGCCCCATGGCTCTCTGGTGCTGTATTTTGATACAGCTGCCTAGTGAAGTCTGGCAGGATGTGTGTCCTTCCCATCCTGGTGAGGCTGAGAAGCAGCACTGCACCTGTGAGAGACACCAGGGTCAGGTTTAATCCAGTGGGGAGGTTTGAGAAGCAGCACTGCACCTGTGAGAGACACCAGGGTCAGGTTTAATCCAGTGGGGAGGTTTGAGAAGCAGCACTGCACATGTGAGAGACACCAGGGTCAGGTTTAATCCAGTGGTGAGGTTCTGCCCCTCTGAATCTCCAGTGTCTGGCAAGGAGCAGTGCTCCACATCATACTTTTCTCTTGCAAACAGCAAGAAAATCAGATATTCTTCCAGAAGGCTTCTTTCTCCAAAACCATTATTTTTCCTCTAAAAGTCTTTCCCCTAAGAAGTCTTATTCACCTCCCTGTGGTTGTCCATCCCATAATGGCAAGGCCCCATGAAGCTGAGAAGGACTCAGGAGTGACAATGCCACAATGGACTCCACCACAGCACCCAAGCACCTGGAACTGCTGGGACCCCTCTCCCACACACTTATCACCCCACTTTCTCTAGGGCTTGCCTTGAATTTGGCAGCAGTGTAGACACAGACATGCAGACTGCAGCCTAAAGATCTCAGATCAGAAACACTGGCCAAACTCAGCTTGAAATCGATGTCCTTTCTGATTCTCATGGATGTCAGAAAGATTTATCCAGAGAGATCTTATTTTACAGCCTGTGTCTTCTGGTGTGTTTGCTCTTTCAGCGCTCTGGGTTCAGAAGCTGCTGCCTCCTCCCCAAACCCCGTCTCACCCGTGCTGGAGGGATATAAATTATAGCAGCCTGCAATGCATTCAGCTATGATCCTGTCCATCATCTGTGCTTGGCATTAACCCCCTGAAACTTGGTCACCCAGATCTGCATTTCCCAAGCTTTGAATCCTTCTCCATTGCTAAAGCCGCTCAGACAGCCAAAGAATGAGGCGCGTACGGCAGCCGGCGTTTCTAAAGAAAACTTGATGGCTTTCTGACACCCGACACATGCAATTCCCAACAGAGTTAATTGAAGCTAATTCCTCAAAGGCTGAGATGAGAATATCCCCATAAATTATGTTCCTGCTTCATTCCAGACAAGGAGGGCATGAATGCATTACACGCAATCCCCCAATTTACAGTATTAAACCCAGCAAGTCAATCAAGGAGACTGAATATAGTCACTTGAAAGCTGAAATTCATTTTCATCCTCTCTCCATCTGTACTGTAACCTGAAAGGTTGATTTTTGAGGGCATATTTCCACTCACAGCAGGACTGATTCAGTGAGAGAGGAGCCTTCTCCATGGATGTGACATGTGGTGGGTACACCACAGCCCCTGCTTGGGAGATTTTCAAGCCTGTTATTGAAGCAACTTTCTAAGGTGTCTCTAGAGACCTTACAGAGAAAAAAACACCACAGGACTGAGGGCATCACGTCCCTGCTGTTGTCTCAGAAAGCCAGGGCTGGTTATCATGGAGGGCACACACAGAGACACACAGGCATAAATCTAACCCATAACACTGCTACTGCCAATCTGCTCTCATTAAAAGAGAGATATTTTTAAATCCTGTGGTTTTTTGGACACAGTCCTAATGACAAGTTATTTTTAAATGGTACTTTAAAAATATAGGCACATTTTGTGTGCCATTCATGTCACTTTGAGGGTCTGAAATATCACTGAATTGTACTATAGAGATTATGCAAATTAAAGCCAGATTCAGTGAAAGACTGCCCAGCTTCTGTGCTGCTCAAAATCAGAAGGGCCGAAAATATATTTCTGGGAATTTTTCTGCCTTGCAGAAGCTCTAGAGATGTAAAAGTTGGAAATTACTTGAGATGTGGCAGTTGTTTATCTGTTGGTAGAGGCAAGAGTGTTTCATGTGGGATACTGGAAAAATAAATACCCAGGTGAAGCCAAGGTAAAAAGCTTAGCCCAGAACAAATAGAAACCCTGAGACAGAACCAGGATCTTGAGTCCCACCATGGTTTAACCTTAAAGTCATGCTATAAACTGGAACAGACTAAAGAACAAGACTTCAGCATCGTATGTCATGTTATAAATGAGCCATAGGGCAACTCCACTCTGTACTTTTTCATTTATAAGGTATTTTAGACATGCAGTATTTGGCAATTAAAGTTTGCACCAAGTTCAAGCCCAGCTGTGGTGAACTTGCAGTAATTCTCACTGGAATCTATAAACTTCAAGGGCCCAGGAAGATCTTAACAAGTGCCTTGTCTGACCTTCTGCACAAGATGTATCACAGCTCCTGCCCCAAGTCTGTAACTCCTGCCTGAGCTGTGACCCATCCCTGGGGAAATATGCACACTCAACATAAAGGCTTAGAAGATGGAAAATCCAACTTGTCCTTGAATTGCTGCTCCAAGGTGAGCTGCCTTCCTTGCTCCAAGTCCTCCAGCTCTAATTGACTCTCATTTCCATTGTAACCTTTCCTGCTAACATGAAGCATCACCTCCCATTTCTTCCATACACAGGTACTCCAGGACCACAATAATTTGTGTCCTAACCTCTTGGATCAACTAAACCAGGGGGGTTACTCCACAATAATATATTTACTCCTGGCTGCCCTGTAATGAGTAGCAGTTACCACAGGTCAGCTGATGTTCAGGAAATGTCCACACAAATGCCCTCACCCAGAGCAGAATCATCTCTAAGACACAGCTCAGGAATGGAGATAAACTCATTTGTATTCTTTTCCTTTCGTCTAATTGCTTTGGAGAGAATAATTCATGAATGAAACACCCAACTCCAGAAGTGTTAAATGCATTGAGACAGTATCCCAAGTATATTTAAATAAAGTAATATTTACCCATAAGAAAATGCAGTGCTGATTTAAACACAGTTTTTAAGGATTAAATGGTAAAAATTGTGTTACCAGTTTGAAAATACAGAAAAGCACTCACTTTAGGGAAATACATTTTCATTTCTATAAACCAAAGGTTGGGAAAATATTCTTCATCAATGATACATGAGCAATATAATGTTCTATTCCTCTATTCTACCCAAGAGATCATGTTAATCCTTTTGATTTATGCACAGCTCCTTAACTAATACTGTAACAAATGGTATTGACAATTAAACTCGCTTCTGCAAGAAATTCATTGTATTTGCAGCACCCACAGTAAGAAATGCCTTCACGGTTCTGACAGGAGATCTAAATAAAATTAAAGAGCTAAGAACAAAGGCTGCAGAAAAATCAGAAAGGCAGAGCTGATAAGGGAATGTGACTTGCTTATAGAGGGGATTTTTGTATATATCTAAGGCACTATATGACACATTTTAAAAAAAGGAGGGTTTTTTCCTTCAGTTTAAACACGTAAATCTTTAATTCTTTGCTTCCCAATGCAGAGCTGCCTGAAATACTGACCATCATACAGCACTGGCTTTGAAAAGGCTGGCAAAGACCCGAATCAATTTAATCTTATTAAAATACAGAGCATTTTAAAGATATTATCCCCCGTGGCTTACTGATGGCTCAATTGCTGCTACAATCTATGCAAAGGCTTCGAGTGATGAAACTCTATTAGTTCCTGCCTTGTCTCTCCTTTGCAAAACGGTTTCAGAGGCTACTGCTATCACTGGCTCATCAGTGCTCAAAGGAAATACTTTCAGAAGCAGAACTAGAAATGTCTCCTCTTGCATTACCAGTATGTAATTAGGGGAAAGCTGCATTCCTTTCAGCTGTACACACACAGTCACACAAAGCGTTTTCTAGAAATGGACTTAACTAGGGTCAGACAGCAGCAATCAGCAATAACTCACTCTGGAGCATTCAAAGGAATTAATACTGATTACAGGTTATTTAGTCATTGTGAACAAAAAAAAAAAAAAAAAAAAAAAAAGAAAAAAACCAACAACAAAACAAGAAAAACCCCTACTCTTGTTAGAAACAAGCACCTGGCACAGCAGAGTGCTGCCAGCCTGGCGATTACACCCTGCAGAGCCTGTGCAGCAAATCCATGGAATCAGCAATAGCTCAGGATGAGGCACCAGCCCAGAACCAAGCTTGTGCCACTTAAAAACCGACCTATGATTATTCTCAGGCACCAGTGCCCAAAGCAGCCTAAGGTTTGATTGCTGAAAGTGCATTATGTCACACAGCTGGGAGATGATGATTATAATGGCCATGAGTTCCCTGGGCTGTGGCAGCTTCCCGCTGAGGTGATTTAGGAAGAGGGAAAATATAGACAAATAGAGACTATATCATAAAAAATTAACTCCTCTCCTGCTTGGGGAGTGCAGGAAAGGGAGAGGAGCCTGTGCTGTGCTCTACAGCTGCCATTCCCTTGGTCTGGTGACACTGAGCACACACAGGGCCGCAGCTCAGCAAGCACAATCAGCTGTGGAAATTGTCAGCTCACAGGATTTTGAAGTGTCCCTCAGGCAAACTACGTCCTAATGAACCCATTCTTGCTCTCAGCTCAACTCACAGTCCCTCACCATGGGGCCAGCAGCAGCTCCAAGTGAAACCCATGGCAGTGGCTTGGCTTTTTAAAGGCATTTCTTCAGTTGTCCTTCAGCAAGCACTCAGCAATTTGTGTTCATACCCTGTTATTTATTAAAGCTGGCTCAGGAAGGAGGAGGATCCAATGCCTCCTTCAAATCAGTCCCCCTAGAAATGCTCATTTTTACTCATAATGGAAATAGAGGATTCCCACTGCCAGGAGGGCACAGCTCAAGTCAGAGCAATCCCTCCTGAAATCAGCCTGTGAGGTGATGAGAAAAGCAGGAGTTTTTCTGAGAAAAGGTGGGGATTCCCAGCATTTCTCTGCCCCATGGAAGACTTTTTAGTCTGCAAGGAGAGGAACAGTTCAGCACAAACAGCATGACAAGGAGCAGTGGGGTTGGAACTAAATAATCTTTAAGGTCCTTTCTGACTTAAAACATTCTGTGATTTTGTGATTCCATGCTTGCTCCCAGCACATCATGACATTGCCTGAAAAACCTGCAAAGGAAGGTTCTCTTGCAGAAAATGTTCATATTTTAGTGAAAGCAAATGTCAGTGCTCACAAATTAAGAGTTGCCCAAATTTTTCAGTCCTTCAGTTTTATTTTGGAAGGGCTGGGATGTTGCAGAAGGCATTTTGCTGTTCCTAAGGATTGCTGCTGTCCTGCTGAGATGCAAATCAAAATAAAAAAGGAGGATGAAGAACTATTTTCAGCCACTCATGGGATTTCTCCCTTTGACTTTCCTCAGGGTTCAATGGTCAAGAGAGGGAACAAACATGGACAGAGAAATTGGGAGATATTTTATCAGGAAAAGTAAGCACAAGCAGCATATGGTTGGGAATTAGATGGTCTGAGGTGTGAAAAACGTGTCTGGGAAGCTAAGAACATCTGTGCTGGGGTCCACTGATCAGCCTGGAGGATGTAACACTTCCAAGTGAGGGGGAATGGCAGGAAATTAAGTCCAGAGAGTTTCCTGACCACACCACTGTCACCTCCACACTCAGAGAATGACCTGACCCAGATGTGAGCAGTCACCTTGGGACTAAGTAATGAGTTACCAGTGATACACAGTGGCAGGTAAAGGCAAAAGCATACCTGTGACTTGTGAGACTTAAAAAAATAAGAGGTTTGGGAGGAAATAGAGATTATGGTGCTTCAGGTGGAAATATGCCTTGTGGAATGTCATAAATAAGGGTCTTGCTTTATGAGGGCTGCAGTCTGCTCATCTCCCCATATTCCAGAAGCCTTAACTCATCTTTTTTCCTGATTTTTATCTGCATCTCAAGGTCAGAGTCAGCCTCTTCAAGTCCTCTGTTGCCACACTCACCCACAGGGTGCTTCTGCAGCCAGAGTTCTGACTGCTTTACAGCCCCTAGAAAGATTTAGATCATTTCCTACTTTACCTCTGTGAGAATGTGACAAGTTCTGCTGAGAGGAAATCTTCAAAGGAATCTGTTTAATGTCACAGGAAATTTGCAGCAACCAGCCAGACGTGGACTGGGGATGGCCCTTGGTGATCTCTGCTGTGAGTGACCCCTGGTTATTCCTCTTCTCTGCTGTTGCATGGGCAAGACCCTGCACTCCTGACTCTGCTTTTGCTACAGAAAAATGCTTGAGAAAACGAGCTGTAGGGTGTCCCAGACCTCCCTGCTCCCAGCCCCATGCCTTCCACAAAAATCTGGAATTTCCAGATGCGTTGTGAAGTGAAGCTGCCGCAACATCCTTTTGCAAGACAAGCACCCAAACTCAGATCTGAGGCAGATCAAGGGATCACCCTGCACGGATGCCTCTTTCCAAATACCTGCTGCTATCGTCCAAGCCTTTCAACTGAGGCCAGCGTCCTCCTGGTGATTACCCAAGGCTTTGTTAGACATGCAAATGAGACACTCATCTGGGATCTTCTCAGATGAGGACTTGGGGATGCGCTGCTGCCTCGCAGTGACAATGAAAGACTTTTTTTTTTTTTTTTGCTCATGCTGGAAACTTGCTGAATGTGCATGGGAGAGCAAGCACTGAGAAACCAAGGTTTTGAGGAGCTGACAGCATTCCCAGCTGACAGCACAGCAGCTTGCCTGTTCAGTGAAACCTCTGTGGGGAGCAGAGAGGAGCAGGCAGGCAGCCAGCAGGGATTGCTGCCTCCTGTGCTGCACTTCACTGCCTTTCATCCTGCAGCCTCCTGGACAAAGACATAGGCTTCAGTCTGAAGTTTTCTGCCTGTTTAATCGTTATTTCTCTGACCTCCTAAAAGGGCCTTTGGACAGGTACAGCCCAGAGTAAGAAAGTGGAGTCACCATTTAGAATCAGCATCCAACACACCCAGCAGTATCTCAAAGACTGAATTATCCCAGCCCTGCTGCTAAGAACTTGTTTTCCAGGTAATTGCTGATAAATGTTGGCATTTTGAAATACTGTCCCCGATGGATTATTGCAATCAAGTTATGGGCATGGCATTGTTTAGTAGCATTTATAAGGTGCTGCAATTTTAAATAGTTTACCAATGAATGAAGTGAGTGGTTATTAGGTAATAGTGTGGACACACTAAATAATCACTCTCTCTACATTATGCATTATTCCCCTGCACCAATATCTTGTGATTCTAAAACTTTTTTTTTTTTTTTTAGAATAAAGGAATGGGAAAAGCAGGGATCAAGAGATGCAAGTGGGATAGCAAAGGAGGAGTGAGAGCTCAGCATCACTCAAGTAACTGGCAGATCAAAGTCTGCTTGTTCCATCCTGAACTTTTGCAAAACAGACTCCTGGGATAGAGCCTTCTCAAAGGCAATCATCACTGGAGAATCCACTGACCTGCCAGCAGCCAAGGAGATGCAGCTCTTGCCAGAGGTGATGAGAGAGCCTGAAATCCCAGTTCTGCATGGGCAGCAAGAGCCACACACCCAGCAGCTCATTTCAGCCCCCAGAGCGGCACAGCCTGGTCAGCACCTGTTAGAATTCGTTATTAGTGGGGAGTAATGAACCTCTCTTGATGGCAGCCCTATTCTGCTCATTCGAGGGCCATTGTCACCAGCCCACAGTGCAGCACCTTTCTCCAAAAGGCCAAGACTGAAATTTACACTTATGGAGTCCAGGATGGGCTCCCCCATAGTGCATTGGAGCATTATTTCCACATGCTGCTGTGTTTTGCTAAGCCCTTCTGCTCATTTCCAGGAGGATCCCACAGGGTTCAGGAATTAGCCTGGGGCATGGGAAAGTTGAGCTTCATTCCTTGATCTGCCACAGAAACCCCAAGTGCCACTGGGCATATCACTCAGCACCTCCACTTGGGTCTCCTAACTGTAAAATAGGGATAGGAACCTTGTGAGGGTGTTGGCAAGAAGATAAAACATATTAACCATCTGGGAGGTGCTGTGATGCTGTGATAAGAGGGGCCATGCAAGAAACTTAGATAAACAGTTTCAAAACTCTCAGCTTTTTGGTGCTTTCTCTTCCACACTCGGCATGCTCTGTGATTTCACACAGCCAGCTTCAGTCCTGTTTGCTCAACAACTTCCTGAGCACTAGAGGTTTCCAAAATCCCAACTCACAGGCCTTCCCTCAAGTTGCCAAAGGTCGTGATCTTCCCAGTTTGCAGCCTGTGTTTTCAAGGGGGTGAGCAGAAATCTCCACTCCACAGTGCTTTGACACCTGCTGGCACAGGGGTTTACACTTCTTACAGTTTTTACACTTTTTACACTTTGAGCATGAGGAAATCTGTGTCGTTTCCCAGTTGGTTCTCACTGACCACAACATTCACCCTCAGAGCACACCACAAGTCAAGCCTTCTCCAGAAATGTCACATCTCTAATGACTGCAGGCTCTGGATTGCCCATCAGCACTCCAGTGGATGTTTTAGGAACATGAGGGAATAGTAAAGATAAATCATCCCCCAAAAGCCCTAGAAAAAGAAACCCAGTCCTGTAAATGCTTTCTAGGATCAGTGGTTGAAGCTTTCATAGACACTGAAGAGCTACGAGGTGACATAAAGTCACTGCAGGGAGATGTAAACAACCCATGAAAAAAACATTGCATTTCAAAAGATAGGGCACTTCTGAGGCCACAGCATTCTAAACAGAATTATCTGATGCCAGCACTGTTTATTTGCCGTCTGAGGTCTCACATGTAGGGCAGCCACAGCTTATCAGAGAAGAGTTGTCACCTATTTAGAGAAAAGCTTTAAGCTAACAAATTCTTGCGCTCTGGAGATACCAACCATCCTCATTTTCCACTCGGGGGAACAGTCACCAGCACCACCTTCCTCAGGATTAATGCCAATCAAACTGCGCGGGGAAGGAAGAGATGAGCCTGGCAGGATCCTGACATCGGTATTCCAGGTATATACACAGCTAAACATTTAATTGATTGAGCAACTTCAAAGCAACACATTACCTGCTGAATTAACCCCCACTTCCACCCTATTAGAGGATGCTTAACAGAGTAAGAAGCTTTCAGCAATTCGGTTGTCATGCACACTGGGAGGCACTACAGAAAAAAAATCCAGCAAGAAAACGGTGTGAACTATTTTTTCAGTGTCTGAAATGACTTTGCTGATGGGTGAGTGTCGTTCTGCAGGTCCAGATGACATAAAATACCCTTCTGGCCCTTTGAAAACCTGTGAATAACAGTTAAACGAGCCCTAATAGCTTGTTGCTTAACATTAACTACGGAATTGTGTTGACACACAAAGAGTGGAAGAGTCAACTCATGTTGTGTTGCTCAGCATTTACCCTGTGCCAGCCGGGAGCATGCTCAGATAATTCTGTCTAAGTAGTTACAAAAACAGCAGAAGTCGGGAGAAAAAGCTCCTGTGAAATTTGGCACCGTTCCAGCTCACCAGCTTAATGATTCCATTTGATATTCAAAACAGGCAGGTGGAAAATTATCCAGAGACACGCCATCGTGTTCTGCCTGAATAAATGCAAGAGGGACTCAAATACCACTTTGGACAGCAAGTCAATTTAAATCTAAGCGTTTTCCTATCGATCCTCCATTTTTTCCTGGAAAATGCACATACTGTTTTGCTGTGGAAGAGACCTGTGTGTCTGAGGGCTTGGAAGGGGGTGTTAATTTAGGTTTTCCTCCTCACTCAGTGGGATTCAAAGGGCGTCCAGCTCGTTTTGCCATGCCAGCCTGTCGTTTTATTCCACCTGGCCTCCTGTGCAAATAAAATCACCCAGTGGGTTTGCAAGGTCTGCCCACACCAGTGTTATAGCTAATTCCCCGCAGGAGCCATGGTGATGCTAAGCAGAGCATGCTCAGAACTGCATCTCACCTGACATCCAAAAAACATTACAAACCCTGATCCTGGAGGTCACCTCCTCCTGAAGAAAGGTGGGTTTTTCTCAGTACATCCAACACAGCCCTTGCATGGTGTGACCTCCAGACCCAACACAGCACCAGCCTCACAGGCTGCACAGAGCCAGGGGTCGTGGCAGTGCCTCTGACGCTGCAGCGTCCATTAGAAAGATGCATTAGGCTTTATTGTAAACAAACAGGCTGTGCTACAAGGAGCCGTATTTCAATTACTTAAACCCTAATGCCAAACTTGCTCTGTTTCAGAAGCAAGATAATACAGCACTGACAAAGTATATTATCCTTGCTTTTCAGTAGCCACAGATAAGTATCACTATGTCACCGTGAAAAAATGTGCTCAATTATCCTATGTTGTTATTACTTAATCTGTGTTTCAAAAAAAGCTTTAGACTGAAAAGATGTTAGATAAAGGCTAAGTATTGCAGATAAAGGCATTGCTTCACTGAATATATGCTGTAAAAGCATGAGCTGTGGTTCCACACATTCAAATGAACCAGGCTCCTCTCAGCACGTTCCAGGACTGGCAGAGGCACAGGCAGGACTGGCTGCTTGCACAAGAAGGTGGTTTTGGAGCCCTAAGAGCAAAATGCAGAGGAAGGCTGGGGAAAGAGCCTGGTCCATGTAAGGGGGAACTTTTCAAAGACTTCCAGAAGGCCTGGCATGAATCTCCTGCCCGGCTCATGGAGACTGGGTCCCTGCTGAGGTCTGTCCTGGCACCACATGTACAACCAAGATGTAAGGGGATGGCCCACCTGCAGTTTTCTCAAATGAACAAAGGAGCTTTATCCAGAAGACCCTGGCCACCAGCTCCTCATTCTCTATACAGTCACCAGCAAGAAGTAGCAGGGCTCTGGATGCTGATGTTTGGATTCCAGCTGCAGCCCTGTGTCAGTGCTGTGTACTTTAATGGTCCCAGAAAATGAGCCCAGCACACTGAATTGACGACAAATTGATTGAAACCAGATGTCGTGAAAAAAGCCTTTTCCAAGTTCAATGGCACATGAATGGTCTCAGCTTGCCCCCGGATAATCTGACTTCTGTGCCCCAGTCTGCCACAATAAACTAATTGGGAGGTTAATATTTTGTCTCTGCACTGTGAACTCCTTGGGGAAAGGAGCTTTTTAATTGCATATACAGCCCATGACCTGGTAGGCTCTAAATCTCACTGGGTGATGGGGAAAGTTATAGTGGGACCTCAGCTGAACACCCTGAGCTCATGTTACTGTCTGGATTAGCAAAACTCCAGACTATTACACCGTCTGTAGTCTTCAGGCATTTCTGGGAGTTTGGTTTCCCCACTGAGCTAAGCTCTTTTTTGGCATAGTCAAAGGAAGACAAACAAAACACTGCAGGTACAAAGGCACAGGAGGAAAAGCAGCATCAAGCTGTTGTTTGGCCAAGCCAGCAGATGCATGGTGGCAATATTGGCTTTGGAGGAGAGCAGAGGTGGCCAGAGCCTGCACGCCCAGGTCTCACTGCTTTGCAGACCTCATCACTACAGATATATTTACACTGGATACGCCTAATTAACACACCCTGCCAGAGCCAAGCTTGCACTCTTCAGCCTGCACATGCACAGCAAGGCCACAGTTTGGTCAGCTTGTGCTCCCCAAGGCAGATAAAAATGACCTCAAAAGCCAAGCTTGATTCATGGAGTGCCATCAGAGGGTCCCTGGGAGGATGAGTGATTGATCCTGTTTACCTTTGGCACAGCAAGGCATTTAACATCAGGTTGGGAGAAGCTTTGTAGTTGTTATTCTAATGGGCTTCAAGACAGAACTATTTGCTTTGGAGCGTGATAAGACTTTTCAGACCACTGAGCAAGGCTCTGAAAGTCGATCACAGCACATGTGAAACCACAGCACTAAACATGCTCTGCAGAGCATTACCAAGAAAACCTGCCCCTGTTATATTTCCTTGTCAAAACTACAAAAAGCCCAACAAATCCTGCAGCATTCAGCTCACATCTCTTCCAAAAACTGGGGGAAGAAGCCTGCAGCAGAGGTATGGCAGAGGAAAGGTTGAGAGCAGACTCTCCTGGTGACTAATGCAGCCCAGATAAGCATCTAGATGCTCGCTAAAACATACAGTATCACACGCAATTAAAGGCTCCTTCCGAGATTTTGCAAGCAGCCAGTAACTCCTACCCAGCCATCTGCCCAGAGAGGGCCTCTGACTTGTCAACCAATCCATTTCCCCAGTGCCACAGGCTGGGTGATACCGATCTCTGCTGTGTTTTCTTACCAGAGCTTTGATGTACGATCTCCTCGCAGCGGCAGCCCCCTTTAGGGAACAAAGCCCTGCTCTAGCCGGGCTCCTCACCAGTTGTCCAGGTATTAGGTTCTTTTTTCCAGCTTCAGGGCAGCCCTATCACTAACCTTTTCCACTGACCTTTTGCAGGGAACCTTCTGCTCTTGGCCATCTGTGTCCTCCCCTTCTCTTTTCAAGCATTCACCTGAGCATTTGCAGCAGGCAATTATACACACACACACACTGGTTTGCATCAGTCACAAAAGCTGTGAGCCTCCAATTAACCACCTCATGCCTTTTAATGATACAACGCTGAACAAGGAAGAGAATTAGAGGGAGCATCCTCAGAAGTGGTTTGCAGCAGGACAGAGCCGTCTTTATTATTGTTTGGATGAGGGTTAGCACCTAGGAAACTCAGCTAGAGGCTGTGAAAACAAATGGAGAACTTAGGGAATTAATTTAATATGGAGAATTTACAGTCTACAGGACAAGACAGAGTAGGTGGATGAGTGTGGTGCAATGAGAACACAATGATTTTCTGAGGATCAGAATAACCTGTCAGCATCCTTTACTCATCAGTGCCAAGTTCCTGTGTCCTCTCTCCTCCACTCCAGAGTGTGAATGCTGGCAGAGGGCTCAGTAGCAAAGGCAAGTGTGCCTTTGACTCCCAAAGCCCCATGCTGGAAGCACAGGGCAATGCCTTGTCTCTGTCTTCAAGAGATATCTGGAGATACTGCACCTGCTCAGACCGTTTCAGGCAAAACAGCATTTCAGAGGAATTCACCAATTCAGCAAAATCTCAGCAAGGTGAGTCAATTTTGCCCAGGTTCCCATGAAACTTGCAGAGGGCTCCAAACATCAGAAACCTGCTGAGTTTCCTGCCTGGTCACCCATCTGGTTCCTCCAGCGTTCAGGTTTCCAGGGCCCTGGGGCAGCCTGCTGCCAAATAGGGCTGCTTAGCAAGAGGGGATTTCACTGCTCCCACACTTCTCAGCTTGGGGTGTCCCAGACATTGGACCATCTCAGGCAGGAAACACCAGAGAATGCACAGATGGAGAACCCATGAAACCCAGTGGAGAGGCTGAGAGATCCATGGATCAGCTCTTGAGACAACCCACAGCACAAGCTGCTGCACTATTCCCTTCTGCAGAATTTCTACCTGGTTGTGTTCTGCTCTACTTTGGCAGGAATTCAGCCTAGTTTCATCAAAACTAAACTTTTTTCCAAACCATAATCTCCTATTTAAGCCCCTTCCTAGCAGACACCCTCTCAGGACAGCTCGTTTTCCTCTCAAGAGCAGCCTCTGCACATCAGTCCAGTTCCAGCTGCTCTCAGGTCAGGGGCAGAGATTTGTACATCCTGTACAGCCCACCAGGAACATTGCTGGGATATACAAATCAGCCAAACCTAAATTATCTGCTCTGGAAGACAGATGATATGAACAATCTTACAGTTCCATGAGCTCACCATGGGAGAAGAATGAGGTAAAATCTCTGTATTTATCCATCTAATGGAAATATTTGATCTGCCTGAAGACTGCACACCTGATATTGTAACTACAGTGTCGTGGGGCTCAGAACAGTTCAGCAAACTCAGACAAAGGAAATGGGGCAAAAAGAAGAGATTCACTTGGACAAATCACTGCCTAAATGACATTTATTTTGTGATTTGCTAGAAAATATGGGGACAGATTCTGGAAAGATTGATATGAAGCAATACCAAAACAAAAGGGACTAAAAGATACTTAAAAGTGTCTTGTTCTGCTTCATGTAACACCAAACATTTCTCACTGCTCACAGATCAAGGGACAGCAGCAGCAGCCACTGTGCCCAGGCAACTTTGCTCACCCTGTTCAGCCACCAACAGGCTGCACTGGGAGCCTAAATTTATCTATACTGTGAGAAGCACGTTTCTGGGAGCCTGTTGTTCCCAAGACATACCTGCAATATGTTGAACAAGCACCGAGGCTCCTCCTTGGGATGCAGCCGGACGTGCTGGGAAAGCCGAGAGCTCCCGAGCACACCATGGGGAAGTTCTCCTGGGAAACATCTGTGGGAGACACTGACACCAGCTGAAGGGTTATGTAGGGCTTGAGCAACAAACCATCTGTCAGGGCCTGCTTATTAGGATGTTTACTCACCAAACTGGCCTTTTCATCAGTGCACCACAAGCAGTTTCTGAAATCAGCCCTGACCACCAAGAAAACGGGCTCAGAATCAGGCAACAGGAGCAGGAGTGGATCCAGCAGCCAGAGGAAGCAGTTTCTAGCACAGGGACACTTTGTCCATTTTGCCATCTCTCCTTGCTGTAGATGAGTAAATTATTTTGGTTTTTAGATCAATATCAGTGAGGATCTTTTGGCAGGACAAAAGGCCTTTTGTTTCCTTGCTCCACACAAATTCATTAATTCTGATATACATTTAGGGAGGGTGATTTATTATTTTTACTTTGCTGGGTTTCCTATCCATGTTATAATGCTTGTGTTGAGTAGCTAATAAAGGGTGGGAACAGCTCTGCACTTGCCTTTTAATTTGTTGTTAAATATGAAATTATTGTTTGTTTCATATATCTGTAATGAATAAATACCATCTTCATGAGCCCAAGCAACCTATCCAGGGTGATAGTGGGCATCTGCAATGGGCCCAGGGGAAAGAACATGCTCTGAATCAAATGTCAGTGGCTCAGCAATAAAAGCCTCTCTCAGGGCTCAGACCATCCTTCAAAGGCAGCAAGTCTCACCATGGATCAACACAGGAAAAAGAAAGCAGCAGGAACCACAGCAGAGATCCCTATCTCCATGGCAGGGAAGGGGAGGGGAAGGAAAAGGAGCTTGTCATTTTACAGCAATAATAAACACTTCTGAGTGTGCTTCCTCCTCTCCCTGCATGAGCATCTTTGCCCTAAACCCTGATGGGCTTCAGGTGGGATCAGTCAGATCCAAACCTCTCAATCCTGATATTCCTGCCAGAGAAAAATACTTTGGGGTAGCTGTGGATTGTGCAGCTATAGGGCTGCTCCCACAGTGTTGAAGACAGTGTTGTGTTTCCTTTATGTGTTTGTTGTGCCATACAAACCACTCAGAAGACACCTGTAAAAAAACATGGATATGTTGCAGATGAGAAGAGGATCACATCTCTTCCTTTCAAGCAACTGAACATCAAGGAAAACACTCTCATGAGGTGTTTGACAGGAGAAACAAGCCAGAACTTCACTTTCATTCAGCACTCAGGCTTTAATGCCAAGCCACAATTTATTTCACAAGGAAGAAAAAAAAGCAGTAAAGGAAACACTTAGCAGGATGAACACGCTGTCTGCTGTGGCCTGGGGGCAGGAAGGTGGCTTAAGCAAAGGCAGGGATCAGGAAATCCAGGTCAGTGGCCAGCACTGCCCTTGACCTCCCTGCCCACCAGGTGGGATGGCTGCTCGCCTGGCACAGCTCCTGTGGCTCCTCTGCAAGCTGCTCCTACAGGATTTACAGACCTCTCTCTTATCAAACCTGGTGGATTTCATCTCCCACTCCTTTCCCAGGCCTTGCCCTGCACTGGGAGATACAGAGAATGATGCAGAGCTGAGGACTGACCTTAGGTCTAGAACAAGGAGACCATCACCATGATTCTGCTTTCCAAGACTCTGGATTTTTAGCAAACACCTACTCTTTCCTGAGCTCACCTTCCCCAGAGGAGAGCAACTCCAGGAAATCATGTCAGTCAAGAGGCCAGGAAAGAAAACTGCAATGTGATACAGGTCTAACCCTCAGAAAGGCTGGGAACGTCTCCTTTTACAGAGGGCCCTTCCAAAAGGAAACCAAGCCACTGTAAATAATGTGTCTGGGAAGAGAAGGAAAACCTCTGAGCATTCCCTTGCCTCCGCTGCTTGCTCAGTCAAACTGCATCTGTCCTTTGAAGCCAGGCAAAGTTACCCTCTCTTCTTTCTTATTCTGCTCTCCAGCCCAGAGATCCTGCTGTTTTGCTAATCTCACTGCCTGAAACTGGGATTAAAGTTGGATTAGCCAGGCAGATGAATGAGTGGGGCTCCAGACCCTCCACATTTGGTGTTTGTGCCTGCCTCATTTTCCCAGCTCTACCTGGCCATCCTAGGGAAGAGAAGGGAATGGATACAGAAAGGGTCATTCTGTCCCTTCCCAAGTGCCATTCCCAGGGTTTACACAAAGTCCTGCTACTGATACAGAGCACAAAGCATATTTATTCAGATAATTGAAATGGTTTTAGCTCTGTGTCCTCAAATACAACAAAATTAATTTCTTCCTTTAAAAGCTCTCCTTGCTATTACTGCTTAAATCAAGGATTCAAGGTACTGCTTCTCCCAAATTCAAATTAACAGTTTGAATCCAGTTCATGGCTGGTGAAACTGGATTTTCAGTCTGGATTTTAAGGAAGAGCAGGGAGTTCCTTCCAACATGAGCCAAAAGAAGTCATTGGGACAGTTTGTACAAACAGGCATGGGACTCTTGGAAAGCTTAGTGACCTTGATCCAGCATTCCTGAGCACATGCTTAATTCACCCCAAAGCGTGTGCTGAAATGCTTGGCTGAGTAAGAATGGGCTTAATCACATGCTTAAACACTTACTGCATGAGCACTTCAGAGATTAAGACTGATTAGGTCCTTCTCCTACCTGTACCTCATACCTCCCCTCTTTGTGAAAATCTCATTTCTGAGGGCATGAAGCTCATAAGGAGACACAGAGAACACATTTTTCAACAGGTTGCAAATTTTAGAGCTTCCTGCCCCTTGACTACAGAAGACTTGACCTTTTAAAGGGAGGATAAAACAATTTACTTCCAAAGCCTGATGGCATGAACCCCATCATGAGGTCAGAGTTCAAGTCATATGGGTTTTCCTTCAGTATTGTCAAGGAAGTCTTAGTTCCCAGGACTTACAACTCCTTTAAAACAAACAAAATCCAGATTTTCAGAGTTTGGCTCAGTGAAGTCAAATTGCTAATATTAATATACTTTATTGATCTTAAAGGAATACAGCATGGAAACAAAGGCCATTAACTGAGAGAGAGGCTCTGTTTACATCAAAAAGTCACACAGCATAAAGGGAATGAAAGGAGCAGATCCAAACTCAGGTCCCCACAAACTCTGGGCCCCACAAGAACAATGTACAAAGTTTACTTCAGCCTAGACTTAGTTTGGTCCCCAATGTCATTTGGACCAAGCTTGCCCATATTTTTTGACTGGAAGCTGTTCCAGGCAGGCATCACTGGGTCAGATCCCCAGATCCTGCTCAGGAGGAAGCACATTTGCCCTGTCCTGGTCAGTGTTCTACCAGCGTGCTCCAAAACTGCTCTGCTGCCCCAACCAACACTGGTCAAGTGGAGATGACCATGGTACACACTTCCAGCCTGCTCTGTTGCTCCAAACCAAGGCACAAGTGGAGACACAATCGGATGAAGAGAAAAACTCCCCAAGGACAGCAAATTCCCAAGGCAAAGAGCAGTGGAGGCACTCAGGCTCTAGGGTGGCTCACCTGGTTCGTCAGCAGCTTTTCCTGCAGTTTATAAGCAACTGCAAGGTGTAAAACTGTTACCCAACAGTGACTCCCAAGGTAGATTCATTTATGGACTGAAGTCATGAGGAACACACACGAGTTGAGTCCATAACTGTATTTGTGGTACAGGGGATGATGTTCAACATAACAGAGGATTTAGAGTGCCTGCCTGAAAGGGGGGATGAATTTATTGTGCCAGAGAACAAGAGTGACCAAAACCATGTGTCCATAGCCTGGATAAATGCGTGTCACCATCAGCCAAGCGTGGAAAGTGAACTTCTTGGCAAAGCAATGCAAAACTGGCCTTCAGCAGAAGTTGGGAGGGCAAAAGACTAATAAATATTAGAGTGAGGAAAATTCAATTGCATAGACAACTCCCATCAGTTTCTTCAAGATCAGAGGAACACAGGAAATGGTCTGCTGGGTCAGCAGGATGGTGCATCTCCTCCAGCTAATGGTGCTTCAGCAGGTGCAGGAAAAGTCTTGAGGAGGAGCACACAAGCCTGGCCACTGTTTGCAGCCCAGTCACCTCACATTCTTCCTGGTATCCACAATCACTGGTAGAGCACATCCATCCCTACCTTCTCTTTCCCTCTGAATTGCTGATGTTACATCCAGCTCACTATTTCCAGCAGAAGCAAATCCCCTGCTGTGTAAAAAAGCACTTTCTAGTATCCCTTTTAAATAGATCCCCCTGGTTTTCATGTATCTCCCCTCATCCCACAACTGTGAGAATTTTCAAACCCCAAAGCAACTCATAGAATCAGAGAATTGTTAAGGCTGGAAGAGACCTCTAAGATCAAGTCCAACTCTTAACCCAAGCACCACCTTGTTCACCACTAAATTAAGTCCCCAAGTGCCACTTTTTGAAGACTTACAGGGATGGTGATCCCACCACTTCCCTGGGATGCATGTTCCACTGCCTGAACGTCCTTTCAGTGAAGAATTTTCTCCTAATATCCAATCTAAACCTCCCTGGTGCAATTTGAAGCCATTTCCTCATGTCCTATTGCTTTTAATTGGGAGAAGAGATTGACCCCACCTGGCTCCACCCTGCTTTCAGGGAGTGGTAGAGAGTGATAAGGTCTCCCCTAAGCCTCCTTTTCTCCAGGCTGAGGCTCCCAGCCCTCTCAGCCAGTTCTCTCAATACTTCTGCTCTAGTCCAGTCTTTTCATTCATTCCATTACCTTTCTCTGAACATGCTCCAGCATCAATTGTTTCTCACCACAGGTTTCCTTCTGTAATGTTAAACTGAGAAAGGTCCAGTTTTTTCTATTAGCAGCTCAGTCATAATGATTTTTGTTGGTTACTCCAAAGGTACATACTCTGAAATTATCTATTAAAAATGTATTTAGCTGCCTCAAAAATGTCCTTGCTCCCTCTTGTAAGAAGAACCACGTGCCTGGGGAAAGCCATGCCCAGCGTGGTGAGCCACCTGCCAAGGGGCCACCACTGCTCATCAAAGCCTTTGCTGCCCTTTGTGACAGGAAGGGGTGCAGGTCCCTCAGGGATGGCTTTGCTGGCTGCCACCTGAGGAGTGCCTGACCTTCCTCTGAGCCAAAAACCAGATTTTGGATTACTGAAGGCACAGGACTGCTGTGGAGAATGTTTTCAGTGCTTATCCAGCATGAACCCCAAGCCATGAGAAAAGCAGAACACTTGTGAGGGATGGACAGATTCCTGCTGAAGCCCCAGGACCAGGAAAGCTGGAGAGGGCTGGGACCTACAGGCTGTCTGCAAGCAGGAGCTGTGCTGTGGAAGGCCAAACCCAGACCTGGGGAATGGAAGCTCATCTCTTGTCCCCTGTTCCTGCAGGACTTGGTCGGATGGCTTTTCTGGAAGAAATGAGGCAGAGTCCCTAGAAGGACTCCATTTAGTCCAGTCTAACTTACTGAGCGAGGTGTTGGGCTGAAACACCTCCTCTTCCCACTTCTTCCAGACATGCAGATGAACCAGGATCAGACCACTCTACTCATGGGACTCCCCACTCCTCCCTTCCCTCAGAGCCAGCTGTCTGAGCCCCTGCTCCACATGTACATTGGATTTCTCACAGCAAGCAGGAGGGCCACAGCAGGGGCCCCACGCAGTTGGGACGTCTGGGCACCAGGCCAGAGCCTCTCCCTGACCCCACACACACCAGACACAGCCTGGTTCTTTATTTGCTGACCCACAGCTGGTGGCTGGGGTGAGGCAGCAGAGGAGAGACCCAGAAAGGCTGCTGGAAAGGAGACAGCCCAGGGACACACTCATCCCCTCAGAGTGTGGTGCTGATTCCCTCAGTGGGAGTGATGGTGCTCCAGAGGTGTGCAGAAACACTGCATTACCTGAACCACAAGGAATCCAGCTCAAAGGGCTCTGCTCAAGTTCCTTTATGCTCCTTTACTTTCTTGCACACTAATCCCAAAACTCCCCTCTACCACCTACCCCCACCTTGAAACAGCTCCCAGTACAATGAAACCTTCCTGCTTCAGACTTCCAAAACCAACCATAATCACTGGGGATAATTAAAAAGTGAACATCATGAAAAATACACTGGAAAGCCAGGTAGCTTAAAGAAGTGCCAGATATTCGACTGGTCTCCAAGACCAGCAGATGTTTTTCAACATAATGTTGCAGAAACTTACTAACTCAGATGTGTTTCCTAAATCAGAACCAGAGATGAGAATGTGTGTTGTGTATTGGGACCATATCAAGTACTTTTCCAGCACTGTTAAGATCTGTTATTTAAAAAAAGAGAAAAAAAAAAAAAGAAAAAAAGGAGGGGGCTGGGTGTTGATAGAAAAAACTAGGCCTGGATAAAGGATTCTGGATGCTTACCTAAATCACATAAGAAAAGGAAAATTCCTTCCCCAAACTGAAAAGACTCCGATGCAATTAAGAGGGAGATACCATCAGCCCATTTCCAAGTCTGGTATTAAGCTATTCAACAAGAGAACTGCAGAATACAGTGGCTGCAGCTGATACAGCCTTAGCAATATTTAGGCAGTTATTTTCTTTTTTTTTACTCAATTATCTGAAAAGAAACCATTCAGCAGCTCACTTTTGAAACCAGCCTCCCTCACTTGGTACAAGGCAATCTGTTACAGCACTACAATTACAAACTCATCATCCCAATGCCACTGGGCATTGGTTTGTCTTTCCACCAGCAGCTCCTTTACAGCCAGAGAGAGTGCACGGCTGAGGATCCTCTCTGCTGCTCTTCCACACCTTTGAGGAGATTTACAGGGATTTGCTCATGTTTTTCTCACTCAAAGAGAGATTATGTGGCATGATTAAGAGATATTCTAGGAAAGAAACCACCAGCTTCCACAAGACATTCCCTTTGTTTGATATAACACCCATCAGTTATTAATGGGATGGCTTTAAGCTGTTGCTTAGCTTAGTAATGCCATATTTAACAGCAAACATTATTTTCTCCCCTCTCTGTAGTGGCAGCCTTTCTCCAGCAGTTTCTGGGTGAATTATTCTAAGCCAATATATAATTTTTTTCAATTTTTCATACATACATATATATATATATATATATAGGCTGCCTTTCCATGTATAAAGTAATAGAAGAGTTATGAGCAGATAAGGGGAGTTACAGCTTTTGCTGTTTCATGGGAGATGGAAGTGCAAGGACTTTCTGTGTCACTGAATCCACAGCATGGTGATCTACTGCAAAACCCTTACAGAAACTTTTTTTTTCTTACAGAGATTTTCCACTCCTTATGAAAACAAACAAACAAATCACAAATAGGAAAATAATACCATGCAACATTATAAATAGGGATTTACTACACTGCAGATTAAAAAATAAAATGTGCCTCTTAGGAAAAGTGCTCCCACTGTCTCAGAAGCTGCTCCCTGAGATGTTTAATTCTGAATGGACCCTTCCTTCCCACATCTGTGATGCAAGGAAACCTGGGGAAAAAAACCTGCTCTGCTGTTCAGGTGGGTGACAGCAGGAAGGACACAGAGGAACCACAAAGGAAAGCTCTGCTCAAGCCTTGCTGTTGAATGGACAGGCTGCACACATATCCCTGAAATCCACACCAGCCACAGCACCTGCTCCAGTTGTTTGTCCATTGCTTTGTGGATGCTAAAGCAGAAGATGAACCTGCAACAGCCAGCTCAACCTGCCCAAAACCTCCAACCTTCCCACCAGGCAGCTCCAAAGGTTTTGTTGTGAATGGAAGCAGTGCTGCCTATGGATGGCTCCTTTCTCCTTTGCTGCCAGGCTCCTCTCCAGTCTCATGGGAAGAACCTGAGACAGAGACAGAGACCAGTGGGTGATCCAATTGTCACCTTCCATGACCCTGCTAGGGCTGTAACAGAGCCAACAGCCAAAGCCACAGAGGGCACCATGGACAGGCAGGCAGCCTGTGCTCTCCTCCACCCAGCCCAGCTCCCAGAGCACACAGCTCTGGGAGATTCACTTACTGGACATTCCATGGGGACACCTGTTGTGTCCCACAGATCGATTTGGTTACAGAAACCAACCATCTGCCCTGGTGTTGTACCAACCAAAGTCTGCAAGCACCCAGACAGAGAACAGGATTAATGTTATGCTTCCATCTGCTCTGAAACATGAGCTCCCCATCAGCAACAGCCTGAAGATGCCTCTGAGCTCCTAAATCCCACCTTGCTCTTGGAAAAATGCAAGCTATGAGAAGAACAAGAGAAGCTGTGACAAGCCAATTCCCTCAAAGCCCAAGTCACATCCACAGCAGCATTTTAAACTTGCCCCTTTTCCTGCATGGCTGAATGCAAGGAACGTTATCAGGTCACATCAGGAGACATCTAAGCGGTGACAACACCAATATAAAAGCACTGACTGGGTTTGCACCAATGTAACAAACTTTAAAAAGTATTAAAACAGACTGTTTATTACAGCATATGATGTGTTATATTAATTTACACAATGATATATATATATATATATAAAAACAGCCATTGATGATGTACAGTAAATTGGACATCAACAGGAATATTAAAACTACTGATACTCATGCACGTGACATGCATATGGGTTTTTTTTTTCTTTTTCAAAAGCAGTTTTACACAATATAATGAAGTTACTAAGCCTTGGTCAGCTGCTCCAGCTGCAGTTTACCCTGGACACCACTGCTGCCCGCAGTGGGACTCCCAGGAGATCAGAGCAGAGTGCACTCCAGGGAAGGCGACTTAACCTTGGAGACAGATTGAACAGGAGCCCTTTCCTGGTGGGGGAAGGCTGGGGGAGGACAGGAGTGAGTTTCAAGAAGAGAATCAACAAGAAAAGAAAAAAAAACAGACCAGAGTACCAGAAGGAAAAAGTTCAAGATGTGGCAACAGCAGCAGCAGAAAGGGACAAGCAGAAACATTAAGAAATACCCTCACTCCCTCCCCTTTATTCCCTAAAAACTTATGACCTTAAGCTGTCGATATCCTGTATAAGACCCAGAACTGGAAAAACTAGGCAAGGAAGATCCATTCCCAGAAACATTTCAGCCTTTTCTCAAAGCCTTCTGACACCACGTGCTGGAGGCTGTTCACCATTGAAATGGCAGTGTTGTGTTGTTGGGTTTTTTTAAACAAGTGTAACGGTCTTTTATTTCCACATAAAAGGCACTAGTATCCACCCAAGTTCTGAAGACAAGTGACATAATTTACCTTAAGTTTTAAATATTTGTATTAAAAAAAAAAAATCTGTGGAAATATGTACAAAAAAAAAAGCACCTTGCTTCCAAAAGCAGAAGCAGATACATTCCACCAAGTCACCTCACTAGACGGTCGTCATGAGCTTGAGGGAGCCTGACCGAAAGCGAAGGATCTTCTTCTTGAGGTTATGGGAGGCTTTGATTTTGACAAAGGCCTTGGCTGCATTTTCATGCAGCTCTGGTGCCGTGACTGTTTGGATGGGGAGCGTCTGGACAAACTGGGACCAAATCAGGCCCCCACTCTCATCAGAGTCGCTGGTGGTCGTGCTCTCCCCTACAAACTCCACCTCGCTCAGGCTTGACTCGCTGTCTCCAAAGCAGTTCGTGGTGTAGTTGCTCTGCTCGTCCTCGCTCGTGTCCACCACTGTGGAGTGGAACAAGGACTCGCACTCGGCCGAGTACTCCGAGTCGCTGGCCACGTAGGCATAGGGGCTGACGTAGGGCAGGGGCACCTGTGAGTAGACTCCCACGCCCTCGCGCCGGTTCCTCCTTGCCCTCCGCAGGGCCTCCTCATAGGAGATCTCCGCCGAGGACTTCCAGCGGCGGTAGTCGGCACGCTTGTGCTTGGGCTTGGCCACCACGACCTCCCGGCCGTGCCCGTGGGAGCGGAGGGCGGATCTGTGCAGGCCAGCCTGCCGGCCCGGGAGGCTCGGCTCCAGCGGCAGGCCGCCGCCTCTCTTCCCCCGCGACGAGGGCTTTTTCAGTTTCTTATTTGTATCCAACTCCTCGGGGAAGCGGCACTTCTTGCCGACCAGTTTGGCTTTCTCCCTCAAGGTCTGTGAGCTGTTTTCCACCCCGTTGGCAAGGTGGGACCTGTGTTTCAACGCAGAGCTTTTCAAAATCTTGACGTTGCGGGTGCCTTTGTGAAGCTTCATGCTCTGCTGCTGGGCCGGGATGTACTGGGCGTTCACCAGCAGCCCATCATCCAGGCTCTGCGAGGAAGAGCCCTCGCTTTTGAAATCCAGCGTGGGCCTCTCCTCCACAGCCGGTGATGAGGAGCGAGCAGCCTGCAAGCTGCTTTTCAACAGGATCTTTTTGGGAGGCTGGCTGACCCTGTTCTCCGGCTGCAGCACCACCGGCTTCCCGGGGGTGTCTTTGGGAGATGCAGCAATGAGCTGGCCGTTCTCCTTGGGGCCATCCCCGGCCATGCCCGTGGTATTGCGGCCCAGCTCTGGTGGTGCTGGTTTGGGGCCCCGTGGCAGGTGCTTGCTCTGGAGCTCCACTGTTGTGCCGGGTGGGAAAGCTGCTGGCAAAGGGGCCTTCCTGCTCTCCAGCTGCTCCCCAGCCGGCTCCCTTGGCCTCTGCTTTAATGGGGAAGGAGCTGTGTGGTCCGGAGCGGGAGCCCCACTGGGAGGCAAACACACTGGCTTGGAGCTCTTCAGGTTCACCACGTTGCCGTGGGCCACCATTGCTGCCGGCTGCCGGACACACATGCTCCCATGCCTCAAGATCCCTTTGGCGGCATCGGCATTGAGACTCGTCCGGGGTTTGTTAGTCCTTACTGCGTGAGTCTTTTTCTGAACCAGGCTTAGGATGTAGCTGTCTATCCTCTTGCTGGTGGAAGGGCACGGAGCTGGCCAGGAGCTCTGCGCGGGGAAGGCGCTGGCGGATTGTCCCGAGTCCGTGCAAACGTCGCTCATATCGCAAGGGAGCCTCTCCTCTTCTCGCTGGGGGTTCTCAGTCACGGGGAGGAGGAACATGGGGCTCTGCACAGCCACGGCGTGGAGCGGGCTGGGGTAGCGGTAGATGTCGTTCCCGTTTTTAGACACCAGATCGCACTGGTACTTGGGATGAACATCTGCAACGACATCGAGGGAATTTGAGTGCGGTGTGGATAAAGAGCGACAGACAGAGCCTGCGGTCTGGTCCTCATGCTGGCCTTCCTTATTATAGTCCATCCAGCCTATGAGATCTGAAAGGCATTTTAGGAGAGTTTAGAGAGCCTGCCAGGGACAGCTGTGCTACGTTTTTAATGTGCTGCCAAGGACACCGGTCCATCTAGGCACACAATGCAAAGTTTTAACTACAGCAGCAGCAATTTTGTAACCAGGGGTGCTGTTCAAGCAATACAAAAAGCAGCACTATCCTTCTGTGGGTCTCCCTGTCACTGCACCTATGTGGAATTTACCCCACTAGGACCACATGGTTAAAACAATAAAAATCACAGCCCGAATGAGGACGTGTACATTGGTTTCAAACCTGTGCCCAGGTTGTTAAGATCTTCCTATCTTCCTTTCAAGTCACCCAGAAGTCTGCAAGGGTCTCTTATTTGTTACACAGTCACCTGTCAAACTCTCTGCAGGCCTCAGCATATATGAATTTAAAATCCAAAGAGAAACATAAAAAATACAGACAAGAGAACAATTAATTCTTGTAGCTTATTGATAAATTTCACTTCCGGATTCTTTCAAGCATGTCTCTGGCCAGGAAAAAAATCCAGACTTAATTTTATTGTTATTTTTATTATTGTTACTACTATTATTATAATAATATTTATAGCAATGCTAATACTAATAACAGATGCTCCTTTTGAGTGATAAGGGGTTAAAGAATGGGAAACAGGCTCATGTTTTCACACAAGTACAAGGAGTGCAGGTCAATCCAGCTGACATCCTAGCCTTGGCTCTGCAAAGAGAGTTCTGCCAGAGAAACCCAGTGCATTTCACGATGCATGAGTCAGATTTAATGGCTAATTAATGATTAAGGAGCTTACTAGAGAGGTAAGTGACCTTAAGAGCAGGGCTTCCACCCAAGCACCTAAGATTACTATTATTTTTTAAGCTTAAGTTGCCCTTGTCTTCTTGGGTAGGGGTACAATCTAAATGATCCTCTGCCAGTCCTGTTTTCTGCCCTTGGGCTAGAAACTTCAGCCAGGGTACTCTGATTGGAATGCTCAGCGCTCATCACTTATCTAAGGCTTATTTCAAAGAGGTCTCATGGGCATTGATGAAATTTGTTGATAGAGATGATGTTCCTGTGTGAGCAGGAGAGGAAGAATAGGGAAGTTAAGAGCATAAACTTCCTCCAATCGCCTCTCAGTTTTCCTGAATTTCCTAAATTCTATGTTGGCTTCAAGGAATGTTGACAAAAAAAGCATTTTTGAAATTTGTCAGTTTGTGAAATTTCATCCCTGAAAGTGAGACTGTATGAATAATGAGAAGTATAGGTTTTTGTGGTGTATACAGAAAAAAACAGCAATGCAATCAGCTGGAATTCCTCGTGTGTGTTTTTTTTTTCCTTATTTTAATGTATGGCACATGAAGATCACATATACCTTACAACAGGGAGCATTAAATTACCTCGAGCTGCACACAGGAAAACTTAGAGGACTTGTCAGCATCTCAGAATGAATGTATTCCAGGCTGCATTTTCCCAGCTCAGAAACAGAAGAGCATGAATTATTCTGTCCTTGATTCACAACAAATCACTATAAGTTAACCTTAAAGAGCAGAATGCAAAGTGGAAATGCAGTGGTTGGAATCATCCTCCCCAGCCCAGCTAAAGCTTTCGAAAATGTCTGCAGTCAGTAACATCTACTTTTGTTTCAGTTTCCCCCAGTGTATTATAATGTTGCTTATCCATCATCTGTTCAGCTTCATACTCTTTAATTGCTCTGGCTTTGGGGAAAGGGGAGGAGGCAGGAGGAAGGTTCATCTACTGGATCACAGCAGCCCTACTGAAGAGTCTCTTCTGGAGAACAGAGGAGGCCTTCCTATTGAACCATCCCACAGATCAAGGCTTGCATCTTCAGACTGGTCTCTGCACAAGAGACAAAATGCACCTGGCCTGTTCATGATGTCTGTGTCTATACTATACAAATGCAGAACACACCTCACCATGCTCACCCGGGGTCAAGGACCATCAGAATGGACAAAATGACTGCTAAAAATGTGCCCTGACCTGCTAAAACCTGTAGCCAGCTCCTTCCTCTGTGACTTTAATGCTGACATGGCTAAGAGCTATCGTTAATTATTGCTATTCACTAAAAATGCTTTTCTAAAGAAAGAGAAATCAGCTGACTGATGTGTTTCTGTGTACAGGTACCACTGCCCTCTGCTGGGTAGAGCAGCTGCCAGATCTTCACATGCCATTTTTATGTGTTTAGAGTGACATATTCATGTGCAAAGCTGGAGCAGTGCAGGGCAAACAGTCCTGCCTCATGACCCATGTACGTGAGAGGCACTGGGATCTTTTCAGAGCATAATATGGCACATGAAAGGAAGAAGGGTTAATCCAACCCAGGTACTCCTGAGGCATATTTCCAAAGCCAAAGCCACCTCCTGGAGTATGATGTATTCCACCTGCTTTTACTATACCTGCAGATTTAGGGCGTCCATCTGAGATATTCAGTGTTGCCTCCAAAGGGCTGCAAAAGCAAGTGCTAGAATGGCAACTGGATAAACACTCACTGAAGACAGAGTTAGATGAATTGGAAAGCGATCCAGAAGCTCCATCACTCAGCTCATAAAACCCTATAAAAATAAGAGTTTGGATTTATATTAGTTATGTCTACACAAAGTTACTATTTGTGTCCCCAGAAAGGCAGTCAAGCTGGTGTTTGAGTTGGCTTGCTCTAACACAAGTAGTTATGGGATTTCATTCAGCCACCCCAAAAACAGCCAACAATTTAGTAATATCCTTATTGCCATGAATTTACTTTGTTTAAAAGTAAAGCACTTTAAACAGCAGAACTTATCTTGGCATGTGGAATTTTTTTTTTAACTTTACAAGGGTTGGGGTTCTAACCCTTTCAGGGATTTTCAGATTTTAGCAACAAGGATCCAGGCTGTGTTTGGCAGCTCGCTCATTTAATAGAGTGTTATACTTCCAAGACAGACTCTCCAACTATTACTTAACTATAAAAGTGTTGGGCCCAATGCTATCCATTACTTTCCTCAAAGTTCTGGAGATAAACATAATATTTGTGGATTACAAGAACAAAGAAAAATGGTAAATAATGTGCAGATGCAGCAAATTTAATTTCCTAGTAAACTGGGACTACTCAAGGAAAAATGACATACCACAACCAAAATTTAAATTGTTCATTTAGGAGTAAGGAATGCAGAGCATGCCTACAGAATGGGGATGCATCCTGGAAAACAATAATCTTGGAAAGGGCTTAGTCAGCGTGGAAAAGCAACTCAATCAAGCTTAATGATATGGCAAAAAAAAAAAAAAAAAAAAAGCTAATGAGATTGTTGGATGTACAAAGAGGCTAATGAATAGCAGCAGGGAAATGACTTCAGCAGTCTACATGGCCCTGGTAAGAAACACTGGAACGGTGAGCCCAGTCCTTGAATCCAGCATGCATAAAACAAAGCTAAAAAATTGGAAAGAGGCCACCAAGCTATTTAGGAGCTTGGAAAAATGCCTGAAAATGAATGACTTCAAGAACTTGACCTGTTTAGCTCATCAAATAAAAGCCAGAATTATAATGTATAGCACCTTTAAGAGGAGGAAAAGCTGGGTATTAGAAAAGACCTTTCTTCAGGGGAGAAAATGATATAAAAATATCAGTGTTGGAACAAGTCAGATTCAGACTAGAAATCAGCAATGGCTTTAACAATTGCCAGTTGGAGGATTCTCCACCTTTTGGTGTGTTCAGAACAGGTCTAGGGGCCTCTAGGAAAGGCTCCCCATAGTTAAATACCACTTACTGGTTTCAACACAATTAGAATGAGATGAAATTCAATATATGGGGGATGAAACTGTTTGATTCCATGCTCCTTTCTGGCTGTATGATCACTTTTGATATCCTCCTCCTGATGGTGCTGCTCCTTTTCACCATTTTTTCTTCAGCCTCCTCCCTAATATACAGGACAATTAGAACTTTTTGAACTAATGTGAGGGTGGCCTTGAAAAACCAAATGCCTCAAACACTAAAAATCTAATTAATCTTGAAATGCTCCTCTGAAAGAAGCAAACAGCAGCCTTTCCAGTGGTCGGTGAACTCTGTTAGTAGGGATTAATTATCAGAGTGTGAACAAGATGTAGACATTTACTGCTGCAGTACTGAAAACTCCAGCACTAAAATCTACAGCCAGTTTAATTCCAGGTCCCAGGGGAGGCAGATTTTGCTGAGCACTGCCCTTACCTGAACTTGGACGACTGTCTGTCTCCAGGTGCTCATCTGTCGTTTTCTCCACGTCCAGGCGGAGATCGCTTATTTGCTTATCCAGCTCTTGCAACTGATTTAATAACCCAGCATCCCTCCTCCTCAAGCAGTTCTGCAAAAGAAGAGCACAAAGAACATCAGCTCCTTCAGTGGGGCAGATGTGAAGGGGTCCCAAGGACCAACAGATTCTCTGTCTAAGCCTTGTGAAACACCTCGTCAATATTCTTTTATATAAAAACCAAACAAAGCCCTGACATTTGAGATGGATGCTCTGGATAAATACTTCATCCCAGCCTGTTCCAGCCAGTTCTGCATGAGGAGCATGTTCCACAGCTCAGGAAGACCAACAGGCTGTGCTGACCACAGCTGGAAGAACAAAGCTGGATTGTGATAGGGCCCAAGCAGACTTGTGCCCATGGAACGGGCAAGGACGGCTGTGCCAGCCTAGCAGGGCACGTTCCCCACCACACTGGTGTTACTCAAAGATCACATCTGCTCACACAATGGCACCAAACAGCTCTGCCAACAAGTGCCTGTGGTGTGGGAACCGCCTTGTTCTGCTGCACATTATGAGCTTAGAGTCCACCATCCAGAGAGGGAGATTCCCAGGGCTGGGATCACAGCCCTTTTATTAGTTTTGCAGTGCAGCAGGAAGGAAGAGTAATTCTTCCTCTTCTCCCATTATAATTGTATGAAATTGCTGTGAGATGAATTTTAAGGCTATTTATGAAGGTAATTTGATGGCATAAAATAAGCAATAAGAAATTATTTTGCAAGGCACTCATTAACCCACGGTCAACACAATCAGTTTCCCCCAGTGTATTATAATGTTGCTTATCCATCATCTGTTCAGCTTCATACTCTTTAATTGCTCTGGCTTTGGGGAAGGGGAGGAGGCAGGAGGAAGGTTCATCTACTTTTGTTTCTTTGAGTGCATCACTTGACTGGCACCCAGGGGTGCTCTGACGCATTCATTGCAATGAGTTTTGATGCTCATAGCTGGACTAGTTCTGAACCCATTAAATCGAGGAGAATCTTTTCCATGGAGTGGACCAGTCATAAAATTATAGATTCACAGAAGGGTTTGGGTTGGAAGGAACCCTAGAGATCACCTTGTTCCAACCTCCTTGCCATGGGCAGGGACACCTTCCACTAGACCAGTTATTCAGATCCCTGTCCAGCCTGGCCTTGGGCAAAGGGAGAGCAAACGCTAAAAGCACTGGCAAGCACGGGTTGAAGATGTGCTGGCGTTTAAGGCCATCCTTTGGAGAACCAAAGGGGTGATCCCAAGCCTTCTCCCCCAGTCCTGCGGGAGCCAGGGCTGGCTGGCAGCCAGGCTGGAGGCGGCGATGGGTTCAAGGGATGACTTCGCTGCGCCACCTACTGCCACCAGCGCCCCCTCCCCCAGGCAGCACCGCATCTGGTTCCAATCTGCAATGTCAAGTGCACAAATTAAAGTGCTACCACAAATCTCCGACTTTTTTTTTTGAGTAATGATTCCGTGGTCCTTCACTACGGCTCTCGGCCGCCAGCCAGCCCCTTCTCAGCAGAAAAAAAAGATATATTTTTATCTTTTTAAAAGGGAAATAACCCTAACCTAACTAAACCAAAAGGGTAACAAGAAAAAAAGAAAAAAAAGAAAAGAGGAAAAACGGGGGGTGGGGAAACGAAAAAATCAGGGAAATAAATCACGCAATCCAACTTCTCCCTGGGTGAAAGCAAATGCTGAGCCGCGCACAAAGAGCGCCAGGCACAGCTGTACGCTATTTTCATTGAAAAATGATCTGCCGCTTCATGCCGCCCTCCATCTCTTCCCACACCAGCTCCAAAGCGCGTCCTCCAACAAAAGCATCCCTTCTTTACGGGCCCGATCCCGCCGGTGCCGGAGCGCCCGCTGCCTCCTCCCGGAGCTGGACCCGGAGCCGGTTCCCAACTTCCATTCATGGCAACGGCGGCGCCTCTCTTGCCATGAATGGAAGTGGCACCGCCGGCCCGGCTCCGGGATCCGAAGGGAACCGTGCGGCCACCGGCACAACGCCGGCACGACCCGGCCACCTCCGAGCTGTCACCGGCCCGCCCTCACCTGCGCGCCGTGCCGGGTGACAGCGGGCCGGGGGTGCCGCCCGCGGGGATCCCTGCTCCTTCCTCGCCTCTCTGTGGGCACCACCCGCGGGTCACAGCGACACGGGGGCACCGAGCGGGTCACACCGACACGGGGGCACCGAGCGGGTCACAGCGACACGGGCAGCACCCGCGGATCACAGCGACACGGGGGCACCGAGCGGGTCACACCGACATGGGGACACCGAGCGGGTCACAGCGACACGGGCAGCACTCGCGGGTCACACCGACACGGGCAGCACCCGCGGGTCACAGCGACACGGGGACACCGAGCGGGTCACACCGACACGGGGACACCGAGCGGGCGCGCATCGCCCGGCGCTCCCCGCCCGCATCCCGCGGCGTTCGCCACTCGCATCCCGCGGCGCCCCCCGCCCCCGCTCACCAGTTGCCTCCTCAGGAGGAGGATGTTCTCCTCCAGGAACTTCTCCTCCAGGCTGCGCGGCGGCGGCCCCTCTCCCGGCGGCTCCCCGCGGCCGCCCTGCGCCCCGGGCCCCGCTCCCGCCGGCCGCCGCAGCAGGAGGCTCTTCACCAGCAGCTCCTGCCGCTGCCGCAGGTACTCCAGCTCGCCCAGCCCGGCCAGCGTGGCCTCCAGCCGCTCCCGGGTGCGCTGCCGCTCCGCCTCCGCTTCGCCCTTCTCCCGCCAGCGCGCATCGGGCTCCCGCGGCGCCCCCGCGGGTCCCCCCGCCGCCTGCCCCGGCCCCGCCGCCGCCGCCGCGGCGCTCGCCACGGGGCTCGCCTTCATCGCCGGGGAGGGGGCGGCCGCCGCTGCCAGCCCTGCCCGCGGGGGCACCGCGCCGAGCCCCGCGCCGATGCCGCCGCTGCCGCCGCCGCCGGTCGCGAATGGTCCGCGGGGCGCCCGGCTGCCTCCCCGGCTGCCACCGCCCCGCGCCCGCCCACCGCCCGCCTCCATCCCTCCTCCATCCCTCCTCCCCGCCTGCCTTCCTCCCCGCCCGGCCGCGGCTCCACGCCCGTGGTCGCCTCGCTCTTCATCTTCTTCCTCCTCCTCCTCCACCTCTCACCTCCGCTCGCCGCGGGGTGCGGGAAGGTGGCGGATGCGGGAGTGCAAACCGCTGACCTTCCCAAATACTCCATCCGTGACCTCTGGAGCCCTGCACGGCGTAGTCACGGACCATCACAGAGTGATGATGGAGTTTTTAACATAGAATCACAGAACGGTTTGAATTGGGATATTAAAAACCACCTCGTTCCAACCCCGCCGTGCCAAGGGCACAGACACCTCCACTAGACTGGGCTGCTCCAAGCCCCATCCAACCTGGCCTGGAACACTGCCAGGGATGGAGCATCCACAGCTTCTCTGGGCACCCTGTGCCTCACACCCTTACAGGGAACAATTTCTTCCTAATTCCTCATCTAAACCTGCCCTCTGTCAGTTTAAAGCCAAACGCTGCTTATACAGCCCAGCATATCCAAACCAGGAACAAAAATCATGCATCTGGGGAAAAAAAATCCAGGCATGAAGAGGTGAGGGTGTAAGGAGAGGGAAAAGTGGAAAGCAGAGGAGAACATGGAAGTCCTTGCACTGGGATGCTGACCATGGCATGGGCAGTGGGATCAAAGCACGGGTGAGCAGTTGATTCAAAGCCTGTGTGAATAAACCAGTCCAAAAAAGCCATAATGAAGTGAACTTTGCAGCAGCACGCAGGCTAATTGCAGCAAAAGATCTGCAATTAGGTTTTCAATGGGCATGTGGTGGAAAGAGGCGGAGAGTGGAATGCAGATGCTGAAGGAAAAAAAAAGAAAATGTTAGTTTCAAAATAGAGTGAAAATTGACTTGCAGACATGTATTAAGGGGAGAAAATGGAATAGGAAGAAACAAGCATTGAGTCCTCCACAATATGGGGTTTGTTTGGGAAGATGTGAGCCCCCTGTACAGCAGCTCTAATCGACAATATGAGCATAATGAAATGCTCTTTCTCACTATCCCTCAAAAGATTGTGTTTGTGGTACTGGAAGGTCTCAGATGGAATTTGTCTCCTCACTCCAATGCTATTTGCAGCACACAACACATAGTGGTGTGCCATAGAGCTTTACCTGGTGAGTCCTTGTTCTGAGAATCCACAGCTGGCAAAATCCTTTACTTCACAGTCTTCTTAAACCACTGTAAGGTGCTTTCAGAAAAGGACATCCACTTCCTCCCGCAGCTTAAAACCAGCCCTCCCAAATCCTGGCCCAGATGCAGTGAGGGCACATGCTCAGAGGATGGCTGAAGCTAAAGCCAACTCTGTTTCATTTTGCATCTTCAGCCCACAGCTGTGCCAGTGCAGGGCATCTATGGTCATCTTTTAGTTTGAATTGGGAGTGACTTTTCAAAGGGTCTCTCCACATCATCCCAGCTCACCTGAGGTTGCTAAGAAAAACTGGAAATAAAAAGAAGCCACATGCTGGACCTCTGTCTCTCTCTTCCTTTTGTATATCTGGGCCCATAAAAGACCCAGAAATAGGTTCAACCCCTGCCCCACAGCATTTAGGCCACCCCTCCTGACTTAAAAATCCACTCCATGGCTTTCCCTCTTGCATGGATCTTTGCTGACAGCACCCCTGAGCATGTTGATGCTGAAACTTGCATTGCAATGCAGAGTGACTTTTCCAAGAGCACCAGAAGCTCTCCAGATATGGAAGCAAAAGCTTCCACATTTTCCTTCACCCTTTGTAGCCAGGTTTTGCATGTAGCTCTGTGCCTTGTATGTGTTTGCACACAAAGCTTCATGCAATATTTATGCAAAGCTATTTCAGCTCCTTCTGAGCTGTTGTGCACTGTACAATGTGTACATCATTTCCAAAATAAAATACAGCTGAATAAAATCTGTCTTAATGATTTTGTTTAAAATTTTTTTTGCCACTTATCATCTGGTAGATTTCAGTCCAATCCCTCCATCCCAAGTCACCTCTTCCACTCTGAGGAGTACAAGGTGCTGTCTCCAGGACTCTCTATTGACATTTCTGTGTTCATCCTTCACAGTGCATTAGTTCCTGAAAGGAAAAGAAACACAAAAGAACTGCCAGAACAGTCAACTCTCTACATCACACAGAGAGGAGAACACAGCTTTGAGTGAACCAGGCTCATCATGTAGTTATAGGATCAGCAAAGAGGAAGGGAAGGAGGATCTGATGGAGAGAAAGTGAGGTTTTTCCCCATAGAGGAAGGAATGAGTTGCCTGGGAAGCAGTGGGACTGGGGAGGCTGGACAGCATGGGAGGAGGAGCCAGCAAGAAATGACAATTTATGTGAATAATAGAGGGAAGACAAGGCATCACCTAGGACAAAACAAGGGAGGGAAGGGCCAGAGAGACCATTTGAGAGCTGGGATACAGCTCAGCAGAGTGTAGGTCATGGAGAAAAGGGAGGAGAGAGCCTGGAAAGGCAGGCTATGAAAGCAGGAGAAAGAGCAAAGAGATTGAGTATAAAATACAGGCCTTTTAATTTATTCAGGAAGCCACTCAGAAAACAGCAAAATGAAGGGCCCATAAGCAGCAAAAAGGGACAATAAGGTGAGAAGATGGAGAAAGGAGAAGGTATCATTCTTAAGTAAAATGGAAATTTTAAGCACATGAGGAACAAGAGACTGAGATTGGTTTCTCCCCTCTCAGTTACACTGCAGTCGATCATCCCCATGAAAAACCAATCTGAGAGAAGAGAGAGGCCCCAGTCCCCATATTAGCTCTGACTGGACCTTTGGAGTCTTGAGATGTTTGGTTTGTCTCAGCAAACCAAACACCTCAAAACTCTTAGCAAGGGCTGAATAATAGGACTCTCATATGAAAAAAAAAAAAAAAGTCCAAAATTGTTTTCCATTCATCTCCTGGTTTATGGCAACAGCTGAAGGACTTGCTCTTACACTCCTTTGGAGAGCTGCTCTTTCTTCACTGAGGTATTCAGGTTAAATTCTCCACAAATGGTCCCAGATTCCCCACTGAATGTGGAAACAACAAGGAGTGAGGCAGTGAGATGTGTGCAGGTGAGGAGAGGAGCTGATGGTTGAGGAGCTCTGTTGCTAGGATGTTGTGAGAGATGTAACTCTGTCTGCTACAGAGGCGGTTATGAAATGGCTCATCTCTCCTGACTACCCTGCCTCATCTCCTGTGCTTGTATTATTAAGTGGTAGAAATGCTGTGCTCCTTCAGGATCCATAGATGGGGAATGAAGAGATGATCTCTGCCCCACAGAGCTTACAAGACAAGAAAGAGCTGCCTCTGGTAATATAAAAGGAGTCCTGGGAAAGTAGTGGTTGGCGCAGTGAACTCCCAACACACAGGCAAGGGGTGAGAGATTCTGACCCCCATCTCCTGGTCATTTCCTTCCCACTGGGAGCAAATCCCTACATCCCAACCCACACATTTGTCTTTCACCCTGCTGATCATCAAATTCAATTTAGATTGAATGAGGCCAATTAACACTTGTTGCTTTTCCTAGGTTCATTTCTGACCTGTCACACTAAAATGAGTGTAGGGAATTGGAAAAAATGAGGAACATGACAATTCCCTATTGGTGAAATTAAAGCAAATGCTTTCCTTGCTCATTGAAACACAGCAGGGTGACACAAACACTTGGGGACTATGCCTGAGACCCACAGCTGTCTGATCCTTTATTTTAATCTATTCTAATGTTAATTGTCCAAGTATTTCTTAATTGCATTGGATAATATAATAGGGCATAAATCTTATCAGCAAATCAGCCTGGCATCAGCCTGTGTTATCATATTACCATGGTTACATTATTATTACAAGTGAACCTTGTGCTCATTACTAACCACAAACAATTCTAGCAAACAAGCTAAACTGGAGCAAAATATCCTGGCAGTGTTTCCATTTTTTGTCAAACAAAACTAATTTCTCTGGGTGCTAGGTAACGGCAGCATACCTACGATGCATTTTCAACCTTCTGCATTTATTTACTTGCATTTGTACAGCACTGAAACATCTCCCTGCTGTCAACAAGGCGCAGAGGCCAGATTCTTGGAAAGTGGAATAGAATCTTTAACACAAACTCACGGTATTCAGATGACAAGCACTGCCCCAGCCTGTCAAAACACCGCCACGTTTGTAGTGTTGTGACAAAAACTGCTGCATTGGGGACCCCTGGCAGCTTGATTAGGTCCCTCAAGGGCCCAGTTTCTCAAGGACTGGCTCTCATCTGCTGTGGCTGTGGTGTCCCATCAAAAGACATTTCCCAGGGGCTCACTGTGAGGGTCCAACTCCCCTCAGCTGATGCAGGAGAGGAGGAGATGTGATGGATCCAGCGAGGGCAGCGCTGCCCTTCCCTGCTCCAGCCTGTTCATTTGGGCATTTTCTGCTGTTCCTCTGCTGCAGAGCATTGTTCCACCAGCTGTGCTGGGAGTATGGCTGGAAAATAGATCTCTATTCTGGTCTGAGTTAAAAAAAAACAAAATAACTTCTTTCCTTTTTTTTGCTGATATTTCAGTGATCGACTTTTAAGGGTGAGCAGTTCTGCTGGCACAACAGAGACAGCAGAGCTGTGCAGGAATGGGGAGAAGAGCAGGAAACCCTCCAGCAGAAACCTCCATCCAGACGGAATGTGGAAGGAAGGATGGACTGTTTTCAAAATAAGAAGTCACCCAGGAGGCCATGGAAGAGGATGCAGACAACAGCTGCTTGTGGGGAAGCAACATTAGAGCTTCTGCAGACATTCCTGTCAGACTACAAGCCATGCAGTGACATTCATTTCCTTTTCACAGCAGCAGCCCATCTGTTGTGTCAGGGAAAGGGCTGATTTTGGATCACCCACTGCTGCCTCCAGCACTGTGGTGCTCCCCAGGGCCATGACAGACCCACTTCATGCAGAACCTGAGGAGGAGAGGTGAGCCCTGAGCCCAGCAAGGTGTCACTGCTGCTCAGCAATGCCCAGTGCCTGTCAGGTGTCACACTGGCAAAGGGGATGCAAAACTTACTTGCAGTCCCTTGATTAGGCAAGATCTGTGAGAAAATTTGATGGAAAAGTGGAAAAGACTCAAGGGTGACCTTCTCACCCTCTACAACCACCTTAAAGGAGGCTATAGCCAGGCAGGACCATAGGAAATGGCCTCAGGTTGCACCAGGGTAGGTTCAGATTGGATATTGGGAAAGATTTCTTCACTGACAGGGTGGTCAGGCACTGGAACAGGGTGCCCAGGGCAGCATGGGGTGCTGGAATTGTTCAAAAGTCATTGTGGATGTGGCACTTGGGGACATGGGTTAGTGGTGAACACAGTGGTGCTGTGTATGTGGGTGGACTCAAAGATCTTACAGATCTTTTCCAACCTTAACCATTCTGTGATTCTATGAAAGCCAGGCAAGATCAGCTCCATTTTAACCTTTCAATGAAAGCCAGGCAAGATCAGCTCCATTTTAACCTTTCAATGAAAGCCAGGCATGATCAGCTCCATTTTAACCTTTCAATGGAAGGCAGGCAAGATCAGCTCCATTTTAACCTGTTTTCTAAGGATAAGAGAAAGTCTGATAAGGACAGCACGGGGAGGGAGAAAATGGAATTCAACAAACCAGTGTCACTTATGATGTTCACAGCTGACAAGAACCAGAGCTTGAAGCTCCCACCCTCGTTGTTCACCATAAAGAAACTTCACCAGCATTTCAGCAAATCACCTAATTCATCATGCCCTGATGCTAACTGATGGGGCTGCATTCCCCCCTCAGGCTCATGGACACTTCAGATAAGTCAGAGCTGGACTATTCCAAGTGACATTTCCTTTCCCACTTTTTTTTTTTCTCCTCATCACCAAGCAAATGATGTCAGTTGAGTTCTGCTCCAGTTACTTTCAATTCATCCTTACAATATCATGTCTGGTGTTCTTGTATTTTGACTCCTTTTCTTGTCCTGGACTGGGTTTCATATGTATTTTTAAAGTGCCTAAATTTGGAGACATGAACTTCAGCTTAGTTTAATGCCTTATACTCATGCTGCCAGTGTTCATTGAGCACATTGAGCTGGGGACAGCCCTCAGCAGCATGGACTTTGTGAATGAATACCTATTAAACTGAACAATCAGCCACTGAGACCTAAATTACAACTTGAGATTTAGACAGCCTGGGAGAAACTCTCAACAGAAGGAACTTTTCCAGGGGAAAAAAGGACATAACCTGCAGTACAATTTGCAGTCAAACTGCCTATGATGAAGGCATAGGTGGCTGCAGTTGTGCTCTTTGGATGGCTTTGGGACCCCTCAGCTGAAGCTGGCTGGGATGGGAGCCTGGAGCTGGGCAAAATACTCAGAGGAAATAACAGGAGTGAGTCTCTTTAGTGTATGACAACAGCAGGTCAAGGAACCACTGAAAAACCCAAAACCATAAATCATTTTGCCTGAAAAAGTTCCTTTTCCACTGCTCTGAGGAGAACAAACACAGAGCTCTTGCAGCAAGGTGTCACTGGCTCCAGGCTTTGCATCAGTGAGTCCCATAAAGCTGGGAAGGTCTGAAAGCAGCAGGGTCTGAAAGGGCTCTGGAGGCTCTTGCTGCCAGCCTCTGAGCCTTACCTTAAAATCTGAGCTGAAGAGCTGCAGGTTTCAGCAGAATGACCCACAGGTCAGCTCCATTCTCCTTTGAGAAACCTGTGCAACTCTTTTCCCACCTTGCAGGATGGGAGCAGCTCTGGTCCTGCCATGGGAACATTTATTCCTGCAGTTCTTCCCTGTGTGTTGTGTCACTTCATCCTCATGTTTGCCTGACTCCTTAAAAGTCTTTTTCAGCCTAAATAATTCTTTGGTTCTGTGAAAGGCTGGGTTTGAAGTCAGGTGCAAACTGACATGCTGAGGTACCTGAATTTCTGCTGGTTTATGGGGGTTTTTTTTCAGTATTGACCCTCTTATCAATCTTGGCATAAGAGGGAATAACACTTTTTAATCTTCTCTAATGAAAGCTTTTGTCCTGGAAGAATGCATTTTCTATCAACCCAGGCACCTGCAAACCTGCAAGAGGAAAGAATGGCATTTCAATTTCCAGAAATTATTGGCCCAAAAACTTTGATCTGATTCTCACAGCTGAACTGTTCATTCAGGACATGCTGCATCTTTACATTACCATTTGCTGCATTGCCATCAGATGTGCAGACAGGATTGTTTCTTCATAGAAAAACAGCCTGGAACACAGCAAGGCAGCACTGGGGATGTTATTCCATTTCAAAATTGCCAATCAAAGCCTCTCTCATATGGCACTGCTTGCCATGGGACAGCACTGCCCAGGACTGAGCCAGGAGCCCTCCAGGACATGGAGGGATAAGGGTCTGGTTTGTCCAGAGAAGGCCACTCCACCCCTGCAATTTCAGCTCCTTCCAAAGGCAGATTCTGGGAACCTTTTGGGTGCCCCTGCAATGGGCTGGCATTGTTGCCCAGAACTGTTCCCACTTTTCAGATGATTACCTCCCAGTGCTTCTCAGATTCCAACTGTTAGTCTCATGCATAATGGATTTCATTTCAAGCCTTTCATCTGTGCATAAGTTTTCCATCTATTTCCATCCTGGTCTCAGATACTCTTCTACCTGTAAAGCAGAAAAAGTTCTATTTTTCCCACTTCTTTTCTGGAGCCTCATTCCTCTCAAGCACAGCTCCAGCTTTTTTGCCACCAAAGGGCTGTTTCAGGGGGTGAAGTTCACATCCTCTTGCTGCAGATTTTTGGGGACACCTCGTTTCCAGCAGCATCTTTGCTGGCTGCAAATCTCACTGCCTGCAGCCACTCTCAGCTCCCTGCTGTTGGTGAGGGATCAATTGCATTCCTGGGATCACAGCAAGCCAGCTTGGCTCATGTCACTCACTCCTTGTAGCCACCCTGACTTCAGGGGCTCCCACAACAAGGGGAAGCTGGTTACAAGCACCAGAAGAAGCCATCAGGAGGCCTGCAGGGTCTCTTCAGCTGGGCCAGCACAACAGCATCACAGAATCACAGAATCACAGAATCACAGAATCACAGAATCACAGAATCAGAATGGCTTGGCTTGGAAGGAACTTTTAAAATCATCCAGTTCCAAGCCCTCAGCCATGGGCAGGGACACCTTCCACTAGAGCAGGAGACACTACAGAGTTGTTTTGCTTTTAGGGTTTTCTCTTTTTTAGGTTCGTTTTTTGGTTTGCTGTTGTTTTGTTGTTGTTGTTTGGTTTTGTTTGCTTTTGGGGTTTTCCAAAGTTTTATTTATTTATTTAAACATTTTGGTTTACTAATTTAAGCCTTTATCTTCAGGCAGATGCCTTAAAAACAGACACGGCTCACACAGCAAGTAGATGTTCGATGAAGGAATCCTAGGTGAGTTTTTTTCTTGGTCTGAGCTACAGAGAAGGTTAAAAGTGAATCCTAACAGTCCCTGCTGGGATTGAAGAGGGTCCTGGAGACCAGCAAACCCCTCAGGCAGCAATCCTGGTGTTGGTCCCTGCCTTGGGATCACTGATGGAAACTGCAGGACATCCAAACTTCTCCAGGAGCTGTGCCAGGGCCTGTGTTAAATGTCCATAACCCTCTGTGCTCTCTCCTTGGTCACCTGATGGCAGGGACAAGCCGTGGAGATGGTTTGGAATAGCAGCGAGAGCAGATTCAGAGGAACCAGCCTTCAAAGCAGGAATGCAGAGCAGTCAAACACCCAGCAGTATCTGGATGCCACTTCTTTTCCAAATCCTTTCAGATGCAGCCTAAGGGTTTAGAATTGACTTTAAAAGCTGGAGGGGGGGCTGATTCAACAGAAGCAGTTAAGCACTTAATAACATTAAGCACGTGCTCAAGTCTCTTCCTATTCAACAAAGCACTCAAAGCACATACTTCACCCCTCCTAGATGGCCCAGAACCAAAACATTGAGTTCTCAAAATTTCTTCAGTCTTTAATTTTGGAGGGACAGGAATTCTAACCTTGACCCATGTTTTAGAGGGTCCCTATTTGCAAATGACTCCAGCTCCAGAACTGCACACCCAAGTGCTGGCACATTCATATTTTGGGCTGGGACCTAAATTTTTCAGCTTGTGCCTCCCTCTGATCGATGTTTGTGTTGATTTTAGAGGTTGAAGTGCAGGCAGGGAGCTGTTAAACCCTGTTTCTATGCAAGGTTGGAGTTGATGATGCTTTCTCCCCCTCCCTGGGATGCAAAGCTGAGGCACCACCTCAGTGATCAGTGGGTGGATGCTCGGCCCAGGGGTGTGCAGGACTTGCAAAGCTCCTCCAGTTTGGCTGCTCCTCCAGAAATGTCAGGCCTCTACAGCACAGCTCCCAGAACTGAGTGAAATCCTCAGGTCTGGTTATTATCCAAATGCCACCCAGCACCCACTTAGAGGCTGCAGGGGGAAAGAGCAAAGGGAGTGAGCTCAGCCCACGGGGGATGCAGAGAGGAAAGGGATGGCAGCCAAGAGGGAGATCCTCCATCTTCCTCCAAGCTGTTGTCTCCAGCTTTCAGCAGACTGAAGCAAACATCACCACGTTGCCTCATGTACATTTCCAAATGTCACTGCTTCCTCCAACACTTTCTGTTCTTCTTTTTTCCCCCGTTGTTTTTTTTTTTTCTTTTATTATTCATTTTAATTTACTTCTAACGAAAGCTGAGATCCTCCAGAGCAGAGCAGCAGGCATCAAGAAAAGCAGCAAACAAGTAAATCAAACCCAAAACATCTGGGCCACATGGCCAAATCCAGGCCTGCTTCCCATCTCACAGCAGTGCCAGCCACATCTCAGTGTGTGGAGCATAACTCTTCTCCTCTCTCCCTTTGACAAGGGAGCTTCAGGGCTGCTGGCAGGGCAGGAGAGAGCTAGGAAATAAAAGGCCAGGCTTGTTTCAGGGAGACTGAAAACAAATGGGCTGCCAGTTGTCTGGGTGAGCAGGGCAAGTGGCAGTCAGAGTCAGGAGCCCCTCCAAGGGAATTACCCATGGCCTGGAGAGGGAAGAAAATTAACCTGGTTAAAAACAAAAAGCAGAATTCAAATGGCTGCATCTTGGGCCTGCCAGCAAGAGCATCACTGAAGGATTTGCTGATAAAGTGGTTGCCAGAAGATGAGAGCAGGAAGGAGCATCCAAGGGCTATAAGGCCCAGGAGGAGCTGCCACTCGGAGCAAAAAGAGGCCCAGGGAAGCCGCAGGCCCTTCCCTGCTGGTCATGATACTGAAATTGGCTTGAAACTGTCACAGACATCTTTTCATGAAAATCCTTTCCTTAGGATTTTTTCCTCTTGAGAAGCTGAGAGGCCTCAGGAACAAAGTGTAAACATTGATTATCTGCTGCTGTGGAATGCACCAGGTGCATCTGTGATTGGTCCATCTTGGATGTTTCTAATTAATGGCAAATCACAGTCAGCTGGCTCAGACTGTCTGCCCAAGCCACAAACCTTTGTTTTTCATTCTTTTCTATTCTTAGCTAGCCTTCTGATGAGAACTTTTTCTTCTATTTTTTTAGTATAGTTTTAATGTGATATATATCATAAAATAATAAATCAGCCTTCTGAAACATGGTGTCAACATTCTCGTCTCTTCCCTCATTCGAAAACCCCTGTGAACACTGTCACAAGAAACCAAACTTTCTAATACAATTTGAAGCCTTAGAAAGCAGGCTTTGTCTATTTTCAGCATGCTGGACATCCAGGTGATATTTCCTCTAATCAGGTGCGTTGTGAAATTTACAGCAGGGTATTTATTCCATCATGATCCCACATCCTCACTACAGCACATTCCCTAGCTAATCCATAAACAGCACTTTCCTAGAACTCATTTTCATGAGTCCCTTACTGGAAGCCCTTTTATGGTCTTGGAGGGTTTTCTAAAGGGGTTTCTGGTGCTGGTACTCACTGAGTGTCCCCAGTGAGTGACTGATGACTCTGCCTTGAACGTCCCTTAGGGCATGTGCTGCTGCTTTCTGTGGCATGGCTTTGCCACAAAAGCCACAATATTCCTCATCTATCCTTGCTCTGGTCCTTCCCAGGGAGTCTGGCACAGAGAGTGACCAGGAGACCCGGGATGAGGAGAGACAGGAATGACAACTGCCTTGGGCAACACTTGCCTCAAACCTGTCCTGTGAATGTGCTTTCCACTGTGTCTGCTCTGCACCACAGCACATGGGCTGGAGACAGCAGGAATCCTTCATTCCAGAAGAGTGAATGTCCCGTGTGACCCAGTGGGACAGGGATGGGGAGACCTGCCTGAGCTGAGGCACAGGGATGAGAGCAGAGCTGGCATCGGGACACGAATCTGAGCAGCCACCATCTGGCACTGCTGACACAGAATCAGGCTCCTTCACACCCCTGGATGTGGAACAAGGATTACTCCTGGGAAGGAGCAGGTAATAAATAATTAAAATAAGTCAAGCAGCAGCTCCTGGCAGCCCAGCAGAGCTGTGAGAGCGGTCAGGCTGGGCTGGGCTCTCAGACTCTGCCTCTCTGCCTTTGAGGTGGTGATGCTGAGGCCTGCTGGTCCCACAAAAGTTTTCCCAGCTTTGCAAATGGGCAACATCCTGGAGCAAGGAGCTCTCAAAATAACCTCACTGCAGTGCAAGAGACACCAGGCACTGCTGTGATGAGGAAAACACCTTCACCTTGCATGGACAGGCCCATGGAGGCACCAACCACACAGGGCTGCTGTGCTGGCAAGCACTGGGTGGCAAGTGTTGGTACAATAACAGGGGTTTGGCTCCTGGGTGTCACTCTGTGCCCTTTCCCTGTCCTCTCTCAGCCTCCCTGAAGCTGGAGCAAGATAAAGGGAACAGGTTCTCCAGGAAAGTGGTCACAGCAGCAAGCCTGCCAGAGTTCAAGAAGTGTTTGGACAACACTCTCAGGCACGGGGTGGGATCCTGGGGGTGTCCTGTGCAAGGCCAGGACTCCATGGTGCTTCTGGGTCCTTTTCAAATTAGGACATTCTATGAAAAGGTTAGGAGAGGCTGGACCCAGCCCAAGAGCAACATGCAGGCTGGACTGTGCTGATCCCTCAGACCCTCCCCTGTAGCTATGATATTTTCTGAAAAATCCTTTCTTTAAGATTTTTCCTCTTGAGAGGCTGAGAAGCTTCAAGAACAAAATGTAAACAATGATTATTTTCTGTTGTGAAATGCAACAGGTAGATCTGTGATTGGTCTCATGTAGTTGTTTCTAATTAATGGCCAATCACAGTCAGCTGGCTCAGACTCTCTGTCTGAGATACAAGCCTTTGTTTTTCATTCTTTTTTTTTTCTATTCTTAGCCAGCCTTCTGATGAAATCCCTTCTTCTATTCTTTTAGTATAGTTTTAATAGAATATATATAATAAAATAATAAATCAAGTCTTCTGAAACATGGAGTCAGATCCTTGTCTCTCCCTCATCCTCAGACCCCTGCAAGCACTGTCACACTCCCCAGCTGTCCCCAGCCCCCAGGTCATGTCCAAGGGAGTGTCCCAAGCCCCAGTGTGGGTGTAACCCTGGGTTTACCACAGCAGGGGCATTGCCAGCACTTCCAGCTTAGTGCACAAAGCCCTGGTGACCCAGGCTGGATTAACCAAGAAGGAGGGGAAAGCTCCAAGGGCTGTTACCCTCTGCTGCCTCTACAACAGTTTATCCAGGCAACCTTTTAACTAAAGTGACCAAAACCATCTTTCCTTCTTTTCCTTAGTGCATACACTGGCTTATTTTCTATCCCACAGCCCACTGGGAACCTGCAGCTCTCAGGGAGCACTGCAGCAGCCACCCTGGCAGATTTATTGGGGCAGCCAGCTCTTGGTTTCCCTGGTCACCCTCTGAGGATTTACAGCCCCTGTGCACTGAGGGTGAACAAAGCCCTGCTGTTCCTCATCACAGACCTTATGATTGTGTCCGTGGGGAGGAGGCTCCAAACCTAGATAACCTCTGGGAGGAGAAATGGCCATTCCTGGATGTAGCAGGAGAGACAGGCAGGAAGGAAAGAATCCACAGTGCTCTGGGAAATCTCAAAAAACAAGGCTGGGAGTTTGCAATATTTCTAAGGGTGGAGAGGAAAGGTTAGTCATGGGGCAGCAGGAGCAGGTTGGTAGCACAGTTTGTTCATGTAAATTTGGTTTCTGGGCCGATTTTCTCTTGGTTGTGACACAATTAAGAGTGACTTTTGCACAGGATCCAAGTTCCAGCTCCTTCTTCTATCTACAGAGCCTGAGGTGCCTCGAGACCTGCACCAGCAGCTCCTGTTTTGAGTGGGCTGCACTCTGTGACACACAGCCATGAGGCACCTACAGGCATCTTTTGGAGCAGAAGGGCTGATAAACTTTCAAAGGATTCTCTGGAGCCCGTGCACTTTGCCCTTCCATCTGTGCTGGGGCTCTGATCTCCCTGTAACCAGCAGCTCTACCAGCAGCACTTCTGACAGACTCTGTGATCTCTGTGGTTTTCCTCTCAGCTTGCCCTGAAAGACTGGCACGGGGCTTGCACTGTGCCACTGCTTCATCCTGCTGATGGCTCTGACCATGAATGCCACACAGCTGTTGACTGTACCCTCAGTGCTGGAGTCAGCAGCCATGGGGAAAGGAGGGTAAACACTCATTACTATGCAGGTTTCAAAGAGAGCTGCATCTGTGCCTGCCTTTCTGCTTTGTTTGGTGACATCTTCACAGGACAAAGTGGAGGGTTTTTTTCCCTTAACTCTTACATTAGCAGGGGAAGTATGAATTTGTTGTGATGGTAGTTGTCATATGCACAAAAAACAACCAAAAAAAAAAAAAAAAAAAAGAAAAGAAACAAAAAGCTCCCAAACAAACAGTAACACAATTCCTTGGGATTGAAGATTCTGCATCTCAGCAAGTGGCTTCCTGAAGGAATATATCCACAAAGGATTAAAGTCCCATCCTAATTAGAAGGGAATCTCTGAGACAACCTTTTCCACAAAGGAAACAAAAAGGCAGCGCTGACACGTCTAATGCATATATTAACACTAAAGACATGGAAATTAATTGGATTTATTACTCTCACAGCTGCAAAGATGGCTCATTTCTAAGTTTATTTTACAGAAAGTGGCAGGAGGAGTGGGATTTAATAGTCAGCTCAGTCAAGCTAATGAGCCAAAACTAATGGTCTCTTCTTGTTTAGAGAGGCCCTGGCTCAGTGGAGCACCTGAGCTTATGTGTGGCTCCCATCAAGGTGAGAGTCCAAGGGATGCTTGGCATCTGCTGGAATGTTTGCTGATGAGCAGGACATGCTTAAGGTCTGGCAGGAAGAGGAAGAATCTTTCCCAATGGCAGCCAAAATCAATGGGATGATCTGTGGGGATCAATCCGTGTATCATTTCTGTCCTGAAGAAATGCTCCAGACACAAAAACACAATGAGAAACTCTGTCCATTTCCAGCCAGGTTAGTTTTCTGCTAATTTACCAAGCACAACCATCTTTCCAAGAGGTTGGATCCATTCCAAAAGAAAGGCACAGCTCCCTTGTGCTGGCTCCAGCACGTAGGACACTGGGACAGGGAGGCAGGAACTCAGCTGCAGCCCAATAGTGGCACCAGCATCCCTAAATCTCAACCTCTTTCATGTTTTCTAGGCTGCATCACTTGAAGTGACATTAAAAAGGTTTCTAAAGGAGCTCTCAGAGATCTCTCCTCTCCTGTAGATGAAGAAAAACAGATTTTTGATGGGAAAACTGAGCATGGAAATGGCAAGATGAGTGTTGTTTACAGAGCACTTACCTCAACCCTCCATGAGAGGATTTGGAGGATTTTGGCTGCTTCCTTCCCGAATTAGAAACCAATTTTCTGAGCCAGAGGCAAGCTGCCTTGGGCAGGGAGGTGTTAAACTAACAACAAAAGGGAAAGGTGCAAAGAGGGAACAAATGGAAACTCATTTAACACATAACAAAGGTGCTGAGAACAAAATTAATCAAAGCAAAGAAGGAAGTGGAGAAAAACGCTTTCATCACCTATTCACCAAAGATAGGTCCAGGCTAATAAACAGGAATCTCTGTTGTACAGCAAAAATTTGGCCTAGCTGGAAAGATGGAAACCTGGTGGGAAGCTCATTGGAGTGTTAAAACCATGGCTTTTAGGGAGGCTGAAGTGAGGATAAGATAGGGACCTGTTAGAAATGGGATCATGAGCATCCAGGTCATTGGACTCAGTAGTAAATGAATCTGAAAATTGATGGCTCAATCATCTAAAATAGAAAGTACAAAAGAGACCAGCCAGTGTCTGCAGTGGAGCACAAAATCAAACCTGTGAACCATCTGAACATCCCCCCCAGCAGCTGCCAAAGGCAAGGAGGGGAAAAGGGCCAGATTGTCACAGGGAAACTTCAAATGGAGCAAATCTGCAGGAAAGCTGCCTCCAGCACCGAGACAGGCGCCGTGCTTGTGAGGGATGATGGTGATTATTTGCTATCTCAAAAGAACTCACACATCCAACAGGGAGAACTGTGGATCAGACCTTTTTTTCTTGGCAGATACAGAGAATTTGATCACAGCACTGAAAACACACAGTAGCTTAGGTGGGAAGTGATTGCCACTCGAAAACATTTGTTATGTGCAGATGGAATAAAATCAAACCCAGTCAGACACTGCCTTGCTGCTCTCTCAGGCTGCTGTTACCAACCTGAAAACAATCATGGGCAAACTGAATTCAGAATAAGAATTTAAACAGAAAAAAGTCACTCCAAAACAACACAAAAAAACCCCGAAACAAAAAATTCCCAAGAATGATTATAGAGAATATTGCAGAACATTTCTCCATAATGACCAAAAGCCACAATCTCCAAGCGAGGGGCTGTTCTAGCAGTTAAAACAATACCTTTTTCATCAAGAGGAGAACAGAGATATCCTTTATAAACAAATGGGAAACAGAGATGCTGAAGGCAGTGAGTACAAATCCAAAGGTAGGATCTATAGATCAGCCATATGGGAAAAAAAAGGGGAGGAGACAGCCAAGAGAATTAAGGCATTTGCAGCAATTTTTCTTTAAAAGTACAGGGACACTTCTTGTTTTCCATGTGGGGTGCAATAGCCCTGCAGAAAAGGCAGCAGCAAAAAAGCACCAATTTTTGTGTGTGTCCTTTGAAAACACCCAGAGGGTGAAGTGACATCACCTGGGGCTGATGACAGAGCTTTCCCCTCAGTGGACAGTAGGGTGATCATTAGGCAGAGATCAGATATTTTTAAATAAAGGGATTTGTTCAACCTGCAGCAAGGCAGAACTGTCTGTGCTGGGCTTTTGCCTTCCAATTTCCTGTTGATGTTTTGCTAACAGAAGGAGCTCTGGGAATTCCCATGCAGAGGAGAGGCCAGAAAGTGTGTGAGGTAACACTGGGTAACAACAACATGGGTGCAACACCAAAAACACTGGGAGTAGCCTTCCAGTAAATCTCTCCCCGATCTCCACTGGTAGTTATGAGCCAGTTGTGCCATTGGCAAACAGATCTTTCCTGTCCTCCTAAAGAGCAGCAGGATTGGCCTCCTGGATCCCGGAGATTAAATCTCAGGAGGAGCCTGTGCTGTTGTTGCTGGATACTGCCCTTGGAGCAGCAAGAAGGACCAGGGCATTGGGTGGGACAGGATCTTGGAGACACTCCCCTACAGCTCCTGGGCTTGAGACTCACTGTGGGATCAAGAGTTTGCCTTTCCAGCAGGACACTCCCAAACCCACCTCATCTGGGTTTGTTAACAGATTGTTTATTGCCAATCCGGTTTAGAAACTCCACACAAATCCTGCTCAGCCCCTTCCCTGCTCTTTAGCAGAGCTGCAGCCCTTCAGGGAGCTCCCAAAACATCCTCAGAGTTACCAGAAAGGCAGAGTTAGTCATGAAACCTTTCACTGATGGAGACAGACCCAGAGCACGGGTGAGCCCAGGGCAGCTCAGTGAGCTCATGGCCAGGCTCCCCGCCAGGACAAGGCACCACTCTGCTCCCTGTCTCCCTGCCTGGAGCCACCTTGCCAAGAGGGAATGGCAGATCCTCTTTTCTCAGTGGGGACTGATGTCTCATGTCACTGCTGTGGAGGATAGTGGCCATCCTGCTATTGACCCACAAAGCTGTTACCATTTCCAGTGCAGCTGCATGGAAATCAGCTCATCTAAACACATCCCACGGGCACTGCTGGCTCAGCTGTCAGTAGCTGAGCTGCCCCACTCCTGGCACATGTGGAGAGGCATCACCAGCTGGTATCTTCACCTTCCAGTGCCTTAAAGAAATAAGGAAACCTACAGAGAGAGGCACAGATCTGCTGTATTTGTGGTGAGACAAGTTCCTAAGCAATGTCCACACACGCCCACCTCCACTTTCCCAGAAAACGCCTGTTACACCACTACAAAAAACCCTCATTATTGACTATTAATGAAAGCATTCTTCCAAGAGGTGGGAAGGAGCAGGGAAGCTGAGGAGCCCAGCCCAGTTCACCAGAGCCAGGGACATGGGGAATGCAGTACCAAGCAGAGCTTGATGCAACGTGAGCAGCCCTGAGCCAGCAAACCCAGGGAATGGGGAAAGAGGAGTGTGAATCCCTGCAGTGCATAGCCAGGGCCTGGAAAAACAAATTTAGGACAAAAAGTGAAGGGCAAAGCTTGAGTCACAGAATTCACAGAATCACAGAATCACTGGGTTGGAAGTGACCTTCAAGATCATCCAGTCCAACCCAGACGTGACACCTCAACTCACCCCTGGCACCCAGTGCCACATCCAGGCTTTGTTAAACACACCCAGGGATGGGGGACTCCACCACCTCCCCAGGCAGCCATTCCAGAACTTTATCACCCTTTCTGTATAAAACTTTCTCCTGCTATCCAGCCTGTATTTCTCTTGGCACAGCCTGAGGCTGTGTGCTCTGGTTGTGTCAGTGCTGCTGGAGACAGAGCCCAGCCCCAGCTGAGCACAGGCACCTTTCAGGAGCTGTGCAGAGTGATGGGGGCAGCCCTGAGTCTCCTTTTCTCCAGGCTGAGCAGCCCCAGCTACCTCAGGGGTTCCTCACAGGGTTTGTGTTCCCAGCCCCACTCCAGCCTTGAGTCCACCCTGAACCTACCATAAAGAATCCACCATGAACCCACCACGCTCCTGCTGGCCCTGGTGCACCAACCCTTTTTACCTCAGACTGTCATCTAGCAAGGAAACAAATCAATGGAATAACCCACTCCAGATTCATTACTGTCAGCTCGCTCAGAATTATGTGTATTAATGACCAGATTATATCTGTTTATATCATACAAATTACCATAGAGTGACTGCAGGCATTGAAACGCTCCTTGTGTGTTTGACACACATAAATAATGGAGGAGCTCACGCTGCATTTGGTACACATGACTAACCTTTTATCCCGGGCACCCCGGTGCAGGCTGCAGGGACGGCTCGGGTTTCAAATTCCTCGCTCCAGCTGTCATTAGCCTCTCTGAGTGTCGGCGAATTGGCAGCTAATTGATGTCCTTGTTGGACATTATTTTATTAGTCAGGCCTGGTGAGCATCAAGTGGCATTTTAATGCCCTTCTATCCTTGGCTCCACGTGGCCCTAAGTGTTAAGGCTTGTAAATAATTAACTGCACTCCCAGAGTTTTAGGGAAGGGTGGATAAGTTGTCCTGGGGGTTCGGGCTGCTCCAGCCCTCCCTGGTGTTGTGACCAATGCGGTCTCCTGGCAGGACCATGGGCTGTGAGGAACCACCCAGACCTCAGTCCCTCAGTGATGGCTCACACCATCCTTGGGGGTGGATGGACCTTTGGGAATCTGACACGGGGAAGAGAGAAAACAGGAGTTTGCAGACAGCTTTAGGAGAGGGTTCAGATGAGGGTTCAGTCATAAAGCTGTGCCAGGCTGGCCAGTGCACCAAAAATCCATCACTGCATGGAGCTGTCCCCGACATGTGGTGAGGAATAAAGGATTTTCACAACCTGCTGTGAGCTTCTGGCTTGTCTGAAACCCCTGTGCCGGGTCACTCAGGGGTTGGGGCCCAGTGCTCACCTCACTGCTGGGCCAGGACACTGAGCAGCATCCCCAGCTGGGGACCCAGGGCACGCTCAGGCCCCTCTGGGACTGTGGGCAGGGAGGATCTGCTGTTGCATGTTGCCTCAAAAACACTGGCCTTTTATCTTCTGCTTTTCCCTTTAAAACTGGCTAAATAATCTGAAATTTGAGACTTGCAAATCAGGGACAAAAAATTACTGTAAGTGAAGCATTGGGAATTACTTGCTTTTTAAAATTCCATCAATTTTTTTTTTCTTTATGATTTTTAGCAGCGCTGGGAAATCCACCCTAAGCTCAGACCTCCTGAGCTCATTGCTGGTAGACCATTCCCTGCTGATCTCTTGGGATTTCTCCCCTTCCTTTCCCTCCTCTACCCATCACTCTGTAACCCCCCTGGGACAGGAATTTTCTGTTCTTACATGAATACTCTGCATTTGTTCTCAAACAGAGCCCCTGGGGCAGCAGCATGATGCAAAAAATAAATAATTTAAAAATCAAACCTTGATCAATCTCTTGAGACCCCTTCTCCAGCCCTGCTTAGGTACTGCATGGGCTTTTCCAGGAGCCGAGTAAAAATGAACAGGCAACTTGAGCACACCAGGCTATTCATACATTAGGCAATAATTATAATGTATATTAACTGCCTGGGTGTTGAAAGAGCCCCAGCATGAGACTGCTTCCCTAATAGGAGACAGGAGTGATAAAAGACAGTAATAGATTGCCTTTCAGATGTGGAATTAAAAGCAGCAGCTCATTAGATTATTTTTTTTTCACAGCCTCTAATCGCAAGTAGTTTCTTTTCAAGTCAGATTTCCATTTCCAAGGCTAAGCTCAGCAACACAAACAGAAATTAAAGAGGATGGGGGGTCCTATTCTGACCTCTCCAGGATCACAGGAAGGGAGAGTAACTGAGCTCAGCTCAGCAGTGCTGCCCAGCCCACCTAGGCAGCCTTCTGAAGAGACTGTCATCAAAAGATCAGGATTTGGCTGCTGTTTTTTTTGCTTTTTTCTCCTTTTAAAAGGTAACTGCAGCCCCTAAATTTCCTTTTCTTTTTTTTTTTTCTTTTTTTTTTTTTTTTTTTTGAGATAGCCTAGAAGATAAAGCTTTTGATTTAGAACAATCAAACAAAAAAATCAAGTTACTTCAAAGCAGTGGTGGAGATTCTTAAAAAACTGACATTTCCACTTATAGATCCAGTTTGTCTCTAGCAAGGAATGGTTTCCAGACAACTTTGGCTGCTGCTTTTAAAAGTAAAGTATAGAAAGCAAGAGAAGAATGAGCTGGATTTTTGCTGAGCTGGGAAGCCCAGTAAATAACATTCATTAGGTTCTCCCAGACAGTTTTAATGACTCAGAGTTTTAAACTGTTCATTCAACATCTTTACAGGCCAAAATACAGTAAGGTTTCAAACTCAATCCTTTGGCAGGAGCTGCATAATCCATAAAACATTTTAAGGGCAGGAATACAGGGGAGAGTCAAAAAGGTATAAAATTAGGCTGGGAATGGTGTTGCTGGTCAAATTTCATCTAAATCAGCAGCAACGTCTGATTTTATCTGTACTGATGGCACCTAAAAATAAAGAAATCTGGAGCACCTCTGTCTTCCCACCCCCAGAGCCAGGACAGGCACAGCCTCATGCAGATTTTGGCTGCCAGGCATGGGTTAACCAGGTTTCCCCATCTCAGCTTTTAGTAGCCAAGCTCTTAAACACAGATGGAGACTTGGATCCAGCAGCACAAAAGCTGCATTTTTTTTTCCCCACTGTTCCATCCACTTCACCCTGATTGGGAAATGAGCTCTTCAGCAGAGGAGGGTTTACACGAGATTCATGCAGGAATCCAAGCTTGGGGTTTAGGGCTGGTTTAAGGCTCCAAAAGTGGCATGATCCATGTGGGGTGCCAGTGCTGCTGGTCCTGGCAAGCAGGGGAGCCTGGGCAGCTGGAATTGTCTGTGGAGAGTGAAGGCAAAACCCTTCAGCCTGACCACAGCTCTCCTTGAAGAGCATGAGGAGTGCCTGGGAGCTTCTCTGGAGCCAAGGGCTGGTTCTGGGTGCACCCCTATGGGGTATGGTCACTGCAAGTCCATCCCCTTGCCCAGCTCACCAGCTTGAGGCTGGTTGTGGTGTTTTTCCTGCTGTCAGCACACTGTGGTGCCAGTTAAAGAGAATTTCAGCACCTGAACAGGGAGAAAAGTGAAGCCCAGAGCCCAGCAAGGCCATCACCCACAGGAGCCCTTCTGGGAGATGTGAGTTCATGTGGTGCAGACCTTGCAGCAGCAGCAGCAAGAGGTGCCATGGACCAGGTGACAGCAGCTCTGCCCCACAGAGTGGCCCAGGGTGTCACAGCAAGCTGCAGCCAATGCCTGGTCCCAGCTGGGGACACAGAGACCTGCAGCTGAGCTGGGCTGGAGGAGGATCTGCTCCCAAATGAGCATCTGCACCCCCAAACACAAGTGCAGCACCTGGCAGGGAGGGAGCAGGGCCTGGCCTCAGGGGGATGGAGCAATGGTGGTGGGGATGGAGCTGCTCACAGGGGCACACACACTGAGCAGGGCCTGGGCTCAGGGGATGGAGCAATGGTGGTGGGGATGGAGCTGCTCACAGGGGCACACACACTGAGCAGGGCCTGGCCTCAGGGGGATGGAGCAATGGTGGTGGGGTATTAAAGGTGGCCCAGGAGCTACTCACAGGGACACACACACTGAGTAGGGCCTGGCCTCAGGGGATGGAGCAATGGTGATGGGGCATTAAAGATGGCCCAGGAGCTGCTCACACACACTGAGCAGGGCCTGGGCTCAGGGGATGGAGCAATGGTGGTGGGGCAGGAGCTGCTTACAGGGACACACACACTGAGCAGGGCCCCTGGGGAAAAGCAGCCTTGGAGAGGGGGATTTAAGGAAAGCTTTCAGCATTTTGGGACCTGGAGAGGCCAGGGGTGCTGCAGAGGCACCAACTCATCTGGGGATGGCTGGAGCTGAGCTGATTTTTGTCATTTTGGTGTGAAAGCACTTAGGGCCCAGCCCTCACCTCCAGGGGTGTAAATCAGGAGTGCACTCAGAGCCTCCATCTCTGGGCAGGGTTTGCCCAGAGGTGATGGGAAGCAGGGAAGGTGCTTTTCTGTGTGTGCTGCTTTGACAAACACGGTGTTGTGGTTAAGGAGACATCCAGGAGGGGAAGGAGGGAACCCGCAGGATTTCCCGTTTATCAGCCACAGCCACCTCCTCCATCTCTGCTGTCAGACAAGAAAGGCTTTGCAGGAAGGCCCCGAGGTCTGGGCAGGAAGGGGATTTCGTCCCTATCACCCCACACCACGGCACATGTGATGCTTTCCCTGGATCAGAGGTGCTCTCCCCGGATCAGGTTTGCAGCTGTGTGCATTTATCCAGTGCTCACCAGCTGGAAATCAAACCTGGGGTCAAAACCAAAACCCCACAAACCCAGAGCCACACTCCAGCCTGGCTCTGCTTCCCAGCTCTGTTTGCTCCTCCAGAGGAAAAGGCTCAAGCCCTTTGGCCATTTATTTCCCAGAAATAGGATCAGGACCTAAAAGTAGCTATTAACCCCCCTCCAAAAAGTCCCCATGGATTCCTTTTTGTTGCTAAATATCCTCTCCCTGCTCCCCCTTCCTCCTGGTATCCTGTTGCATGGAGCTTGAGCACAAAAAAACGCACAGCTGAAAATGAAGCAACCCCCTGAGAAAACCAGGAAACCAACCCAGGAGTGAACCCTTCACTGCTCCCTGTGCTAAATCCATTGGAGATGAGCAGCTCAGACCCAGAAACCCAGAAACTTCCCAATCCCTCTCTCTTTTATGATTACCCAACCCCGCTACAAGCAGGCAAAAAAATCCTGCAGCCACATCAACAAAATTAGATCAATTCCATGGCTTTACTTCCTCTTTAAACCTTATCAAATTACTCCTCATCCTGAGGATCCTGGGGAATAGCTCTTTACAGGGAGAGCACAAAATCAAATTAAAGATTCATTCAAATTAAAAGGTTCAATTTTGAAAGAGGCAGGGCCAGGCCAGAAGGAACTGAGGAAAGTATTTTTTAATGAGCTCAGTGGCAGGAGTATCTTTAATAATAGATCTGATGGGGGGACCCTGTAACCCAGCAGCACATGAGGCCTTTCCCTCCACACTGGGATAAATCAAAGACACAGGTGTCCCCACACACTGATGTTAATGCTCCCTCCGAGCCCCAGATTAAATTTTGGTGACCTGAAGAAAAATGTGGCATTGGTCTTGTGGATTGGGTGAGCCAGGAGCACAGGGGAGAAAGCAACTGAGAGAAAAAGGCAAAGTAAGAGTTGTGAAAGAAAATTCATTCTCTGGTAGGATGAGACCTCTGGTAACTGGGCTGTGATCCCTCCTGGTTCTGGTGTGAAAACAAACTCAGCAAGAGAATCAGAGAATCACAGAATGGTTGGGGTTGGAAGGGATCTTAAAGCCCATCTAGCTTCAGCCCCCTGACATGGGCAGGGACAATTGCCACTACCCTAGGTTGTTCCAAGCCCTGTCCAGCCTGGTCTGGAACATTGCCAGAGATCCAGGGGCAGCCACAGCTTCTGTGGGCACCCTATGCCAGGGCCTAACAGTCAGTAATTTCTTTCTAATATCCAATCTAAACCTACACTCTTTGAGTTTAAAGCAATTTCTCCTTGCCCAGTCACTCCATGCCCTCATTCAAAATCCTTCTCCAGCTCTCCTGGAGCCCCTTCAAGCACTGCAAGAGGCTCTGAGGTCTCCCCAGAACCTTCTCTTCTCCAGGCTGAACAACCCCAACCCTCAGCCTGTCTCTAAAGCAGAGGCTCCCCAGCCCTCTGGTCACATCTTTGCTCCATCAGGTCCTTCTGATGTTTGGGACCCCAGAGTTGGATGCAGCACTCAAAGCATTTTCTTATCTCAAGTCACCCATCCACATCCATGGCAGAGCTTCCCCATTCCCAGGACAGAGATGGGCTTCAATTTTCCTGCTGTTCAAAAGGTAATGTTGAAACTCCACTGCTGCAGGTCACGGCTCTTCCCAAATCCTGCCTGTCCATCCATGGGCTGTCACATTTTTCACTGTAAAATTCTTGTACCAGGATCTGGGTGAGCACAGCTTGTGAATGCCAGGACTGCAGTGCTGGAATATCCATGGAGATAATAATCCATGATTCCAGCAGCAGGGAGGTTTTCCAAGGCAGTGCAGAAATTGAAGACCTTCAACCCCACTTTGAAACACCTTCCAGTTTGGGATAAAGGAGGGAGAAGTTTGAGGGAGGTTGGTGATGTGGGACTGTGCCCTTGGATAGGCTCAGAGAGTCACACCTATATATAGATGTGCATATAAATACACCTATAAATATGCATGTGTGACACACTGCAATCAGTCTGGCTGCAGCTGCTGACAGGGGCAGTCCAGTCCCTCCCCAGGAGGGAAAAATCAGCTGGACTCTGCTGAGAAAAGGGAGGAGGATGCAGAAGTCACCTCAGAAAATTAAAGTGAAAAAAAAGGACTGACCTGCAGCTTGAGGTTTTGGGGCACAGTTTGCTTTACTCTTTGTTTTTCTCCTCTTTCCCCACTTGCCTCTGTGCCTGGCCAAGCTCTTGCCCCTTCCTGCTGCCAGTTTGCTTTCCTTTGCAGTTGGCAGAGGCTCCTGGAAAGCCTCTGCATGGCTGGGGCAGGAGGTGATGAGTTTGATCACCACCAGAGAGGGAGCCAGGGATGGAAGAAAAACCATTTGCAGATTTTTCTTAAGCCCCAAAGCCCTCCCTCTCCTCCCTCCCACAGGAGTTCCTGGCTCACAGAGAGTCTCTGTCTCCTCTGGCTGCCCCCTCCTCACTCCCCCACCAGCCCAGGAAGATGGGATGGAGCTCTCCCCCTGTCTGGATGGAATATTGGATGGTAAATTTTGATGCAATTGACTGAAAAAATCCTGGAGAGAAAGGCTCCAAAGTGCTTCCAAATCCCTGCTCCCTGCATGGGTTAGAAACAGGTTTTTTTGATAATTTTCTTTATCTCAGGGGCTGTTTCCCTGCCTTGCCCTGCTCTGGGGTGAGATGTGGCTGCTCTCAGAGCTGGGCAAGAAGGGGTTTGAGGGGGGCTCAGGGGCTGTGAGGCTGCTGGGCTGTTCACTCCTGACATGGGGAAAGGAGAGAAGTCACTCCCACCCAACCCTGGTCGTCAGCTCAGAGCCCCCTCACCAGGAATTTAAATGAAATTCTTTATTCACAATTTGTGTTTTGCTTGCCGTGGAAGCATTTCTGCTTTAAAGAGAAAAAAAAGCCCAAAAACAAAGGGGTAGAAGGGCATATAGTGCTAGGACCAGGGGTAATGGCTCTAAACTAATCCAGAATCCCTTGGGATTTCTGGGTCTCAGAAGTGCCAACATCTGACCAGAGCATCAAGGGAACAACTTTCCCTGCTGATGCTTCAGTTTTCCAGCATGGCCATCCACTAAATCCTTGAGCTAAAGTGGATTTTTGTACTTGCTTAAGACATTTTTGTCCTCAGCAAAGCACTGCTCAGGGCCCCCAAATGGGGAATAGTCAAATCCCCTGAGCTGGAATAGCCTGTTCCCTTGTGCTGAAATTGCTGCACTCTAAAAAACACATTTTTAAATGTTTCTGCTGGCACATGGCAAATGCCCTCAATCCCCACTTGGAGTAGGTCCCTTGGAAAGCAATTTATGATGAGTTCTGTTTCTTAATTAGAATGTGGCTGCATGAAAAGTTATAAAGAGGCCGCTGAGGTTTTTTTTTTAACTTTTTACAGCAGCTCCTTGGGGGAAAAGGCCTCACTTTAAACCATGAGAAGGAATCCAGAGGGCTCTGGCACTCTCCTGATGAACTCAGGGAAGCTGATCCTGGGGAAAATGGCCAAACAGGCAGCTCAGGTGCATCACCCACCCCAAAATCCTCACCATCCCCCCTGCAAAGGACCTGCTGCAGGTTGACTTCCACTCAAGGATGGTTTCAAAAGGTTCAATTTAGCAACAGATGCAGGAGCACCATCAGAGGAGGCATCACCTCCAGTCACATCCCCAACACTCCCCCTCTCTCTTTCCAGCTGCCTTGGCCAAGAGTAAATTAAAGAATTGGAATGAAAAAAAAAAAGACAGAAATGGTTTGTTTCCATTTTACATGGGATCTGGAGGGGTTCAGGGATTTCCATGATGGTGCAGCACTGCCATTGAGACCAGGCTGGCTGAAGACAGGAGTCAAAAAAAGCTCCAGGAGAGCAGCCCAGGTGCATTTTGGCATTGCTGCTCACAGAAGTGTCATTGAAGGGCCTGCAAAATTTCTCCCAGCATTTTGATTTTCTCTTTTTATAGCCTCATAACCACTTAAAAGCAATTCTTCTGGAGGAGCAGGGAGCCTCCAAAACAGGGAAGATCTTAGATATGAAAGGAAATAATTCTACAGTAGGATAAGACTCCCAGTACTCAGCTGTGCTCCTGCCTGGTCTGGATCTGAAAACAACCTCAGAAGGAGATTGATGGAATCACAGAATGGTTTGGGTTGGAAGGGACCTTCAAGAACATCCAGTTCCACCCCTGCCATGGGCAGGGACACCTTTCATTATCCCAGGTTGCTCCAAGCCCCATCCAAGCTGGCCTTGGACACTTCCAGGGATGGGGCAGCCACAGCTTCCCTGGGCATCCTGTGCCAGGGCCTCTCCATCCTCACAGGGAAGGATTTCTTCCTTAAATCTAATCTGAACCCACCCTGTTTCATCTTAAGGCCACTCTCCTTGTGAAAATGCCTGGATCTACAGCTGATGGAGGCAGAAGTCTTTCCTTGCTGGCTCCCTTTGCAGAAATGCTCACAGCAAATACAATCTGCACAGCAGCTCCCATGCTAAACAAAAGGCAGGCACAGTTCAGCAGTTTCCCTGCTCCTGAAGGTGGAAAATCTGTTTGGCTGCACTCAGCCACTCCTCGAGTTGTTGGCATTTCCCAAAGAGAGCATGATATCCCCGTGTTCTGTGGGAGCAGCACAACAAACCAGACAGAGCAAGAAATCCAGGAGCAGCACAAAAGCCATAAATACCAACCACAGTGCTGAGCCAATTAGTGAAACAAGAGAAATCCAATTCAGCCTTGGGTTTTCACTCAGAGGCAGGAATGTCTCTGCTGCAGCCTGGGAAGTTCAATGTGCTGGCAGCTCTGAGAATTCACCTCGTGTAAACTCAGCAGAGATGAAAAATACTCTTCTGCTCCAGGCAAAGCTGCTGAGGAGCTGCAAAGTGGCTGAAAGGAAGTGGAAAGATTAATTTGGGGATCAGTGGAGTAGCCAGAGCAGCCAAAGGAGCTCAGCTGGACACGTGAGAGGGTCAGTGGGGCTGTGTGAGCAGTGGGCAGTTAATGAGAGACAAGGCCTGCCTGGGTCACACTCAGGTTTCTGTGGTTGAGATGACTTTTGAGGTATTGGAAAGTCTTTTTTTTCTCAGCTTCATGACTGAAGAAGAAGTTGAGATTCGTCAGTTTTGCTTTTCAAGGTTGTTTATTATTTTTATCTATTCCATTCCTTCTCTGACCTGCTGAGGTCTGTCCAGCAGGTCGAGGTGTGGCACAGTGACTGCCCTTGGGGTGGTGTTGGCTTTTTGTACTAAGAACTACATGTACTTTATTTACAATAATTTTCCAATACCTATCACCTATGTTAGACAGTCTGTCTCTACTCTAAACCAATCCAGAAGTGTCACCATCACAGCAGAAGATGGAGGAGAAGGAGAAGGAGGAGGAGAAAGAAGGAGAAGGAGAAGGAGAAGAAGAAGAAGGACAGGACACACCCAGATTCCTCCATCTTGCCTCTTGAATCCCTCTTCTAAAACCCCAAAATTCTACTTTTTCACCCTGTGACAAATTCACTATCATTCTACTCAAACTCTTATGGCTTGTAACTCTTCACACAAAGTTGGTAATTGTTTCCATGGGCTAAAATGGAAGGCACAGGTGTTTGTGACTCCGTGCCAAGGTCTCTGAGCCCCCTGCCAGGGTCTTGAGTCCTCCAGGGCAGCCAGAGGAATGTCCTGGGTCCCCACAGGTCACAACCAGCACTTGGGAGATAAGGCTGGAATCAAGGCTGATCTCATCTCCTCACTGAGTGAGGAGTAACCCCACACAAAAATTACAACCACCACATTGCTGTGGTACTTGGAAGGTCCTTGAATGGCAGAGAGCACTGGAAGCACCAAAATATCCTGGAAAAGACACACACAAAAGCAGGGACAGAGGGATTTGTGGCAGTAGCTCTCAAACCTGATGGAGCAATGTCTTCCAAGGTGGGATTTAAATTCAGTTCCTGAGCTCCTACTGGTTTAAAGTTAATGTGGAAAGCCCCAAGTTGCAGAGCTGCCTTTATTAACCTGTAACCAAATAAAAGGTTTAAATCAGCTCTTCCACAAAGTTCCTGTATCACTGTCACTGCTTTTTGGCTGCAGGAACCATGGCTTTCTGAAATTCTCTTTACAAACAGAAGGCACCAGGAACAGGCTCTGCTATTTTAGTTCATACAGACATTTTGGCATTGCAGCCATTCCTCATCAGCAAGAGCAAATGTAACACTGGTGACTTCAATGCTGAAGAGCAGGCTTTGAAACTCCTCAAAATGCTGCTGTTTGAATGCTCATCACCCTCAAAAATGGGGATATTTGGGATTGAAAGGAGGTGGGATGTGAACAGCAGTCTACAGAGGACAGAGCAGAGCGGCCCAGCCCAGTCTGGCCCAGCCCAGCCCAGCCCAGCCCAGCTCAGCTCAGCCCAGCCCAGCTGAGGGGATGCAGGAGCACAGACCTGAGGCAGGGTGGGGTCTGAGCCCCCCAAGGCTGGCTGGATCACCCAGGAAGCCCCAGCACAGGAGGGCAGGGGCACTGGAAAGCAGCAGTGAAACAGGCTGAGCTGGGCACCTCACCATGGCCTTGCAAGAGCCAAACCCACCACCAAACCATGTCCCCAAGTGCCACATCTAGGGGACTTTTACATCCCTCCAGGGATGGTGATTCCCTCACTTTCCTGGGCAGCCTGTTCCAGTGCTTGACAAGCTGTTCCATGCAGAAATCTTCCCTGATTTCCAATCTAAACTTCCCCAGGTGCAGCTTGAAGTTGTTTCCTCTGGTCCTTCACCTGTTACCTGGGAGAGGAGGCCGACCCCACATCACCCCAGTCTCCTTTCAGGGAGCTGTGGATGGATGGTTTGCTCCCTCCTCTAGGACAAACCCAGGGATTTTCAGTCATTTCCTGCTCCCTATGGTGATGCCTGAAGGATGCAGGGCAGGGCTGGATGATGTTGGCAGGGAGACAGGAGCAGGAGCTCCTTCTGCAGCCCCATCTCAGCTCAGCTGGAGCAGGGGTGGTGGGGTTTGGCACATTCATCCTGTGAGAGAGGCACAGGGGACAGAGCACACCTCCCTCCTCACCCACCACCTCAACAAATCCCTCAGCAGGGACAGGAACAGAGGACAGGGAGCAGCAAGGGAAATTATTTTATTTAATCTTCACTGCCAGCATCAGGAACCTGTGTGTAAGCTGGCTTTGCAGCACCAGCACCTCTAAATAAGCATTTCCTGGATGACTGAGAAAGCTCTCTGTTAAAGAATAAACTTAACAAAAGACAGCTTAAAAACTGTCTCTATCTTACTGAAAAACCCAGATTCCTAATTTCTGCATGCTCTGGCTGTCCTGAGGCACAACATGTAAATCCACACACAGCAGCACAGTCTGAGGGCTGAAATCCTACACCCACCAGTTTGTCTGAGGGAGGAAAAGTTATCAGATTAAAGATCAGCAAGATTTAAGGACTGCTGGAGCATTTATCACAGTGGTTTTTGCACTCATCTGCTTTATGTACTCAAGCAAGATTTACTTGGGGTTGTCACTATTTGGGCTCTGAGGAGGAAAAATGCTGACTCCTTCTCCTTTCTCATCCACTGAGACATCTGAGCCTGTGCCTAAATTTACCCAAGAGAAGGGGCTCATTGAAGCTGGTACAAATATTCTTATATTTAAATGTAGGGATGTGTTTTAAATATCTTGTGAAATTGAAGCTTGGGCAGAGTAACCCAAAATACTTCCATGTTTCTAAGCTTGTCCCCAGCCCTGCTCCTTTCAGAGCTTCTTTCACATTACTAAAAATGTTTGCACACTTAAGTTTTCCATTTTGGGGTGGATAAATTTTCCATTTGGTGTCAGTTTTACCAGCAACAGCAGCAGCCACCCAAACAATTCAAACACTCCCAGGGACATGGAAAACCAGTATTGGATCAGGTGCTTGGGTTGCATCACAAATTTATGTATTACTTTTACCTAACCCTAAACTATCCAATATCCAAGCACTGTTTTCTTTAGATCATAGAACCATGGAATGTTCTCAGTTGGAAGGGACCCACAAGGATCATCCAGTCCAACTCCTGGCCCTGCACAGGACAACCCCAACAATCCCACCCTGTGCCTGAGAGCATTGTCCAAATGTTCCTTGAGCTCTGCCAGGCTTGGTGCTGTGCCCACAGCCCTGGGGAGCCTGTTCAGTGCCCAGCCACCCTCTGGGTGAGAAACTTTTTCCTTATATTCAAGTCCAAACCTTTTCCTAATATCCAAAAATCCTTATCCTAATATCCAGATGTTTCATTTGCCATGTGAAAATTAATTATCACAGCTCAATTCCCATTATATCAAACACCTTTTGGAAAAAAACTCTAATCCAAGATGGTCTTTTTCTTAACAAAGACACCTAGCAGGATGCAGAAATAGCTGTAAAAATAACAGAAGCAGCACAACACCTGTCCTGCATCCATCCAAGTTTGTGCCATGTTTCTGGTGGTGGTCACAGCACAGAGAAAATCCAACCTGTGACAACTGTATTGCATTTCCTGAAAATCACATGAATTCCCAGCTAATTTCTTCATGTGAGCACTGCCTTTCCAAGCCATCTCAGAGCTTACAAAATGCTCTCACAGAGAGGAGTGGGCAAGGAACTTTTTAAAGCTTTTCAAGAGGACCAGCCCTGGAAACCCAGATTGGTTCTTCTCTGCTTCTGTTTAGGAGCAGCATTCCCAGGCTGCATTTCCAAGAGGTTTTTGGTTTTACAGCTGTCATGACAGCAATTTTCTCAGCTTTGCAAGGTTCCCTCATATCCTGTTTGAGCTGGCTTATCTCTGTTTAGAAGCCGTGTTCCTACATGGCGTTTTTCAGGAACAGATGTTCCAGCTGATCCCACATTGCAGCACTCAACGTATTTCACAGCCCCATTTTGAAACAATTAGCCTGTCACTGCTGAAAGAAACCTAATGCTTGGCTACTTGTTCACTTTGGAAATAAAAAAAAAATTAAAAAAAAAAGAAGAAATCAGGAGTAACCTATGATTTATACTTTTCCCAAATATGCCAAGATGCTCTAAATTTACAGCTCGTTAAAATGGCAGCATGTCGTGGTTCAGCTGCTGGTCCCAAGATTTGTTATCTGGAGAAAAAGATCTGTGGGCAGAGCAGCTGGCAGAGAGCTCTCCCAGCCCCAAAAGTGACCAAAAAAAAATTGGGAGAATCTTTATTTACACAAATTAAAAGCTAATGGTTAGTGAGGGGTGTTCAGAGCAGTGGCACCTGCAGCTTTTGGACCACAGGCTGCTGTCAACACACCCAATTTACTGTGCAAGACAAGGCAGCCTAATTAATAAGTCCTTAATGGAATCATAGAATCCTAGCATGGTTGGGTTGGAAGAGACTTTAAAGCTCATCCAGTTCCAACCCTCTGCCATGGGCAGGGACACCTTCCACTATCTCAGCTTGCTCCAAGCCTGGCCAGCCTGGCCTTGGACACTTCCAGGGATCCAGGGGCAGCCACAGCTTCCCTGGAAGATGCTCTGGATTGCAAACACTCAGCAGAGCACCCTGGACCCATGGCTGGGATTCCAGTCATCCTCAGGCCTGGGAACCATCCAGGCATGGATCCATTGAATAACAAGGTGCAGGAAATGGCTTTGGTGCCATAAAAGCCAAAGGAGCCACAGGCAGATTTATATCAGGGAAGAATTTTATCCCCAACATTAATACCCACAAAAAAGGAACTTGCAGGCTGCTGTAATAAATTATTTCCTTTTCATCTCATTGAGATTCCTCCAGCCTATTTCTACTTGGAGGAAGAGATCTCATGGTCATACAGATCCAGACCCAAAGGAGTGAGCACCAGCACAGAGCCCATCTGCCACCAACACACACCCCCTGCTTGTCCCTACCTGCTTGGCACCTTCTGGTGCCATTTGTAACCTTGTGTACCTCTCTAACCTGCTCTGGTCAACTCCTTTTTTTCCCTTGGAGCAACCTGGTCTAGTGGAAGGCGTCCCTGCCCATGGCAGGGGGTTGGAATGAGATGATCTTTAAGGTTCCTTCCCACCCAACCCATTCCATGTGTCCACCTTTCCCTTCAGAAGGATGAGGGGGGATGAGCCAAGCCCGAGCTGGCAGCCCATGGCTGACATTTCCTGGCCAGCACAGGGTGCAGTAACAAGGAAAACGACAGCAACTGAGCTGCCAGCATGGAGCAGCTGCCAGGCCACGTGTCCCTGCTGACACACAGCCTGGCAGGGACAGGCCCAGACTGCCAGGAGCAGGCTGAGCAGGAAGAGCATCTCCAGGAGCAGGCTGAGAGCCCAGGCAGGAAGAGCATCTCCGGTGACAGCTCACGAGCGGCAGACAGAGACAGGAGACCAGACAAGGGTCAGGAGAGGCACTGCTACAACCACCAGCTCCAATTAACTGAAAACAGCAGAGGCTGCCTGAAATAAAGCTCTTTCTCATATCAGCTGACACTCAAGGCAACTGCATTTTTGATCATCAAAGCAAAACCAAAAAGCTTTTGCTCTCTGCAATTGCTCACAGGCCCTTGCTGGGAAGGCCACTCACAAGTTTGGGGGAGAACTGCTTTCTCAGGCTCCTGGGAGGATCTCACAGCCCACACATGCCAGAGCCATTCTCTGGTATTGTTTATGTGTATCAGATGCAAAACTCATTGCATAAGTGTATTTTACTCTCAAGCAAGGGTGGCTGAACTAAGGACAAGAGTGGAGCAATAATTCTTGCATGGAGCCCTCTGGGCACTGCTAATTCCAAAAACAGATTTATCAGCCAGTACTCCTCAAAGAAAGATGAGGTTTGCTCATGTAGAGGCTCTCAGAACAACAGTCCTAGTGGAGAATGACCACTGGGGTGGGCTCATCTCTACCAGCCCTGATCCCAACCATCCAGGGATGTGGGGAATGAACAGAAAAACCCACCTCAGCCCACAGGAGGAGTCTCCAAGAGCAGAGGTGGCTCACATCCTAGAGAGCCTGTTCCAAAAACCATTAGGAGGTGCAGAGAGATGGCAGAGGTGTGGACACTGCCCACCAAACAGAATCCCACTCTTAGCAGAGTCACAGCAACAGGACCCCTGCCTGGTCCCACCTGTTACACACAGAAAAACAGTGGTTCTGCACTGAAAGGCAAAGCATGGATCCAGCACTGATTCCCCAAGGAATATTTCTACAACATTCATCACTGATTGAAGGGAATTTGGGTGCCATCATCCCCCCCAGACTGGCCTTTCTGCCTCTGGGTTCTTGCACATGGCTGGGGTGCAGCAGGCAGGGACTGAATTACCAGGGTTATAATTCTTGGCTGGGTACTCCTAACTCTGGTGAGGCACTGGCAGAGCTCAGCTCACTAATTCACCTCCATGTAAACATGATTATTTTAAATGAACTCCAGACGAGGCTTAACTGTAAAAACATCTCCAGTTTTTGTAGCATTTTTAAGTGTTCAGCTCCGAGTTGTTTTCATTACAGCAAGAACTTACCCTTTCTTCAGCTTACAAAGAATATTTTCAGAATTAATGATGCCCAACACCCCCAACTATAACACAAAAAGTCACAAGTCTGAAAATTAAGCTGCAGCAGGATTTCACGGTCAGGATTTTCCCTTTCTTAGCCAACCATTCCTTTCCTCACAAACAGGAATGCTTTCAGCTTTCAGAGCCAAGCTGAAGAGAAGTGAAAACAGTAAGAGGTATTCACTTGGCTGCATTTCTTTGAGTGTTTCTGGTGCAGGGTTCCCATTACAGCTTGTGAGGAGAAGTGACAGGAAAACACTGTGTGTACATGGGGAGGGTTGTACTTTCTCTGAACAGACACGTTTCCAGGAGGCAGCAGATGAAAGAACTGCTGGTACTTCAGACAGGGGAAAATAACATCTTGCCAGTTGTGTTTATTTGTAGGGCCCTGTGATTTATGCCTTCCCATTTGTAGAGGGCTTGAGAGAGATGGATCACGTGGGCTCTGTTTAGATAATCCCCCAGGAAATTTGGAGTACATCAAGCGGGGAGAGATGGGGTTTGTTCTCCTACATGAGAGGGGCTGGGAAGTGGCAGGGAGATGTGAGATTTCCTCAAGATCCTGGAATGAAGTTCAAGGCTCTGATTTTCTGAGAAGATTGAGTGTGGGTTGTGAGAACGAAGCAATTAAGATAAGAACACAAGCAGTTCAGGGTAGGCAGGGATGAACAGTTCTTTGCTGTTGTTTACTGGCCCAGTGTAGAGAAAAACAAGGAGTTACTCCCTCAAAGAGCTTTACCTGTCAAACAGTACAAGGAGAAGATGCAGAAAGCAGAATCTGTCACCCTCTGACTCACACTCCTGCTCTTTTAATTTTCCATAAGAATGCCTCTTTGTGGCATGGTCCCCATCTCAACCCTTTGGAGCCTCCTGGATTTAGCAGGACTTGCAGAAATCAGCCACTATTGTCTGTATAAAGAACCTACACCAGCATTTCACACCCTGGAAAACTTCCTTACTACAGTTAGAGAATGCAACTGCTTTTAAAAAGAAAACACTTATGGCAAAGATGAGTTTTGTTAATTGAGCTGGGGAAACAAAACAAAGCCAAAGGCCAGGCTTGCAGCAACCTGGGCTAGTGCAAGGTGTCCCAAAATTGGAACTGGCTGGTCCCTTTGAATTCTGTGACTCAGAATCAGCTGTACAAAGAGGCAACAGCTCAGCAGCCCAGCACAGGAAATCCCCCTCAGCCTTGAGCTGCAGAGCTTAAGGGCCAGAGCAATCCCTGAGCCTCCATCCCCTGGCATGGTGCTGCTGGAAAGCTGCTGTGAACACCGGGCATGAGCAGCCCTGCGTGCTCCTGCAGCAGCTCCTGGGTGTCACTGAGCCCCATGGCTCAGTGCCTGCTGCTGTGCCAGAGGTGCTGATGAAGGAGCACAGCAGGGAGGAGAGAGGGAGGATGTGATTCTGGTGTCTGTGTGACATGCAGGATGCTGAATGCCCTTGGCCAAGGGCACATCACACTGCAGCAGTGATTTCCCAGACTGTCAGGATAAAAGGAAGGGAGGAAAAAAAGAAAATGACAGGATGCCACTCACCCAGCCAAATCCCCCATCACTGCAAGAAGCAGCTCCCAGAACCCATTAAAAATAAGCTCTAAGTCCTCATTTCAGTGGCAAGATTTTTCCATGGTGATCAAACACTCAGCTCTCTAGGTGATAACAGGCTGCAGGGAGGTACAACTGCACCTGCTTTAAGGCACAGGCACCAACCAGGGGAGACTTTTTCATCTGACAGTAACAAATTGGAGTGCTGAGACCTCTAGAAGACCCCAGTGCATCCCTGCCTGCAGCCAGGTCAAGGCAATAGGAAGTGTTAGCAACCCTAATTTGCAGGGCTGGGCACCCCTGCCAGGAGAGAACAGAGCTGAGAGTGTTCTGAAGAGCCCAAGCTGCTGCCTTGTGTGCCCTGCCAGGCAGGATGAAGGCTGGCACTGCTGGGAGTTCACTGCTTCCTCCCAAACCTCCCTGCTGGAAGCTGGTGATGATTCCAGCTCATCAGCAGAGTAGCAGGATTGCTGCTTCCCAGCTGGTTTTAGATGTTTGGGTTTTAGTAAAGTTCTTTGCTCAGTGCCTGCTCAGATCTTCATGTGAGTGATTTTCCTATCTCTTCTTCCCAATTTTTTTTTTTTTTTAGGAGCTGCCCTAGACCATGGGCAAGAGCCCCACTGGTTTTTAGTTCAAGAAATTTCAGGGGCTTCACATCCCCCTTCAGGATCCCCAACAACTCTGGTGCAGGATCTGCCAGCCTGGGGCCTTTGGGATGAAGTCTGACCACAAGGACAATGATTCTCTGCCCCAAGTAAATCCCACAGAGTGGGTGGAAAAGCACCTCTTCCCAAAATGGCCCTTTCTGGCATTGGAAATACATGAGAATTACCTCCCCCATGATCAAGGCACCTCCCAGGCTTCTGATTCCACTTCTTCCTTGACCTTTCTCTCCTTTCTCTATTTTAATCTAAATGTGAAGCAATGTATAAAGAATAACCCCTGAATTATAAGAATCCCCTTTCTGCACTCACCTCTCAAGGCAGAAAATGATTGCAAAAGATAAAACCAGGCCTCCCCTTCTACCCAAAATACAACAAAAGCTGCAGACATGGCTACAGGACTGTGGGTTTGTGTTATTGCCAACACAGGAACAAAGCCCAGGCCTTATTCTGGCCTCTGCTCAGCTGGCCACACCACCACACTGAGATTTCCATAATTTTATTTGGGATTTCTGGAAAAACCTTTTGTTGCAGTTCCCTGACCTGGCTCAAGGATGCCACAACACTGAGATTTGGATAAGGGATCTGGCCACATTCACAAGAGCAAAAAACCAAAATCCCATCAGAGTCCTGGAGGAGGCATCAACACACAATCAAAACAATGAATATTTTGAGGTAACTTATGAAAGACATGCATCTAAATCAGGAGTGCAGCAGAAAAAGGAGAATAAAAAAGAGATCTCCATAGGAACACTCCTGCCAGGCAGGCAAATATCTCAATGCTTATGCAGAAGCTTTCAGTTCCACACACAAACCAGCCCTGGGACACCTCTAGGAAGGATGGATTTCCCCTGTTGTAGCAATCCCACAGGATTGTCCTGCCCCCAGTGCTTGTGCCAAGTGTTCACAGTGAGCTGTTAAACAGTTGCAGGGTTCCAGCTCTTCTGTGGCTGCACTCAGACTGGAATCCAACAGAATTTTTGCACATGTGTCATTTTACACATCTGAGTGCTTCATCCACTGGGAGGAGGTTGGCACACACATCTTTCCTCCATCAGGACAGAAATGTTATCCTGCAGCAATTCAGAAAGCACCTGGGAAGGTCAGCTCATGCTTTTAGCAGCTAATTTTGACAACTTCCATCTCTGAGCTATGAACAGGAATAACAAAAACCTCACTTTTATCCAGTTTCCCACAATTCAGATAAGATGGAAGTGTGCACGTGGAATTTTCTGCTTCTGATATTGAAAACCCAGATAAGCTGAGCAGGGAAGGGTGACACCAGCTGGAGTCCTGTCCCAGAGCCAGGGCTGGCCTGGGAGCTGGGATCTCCCCCTGTGCCAGGAATCTCATGTCCCACCACTCTCACCACACAGCAGCTCCCTTTTATCTTCAGGAAGGGGAGAAAAGGGGGAAAAAAACCCATGGATTCTTGAGCACCTCACTTCCAAAATGTCAGATTTTCCTCATCAAAGTCAGAAAAAGATTCTCTGCAAATATAAAAGCTTCTGACATTTCAGTTTTGTGCTTTCCCAACACTGCCAGTCCAATCCATGAGCAAACAGCCTCGTTCCAGAGCTTTCCCAATGTAAGGCATGAGCAAACTTCACCAGGAATTCAATCAAACCAAAAAATAAAGCCAGGGTTTGGTTTTCATGCTACAACCCTGAAATCCAATAACACCCTTCCTACCCCCTCACCTCTCTGCTGCTGAGATTTAACTGAAAAATAGAGCTGTATAGAGGTGGTTTTTTAATACTTTTCCTGGATGGAATTCTATTTGATGCTGTTAAGCTTTGATGACATACCCCAATGAGTGGCTTGGAAGAAATCCATTTAGCGAGCTTGCAAATCATGCTGTTTCAGTTCTGTGAGTGCCCATGAGAAATGTGCATTTTCAATCATAAAAGCTGTAGAAACAAAATGGAACTTGGAGATGCAGACAGAAAAATTCCTTATCAAGGCTTGGCTGTGCTCACAGAACATGTGCTTACCATTTCCAACTCCGGAAAACTGCTTACAGGAACCTGAAATACAACCCTGAGTCCAAAAGTAAGAAATAGATAAATTTCTAGAAGATGCATTTAGGGTTTTATTTTTTTCCAATTCAAAGTCAAAATGGAGACTCAGATAAAAACTAAAGCAAGCCTCCCTTCTCCCCCTGGCTTTTCCTAGGAATATAAAGAATTGTAATATGACCCATGCATGGAGTGCCAGATTTACAGAGGTTCCCTGATGTTTATGTGGCAGGACACATTGTTTTGGGGAAGCCTGGAGGAAGGAAAAGCCAAGAGTTTGCACTTTTTTCACCTCTCCAAAATGCTCTTTGAATAGGAACAGCAGAGGTTGCAGTGGGGATGAAGGATTAGCAGATCCCAGTGCCATCCATGGTGTAATCCCCACCAGCAGCACATCTTTGAAGCTCAGTGCCAGGAGCCCAGCAGCTTCCAAAAAGATCAGTCAGTCACGACAAGCTGGGAGAGAACACAGCCCTGTGGGGAATTGTAAAAACTGACTGAAAATGGTATTCACTGGGCATTTCCTGACATATTTTCCTCAATGTTTTTCCACAATTCTGTCAATGATAATGACAACACCTTTGATTAATTGCAAGAGAAGATAATTGGAACAAAATGTGAGATGCTCAGCACTGCAGACAATAAAACCCCATGCAGTAATTTTCCTGGGATTATGAGCTGATGGCCTCTCCCACTGGTTGGGCTGCCTCATCCTTTCCTAAACAGTCTCCTTGCCTGTGTATCCATCTGCTGCCTCCCATCCCATCCCATCCCTCATCTGACAGCTCTCTGCATGTTCTCAATTCAATTACTGCACTTTGTTTAGCAGAGCACAGTCCTGACCCAGCCTTGCAGCCCTGGGCACAGGAACAGCTCAACTGCTCTTTACACTGCAACAAAGGGACCTGAATTATACATCAGCACCCTGAGCCATCAGGGGACTGGCACAGCCCTTGGAACACAGCTCCAGGGAGGATTGCTCTTGCAGGAAAGATTTAAGTTTAAGAAGTTCTTGTCCTCTCTGTGACCGTGTTCACAGGGGTCTTAGGATGAGGGAAGAGATGAAGATTTGACTCCATGTTTCAGAAGGCTGATTTATTATTTTATGATATATATTATATTAAAACTATACTAAAAGAAGAGAAGAAAGGATTTCATCAGAAGGCTGGCTAAGAATAGAAAAGGAATGATAACAAAGGCTTGTGTCCAGACAGCTGGACTGTGATTGGCCATTAATTAGAAACAACCACATGAGACCAATCACAGATCCACCTGTTGCATTCCACAGCAGCAGATAATCAATGTTTACATTTTGTTCCTGAGGCCTCTCAGCTTCTCAGGAGGAAAAATCCCAAGGAAATGATTTTTTATAAAACATGTCTGTGACACCCTCTCCACTGCATTTCCTTATCCTCTCACTTGTTTGAGTGAAATCACTTTTTGTAGCAACTTTTACTGCAGAGTAAAAGAACATCCCCATCCTCCCCAGAGAAGCTGCTGTTTATAGAAAGCATTGATTGGGTCAATAGTGGGATTTAAAGTGCAGCTCCACAGAGAGCAGCAATGAACAGAGCTGTGCAGATCCTCATCACAGCAGCAGAACTTTGGGAAGCAGCTCCCTGCTGCTGCCAGGGGTTGTGGCATCATGTGCTGGAAGCCAGCTCCCAGAGATGCCATCCCATAGACTGCATCTTAGGAAGGAATTCCTCCCTGAGAGGGTGTGAGGCCCTGGCACAGGGTGCCCAGAGAAGCTGTGGCTGCCCCTGGATCTCTGGGAAGTGTCCAGAGCCAGGCTGGATGGGGCTTGGAGCAGCCTGGGACAGTGGAAGGTGTCCCTGCCCTTGGCAGGGGAGTTGGAACTGGATGGTCTTTAAGGTTCCTTCCAACCTAAACCATTCCATGGTTCTGTAATTCTCATTTGTGTTTTTCCTTTTTTTTCAAGTGATGTTGCATTTTCCTTTTTTAAAGTGACACTCTTTTACCCCCACCCAAATCTGCTATGTCTGTGTCTGTCACAGACAAAGGCACAACTCTGCAAGGTGCATAAGAGACACCCTTGGAAGCTGAATCCTGGGGATGTCACTGACCTTGGAGACTGAAGCTCTCTCTGTTTTTCCATTTACCCTTACAGATGCTGCAGCAAATTAACTGAATCTTGTGGTCAATGAAATCAACATAAAGCCAAAAGGAACTTCTAATATTTCTCTGTTAAGGAGAGAGGAAATCAGTGCAGGCTCCAGAAAATAAGAGTAATGGGAACTGCTCACAGTTGTGAGCATCAGCAACAGCCAAGTGATGAGGAACAGAGCAAAAGCTTTCCTTGCCTTGCTTAGAAAACAGCCTCTTTCCCAGTTTTTCTACTGGAACACATCTGAATTCCTGTTTTTCATTTTGCTTGGATGCTGTCTGGGACAGGTGACCCCACCTTCCTCCTGGATCAACCCCCTGTCCTGACAGAGGCTGCACAAAGGTGGAGCCTGGGAGGGTGGCACTGTGTCCATGCACTCCTGCTGTTAACCATTACTGTGGCATTCCCAACTGACATTGCCATGATTCTCAAGGGCTGAGGCTGCAGGAATTAATTCTGTCTCATGAGAAGAAAAAAAAAAGATATTAAAAGTGTAAAGAAACAGCCTTACTTACACAATCTCTCATTCACAGGCTTCAAGATGGGAAAAAATCGTTAGGGAAACAAACATGAAATGCTGAGAAATTCTTGTAAGTCTAAAAAAATAAATTCTTCATAAGAATACAAATTCTAGAGGTGTTTTTCACACACAGTTTTGAATTACTGGCTTGTCATAGTGGTCTTCTAAGGATGAACAACCTCTGATGATACCTAGAAAGAGAAATTTCTCTTGCAGACTTTGGCTCCAAATATATTTCCCTTTGGCTCAACATTTTGACAGTACTGATGTGATATTGAGCCAAGAGGTTTTCCATAAGTGAGACACAGTTCTGCAGTGGATTTTAATACCAATCACTTCCACAATCTCCTATAATAATAAATATTTAAAAGGTCTTTATTGACTTCAACTCACAACGATTCTGGAAAAAACAGAATTTTATTTGCTTAAAAATAATTGATATATTCATAGACAGAATCATTTAAAATAATAAAAAAAATATAAGAAAAAATAGTAGAAAATAAACAGTACTGAAAGACTGTTATTTTGATGGAACAGCCAGACTATCACACTAGACAGACAAACGTACCAGTGACAACATCTTCAGACAGAGACTGCCATGAACAGCCCTAAGCTTTAAAATGTGTCTGTCCCTGAAGAATCTGAATCTCCACGTGCACTGCTCAGACTCTGTGTTTCATTCTCTGTGCTTGTGCCAGGCAGCTGCACTGCCACCCCTGCTGCAGAAAGATGTGGGTTCAGATGAGGGGCAGCATCTCCTAAAAAGAAAAAAAGGAAAAGGAAAACTGAAGTCATTATTTGCTGTCTGTGACAAATGACTGAACTCTGCTGAAATCATCTCCATTTTTCCATTTTCCATGGGAATGCAGGGACACAGACAGCCCTGCTGCCCACAGCTCTGAGGCATTTCACAGGGTGCTGCTTTAGCCAGCAGAACTCTCCTCACCAGGTAACAAAGGGTTGGATTTCTGTGCACATACAGAATCACAGAAGGGTTTGGGTTAAAGGACCTTCAAGACCATCTCATTCCAAGTTCCTGCCATGGCAGGGACACCTTCCACTGTCCCAGGTTGCTCCAAGCCCTGTCCAACCTGGCCTGGAACACTGCCAGGGATGGAGCAGCCACAGCTTCTGTGGGCACCCTGTGCCAGGGCCTCCCCACTCTCACAGGGAAGAATTTCTTCCTGATCTCCAATTTAACCTTACTCTCTGTTAGTTTCAAGCCATTCCCCTTTGTCCTGTCAGTCCATGTCCTTGTATAAAGTCCCTTTCCAGATTTTTGGATGCCCTTTAAGTACTGGAAGGACTTAAGTTCTCTATACACACTGGGTTGTATTTACATACACCCACCACACACACACACATGGATCTATAATCTTCAGCAGGCCCAGAATAATTCCAAATATGTGTACTGGTGTTTCTGGTGTTTTCCACAGCATTGGAATGGGATCCATAGAAAAGTCATGGGCAAAATTTAATGTATTTAGCCAAAGGAAGGAGACCAGATGATTCAATTCATGGAGCAAAGAGAGGAAGTCATGGATCAGGGTAGAAACAAAGAATAAAGGAACTCAGGAGAAATGGCACTGGCACTCAACTGCAACAAGAGCATTTTGAGATTTCAGTTGTCCTGGGGGCATTTAAGTGCAGCAGCTACAAGCAAAACAAACATATCTGAGTCCATGTACAACAGCAAAGTCTTAGAGCTTGTTCTTATTCCAATAAGCTGTAACAATTCTCCCTTCCTCTGTGATAGACTAGGTAATTAAAACACTGTTTTCCCAATAAAACAAAAAAGTTAGGCTTCCTTTCAGCCCAGTTAATTATCTAGTGTGTCAGTGAAGCAGTCATCTGCATTCATCTGACTGGCAGCAAAGCACGCTTCCAATGGCTAATTAAAACAAAACCCCACTGCTAAAATAAAATTCCATTGCTGTTTTTCCTGCTGGAACAGCAGCCAACAGCCTGGGAAATCAAATATCAGTGAGGCCCAAGACAGTAAAGGCAGGACAGGCAGTGACCTGTGCCAGCACAGCCTCTTGCTGTTCAGGAAGGCAGCAGGAGCACAGGAGCATTTTCTGTGTCCTCAGGGAATCAGCACATCACCTGGAGAGGAGAAGGATTTGGGGAGATCTCAGAGCAGCCTTCCAGAACCTAAGTGGAAGAGAGCTGGAAAAGGATTTTCCACAAGGTTATGGAGTGATGGAACAAGGAGGAGTGGATTTAAAGTAACAAAGAGCAGAGTTAGGTGGGATATTGGGAAGGAATTCCTGGCTCTGAGGGTGGTGAGGCCCTGGCACAGGGTGCCCAGAGCAGCTGTGGCTGCCCCTGGATCCCTGGAAGTGTCCCAGCCCAGGCTGGATGGGGCTTGGAGCAGCCTGGGATAGTGGAAGGTGTCCCTGCCATGGCAGGAGTTTGGAATGAGATGAGCTTTAAGGTCCCTTCCAACCCAAACCATCCTGGGATTTTGGGATTGCAGTCTGTGGCTGTGTCTGTGTGATACAGAAAGGCTGCTGAGAAGAAAAGCCAAGGCTTTGTTTGGTCAGACATGAAAATGACACAGTGAGGATGTGACTGTGCAATGCCCAAGGAAACCTGGCAAATCATCCTCTACTAAAGCCCCTCTCCAACACTAGATGTAGTTTGATGCTTTCAAAGCTTGACTTTCTTAATAATTTCCACAGTCATGTCACATTCCATGATGTCATTGTTTCAACAGCTGTTTTCAGGTTAGTTAAAAAAGGGGGGAAAAAAGGAAAAAAAGAAAAAATGAAAGGAAAAAAGAAAGTAATATTCCCTTATCCCAAGGCTCTGTCAGAACCTATCAAGTCTTTGATTCTGGGAGTGCTAAAAGAAAGTATCATATTAGTCTGCATTCCTCTAACACATACTCTAATATATTTTACAGATATACTACAGCCCAATTTTACAATAGTTATAAAGTGCTAAAAGACAGAAAAAATAAAAATAGTAATTCCATCTACTTGCTCAACAGAAAATTTACCAGTTCCTGAGCTATCAAAATATCTTTAACTTAAAAATACCCAAAGTCAACACTGCCCTTTTTTAAAGGCAGAAATCTGAAGTCTCTGACTTTGTTAAATTCACACAGAAAATACAGAACGTGGATTTTCAGCATTTTAACTGTGAAAAAACTGTGGATATCATATTTCAGCTAAATGGGAGATTCTGCTCCATGCCTGTAACTTCCCAGGATAGAAAGCTGCTAGTCCTGAAACTCTGCATTGGCCCCAAAAATACAACTACCAAGTTACTCTCATTTGTGCTTTCTCATTATTACCTTTTGCTGAGTGTAACCTCGTGCACACCCAGTGCATAAAACACTTTATATACACATCCAGGGAGGGGTTTGGGAAAAAAGACAGAAATAGAGGCAGACTGCTTTAAATTCTTGTATAGCCCCTGCTCTGCTCCTTCTTTAATAATGTGATATTCCATTTTATGTCTTCCCCTCATCAGAGAGCAGCTCATAACCAATATTAAGGTGGTTTCCTCTTTAACACTGAGTTCCTTACCAGAATGGTTAAAATCTTTTGATACATCATAAAAATGGAAATGATTTTTTTTTCATTTATAAAGCACAAAAGGGCAAGCAGTCAGGTAATCTTCACAGCTTCCCTCCCCCCTCCTTTTCAGAGGCTCTGGGAGTATTCAGTACAATTTTGTAATCATGTAGTTAGGTGCATTTATAAAAATTTTCCTTGTTAAAATCCAATAAATGGAGCATGTGACCTTAGGTGACCTCCAGTTTTCCAAATTCATTATTCTAATAGAATAAATTCCTATGAACTGTGAAAACTGACACTCTTGGTAAGAGAGTCCTTGGCTGGGAGAAACTCCTCAGTGACTGAAAACATCTTGGTGACCTGCTGATGGAAAAGGTCACATTTCAGATCAGAGATTTTTCCTGCTCTTGGCACTCTGTAACAAATTCATGTACAGTATTTAATTTCCAGACCTTTGTTTAACAGAAGCATAAAAATTAATGGTGTGTCAACCATGCAGTGACCTGTGAAGGGAGTTTGTCTCTAAGAGGTACTGTCACACTCAGAATATGCCACATACAAAGGGTGTCATGAATGTGTGCCAAAGGAAAAAGGAATGAACCACACTGAAGGGAGGTTTGGTTACTCACACCATATAGCAACAGTAAGAACAAAATTTAAAATCTTTCTTTTTGAATTTTTCTATTTGGCAAAATAAAAAGACTAAACAAGTCTGACTTCTAAGCCAAATGAAAACCATGTGCTTTAACTCCTCTGACTGGGTGTCCATATATGTAATAAAACTATTTTAAATCTATCTGGGGATGAAAGAGAGCCATATCTTGTAAGTGAAATTGTAATCATGGAATCACAAAATTATTTGGGTTGGAAGGGACCTTAAAGACAATCCAGTTCCACCCCATGCCATGGACAGGGACACCCTCCACTATCCCAGGCTGCTCCAAGCCCCATCCAACCTGGCCTGGAACACTTCCAGGGATCCAGGGGCAGCCACAGCTTCTCTGGGCACCCTGTGCCAGGGTCCCACCACCCTCAGTCCAGAATTGTTTTCCAGTATCAAATCTAAACCTGCTCTCTTTCATTTTGAAGCCATTCCCCCTTGCCCTGTCAGTCCATGCTCTTGTAAATCATCTCTCCCCACCAAGACAATAAACAGGGAGGGTCTGAAGGATCAGGACCCAGGTTATTTTTCAGTATAAAACCAGAACCATAATTACTGTAATTACCTACCTATTGCTTCCTAAAATTTCAAAACAATCCTCCCTCTATTCCCCAACTGAAGCAGCTCTCTTCAAGAGCAAGAATAAACTCCCAAGACTGTAAAAACAACTCCAGTGCAGTGCTCTCATTCCTTTAATAGCAGGGGCTGATAGGAATGACTTGTTTCTTCTTCTGCCAGATTCCAGCTGCTTTTTCTTTGTTTATTCCTGACTTCAAAGTTTCAAACACTGTCCTGTCCCAACAAATAACTTCCTCCAGATGGCATTAGCTCAAGTGCTCTGAGCACTGGGATAGCACAGCACCTGCAGATCCAACTCAGCATCTTAAAATCTTCACTGAAGGTGCCTTTTTTTTTTTCCTGTCATTCCCCCATTTTGCTTTTTCCCTACATAAAAAGGTTTACATCTTGCATACAGTTACAAAAACCATTAGAAGGAAAAGAGAGTTGTCAGAAGTTATTTACAGAAGAAGTTCTAAAGCAAAGTAGAAGAATGAATGTCTACAGGCTCAAAGGTGACAGAACCACTGGCAGCAGAAACATTTTATAGAGCCCCAGAATGTTTTGGGTTGGAAGGGACCTTCAAGAGCATCCAGTTCCACCCCCTGCCATGGGCAGGGAACCTTCCACTGTCCCAGGTTGCTCCAAGATCTGTCCAGCCTGGCCTGGAACATTTGCATGGATGGGGCAGCCACAGCTTCTCTGGGCAAGCTGTGCCAGAGCTCCACAGGGAAGAATTCTTTCCTAAGATCTCACCTAACCCTGCCCTCAGTCAGTTTGAAGCCATTGTCCCCTGTCCTGTCACTCCATCCCTTGTCCAAAGTCCCTCTCCAGCCCTCCTGGAGCCCCTGTAGACACTGACAGGGCCTTTAAGGTCTCCCTGGAGTCTCCTCCAGGGTGAACATCCCCAGCTCTCAGCCTGGCAGCCTCTCTTATCAGCACCTCAATTCTGTTCCTCTCTTTTCTCCTCTCAGCCTCTCCTGTCTGGAGGAAAGGACAGCTTGGAGGCACCTGGGATAGTGGAAGGTTCCCTGCCCATGGCAGGGGTGGAACTGGGTGCTCTTGAAGGTCTCCCTTTACCTGTAAGCAAACCTGTGAGGTGCATTTTGGACCAATATGTGTCCTGGCCATGTCTGTTTGTGTGGTACCACACTGAAATTCACTCACTGTCATGCCTGGTTCTACAGGGGAGTTACCAAGCACAGCAATCCAAGAAGTGACATTTTTGGCAAAATCAAAATTATTCCAGGCTTGCTGGGTAACACATTCTTGGGTAAGAAACATCCATATTTTGATGTAAGTAATTCTGAAGGCTGAGCTGAAAAAAGAAATTGCACTGCAATGTCAGTCATGCTACTAATTACAATGATATTTAGCATTTCCAGTTCAGTCACATTCAGCTGCATTGTGCATACTGGCTATTGAATGTTTCTGGATTCAATGGCCTATGAAGATGAAAGTGGGTAGGTTATAGAACTAAATTAATAAAATCATTCCAGGAATAAGCAGCACCATCAACAGGTACTCAGATAATCCACATTTTTGGGCAAATTATTCTCCATGTATTAGAAATGAGAATTCCTCCTCCAGAGCTTTTCTTGCTCTTGTCACCTTGAATCCATGGGCTTGTTTAGGTTATTGTGGAGAAGTTTATTATTGGCCTTTCTCAGCTCTGCCAAAATGTGCTTTTTAAGGCAGGGGCTCTCTTGGTGTTGTGTGAATGCTGTGCCAAACATTCACCTGGCTGCAGGTGAGAGCTCTGCCTTCCACTGGGACAGAAGCACAGAAATCAAGTACAAGAAGTCCTGCAAATGCCTGCAGCTCTTTTTAACCCCAACCCACACTGCCCCAACTTAGCTGCTTCATGACAAACAGAAAAGAGGCAAAGCAAGGCCAGATTTCTAGGGCTGAATTCCATGCAAGGGGTACATTTACAATTAAAACACTTGAGCTGTTTTACAGCAATGGACAGACATCTGGGGGAATTGAGCCAAAAATGTCTGGATTTAAAGGCACGAGTCAACTGCTGGAGCTGAAAAAACATGGTTTCATTCTCAAAGGCTGCAGCCAACTCATAAACTTCCATAAGTGGGCCACAGACACCAGTGGAGACAGAAAACTATATAATGTGAGTTCAGTTCAAGTTCTGACCTAAACTTGGCAAATTCCACCTTCCCCTCAGTGTCATGTACTTACAAAAACCCTGCACACAAGCACACAGAAAATAAACACGTGTACACACACACACTGAGCTTCTGCTGTTTGTTTGTCTAACCCCCAATGTATAGCCCAGCTATAAATATTTCCAAAAAGAAAATAAATGCAGATCCCCAGCCAGTAAAGGAGGGTGGAGCCAGGCTCAGCAGCTAACAAATATTTCAAAGCAGAATATTTGAAAATGGTTTTCTCCTCCTCTCAAGTTGGAGTTCAAGGTTCAGTGGTTTTTCCAAAACACTCTATATTCCCACCAACAGCAACACTAAACAGAACAAAAACTAGAAATACATTAAATAAACTAGAACCAGATTTTTCAAAATCCTAACACAGAGACCAGCAGGGAAGGGCAGACAGAAAGCAGCTCCAAAAACATCTAGAAATGAGATTGCAGAGTTTACTAAATAAATATTTCCTTTTGGTGCCTAAAATCTACTCTGTTCCTTTAGATCTGGCATCTTTTGCTCTGTAGAACCTCTCACTGCTTCACAAATTTGTTCCCTGGCCACATCTCTTGCTGCTGTTTCCCACCAAATCCCTTCCAAAACATGTGTAATGATCTTTCCAAGTAAGTACAGTAATTATTAGTACTAAGAAGAAATTTTGAAAGTGAATTTGATTTTTCCATACAGATGGCTGTGATTTTTGGATGAGCAATTGGCTTAGAACAAATAATTTAACATTTAAGCACTGCTCTCTCTAGGCTGCAACCATTTTCCTGAGAAAAACTCAGATGAGGCTCTGTGGCAAATACTGAAGCTGCAACTTTTATTTCAAAATTAAAAAAGGAGAATGAGTTGGTTCCAGTCTTTGTGAAACCACCAGGAAAATGTGTATCTTGTGCAAGGGCCAGGGGGAAGAGTAATCCCTAAATCCACAGGAGATAACCTGGGTAAACAGCTGGTGGAATCAGGAGAATCTGACAAGTGATAATTAAAAATCTGCTGATCTTATGGTGCAATTAATATTTTACTTATTCAGTAAAACTAAATATCACCTACATACCATTTTTTTTCCCCCTAATTTTATGCAAAATCCAACCAGCAAGTGCACAGGAAGGTAATTTCCAAATAATATTTCTAGACTATATTGGGCTCTGTTACTCATGCTTGGGGGTCCATACATTTTAATGCCTGTATCTGAAACAAAATAAAAAAGCTAAAAAAAAAAAAAGAACTTGAATGATAAATTGTGGGAATTCCCACTTAATTCTAAGATAAAGTTCTGCTGAATTCCCTTGGGATGCAGAGTCAGTCAGTGCAAAGCCAGCAGTAGCACTGGCTCCACTGAGACCTCATATCTTAATGATATTTTATTAATTGCTGCAATACTGCCTCCAGCTTATCTGCATCGTGCCACAGTGCCAGACACAGCAGCATTCACAGCCTTCGTGGGGAGGGGCAAGGAAAAGAAATAAAAATCAAAGCATCTTTTTAATTCTCAGAAGTTACATGGCCTCCTTTTATTGAAAAACAATTAAAAATATTTTTACACGAATAATTAAAGTTGAGCGACCAAAGTCAAGTGATGCTTCACCATCAATTAAGATCTGAAAATTCATGAAATGTCCCCAGTTCACAGCTGAAATGCAGGTGGGGTGTCCCTGTGAGGCTGTGGAAGTGCCCAAGGCCAGGCTGGATTTTGGGGGGATAGTGGAAAGTGTCCCTGCCCATGACAGGGGGATGAATTAGAGAATTCCAAACTGTTCCCAGACACCAAATATCCAAAATATCCTCAGGAATCTCAGAGGACAAGTTTCAGTAAGAAGTCACAAGTTATTTTTAACCACTTAGAAGTTCAGTGAGAGACCTCAATGAGCTCTCCCTCAAACAGACAAGAGGTTTTGTCCCATGGCTGCAATCTGCACCCAGATTTGACTGAAAGTCAGGGAATGGGTATCAGAAAGAAAAGAGAAAATTTTCTGCTTGAAGGGAAGTGCTGCAGGGCAGAATTTTCTCATTTCAAGTCACTCCTCACATATAATGGAGTCACTAAATGCATTCTTATAATAAAAATTAAATAAGATATAGTCAGTATAAAGAACTTCAAATAAAAAGTGTTTCTCTAGATGACCACAAGCAAAAGAGCTTTATTTCTCTACTCTGAATACTTAAATATTCACATGATCCTGTGATTTGTTTTGATGATTTTCACTAACAAAGTCATGGGATTCCCCATCTGGAAACAGTTTGCCAAGACTCCCTTTACTGTACTACCATTACCATGATGTGGCATATTAAAAATGCTTGTACCTACAGCACAATTACCCAAACTTTTTGTAATTACACCTTTTCAAAAGAAAATTATGAACATTTTCCCCAGGAACAAAACAAAACAAGACAGAACAAAAGCCAGCCCTATAGAGTTTGCATTTTCCAATGGTCAGTCTAATAAATTCCAGAACATCTCCATGCACATATCTAATACATAAACAAAACAAACTTATAAAAAATACAACTTTTCCAGCCTTGAGTTTAGCAGCAGAGGGTGGCCACTACAGGTTTGACCATTTGTGGATATCAATGACCTTTGAAAATGGGTAGGAATAAGCATTTCTAGGAAGCTTAGAGAGGCAAACAACTTTTGTGTTAGCTCAGAAAGAGGACTGAATAAATGAGCACATGTTCAAACAAGGAAAACATTAAATGTCTTTACTGGAAGATCTGGGAGCTCACTGTTATAAAAACATAAAATCATTTAGGTTAGAAAACACTTCAAATATTATCAAGTCCAACCATTAACCCCCACCACCATGTTCACCCCTAAACCATCACCCCAAGTACCACATCCAACACATTTTTTCAACATTTTCAGGGATGGTGATCCCAACCCTCCCCATGGCAGCCTGTTCCAATGTCTGGCCACCCTTTCAGTGCAGAAATGTTTCTTAATATCCAACCTAAACCTCCCTTGGTGCAACTTGAGACCATTTCCTCTGGTCCTGTGTCCAGACCCTATTTTGACCTGCTCTTGAAATGAGCACTCAGTGTGATGACAAGTAACTCTGCCTTCACAATCCTGTGACCAGAAACCTGGAAAGGTCTGGGAGTAAATATATGATTTTATCTTGTGCTATTTTAAAGTTTGTTAAAATCTAAAATGATTAAACTTTCTGCAGTAGAGATAAGCATTCCTCCTTCTAAACAACAACACAAAACAAAACAAAAACTAAAAAACAAAACCCCCCCAAACCAACAAAACAAAACAAGAATACCCCAAAAATCCAAAAAACCCCATCAAACCCCAAACCTCCCAAAAAACAATTAAAAAAAAGAAAAACCCAAAAAACCCCAGAAACAAACACAACAACAACCACCAAACAAACAAAAAGCCCCCCCTTGGCTTGTTACACTGGAAAGAGTAAAACCAAAATTCCTTTGCAATACTTGGGTGAATCTGAGCTCTAAAGCAGTAGAATAAATGAGCTGGAGAAATGTATTGCTCTACATTAATGCTGCACATTAAGCACAGTGCACCTTCTCTACTCTCTCTTAGACCCATCAGTGATTTTAATATCATCCCCCTCCATCTGTGCTAAGTGGTACAAAACAACAAAACTCAGGGGAACTGCAGGCAGCTCCCAGCAGCACCAGAAAAACCAAAACTCTTGTCAGGAGCTGTTCTGCACAGCCCTTGGAGCTGCTGTCAGGCAGAGCCTTGAACAGAACCTTTTCCATCAGGTTCTCATCTGGGTGATGCTCTTTGCCTCTGAAGCTGCAGCCACACACACACAAATTGAAATTTGGGAAGCTGGCTGCACCAATTTCCTTCAGGAAGTTCTGCAGCTCTTTGACTCTTCCCAGCTCAAGGTGTTGGTGCCAAACCTCGTGAGCACCCAGATCATCCCTCAGTGCTTTGGGCCATTGTGGAAACCCAGGGAATATTTCTGTGTCTGCTCTGGGGTGCCCTGACCCCCAGGGGAGCACTGACTCTGACCCTCATCCATGGAGAAAGTTTCCCAGACTTCAATATAGACTGGAATCCACAGAAGTGTGAAATAGATTATAGAGAGTAGTGTAGGTGGATCACTTGGTGAGAAATTTAGGTTTGGGGATTTTTAGTATGTTGTGAATGGAAGCAAGATGGAGGGCACAGGGTGCTGTCCTGGGTTTCTTCTTCATGCTGCTTCCTCCTTCTTCTTCATGGGTTTGGGTGGCATTTTGTAATTGGACAGAAAAGCCCCCATTGCAGCTCTGTGGGATCAGTTATTGGGTTAAAAGGGAAAATAATCCAGGTGTCAGTTCTTAATTGGACAGTTCAGCCTTAAAAGACCTTGTAACAAGAGATTGTTGGGCATTTTGTGCCTTCAAATGAAAAGCTGCTGAACTCACAGTAGCGAGACTGTTTTACTGATAAGAAATAATAAACACCTGAATCCAAACATGAATTACTGTCTCAAGTGCCTTCAATCCAGGCCCAGAGAAACCAACAGGCCATGAGCAAGATTAACAGAGCTTGCTGGCATCTGAGGGAAAATCATTTATCAGTTCTCTGGGTTTAAATATGCCTGGCCAAAATACAGGGAGATCTGCACTGCAAAGGAGCGTGCATGCAAATCCAGTCTGCAGGTGTGGGAGCAGAGTTGGGCTCTGCCTGATGATGGACACAACTTGGAATTATCCAACCACTGAGGCTGGAAAAGTCCTCTGAGGTGAAGGGCACAGACTGTGCATCATTCCAGAGCACACAGCTGAATTCAGGAGCTGTTCCAGGAACAGCAATTACACAAAGCTCCTCAGCAAAGTGACTTTTGCAAACCCTCCACACACCTGACAATGGCACAGACTCAATTATTCAGCACAGTCCTGATGTGACATGATGACACCCAGTGTGTGCTAGCAGGAAAAGCACAATGGCAAAGGAAGCCTTATCTTGTGTGCCTCATGGAATTTAATGGCTCCCAATGTGTCACCTGAAGCAAATTCATTCACATTATACACACAACACACTCCCAAGTTCAGCAACACTTTCTCTGCAAGTATCAGATAAAGCAATCTGGTTTGTGGCAATTTCCCTCACATGCTACAATAAGACCAGAATTTTAAGAAACATTATCCATTATTTTCTTTCTTTCTGCCTCTTAAATATCAGGGAAGAACTCAGTCTGGAATATACTTAAAATTCAATACATCTCCAAGTTGGGGAATATGTTTTCCCTCGTCATTACTCTGTCACTGAGCATTATGCTGCCCACACAAGAGCAGGAGAGAACAAAGGCTTAAAGATCATCTTTCTTTAAACACAACATTTAAGTGTCACTGTTATTTAATGCAATATTGGGGTTTTTTTAAACCTTGGAGGCAGAGAAGACACGTGTTGCAAAACCTCTTGCAACAGGACTGTCTCATACATTGTTGGGAGCCTGGAAAGGGTCTGGATCATGCCTGGGGCCTCTCTCACTAATTCTGCCATGCAAACTGCAATGTAGTTTTAACTGTACTATTTCAGTGTTTTCCAGTCATTCCCTGTTCCTTCAGATGAGAAGTAAACAGGTTAATGCAGACTCACTGTGCATTGCTCTGCATTCTTAGAGAGCTACTTGGAAAGGGAGTAGTGGAGTATCCAAAGTGTAGCTTTATTCACACAACCTACATTCATCATGCACAGAAAGTTTCCTGGAAACCTATTCTAAAATCTGATAAGAAAAAATCCTCATTAAGAATCATTTGCTTGTTTAATTTTCACTTATTGAGCTTTAATGTACCATAAAAGTAATAACAACAGTGCCTTAACTAAATACTGCTTTTCTTGTGTTCATTAATTTCAGAAGAACACAAAACTGCCTGTAGATACAGGAAGCTGCTGGAAAATAAAAAAGAACCGATTGCATAAACTCAAATGAGGAAAAAAAAATAAAATAAAAAATTCTTTTTTTTGTGTGTGTGGAACACTGAGTTCAACAAAAATGTATTCTGTTCACTGTACACACGACACCAATGGGAATAAGAGCCAGTTCAAGTTCTAAGTTACCATTACTTGGGTAATGGCTTCAAGCTGCAAGGCACAGCTGTATGGGCCCAGCCAGACAGGCTATCACAGCAATGCTTTGATAGCATGGGGCCCTTAAGTGTCAGGATATAGAAAAGGCAGCAGTTGTTGGCTGTGAAAACAGTCTGATACAAACCAGATGGGGACTCACTTCATGGGCAACACAAAGGAAAACAATTGGCTCATTCAACAAAGTCAGGCCACTGCCCCAGAGAATTAACAGAAGACAATAACAGTCAACCAGAGTTGATGCAAACAAGAAACAGCCATGTGGTTAGGGTTTAAGGAATTGTTTCTCCTCAGACTAAACATAAAGTTTTGATTTCTAATTCTCATATTCATTAATTTCAGTCTCGTTTACAAGCCCCTTCTTCCTCCAAAGTCTTCCGTGTAATTCATTTATGTAGCACCAGCCTTCACACACCTACTTAAACAAGAAAAAAAAATCTATGACAAAGGCAGCTATATTAATCTAATGTTTCCTGAGGAATGCCAAGACCACAGACAACTTTCTGAACCGTGGCAGAACAACATCACAGATACACAGAGGGTTATGAGACATATTTGCATGCATATGGCAATATATTTACTGATTCTTTTTGATTTGAAATGCATAAAGCCCAATAGGTCACATGCTGGGTTACCAGAGTACAGATGTCCTCCAGTTTTGTGAAGAGTTCTTCTGGTTTCTTACTTAGGTTTTTTTTAAGCAAACTTCAGATCAATTATGTTGCCACATAAGAGTTTTGTCAGGCTACAGTTAAAAAATCTATTAAAATAGCTATTACCAAACCTTTTTTGAAGCAATCAAAAATTTAAAAACTGCCTATTTCAGCCATAACTCAAAAAATCCCCAGCCCACTCATTTTTAGAAGCTTGTAGAAGATTATGGTCCAAAATCTTAATTGCTCTTGCTGTTTTATTACAGGAAATATGAAAGTGACATGTGCAAAGGTATTTTGATTACAAATTACTTACAGAGATTGCACAATAACTCAGACCTCTAAGGGCCTTCTGCAATTTCACTCTCAGACTGAAAACATCTGAACTTTCTTTTCATATGCTTCAGACTATTCCCTCTGGCAGACCCTGCACTGTGGAGTCTGAGGGCTTGGATGGCACCAAGGAAGCCACACCTGGAAACCCAAAAAAGGACCTGGACTTGGAGATGTCCTGGGTACCTTGGGAAATCAGGGTCCCACACATCATGAAACCACAGAATGGTTTGGGGTGGGAGGAACCTAAAACACCATCTTGTTCCAAGCCCCTGCCATGGCAGGGACACCTTCCACCATCCCAGGTTGCTCCAAGCCCCAGTGTCCAACCTGGCCTTGGACATTTCCAGGGATGGGGCAGCCACAGCTTCTCTGGGCACCCTGTGCCAGGGCCTCAGCACCCTCAGAGTGAAGATTTTTTTTCCTAATTTTTAATCTAAACCCACTCTGAATGTATGGCTGTCATTTAACAGGCTGACTCTGCCATGACAGAGGGAGTTTGTCTTTTAAAAAAGTGAAAAAACCCTCTCTGAATTAATGAATCAGAGATTCACAGGCCCTAACCATCCCCTTAAGTGGCTCTAGCCTTCAGCTGCTGTGGCTCTCCAGCCTTTGAGCATGGCTTCACTTCAAAACAAGGCCAAAAAAACCAAACCACCACATATTACAGGTAGAAAAACCAGGTTTTACTTCAGTGTCCTGCCACAAGCACAGAGCCATCAAAGCCATTGTGTGCTGTGCTGTCTCTGAGCTAAAACATCTCCCCAGCAGAACCACAGGGCTGATTTCCAAAAGTGCAGCCAAATTCTTGAACCCTCCTCTGCAGGGTTGGGCTGTCACATCATAGCAAGAGAAGACTTTGCCTGCAGTGCTGCTATTATTCATTTTTCACATCATATATATCGAGGTCAGACCACATTTTCTACGTGCAGCTGAAATTTTGGGTTGAGTCCCTCTGTTAGGTCGTTACCAGAAAATGCTGAAGCTTAGGAACAGAACAGCCTTTATTTATCAAGCCTTAAAACCTCAGAGATACTGGCACTGCTAGTCCTGCATTAAAAGCAGATGAGAGAGGAGTAAAAAAGCTCTTTAAACCCCAGGTCTGCCTGCAGAGGCAAACCCCAATTGCTGTTATAAAAAGGGTTTTGGACATGGTCTGTCAGAGAGCTCCTGCACATAAAGGGCAGCAGGAGCAGGGGGAGGCTGCCCTGGCTCCCTCAAAGTGAGGATTCCAACAGGAAACTGCTCCCCCTTTCTCTTTTTTTTTTCTTTTTAATCAGGAAGGAAGCTTCATCTTCAGCAACAAGCATTGCCTGTGTAATCTCCCTGCCTGGCTGGGTCTAGGAGTGGGTCCAATTACTGAAAAAAGCAATGTGTGCTTCTGAGAAGTCACTCGTGCATTTCCACTGTAACTCAAACTTGTAAATATTTCCCATTTATAACTCTGATTTACGTAACAGGGCACAGTGGCAGCTGTTAAGTAAATTAAACAATTTTCTCAAGGTCTGTAATTGTGGTTTCAGGATAATAAAAACACACTAAAAGAAAAAGTCAGAAATTAAGCAATTTGCAACAAATTCCGTGCTTTTTATTTCTGCTGAAGATACAATGGCCTGACAAGGCCAGACACTGCAGCTGTTTTACTGTCTTTAAATAAACAGCTCTGCCTCACTCTTGCAATATGCACAGTGCCTAAAACAAGGTCATGATATGCAACCCTGAGATTATTACTTTACTCTAACAACCTGAGTTAGGATGGAGAGCAGCAGATCACCCTTTTAAGTCTAAACCACCTTGACTGGGTAATTTTGAGCCTAAGATATAAACACAACTTTACCAGACCTAGAAAAGGTGAGATCCATTTTCATTGTTCACATCTGGCTGATGATTTATTAATTTGTATTAAAAATACATGCCTGTATGACATTAAAAAAAGAAAGAGTTAACTGGAAGGCAAAGTCATGCTGTACACAAAGACACACAGTTACTTCCCTGCAGCCAAAGCACTGGGGGAAAAAAAAATTAATTTCACAGACCTGCTCCATTATTTGTGTCACACTCAACAACTTTCACTCAGGTTGTTTAGAACTGTGCTTAAAACCAGCTCTTCCTTCTTTAAAAGCTAAACATAAGTTTTAGATTAGAGCAGAACGACAGGACATACAAAAGTTCTAAATTTAAATTAAGTTTTTCTAGGTGTAGGGATTTTTTTTTCTCTCCTGAATGACAGCACTATGATAAAAACCAGAGCACAGTAGTCCACAGACAAAGTTAAACCCATCTCCATCATTTACTACTGTTCCTTGCAAAAGCAGTCACCAGAAGCACATTTGCAAGTGGTATTTCAGAGATGAGGATTTGCTGCACTTCACTTACAGAATCAGCTGCATGGAAGATGAAGAGGGTTTTACTCCAGCTTTATGTTAGGAAATGTTATTCCACAGAGTTACAAAACACAGCCCCATGTGCAGCCTCAGCACTGAGCAACAGGTCATGCATGACAACTTTAATCTTCACTCACCAGTCCTTACCCCATTTTTTAACAAGAATGCTACTTTGGCAGCCTGCATTTCTCAAAATCAGCATGTTATCAAAGAGGAGCATTTCCAGTATTTACATAGTGTTCTTCATTTGGAAGACATCCTAGATAACATTTACCCCATGCTGTTGCCTTATTTGAAAATTTAATGGGGTCCTATTCTTAAGAAATTAATCCTGTGGGCTTGGGAGCCCTGTATTTATATTTAATTCTAAGCAGCCTTTGTAGCACTGCATTGAGAAGGTGGAGCTGGACAAACCTGGCTTCTCTTTGGTGCATGAAGCTGAAGCTCTCTTTACTCCCAAGCATGTAGAAAAACAAGAAATAAAGTACCTAGAAACAACACTGGCCACCAGCATGAAAACTGCCTGTAATCAAGCCTTTCACAATCTAATAAGCAGGAGAATTTTAAAAATATGATTTGATTGTGGACACAAATTGTCTAAATATCCACCTTCATTGGCCACTTTGGTTCTCATCATAACTTTACAGCTGTGCCTTGCTTCTCCTTAGCAGTGCCAAGAATTTACAAAGCATTAAAAAAGAAAAAGAAAAAGAAGTTTATTGTCTGAGAATGACAGCTTCTGTCTGCTTTGTAGAAGAGGTCTGGGGGCAGACAGTCAGAATTTGTGAGTTATTCATCACTCACCTCATACACACTCATGTCCCAGGGATTTCTCTCCTACCCACCCCCCACACTAACAGCTGGCTCCTTCCAGCTTTTATGTAGTGCTTAAAAAAGCTGAACTGAGAGCAATTTAAGAACAGGTAAAGCTGAAGGGAGTCCAGCTGCCTCTGCCCAGGGCTCAGCACAGCCAGCACAGTGGGGAGAGCAGAAGCTGCTCCTTCTGTTGTGCTGCACCAGCCTCTGAATTATAAAAGGCAACATCTGCCTTCCCTACCAAGCAGGAAAATGTAACCAACTCAGCACATGCTGAAGACATAAAGCCTGCATTTCTCCTATCACAGTGCTATATATGTTTCTCCAAGTTGAAATATGTGTTTGTAATACTCCTTGTCTTCACCTGTCACCAAACAGTATCCAGGCAATGTGTTGCCAGCACCCAAAAGCATCAAGACTTCCTGCTCTGATACTGATGCCTTTTATAAAAATAAAAAAGGGAGATAAGAGACCTGCTTAAATGACTGTTAATCCAAGTAAGGATGGTCATCCTAGGAGATCCTGTTTGTGTGTGCCAACTGAACTAAGGCAGCCAGCAGCAGTGAGACCTGCAATGGTTCCTGACCCAGCTCAGCTGGTATGGATGCATCAGGCTGCACACAGAGAGTGACTGAGAAGTGGAAATGGATCTTATTCAGAAATCTGCCTTTGTAGGCTGGAATCTGGGTGAGAAGCTGCAGCAGAATTCTGGATGCAGTAACTCCAACCAAGTGCTCTGCTGGAAAGGGAAGGGTCTGAATAATGGAATCACAAAGTGGTTTGGGTCGGAAGGGACCTTTAAAGATCATCCAGTTCCAACCCCCTGCCACGGGCAGGGACACCTTCCACCATCCCAGGCTGCTCCAAGCCCCATCCAACCTGGCCTGGAACAGTTCCAGGGATGGGGCAGCCACAGCTCCTGTGGGCACCCTGTGCCAGGGCCTCACCACCCTCACAGCAAAAAATTTATTCTTCATGTCAAATCTACACCTGACTCTTTTCAGTTTTAAACCACTGCCCCATGTCTTGTCACTCTCTATCTGTATAAAAAGTCCATCTCCCTCTTTTTTATGAGCCCTTTAAGGTACTGGAAGGCCACAGTGAGGTGTGCCTGGAGTTGTTCTCCTCTGCAGGCTGAACAACCCCAGCTCTCCCAGCCTGTCTCCACAGCAGAGGTGCTCTGGTCACATCTTGTTGCAGTGACACACTGAGGCACATCCTTCAGAACAAGCAGGAAGCCCAATTTACATTCTTTACATCACTGCTAACAAGTAGGCACGTGAATTAAACTAGTACAAGACCACAAAAATCAAATGCTCTTCACAACATTATGACAGCAGATGATTTGCAAAGGGACTTCAAACTCAATTATTTGTCTACAAATGAGCAACAGGTTCAGGAGAGACTGTTCTGCTTCTCTTGTATGATCCACCACAACACACAGGCCACAGAACAGCTAACCATGCTTACTTTCTACTTGCACATCAGTTCTTTCTTGTTAAACCATGGGCTCAGAGCTGTGGAACCACTAATTTGTGAGAAACTTCTCCCTCCAGAGAAGAACTAACTGGAAACAGCCCTGGGGCTGATGTAAGCATTAAGTACATGGGGAGTCTCTGTCCTTAGGTGGCTTGCCCAAGCCCATTAATTTTTTGTGTGTGTCCCCCATTTATATAAGCAATGTTTGCATGAAAGGGGAAAGCAGGTCAGCCCAGTCAGCCTGCCACCATCTGCTTTTATTCAGAGTTGCTCAAGATCAGTGCCAGTGGGATCAGTGCCCATTAAAGGGGTTTATTGTGTGTGTTTATTTTTTGCTCTTTACAATGAAGGCAACAGCAATTACTGTAAGTTTGTAAAAGTGCATACAAATCATAATCCTCAATACAAAGCTGCCTCAGTCAGATCCCAGCATGTTTACAAATCCTAGACAGGCTGTGAGAAAAGCTGTCCTGGCACAACCATTTCCACAGACTGGGGAGGAGTGTGGTAGTGTCCAGGAGATCAGAGACTTGTATTTAATAGTTGTTATCAATTCCATCCCCTGTTTGCAACTCCAGCTGATTCACCACCACCATGAGAGTCTTTGACAAAAGGAAAAGCCTCACATTGGAGCTTCACCCCCAGACAGGCTGACAAGAGATGGATTTATACAACTAAAACTGGAACTGGTGAGAGATCAAAGGTAGGCTGCCAAATGGAAATAGCAATTTAGAGCTTTCAGCTAGTACATCCCAACCCCTAAGAGTGGAACCCTTTCTATAAGGAGAATTCTGCCTAGGATGTGCCTGGCCACTAGAGACACAAGTTACCAAAACCCCTGAAATGAAACTAAATATCAAAAACCCCCAAACAATTAAACAATTGTAAAAAAACCCCACCCTAACTGGCAAAAAGATGGGAAAACAAAGGGAAAATACAGAGAATTGCAGAGGTAGAACTGTGCTGCTTTGGTTCCAGGTCATCAAAGTGTTTCAAAAGTAAGTGCAATTATGAATCTTTTTTAAAAAATAAATTCCAATTAATTTGGATGTGAAATCCTTTACATTTTTATGATATACTTCAGAACAGAAGCTCCTCTGAACCTTCTTGTGTCTGGCTGATGTGATGTAGGAAGCTCAGCAGGCACCTGGACTGGGCACCACATGATATCCTGAGGTAAAAAGGGGATAAAAAAGTGATAGGAAAAGGGGGAATGGCCTTAAACTGAAGGAGGGGAGATTTAATTTAGATATTGGGATCAAACTGTTTTATTATATGGGTGGGGAGGCCCTGGTACAGGGTGCCCAGAGGAGCTGTGGCTGCCTCATCCCTGGAGTTGTCCAAGGATGGGGCTTGGAGCAGCCTGGGATGGTGGAAGGTGTTCCTGCCATGGCAGGGGTGGAATTGGATGAGCTTTAAGGTCCTTTCCAGTCCAGACCTGGCTGTGATTCCATGAAAAAGTTGAAACTCCAAAAGCCCATTGGGTGCTTTGTGCAGCAGTGCCACAGGTTTTCAGCTTATCTGCATGAAAAAGGGACTGGACACTAAATATTTTCACATTACAGCTCCCATATATGACTGAAAGAGCTGAAAGTTTAATAATAAACTGAAGTTTAACTTGTGATCTATAAAACACACTTAGAGGGATGCCCCAGGTCACTGGATTAGATCACCTGGAATCTTTAATCTTTAGATCACCTTTAAAATCTAGGCTTGAAAGAGGGAAGTAGATGAGATTTTGAAATATTTACTTTTGAGCTCCAGAAAATCTGAATAAAGACAAGCAAAAAATCTAAATATTTGACAGTCTCCATAGGAAGTAATGCTTTCAGTAGTGATTACATCACTTTGAAGAAGTTTTTCTTTCCCTTTCTGCACAAAAAACCCCATCTGGTGCTGGAATTTCACTGAAAATCCCTGCTGCTGTGTTCAGACCAGAGCAGGGGCTTGGTACAGGAACACACCCTGAAATTCAGCAAAATAAATGTGATTAAACACAAAGATCTTCTCAAAAGGGAGGGTTTATTCTTTTTTACTGTATAAAAAGTGGAAAATGGCTCCCTTCAGAGATCACCCAGACACACCCAGCAGGGTGGGATGGAGGAGGGAGGTGTGAGGATACAGAAAACTCCACAGATTCCATGATGGGTGTAAAGCACCATCACACAGGCACCAAGGGAAGGGAAAAAGGGAATTTCCTGCCTTGGCACATGGCAAAAGCCTCAGCACAAGGTCACAGCAATGCCACTGCAGCAGGGACAGCTGTGACACTGAAGGCTGCAGGAACAGAAGAACAAACTCTCACCTTTGTAGAAGCTGAAGGAAATTGTCAAATAGGGAAAGATGGGCAATGCTTGGTGTGGAATTAGCCTCCAGAGGAGAACCCTCCTCCCTGAGCACAGCCCTCAGCAGCAAAGCCTCAGACTGCAGGGCACTATGGCACTGCTGGGGCACTTTTCTTCAACTATAAACTGTGTTCTCTTGTTTTTTTAAATTCCCCATCTGACCACTTTGTGTATTTCAATGTATTTCAATTCATTTAGGCTCCTCAAAAAATCAAATTGCATTCTAGGAATCCCAAAATCAAACTACAGCTGTGCTTCACCTGCTTGTAGTTACAATTCTTCACACCTTTAGGGCAAGTAAGTGAGGGGAAAAAATGGCAACTGTATGAGACCAGAGGAGAATTTCCCAGGAAAGGTTTTTTGGGAATGGCTACAAAGGTGTTCACAGTCCCATGGAATTCCAGCAATTGCTGCTGTTTGGTTCCTCATGACTCAAAGCTGAAGCAGCAGAACATCATCATCCACACTGACAAATTCACACAAGATTTTGCCTTAAGCTATGAAAATCCAACTTCTGGTTAAACATTTTGTCTGGAAAATAACTGAATTAACTCAGTGGGAAAAGAAGCAGTCACAGATATAAATGACACTTGTTAATAGATAAATAATATTTACAAAAGCCAAGGAATTAAAAGCTCCTGTTCCAAATGCACTATAACACAGCTAAATATTTACTTAGAGGAATTCACAGTAGAAACTCTCAAGTGTGGCTACTGAGGATTTTATGTGGGATATTATTCAAAATGCACACTTTATCACTAACATACATGTTTTCTACTGCATGGGCTGCTGTGTAGCTCCTATGGACACATGCAGAATAAACAAAACCTCCCTGAGAACTGGCATTCCAAACCACTTGGAGCACCTAAAAGCTAATAACTACTTACAGAAAAGCCAGAGGCTCTGTGGGAAATGCAGCCCTGCCTTTCCTGACTTGCCCAAATGTAAAATACATTAAGTGAGTGATGTCAATGAGCCACCTGATAGCACAGAGAGGTAACTGGAGAGGAAAACCAGAGGAAAAATAGATCAGAAACATCCCTGGAAGAGTTCAAGGCCAGGCTGGAGCAAGCTGGTCTAGTGGAAGTGTCCCTGCCCATGGCAGGGGGTGGAACTAAATGATCCTTGAGGTCCTTTACAGCCCACACCACCCTGTGAGTCTGTGACAAGAATTCTGAAGAAGCCCTGAAAAAAACTTACATGAAACACTTGCCTGAAAAATGTTTTAATTACAGCCAAGTGATTTCATTCCTCCAGTTTCCAAGATCTTCTCTCAGAAATTAGGCAAATTCAAGGAGCACCACAGGCTGCACAAACTCTTTCAGCCTCTCAGGCTGTGGGGGCTCTCCCTGCTCTGTGCAAGGAGAGCTCTGCTTTGCTTCACTGGCTGCTATATCCAGAGTGCTGTGGAGAATCCTTAGCAAGAGCCTTCAGTGAAATTCAGGCCAAAAAAAGAAACAGCAGGATATTAAGGGAAAAGTAAGCTTTCAGTAGAATAGTCATTGAGTTTGACCAAAACAGTTCCAGTTCTAAGAAAAAAAGAAAGACCTTTAGCCTTATCCTAATCTTCTTCCTTCCTTGAAGCATCTGTTACACATTTGCCTCACTCCACAATAGCTGGAAGAAAAAATAACCCAAAACCTAACTCAGAGCAATTCCTGGCTGCAGAAGAAAGACAAAGAAGTATTTAGTTATAGCCATATTTTCAGCATTACAGCTTTCAATACAGCCTAATGTCAATGTTCACACAGAAGCAGCCCATTTTCAATACTCAACAAGGACTATGGAATTTTTGTTTTTTATACAGATTGTTTTAAGGGCTTCTTGTCATCTTATTCATTTATTGCACAGATCATCTCCTCCCACAAGCAGTTGTGCAATCTCTCCGTGGCAACAAAGCCAATTGCTCAGTGTCCCAATATTCCTTTCCATGTATTTACACTGCCTGAACAGAATTCACTAGCTGGAGATAAAAAGGAATTACTAGCATCAAGTTGTGCTCTCTAGGTCACATTTTGAGAGTCTAAGCTGTAGAAAAATAATTAAGTGAAGATACATCTACCTCTGAGCTGCTCATATTAAAGTTTAAAATTGCTCTGCACTCAAGCATTGCCACCTGTTCTTTCATTTTAATTTTAAAAATTCTGAATCCCTTTAATGCAAGACTGAAAATTCTTAAATCCTGGAAATATGAGCATTCACCAACCACAACAATTACTCTCCTATTAAATTCATGAAGATATATGAAAGAATTGTACAAAGATTAAAGGGTATTATAAAGCCAAAAATATATATGCATGTATATTATGTACTACAACTCTATGTTTTCAAACCACTGTCTCCACTGTGTCTAGAGAAGGCACACATTTCAATTAATAATACATCCAGGCTTGATTTTCAGTTGTAACTTTTCAGGAGACTTTTACCCTTTCAGGCATGATATTGTAGCAGATCTGAACTTCAACTTTCATTAGCAGCCATCAATCAAGTTTCTTTCAGTAAAAACACATGTTCACTGCAGACCACAGAAATTTTTAAACAACAAAAGAAAGCTCTAATGTGTATATATATGTTTATGGCCACCAAAAGATGAATCAAATCTTGTCATGTACTTATCAATTATATAAAAATGGCTTTTCAACATCCAGCTTGAAGCCCAAAACAATTTTCCTTTTCTCCCAACACTGTGAATTCACATTTCATCTCAGGGCTTTGGATTTCCTAAACTCTAATACCAGCCCAACCACTCACCCTTTAAACTCTGAAAAAGCACCTAAATGCTCCTGCCTCCAGAATGCTTCTGCATTTCCAGGCATTCCTTGTCCCTTCCATCTGACATGAAGCTTTTATAAACAAGGTGCTTTGAACTTACACTAACAGATGTGCTTAATTTTAAAATGTTGTATTTACTTAAACCCACGTACACTTATCATGTTGCAAGCTTTCCTTTTTCTTTCAAATGCTTTTTATTAATTTTTACCCTCAACTTTTGGCCTGATTAAGGTCTCTGTGGTGAAGCTTAGAGAGAGGAGACATTCTGGTTAAAAGTGACAGACAGTTGTTTCCATTCTCTAATCCTTAAGATTTTTATTGGCTTATTAAATATGTATACTTCGAATGAGATTTCAATTATCCTGGTATATAAATCATCCTTTTTTTTCTTTTTCTTTTTTTTTCCCTCTCAAAGAAAATTGACTACTGCCATCTCCTGGTCACACATTTTCAGCTCAGACACAATTGGACCATGCCCAAATTCCTCGTGTTAGAGTACAGATAAATGCAGAGGTAAAAACAGGTAAACACAGACCTGCACCAAGTTGTGCCACTTCAGCTCTGGAAGCTTTTCCACTAATTATCCATAGATAATTTTTACATTATTCATAACTTTCTTCATATGCAAACCATGGTTCTGAAATTAGGTTCCAAGTCCCACCACCAATAACATTGGCCTGGGGCTTTTCTTACCACTTATAAATATTTGAAGCAGAATAATTCCCTCAGAATTCGAGGAGATGTTTTCAAAAAAATTAAATGGAAGAAGTTCAAAGAATTATTTTTAAAACGGCTTGAAGGAAGAATTTCTCAGTGCTAGGGTGGAGCAATTATAATTGCACATATTGTAGACAGGCAGGTTTTTAGATTCTTTTTCTTAGAATGTAAGATTAAAACTGCTACACATCTCACTGCAGCACCTCCACAAACTTCTTATCTGCTAAAACAATTACCCATGGCAGTCATGTGCACAGTTTATGTTATTCCCACACTGACTTGAACTACAATAAACAAAAGATATTCTCTGCCTCTCTTTCATCATCCTGAACACCTTTACAAACACTGTTAAGCAACCTCCAAAAATAGCAGAGATAATACTTAGTGTCCTTCAGAACAGAAAATCTTTATCTGCTACACACCAGCTTGCAGTCCATCTCAAACCAGGTCATTTTAACATTGAAAATATCTTTTTTCCCCACATTTGCATGATCTTAACTTCACATTATCTTTCAGTTCTCCTGTGTTTTCTCAAGCATATGAGCCACTCCCTTTATCACAACATTATGAACATCTCCTTTGCTGAACAGCACTCTGTAAAGCAATTAAGATTCAGTTGACTACAGAAAATGCACGTTGCAATGCTCTTGGCAAATCCAAATTGAAATAAATACTTAATTGCCAAGATTCTCATGACTTCCATACAGATACATTTCACAGAATCATAGAATGGTTTGGGTTGGAAGGGAAATTAAAGCTCATCCAGTTCCACCCCTTGCCATGGGCAGGGACACCTTCAACCATCCCAGGGTGCTCCAAGCCCCATCCAAGCTGGCCCTGGACCCTTCCAGGGATCCAGGGGCAGCCACAGCTGCTCTGGGCACCTGTGCCAGGGCCTCAGCAGCCTCACAGGGAAGAATTTCTTCCCAATATTTCCCAATATTTCATCTGACCCTGCCCTCTGTCAGTGTGAAGCCACTGCCCCCTGTCCTGCCACTCCATCCCTTGTCCAAAGTCCCTCTCCAGATCTCTTGGAGCCCATTTAACCACTGGAAGGGACCCTGAGGTCTCCCTGGAGCCTTCTCTGCCCAGGATGAATTTCCAATCCTTTCAATGCACCCCAACAATAAAATAACTCTGTACACACACAGCCATAACTTTGTGTACACATTTATACACATAACGTGTATAAACTCTGCATACAGAAATGTCTGGAAACATTGTAGAGCAATGAAAACCAAATTTTAAAAAATCAGCACTATGATGTCAGTATACAACAATACTTAGAAGTGATGTGCTTAGCTGAACTCTGCACATTGACACTGATTTACCTTCTTGCTGCATCTCCTCAGATTTCCTCCTCACAAAGATAACTCGGGGTCTCACAGGCTGAACGTGTGCAGCTCCTTGGCTTTCCTCCTAGGTATCATGCATTAAAATCACATTACAAATCTCACTTTTGATGTTAAAACACAGCAAGATTACATTCAGCTTCAAGATACATCCAAAGAAGTTTTTAAAGATTCATTAAACATGTGCACTTCTCCCTACATGTGACTTCAAGAGAATTCAGCTCTGAATTAGCCTATTCCAGCTATTCCCTCTAGACAAACATCCTGGGAGCAGCAGGAATGGATGCAAAAGTGCCATTTTAGAGCTGAAGACACAGGAGACTTTCAATTTTTACTCAAAGCATGTAGTGGAAAGAACATAAAACTTGCCTGGCTTTCTTCAATACCCAGGATATCTCCCTAGGTATGACCCTCCTGACTAGTAAGAGAAAGATGAAAGAAAAAAGAAATATAAAAATTTCAGCACACAGGTTGGAAAACCCAAGCCAAATCTAAAATTGATTTCCTTGGCCATGTTTTTAGAACTGGTGGCTCCAAGCTCCATCCAGGCTGGTCTTGGACACTTCCAGGGATGGGGCAGCCACAGCTTCTGTGGGCACCCTGTGCCAGGGCCTGCCCACCCTCACAGGGGACAATTCCTTCCTTATCTCTCATCTAACCCTGCCCTGGGGCAGTTTAAAATCACTGCCCCTTGTCCTATCACTAGGTGCCTGTCTGGAAGACTTAAACTTTCTCTCAAGACAGACAAATTTAAAGCAGATAAGATGAGAAAGAGTTGAGATTATTTTCTGAGAGCATGAAGGTCTCATGGAAATGTGACAGAAGGACATCAATATATTAAATTAATATTAAATGTCAGCAGCATAAGAGTTCTCATGGATCCATCTGAAGTGGTTTTTTTTCTTCTATTGGATTTGTAATACAACAAAACTCAGTTTAAACTGAACCGAGCTGCAAACAGAAGTTTAGAGATAGCACAGATTCATAACCTACAATTCTGCATTCCTGAAGGTTAAAAAACCATGTCTTTTGAAATACTAAAAAATGAAAGCTAATGAGAATACCAAAGCAACAATCCCACTTGAAAAATGCAGATTGTATAAAAACATCCATACTTACAAAGGAATATTATGAAAATATTTTGCAACCAAGTGATTTTCTAGGATTTTAACAATGCATTTGGGACCTCAAATTATTTAGATTTACCATCTCTGGAATGTGTAGCCACGCAAATATGACTTCAATGTTCCTGTCCCTCCCATGATCAAAATGATTTATTTAGAATAGGAAGAGCTCAGCTTCCTCCAAGTCATTCTCTTGCTCCTTAGAGCTAAGACCATGGGGGCAAAATGGCCACAAATAACAGTCAATTCCTGTATTGTTGCACAAGAATGGACAGGAGGGGTCAAAGTAAAGATGCATTTAGTCTGGCTTTCTGTCTAACAGTGGCTAAAAGCTTATATAAATCTCAAAAAAAAAAAAAAAAAAATCTAATGCCAGGAATGGAGGAGCAGCCAAGGAATTTGGGTAGATAAGAAAATTCCTGTATGACTTAAGCCATTTGTTTTGGACTGAGTGACCACACAGACTTCACTCTTCATGACTAAAAGGCATTTGCTCCTGCCCTGTGTGAAAATTCAGGCTCTTTCTGCTGGTGGAAACCTGACCTACAGACCAGTGCCAGGGAGCAAACAAATCTGGCAGCTCCACATCCCTGGCAAACCTCCCTGGCATGAGGATCCTGCAGGAACCACCCAGGCTGTGCCACCACCTCCCAAGGCCAAGCACCAGCAGGACACCATCTAAAATTCTGCATTTTCTCAGGTGTCTCAGCAAACTTTGCTCCTGAATAGATTTGTCTTCTGCCTTGGTATGTAGGTGATAGAGTTTGATTTCAGTGAAGGCAAACACTGTCTGGAGATGAAGAACAAGATGTGAGAGTCAGTGACTAACTTGTGAGGAAATCCTTCAAGAAGTCTGAAGTGATTGCTGCCTTAAACATTGCACAGAATGAATGAATGAATCATCCTGAAAGGCTCAGCAGCTCCTGCTCTCTTTGCTGGTGTAATGTTACCAGAAAATCTGTTCCTGCAGGCAGGTGACAAGGCAGATCCAATGGCAGAGCTGAACACAGATGCCATCCTTAATTAAGGCAGGGAAAGGTTCATCCTTGTCACAGGAGAGATAAATGCTGTCACAACAAGCTTTCAAATCACCTGGTACAGGGGTTATTTTTTAATTTCAGAGAAGGATGTAAAGATCTAGTAGAGGATCTTACAGAATATGGCTTAACCACAGTAAACATCTCTCCTGGATGGGGCAATCACTTATAGTGTGATCACTTCATAAAAAGTTATCCTGTGAGAAAGTGGTGCAGAGTTAAATCAGGAATAACCACACTCAGGAACAAACCCAACCCAACAAAACCACACAAAGTTCTGGGGTTTGCTTGTGTGGTTTCAAGGGAGGGTGAGTTTTACATGCCAGCAGGCAAAAAAAAAAAGCTACACTAAGGGTTCAGATGCAAGAAAAAGTTTCTAAAGATAAGAGAATGTATCACTACCTACAGATAAAGGCTAAGATAATATATAATTATCTGTATATCTTCTGTGAAAGGCACATGTGTTACCCTCTCTGTCCCTATTACTTTTGGCTAGAATCCACTTTTGCCTGTGAACAGCAATTCCAAGAAAGTCTGTTCTGGTGAGCTCCAAGTAAAAGAGGTGTAACATGAAAAATCTTCTCTGAAAATGCAGCACATCACTTCAGGTGACAAATTTAAGAACTGCTCACACACCAATGGCACAATACACATCAAGGCTCAAAAACCCAAAGGGAGATGATGCAAGATACTTCAGGTTTTTAAAAATACAAATAAAACATCAAATACAAAAAAATACATCAAGGAAGGACAGAATTTATCCATGAATCCAGCAACCATGGTAAGTATATAATACTTTCAAACACTCTGTGAAGCCTCACATATTAGAGAGCAGCCTGCCACCTCATTTTTAGCTTTTGCCACTTGTTATTTGAATTAGTAAGCAAGTAAACCATCATCTCTAGGTAACAGCACACACTAATAAAGTAGCAAAAAATTAACTGTCTAGGCTTGAAGCAGAGATCAATAGGATGCTCCTCTACCTTTCAGTGCTCTGAGGTTCATCATCCTCACTGCCTTTCCAGCCCTGCCCCTCCTGGGCCAAATGAAGCTCCTGGAGTGCTGAGTGGGTTACAGCCCCTGAGGCCAAATTTCTGTATTTCTATTGTCACCTCCTCAGCCATATATCCAGGATTTATCCTGCATTTGAAGGACTGTGCCCTTAAAACATGGGAATGTCCTAATGAATGTTGTATAGGAATGGATCCTGTGAGACCACTGAAGCTGTGAGGAAGTGCAGAAAAGCTAAAAACGAAGGTCTGAGCTTTAAAGAAGGGATTTTGTAAGGATTTGTCACAGGAAACACAGTCACCTTTACTACACCCATGCACTTTGACTCTTCTCAGCTGAATGTGTCACTTTAATGCACCAGTTCTGTGATGTCAGGCATGATAGTGAAACAAGAACATTTATTTTCTCAGGTTTCAGTTTGCTCTTTCTGACTAGGCACAGGAAAAATGCTTTCAGCTCACCTGGGACAGATCCTCTGGGAGTGGTGTCATTCTGCAGCATGGCTGGGCTGCTGGCAGAGCAGGATTTGAACCTGGCTGTGACTCCAGTTCAGCCAAAAGCATTGGACTGGGACTTGTATCTGCATCTCCAAGAATTTCTGCTGAGAGAAAAAATTTCCTTCATGAGCTGGAGCCACAATTTCCTGGTCAACTCGTGGCAGAATGTGCAGCCTTTCAAACTTCCAACAGGGGGACATGCAATGTTAAAGAGAATGATTTCCTCCTTACATGGCTCATTGTATACCCTTTAAATTGCCCTTGTGGGGATAAAAATGAAATAAGAAATACATGTCTGTGGAAATTGAAAAAATAAATCAGCTTTATCATCTGTAGATTTCTAATGTGGCAGCATCTGAGAAAGCTTCAGAGCTGTACAGTTCATCATACCATTATATGGTTAATGAGCTTTATCACACTTGCTGCAAAGAAATTGGAAAAGCTTCTTCATTAAATGTTTCACTCCTGTATGAACTAAAAGAAACCTGTATATAGTCTTTTTTAAAGGGATAATTTGCTCTCTAATCCAACATTTATCATGGTTTTGCAGCCTGCAAGTGTGTAAAACATCTTTATAAAAAACGTACTGACAGCTCATGAACTAACTTTAGCCTTCTGCTATCATACAGAGCCAAAGAATGAATTTTAAGCCTAATTAACTATAATCATTGCTTAATTAACTGTAATTATTGTTCACTTTAAGACTGCATGTGCCACATTTCATTTGCATGTTGGTTTTTATATCCCTGACTTTTAGCATGGAAAACAAGGGTTTACAAATGACTGATCATCAAGATGCTGTTATGAACCTACATGAGCAACACCTTCTCCATCCTACAAATGGACACTGTGTTCCCATAACACAAATAAAATCTGGGCACAAAACTGAAAACAACCCAAAAAACACACAATCCCCAAAATTCCTACAGACACCTCTGGGGGTGACTCATTCTGCCAGAGGAACTGAGTATCCCCTGCAAGGTTTCATGTGCAGAGATGCACACCCTGGAATTTGTGAAGTCTGACACCCATGGTGTAACTATTATTTAGTATTTAGCCCTGAAAAGAATTACCCAATAAAATGATGGCCCTGCATTGTAGCTGTTGTGGCTGTCAGGAAATATTTGACTTGCACTGAAGGCCAGGCAATCACATCCCAGTGCAGAGAGAAAAGATTTGGAAGGAAAGTGGAAACAATCAGAGATCATTCCTTCCACCCTTGACCTGACCCTCCCTCCAAAACCAGATTGTTTTCTATTCAGTAACAAAAGGACTTAGAAACAAGGATTTCTGTTCCTCCTTGATATGAAAACAACTCCTGTCTTGAAAGCAGATCCAAGCTTTCATACAATGTTGTTTCCTTAGCAATGCAACAAATTACTGTGCTATGTTCAGAGGTGGGGAGGGAGGAAAGCTAAATTAAAAATCATCAGAATGCAACAGAACTCAGTCTGGGATTATAAAGATTATGTAAAAGCACAAGGCATTGCCCTATGGTAGTTAGTACAGGACACTTGGCTCCTCTCAAAAATATACTGCAATAAAGAATAAAAACAACATTACAAGATTTAGAGATAAGCATAAAAATCAGTAGAGAAGCACACTGCTGGTGGATTATCAGCACAGGCAGGAGCTGGTTTGAAAAGTGTTAAGATATTTATAGGACAGTCAAGGGCATTCTAAATTGAATTAAATAAATTTTAAAAATAATTTTTAAAGATACAAGGAGATACAACCCTGTTGTGCCAGATACAGCCATGGACAGTGTGGGTAAGGAGGGCAGAAGGACAGACAGACATAGGGACAGGTTCTGCCATTGACAGACATCTTCCAACCCCCTGGTCCTGAGCACCATTACAGACTTACAGAATCAGAGAAATCCCAGAATGGTTTGAGCTGGAAGGGACCTTAAACCCCATCCTGTTCACCCCCTGCCATGGCAGGGACTCCTTCCACCATCCCAGGCTGCTCCAAGCCCCATCCAGCCTGGCCTGGAGCACACCCAGGGATCCAGGGGCAGCCACAGCTCCTCTCTGCCAGGGCCTCATCACCCTCACAGGGAAGAATTTCTTCACCACATTTCATCTCAATCTCTCCTCTTGAGTTAAATCCATTCCCCCTCATCCTGCACTATCTGCAGATGATCTGATCACTGATTTATTGCTACAGCAGTGTCCTCAGTGCTGACTGACCTCTACCAACACAGAGTCAAACAAGTGACTCAGAAATCTCTTATCTCAGGAAGCCTCATGCAACCAATTTTCAAACAACCCTCAACAAACGACTTTAAAGGAAAAGTTTGATAATATATAAAGTACCAGAATATGTTTTCAAGGCTGACATTGGTGTAGTTGTCCAAAATGTTAGGTCACAGCTGGTTTGAAAGGTTACTTTCTGTGTGACCAGTTCAAATGTTAATCACTTCAAAACCAAGGAAATATTTTATTTTCTCCAAGATTGTTTTTGCCACATGTTAAACACATTTAATTTCAATGCACTTCCTACTGGTCAAGGGTTAATAATGTGAGATAAGCTTCTCTTGTCAAATTCATAAATGTGAAAATTAAAAGGACAGAAAAGCAGCTGTTTGATCACTTTAATTTACACAACTTTTGATGAATCAGTGCAACCACATTTGTGTTGCAACAGCTTAGTAATTATTTCAGTTTAGTTTAAACATATTTAAAACCACAGTCAACAAAATAAAGACTTTCTACAGGCTTGCAGCAGCTACATGTAACAATTTTAGAGGCAGATTTTCAGGTAACAACAGAGAACCTGGTATAAAAAATAAGGAAGAGGAAGGATGGATCACTGCTTTCAACACTACTTTCAATTGAAATAAAATAAATTTCTCTGCTTTACCAACAGCAACTCCCTGCTTTGTACAAGATGTGTGTGCCTCAGCTATCCATCTGGGAAAAAAATCAATTTCCATATCATTAGAGGAATATATGAAGCTAAAATATATTGCCATTTATGAGGCACTGCAGAATCACCAGGATGGAGTGATAACAGCAAAGAGGAGCAGGGCTGAGCAAGGGGACAGAGAGGAGCAGCTTGAAGTGCTGGTGCTAACACCTATCCAATGGAAACTGCCTCCATCTGTTACTCAGAACTGAATTTGACTTAAAAGAATAAGAGATACACTTTACAAGTTAACTTTTGTACAGGCAAATGGGTATTTGCCATGATTTTTATTCCAATTGTAGGAAATTGCTAAGAAGAGTAAAGACAAGGCTTGAATTAAATCCAGTTCTTGAAAGAGGAACACTAATAATTTCATTGTAGGGATTGCTTGTAAATATTGGATTTGGAATGTATGGTCTGAAATTATTTCAGATTCTGTTATGGAAAATGCTCAGAATCCACATGAATATCATGGAGAAGAAATAAGAATGTAAATGTACCTCCAATTTGGACAACCTGCCCTGGAGATGGAGAACGGAGGCCCTGGCGTGGTCTGTTCCCAAAGCTCTGGGCAGTTGGATGCTCCATGAAAATGGAATTTCCCATCAGGATTCTCTCCTGTGCTCTGGACAGCCTTGGCCTCTGACCTTCACTGAGCTCCCCAATGCTGCCATCAGAATCCTGCAGAGAACACCAAAACACAGCACACAGAAAAACCCAGTGTAAGTCTTCCAAACCCAGGTATTGTTTTCTAAATTACATTAACCCTGAAAGATTTTATAAACTTAAGTTTATTTCATTAGCATTGGATGAAGAAAACAAGCCATGGAGATATCATCTGGGCTTGAAATTAAGATCTACATTTATCAGAAGGACAGAAAAGAAACACATGCAGCCAAACATCATTTATTCTGTTAGTGGTATCTCTACATGATCAGAACCCAAGTTACATTTTTAGCACATGAAGCCTTTGATATTATAGATTTGGCCACTGTTGACTGCCTGACCTTGAAACATTGGCAGCATCTAAAAGCTATTGACTCTCTGCACTGCATGTCAGATAAAAGCTTCAACTTTCAAGTAGGTTTGGAGGGCACTAAAAATAGGGATGGTTCCCTGCATCCTGACTTTTAAAGCAGCAGGTTAAATCCAGCTTGCTTCCATGTCAGAAAATAGGTGGAATACACACACACACACACATGTGCACAGTATCACTCTAAGGCCATACAGGGAACATCCAGGAGATGTTGATTTTCCTCTGAAGGAGAAGGGACACCTTGCCAGAATCTGGGGGGAGTTTATGAATGCCTTGGATGGACAGACTGAGTGGTCTGTGACTCTGGGAAAGGGAAAAAGCAAAGCAGAGCTGCATTTGGAACTGGCAGTGCTGATGAGGAAATGGCACTGCAATTACAGGCAGACTTGGGAGTTAACACTGGAGAAAGCTTTTCACCAAGTCCAGCCACCAGAGCTCATTAGCAAAATAAAGACAAAGCAACAGCCAAGGAGGTGAGTCAAGTTGGTAATTATTTAGACTAAACTGACCAAGACAGAAGGAAGAAACTGCATATGCATCAGTAGCATCACAAAAAAGCAAGATCTGCTGTAAATAAATGTGTTCATGAACCATTGCTGCAGCATTCAAAGTTCATTTCCTTCAAACATTCCTCCAGCTATGTCAGTTAGAATGAACACCCAGTCCAAACTGCTATTTTCCAACACAGAAATAACTCAGATGTGTGAGAAAAAAAATTGTGATGCAGATAATTTCATTTTTCTGTGAGTCTCTTTTTTTTCTGCCAACTGAATTTTTGAGGTTTTGTTCCAAGATCAGTATCAACAGCATGTGCAAAGTACATGTAAACACTTGCTGAGTTGTTCTTCATAGCTCCCTAAAACACTCCTGGGGCTGTTAAATGCAGTATATTTGTATTGATAAACATTCCACCTTTATTGTTGAAGTGACAGAAATTCCCTGGTACTCCAAGTGACAGGACAAACCTGGGACATGGGGACAGTCACACACCAGGAAAATGAGGTACACAGGATGTACAGCTTGTTTATAACCCTGAGATTTCAGAGTTTCTTAAGGGTTTTACACAAGAATGAAGCCACTTGCAGCAGGGAATGAAGTGTATGAAGCTGTTCTACAGCCAACAGCAAGGATAAATTTGGGATATTTTATCTACTTTTGAGTAGGAAAGAATCACTTCAAAACTACTGTACTGGAAAGCCAAGGACTGTAAGTTACCTCTGAGTGCTCTATTCTTTCTTGTACAAAAATAGGTACTTGATTTAATTTGGTTAAAAGAGCCAGGACAGGATCCCTGTGACAGCCTTTACCCATTCTCCTCACCACCTGCCCTTCACTTGGAGGATCATAATCCTAGAACAAAGAAACAAACAGAAAAATCCACATAACACATGCTCCAAAACTGGTTTTTGGTAGGAATTTGAATCATTCTTACTTTAATTCACAACTAAGCTTTTTTTAACAGTAAGTTTCCACACTGAAAAATTATGTCATGAAAATTCAAGCATTTAAAAATAAGCAAACAGATGACACACTGGTTTCTTTTACCCACAGACATGCACATTCTTTATTTGATACAAAAGACTGCCACACTTAAAGAGGAACAAGGCCCTTCAGATCAGGGAAACAGTGAAATCCTCACACATCCTTTGCTAGCAACAATCTGACTGCAGAACTGCTCTCACCAGCAAGGAATTACCTTCCTCAACCAAACAGCCTGGATTGAGGATGGAGAAATACTAGGAGGAGAAGAAATACAAGAAGGAGGAGAAATACTAGAAGGAGGAGAAATAGAGTTGAGAAAGAGAGGGAAGAACATCTCAGGAGGCAAATGTTCCTTTGATGAAGAGAACTTTAATTTAGGTGAATCTGTTATCAGGGTTTAAAGCCCAGAGTTTAGGGGAGAAGTGTGGCTGACAAAGGAGGCACCCAAAGATCTGCCAGTCCAGGGATAATAACCTGTGGAGGTTGTTTTGGGGGGTTCTGTGCAGAGCCAGGAATTGGGACTTGATGATTCTTGTGGGTCCCTTCCAGCTGAGGATGTTCCCTGATGCTGTGAGTGGAATCATGGATGTTCATGGGAAGCTCAGGATAGGAAGAATAGGCCAGGAGAAGAAAACTCCTGCTCCAGAACATTAAACCTGCCTTGTGGAGCTTGGAAGGGACCTCTGGGGATTGTCTATCCCAACCCAGCTGCCCAAGGCACCCCTTCTTTCAGTGTTTGGCCACTCCACAGTAAAATATCTATGTTTAAACCAAATCTCCTGAATTCCATCCTGTGTCCACTCCCTCATCTTTCACTGGCTCTTTCTTTGTCACTTCTTTCCACCACATATTTATCCATTGGTGAGGACCCCCCAGAGCTTTCTCTTCTCCATCATGTCTCCCATAATTTATGTCACAGCTACATCTCACCAAGAGGCTTTACACAAAGTCAGAGAGGGAAAGTCCAGGCATTTGAGGAATACCAAAAGAGAAAGGGAATGGAGAATATCTTGATTTGGGAGGCTTCCAGAACCATGGACTACAGCAGACAATGGATAAGAAACTATTCTGATGTTTTAAGCAGCTTTAACTAACTCCAGCCTCAGCTAACCCACTTTAATAATTTAATCATGCAAGCAATTAAAAGATGGCTCAAAGCTGCAACAGCTCAGAGCATAGCAATGTTCTATTCTGTTTAAGATGCCTTAAAACTAGAAACAATAAAGAAATGAAAGTGCATAATAGCTATCTCTCACCTACAGAAGTATATGAATTACCCAACTTCTAAAAAACATAAATTAGTTTGTATAATGTGTTTTTTTTTCCTTTGGTGTTCTGAAATTCTAACACTCTTTGTGAATATGCAGTTTAAAAGTATGAATTAAAAAAGTTGGTGAGTGAAAATGTTTAAAGCACATCCAATTCAGCAGGATGGCCAAGATGGAACCCACATTATCTGTGATTCTTTATGAAAGAGTTCCTTACCATTTCATTGGCATCTCGGAGAGTACTGGATAAGCTCTCAGCCAGGTTTGGAAGAGATAATCCTCCTTCTGCTAAGCCTGAAAAATATTTTATGTTACAACTATTAAAAACATTCATGTTACATGACAAAAAACCCAAGCCACATTCTTTAAGTGCAACACTGTGCTTTATAAAATCTGGAAATTCCTACTGCTGGATGTCTACTATAAAGACATATTTTCATATTTCTTTTCCTATTTCTTACACTTCCACAATAACAACTCAGCACCACATGGTACTTAAGCAAGACAAGTCCCAATTGTTTTCCAAGTTGATCTCATGACAAAAGAGCAGATTGGATATTTTCTTCTTTAATAAACAGCAGCATTTTGTTCAGCGACGGGAAAAAGAACAACAAAGCCTTGTTAATTTTCACAAACTGCAAGTTAATGCTTGCAGCTTTATAAGAATAAGCAATAATTCCAATTCTGATTTCCACAGCTGGTTACCTGCTTCAGGCAGTGGCTGGCCATAGGGGAAGAGCACCTCCCCTTCTGAGAGGGGTCTGTCTGTGGTCTCAGTGCCCGTGGGGGTGAGGCTGCTCTCCTGGCTGGACACCCCAGAGCTCAGCGTGGGCACAGGGGATGGCACCTGGGCAGGGCAGGGCTGGGCCTCCAAGGGCCTCCCTGGCAGCTGCTGAGCTGGGAAAACCAAGGCCTCTGGCTCCTCATCATTGGCCACTGACATCTCCCTGCAAGGACAGAACGTGCACTGTGAATACACCCACACACCCAACAGTGCAGAACAACATCTGAATTCAATACTGAAAAGAACTAATTCTAGCTCTTCACTGAAAAGAACTAATTCTGAAAAGAAACTAAGTTTGAACTATTTTTTCCAATGTGAGAGCACAGCATTTTACAGAATAGTTCAAGAGTTACCATAGTTAAATGTTATCTTATATTTAATAACTAAATATATATATATAACTAAAAATTATAGCTAGCTATAACTAAAAATTACCATGTGTATTCCCAAGGAGGTAAGACAAAAATTTAAATGCTAATAACACAAGATTTCATTGTCACTCTATGAGTTACTGGCAGGTGTAGCAATACAAGTTTACCAAGGGCAATGAATAAGGGCTGATAAACCCTGAGAAAGGCCCTGATTTCATATTTTTCTCTAAACTGCCCTTCAAGCAATTAAAAAAAATGAAAACCCAATCCTGCCTTATCTCAAATGCCTCCTGATGTATACATTAAGCATTTCTCTCTGGCTTTTTGAGCATATCTGTAGAAAGAATATACATATTTCAGTTTTTAAGAAATGAGAAAACTGTGCAGCCTGTTGAACTCACACAGTCTCAGGACAGAATGGTTCTTCAGGGACAGGACTGGGATTCTCTTCTTCCAGAGGAAGCTCTGCACCATCCCATGGGTTTGGAAGCTTTGGACTCTCTCCTTTTTCATGCTGGGAGTCACATTCTGAGACAGGAGGGCTTGGTGTGGCTACTGGGGAAGGTGTGGTGACAGGGGTGACCACAGGAGTGACCACAGGGGTGACAACACGGCCCATGGCAGCTGCAATCTCAACTCCTGCACGTGGGAAGCCAAAATTCAGATCTGAAAGGAAAGCAGGAAATATGTATCAGACAGAGAGAGTCAGTTCTACCAAGCACTTGCAGTTTTTGTGATAGCTTTTGATAGTTATAAAGACTAGATTAAGAATTGCTGCTTTTAAGTACAGTGCTGGCACCTGAAGAAGTTAGAATAAAACCTCAATTTCTTCCTCAAGGGAGACTGCTCTGCATTTTAAAAAATCAAGCTGCTTTACTTGAAGAGTGTACATTTGATTAAATTAACATTACAAGCACAGGAAGGAGCAAAAGACAGCTATTTTTCTGATGTGAGAAATTGTGGAGGGGTTGGGAGGGGTGGAAATCACACAGACCATAGAAATGTGCATTAATTTTCAAAATAAAACTGTTACCAAATAAAAGATGTTTGCTTTCTATATAAATTAACCCATAAATTTTTGTAGAACATGAGTTTCCACTTGAATTATAGCCTCAAGAATATTTATCTTGAGAGATAACACTTCTTTGAAGAAGAAAATTAAAGGCAGTAGATTAAAGCATATTTGCTACTTCTAAACTTCAATTATTATTTGCAATACCTGTTTCTTTAATTTCTACATGTCCATGAACATCCCCATTTATCTCTGGAGGAGATGGAGATGAATCTGGAGTAGTGACCTGAGGCAATTCTTTTTCTGAAGGTGGTGTTGGTGGTGGTGTGGCCGGGGGTGTTGGCACTGGAGTAGGCACAGGAGCCTCCTGAGGGGAAGAAAAATCAAAACCACAGTTGTGATCTCAGTGCAGAATCCCTGCCTGCCCAGGAGCCCCAGAGAGAGCTGAGGAACAGAGGGAAAGGCAGCTCAGCACACAACAGCAACAGCTGCTGCTTCCATGGAGCTAACTCCTCCAGGAAGCTGCACCAAAATTAATTAAAACCAGTGAATTAAGCATTAAAATGATTAAATTGGAAATCATTATGTATAGAACAGAACAGACTATTTCAGTTGGAACTACAATCATCATCCAGTCCTACTGCCTGACCAATTGAAGGCTGACCAAAAACTGGAATTTGCTGTTAAAAGCATTGTCCAAATGCCTCTGAAATACTGACAGGTTTGGGACACCCTGGATGCTGAGAATTTTAAACTTCCTGTGCTAAAAGGCAGAGACCCACAAGAAAATACTATATTTGACCTGAAGCCATAGAGAAAACTTCCAAAATTGATTGATAGCACTGGGATTATGGGTGTGTAGTTTGAATAAAAGTGTGTAATATCACATGGTGGGACAGTTACAGTTTACAGTTTTAGAATATAGCAATATATAAAAAGCAAGATAGAAGTTTTAAGGCAGTGGTTAGTTCTTCTTCACCTTCTTCTTCATGGTTTTGGGTGGTATTTTGTAATTAGTTAGAAAAGTCCACATTGCAGACTTCAGGTGATAAGTTATTGAGTTAAGGGTGAAAATAAATTAGGTGTCATTTCTTAAATAGATAGTTTAACCTTAAAAGACCTTGTGAAAAAAGATAGTTAGCCATTTTGTAGCTTGTTAGTAGAATGCTTTAGAACTCACAACTTGTAATAAGAAATAATAAACATTTGAGTCTGAACACAAAACATTGCCTCACGTGCTTTCAATCCCAACCTTAACAGGGGCAAAAAAACCCCAAAAACCAACATTAAATGGCACCAACCACCTCTCCAGGAAGCCTATCCCATGTTTAACCATCCTCTTGGTAAAGAAATGCTTCCTAATGTCCAGTCTATACATTCCATTATTATATGGATTTTAATAAAGCATCTGAGACAATCTTAAGGAAGTAAGTATTTAATTACATGGATAAAATTGAGTCAGTGTGATGATTTTATGGTAAGAAGAACCAGCTAAAAGAAGATTACAAACAAAGCAATAACCAAGACAGCAAAGCACTAAAAGAAGCACAGAGAGAATTGAGATGTTCCTGAAAAAGATGACAGCAATGGACACAAATCTGACAAGCAGATGTGATGGCTGCAGTTTGGCCTGCTGTGCAGGAATATGCTGGACCTTTGCAGGCTTTTCCCAGCCTTGTTTTCTGACATTTCATAAAGAAAACAAGGCAGGGAGGCCATAGGAAGATTTCCAGGCTAGTATGAGTATGTCCTCAGGCTGATGATTTTTATTAAAATTTCTCATGGGAAGTGGAACCTGCAGGAACATTTGGCAGCTCACACCCAAATGTGTGACATCCTGAACACCAAAGAACTCAGTAACAGCTGAAATTCAGTTCTAGAGAGGAAAATTCACAGTGGGAAGGGAGAAAACAAGAGTGCATCAACTACATATTCAAGAACTTCTGCTATGAGCTGAGTACAAATGGAAAAAGAAGAATTCAAAAACTTTGCTAGTTATCCTTTAACTTGTGCTATCATGCTAAAAAATGTGGAAAGACTTTAAAAAACATAATTAGGTATCTGAGATTCCAATAAAGGCAGGAGAGAATCACTACTACAGCTCAGGGCATTGAGGAAACCCCATCTTGGAGACCACATTATTATTAAAAATGTCAATTAGCATTTTAGTATTACCTGTGCTTGAAATCAATCTAAACTAGAAAACATCAAAGTGCTGCCCAACAGCAAGAGTCAAAAAATGGATGATTGCTTTTTTTAGGCTAATCAAAAAAAGGCCAGAGAGGAGAAAACTCATCTCTTCAAGTGCACAAATATATATAGCAAGGAAAACCCAACCACTTCAGCTAAAGGATATTTCAGTTTAAGCTGATAGAGAAACAAAAGGGAGATCAGTAAACGTAGAATGGATAACAGAAGAGGTTTCTGAGCATCAGAAGAACAAGCTGAGAGGAACATCAGGAACATCACTCAATCTGTGATGGAGTGGGAGAGATGCTGGGGGGCTGAGGCTGAGCCCTCAGCAGTGAAACCTTTCCTTTTGCTATAAAATCACCTCCTTGGCCCTTGCAGCAGGCAGGAGGAGATGTTTCAGGCTAACTGCACTGCAGCAGAACAGAATGACTGATCCCACTTTCAACAAAGCCTGCCATAGCTGGATTTCTAAACACAGCAATTTCCACAAGCATCCCAAAGTCATTACACAACAGCAGATTGCAGCACAGTCATGTTGCTATCAAAGGAAGAGCCAGCTGTCATTTGATTATCAAAGGGAACACAGGAAATTATCCTGTATTACAGGAAGCTCTACTCATCAATTAAGCATTTATTCAAAACTACTGAAGTTAAAACTTAGAAAGAATTAATAGTCATTTTAACAGATCTTAAAGAATGGCTGCAAGCCCATAAGACCAAAAATAATATTGCACTCAGCTTCCATTCCTTATTAGATGAGGAAATTAATTTCTTCATCTCTCATTTGTTTGCAAGAAAGCAGAATAACTATTTTTGGTTGAAAATAACATGAGCTATCTTTCAACAACATGAAATTAAGTAGCAAATCCATCAGAACTTCAGCAGAAAAGCTTGAATAAAACAGACTCACCATCACTGAGGTGGTGCTGGGAGGAAGAGGATCAGGAGCTGCTCTCTCAGCCTGGCTGTCACCCAGCATGGTTGCAATGGTTTCACTGAGAGCTTCCTTTACAAATTTATTTATCATTTCTGAGTCCACAGGGACACCAGCATTGACAAAGAGCTGGAATCCTCCACCACCTGCAACTTCAGCTGAAAATGAAGGAATGTGAAGCACACAGCCAGGTGTGTAAAATCCATGTACAGTACTGCAGCCACTCACTCTCTATGGAATTTTAAACATTCCTTTGCAAAAAGTGATTTGTTTTTAACCTTCCAGGTAAACAATAGCAGAGAAACAAATTGGGAGTATAAAAGAAGGGAACAGCAAAGGGCAGTGACATCACAGGAGAAATGCTTTTCTCTCCATTCTCACCCATTCATAAGAGAAGGAATTTTTGACATATCTATTAAAAAAAGAAAGGCAAACAAACATTACAGGCTCAGCAAAATGCCAAATGTAATTTAGGTGGCCAATAACAGAAGGTGATTTGTACAGTGCTGTTATTTTAAGTTCTTTTTATTTTCTATAGTTTATCTCAATGGCCTTGTAACACTGGCTGTGTCTCCACATAAATTCAGGTGTGCACTGCAGCTTTTCACACTTGCACTGGTTCAGGATTATCCACCTTTAGGCTGAGGCAACAGCCACCTACACAGCTTGGTAAAATTAGCCAAAAATGGAGCTAATCCATCTGCAGAGAACAATAATTCCTACTTACCAATGCCAGGGGATACAGGCTCACTGTCTTCACTCTTTGTGGAGCTGCTGACGCTGGGCTCTGCTTCTGGCTGAGTTGGGCACATCTCACTGATAATTTTGGCCATTATTTCCTGTTCCACCCTGGCAGAATAAAACCCATTTAGGGATCACAAACATCAAGACACCTAAAAGCACATAAAAGAGCATTCCTGACATAAAATACAAGGCAGCTCAAAGGAGAATGGGTAAGAGAATGTAGGTGAGAAAAAGGGGAAGGTTAATTAAGGAATCATTCTTTCTTCCATATATATTCTTTGCCACTTTGTTAAATTGAAACTCACCAATTGACCAACTTGTTTTCTATAGTTTCTCTCTCTTGAATCAGTTCATCCAAAACATCAGCAGGCTGCTGAGGAGCAGAAGCCACAGGAGGAAACAAAGGACTATTGTGCTGTGGTGAGGCAACTTTACACTGGCCATTAAGCTCCAGAACAGGCTCAAGGAATTCTGGAATTTCATCCTTCTCCTCTTCCTGATCCTAATAAATGAGCAGTAAATTAAGTTATGGTACATTTCTGGAAGGCAATGTCATTGAAGTAGCTGTCAGGTTTTTTTCTTTAAGAAACATTTGTGGATGTAGGACAGCACACAAACCACATTCTCCCTCCTCAGCGTGTTGTAGTTAATTGATACAACTCTAAGCTTAGCAAATCATAAATCTGTAGAGGTATAAAACCATAGGAACTGCTCAGTAAAACATGATTTGGCTCATATTTCCTGCACAGGGCAGGGAGCCAGGGGCAATGCTAATACTTGAAAAATTTACTTGTGACCTGTCAGGTTTCTTTAATGTCACACCAGAAATGTTCCTCCTCTAAACCAAAAAACTTTAGGAAACATTCTACATTACTTTTTGAGTTAGGGTTTTTTGTTTGTTTGGGTTGGGTTTTGGTGTTTTGGTTGTTTTTCTTAAAATAAATCAAACTTGTTCTTTAAAGTCTCCAGTCTGAAAAGACAAATTCACAAAAGTTAATGAGCATGTAGTCAATCAAATCTCTAATGAACTTGCCAGCAGTGCCAACTAGAATAGTTTACACACGTGTCACATGTGTGTTTACACTTCCATTAACTCCAGCTGCTGAAAGGTAGAAGGTATTTCTGGGCAATAATTCAGACAACCCTCACAGATGTCTTGATTTTAATGCTAAAGTAATATTCCTAAAAAGTCAGAGAAATTACTTAGTGAGTTAAAATACTTGTGTTTTCCCAAAGATGCCTCCTTCCCTTCCCCCTGGAGCACAAACACAGCACCAAGTCCCAAAAAGCAGCCACTGAGCCATCATACAGCAATGCCTCCTGATGAATGAGAACCTGCAACCTCCACTTCTAATATTAAAAACAAATGTCTCTAACTGTAATATGACTCTCTAAAAAGAAAATTTGGCATGCCAAATGAAAGGGATGAGGAGCTGAGCCCTGATTTACCAGAGACAAATATGTGATGGTGCATAAAACTCACTGTAAATCTATATTTACTAAGATTAATCTCCAACACAGTGAAAGGAGAAAAAAAGTCTCCTTTTCCATTATATAAATTAAACTTACTTTCAACCCGTGAAATAAAAACATCCCATGCTATATATTATCGATGAAAAAAAAAAAAAGAAAAAAGTGAAAAAGTGAAAAGAAAAAATGAAAAGAGAAGGAACAGAGAAAGGGGAGAAAAAAAGTAACATTTTCCTGTCTCCTTCCCCACCTCAGCATTAACACTTCTGCTGCCTTAACACATTTTAAAACTGCAGAGTCAGAGAGGTCCCTGATGGGTATTACACAAAGAACTGCTGGGTCTTTCTGGATCTTTAAATAGTGATAATCTTCAAAGCAGGGAGAAAAGCAGAGTATGTGTATTTGGGTGCTAAACAAAGATTTTTAAACCATTTTAGGCATAGAAATGAGCAGGGAAGTGAAGTCAGAAGGCCCTGGGTGCCTTGCAAGCTGCTCAGCAGCTCATGCTGTTGGGGTATGTGTGCTGAGAACAGTAATTCACTCTGACAGCAAATGTAAAGATGTCTTTGTCCAGCATTTCATTATGTATTTTCCTCTGCCTGCATTACTCCATAAATTTTCTTTGATGTTGCCTATTTAATACCTCTGAAAGTATGCAAAATACAAACATCTGGATTAAATAAAGCAAGAACATACAATACATCTTACATCTATTTAGTAACTCTGACAAACTTTTGCAGCTCTACTGCATTTCTAAAATATTTTATATTTTATAGCACACAAATCCATAATAATGCACAAAATCATATTCATTTGGGGGTGATATATTGTCTCTGCTGAAATAAAAAAATAATGTAATAGTCAGTATTTAATTATACAGATTGAACTTGAACATATATCAACTTGTAGACCAATCCTGAATACTCTGCACTCAATTCTGCATTTTGCTTCCCTGGGGACTGTTGAAAATATCTATCACAACCCCCAATCAAAATATGGCATAAATTAGAAAGTCTTTCAGATATGATTGGAATATTAATCACTGAACTTAATATAAAGTATCAAGCCAAAATTCTATTTTCTAAATTATATTCAGATAATTAAAAAGAAAAAAGTTTGAAAAGATTAGATGTTATAGATTAGATTTGTTCCATTACCAAACATGTACATGCAGTCTTATTAAAGACTCCTGAAACTTAAGCCATGGATTTCTTCTTGATGGATTTCTAAAGGAATTCTCAGGAGCAAGGTCAGGCTGCATTGCAGGTGTCACCTGTGAGCTTTTGTGTGAAGAGTGAAGTGTAAAAATATCAATGTCCTGCCCAAGAGCATCAGTGGGAAATGAGGCTTGAGGAAAATACATTTACATTTATAATACCTGAGCTCTGCAGGTTTCATATTTTGCTGTGGCATTCAAACTGGAAGCAAAAACTCAGACAAAAAAAATCCCCTACCTTGCAATTAGGGCATATTCAGAGAGAGCAAAAAGTGCATTTAATGTGAAATCCTAGGGAGTTTGCTGAAGGAAATGCAGGATGTGGCTGCTTGTAAGAATTTGAGAGCAGACTCAAGAAATCTGAGAGCTGAGCAAGTTTCTCACTGTGAAATAATCCCAGGATGGTTTGGGTGGGAAAGGAACTTTGTGACAGTGGTCACAGGGCTTTTCAGAGCATGGAAGAGATGAGGAATCTTCATTCCATGATCAGAAGGCTTGATTTATTATCTTATGATATATATATAACATTATAACTATACTACATAGGAATAGAAAGGAAAGGAGCTTCTTCAGAAGCTGGCTAAGCTAAGAATAGAATAGAAAGAATAATAAAAGAATAATAACAAATGTTTGTCTCTTGGCAGAGAGCAAGAGCAGCCCTGCCATGAGTGGTCAGTAAATCCAAACATCTACAGAAGACCAACCACAGGTGGACCTGTTGCATTCCACAGCAGCAGATAATAAAGATAATAATTGTTTACATTTGTTACTGAGCTTCTTCTCAGCTCCAGCAGGAAAAATCCTAAGAAAGGATTTTTCACAAAAGAAGTCAGGGACAGACCTCCAAGACCATTTTGTCCCAAGCCCCTGCCATGGGCAGGGACATTTCCACCAGACCAGGCTGCCCCAAGCCTGTCCAACCTGGCCTGGAGCACTGCCAGGGAAAACAAACACAGAAAAAGGAAACAGAAACAAACAAAAAAGAAAGATATTTCACACAAATACTTATCCTGCTCAGTCCTAACAGAATTAAGCTTTCATAATAAAAGGAGAGCGGGGGGGAAGATAATAAAAGCTATTTTTTTGTATAGCATTTTATGCACATACTTTCATGAATCTGAAGACTCTTTTATAACAATAACTTTGCTTTCTTTTGATGTCTTAAATATCCCTGCCACTCCAGAGACTGATTTTATGCTCCCCCATTGTGTTTGCCTTGCACATTTTTAAGAACATTGTCTGTGTGGTCATAGGCCAAACATATGTTTCACTTGGAACAATTTTGGTATTGTGGTTAAAATATATCCCATTGCCAAAACTAAAAGATAAAAGCAATCCAGGGAAAAAAATAAAAAGAAAAAATAAAAGATGAGTAACTATTATTCACATAATAAAAATTTAACATTGCAGCATTTTTGATAGGTCCTAAAATGATTTCTTTAAAGCTTTTTTCTTGTGCTAACAGAAGAACAATGTTCACAGAGATTTAACTCCTCCCCTCCAGTAACACAAGGTAATTTTGAAACTATAAATGAATAAAGCATTTACACACTTTTGATAGACAAACCATCAAATTAGGGCTGTTTTAATGAACTGATAATGTTAAATGATGAACTCATTTAAAAAATAAATCTCTCTGTAAGCACTGGGATAATATTTGATGTACACTCTAATCCTGGGATCAGGAAGATATAGAAGTAAAAAGAATAAATTTTGAGGGAAATTTTGATTACACACAGTGAGTTTTGTTCAGTAAAGTGAAATACAGGCTGGTTCACCCATCTTGTGTTTCTCTGGACCCCCAGACAAGAGGTCAGCTAACCAAGGAAAGAATTGCTACCTGAAAAAATTAAACTGTGAAAGAGGATCTCAAATAAACCTGTGTTACCATAAACCAGAAACAACAACACTGTCAATAATTTTTCTAAAAATCTAATTCTAACCCTGCCCTCTGTGAATTTGAAGCCATTCCTCCATGTCCTGTCACTCCAGGCCCTTGTCCCAAGTCCCTCTCCAGCTCTCCTGGAGTCCCTTTAGGTGCTCCAAGATCTCCTCAGAACCTTTTCTTCTCCAGGATGAAGAACCCCAGCTCTCTCAGCCTGTCACTATACTCATTACATGCAGAATTTTAAATTGTAAACTATAAGTCCTATAATCACTGTTGATTTCAGAGAAATACTTGTATTTCTAGTGGATTCTAACATATCCAAATAAAAGCTAATTTTAGCTTTTTACTCTAATTTTTCAAAAGCTTCTGTACTCACCAACACACAGTAATTTCTAATATCCTCTATAACACTGTAAACAGTTCAGTATTGTTCACAAAGTGTACTTTTAAAGCTGCTAGGAAAGCAAAATAGTTCCTTTTCATTGTGTTTCCAGTTTTGACAGAATAACATAAAACAAATACAAAAACAATAAAAGGAAAAGACACCTTTGCAATGGGGTTACCTGTGTGACATCAGTGACATCAATGAAGTTAGCTCCTGGAAGCTTTGTGTCCTCCTCCTCCTCCTCCTCCTCCTCCTCACTGTGTACTTCCTCTGGAGTCTGACAAAGACAGATTGCAGTTGTTAGGTATTTCATCTTGGGGGGGGAATATGCATCAGCAGAAAACCTTCATGACAAGAATCAATTAAATCACACCTTCCACTACCCCAGGGTGCTCCAAGCCCTGTCCAACCCAGCCTGGAACATTTCCAGGGATCCAGGGGCAGCCACAGCTTCTGTGCCAGGGCCTCAGCAGCCTCACAATCAAAGATTTCTTCCCAATATCCCATCTAAACTTAATCTCTGTCAGTTTGAAACCATCCCCCCTTGTCCTTATTCCTGTAAATTGTCTCTCTCTCTTTCTTGTAGGGTCCTTTCAGGTACTGGAGGGCTGCAGTGAGGTCACCCCAAAGTCATTTCCTCTCCAGGCTGAACAATCCCAATTCTCTCAGCCTTTCCCCATAGGAGAGGAGCTCCATCCCTCTCATTAGCTTGCTGGGATGGAGTGATAGAATTTTAAATACAAATCACTATTTTTGTCCACAATCTCTGTCTGATTCAGTGAATACCTGGATCACAGGATGTGGACAGTTTTTTTACTGAGACACAGTCCATGGGAAAAGTAACGTGAGAAAGAGCATCTAAGAAAACAACAGCTGCCTAATTCAAGGACATGGTTTCTTTGAGCAAGAAGTTGTTTTGTAAATTATGTGATAACAGGAGGTAAAAAAGAAGCCACAAACATCTTGAGAATAGGTGTGACTGACTTTTACAGCTGACCAATGGTGAGCTTTAATTTTGCAATATGCATGAGCCTTATTACTGTGATTATAAAAGTAATTCTGTTAATCAATAAAGTTGAGATTTGTCTGCATTAGAGGATGAGCAAGTCTCCCGTCTACCTTGTCAACAGGACTCTGGAGGACCTAACTCCTGAAGTCAGGAAAATGGAATGTACAATAACCACACAAAAATAATCACCAAGCCTTCACACACTCTGTCCTTATCACTCAGCACACAGCAGTTACCCTCAGAGCTGCACAAAACCTTCCTTGCTGCTCAGATCAAGATCAAAAACACTTCTGAAAAGTTGTAGGGAAAGAGAATAGAGTGGCCACTGCAACACCACAGGCTGCTGGGCTCAGTGCCCACAGCACTGAGCACTCCAGGGGAGCCAGGCAGCACAGGGAGGCATGAGGAACATCCTCAGAGCACTGAAGCCAGTGAAAACAAGACAGGCATGGGCCAACAGGGATTATAATTCTTTACAGGACACAGGAACATTGTTTTTCTTAAGAGTTTTACCATGGTGATCATTTAATCTTGGCAGAAGAGTGTCTTTCTACAATTTTTCATTTTCTTAAACAAATACCTTGTACTATAAATTCTTTAGAGTGATTACTCCATTTTTCCTAGAATTGTCTCATTTCTCTAACTAAAGAAAGACAATGAGAACTTTGCAGCAATTTAACATGTTTTCATTTTAAGTTTGAATTCCCAGACAATCAGTACCTGTATTACAGCACTGACAGGAGGGAGCAGAGGCTCAGAGCTTGGAGGAACAGGACTTACAGTCCTGGTACTTGAAACACTGTCAATATCAACATTTGGTAACACCTAGGACAGAAAAAAAAGGCATCAATATAAAAATCTATATATTATCATGGAACTTTTTAGATTTTTTTTTTCTTCCACCTGCTGTTGAGGCACTAAAATTCACTGCTCTCCTTTTGTCATGCCTGTATCTGATATCAACTTGGTTCTGAAAATCAAATTACTGTAATGGCACAAACTAACACCAGAAATAGTCACCTCTTCTCTTGCAGTACCTGATTTCTCCTGTTCTCTAATTCCCTGACACTTTGTCTTGCATGGAACAGAAGGAGAGTGTATCTGCAATAATTACCTGTAATAGTTAGAGCAGAGATGTGTTGGACCTGCAAGTAGTTTAGAATATTAAAATACAGTTTGTAATCAAGGCATGACCATTACAGCACTAAAATGTGCTGTATTTTCTGTAAAGAACAAAGATTTCAATGCTTCATTCCTTTGGGAAAAGAAAAATCACCTTAAATATTTAAGAACTGTGTGAAATAACAGCAAAATGCAGGTGGGTGGGATGAAGTGACACAGCAAGGGAACAAAGCACAGAACACCCAACCTGTGTTTAACTCTGAGTTCCATGAATCATTTGTGTCTGAAAGGTGTGAGGGGGAGTGGGTGCAGGCTCAACAATTGGAATCCAAACCAATGAACATGGAAGAAACATTCACTTCCTTGACAACAGACTCATGTGAAAAATGAAAACAAACCCCAACCCACGAGGTAAAGACTGCAAGGGTTGATTAATCAGGAATGAAATCCTTGGGTTGACAATCAGAAAACAGAAATCTTAAAGGCCAAAGCAATCATCCAAGAAAACTGACATTTATATTTATACTTCTTTTATTCCAAGTTTGTTCTGGCTCAAAAATCTCATTAAAAAAATAAAGAAAATGTGACAAAAATTTTACAAATGCCCTGCATAGGTGACTTAGGGAAGAAATAGTTTTCTATTTTGGCCAAATAATAAAGATAATTGTTAAAATATGAATAAATATATTACTATAGCATGAGAACTGCTTGGTCCCTCCATTCCATATTTTTCTAATTCTTATTGGAAACCATCTACTGATGTCCAAGTGTGTTACTGATGGATCAGGCTGCCTATAGGTAGCACTCATTCAAATAAACAAACAAATCATCATCATCACTGTTGACATGTACCTGCACAGAGAGCTGAGGAGGCTCCTTTTTCTCTGATTTCATCTCTATCACAGCTATATTTGGTTTTTTGACCTCTACAGGAGACTTTGGTGGCACTGGAGGAAGGGAGGTTGTAACTGTGACAGGGTGTGGTTTATCTATGATTACTCCAGCAGGCTGCACTGATGTGTTGCTGCTTTGGGTTTGTCCTAAAGACAGTGGAAAAACAATTCAAACTTCATATATCCATCTCCAAAGGCAGTAAATTAATAAATTAATTAAAATTATATTCTGTGTATTTTGAGATTCTGTGTGCAATTACAGAGCAATTAAAAAGCTCCCTATTAACATTAAGTAAACTACAGTAATTCACCAGCTAATTTTAAGCTTTCCCAGCAGAAATTGTCAACTCAACACTACCTGTTTTTAAAATTACTCATTTTTCTTGGCTCTGGTGACACCTACTGCTGAAAACAAGAATTGTGTTTGCCATTCAAAAACTACAGAGCATCACACCCCAAGTACTATTACACTTGGGGTAACAACCCACAAATTTTTTGTCTCAAAAAGCCTTTAAAAATAATTAGCTTATTTCAATGCCTATATAATAACAACCCTTCTCAAAACAAGCCCTGTATAAAGGTTCTATTGAAAGTCTAAAAATCCAGATGTCATGAGAAGGATTTAACTGTGCTTGGCACAGTTCTACTGAAATTGCTGGGCTGAAGTCATTGCAAAAGTTGAATCCAAGGGTGAGTGATTCACTTCCTGCTTTGGATACCAAACTGAAAGCAAGAACATGAAGCCTAAAACCAAAATGAATCAAATCAGGTACAGCTAAACAAGTAATTGCTCTGTCAAGGTTGTCACCAGACATCCAGCATGGAGGATGAGGAAAACCAGAACATTTTCAACTGATCCCTCAGATTTCCTATGAGAAGGGCAGGTACAAATCTCATGGAATGGTTTGGGTTGGAAGAGATCTTAGAGATCATCTAATTCCAAGCCCCAAACCACTGACTTTGGAAGATAAAAGTTATATTTCCATGAAACAGCAGTGATTACCCTGCACACAACCTGCTCCAGGTTATTTTCTCCTACCTAGAGGAATGGCCATGGGGATGAGGTGGCCCTCCAGGGGACCAGGGGCAGCAGGGACATCCTGGCTGGGGCTGAAGAGGAACTGGCTCTGCTGGGCAGGGGCCAACACAGGATTCTTCTTCTTGGGGCTGCTGATGATCTTCTGGGTGTGAAAGCAGGTCTGGGTCCTTGCTGACCTCACCTTGGTGCCTGAAACAAGAGCACACAAACTGGGAAGGTCACAAAGCATGCACAAACCCAGTGACAGCACTCTATGAATAAATATATTTTTTTCATATATTTATTCTATTCAACATTCTATGAATAAATATATTTTTTCACTGAGCCAAGCCTTCTTATTGAATACACTGCAAATTTCTGCTGTGGGATGGAGGCAATGAGGGAGGGAGTCCCAAAGGGCAGAACCTGAAAGTGCTATAGGTAGATGACAGATAGATGTCTTGGTATTGGCAGCAATGAAGGAGTTAAAATTGCAATTTTAAACTTGAATCTAGCAGATAAGGGCACAGAAACATGAAAAGGACCAAAGAACAGCAGTAAGTTGGAATGAAATGTGTGATTTAGCAGCTAAGAAGAAATCCATGATTTAAGTTTGAAATTTGGAGCTGAATGTGTGATTTAGCAGCTAAGAAGAAATCCAGAATTTAGGTTTGAAATTTGGAGCTGAATGTGTGATTTAGCAGCTAAGAAGAAATCCAGAATTTAGGTTTGAAATGCAGCCACAAAACTGACAGGTACTCAGAGGAACAGGTATAATCTGTAAATTCCTGCTTTAACAACTCAATGCTACTGCAAAATCAAGCCATAGCTAAACCCCAAAAGTCTTGACTTCTGTCATCAAGGAAATGCTGATTTTTTGTCCCAACTTTTCAAGTGTGCTGTAAACAGCCAGCCAGAAGTAATTTATATGTAAAAATGTCTTAAACAAAGAGCAGAGGAGAACATTTATTGCAATGTGCATTTGTCACCATACTGTCATGCAAGGTCTTACTCAACTTACAGCAAACAATGGATATTATAAGGAAATTATTAACTTTAATATAAATGGATAAAACTGCCTGAAAATTCCCCCAAAAAAGGTGTCAACAATTGTCAATCAGGCAGAATTGCTTCTACTGTTATTTTGTAGGTGTTAGGATAATGAATTTGGAAAGAAACATGGTGATAACCAGCTCCATGCCTTTATTACAGCCCACAAAATGTCATTTTACTCCTCTGTTGTCTCTAATAACCACCTCCCTGTACCTGCAGCCAGTTAACACGTGGCAACAAGCATTTCTTAGCTCTCTTCACATTTAAGAGCCTCCTAATTAATTGAAGAATGAAAGTCAATGATTATAAAATATAAGGATAATAAAGATTGATAATGTGACTTTTATCAGATGCAGACAAGCAGATAAGGCAGTTCACTTATAAAGTGATATTTTTGTACAGACAAATGATGGGTTGTAAGCCTGGAAACAAGAAGAAGTCATAACTCCTCAGTGAGAAAACACAGGTCAGAGAGAGGCAATTCTAGAAAAGGGTTTGTGGTCATGGTGGGGAAGCAGTGGAATAAGAAATCACAACACAATGCTCTGGTCAACAGCATAAATGTGAGCCCCAGATGCCTCAGCAGAGTGTCTGAGATGGAGCAGGAGAAGGTTCCACAGATGATAACATCCACAGATGATAACTCTGCATTCAGCACTAATTCTGTACCTCTGCAAATATTAAAACAGATTAGCCATTAACAGGCACTCTTCACTTTTTAAGGAAAAGTCACCTGGAAAGTGAAGTAGCTGGAAACTAAAGCCAAAACCTCACTACAAATCAGATAATAAATCTGAAGTGTCCTATTTGCTTTTGAGGCACAAGGTATTTTGCTATGGGAAGAAGCAGAATTTCTTCTGGTTTTAAATAATGAGCTTGTGCCTTTCTGCAAAGCCCAGGTTTACCAAAAACTGCTCTGCAGTCAGACAAATGGCTGGACTCTGTAACATAAACAGACACAGTTCAGAGGTTTGTGATTTAGAAGAGGTCATACTACATGATCTAACAGTCCCCCTTGGCCTTGAACTTTTGAGTAAAAGCAGAAATTGGCAGTGTATCTGTAATGCTGCCAACCTGTAAAAACAAGGTTTTCTCAGTGAGAATGATTAAGTACTGTATACACACAGCACCTCATTTTAATTGCTTGCAACTTTTCATTTTTCCCTGCAAAGTTTATTTGCACTAGGCAGAAACTAGACATTTAATTAAACTTAGCTTTAAAAAAAACAGTGTTTTACATGTATTTATCAGTTCATATTATGCAAGAAAATAATTCCAGCTTTTTTTTTTAGAAATGATCTCTTACTCATAAAAGTGCTAGCTGAATTTTTTTTTTCCTAACTTCCCATAAGAAACTAAGCATTAGTCACCATAGTTTATTTGCAAAGAAAATGGTTGAGAGTTATAAAATGACTGAAAAGAGACTCTCCAGATGGCCATTTCAGTCTTAAATAAACATCCTTATTCTAACACTAATTTGAAACAAGCTCAGTGGACTGCTCTAACAAAATAGAGTCATTTAATGAGTCTGGATTTTTCAGCCAATCAAAGCCAAGGCCAGAGATTTCCAATCTTTTGAAGCCTTTATCACCTGGCACATCAAGGCCAGGAAGGGAATCTGTGGGTGCAGATCTGTGCAGGGAAGAACTCACCATGCCTAATGTGAAAGAGATTTGTTTATTTCCTTCTTTGTTTGTTTTTTTAAGAACCTGGTGCTTGGAAGTGCTCATTCAACCTTGGTGCATTTTATTTACACTTCTCCCATAGAGGAGCACAGAACTGCTCCTGAGTTTATTATTTATACTTTGCTTTGCCACAACAGCTTCTTCCAGAAAAGCAGCCTCCAAAATGATTGAAGTGTTTTGTCTTTGTGAAACACCAGAGATTATTTTTCATTTTATTGGCATGGAAAGGACAAAAATGAAGCAGTTTGATCAACAGCCTTACCAAGAGGCAAAGATAAATAATGCCACTATCAAACAAACCTGTCTCAGCTAAAATCAGAAAGTCTGGAATAGGATACACTCACTGGAGTGCTGCTCCCTTACACAACGTGCAAAAAATTCCATTTTTCCCTCAGATAAGAACACAAGGAGGTGTCTTATTTTATTTACTGTCAGCATAGAGACAAAACCATGACTTCCCATAATTCTAGCCTGATATTAAATAGAGAAACAAATTTTATGGTGGCTTTACTGTTGCAAGGAGACGTTTTTCTGTGCAGCATGACTTCATGGCTTGGAAGGGAAGCACTCTGGCAAAAGGCAATCCAGAGTTCACTCTGTGTTCTCCAGCAAAGAGCTTTGAAGCTGTTTGTCACACACAGGAGTTCTGCAAGATTGAAGGCAGCATTGATCCAGTTTTCCCTTTCATTTCTATTTGCACCCAACAGAAAAAAGCTGAAGCACAGGAGCAGCTCATTCCAACTGCTCAGAACCTTTCATTTCACTGACACCACTGAATTTCAACTGGTGGTTTCAAATTATTAAAAAAGCTATTTGTTATAATTAGATTGGGAAGGGGGACACTCTTTCTGCCACTTTACAAGATATTGTTTCTGGAATGATGAAATTGGCCTTCCTGGAAGGGTTATGCCCTTCTGTAAAAGACAAGAGCTCAATAAATAGAGAACAAAATTCATTTAGGACTCAGCAAAAGCAGAACTGCTGATTAAATATTTTTAAAGAAGTGCCTGTTCTCAATCCAAATCTTAGTGGTCACTGTGTCACTGTTATTACTACCCTAAGTGCTTACTAGCACACATTTCACCCAAGAAGATCTATACAGAATAAATTAAATTATGGCTGTACAGCAGAGCCAATAGTCAAAACCAGTGTTATATCATGCTTCAAGTGAGTATAGCAGAGGATACACTATTTTTCACCAAAGAAAAGCCATTCAAGAGAAGACAAATAAAATACCTAAGTCACAAGGCTGGCAGTTTTCATGTGACCTTTGAAAAAATGGTGAGCTGTGAAAAGTTTTCTAGGTTTTTGCCAGGACTATAACCCACATTTTCCAGGAGGGTGCTGAGAATTGTGAATATTTTCTACCAATAACACTTTCTCTTCACAGATCACAACTGGGCTCCAGAGCACAGGTAAGGGAAGTGCCATAAAGACCAGGTCAGGCCAAACAAGAGATTTTTTTACAATCTGAGGACTTGCCACTGTGGATGTACATCATAACCACAGAAGGGTTTGGGTTGGAAGGAACCTTCAGGATCAACCAATTCCAACTCCCTGCCATGGGCAAGGATACCTCCCACTAGACCAGGTTACTCAATAATATTAAAATAAATAAATAAAATAATAAAATATTATTATTATAGTAGTAATAATAATAATAAAATCCCCAGCCTCAAACCCCAGCACTGCCTGTCTTCAGAAACACAGATATGTTTTACACCATCCATTCTAATGGCCTAAAAACATGATTTCATCCAGTGACTGGCTGCCTCCTGATGTTAATCTCTCAGATTTCACACACAATGTAATGTTTTGACAGCTGTAATAAAAACCCAGGCAGCATTTTGAAACATGGCATTTAAGACTGCATCAAGAGTATTTTCCCTGCATGGGTAGCAACAGCCTAAGTGCAAGAAGCAGGGAGGGAGGCAGTTCATGTTTTTCCATGGGTGTACATTTTATTAACTCCTTTGTGCCCACCACCACCTTAACACCCTCTTCCTCTTAAGCCTCTCCCATCTCCACACTTTCCCTTCATCTTTATCCTTTTTCATGTCATTTCTCCCCAGTAAAATGATCCACACTGGTTTTTTTAAACACCAGTTAAAGATTATTCTTAGTTTTTGCATTAAGAATCAGGTAAGTTTTGAAAAGGTAATTAAGAAATAAAACAGATTCAATTAAAACATTACTAACTCTAGATGAGGTTTATCTACACTGATCTATGTCAGATATCATATAGTCTCCCTTTGTAATTATTCTTACATATTTTTAATAGGTTAGAAAATTAGGACCCTCTTATCCTAACACTTCGCCAACAAAAATAATGAATAGAATTCATTATTAATCAAGTAATAACCTTTATCAATTAAATAACCTTAAAAAGTTATCACAGAAAGTATTTCTACTCTGCTTATAACTCTAACTGGATGAAGAAAATTTAGTTACTTGCACTCAGTGAACTTAACCAATGATTCTGATGACATCTTTCACTATTTTTATCTTCACATCCATATATTTAATTTTTCATATTTCAATTGATGCATTAGAAACAGGAAATTAAATATCAGATTTTCTTCAGTTTTCAAGTCTCAGTACATTTCTGAACTCTGAATGAAATAAATATGTAAATGAAAAATCACTGGATAAACCTGACACAAAAAATACATCTCCCAGTGACCTTTAACAAAAATTAAGTTCATTTTTCAACATACTTACTTGGGATTCATTTTAGCAATTCAGCTCATTAAATTTTGTACAACAATAAATACACACTAATACATTCATCATATTTAGAAATAAGTATCTCCTTCACAATCTAAAATAAGTGAGGGACGCATTAAGCAAAGTTGAAAAACTGATATGTTTTAGTTTTGAAAAGAGGATGTTAAACAGAAATAAACGATTTCAAATGAATAGGACCTACAACAACCATCTAGTCCAACTGCCTGACCACTTCAGGGCTGACCAAAAGTTAAATTAAATGCATTTTCCAAATGCCTCTCAAGCCCTGACCAACCTGAGGCAGCGACCACCTCTCTGAAAAGCCCCTGCAGAAGCTTTATATTGAAGAGCAGATGAACTAAAATTAAGATTCATTTCCATGAGGAATTCCTGGTAGAAAAACAGGGAAGGAACACCCTGTTCCCATCACAGAATCCCTTACCTCTAACAGTCTCTATCAGCTTGGGTCTGGCAAGTTTAGATTTGGGAGAGGGAGAGTTGAATCTCAGGTAGGGTCCCTTTTTCAGCGTGCTCCGGCGCCCGTGGTAAATGGGTTTGCCATAAATTTGAGACAGAAGATCTTCATTTTGCACCAGTGAAGTTCCACCTACAGCTCCCTGATGGACATAAAAAAGGAAAAAAAAAAGTCCTTTACAATTGTACATTTATGTAAATTGGAGCAGGACAGAGCTATCACTTTCATTTTGAATTAGTACACCTGCACACACCATTTTTCATGTCAATGCTGAACAGTTTTTTTTCCCAAAAAAGAAAACAACTACTTGGCAACTCACATCTGCCTTTTTTTCTTTGCTTTGCACATTTTCAGAAAAGTAAGTTCTAAACTTCTGTTTCTTTGTGTTATCTTCCACCTGCTTCTGCAATGGCTGAGCTGGAGGTGAAACCCTTTTTGTCAAGCCTCCTTGGATGTTTTCAGTTTTCTCTTTAGTTTCTTTCTTGGTCTTCACAGCCCTGAGGTTTTGGGCTTTCTTGTTAAATGGGGCTTTTTGATCATTTTTCCCTTGTTCTGAATCACTTTTTGCTTTCTTGTTCCATGGGGCTTTTTGATCGTTTTTCCCTTGTTCTAAATCACTTTTTGCCATTTCAGCCTAAATAGAAAACAGAAATGTAATAAATGGAGATTTTTGTCATCAAGGCTATCAGCAGAGTGTGTGGATAACTTTAAAACTGAGAAAGGGCCTGTTTTTCATGTTAGCCAGCAAGTAAGACCAGGGATTTCCATTACTCAACTACAGTTTTAAAACACAGGTAAATATTTTATTATTTATTTATTTTTATTATTATTTATTTGTTATATTTATTTTCCTATAGTTTACTGCATACCAGCAATAATAGGCAGCTTTCTCCTGTTTTCAAGAGGTGAGTAAATCACTTTACTGTGGACATGAAAGAACAAGGCAAGGTGGAAAAACCCAACAGAAAAAATCTGAACTCAATTTCCCAGCCCTACCTGGATTTCCTCACTGATTGCCTTGATCCACTCATCCACAGCCCTTCGGATACGAATCTCCTCCAGGACATCTCTGAAATAAAAGAAAGAAACAATTTAGGTTAGAGCTTCTCAAATTGCACAGATTTGTTCCTGGGAAAGTAGTCACCTTTAAATGCTGTAAAAATAGAAGTTGAGAATACAGATAGTGAGATTCTGCACTTCTACACTCCCCAAAAGGCACCAGTCCCAACCCCAAATCTCTTCTTGCATGGTGCCACCTGCAAACCCCATTCCCTGCTGGTAAATCCTGACATTATTATAAATATTTTAGGAGTAAGAGGCAGCCATGTGTCACTTTCTACTTTGATCACAACTGAAAAAACAAGAAAACAAAAATATTCCAACTTAACAAAAAAGCAATGACAAATTACTACCTCCTCTAAAAGATAATGAGGGCAGGTGACATGTCTCAAAAAAAACCCCTTATACATAAAGAATATTTACCTTCCTCAGGAAAATGCAAGTTTAGGTTGTATTTTAATAGAAAATTTCCATTATGATACTCCAAGCAGGAGTATTTAACACAACTAACAAAGCAAAAGTTCAAAATCCAAAGATCTGTTGTGAGCTGATTAAATTCTGCAAATTTACAGGCTTATGAAGCCTCTTTGGTCTGAATAATTAAATTAGGCTTCAATTTTCTTTTTAATGCAGGTTGGTATGGAAACAGCTAAATGCCCTGGTAGCAGAGCAGTTTGTCCAGCTGAAAAGGCCTCAGAAATCAGATTTAGGCACCTGACAAAAATCAGTTCACACTACAAGAGCTGAAAAACATCTAAATTTCAAGAATCAGACAGTGATTGCTAGCAAGAGTCAATAAATCCTTTTTGCCCAGATTTGCAAACATCAATGTCACAAAGCACTGAAGTGCAGGGTCTGACCTGTCTGTATTCAAGGAGTCACTGAGAGCATACATGGCATCTCCATCTTTTGCATGAGTAACAGCTTCCAGATTCTCCTCAAGGACTTTTTTATTGTTCTGCACTCCTCTCAACATCCTTTCAGCATCTGTCAGGATAGACTTTGGCACTTGGACATTTTGAAGGATGGATGGTTTGCTGACTGGATGATATTCAGGAAGATCAGGTGCAAGAAGAGGAATTTTTGTCTAAAATTGAAACAGAACCTCTAGTTTTTAATCAAAGATTGTAATTTCCTATTAATCTGTTATCACATCAATGGCATCATATAAAATCCTGCCCATGTGCACTATCAGCAACTTCAATTACTCAAGGACCTTCATTATGTTGCAAATATATTTAGAGAAGTGAAAGACATCCAAAAGATCTCAAATGGAAAATGATGGGAAGTATGAGAGGCAATGCTAATGAGGCTAATAAGCATGTGAAAAGATGGCAATTAGATACATGAAGTATCACAAGCAGATCTCTCCATGTAACAGTAATTAAATATAATTAAGAGCCTAATAAAAGCCCAAATCCTCTAAATATATGCACTTGTTTAGCATCAATCTACCCCCAAGAAACACAGAGCAATACTTGTAAGTTTTAACGAGATAAATCCCTCAGCAGCCCCTTGATCCTCTTTCACTCATTTTCACTTTTCAGAAGGAACAATGAAACCTCTCACTTTGCAGAACCCTTTTGCAGAGATAAAAATCAAGCATAAATCAGCTGCTAAGTACAAAAGAAAGGGACACAAACACAGGAAACAAGTTCTCACATTCACTCTCACACTCCAGAGGAAAAAGCCAGAGGTCCATGAAAACTTCATCGAACAGTAAAAATATTTCAAAATGATAAATGTACATTAAAAAAACACCTCAAACCAAAACCAAAATGCCCAGACTGTGAAAACTGAATACACAGAAAAAAACCAAAATCTCACAGATCACAACACAGTTTTGGCTTTAAGGCTACTTTTTTGTCAAATCAGAATTAAACAAAAATTTATGTTCAAGTAGATGTACTGCCACAATGCCATAGCAAAACAGAAATCAACACTCTGATCCCATGACCTTGGTTTTGGCCTGGTGACTAAGAGACAATATACCAAATTATTTATCAATTTTATATAGGCTTTCATTTTTAAATGAAACTTTTGGACAAATACTAACTCAGTAAGACAGGTAAGAAATCCAGATATATGATAACTTGTAAAATGATGTAGACTTAGTGAGGCCCAGATCATGAAGTGGTAACTGGATCTGTTAAATCTGTAAGAAATGCTGGTGGCAGCAGCTTCCTGCCTGCCTGACATTGTCCCCTCAGGGGATTTGCTAGGACTGAGCCAGACAGGAGGAATGGGATCTGTACAAGAGCAATCCTTTAACAAACATCCAGGTGTGCCACAGGCAGGCAGTGATCCTTCATTGCAAACACACTCAAAGCTGCTTCAGCATTAGAGCATTTCACAGAAAAGCCAAAAACCCACAAAAGAAACACACATAAAAATTTCAATTTCATACCTTAAGAAGATCAGTCATGTCAGTTTTCCATGAACTTGCTTCCTAAAAAGACAGAAGAAAAGCTGTTGAAACTTGGAAGGTAAATCCATAGGAGACACTGGATCAGTTTTTTCTCTGGCCACAAAGAATTCCTTGGGTTACAGCACCACCTTCTGTCCTCAGCTAATTCACACCTCTGCTTTATGACAGAGCTGGGTTCTCATTCACCCAAAAATGTATCATTTGATCACTCCACAAACCTCTCAGGGATGAGGAGTCAGTAGCTAAGTGTGTAACTGACCCAACTCTCCATTTGCTAAGTCATCACACCTCTGTCTTTCTATTCATCTTTTTGATAAGAGAGATTCCAAATAATTTCTGTAACTGTGTCCTTCTCCCACCCCTTATCCCAACTCATCTTGTTCTGCTGCCTGTACTAAGGTATGTCACTTGTTAAAGTTTTCACCAACAGGGGTAAGAAAATATCTGCAACCTCAGTGACACCTGTTTCCATTCCTAGTAAGAACAGTTAAATGTAAAATCCACAAAGTGTTACAAAAATCTATAAAAAACACATCAGCTATGCTGTATGACAAATTAAGCTGCCTTTTCTACAGATAGCAAGAAAAACCAGACAGGAAATACAAAATATTTTTTAGGGGAATATGCAAGTTGAGACTTCCAACCACAGAAATGAACAAGCAGAATCAAAGTTATTACATTTCAAGTCAATTCACAGAGGTGAATTTTCACTTTTTTTCTCCTTTCTCACTGTGTATATTGACAAGGACAGAAAGGACCACAAAATGACAGGTGGAGCCAGGAATGGCACCAGGTTAAGAGATAAAAGCCTCAGTTGTGAAAAGCTCCATGTTGCCAGCACAAAAGCAGATCTTGCACCCCAAAGGTACAAATCATTAACACAAGAAACAGCACAAGGATTCTATGCCAGGCAATTCCTTGGAAAAAGCACTTAATAAAAAAAAAATGGCAAAATGAGAAAGGAAATATTTAAATCAGCCCTAAAGCTGACTGGAGATAAATAGAACATTGTTCTTTCCCAAATGGGAAAATTATATCAGCTCTGTAGCTCTGCAGAGAACAGGCACTGAAAACATCCAAAACCTTTAAATAAACAAACTTATTTTTTTCTCTTTCTGTTCTTCCCTCTCTCTCACCTGTTTTATATCTGGGACAATGGCAGAGTCCATTGCACACCCAGAGCATTATTCAGGCTCAAAGCTCTTCCCCACACAGAGACTCCAATATTTCAATTCATTGTAAACAGATGTGAAACTTTTTACAGGTGTAGAAGAGCAACACTTTCACTGCTATCAGACCTCTATGGTTTTCTCCACATTTTTATTCCCCTTCTTCAAACCCCTGCTCATTGTGATCAGATTGACTTTACCTGCAGAATGTTGTGCATTTCTCTTCTCAACTTGCCAAGATCTTGAAGTAGATCATCTGCTTTTTGCACTGTTTTCTCAATTGAATTGTATCTTTCAAAAGAGGGAATTAAGAATGCAGGCAAACCTTTGGGTCTGAGGGGAGAAACACTCCTGGTTACACCTCTCATGGCTCCTGAGGTGGCCCAAGAAAAGATTCAACTGTGAAACCAAGCAGGAATTTACAGTGCAAGTACCAAACTTTCAGATAAACTGGAACTTGCTTTGGCATCTGAAGTTACAGAGAGGTTATTGTGTTTTTTACCCAGTTGTTTACCACTTAACACCTTCAGCTCAATCTTTTTATTTTCAATAGTGAAATTACATCTAATAGAGCAACACTTAAACTTTGGTTATCTTTCCATTTGAAGTAATTAACATTTTTATGCACACTGTTCTAAATTAGACAGTGCCTATGAGAAGTTTCTCACTGTATTAGTGAAATTATAACTTTGCATTATTGCCTGAGGAAAATATGCTTCAGACTGCATGGCTCAGAACATTTTTTCACCCATTTTAAATCTTAGGGATTGTTAGGTGGATGTTGCTCCTGACAAACACTCCAAGGGCAACCTGCTGACCTCTGAGGAAGGTGTTGTGAGCTGACCTTAGCAACAGCCTTCATCTGCCTGCAGCTCAACAGCAACCACAGAATCCTGGAATATTACAGCTGGAAGGGACCCACCAGGATCTGAGTCCAGCTCCTGGCCCTGCACAGACACCCCAGCAATGCCACCCTGTCCCTGGGGCATTGTCCAAACTCTGAATTGTCAAACCTGGGGCTGTGGCAGTTCCCTGTTCAGCCTGGGCAGTGCCAGCACCCTCTGGGGGAAGAACCTTTCCTGAAATCCAACCCAAACCCACCCTGGCACAGCTCCAGCTGTTCCCTCAGGTCCTGCCAAAGTAATGCAAAAATAGAAATATTCCAGCACAGCTGTGCCAGCCTGCAGGACCACACCAGGGACTGTGACACCATCAGTGTCTAATGCCCCTCTCTCAATTTCACTGAAACAGAAACTCCCCCTCAGCTTTGGATTGTTGTGTTTATGCACCTGTCTTTCTCAGGATTCCTGCTCCTTTCATTGTTGTTTACTGCTGTCTTCTTGGAATGTTCCATTTGCTTTAGTGGTGTTTCTTGAGAATTCAAAACGTGTTCCAGACCTTTCCCTTCACCTACAATCAAGTGAAATGAAGCAGAAAAAAATAAAGTTAGTTCAATATATTTAATAATTTCTTTTCCAGGTATTTCACTATACTCAACAAGGAGAGCAAAGTATTTTTAGATTTAAATATATAGATCTATTTCAGATAAGGCAAGTCACTTAAAACCACTCACACTAATCTGTCTTTCTAAGATTGCTTTAAATTAGCAAAGCTAGATGGAGCTGGGATGGCAATGAACTGAGTCATTGAGAACAAATCTGTGACATTATGGACAGCCTGCTTCTCCTTTTGTCTTGTTTCATTTATTATTCCTGGACCCACTGAACAATAGGAATACCTGACAGCTTGAGACAGAACTTGATCAAAAGCAGTAAAAGAAAATTACTTTCCATTTGCTTTACATCTGCTGCTTTCAATACAATAACCCAGAGACCTTGTGGACCCATGAAAAAATAAAATAAAAATTAAATTTAACCAATGATAATGACAAAGTTATTGAGTAGCTCCCAAGTTTTACATTATTCTGTCTAATCTTCCTGAAACTTGACTTGGAAAAAAGATTTCAGTGAGCAGTCCTGCTGAAACTCTACAGATTAAATCAGCACTGTCTTTAAGTCTTTAGTTACTTATGTGTAAGTGACTTATACACAAAACTAACCCTTCCAGAATACCAAATGTAAATTCCAAATATTCTCAATATATGCATTTAAGTGCCAGCAAACCAAGGAAAAAGGTCAGAAATTGTGAGGAATACACAAACTAACCACCAGGATATACTGGTTAGGCCAGTGGAGGACAATACCTTCTCTTGTAGGTTTGGGAATATTTTCTTTTTCTACTACAGGGTTTTCTTTTTCTGAGATTTTCCCATTTTTGGGTACAGGTTCTGGAGCATATCTTCGAGGAACTGGTGTCTTTAGAGGAGATTTTTGTGTATGAGCCCCATGACTTGGAAAACTGCTTGAATATGCTTCAGGGAGCACTAAAAAATAAAGTTATTTAAATATGTTGACAATTTTCTTTACAGGAAATTATATCATAGAATCACAGAGTGGGTTGGGCTGGAAGGGACTTTAAAGATCATCCAGTTCCAACCCCCTGCCATGGGTAGGGACACCTTCCACTATCCCAGGTTGTTCCAAGATCTGTCTAACCTGGCCTGGAGCACTGCCAGGGATGGGGTACCCACAGCATCTCTGGGCAATCTGTGCCAGAGCCTCACCACCCTCAACTAGAATTTCTTCCTGGCATCTAATCTAAACCTGCATTCCTTCAGTTTCTCCTTCCTCCTATCACTACCTGCCCTTGCAGACTCTAAGAAAAAAAATCTAGCAAAAACCCCATGCCAAGTCTATAAATTCTGCACAAAAATGCAAAGCATTACTGCACTAGTTAAGTAAACAGGAAGAAAATTTCATACTTCTGACTGCTATCATAAAGGGATTAAAAAAAAAACCCAAAACCCCACTGTAGTTCATCACAGGCTTCCACACAGATTATGTCTCAATAAGATTATTTTAAGTCCAGGAACCTTCTGGTGCAGACTTCAGTAAATCAAAAGTCTCACTTTAATTTAAACTGGAAGATGCTGGAACATCTTCAGAATGTCACAAAATTATAAAGAGCCTTGGGTAATAAAACAAATTACACAGAAGAAATATTTACTACTCATTACTGGTGTGATGCACAATCCAATGTTAAGGGACACAAAATTGATGTAAAATCAACAGTGAAAATAAGAATTTGTCTCCACCTTGGGCAGGTGCAGCATTGGCAGGGAATGCACCCCTGAGAGATGAAGATGCTTCATTAGTGAGTGATCTCTGCTCTGGCTTCTCCCAGTGCCCTGCCAGGGGCCCCGGGGCAGGCACAGGACCCTGCTGCAGGCCACGGCTGTTCACTGCAGAGCTGAGGAGATGGGACTGGGAGACAAAACACAGAGTGTTTCTGGTCAGGGAACCACAGAATTGTTAAGGTTGAAAAGAGTTTTTAGATTACCAACTCTTCTCCCAGCACCACCACGTTCCCCACCAAACCAAGTCCTCCAGGGCCACATCCATGATTTCTGAGCACTTGCAGGGATGGTGACTCCACCACTGCCCTGTGCAAGTTCCAGTGTGTGACCACCCTTCAGTGAAGAATTTCCCTGATACCCAACCCAAACCTACCCTGGTGCAGCTTGAGGCCATTTCCCCTTGTCCTGGCCCTGCTTCCCTGGGAGCAGAGCCCGACCTGCACCAGCCCCACCCTCCTGGCAGGAGCTGTGCAGAGCCACAAGGTCCCTCCTGAGCCTCCTTTCCTCCAGGCTGAGCCTCCCCAGCTCCCTCAATCATTCCTGGGGCTCCAAACCCTTCCTCAGCTCCACTGCCCTTCTCTGGACATGTTCCACCCCCTCAGTGTTTTTCTCATTGCTAACTGCTTTCACTTTGATCCACTTCCACTGAACTTTCTGTGATCCACTTCCACGGAACTTTCTGTCTTTCTAAGAAACAATCCAAATTATTATAACACTCAGACACAGAAGAAATTATTAACCTGAATATTCATTTGCTGCTCCTGTAGCTTTTCCAGGTGCTGAATCCTTTGCACCATGAAAGAATTCATTTGTTTTTCAAGCTCACTGACTCTCTGCTGGTAGTGGGGCTCCTCATGTTGAGCCTTTGTGTTTTTTTGCTGTTCAGATGCTCGTTGCAGCTGCCTGTCTGTCTCCTGCAGTTTCTGAAGCAGTTCTGAAACTGAGTTCACCTTTGCTTCCAAATCATTTTGAACCTGCAAGAAAGGATGTAAAAAAGGAAAAAAGGGAAGGGATAAAAGACCATTATTGCAGAAGATGTGTGAGCATCAAAAGAACAAAACATCCTTCACGGAATCCTGGATTTGCATCCCGAAAGAAACAAAATTCTATTTAGCCTTAAACTTTTGGTGGTTTAGCAATATTGTGAATTTCTAAATAAAATAGATAAATTAAATGGTCTCTGTCTTCTGCCCATTTGGTTAAATCCAAATTAGTTCCCTCTGGCATATGGGTCAGCAAGTGTGAGATGACAAACACACAAAGCAGTGAGCAGATACATTCAGGCTCTCTGGAGCTACAATTAACAATTTCAGGCTTGTTTGGAACATTTGGTATTTTCAGAGGACAAAGCACTGCTGCTTCCACTGACCTTGAGGAGTGGAGCTGTGCTGGCAATGGCAGCAGCAGTGGCTGCTGCAATGGTTGTGGCAGACTCGACTTCCCTGGCTGCTGACCTGGTGTCACTCCCAGCACCTTCCTTTTTCTCTGTGGGGGCATTTCCCAAGAGCTGCACCTTCACCTCCTTATGAACAGGAACAACCTGAGTTCTAGAAAAACAAAAAACTGCCTGTAAACAGCATTTTCTCCATATCTCCTCCAAGGAAATATTTCCCACACACAGCACTGATATCACTGTATAAGCATTTCTCCTGCAAGTTTTGGCACAAAATACTCCAAGGAATAAAATCAACTGAAAACACTTTCATATACAGAAAAAGAACACTGACAGAGAACTGTAAATTCATTTTGGCAAAAAACTGAAGTGGTGTAGTTGTACAGAAACAGAACAGCTCAGACACCAACAACAACTCACACTCACTTTTGCATTAACACTGCTCTCAGAGCCTCCTTCTGGCCAGTAGCATACTGGGAAATAAAAACATCATCTGTGGGGAAGGACAAACAATTAAACATTGTTAAGATAACTGACACAAAATGTCTATTTCACAGCTAGAGACAAAGTACAATACATTTAATTTTGCTGTGAAGAATCTGTTGCCTGCAGGAACCACATCATCTATTGCAACAACAAATTGTTTCCTTTCAGTAAGTAGAAAATTTAAATAATGGTAAAAGTAAGAGCAGGCTTCATTTAACACAATTTTTATAGCATTGAATGCTGCTATCAATAAAGTCCAATAATGGTGAGTAAATTCTCATGGTAACTGCAGCTCAGACAACCCAGTCAATAAAATGCTGCAAATTCTGACTTGAAAAAAGAAAACCCCAGAAAGAGTATTTCCCTACCATCATCAGAAATTACAACAAATTTTCTTAATAGGTGGAAATCATGCTAAAAGCATTGCAGGCTCTCCCTCACCCAGTTTTCTGGGCAGAGGAGGCAAATGCTGGTAAGTCAGGCAGCTGCAGCCTGTGAGTGCAAAAGTTCTGATTTCTGGTCTTAACTAAGGTATTGATTTGTATTTTTTCTCCTTTGCACAGCTCCAAATATCCAAGAAACCTGCATAAGTATGTTTTTTTTAAAAAACCTTCACTTCTCTAAATCTGATTGCAATTGGCAGATTCAGAAATTAAAGGAAAAGACATTGACATTGTGATTTCCTGGGATTCTTAAGGATTACAAATACACTTTTTTGGTACAGGCTGCTTGAAGAAAAATATGTCTTTGTAGCACAATAATTCACAAGAGGAAAATGGAGCAAAACAAACCCCTTCCCCAAACTGTCTATTCAGAGACATGAATATTTGGTTAACAAAAGGAATCTCAACTCTGGCACGCTGGCAGAAGTCCCACTCAGTTAATTTAAAAAAAATTAATGCCAGCAAGAACGAGATAAAATTTGCAAAATTAAAGAATATTTGTAACAATTATCATCCTTTTATCAAAGCAACCTTTGAATATTTTCATTCAGAAGTTTTTATAATTAAAAAAAAACCCAAAAACCCTAAAAGTAACCTTTTCCTTTAATTAATCAGTCTCCTTACATAAAAAAGGTGTTTGGTGTGTTTTACCTTCAGGTTCTCTGCTATTTTCCAGAAGCATCAAAGGACCAATTTGTGCAGCAGCTTCTTTAGGAGGATCCTTCAGAACAAGAGCAGAAAAAGCTGAGATCAAAGACTCTGTAGCCAAAATTTTAGAGGCAGATGGAATTGCTGAGCACACAAATGGAACCATTTGCACACAGCAACACAAAGGTTTTGGCACAAAACATGACAAGACCTCTGCCACAGAAGGGTCTGGACTTTGCTGGCAAGAACTCCCATGGCATTTTAAGGGACTGAAATTCCACAAACAGAAATCAAATCAAAGCCATATATTCTAAGTGATAAGTGAGATTATTCTCCTCATTTATGGCCAAAGAAGCAGTAGTGAAACTGTACCTGCTTAAGTTTAGAGAAGTTGGTAATCTTGGACAGTTCAGGATTGTTCACACACAGAGAATTAAGCACAAAGAAAATTCAATGTTAAATAAAGCCCCTCCAAAAGCACCAGCAATAACACCACAGCAGCAGCAGCTCAAAGAGAAAAAGTAGGTGCACAGCTGTGGTGCAGAGGCTGAGCCAAAATCTCGTGTTGCTTTTAGAGAGCTACAGCTTTTTGAGGAAAGCAGTGTTCTCTTAGCTCAGGATTGCAGGAAGAAGCAGCAGCTTTTCTTACCTTTAGGGATAAAAACATGGGCTCGGAATTTTCAACTGGAAGCAGGCGTTCAGGAAATGCTCTGGAGCTCAGGACTCCTAAAATAAAACAGTTTTACTGCGGTCAGAATAATTTCTGATGGATTTTCTGTACAGCTCCACATTTCCCTTTTCTCTGAGTGCCTAAACATTACAACCCTTATAACACAAATGAGCAAAGATTGAGCTGAAGCTTAAAAACATCAGTGAATTCTGAGTCTGAATGAGAAACTCAATTTACAGCATGGGGAAACCTCCGAAAACCAGAACATTACTGAACAACTGATGCCTTGTGAAGGCTGACCTGGAACAGAGACTAGATGGAGCTAAAGAATAAAGTAGGGATTTATTAAGAGGCCTCAAATAGATCCACCTTGGGCAGCACAAGAGCCCAGCCAGGACTGCATGCAAGATGAATCAAGATGGCCACAAAAATGGACCACAGGTCATGGGGGGCTCTCACTTTTATAGCTCTGGTACATTTGCATATTGGAGTTCATTGTCCAATTACAGCTTTAGCTGAAGTCCCATCCTGCTTGTTTTTCTCTCTTCAGTCTACATTGTTTGTGCTCTTGGGCCTGAGATTTGGATCATTTGTCCTTGGTCCCCAGTTAGAGAAGAAATTGTTTTGTCTCCCTACTCTGTGCAGAGAGCTCACCATCCCATAATATGAAGCCCAGACCCACACAGTAAAGCAGAATAGAATCTGAAACATATAAAAACTAAACCCTGAGGCATCACATCCTTTAACCAGGAATGTTTAACAGGGATTAAGCATCCCTGCCCCCATGGATAGAGACACCTTCCACTGTCCCAGGCTGCTCCAAGCCCCATCCAAGCTGGCCTGGAACACTTCCAGGGATCCAGGAGCACCCACAGCTCTGTGCCAGGGCCCTCCTGCCCCCATGTGCACAACAGCTCGGGAAAACAAACCCTGCTGACAGCTGAGAATGCAGAGACTCCTTCATGACACAGCTCTGCTGTGGCTGAAATCGCCTCAGCTCAGCCTTGTGCTGCACCCGCCGCTCACAGACGCACCTGAGGCGGTACCGGGGGAGTCGCGGGCGGTGCCGGTGCCGCCCGGGGCCCGGGACGGGCTGGCACGGGGAGCTCCGTCCGCAGCCGGGTCCGCCGGGCAGGGCGAGCTCCCGGGCCGGAGCTTCTGCACGGCCACCGGCACCGGCACCTTCCGTGCGCGGCCGCCGCCCGGGGGCTGCTCCCTGCGGGCCGCCGTGGAGCGCACCAGCACCTCGGCCGCCGTCAGGCTGCCCAGCGAGTCCCGGCTGCCGCTCGAGCCGCTCTCCGCCTCCATGGGGCAGCCTCAGGGGTCAGGCAGGGCCGGGATGGGGAACGGAGCCGGGACAGCGGGAACAGCCCCGGGGCTCCGCTTCCCTCCCGTGCCGCGGGCACGGCTGCCGATCCTGAGAGCACCGCTCGCTCCCGCTGTCCCGGCCCTAATCCCGGCCCGATCTCGCTATCCCGGCCCCGATCTCGCTATCACGGCCCCGATCTCGCTGTCCAGGTCTCGTTGCCCCTGTCTCGGCCCCGTTCCCGCTATCCCGGCCCCGATCTCGCTATCTGGGCCCCGTTCCCGCTACCCCGACCCCGTTTCCCCTATCCCAGCCCCGATCTCGCTGTCCCGGTCCCGGTCCCGTTCCCGCCGTCCCGGCCGTGCCGGCGGCACCGGAAGCGCGCGGTGCCATGGCTACGGCGTCCCCTTACCCGGCGTCCGGCGGGAAACGCGCGACGTCCTCCCTTCAACGGCGTCCGGCGGGAAACGCGCGGGAGGGTAAATCGGGCGGCGGCTCCGCGCGCGGCCGATTCGCCCCGTTCCGTGGCGAATCTGCGGGGCCCGGCCCGGGACGGGCCCTCCTCGTGTGCGCGCGCGTGGCGAATCTGCGGGGCTGGCGCGCGGGCGGTGAGTGCGCGCGGGCCCGGAGCGCGTGAGGGAACGGGCGCGGGAAGGGGCGCGCGCTCCTGAGGGACAGGGAGCGTTCCTGAGGGACCGGGAGGGACCGGGAGCGTTCCCATGGCCCGGGAGAACCCGGGAGACGCCGGGAGCCTCCCCGTGAGGGCCCAGGAGAACCCGGGAGACACCGGGAGCCTCCGCGTGAGGGCCCTGGAGACACCGGGAGCCTCCCCGTGAGGGCCCAGGAGACACCTGGAGACACCGGGAGCCTCCCCGTGAGGGCCCAGGAGACACCGGGAGCCTCCCCGTGACCCTTGAAGGTCCGGGAGCGCTGCCGAGGCCCTCAATGGGGAAATCCCCGCTCTGTGCCCGGTGTTGGGCCGGGGCATGGCTGAGCGGGTGATTCCCGAGGGAGAGGAACTCAATGTGCCCTTGGAAGGGAGAACTGGAGGATGAAGGAAAAGAGCAAAAATAAATAAAGCTCGACATGTTAGCCTCAGGTTTTGGTTTTATCAAGCGTCAGCCAGGTGTGATCTCACTTAAATAGGAGAGTGCTGGGGGAAAATGTGTATTTTCCTTCAGGCGTGGTGCCCATACACGTGAGGCTCCGCTGGTGCCTGAGGTCAGGCTGACTCTGGTAACTCACCTTTGGTGCTCGATTTCTACCTCTGATCTCTTCTCCTTCAGAGCAGGGTCTAGGCCAAATGCAGGAGGCAGTGAGTGATAACAAGCTGAGCACCAGCTACACCTGGTTATCCAGCTCCTGACTGGCTCCTCTCATCTCACCATGTCCTTCTCACTTCATTAAATGCTTCCAACCTCTTAAAATTAATTTGTTTGGGCTTCTTTTAAATCTGATGGCAATCCAGTTGTAGGCTAGTAATCCCCCATGATAAAATAACTTTCTCTGCAAGCCGTGGGGAATTTACCTTGACACAATTCTTTGACTCGAGATTTTTATTCTTTGAGATATTTCTTTGACTTGATGCTTTTACCCTTCTTTTTCCTTTTCAGAAACACTTGCATGGTGTTCTCTGTGTGCAGCTGGAAGCAAAGGTTTAAAGAGACATTCCAGCTTTCTTTTTATGGAGTAGGTGGTAGTTACAGCTGATTTAGATGGTTAGTGGGATTTACAAGTGTGAGGGATTTATAGTGTCTGTCCATCACTCTTCTTCCCAGAAAAATGCAGAAAAATCTTCTAAAAAAGATGGGGGGAAAAAATCCCAAACACAGGGCTTGTTTATTTACAGAGAGACTTCTCTTAATGAAGCTTCTATATTTGGAGGAGCCCCAGGGCTTTTCAGGAAGGGAGATTTCTCAGTTTTTGCTCCTTTTTGGTGACCCAGCACATGCAGACTGTGTGTCCCTTGCAGCAGAGATTCCTGCAGTGTGGCTGTCCTTGCTGAGAGGGGCAGTGCTGAATTTTTAAATTGTGTTTAGTTCACAGGATTAAACCTGAGCCTGCAGGAGTGGTGTCTGGGCTGGTTTGGCTGAGGTACTGAGCACTCTTTCATCACCCTTTAAAAGCTTTTTTCAGAGTTAGAAGGAAAGGGGAGAAGCAGCAGGAAATCTTGAAAGAATACATTTAGCATACTTTGGAACAAAACAGGTTTGCACATTCCTGGGAATGTTCAGTAGCTCATTTTTAGATGTAAGGCTGATTTATGGCTGAAGGTGCAGCAGAGCTGTGTAATTCCCCTGTGGAATGTGTGAAATGCCTGTACAGGGACAAGAGCTTCAGGCACTCTAGATCAGGCTGTGCTGATGTGAATCAGAGCCTTTCCCAGGTGCCAGAGCTCTGTGAAACTCCAGTCTCAATCTGCCACTTCCAATCTTGCCAGATCACAGGAGGACAGGATCAGGTTTGCCATAAACAGCGATCATGAGGCAACCTGAGTGTGGGAAAATGGCACTGACAGGTGAAACTTTGAGCTTCCTGCCTTGGGCAGGGGACAGAAGTGCTCCCTGCAGTTTCTGTTTAATTATCCACATACCCTGCCCTGGAGGATTGTCACTGCTCTTGTTTGCTCACAGGCTGAGAAAGGAGAGTGCAGTTGCCATCACTTCCCACTGGATACTCCAGTGATGGGCATGTCCATTCTCCTGAAATAAATGAGGGGTGCTGGAGAGAGGCTGGAGAGGAACTTTGGACAAGGACAAGGGGTGACAGGAGGGACTTTGGACAAGGACAAGGGGTGACAAGAGGGACTTTGGACAAGGGGTGGTGGCTCTGCACTGTCACAGGGCAGGGTTAGATCATGAAGTCCTTGCCTGAGCGTGGTGAGGCCCTGGCACAGAGTTCCAGGGATGCTGTGGGACCCCATTCTTGGAAGTATTCCAGGACTGGAGGGGGCTTGGAGCAGCCTGGGACAGTGGAAGTGTCCCTCCATGGCAGCAGGATGGAAGGAGATGATCTTGAAGGTCCCTTCCACCCCAGACCAGTTTGTGATCAGTGACCACCTGAATAGAACCTGGTTCCTTGTTACCAGCATATCCTGCAGGTTCTCCTTTGAATAACCTATGTGAGCTGCCTGCCCATGAGGAGTTCTTGCATTTTGCATTCCAGAACCATCTGTGCCCCTGTCCTGCAGTCTCTGAGCTGGCTCCTGTGCAGGGATCCAGTGTGGTGTCAGTGGCAGTGTCACCATCCCTGTGCTGCTGGCAGGGGCTGTAGGGACACTTCACTCTGTAGGGACACTTCACTCTTGTGAGAGCTCCCTGATGCTGTTTTAGTTGCTTCATTTTCTTTCTGTTGTAGAAATAATTGTTGCTGGTTTTTTGTTGATGTTCAGGCAGCTTGTGTACCCCTTCCCTTCCCCCAGCTGGGAGACTGCAATAGCTAAAGCTCTCTAAAACATGAATGTCTTGGCCAAAAATTGGCAAAGCATAATAGAAGATTAATTGTAAGTAGCCCTTGCTAAAGGACTAAAAGAACTTTTTTTTCCCCCAAGTGATTGCACTTCAGTGCTCGTTTTTCTTCCACAAGTTGAATTAAACTAAGGAGCTTGTTCTTGCTGACACATGATATTAGTTTGCATTATCATCTGTGATAACAGGTTTTAGATAACATGGAAATGAAGGGAAAAGGAGACCAGGCTTCAGTCTTCTAGGAAACCTGCAGGGATGCTTTCAAGCCTTAACTTGCTCAGTGTGTTGGATTAGGAATGTGAGTCTTCCTTGAGGATGCCTGTTTAAATTCTTAGATCCATGGCTGTTCACTTCTTCCCTTTTTCTTTGTCTCTTTCATTCCATTTTCATGATTTTCTGTTTTTCTTGCATTTAATTCACTACAATAACCACAACATTTGCTGTAGTTCAGGTGTTTGGTGCAGCTGCACAGAAACCAGGCCCTGCACCTTGTGCTGCATCTGTTCAGTGACTGCCAGTTTATATTTGCTTTTTTTCCTTTTACAGGTCACTTATAAAGTCACTGAAACTCCAAAACTAGGAAGTGTTATGACTTTGCTTCTTCCCCAGCTCCTGCCATAGCTTATTTACTAAATCTGACAGCACTTATGAAAATAAATAAGGTATTCTGTAAGTTACTTTAGCTGTGTGAAATACCCTAAAAGTCTTTAAAGGACAGGAATTAGCAGAGGGCTCTGGTAAGGTTCCATACCTGGAATGATCTTGGATGTTTTTTTTAACTGAATACATTCCCAACAGGTCACTTCCCTTTGAGTGAAAGGCTTGGGGGTTTGCTAGCTAAGTTGCATTTAAACACACTTCAAGGATGTGTTTAAAATTCCATTCTGATGTAAAATGTTGCAGTTCATATTTATGTTTTTTATTTAAATCTTGACTTTTATCCTCACCTTTAGGTGACTGAGCCACGGGAGGTGGAACATGGCTGGACAAATATCAGAGGCTGATCAGATCAAGCAGGTGAGATGCTGCACTTGGGAGAGGTGGCTTTGGAGCTCTTGTGCTGCTCTGTCACAGGGAGTGGAAGGTGAAGTGCATAGGGAAGGACAGAAACTCTTGAGTTATCTGAGGTAACCAAAATTTCAGCAGGTGACCATTGACAAACAGCATGTTTTGTGTATGAGCAGCTTTTGGTGCTGAAATCTTCTGACTGATTTTTCTACAGACTTGTCCTTCAGATTTTCTTATACCATGCAGCTGTATATAAGAAAAATAAACACTGATTTTTAATTTATTTTCTTTTTAAATATTCATTGTCCAATTTTTCTTTACAGTTCAAGGAGTTTCTTGGCACATACAATAAACTTACAGAAAACTGCTTTGTGGATTGCATAAAGGATTTCACTAGCAGAGATGTGAAACCAGAAGAGGTAGGTGATGGCTTCTAATGGTCCTTTGGTAGAATGGCTGTGCAGCATTCCAATTTCAGAAACAACTTAGAGAGTTTTGATCTTTAAACCAAGATACAAAGTGGAGTGTGGGTGTCTGGCATGTTGTTTCCAAGTGAGTGTCCCATCCCAGGCCAGCTTGGACAGGGCTTGGAGCAGCCAGGGACAGTGGAATGTGTCCCTGCCCATGGCAGGGGGTGGAACTGGATGCTCTTTAGGGTTCCTTCACCAAAACCATTCTAGAAGTGGTTGTCACACACAGAATCTGCCCAGTCCCCACTGACTCTTGGCTGCCCACTGCAGTTCTGTGTGTTTCATTCCCTGAGCTGTCACTGGAGGTTCTTGTGCTTGAACTTCTGATGGAGGTGACTCCATGGGCATGGAAGCTGCCCACCTACAGCCTGCATCTCATTCTTTGAGGAATCCTGCTGAAATATTTGTTTACCTGCCCACGTTCCTGCCTTGTAGTGAGTCATGGGAACACAGCTCTGGCTGTTCAATCCACTTCCCTGCACTGCAGGGAGCTCCCTCATGCTGTCATCTGCAGAGAGATTAAGCTCTCCATAAGATTACTTGCATGATTTTGCTTCTCCTCGCCTGTTGAGAGGCTGTTTCAGAGCCTAATCATTTTGTTGGTTAAAAATCTAATAACCTTTGCTTGACTCTGCTGGCAGGGAAAAAAAAAAGCCTAAAATTTTTAACCATTGTTTTTGAGCCTTTTCTGCCTCCTTGGAGTTCAAGTCCTCACTGCAGGCAAAACTCATGTGTCCTTCCAGCTTTAGTTCTGCTGCCCTGAACAGAGCTCTCTTAGCTTCCCAAGACAGATTTCTTCTTTCCCTAATCTCCTCTGTATCTGCTTTAGTGGAATTATATTACAGGTCATAATTATTCTGGATTAAAGATTACTTAGGTCCAAAAAATATTCTTAGATTCTTGGAGCAACCTGGATTAGTGGGAGGTGTCCCTGCCATGGCAGGGGGTTGGAATGAGATGATGTTTAAGGTCCATCCAACCCAAACCATTTTCTGATTGTGAGCTGCCTATTTTTGCTTCTGTGGATTGCAGAGGGTTCATGTCTGGTAGCACAGGAGCCATCTGGTAACAGTGGAACTAGGAAAAAACTTTCTTATGGGAAATTCTGCCCAGATTGTCCCTTATGGGATTTCCTGCAGAGCACCTGTCTGGAAACAGGACATTTGTCTAGATGGACACTGCTGTGGAAATTCCCATTTCCACAGCAGTGGTTGTAGTTCCTTATTAAATAATTGAGATCAATACCTCCACAGATCCCCCTTTGAAATCCTACACCTGAAAAAACCCAACTTCTGAGCAATTCCCTCCCCCAAGTGCCAGTGCAAGTCTGGACTCCCAGAGCGTGTCACACACACAGGCCTGGGGCAGCTCCAGGAGTTGTTTCCAGGGCAGACTCCACTCCTGCTCAGCAGGTTTGGCTGCAGCTGCTGCCAGGCTCAGGGGCTGGGTGCTGTGTGGAGCCTGCTGGGGTTTTGTCCACTTCATTTCATCCCTTCTGCTTTTCACATCCCTCTGCACTGAGCAGCACCAAAGCAATGTCTGCTCTGTTCCCAGGCAAAGGGGGCACCTTTCCTTTCCACCTAAATCTGTTACCTCTGCAGTGATAGCAAGGCTTTGAGCCATGGCACAGAATATCCAATTAGCAGGAGTAGCTCAGAAATAATCTCACAACTCTTTCGCTACACTTAAAGAAATCACTTTAAATTTTAAAAACACTGTGGATGGAATAGTGTCTGGTATTTATTTCCCAGTCCAGCTGACTGATGTACTCTGGTGGTAAGGCAGGTATCAGAAGGCTGATAGAGCAATGGGAACAAGGTAAAAAAGGGTTAAACTGAGTTAGCAAAGAGCAAATCATATTTGGCTGTCAAAGCCAGTATGTGTTTGTAAACAGAATTAAAACAAAATTTACCAATTTAATATTATTAATTTCAAAATATATAGTTTAATTCCACAAGAGGAGCCCAGGGACAAAAGGATGTTATCTCCTGAGTCCAGGGTGTTTTCCATGGAGACTTTAATATGAGAATGAATATTAGTGAATGTTTCAGGCATACCAGAGAAACCCAACTTTACATTTTCTACTGCCCTCATGTTGACAGTGTGACATGTACTCACCCAGCTGTTTATCCCTGTGATATTTTGGGTCCTGCTTAGGGACGTGTTTGACTGTCTGAAGCCCTGTGTTTCCCTCTTGCTGCAGATAACTTGCTCAGAAAATTGCCTGCAGAAGTATCTGAAGATGACCCAGAGGATCTCCATGAGGTTCCAGGAGTACCACATCCAACAGAACGAGGCTCTGGCAGCCAAGGCAGGACTGCTCAGCCAACCTCGCTAGAGCCCAGCACTGTGCTCAGACTTAAGCTGTGCCAAGAACACACTGGGGGATTCCTGCTGTCAGGATGTGTGTCCAGCAGCTCAGAGCAGAGCTATGGGTGCTGCTCAGGCAGTGGGAGCAGAAGGGTTAAACAGGAGCTCAGTCCTGGTGGCCTGGCAGTGGAGTTTGTTTCCACAAGGGAATGATGCAAATACAACTTTTCCCAGGGCCCACGGACTGTGCCTGAATTTCAGGGGTGGTGGGAGGGCTCAGCTGCCTTTTGCTGAGACTGGTTGAGATCAATCAATGTAACGTGGGGAATACACTTTTGTATTTAATTCAAATAAAATCAGCTGGAGCCATATACAGCTGTGTGTTCTTTCCCAAGAGCCATTTTTGGGACATCTGAAAGCAGTATTTTGTTTGCTGGGGGCTCTTTGCTCAGCTGCTCCAGAGTTGTGTTCATTCACTGCTGCTGTAGGAGCTGCCAGAGGGAGCTCAGGCAGGGATGCCCCAGGTTACCTTTGGGTCACTGACAGGGGACAGGGAGCATGAGCAGCACTTGTGCCTGGGGCAGCTCCTCTGCACCCTCTGGGGTCCTCCCAGCCCGGCCTCCTGGCCTGACACACCAAGCACTGAGCTTGCTGCAGTTTCCACAGAATTCACAGAATCACTGGGTTGGAAGAGACCTTAAAGATCATGGAGTCCACCCCAGCCCCAACACCTCAGCTAAACCCTGGCACCCAGTGTCACATCCAGGCTTTGTTAAACACCTTTCTCCTGTGAATTCCAGCAGGAAATACAGGCTCTGCAGAGCACAGGCTCTGTCCTGCTGCTGCATGAGCCCAGAGAGAGGTTTGGAAGGCAGCTGGATTGGGTTAGCAAACACAGCAGTGCTTTGGAAGGATCCTGACAGCTGCAGTCCTGCAGTCAGGGCATCAGTGCAGTGGAATGACAGGCAACAGGCACCCTGTGCTTCAGGTCTCACTCATAAAATACAGGAACAACAGGAACTGAACACCAGGAGCACCAATTCTGAGACTCCAGGTGATGAGGGGTGAACCAGAGCTATTTCATGTCAGGTTCTGTTACTGATAGAGAGGCAACAGCAAGGAACAGAAAGAGCAGGAGGGTTTTTTTGTTGTTACCTTCTCTACCTTTCTATTTCCAGCAGCAGCTCGAGTGAATAACTCAGCTGTGGATTCCTGGCTCCTGAGGGCAGCACAGACACTGCCCTGTGTGCTGCAGCTCTCCCTGGAGCCCTGCTCCTGTGCCTGCAAAGGTGGAAGGAGCAGTGGGAGCCTCCAGCCCCACATCCCTGTGTTTGTATCACAGCCCCTTCCTCCTCTGCCTGTGCCTCGTTACCGTGGAGATGGAGGAGAGCTCACTCTGAAACACTGAAGGCTGAAAATCAGCCCAAATAAGGCAGCAAGTCTGCAGTGTCCTGTTTTTTCAAAGGAATATCAGGCTAAAACTGTCCAGATTGTTTGCTACAATCAGGCCACAAATGCTGCAGCTAAATTGAATCAATACATGCATAGTAAAGGCTTTCAAAGCTTTCCTTGGAGCAGCTCTCTTTCTGTTAAACATTTGAAAGAAATCCATGATTGAGATTTTCCACTGGATCTCCATGTGCAAAGAGGTGCTCAGAAAAGTGCCTGAAGAGTTTAACTGAGGGAAGTGGAGGATTTTCATGTCTTCTGAACAAAGCACCTTGGAGCTGAAGTGAGGGGAGTTAAAAAATTAATGGCTTTCTCTCATTTCAGTATTTGGAGCTAGGAAAATATTTAATTAGGACAGATTTCCTTTAAAAAAGGTTAAGCAAGTTTTAGAGGGTCTTAGTTAATAAATTACCCACTTTCAGTTTTGGATAATCAATTTTTTCAAAGCTCTGTTTCTCTACAAAAATTTTGTGGTCTTTTACATCCAGGTGACAGGTTGCATACAGACCATACAAATACATTTGAGCTTGGAAATAAGATGTATCTAAAGCATCCAGGTGATAAAAATAAATAATATAAAACAGGATCAAAATGGTTTTAGTCTGGATCCTAACAAAGACAACAGCATTTTCTTAAATGCCATTGAGGGGTGTCAGGAGGAGGTGAATCACCTTGCTGAGGCACAGTAGGTGCAGGAAGGGATCCCACTCTGACGGAAGGAGCAAAGGGTGAAAAATGGGAAACTGCTGAGGGAGGAGTACTGAGAAAGCTGTGGAAAAAGTGAGCCAAAGTGGAGGTGGGAGGGGAGGGCAGCCTGCCAAAAAGCAGCTCAAGGAAACTGAGCTGGTAAGCAGACACTCATGAGAGGGAGATGCTCTCTGCAGCAGCAGTGGGGAACACAGATCCTTCCTGCTGCACACACACAGCTCCTCCTGAGCCCACAGGAACCAGAACCTTGTCAGCAGCACTGGGGAACACAGATCCTTCCTGCTGCACACACACAGCTCCTCCTGAGCCCACAGGAACCAGAACCTTGTCAGCAGCAAGGGTCAAATGAGAGCCTTGCTCCAGAGTGCCCTGGACAGCACAGTGCTGGCACAGCCACCAGATCAATCAGCTGGAAGATTATAATGGAGGCTCCTTGAATTCTCTCCAGGATAAAAGCAAAGCCTCAATTTATGTAATCCCCTGCTGAGAGCTTCAACTGCTGAGCTCTGTTGGAAGGCAAGAAAAGGAGTGACTGCAGAGCTGTCAGGAGTGTGGGTGAACACTGAGTGTGGCTGTGGCTGCAGAGCAGGGAGGCAAATCCTGTGTGCTCTGGCATTCCCCACCCTGGGAACTGGAGCTTAGCAACAGCTCTTGGTTCAGTAGCTTCTCTCAGCTAGGTGGAAGTCAGCACATGGCATTTGAGGAATCCAGTTCAAACCTTAGGAACTCCATTAAGCTCAGCTCCAAAATTCCTTGAATGAGTCTGGCCCAAACTCTAAAAGCTGTAAAAGCAATTAAAGCCTCTGACACCTGAACCTGCATCATGCCTGCACCTTGAATTTCCAGAAGACAGCATTAAAAGAACTCAAAAAGTTACAATTCTGCTCCATGTTGGAGGGTTTTCAAAATTGTTTTACCTTAACTTCACACTCCTTTGTGTTTTGGTGTCAGGGAGCAGCAGGTTCTTCACAATAAATGTCAGGTAAATGCACGTGTTACAGTTTTACAGCAACAACTGGAATTAGATCAAGGGGAAAGTACATTGGTGACTTTCTGCAGATTAAACTGCTGTTGTATTTCTGGCCATATTGCACCAAAAGGCACGTGGAGGATGGATCCTGGGGCACCAGGAGAGGGGCAGGGTCACCCCTGGAGCACACAGACTGCTGGGGCACAAGCAGATACTCCTGGGGGGGTTGGAAGTAGATGATTTGTGAGATTCCTTTCCAATCCAAACTCTCTTTTATTCTCCAGAGACATAAGAAAATGTCTTATGGAAGACCTGGAAGAAGAGACAACACATTTCTCTGCTTGCCTGCACATCCCCAGCTCCAGCAAGGCTCTGGGGCAGGCAGGGGATGCAGGAGCAGTGGCATCCCTGGGCACTGGGACAGCCCAACAGGAAAGGTTTTATAAAAAACCAGCTCTGGGCTGAATGTAACATCAGTGATCATTCAGAGGCACAGAGAGGTGTTACCCTGCATGGGGATGCTGCCCAGGGCCTCTGAGACAAACAGAAATCACATTTCCATCAATTGTTCAGGGCTCTCCAAAGGAAAAGCAGGAACAAGAACAGCAGCAGCCAAACCTCAGCCACAGAGATCAGCTCCCTCCTGCACTGCCTGTGGGTAACATTATTCCATAATTATTCCCACAGCATTATGTGGGGCTGCTCTCACATTCTGAGTTAATCACATTCAAATACCTGCACAGACCAACATAAAATTTTACCTCTCACTGCTTCCACTGCCAAAACATTTCCTCATCAGAGAGGGATTGTCCTGCCCACCTGAGGGAACCACTGCCCCCATCCATGCCCCTGGGATGGCACACAGGGGTCACCTGCAGGGTGGGAAGCAGAGCACGTGCAGAAGGAATTAAGGGTTGGGACTTTCCTTATTTTTCCTTTTAAAATAGCTTTATTTATTCATAAGGGAAATAAAGGAGCATCAAAAGAGATGGTTTTAAGTTTCACATAAACAAGTTCCTTGTTAAAGCAGAAAGAAAACACACTCTTGTGCAATATAGCAAAGTATTTAATACAAATTCCACATCTTACCCCTCCTTTTGAAACTGGCATAGCTGGCAGGAGCAGGGTAAATTAGGTCAAGCTGTACCCAGATGAGGGATTAGAGGAGGAGTTTAGGAACAGCTGAAGACACCGACAGTGCTGGAATGGAAATGTTGCTGGGTTATTCTGAACAGCAGGAAAAGAAACAACACCAAACCCCCAGCACCAAGGCAGGGCAGTGTCCCCAGCAGCAGGGCCAGGGTTAAACACAGTGACAACCCCTGCAGGCTGTCACAGCTCCAGGGCAGCTTCCCTTGGCTGGCAAACGCTGCCAGAGGGAAAGTGAAGCAAAGCTTCCCTGGTTAGTGCAGTGAGTGAGCTGTGCTGGGGCACTGAGGCCCAGGGGCATCAAACAAAGCCACTTCTCATGTCTGGAAACTCTGGGTGAGGGATGAGCAGCAGCACAAGGGTGTTAACCAGTGCAAACAGCTGCAGAGCTGAAGCAGAACCAACCTGCTCTGAGCCAGAATCCAGAATCCAGCCAGAATCCCACTGCAGAATCTCTGCAATGGGAAGGAGCAGGAGTAACACCATAAATAGCAAAGATAATTCAGAATCAAGAAGACACAAGACAAGTGCTGTTCTTAGAAAACCTGCTCTCACAATCAACAGTTTGATCCTTCCAGTTTTCTTTAAATGGCAGCATGGTGAGTATTTGTCATTGAGCTGGGACTAATCATTAGTCCCAGAATAATCATCACTCACTGGCATTAAAACAAACACACCATCAGACCAAAAACACTGAAACACACAAAAAAAAATTACATATCCATCCAAAGCAATGGATGGGACTAATAAATAAATACTTGTGGAATTTGGGGAACTCACAGATACTCAGAGTAAACAGAAGACCCCAAATAAATCCCAGCTACTCAGTGGTAACTGATAAAGGTGAGTAATTTTAAACACTGAGACCTCTTAAAATCCCATCCAGTTTGGTGTGAGGTAATATGGGAGAATGACAGATTTTCTCAAAATCTGACAGCAACGGCTTAATAGTGTGAGCTAATTACAAAATGTCATTTTCCTTAGCCCTGGAATTACAGTGAGCCAGCCTCTGGCAATATCCCCTTTGGTTCCACTGTTTTCTTATGGTCCCCACATCTCCAGAGCCTCACACTGTACAAATAATAAAATCCCAAGACCAGAGAAGGAAAATAACCAAGATTTCAGTGCATCATTTTTGCAAAGGGCAGTGAAGTTTTTTTGCAGTGAAGTAAACAGCTCAACATACTTTTGTGAACACATTAATCTTTTATTTCAGCTGGTAAATCTGGCTCATGTCAGATTTCTTTCAAGCCATCAAACCAAACCTGCTTTTTTCTTAAAAAGAAGACTACAGCATTTCTTAGACTTACTGCTGTTAAAGAATTCCAGTAAATGCTGCCCAGAAAATCCATTTGGCTGTCTCAGCTATCCAAGAAGATTTTTAATGGGGAAAAAAAGAACATGTTATAAAAGTAGTAATTTTTTAATGTAATATTCCATCTGGTTGACAAACCTGTCTGCAGAGAGAAGGCTCTCTCAGCAGTGGATTTTCTGACTGAGGCACAGGAGTGGACAATCCTTAGATTCAGATTCTCTTCCCAGCTCCACATCAAAGCCATAATGAGTAATTTTGGTAGCCATTTCTGCATGGCTCCCCCTACAAAAAAAAAATGAGAATATGTAACCATTTTAAAAAATTCTGTCTGTTCTAATACTGCACCTTCTAAAAAATTAAATTGAAGCATGCACAAAAGCACAAACAGTGATTTAATCACCTTTTCTGCTGCTCCCTGTGAAGGTCAGATACATCATCCTTCAGGAAGACAAACATTTCTTTGCCCTTGTTATGCTTTTCATTCACTGATAATTACTACTGAAAATCTGTTTAACCTCTGTCAAAACAATGATTTGTTATTATTGTTCTGACAACTCTGCTTCTCTTGCCTGATCTGTTCAGGCTGATTAAACAGGAGAAACTTTCCCAGCCACCAGCAACCTGAGGGAGGAGCCAAAACCAAGCGGGGATTTAACTGGGTGATCTGAACTTTCACATTAGAAAATAAAAACTCAGCAGTACAAATGTAGCTGATACACTTGATGGAAAGTGAATAAAACAAGTAAGGAAATGAATCTTACCTTATGTCCTTGCATGGAAACATTCTGAGGTTTTCCATCTTTCAGATTTTTGCTCATACAAAAATAAGTTATCATCTGCCAGCAAGCTGGCAGTTCTGTATCAACTGCAGAAAATGAAGGAAGAGTCTGATTCTCTTACAACCTTGATCTTTTTAACAGTATTGGATCCCATATCTTAATTTTATTTTTTTTTACCTCCTAAGGAAGCTTGAAATAGAAAATATTATTTTGAGGAAAACCTGTAGGATATCAGAAGGCAAGAGAACAGCACAAAGATTGCCAAGAAGGTGCTTTATTTCTGCTTGGTCTCAGAAACACAATACCTAATCTCTTATTAAAAAAATCCCAATTCTGTATAATCACAATTACTGTGTCTTCAACAGGATAAACTTCCAGCCAGTGAAAGACACTTTGGAATTTCAATCACCAAGGCTTCAATAAGGGGATTATTTTAGAGTTAGAAATCATAGATTTTATTAGGGTTTCTTCTTGATTTCACCTTTAACCCAGGACAGTTCAATGACTCCAGCTAGTTTTCTTTTCCTGTGAAATTTTTAAACATCTCAGGAAACTACTGCAAACTTCTACTGAATAATCTGATGTGCTCCTTCCCAGAAAGATAAAATCCAGGGAATCAGTGCCATGCTGGAGGCTTTGCCTTGGCACAAAGTGCCTCTTTTGCTGCAGGTTCAGTGCCAGAGGAACCCCAGTTGTTTTTGGGGTGAGCACAGCGAGGGAAGCAGGTGGGACAGGAAGCAGGGAGGAAGTTCTCCCTGTCAGAGGGCTGGAATGGGGTTCCATGATCCATGGGAGCATACCTGGAGCCTTCCAGCAGGGTTTTAAACATTCCTAAGGGACAGCAGCAGCAGCCAGCTGAGAACACACCAGGGGAACATCCAGGCCAGGGCAGCAGCTCCTCCATCCTCTGTGCCTGTTTGAATCTCACAGTGTGCACACAGGTTAGGTACCAGAGATCAGCACAAGATGTCATGAATCCTGTTATTTGCCTGGATTTTAGATTGCTTCTGTAAATATTAAACATTTGACCCGTGTTACTTCCTTTTAAATGAGTATTGCTTTTTATTCGTAGCTATTAGAAGATTAACAAGTAAAAGTTAGCTCTGAAAAAAGTCTTTACAGTAATTTATGGAGATTAACTTTCCTATTTAGGGTAAAGTCCAGACATTTACAAGAACAATCACTTAAATAAAAATAGAATATAAAGCCTATGTTTAAAACATGGCCTTTATTAGCTGTCTAGTGAGCTCCATATTTATCTTACATTGAAATAGTTCTGCTTTGCTTAAGAAAAGACAGAAAAAGTGCATTTACAAGAGTACTTTTTCTTTAATTTTCTGCGAAAATGGAAGGAATTGGAATCACAAGTTGACAAATGCTGGAAAATGAAATTTCAAGAAACATCAATTTTAGTAATGCTACGCCATCACTAGTGTTTCCTCCTGACCTTCTGCTGTGTGGAACCAGAATATCCTGATATACAGTCTAGAGCATCTATGTTATTACTCTACAGCATATTAAACACAGAAAAAGGGGCTCAGGCCCCCTTTCAATGTACAAACATGAATAAAAAAATTGTTTAAAAAATCACTTTTTATACATAATGTATATGCAAACTGCTTTAAATACATGGGTTTGGTAGAGTTATTTACAAGCTGCATCAGCCCGTGGGACAATCCACAGGCAGAGCACACACAGTTGCTTTGACTTTATTGGTGCATCTCAACTTTGGGAGATAGAAATTTATTCGGCAGTACAGCAAACACAAGAACTTGTGACAAAGCATCTTAAGGGCAACCCAATCAATTTTGTTCCTCCAAACAAGGTTAAGTACTAGGACTGCCAAAGTTTCCAAATTAAGTTTTATTTTAACCCAGATGCCTGCTGGCAGATCTGTGTGGTGGAGGATATGTAGACAGACCCATTGCAAGTACAGGTTTGGCTACTGGATAACTCCTCCTGAAGAGCCAGAACTGAGAAGGATGTTTTGTCCAAAGAGTGAACTAACCTAGAATTTTTTTTTTCCAATTTTATTAATATTTTAAAAAATACATAAAAATACAACATCCAATGTCTGAATAAATATATTTAACAAGTTGCAAGATACCTTATTTTACACAAAAATTTCAGCTTTAGAAATCTTGTTAAATAACTTCATTGTTGTTATATATTTCATTTTTCGTCTTTTTGTAACAAAATAAAAACTCTGAAATTACATAGAAAAAAGACAAAATATTTTTGTCAAGGGATAAGATAGTCCACTGAAAACCTATTCACAATTCCACTGTAAACATTAATAAACATTAAAACATTTGCATAATTGTGTGCTCAAAAATCCTATAAAAAGTGGAAGACTTATTACAACTGTAGTTTTCAGTCAACTACACTTCCTTTCACAATTTATTTTGTCCCATTTACAGCTTTAAAACTGGGCACATTGCTGAACACATACTTTGGCAGTTCTGTATAGCAAGTGCTTCCAAAAAGAGGAACTACTCACCAAGAGTTACCCACAGCTTGGTGAAAGTGCAGCAGTTGCTCAGTTCTTTTGGATAATACTCTGATGTCTGCTTGGTGCACTTGCTTTTTTTTTTTTTAAAGATCACCCTAGAACACCTGAATGCTTCATTGGACATTAACTTTGCAAATTTGATAAGTGCCCTTCCTCTGTGTTAGGAAAAAAAAAAAACAAAAACAAAACAAAACAAAAAGAAACAAACAAGAAACAAAAAACAAACACAATTACAAGGATGCCACGTTGTGCCTACAAACCTTCAGTTACCAATGAGCTTAAGTTCTCTGAACAGTAAATTAAACAAAAGAAGAGGGTAGGAGGGGGGAACAGGTACAGTCCAGCAGTGGAAGTGTGTACAGGATATACTTGGCAATGTCCAACCAGTTGAGTGCTTTCTGTGGCAGAATTTCAGGGTTTATGTCCATGGCAGAGAGCTGCTGGCAAGGCAGAGAAATGTTTATCACCTGCACTCCACAGCCAGCACGTTCTGGGGAGGAGAGGATGATGAGGGGCTCATTCCAGTGTCTGAGGAAGCAGATGACATGGATGCTCCTGTATGGGACACTGAACACACAGAACAGCAGATCAGCATCAGGTTATCAAAGTACAGCTCACAAGGAAGGTTTCCTTGCTTTTAGGTTGTGTAAAAGACATTAAAGAGCAGCACAGGCACAAAAAAATGATATAGAGGTTTTGCCAATTGCTTTCCCAGCTGTATTCACAGACACAGGATTAGCCCCACCCAGTTATTGAAAAGGTAACTCAGATGACTCTACTGGAAATACTTAAACTAGAAAGTCCAAGTTTCTACTACACAGTTATAAAAGAGTCAGCAAATGTTTCTGTCAGGTTCAAGTTCCAAAACACCACAAATATTCTTTCTAAATATGTACACAAACAGATGGCAACACTTTCCTTTCTTTTAAAACATCATCAATTCAACTCCAATTGCTGTGAGTTACACATTTCCAAACAAATGAACTCCTCATGGGAATCATAAAGCAAATCTCAACCTCACCTTCTCTGTCTTTCTTTTTCAATCGTTTCCTTCTCCTGTCTATGGTGGCCACTTCTGACTTCAAGGACATGTAGTACTTTCGGATCTCCTGGAGCTTTTCTTGGAGGAAGGAGATCCTTTCAGTGCTGCTCATATTGTCCAGTTCATCTGCAAGTGGAAAGAAATGAAAAATAGCTTTGTCAAGGTGATTTTAAACAAATGAATGCAGTTCTTAAGAGGATGTAAGACACAGCATGGAAGATAACACATTTCCATAACTATGCCAGAAAAGGCCCACACCTAATTTAGTATCCCAAAATTCCTGTGTTTTTCTTTCAGAACAAATTTTCTCACAAATTCCCTGTAATCAAGTCATTTCTAAAATCCTTACTGAGCTGGAAGCTCCACTTGTAGACTCTGGGTGAAGCATTCTGGTGGTGGTGCTTGTCCCTGTGCTTGTCCTTCTCTCCATCCTTGATGTGAGGAGAAACCACCCTGGCAGGGGAGCGGGAAATCTTCTGGGGTTTGGATGCATTGATGTGTTTGACAGGAGTACATTTACTGGAACTGTCCAGGACAGGGAGATCCTCACTGTCACTGCTTTGTCCTGCAGGAAAAAAAATTATTTAGACTTAAAACCTCCACCTTGACATTTTAAAAATTGTGGTTATAAAGAAAACAATAATTAAGAAATCCCTGCTGCATCTTGCTTAGAAGATCACAGAACACACCCAAGGAATAATGATCTCAGATTCCAAGGACAACCTGATCAGACACAACAGGCACTGAACTCTCAAGTGTAATAATCATGGTTGATGCAGGAGAATTCAAGGGCTGACTAGGCCTAGTTAAAAAGTAATAGTCAAACTTCTGTACAGAAATAATAAACAAACTCACCAAAATTAGAATATCAGAGCACTGATAAACTGTCTTACATCACCTATTTTAGCTTTCTAATATAAAGCAGGCTAAAATCTCTTTCTTAAAGATTAAACCTAGATTACTATGAGTAGGTAGCACTATGGGTGGATTACTATGGGTAGTATTTAGTTATCAAACTGCTTTACACATCTAAAGGAACAATTCTGAAACATGACTAAAACAACAGGAGTTCAACATGTAACAGAAAATTTTTAGCTCATATATTCAAATATTTTAGATTCCCACAATAACTGCCAAGTTCCCCACAGGCATGTTAAATATATCTGAATAGTGTATGTCAGATAATTATATTACCCAGTATTTTAGTTTGATATTTAAAAATATAAGAGTGTTGCCACAAAGCCAAAACCATGGATTCAGTCATGCAATGATTGTCAAAAATTTTGGGACAGGACAAGAGGGAATGTCCTTAAGCTGAGGGAGGGCAGGGATAGATGGGATGTTAGACAGAAATTCTTTATTATAAAGATGGTGATGCCCTGGCACAGGGTGCCCACAGGAGCTGTGGCTGCCCCATCCCTGGCAGTGTCCAGGCCAGCTTGGATGGGGCTTGGAGCAATGTGGGATTGTGGAAGGTGTCCCTGAACATGGCAGGGGGTTGGAACAAGATGACTTTTAAGGTCCTTTCCAACCCAAACCATTCTGTGATTCTCTGAAAAATGACCTACAGAAACACAAAAATTCAGATTTCTATAGCAAGTTATAAAATAGTCAGATACTTGAGAGAAAAACTAGACAAGATCCCTTTGGATGAAAAGCTTTTCCTTAGCATCCAACATTTGTCTGTATTTCAAGACATTTATTTTTTTCCCCAGGAGAAACACCTGTTTTAAGACTTTAAATGTGCCCTCTGCCAAATTCGTAACCAATCCAATATTTAAAAATCAGCATAATGGTAAATATGTACTAGCTGCTAATATAAATAATAATTTAGACACTTTTCCTAAGTAATACAAAACAGACAAGAGATTTCCCAGTTACACTGGGAGAGAGCTCGGAACTCTTCTCCAGTTCATCACCAATAATCACAATGAATAAAAATGAAAAACCTTGAGAGGGAAGCCCCATCCATTGGAAACTGTTTGTAACATGAGAACAGTATGTTCTTACACATATTTACAGGCCAGGACAACCTTCCCCCTCCCCTCCCTGCAGGAATATACCTGTTCCATTCTTTTCATTTTTGGCTGCAGCACTGGTTCGCTTTGGAGTTCGCTTTTGCTTTTTTGCCAGAGTTCCACTATTGCTGTCACTGGGTCTTTTCTGACCTGTGAGAGGAGGGAAAAAAAAATCAAAAATAAAATATAAGACAGCTCAAATACTTTAGCTACTAAAAAGTTCTTTTCATAAGCAACAAAGAAATTTAAAACCAGAGAGCTTGGAGAAGAGGAAGCTCTGGGGAGAACTAAGAGCCCCTTCTGGGGTCTAAATGGGTTCCAGAGAGCTGGAGGGGGACTTGGCACAAGGGCATGGAGTGACAGGACAAAGGGGAATGGTTTCCTGCCAGAGGGCAGGGCTAGATGGGATATTGGGATAGAATTCTTCCCTGCGAGGGTGCTGAGGCCCTGGCACAGGTTACCCACATCTCTAGAAGTGCTCAAGGACAGGCTGGGCAGGGGTTGAAGCAACCTGGGATAGTGGAAGGTGTCTCTGTCCATGGAAGGGGACTGGAACAAGATTGGCTTTGAGGTCCCTTCTAAACCAAACCATTCTGTGAATCTATAGCCAGCAGACAAAACAGAGCAGCAACGTTTAACCAAGTGACACCAGGCTCAAGCCACCTTCAGGAAGATCAGAGCTGGTCAACATCAGCTTACAGTATTAATTTTAAACTTTAAAAATCCTGCATTACCCAACACACTTGCTACATTTCTTAGTTTTACCTAAAATTTCTATGAAACTGCAGTTGTGGTGGTGCTGCCAGGGTTCAGGAAGTATCTGGATGATGCTCTCTACTCAGGTGATTTAGCTGAAGTCTGTGATTCTCCTACCATTTCCCAAATAAGCCAATAGAAATGAATTACATTTTATTGCAGCAAAAATAGCTTTATAGATTCCCCTGATCCCATGGATATTGCCTCTCCCACGTGACACTACAAAACCAAAAAACCCTTCTCCCCTCCACCACGCAGACAAAACAGAGCAGCTCACCTTTCTCTCCCGTCTCCCTCTCCTGCCCCGCCACGCTGCAATTGCTCGACGTGGTGCTGGCCTCGAATCCATTGGCAGACTCACTCTCACAGAGCCCCTCCTGACACTCCTCTGCCACACTGTCCACCTCGATGGTCATGTCACTCTCGCTCTTGATGCTGCGGGACTCGTCCTGGCTGAGGGCCAGAGGAGAGGCCACCGGGAAGCTCGAGGGGACGCCGGGGGCTAAGGCAGACGGGGCAGGGTTGGAAGCACTGGGGTCTGGCTTTTCTGCTGTTGTGTCTTCAGTGCTGCTCTTCTCCTTCTCATCCAAGTCATCCAGGTCTACCTCATGGCACAGCAAGGTTTCAGGACCAATCTGAGGCATTGTGTCATCCTCATCTTTCAGGGGAAGGCTCTCGCTGGCTTCGGCCGGCCGTTGGAAGCTGTCGCTCCTCAGCTCGGCCCCATGCGGAGCCGGCTCCGCCACCAGGGCCGGCATCTCCTCGTGCTCAGCTCTGAGGGACTCCTCAGCGTTCAGCCCCCTACATTCCTCTGCTCCACTACATTCACTGGTCCTCTCTTCAGACACAATATTTGGCACTTCCATCTCACTCTCTCGCCGGTTTCTCTTCTCAGGTGACGCCTGTTCCAAAGTTTTCCTTTTTAAAAGTTTCTTATCTTTTGTGGAGGGCTCTGTTTCGCTTTCAGTAGTGCTGGAAATGTCTTTACAGTCCAAGGAAGACACATCTAACCTTTCAGGTTCTGTAAGAGATTCATTTGCCACCTCTTCCTGGCTTCCTGGTGCAACCTTTGCATTATCCAATGAGGGATCTTTTGTCTTGCTCCTTCTCCCTTTACCCTTAGGTGATTTTTCAACCTCTCTTTTGATTTCTTCCATTTGATCCGTTTTATTTCCAAAAATTTGAACGATTTGTTCACTTTCCTCAACTTCCAGTTTCAGTGTTTCTAGCTGCTGTACTTGAGTCCTGTCGTTTTCCTTCAGTACATGAGAAATCTTTGGGTTTTCCTCATCCAGCTTCTCATCACGGAGTTTTTCACTTTTTTCCAGTTCTGAAGTTTCTGGAGAAAATTCTTCATTCAAATTCTTTTCAGATGACTCATCTGCTTCACTGTCAGATGTGCCAGAGTCTAAAAAAAATTTAAAAAGAAGCAAACAGCACCCTAAATAATTAATTGCAGCATGACTTTTTATTTGAACCTCACAAAACCCCCTGCTTTCAGTAATCTATGGTGTTAACATCAGTTTGCAGCAATAACTTTAAACTTTAAAAATCCTGCATTACTCAACACATTTGCTACACTTCTTATTTTTACCTAAAATTTCTATGAAACTGCAGTAGTGGTGATGCTGTCAGGGTTCAGGAAGCATCTGGATGATGCTCTCTACACAGGTGATTTAGCTGAAGTCTGTGATTCTCCTACTATTTCCCAAATAAGCCAATACAAATGAATTACATTTTATTGCAGCAAAAATAATTTTATAGACTCCCCTGATCCCATGGATACTGCCTCTCCCTTGTGACACTACAAAACCAAAAAAAAACCATTCTCCCCTCCATGCAGAGAAAAAAAACCAACCCAACCCCAAAAATGAAAACCTTCTAAACCCCAGTATGGACATTTCATTGCTGAACTATTGTACAAATGCTGCACCACACAGAGAGAAGCATTAGTACATTACCAGGAGATTACTCAGGGACCTGTACTAAAAGGAGACAGTGATTTCACTTCAGTTCTTGTTCAGAGAGGCTCAGAAACACCAAAGATGTGCTGCCATTTGTGTATAATTAACAGCTCTGCTGGATGATGGAGTATTGAGGTTGAGGACTTAATTAGCACAATAAAGATTATCATTATAGCACTGGATTTGGTCTGCTCAGGACTGAAAGGCTCTGGCTGAAGAACATGGGATGACTTGCACAGTCACTGACTGCTCTTGTGTGAGCAAGCTGTGCTCCTCAGCAGTGTCAGCTCAGCTGCTTACTCAACAAAATTTACAAGGAGAAAGGAAAAAAAACAACCAACCAAAAAAAGAAGGTTAAAAAAAAAAAAAACAAAAAAACCCCCCAAACTTCTTTTCAAAAAGGCACTGAAAAAGCCTCCAAAGCATACACAGGGCTGAGATCACTCACCGTTTGATCCTCTATCAGAATCAAACATTCCTGAGCTACGTCTGGTCTGCCTGCGAGGTGTGGCTAAAATTAAAATCGAAAGAATTAATTTGTATCGATCGGCAGGAGCGCGCAGCCCCGGCGGCGCCGGCCCGAGGGGCGGAGCGGGAGCTCCGGGCTCCGGCCGAGGGCACCGAGCCCGGCCCGGGCTCCCCCGGCGGGCACCGGGCCCGGCTGCTCCTGCACCTCCGGAGCCTCATTTACCTTCGCTGTTGGGCGTTTTGGGGAGGCTGCAGGACGTGTTGGATGGGAGAGTGGATTTCAGAGGGGGCCGCCCACGCTTGGATTTTTGTTTCTCCTCGTCCTTCTTCTCATCCTTTTCACCATCTTCTTTATTCTGCAGGGGAAAGAGTGGATTTTTATTAATGTTTCACTGCTGATTATCAAACCTTTTGTTCTATTAAAAAAACTAGACCGTGGCCTGAATAACTTTTTTTTTTTTTTTTTTTAATACAGTACTACAACAAACTTATTGAAATCATTACTTTTGTTTTTTTCTTCTGTTTTCTCTTTGGTCCTCCTTTTTCCACTGGCCAGATAATCCGATCAGCTTTCACCCATTCATCATACCTGAAAGGGAATGAGACCATGTTGTTATGTTGTTTGAATATGAAGAGTAAAAGATTTGAATTAATACAAAATATTTATTAATGAGGTAGGAACAGGCCAACACCAGGTTGGATGGGCTCAGAGCACCCTGGAGTAGTGGAAGGTGTCCCTGCCTATGGCAGGAGGGTGGAATGAGATGGGATTTCCTTTCCAATCCAATCCATTCCATGATAGCAGAGCCTGTATTTACAACTCATGCAGTAGTCTGGCCTTGGAAAGGTGAATGACATTTCCAGCCCATAAAAAAACCTTATGGGATGAGGGAATTAAGGTACAAACTTCCCTGTCTCTCACTGGAGCACTCAGGGACTGAGTCAGCTCTGAAGTGTCAGTTGTTCCACATCATACACATAAGACAGTTTTTACCACACCATACCTCAGAAGGAAAATGTACCTTTATTTTTAAATTATGGCAACAAACTGGATGAGATTCTGAAAAGCACAAACACACTGATGTTCCTCAAAATCTCCTAAAGGTATTAACAATGTAAAGAGAACCTGTAAATATTTGGGGAATGTTGCCACTCTCAAATTTCATGTTGCCACATAAAGCAATTTGCTTATGGATTTGGAATACCACATGCTATATACCAGAAATATATGAAGTACTACAAAGACTGGCTGCCAGGAGGAACATTTTTACAATCCCAGTTAGCATTCAATACAAGAATATATTTTATTGCCAAAATTCCAGTGCTTAATACAGTAATTGTAAATATCTTCACCATTATCAATGGCTCCCTTAAAGGAAAGTTTGCTAGTGCTAACACTGATAGACACCATAAATATCAGGGAAGGGGTGAGCATTACTAAGGCAGATGGACACTTGGAAAAATTCAAGTATATTCTGACATTTCAATGCAACACCATGAACAAAATTACCACACTGAAAAGTGAAGAAGTCAGAGCCTGTTATGATGATAATTTAATATGGAGCCATGTCACTGACCATCTCTCACTTTATTTCCTTAAAACCAAAAATTTCTTTTGCAAATAAGCCTTTGAACAAAAAAAGGAAAAGCAATTTCTTATCCTCACCTTACATTCCAACCGTAGTAATGAACTAAATATAAAACCTCTCCATCATCAATTTCTGTGCTTTTAATACTGGCTTCATAAATTTTTTGAGTCTTTCCACGTCCATATTTTACTTTCACTTTGGTTCCAGTCAGGCAGGGTTCTGTGTCCTCCTCATCCTCTTCACCTTCTGATTCTCCTTTGTTCTCAATTTCTTCCCTGCAGTAAAATGTATTTTAAATGCCCACTAATTAGTGACAATCATATTTTAAAATTTAGAGAGCAGTCAAGGTAGAAAAAGACTGCAAAAAGAAATTAATTTTCTGTACCCTGTCCTGTCTCTGAAGCTTGCTCAGAAACAGGTTTTTTAAATCAAGAACAGAGCTTAGGGAGAATAGGGCTAAGTGCCAAAAATATCCAGAAAGTTTTATTAAAACTTAAACACAATTTCTAAAGCATACAACTACCTCAAAGCTTATTTTTTAAATTGATATTTTGATAACACAAAGAGGAATAAAAGTTAACTCAGTGTGTGTCTCCTAAACAGCATAGGAAGAACTAACTTCAGCTTCTGAAATATTTGATTTTGACACATTATTTATAAAAAAGGTACTTTTACAATTGGCTTAACATGCTACAGAGTTTATAAACTGCACCTGAGTTTGAATTGCCATCACAGTGATCCTATCATGACACAAACACCATTCCATTGATCACAAAAATGTTCAGCCAAGCTTAAAAGTGTCTGCAGAGCTCTTTATTAGATATATCCACCTCTCATTACACCTTTACTTACTGTTTAAATATTATACTCAAACATATTTTGAAGAACTACAATCAAACCTATTTTTAGCTATAATTCCTTCCCTACTTAAGGGACAATTTAGCATAATTTAGAAGTTACTCTACAAAGAAATCAGCAAGAAATAAAATACTAAAAAGAACTGTGGGTTTGCTTTTAATGAAATAGATTTGTTGGTCTCCAGTGAAAGATCAATTATCTCGTGGCAAGCAAGTCAGAGGACAAGGAACACCCACACAGCTTAAAGAAAACTTTGCTGCCTTGATCATCTGCCAGTAAAAGCAAGGAGCCTGCAGCTCCACAGCCATCAGCAAACCCTTCAAAGCACAGGAGAAGAGGGATTTGCCATTTCTGATTCAACTGCCCAGGGAAGTGTCCCCAAGCTGTCCCCACCCTCTCACAGCCTGGTCAGCTCGGGGCTGGAGGTAAAACACCAACACAGCCTTGGCAGGTGAAGTGACAGTGAAAAATCCAGCCTGGCATCGAGCACAAAAAGATGCTTCCAGAAAGTACAGCAGGCTCTACAAGCTTGAGATAAAATGTTCCCTTCCCTGCCTGTCTGAGTGAATAAGGCTTCTGATTTTCACACTTCAGTAAGATCAAGTCTGTGTCCTGCTGCCTGGAGAACAGCTCAGTCATGGCACAGAGGAACTCAAAGAAGGTGATACAGGTCAGTGCTTACCTGTCCCTCTGCCTCTCTTCCTCTTCATCTGACTCTTTATCAGAATCCTCCTGTTTTTTAATTTTCTTCTCTTTTTGCTTTGGTGTGCTTTTCTTCCCTAGAGGAGTTTCATTTTCTTTCTTTTCTGCATTCTCGGGTGTTTCCTCTACATCTTTGTTTTCTTTGTTACTGTCTTTTAATTTGTCTTGGGTTTTATCCTCTTCACCATCTTTTTTAGCAGGGGCTGCATCACGGGCAAGTCTTCTTCGTCCCTGGAACAGAAATAAAATCATTTTAATGACTCCTGTCCCCTGCTTTCTTCATAACCTCTCCAAATCTCAGCAAAAAAGTGAGACATGCAATAACTGCTGTAGAGAAGAAAGGCTGCAGATGACAAAAAAGTGCAAAATATTCTAAAATAGTAAAATTAACACTAAGTTTTTATATCTGCTTCATTTGGAATAATAAAGACGAGTTTCTGATTAATTGATGGAGGATTTCAGGATATTTGTTTGGACCTGTAATGTTTGTTACTCTGATAGAAAGGCCCAAAATGTCTTGTTCACCTACAGCAATATCATTATTTGAAGTGCTTGTATAGGAATATTGAGGGGAGGCAGCTTCAATCCTGACAGTCACCTGTGAACATCAAGGGCAGAAATTTGTCAGCTTTCAAAAAACCCTAAATATCCCATTTTTAAAAGGTACCTGGAGTACTCAAGGCACTTGCTGCCTCAGACTATCTGCAACTAATTCTTAGAGATCTAGCACAGGATTATCATTTGATTTATTAGAAGTCTCTTGATAGGATCATTGCTTTTTACTCAGAACAAAGAGACAATTATTAAAAAGACAAAAAATTCTTACATTTCTTTATCCTTCTTTTGAGCTTTCTCAAAAAGAAAAACAAACTCAAAAATAAATGAAGACACTAAGAACAAAGCTAATGTCATGACAGGAAGTTCACTGAGGCTGATGCAGCTTGGAACAACTACTTTGATTTTAACAGAAATATAATACATAATAGAAGTCTCAACCTGTGTTTACACCATGTCCTTTCATCTATTAATCTATAAGGCCATATATTTGCTTGAAAAGCTGCTTTGCAAGAAGGACTTCAACAGAATAACATTTTAGTCAAACAGAATCTTTAGAACTTGAACAATTTAAAAGCAGCAATTGTTGTCCTTCAGTAGTCATACTCTACTGAAGAGCACAAAATGTTCTTTTAACATAATTAAATAAGTGCTATAGTCATACTCCAACACCTTTAAAGTACTGTCTGTATTCCTCATGGTGTTCAGTACTCTCCAGCTGATGGGGCACTGATCTGATCTATGTAGCTGCTAACACAACTCTCACCTCTCCAGCATTTGAAGACAACTGAAGGCTAAACTTAATTGTTCCTCCCTCTACTTTTGTCTATATACTCAAAGATTCGAGTGTTTCTTCTATTATAAGAGAAACTGTAGCAAAAACCAGCTCAGAGAAATGGGTCTTCCTTTGATTCTAAGATCCATAGCAGGCTTTTGATATTCCTGTTTCTTGCCAGAAGGCTCCAGGGTCCATGTGCCTGTGGAAACCCTCTCCCACAACCAAGACTGTCCTGCTGTGTTTCACTGTTCTGATGAGAACAGCTCCAAGGCACCCCTGAACCACAGCACATCCAGCTGGGCCTGAGCAAATCCCAGGCATGGTGTGGAATATGAAGGAATAATCAAACTCTGTGCCCAGGTAGGACATAATCAACAATTAACACTCACAGAACTCCACACTTGCACCAGTGCAACAATTCCAGCCTGCAGCTGCTGCACAGGGAAAACTCACTATGGGAACTGTTCACAAAGGGGCTTTGTTAGGGACTAAACACAAACCAGTTCACATCACTCACCCTTGGGGATCTTAGTTCAATTTCTTCTTTCTCACTTTCACTGCTGGAATAATTTTCTTCTGCTTCTTTTTTAACTTCTGTTGGGGGCATTTTTTGTTCCTCTTTCACACTTTCCTCCATTGGTTCCACGTGTTTCTGTGTCTCTTCTACCACTTTTGGTTCATTGTGATGGATGGTCCTAAACTGAATGTTTGCAGAACGGCAGTACTCCTCAAAACCATAAAGATACCTACAGACAAGCAAGGTCCCATTTATATTCCATGCTTTATTTTCCATTTATTGAAGTGTGTAAAATCTATTTTCCTGCTCAGTAACTTCAGGAAAATAGTAATAAAGGGAAAAAAAGCAACAAATAACCAAACGCAAATAAAAATATAAAAGCTAGAGCAGATTTTGAAGTGAAACAATTTCATATGAAATGCTTAAAAAGAATACACAGAGGTGCTTCTCATATGTTTAACTTCATTCCCATCCAGTTAAGAATTCATGACAGCAATGCCATGCATGAGCTTGTTCTCTGGAAACTGCCTGTGCACATTTTAATCCAGTTACAGCTGAGAGAGGTATGAATTAGCTTATTCCTCAAAGAATTAATATGCAAGTTACAACACACTATCACTGTCACAACACATTTTCATGTGTCCAAACAACATCATCATTATTTCCACTGTAACAGCAACCCAGTACACATTTACCAATTACTCTTTCCAGGATAAACACTCTTCTCTGTAAAATACAGACCTTAAATGTGTGCCCAGTTCAAATCCCACTGAAGAGTCTCAACATTGTCATCTTCATTGACATTAACAGCAGTTGTGTCACTAATCCCTATTTCCAAATTTCCTTAGGTTTGAGTCAAGAGAATCTCATTCTTCCCTTTTACTCAAAAAGCCCAATTGTTTCTTGTCAACTTCCAGGAGGATAAACAATAAAAACAGCTTTTATTTAGAAAATAAGCTTGGAAAATGTCATTCCTGAAAGGTTTCCAATTCAAAAGTTAAAACACAGCTGAAAAGTGAGGGTGAGAAGAAAAAGATTTATGCATTTGGTCAATGTAAGCAATGATTTTACTATTCAGTAACTCTCACATTCACCACAGCAATGCACACAGTTAAGCCCTTAATGCCATTATTCTACAAATTCTGCAAAGATTTTATGTAAATATACAATCTAAAAATGTCTTTTTTCAGTAAAAGCCTTTCACAAAGTTAAAGCAACTGGTATAAAACTCTCCTCAATGCATGAGAGATCTAAAGATTAAGAAGTCTGTTAATTGTCTTAACTTGCAAAACTGAACCTGCCAAAGCTTATTTTATAGATTAGGTGGTTAACTCTGAAATGCCATCAGCACAGGAGGAAAGTGAAAGTTTCTTGGTAAAAAATGAGCAGAATTCTGATGTATTGGAGCAACAGGAACTTCCAGCCCTGACTGCTCCCTCCTTTCCTCCACATCAGCAGTGGAAAATGCTCAGAACTGTTCATTAACTGAAGAGAATCAAGTGCTGTGTGTAACTACCAAAAACCTCTTGAATATTGTACAAGCTACAACTAGGAGAAAGAAAGGAAAAGTGTTTCCACCACTGTCCAATATAAAAACTTACTTTCTATAAGCAGTTTTTACGTTGTAGGAAGCAGCTGAGTTCAAAATAGGAATGCCAAGGTCCATATAAATTTGCTTCCATACAGCACCACTTTCAATCTTTGGGAGGAAAAAAAAGAGAAAAAAGGAAGTTTACAGGTTTTGTTAAACCAGAACATTAAGGAGTAATATCTAACACAGCTAAAAGCCAAAGTCTTTTATAATCAATGAACAGTTTGGGCTGGAAGGGACCCTAAAAATCATCCAGTTCCAGCCCCTTGCCATGGGCAGGGACACCTCCCACTACCCCAGGTTGTTCCAAGCCCTGTCCAAGCTGGCCTGAACACTGCCAGGGATGGGGCAGCCACAGCTTCCCTGGACAATCATTTACAGATATAAATGAACAGACATATTTAATTCAGGGAAAATCCAGCACTTACATTGTCACACCCACCCTGCTGATAAACCAGCCTAAAAAGTTTGAAGAGGTTAAGGTCCTTGTAGCCCAGAACTGGTGGTTTATTGATAGGAGTACCTGAATAAAATAGAATAGAATCAAATTATCCCAAAGAACAGCAAGGTGCCTCTTCCATTCCTTTAGCACACATTTGATTACAAGTATTCTGCATTTTAAAATCTGTATTTAATGGATTAAGGTATATTCCCAAGTCAGTAAATGCAAATGACCAGTTAAGGCTTCACCCTGTTTTGAATGCATCATTATCTCTGGGTGGTTTATCAGCCTCCCAGGTTTATTAAAAACCCCCATCCACCTGGCTGCATCCCACTGATCCTCTCCTGAGCAGGGAGGACAGCCAGGACTGCAGGAAGCTCCAGAGAACATCTGAGGAATGCTGCAATAGAGCAGTGTGTGAAGAGATTAACTAAAGCACCGTGGGCTGAAAGGAACGAGGAAGAAGCAGAGATGTTGGATTAGGAAGAGACACTCAGGCAAATTGTCAGAATGTGGAAAAGCACAAGGACCTGACAGGACATGAATATTTGGGGCAGTTCCAGGGAAATGAAAGAAGTCAGATCAGCTGAGTGGCAGTGACACACAGAACAGTAATTATCTGCAGAAGGAGAAACCAAAAGTGACTTAGGGCAAGTGGCTGCATACGTAGACAATAATCCTCCCAGCAAGGAAGAAAGCCAAACCTCCTCCCTGCTGCTTTGTATCCTCCCTCATCTCCATGCAATTATATTTGGAATCATTAAAATAATTTTATAGGACTTTGGGAATACTGTCATGATTCCATGAATCAAAACATTTATACTGAGAGAACAGAATGGAGAACAAATCTGCTGGGAACAGAAATCTTGCTATAAGGATGGAGAAGGAAAATAAAAAGCAAACAGGCAAGGGAAAAGTCCCAGGCCTGAAGAAGTCCTGAACATTGTTCAATCCACAGACTGGCTTGAAAAATATTTCATGGACTGAGTCTTCAATTTCAGCATACAAATGCTTTCTTCTTCTCCCTTCACAAGGTCCTGACATCCCTACCTGTTTTGTAGTCTGTGAGTGCTTACAAAAGAGAATGAGAAGGCAAGAAAACAGGAAAGTGGGAAGAATTAGGCTACATGAAAGGAAAACTCTGGATTAGCCCAGCAGTAGAATTATTTCTTTTATTTTTCCCCCAACTTAGCCTTTTATTCCCCTAAGGCAGCTTATTGTCCAGAACTACTGGTTATATACACAGGAGGCCTTCAAAATTATATTGGATGAGCTCCAGAACACTTTGCTATAATGCATGCTCAATTTCTAAACCTATGATAAGAACTGGTAATATTGAACAGCTTTTGGATTGTGCTTTTATGATTCTGTGGTCTAGAACAGACCTCCTTAGAACAGACCCTCTTTTACAAAGGCAGCTTGATTTCCCCATTAATTTCAACAACCTCCCACCCTCAAAAGAAGAAAGGGGTAAATAATCTGACTCTGCAAGTACTTCATGTTTCACCCTTAGCTCTGGTCATTTCAAATTCAAATACATCAACGTTTGCTGCACTCTGTGCTGCTATGGAAATATCATTCAGGTAGCTGCTGTCAAGAGAAAAGAAAGCTGAAAAGGGAAAAGGGCAGTAGTTACACCTGTAATCTACCTCCACACCAAGGCTACTGCAGGATGAAAATGGTAGTTGAAATACAGGATTGAAATGGTGACTTCATGTGTAAAATTTATCAAACCAATATACTCTAAAAGACAAAATTCTGCAGGCTTGAATATGGATTTTTAAAAAGGAGCATAAAAGCTTCCATTTTCATGTCAGTCTCATCACAACTGCACATGCCTTATGCAACAGCAGCTCTCCCAAGCCAGCAGGTACATCCTGCTCCCTCTGCAGAGCACATGCACTTTAACACTAGTCTGAAACCAAGAGTTCAACTATTCCAATTTATTAAGTCTCACTTAATTCTGTAAAGGCAGATGTTTAAAATACACTATTTTCTTGTTGTAGCTACAGGATAAAATAGAATCTTTTAAGTTGTCTCTTCAGGTATCACTGCTCCATTTGTGCACAAGACAGAGGATGGCACATCTCCATTCTGTGCTGGGTGGATTTCACCATCCATGGACAGACTCCTCAGCTTCAGCCTGGGATTAACAGCAGCAGAGCTCTCAGCCATGGCTGTCACAAGCAGAAATTAACCAAGGGCTTATTTAACAGGCGTTGGGAACATAAAAAAGGCTTTGTGAAAGCAAAACAAAACCAAAACACCTCAGGGAGGATCTGAGTTCCCTTTGAGTGTTGTGCCTTTAAAGAAGTGGACTGGAGATAAAAAAAGGAAGAAAATTCAGTGGTACCTCTGTCTTCCATAAACTTGTAAAGCTGTTGGAGGAAGTTGTCCCTCTCTTCAGGATCAAGCTCTTCCTCAGGCTGTGAAAATAAATGCAGCCATAAATGAAAACAGCAAATATGCAAAGTAACCATTTATTTGTACAAAAGCCTAAGAGCAAGAACTAAACCCAAACCACTTCCCATTTGGCCCTGAACCCATGTAATGGTGAAATATGCAGAAAACAACATTTACTCAGGAAGACTGAAGTGGGACTTCACCTCAGGAGAAAAAGAAGAAAATGCAGGTCAGGGAAAGCATCAGTCCATGACAGAATGAATGAGTGACCCTCAAAATGAAAGCACTAATACTCACAGCACACCTGCCTAGCAAAGAAGACATTTGGTATTTACAAGACTGAAAGAATTCACAGGAATTCCAGGGTTGGTCTTTTTTTTTGTTAAGTTCTGTTTGTTTGGGGCATTTTTGTTTAACTCATTTTCCTTATCCCAGCTTTAGCTCACGTTGCAGATCAATTCTTTCTCCAACAGTACCTGTTGGAGATGCTCCAGACAGTATTTGTTTTGTAATTAAGTTCCAGTGCTTGATTTCAGCTTATATTTGGAAACACCTTTAAAGTCACTTCTATAATTTATTATTATTATTATAAATTCCTTAGTTTAACCTTTACAACTCAAAGCCTCAAAGAGGTAAACACTATGAGATAAATTTATGGCAAGTAATCCACAGCATGAAATAAAGACATTCCTTTTATTCCAGTGAAATTTATTTAAAATACAGTAAATTTATTGGAGGGGGTGGAAGGGACAGGGAGAGGAAATAATGTCTACGTAACTTCATGGAATTTTGAGATTCTAGCAGAGACCAAAAAAAAAAAAAAACCCAAAAAAACCCAAAGCCTTTTCCCTGCAATGCTTTCTGCATGCCACTTTCTTCCTGCCAGCCTGGCAGTTTGCACAAGGCAGGCTGCAGCTGTCTTGAAGGAAAGACGTACAGTAGGTGTCAAAAAATCTTATCATTACATTATTAAAAATAACAGGAAAGTGACAAGCAGTTCCAGAAGGAAACCAGAACAACAATTTAGATTTCAGTCATCTCTGCATTCTGTAAACTTGAAGCTTCAAGGCAAGGAGATAGGCAGGGAAAGGGGGATGTACATGCTAATGCCTTACTAACCAGCAAGCAATCTGCCCAGCATCAGAATGAATCCCAGCCCTGCCTGCTTCACTGAATTCTGAGCTTCTAAACCCAACAGGGCTCAGCTACCATCAGGCAGAGACAATATCTGTGTCTTACTTCACTAATTTTTCTTCTGGAATAATTGGAGAAAATTAAATGTGTGATCACAACGCTGTACAGCATCAGCTCCCATTTGCTCAGCACATCACAGGGATTATATAAGGAGAAACAGTTATCTATAGAATTAGCATGCTCTTCCAGGTTATCAAGTGAAGTATTGCTATAGAAACCACAGCTTTTTTCTCTCCATCCAGACTGCAAAATAAATTCAAGATCGAGAAATTTCTACCATCTACTGTAATGTTTACTGGCTGAAGGCAATATAGCTCAAACTGTGCAAACTAAATACATCTAATAACAGTAAACATCCAGAAATACTTCTGAATAGTTGAATTAAAGCCATTTCTTCTGTGTGGGCACAAAGCCAAACCAGAACTGTGGGTCAGAACAGCAGAAATGCACATTAAAACAGCAATCCTGCAGCCAGAATTTAGCCCTTCCACTGAGACTGAGTGGAAGAAATGCAGATAAGAAAAGCAAAAAGGGAAGATGAAAGAGTTATAGGGTGGGGACATAACACCTGGCTGCAATAAGCATCCACCTGTGGGAGACATCCCAAAGTCTGCAGCTGCCTCTCTCTGTTGATGGTGTTTGAGCCCTTGGCAGAGGGAGGCTGAGCTGTGCCTGGTGCTGGGGGCAGAACAGGCACCAGACCCTTCTGAGATGTCCCCACAGAACACAGCCTGCATCAGCTGCTCTTCTGCTTCTGGCCAAAATGAGAAAGACCAACCTTTCCTGGATATGCTTACTGCAAACATGAGGATGAAATGTCATTTTTTTACCAGGGTTATCTGTTTGGAACTAGACATTAAGAATTCCAGAGAGTGTTTGCTGTTGTGAATGAGTTTTACTTTAAATATATCAGCCAGCATAAAATTATAGAATGGTTTTGGTGGAATGGACCTTAAAGACCTCCTAGTCCCAACCTCCTGCCATGGGGGTTCATCCAAGCTGCTGTAAATCTGCACCCAAATCAAGGAAACACCTGAGAAATGTTGATGCCAGAACCTGTGATCACCATCAGAGAGAAAATGGAGAGCTGAAACTCCCAGCACTGCCTTCCAGCAGGAACCAGGATGACAGTGCTGCTCTCCAAAACTCACTGCTACTATCCAGATATTTGTGCCCATTTTAGATTGGGCATAAATAAATTCACAGTGATAAATGTTTAAAACCAGCTACTCAAGCTCTGTTTCTACATTTCATTTTCTCTTATACAGATGTTGCAAAAAGGGAGAGACTATAGCCAAAGGTAAGTCCAAGTGAGAGGCAAAACAACATGAAAATTTTAAGCTGCAAGAGCTGAAAACTGAGATCTTTCTGCTGCTCATCCAACACCCACAGCTAAATGCAACACGAGAAAAACTTTTTAGTTTCAGGATGAGAGGCTGAATTTCATTTAAATGAAACTAAATAAAAATCTCTAAGATGCCCCTTTTCTAATTTAAAGATTAAAATTCTATGGGTTTGAGACTTTTTTCTCCTTTCTGACAAGCAGGCCACATCTGTTAGGGAACACTGGAAATAGCAAAACAATAAAATTGACCATGAATGTTATCTTTTTATCTTTGTATAATGGACATGTTCCCTTCCCAACTCCATTTCTTATGGTCTTCCAAACAACATTACCAGCATTCATGTATTTTCTGAATATATCTGCTAAGCACCAGCAACATGAAGCACACAGAAATGTGTGGAACATTTGTACCTGGTTTTGCTTCATTTGGTTTTGAGTCACCTAATTCACCATGAGTGAATTCACCTCTGTCCTTAGCATGATTTATAACAAGAATGTGGCTCTGTTATCCTGACTCATCATTTACTCTACAGAAAGATGTGAAAGCTTCTGTGGGTGCCAACCTTTCGAGCTGAGTGGGAGCACAAAGGATGAAATCGTTTCTTCTACAAAAGAAAGAATGAATCTCTACCTCCAAGCACGTACACCCTGAACTCAGGCAATCCAAGGTGCAGCTACCAGGGACAGATCTCTCTTTTATGTTATAAATAGACTGACAGGACCATAAATGCTTCTGTGAAAGAAATGCAGGTGAAGAGGAAGAGCAGCATCCACCGGATTTGGAGTTCAGAGGAAGAGATGATCAAGACAAGCTGCCAGAATTACAGTAAATGTAATTTTGTTGCTTCACAGTGCTTCAATGAGATTTCATCACTTGCACATTTGCTTTCTAATGCCAAGCTTGAAAACTAATTAAGGAAATGACAAGAATTAAACTGATTGCAACAAGTTAACAGCTTTAAACCACGTGGAGATGAGCATGGTCTTAAAATGTTAATTTATACCAACAAGAAATCAGAAATTCCACAAACCAACAATGACTCACCCCAGAGCTGTGCCTCAGTTTGCAACTTCCCTTGGAGTGACATTCTGAGAATGCCTCTTTGCATAAAACTGTGAGCAAGGAAGGCTTTAAAGAACATTTGTGCATGGCATGATGCAGGCTGTGCCTCACAGTAGCCAGCACTCCTACAAATGCACACATGCATGAGAAGGAGGATTTGCTAATCAATGTTTAGTTATTTTTAAAGGCTATTCTGTGCAATACACATCACAGCTGCTTGGGGGGTTTTATATATATATAAATCACAGAATCTTAGGTTGGTTTGGATTGGAATGGACCTAAAAAACCATCTTGTTCCATCTCCTGCCATGGGCAGGGACATCTTCCACTATCCCAGGCTGCTCCAAGCTGGCCTTGGACACTGCCAGGGATGGGGCAGCCACAGCTTCCCTGGGCATCCTGTGCCAGGGCCTCAACATCCTCACAGGGAATAATTTTTTCTTAGTATCTAATAAACCACTTCTTTCTGGATATCACCCTTCATTAACTCTGAAATTACTCTTTTCCTGTATTGAACTTCCAGAGTCAGCTATTTCAATGTTATTTTAAAATACAAATAGGCTGCAACAGACATGGCAATTTGGGTATGATTTTATGTGATCTCCCACAGTTACTGAGAGCAAAGGCTACACAGGGAACAAGAATTATTTTAAAGCAAAATGTAAATATTTTAGTAGTTGACTACTGATTATTTGTAGGAATTTTAAGCCTCCTGAAACACATCATGGATTTCTCATCCTTCCTTTATGGACTTAATGCTAATAAAATATATGGAAATAACCTATCATGAGCACTGAAATCCTTGCTTATTTGCAGAATAGGAACATTGGAAAATGCCTCTGGCATCTTCCCTTTTCAACACTGTAAAGCAACTGTGACTGATTTTTTTTTTGATGCTGTTGTGATGCAAGAACCTTAAAAAGGTGAAATGAATGCACCCCATTAAACATGCCACACACACATCCTCCAGGAGACTGTCAGAAACAAGCCTTGAAGAAAATCCCTCTCAGCAAACACCTGGAGGTGCCACAAATCTTCCCTCAATGAGCCATGGAGACCTGGAATTTTTTTCTGAAGAAATTCCTTGCCTTTACTCTGCTCTTCAGTGAATGTATCTGTGGAGAACGTGCACTGAGAAGATATTGGAAATAACTTAAGATCTTCATTCTAATGGAATCAGAATGGCTCACAGGGACACAGAGCCAAACCCAAATATTGCTTACACATCCCCTTGTAAAACAGGGAGAGTTTCAATATTTAAGCTTGAGAATCAAATGTGATGGATCCCAGAGGATTCCACAGCTGGAACCTACCAGCACATTCACCTGTCTGGAATCCTTTGCTTCACCATGTTTAGATTAGATTCTTCTTTCCTGACAGAACAGCTTCAAGAAAAGCAAATACAGTAGTAGATACAACTTGTTTTGAATAAAAATCAGGTAATGTTCAATATTCCAAAAGCTTTTGTTTCTATGTGGACATACTGGAGTTAAGATTTTCTCTTTCCTTTTAGCTGCAGTGCACAGACTGCCAAATGTACCCTCCAAACACAGTTGACCATCTTCCTCTGACATGTTGAAAAATGGGTAAGAAGGAAAAGCAATATTCAGATTTTTATGTGGATTCAAATTAATGGAATGATTCTTTTCATTTTCATTCAATAAAGAATTTATTTTTATAATACTTCAGGATTTTTTTCACTTTTTATTAAAAGCGCTATTAAAATCTTAATTGCTAACGGAAAATAATCCTGAGTTGCACCATGTATCACCAAAATTCCAGCAATTTGAACATGCTGAGTAGCTCTGTGTAATGCAATCCCTGTTAGGGTCCATGACAAGCAATTTCCACATTGTCCTCCTTCCCAGTCAACTCTGGGCCACACAAGTCACTCACCAGGGGTGAGGAGGAGGAGCACCAAACCAACCCCACGTTTGTTCCCCCTCCTTAGCTTAAAAAAGCCATGGAAACATGGTGGTACCAATTCCATCACCTCTTAAAGATGTCACAAAAGGCAACACACTTGGAAAGATAATTTCTGTCAAAATAAAGTTGCAGATTTTAAAACCAGCTACTGGAAAAATGGCAGGATCTATTATCACCAGCTACAGCAGATCTCTCTGCTCCATTATCATTATAAAAGATCCTACTTCAGAAAAACAGGATCCTTTCCACTCCAGAATTAGACTTTTCTGACTGACTTTATCCTGTGATTATATATTAAGTAGGTCTGTGTCCATTTGATTATTTAATGATGGCCTATCATGGCTGGGCAGCAGCTGGACAGGCCTTGTCAGCAAAGCTGCTGTGCAGACCAAAAGATGGGAATGGGGGCAAATAAAAAGGTATTTCTAATAATCTCACTCTCATCTCTAATAATATAACCAATTACAGTTCTAAAACAAAAAGCCCACTGAGAATATTCTGGGAGAAGATGGACAGAAGCATTTTTTGACCTTGATTAATAAAAGGAAGCACTCTATAAAATGTAAAATTTCACTAATTCCACATCTGTATTCAAATACAGGCAAAAATCCCCCAAATCACTCACTTATCAAATCTCTCTGCAGCCAGTATTACTGCCTTTCTAGGGGAAAAAACCAGAAATTCCTTAAATTCCCTAAATGTTGTCTGTTGCAATATCTAGCACGGCCCACAATTAAAAAGATGTATTTTAACAGCTGTATTTTAACAAACAGGAATTTGACTTAATAGGCCATCATGTCAGTTCTGCTCTGACATTATCTAAAAAGATTCCTATCTACCCTCTGCTACACAGCTTCAGCATGAAGATGCTCACCTTACATTCCTACTTGTCACCTGGAAATAATGGATTCCACAGCTTCTCCTATCAGCACATCCACCTGTCTGGAATCCTTTCCTTCACTATTTTACATTAACATCCTTCTTTAAAAATAATCTCCATTTCTTTTGCAGGAATGCCTTTTTTTTTTTTTTTTAAATCACCAAGCTTCCCCCTCCCCCTTCTTTGTTTGAAACACACAGCATTTTATGCAATAGGCATGAAAAATGATAATAAAAATGGATACTAGAAAACTAGTACAGCAATCCTTGATTCTGAGTGACTGATACTCGGAAATTTTAACCAATGTTAATACAGACAGAGCAATACAGCCTGCAACAGTTCACACCCTGCAAAATGTGGCCTATTCAGTCTTTTTCACTGCAAACAGAGGGGAAAAAACCCAGAGGATTTTACATTTCTGCACACATTCATCTCAGATTTATCTTATCATACCATTATTCTTACACAGACATCTCCTCCATTTTCCAAAACACTGATACCCGAGCATGAAATTCCCATCTAAAAATAGATTCTTATTGTCTTTTTTTTTTTTTTTACCTGGAAAGATCTCTCCTGGCTGCAAGCTCCACCAGACAGTTCCCAGATCAGAAACCCAAGTCAAACCCCCATCCCCAAGCACCACGCTCACATCACAGATCCGAGCACCCGATCCTTACCTAGCAGCTGCATTCTTTCAAACGTAAAATGGTTTTACTTCCTTTCTATCTAATCTGCCCACTGCCTGGACATATTTTCAGCCTGACTTCCAAATGCTCGCTCGCGTTCGCTCTCTCTCCCCGCGCGGCGGCCGCGGTTAACCGGCATTACTTACATTCTCTTCCGCACGGGGAGGGGAAAAAAAAATAATAAAAAAATACTAATAAAAAGAACTAGGGAGACTAAGGAGAACGCGAGGCATTAGATGAAAGGCAGAGGAAGGGCCAGCCCATCTCCGAGCCCCCGGCCAGCCCCGGCTCCCGCGGCCGCTCCCTGCGCAGGCGCCGCGGCCGCTCCCGGTTGCCCTGGGAACGCCGAGGCCGCCGCCAAGCGCCATCGGCCATTCCGTGAGGGAAGGGAAGGGAAGGGAAAGGGAAGCGGCCTTTGACCTTCCTGCCCACACGCACAGGCCGCGCCGGGGCCCCGCGGGTCGTGGTTTTGGGGGGTATTGTGAGAACAAATAAATCCCGCAGTGCCTCATCTCCCCGCCTCCCCCCCTCCTCCGCCCATGCTTCTAAATCCAACATCCAGGTTACAAGCAGGGAGCAGAAATAGAATTCTGTAAAAGCAGATCTGATGGCATGAGGAAACAGGTTAACTTCATGGAAAAGGAGCCACTTTAAATACTCGAATGCAGAAAAAACTGTTATTATGAGAATCATGAAATCACATTCCATGATCTGGGCTGGAAGGGACCTTAAAGATCATCCAGGTCTAACTCCCTGCACAGGGACACCTTCCACCAGATCAGGCTCCTCCAAGCCCAGTCCAAGCCGGCCTGGAACAATTCCAGGGATGGAGCAGCCCCAGCTTCTGTGGGCAACCTGTGCCAGGGCCTTCCCACCCTCACAGCCAAGAATTCCTTCCTCGTGTCTAACCTAAATCTCTCAGTCAGTTTAAAGCCATTCCCCTTGCCCTCGGTCCAAAGTGCCTCTCCAGCTCTGCTGGAGCCCCTTTATGCCCTGGAAGGGCTCTCAGGTCTCCTCCAGGAGAACACCCCCAGCTCTCCGGCTGGAGCAGCTCCATGGCCTCCCCTGGAGCAGCCCCCACAGGTCCCTGCGTGCTGAGGACAGAGAGCTCCAGTGGGGTCTCACGGAGCAGAGGAAAGGGGAGAATCCCCTTTGTGAGGCAGCCCAGGGCATGTTCAGCTTTCTGAGCCACGAGCACTCACTGCTGGCTCATATCCAGCCTTTTACCCAAGAGAACCCCCAAGCCCTTCTCCACATGCTCTCCATGAATTCCTCTCCCAGGCTGGACAAGCCACAGCACGTCAGACAAAGTCCATCCACCAATCATCCTGTGATTCCCGACCTAACAGGCACCAGGTCTGTCCTGCACTGCTCCTAAGCAGCATTTACTGCCCTGGGAATCAGCTCACAGTTTCAACCTCCTGCTTTTGCTTGAAATTTTTGTCTTCAGGAAACTACTGTTTCCTGAAACAAGTTACTTTTATATAACCTACATACACGAGTTCTATAGTTTTTAATAATAAGTTGTGAAATAGTTAATAATTTTTATCAGGTTTTTCAAGAATAAATTATTTAACTAAGAAATTATATTTAAATATAATTTGAATTACTTTAATTTTTTAAATTATTTTTAATATTATTAAAATTATTATTTTTAAAAGTATTTTTAGTTTAATAATTAGTTATTTGAAGTCCGCAAAGCAGACTTTTCTGTTTAATATGGAATATTACCTAAATTTATGAAGAAGAAGGCGAAGAAGGATTAGTTTTTGTTGTATATATATTACTGTATTTTAAAACTTCAAATTCTAAGGTTTTTATTTTGTGATATTACAAGTTTTCATTTAACATTATATACTTGTAATTTTAGTATTATTAATTAAATTTGGAAGCTTTCTCTACGACTTCAGGTCTAATGTAGTGTTCACTTAAGGGTTTGTGGTTTTTAGTATAGAAAGTTTAAAATTCTCAGTATCTGGAGTTCTAACACATACAAAGAAAAATATAAAAGGAAATTGAAAAAGAAAAAAACGAAGATACTGTATTTAAGGTGGAATTACTACTACTGGGCTCAACCTAAGTTTTTAGGTTTTGCATTTTCTTTTGACCCAGAACATTTCACTCTGCCTTGAACTTAGGGTCTGAGATACATAACAGGAGACAACTTGCCACTGCTCACAAATCCCAACACAGACAACTGCAGCAGAGAGAAACTGAGCAGGACTGAAAAGAAACTGAAGTGAGCTGAGTCCGAGAACAGCATGTTGGAAAATGCAGGATTTTCAGGCAAACAAGTCATGAAATTACCCCCGAAAGATGACAGATTGTCCAAAAACGGCTGAGATTGTCCAGAAATGGCTGAAATTGAGCAGACTCACCGCTACTTCTTCTGTTTTCTCTTCTCTTTTCGGCTCCTCTTCATCAGTTTCTGCAGCAGCTCCATCCTCCTCATCACTGCTGGAGGACTCCAGGATCTCACTGATGTCCATTTTCCAGTTCCTAGGCACAGCCCTGGTGCTCACAAACGTGCTTGCCTCCTGCAGCCCTGGAGGGGAAAGGGCCCTGGCTTTACCTCAGCTGCAGCATTCACAGCCACAAAGCTTTTTTTATTTCCTTTTCACCTTTTAAATCACAACACCAACTGAAATGCAATGAATCCATCACAGATCAAGCACCATGGCTTACTTTGCTCTTTCCAAAATACCATGTTTTAGATTAAAAAAAAATAAAATAAAAAAGAGCACTGCACAAAGAGATTTGACATTTAATGTCTGAAACATGTTAGTGAGGAAAGGAGTGATGGGACAGGCACAAGTTACATTTGTAGAATGGAAATACCTCAAATTCTTTTCCTTTAAGAGGTGCTCCAAGGGTGGAAAACAACAAAGCAAAACAAACCCAGATAACCCCAAAATCTGCCCCTCAGTCACAATAAAAGACTTTAATAAAGGAGCCAGAAAAAGACCCAAAAGAAGAACATACAGCAATGAACTGTTGCTCAGTGTTAGCAGAGAAGAAAAGGCACCAGTTTTTAACACTGCTGACAGAAAAACCTCCAGACATTGGTCTCAACTCTCTTTTTTTTTTTTTTTTTTGAAACCATAAACCATTAGTACCTTGGGTTCCAAAATATTCCCTTGTAGCAAGGAATGTCACAACCCAATTATGTTCTCCACAGGAAAAAAAAGTCCCTTTCTTCAATTTATCTCAAACCTGGCATCTGTTCTTTTTTTTGGCTATCCTAAAGTTCTTGTACTGTGAAACAGCTATTAAGAACAAAATAGAAATCATATAGTATTAGACAAATCAATCAATCAAAACCACCTCAACCTTTTATTTGAAGCATTTTAAATCTTGACTTGTTAAGCAGCTGCTGCACTCCTTTACTCAAACCAGATACTGTTGTTGAGTGGGGATTTTCTTGTTGCTGGGTGGCATTTTTAATTATAATTTTTAATAAATACAATCAAAACATTTCTCCTTAACACATTTCATGTTTTGATGGATTCTGGTATCCATGTCATCTATCCATTCATCCAATTCTGTAATTATAGTTTTAAATTAAACATTAATCACAGACTTGTTATGAAGTTTACACCCTGCTGTCTAGGTAGCTTTAAAGTAAACAGTGTTTTGAGCAATAGCACAAAATTTTAGCATTAGGAGAGGTAACTATATATTCCATTGCTCACTGACACTTCAAATAGACTACACTGAAAATATTCTATTCATTTTCCACAAATTTGGACCGGATCAAAATAATGAAATAAATATAAAATAAAGAAGATTTCTACTAGACGAAGTTATATCCAAAGTTTCTCTAATTTCTCCCATTTAAAATTGTTTACAAAATATCCAAGAACAATTATCAGAAATCAAGAGGTCATAATTTATCAGCAAATGTAAAAAGAACCTTTGCATGAAATTACTTATTTTAAACACCTAGATTTTATTCTAAATTACCTTTTTTAGGAGAGGACTCTGATTTTGGTAAGTTTTGAAGATCCAGCTCCTTAATGTCTTTTCTTGCTATTGAGTAACTGTAAAAAAAAATAAGGTTTTGTGATTACATCACAGAAAAGCAAGCATTTGATTTAGAAAAACAGCAATTTCTAAAATTTTCAAGAGTTATCATTCACTTGCAAGGTCCTTGCTAACAACTAACTGGCTAAGACACTTATTGCTGTATGGTCCAAATACAAGAGAAAGTTAACTCAGGGTAAGTTTCCAATCTTTGACATCCAGGCATTAAAAGTATCCTTAAGTAATTAAGAAAACTTTGTAAATGTCTTTTATTGTAACTGCTTAATCTGCACAAATTTGTGAAGGTTAAACATGCAGGCAAGAAAAAATTATTTCTGAACTGCAAATATGCACAAGAATCAACAGCTGCTCTCCAAAACAAGGATCTAGCTAAGAGGACAAAGCAAGTCCTCTATTTTCAAAATGCCTTTTTACTAGCACAGAACAACAGTGAAGCCAATTCACAGATTTGCATTGATAGACAGTTGATTTTAATTTTTAAATTACAAAAGTGTTCTCACAGCAAAACATATGGAGGCTGCTCTGTTCCAAAGTCATACTGGATATCCAGTCACTGAGTTACAAGAGAAATCCCAACCAACATGCAGGGAGAGCCTTACAAGTGAGTTAGTCTAACACATTTTTTTTTCCTTCTTTTATTATTTCAGAAAATCTGGAGTAAAACTTCCCAAATCATGGGCTGCCATCTTTTGAAGTTAGAGCTATTAGGTTATGGGGAGAAAAAACAAAAAAATCAGACAGAGCAGATCTGGATGTTTCACCAGTAACATTCAACCCTCAGCACAGAGCCAGGCTTATCCAGAAGGCTGATGATTTATCCACATGAAGAGGCCAAAATGAACAAAGTCTTCAGGTACTTGAAATGCATTTCAGTCATCAACTAAATAACCTACTCAAAATCATGGCCATCAAAAATCAAAAACTGCTCCCTTTGAAAGAAAGAGGGTGACAGGCAGCCTTTGGCAAGGAAGTTTTAGTTACAATGTGTTACCAGAGATGCAATGCAATAACAATGAAGAGAAATAAAGGGGAGCAGCCTTAAAAAAACCCAAAAGCAGTCTTCATGCTCTTATGAATATATAATTCATTATATAAGACACATCTCTGTCTCCCTCTCCTCCTTCCTCCTTTTAGAGTGGAGGATGGACTAACAGGACTCTGCCTTCTTTTTGAAGGAATATGATTCAGGTTCTGTAAACATTTCCATTTTAACAATTCTATGTGAATTCTCTTTTCTATTAAAAAAAAGGTGGATTGAACCCTTATAAACTATCTAAACAGCTATGGACATCTGGGCACTGGAGGTAATGAAACAGATACCCAAACTATTACAACTGACACCCATACAAAAGGTAAATTAAGGCACTAAGGGAAATAATTAAAACCAAAACTCACTTTAAATGATAGAAATTACGTAAAAAAATAAAGGTAAAAACATCCAAGTGTTTACACTTTAAATTATTGATATTTTTACATGAAGATGCACCAGAAACTTTCTTAATTCAATGAATTCTTGTTGTTACAAACAGTGGAAAGAAGGGTGAGGAAGCACAGGAGGAGTCAGCTGGAAATAGATTGTGAATGCCAAATGTGTCCATCCAGCATTACAGAAAACTGCACCCTCTCCTTTTGGAAGGAATAACATCTTCAGGAGCAATATGTGCTGAGTTTCCCAGTTTCCCCCCACAGATTCTCACCAAACTGAGCTGTCACTTACAATTTGGAATCTGCAAAGGATCGAACTAAACACTGCTCCTTCTTCACGGTGACATCGTCATTGCAGCTCGGTGACACGACCTGAGGAGCCAAAGAAAACATTCCTTTATTAAAAAAACAAACAACAAACTACACACCAAACACAAACAAACAAACTGATCTTGAAAGGAAAGAAATACAGACTGCAGGAAAACTTCTGTTTGCTGTTTCTTCTATTATATTTCCAGTACTGGGTAAACAAACCTACTTCATTTATACTACTAAAGGCCAACAACAACACATTTCAAGAAGCAATTTACCCCAAGCTATTGACTTGTTCTGTACAAGCCAAAAAATCTAAAGCTTCATTTGAAATCTAATCTGCTGAGGTCACATCACAGGATCCTGTTCATTCACTCTGCTTTTTTAGTTCTTGTTCACACAAATTTTTTTAAAAGAATCTATTTAAAAAGTCACAAACCCACTTATTTTATACTAGCTTCTGATTTTTGCCATTTAAACTCAGACTGAAGTTGGTTTTTTGGTTTGTTTTGTTTATTGAGATGTGGATAATATAAACCACTGTGAATCCACCACATCCTTCCACAGCAGTATCATCTCTAGGTCTAAACCAAGTGATAAAAATACATTTGCAGTATTTGTAATACCACAAACAGAACAAGTTTATGTTTTGCTCTAGAACATATAAAAGCAGAAATATTAAATGCAAATATATGACCTCCAAGTACTTTACCCACCAGTTCAGAACCATGTTAAATAAAAATTTGTCATTAGTAAAAGGAGATACAATCAGAACATGTACAATACCACATTTTAAACTGAGGTACATACAGCTGGATAAGGCAGTGTCAACTGTTCACCCTACATTGCAACATTTCTGAAAATAGCAAAAAGTTTTCTACAGAAAGCAACTTTTAATATGCACATGAAAACTTTTTGTCTGTATCAATAAGGTGCAAAATGTCTTTACAATACAGGTCTACTTGAACTCGTATATTGATAATAAATGTATATTTATTATCAGCAGTGCCAATGAACAGCTGTATCATTTATAGACAGTCAAATAAAAATAAGCACCAACATCTGCTCCTAGAGTAACTGACCAGTGAAATGCAAGCATCAAAGAAATCAGTATTTCATAAAACTGAAAGTCCAGGGAAAAAGACAATTCCATTAAAAAAAAATTCAAATCCCACTACATTAAAAATTCATAAATCTAGATCCTCTTAAATTGCCTGGGAGTGCAAGTCCTAACATATTTTATTTTTAGAAGAAAAGTATCATTACACACTGATCATTTTGTATGCAGTTCTAAAACACTTGAATGCCATGAAACTAACTCACACATAAATGTTAATCTCTGCTTTCCTACTCTTCAGAGATATTGCAAAACACTTGTATTTTTAGCCAACATGGGAGTAGAGCTTAGCCTGACTGCATTCACAGTTTGCTGCTAAAGGAACTCACCAAAGCTGGGTACCAGTCTGCCTTCTCTGAATTACAAGTCACACTCACAACCTTGCCAAGCAATTCATCGTTGAGGCGCCTCTTATCTTCATCCTCTTCTTCACTACTTTCTTCTTCCTTTTCATCTTCAGTACTGAATTATCAAAATGTATAATATTTTAAAGTTTGTCTGAAGTTACTACTTGAAAACCAAAAAGAGCTTACAATAAGATTTTTCGTCCTATTTCGCAAAGCTTCAAGAACAGCTGTAATTTTAAGAGGTGAAATTGCTTGAAATACACTTAAATATTAAGTGCACTTACTCAGTAAGAGGAATTTTATAGGTATTCTTTCTAAGTAGCAGTATTTTACAACAGCATCATGTTAGAATTGGAAACATGACTCAGGTTTTGTGCACCGACATGAAACAGAGAAAAATCCTCTTTACCCCAAAAATCAAAAAGCACCTTTTTTTTTTACTGTGTTAAATATCAAGGTTAAAAAATCCTACATTTCCTATTAGATGAAAGAAGCATAAATGTTTTTAAGAATACTACAGGAAAAAACCCTTCAATTTCACAGTATTGCCAGCATATGACCATGTCTATCAGCTGTGCACAAAATTCAGGTGACAGAGCAGTCACTCGATGGAACTGCTTCAGTTTTAGCAAGGAACACTAAAGGAAAAGCAGAAAACTCCCAAACTCACACAGGGAGAGAAGATCTTCTCCCTCTATTCGATTTCTTCCCAATAACTGGAGTTCCAAAGTGCTCTGGATTGGTTAGTGGCAGCTGATCAAGTGTCTGCACAGAAAAGGGGGAAACAACAATGGTTGTTTGCAATATCTTGTTATAAAAAAAATATGAATTAACTATTTATTTTTAATTCCATGCCCACCACTCTTACCTCACTTTCTGCAAAGTGCCTTTCTCCCTTCAAGCATAACGAAGTTCGTCTCAAGGTCCTTTCATCACCGTCATCAAAAACTGGGGGAAGCCAAGGAAACCATCAGCACAAACTGATAGATCTCAGTCCTGAGTCTACTGCTTATCCCACAATCAAGAACATTCTCTAAAACATCACTTTCAATTCTATTTACTCACTCTTAGCCCACAAGCAAAAGCCAAGTCAGTATACAGGATTCAGTCTTGGAGTAGATTTTCACACAGAGATTCAAGGCAGGACAAAGTAAGGCTTTGGATGAAAGTCTGAGTGTAATTCAGACATTCTTCTTTATCAATACAACTGCACATTGCAAACCACAGGCCTGACTGTACACCAGTTCCTATTGTCTAAATCTCTGGGGTTTGTTTGGTTTTGTGGATTTTTTCCCACCCTATACATTTCTTCCTTACTTATCACCATTTAATAAATGTGGTTCTTTTTACTTCTCCTCTTGCTATGAGCAATCCCAAAAAAAGATCAATGGAAAAAAAAACAAGTTTCTGCTACACTATCAATGCCATCTTACAAACAGATCAAGATACTGGAAACCTGCAAATCCAGGTCAGACACCTGATAAGGAATATTTAGTACACATCCTGTTGTGTGAATAGGAAGTTCCATCAATTTCCATCAATACACAGCAGAAGGAGGACAGAACACTCTGAGGCTACTGCAAGCTTTGCCTGAGAAAGATCTGTTCTTCACTTTAGATAAAACCTCTTCAGCAAAATTTCCTTGAAGAGAAGGAAAGCAAAGTTCCCAATTCCCCCTGACAGCAAAGAGCAGAGCCCAGGTGGCTGCAGGCTGGAATCCCTGAAGGTCCAAGTTTATTTGTATGGGGTCAAAGTGCAGAACAGAACACTTCTCTATATTTAAACTACTTGAAACAGGCTTTGTGCACTAGTGAAAGAAAGTTTCAAGTGCTGTGCATAGCAGTATGGTAATTTTGGCATACTTATAAAATTAATTAAGCTGGATAAGATAAGCTTTAAGGTTCCTCCATCTTCAGAGTAAATACTGCTGTGGTATGCTCCATATGCTCCACTAGTGAATTATCTTAATGGCTTAGAACACTTGCACACACAAAACAATTAACTTTTTCCCCTCCAAAAATCTCAAACTACTAAATTTTCAAGAATAATCATTTTAGGGGACAAATGGCTGGTGACTGGCAACAAGTAACTTGATTGAAAAAAAGCAAACAGAACCCAGTACTTGACAATAAAAGAACTAAACTGCTTCTTTTTATTTATTATCTCCAAAATTGGAAGCTCTAACTCTTTATTTAAAGCTAGTCCAGTAGAGGGATAAAGCAAATAAACTGTACATAAAGCAGATGACATAATCAGTTTTTCCCCCTTAAAAGATTAAATGTTATAAAAACTGAAAGTTAAGTAAAATACCCCCAGTAAAATACACTTAAATTAAGACACAAAGGAAATTATGACAATGAAGAGTAACAATTTATGCTGTGGACATGTACAAAGCATCTGCAACTGCCAACGTGGCTGCAGAACTTGGAGCAAAACATCCTTGCAGAAAAACAAAGTACAAAAGAACAGCATAAACAGAAAGATTTCCTTATCTACATAAGTGATCACTTTAATAAGTTTCAACAGAGAAAGAACAGCACCATTTGTCATACAAAAATATCAATTATTTGAGTTACTAAGGTGGAGCCAAGTAAGGAGTCTCTCCAATTAATCAGGATGCTTGAAGTATTTCATAATTGTAGCTACTTCAAACCTGCTTTTCCTCTAGGGAAAACACTCAACTGTGCCTTACTGAAAGGGCAACCAGAAACTCACACTGATAAACTCAGCACCTTTAAAAACACAAGCATTTATTCAACTAAATAGGCCTTGTGGTTTCCATCTCACTCTTCAGAAAAATGTGCTACACCAAAGTACTGCTCATATTCATGTCACCCTGTGAGTGACTCTTTAATGCAGTCCTGGAGGATTTAAGGGAATGTCAGTCCCAGCACAGCATCAAACATTAAGGATTCTGTAAATATAAGCAGCAAGGCAGATGGCACAGTTTTGGCTATGAGATATTTTGAAGCTGTGATAACAGTCGTGTCAGAAGAACTTAATACACTCTAAGCTGCAAATTCATTCCTCTTTTTAATCTCATCCAGAAGCAAGGTTGTTTAACTTCAGTTAAAATGCCTACAACTAAAAACTTTTAAATTTATGTTGAATAACTTGTATCAATTACCTCATTCTTTCAACAGGTTATTGCTGCAACTTCAAATTCTTCAAAAGCAAAAATCCTAAAGGTTGTGTTTTATGAGGAAGATTCACTGGGCAGGGAGAGGGCAGGAAACAGGAACAGAAGACAAGGAGACATCTCCCCATCCACACACAGTGAAGTCATCAAAGGATGTGTTTACAGTGTCACCATTCTCATCTCTAAAGAGGAAATTACTGTTCTGTCTTCCCAAAAAAGCAGGGGTGAAAAAGCAGAAGCCCTTGAGCTCCTCCCATTGCCTCATCTCACAGTGGGCAGGGGCTTGCTGGGGAAACGAGGTGCAGGAGCAGATTTCTGGGAAGGGAAGGATACAAACTAGCCAGGAACTGCTCCCTGCTGCTCCACAGCCAAGGGAGCATCCCGGGAGGGAAGGGAGAAAAGTGACATTTCTGCCGGGCACAGCCCTTGCCTCCAAACACGTTCCCTAATGAGGAACACTGACAGAAGGGGAAAAGAGATGAGTAAGCAGCACAACCTGGAGGAACAGTCTCTGCCATAATGCTTGGTCTAGTCCCAAGAACTGAGTCCAATATGTTCCATACAGAGCATATTGACACAGTGACAATAAAATGGAAATTTTCAGAATTTTGCTGCATCTCGACTTTGTCTGCGATAACAGGAAAGAAACAGAATTGGGTTTTTTGTGTTTGTGGAAATCTACACAACCCTAATCTAGGACAGAAAAATAAAAACAAACTTCCCAGTGATGATCAATACAACACTTTGCAAGAATTAAAAAAAAAATCACTAAAAGTTCAGCGCCTCAAACATGCAACTTTAAACTCACTATTGATGAGCTGGTATCTTCCATTTCCTGTCTATAGCAGACTTGTATACACCATCAGCAAAAATCCACTGACCCTGTCTTTAAGGCTGTCTCAAGTTTGGTTTTCATGTATTTAAATATGTAATATTAACAAGTCAACTAATTAAAATAATTTTTAGGAACTGTGAAGAAGCTTGTCACAAAACACTACAGATCAGTTTGACTACATCTTGTTTAGAAGTCTATATATAGCTACATTATAAATAGATTTAAGGAAAAAAAAATCCAAGACAGAAAAAGGAGAAGAGAGCAGAACTGTAGAGAGAACATCCTCATGGCAGTTATGAGATGACTTCCACAGAGCCACCAGTGTCACCAGGACACTGCAGTGTCTGTGACATTCTGTGACACACAAGTGCACAGGGAAACAACCCTCAAGGCTCCATCTTGCAAACTTCAAATCCAACAGGTTGTGCTAGTGCTGCTGCCCAAACCAAGAGAGATTAGGTTCTACACTGCAAGGAAACAATTTGGTCTCATTTCCCAACCCATTGAGAAACTTGTAAGTCACCAAGACAATGAAATGAAAGTACACACCACAAATTAAAGCTGTTCAGTGTCACTGTGCACATTGAATTATTCTCAAAGGCTGCCTGGCAAAGCAGCAATTTATGAACTACAAGAGATCCTGTCTAGGAATGTCTTGACTAATGTGTGCAGGTTTTGCAGATATTTGGGGCTCAGCTGTGGAAACAATATAGAAAGTACCAGGAGCAGTGCAGGGCCTGTTAAACGTCCTTGTGGACAAGGGCTGTACTACTAATTCACCACTGTAAAAGGAATTAAGAGCAAGTACTGCACTGTACTGTGCTACTGAGACACCACACAACTCAAATTTACTATTTTTAAATTATTTTAAGTGAGTGCAAGCTCCTCTTAAAAAAAATATTATCCCAGGAGACAGGGAAGTTTGAGTGACCTTTTAGGCTACTCATAGAAAACTATCACCTCACAGACAAAAGCCTGCTGCCTGAAACTGCTTTTTCTGAAATGTTAATCTTACTATTACTGCACATAGAAGAGATTAGAGAAAAAAATCTACCTCCTTTCTTTCCCTAGAGTATTGTTTGTACACAATTTTAAGATACTTTTAACACTCAGTTCACATAGTAACACAGGTGGTTTTAAAAGCAAAGGTTAGATCCAGTTGATCTGTAACAAGGTTCAACTGTTAAAATACTATTTTTCACTACAAAATCTTGCTTCTCTACACACCTGTTCCCTAAACATGAGTAAACACAACACACAGTGCTGGGTTTTTTTTCTAGATTCTCCAGAGAGCTGCTGCAGCATTTTTATGTGCCACAGGTGCACCTAAACAACACATCCCATGGAAGGGCCCAGCACAAATACAGGGTTTCCTCAAAATCCACACAAGCAAATTTTCAAAAGAATAAATTTCTGGTGGGTCATGGTGGTGGAGAACACCAACCACCTGTGGTTCTGGATTCCTGGATGACACATGCACAGCCCAGAGATGATGCTGGTGCCACGTGGACTCAGCAGGATGCTGGGAACTGGTCAGACCAGCCCTGCAGCCATGGCCAGGCCTGGCACACAGCACAGGACAAACCAACAGCTCTCTGCCATGGATGGACCCAGCTGTGAGGCCACTCAGAGCTCACAGCACCCCTGGGGGAAGAGCTGGCAGCTGTACTGGACACAGGACCAAGCCTGTTCTTCTTAGCAGAAATATCTCCACAAAGCATCAGAAGAAAACTTCTTTTAAAAATAGGAAAATGTGACTGTAAATAGCTCCTGTTAGCAACCCTGCTCCTAAAGTCCAGGGACATCAATGTTGGTTCATTGCTGATAAATATCCTCAGCATTGTAATTTTCAAAATCCATGGAACATCATGATGACTAAAACCAAATTCTCAGTATCTTTAATTTCCATGACCTCACCACCACAGTAACATGAGGTGATGCAGTTGTGGCTCAGACTCCATACCCAGAACAAGCACCCAGGTCTCTCACTCTGCTCACACACACTCAACTCAGCATTTCCTGGAAACTGCCACCATGATTACATGAGAGGAAGAAGCCACCAGCAGAGCTGTGGGCTCACTGAGGTGCCTCAGGAGTGTCTGAAAGGCAAAAGTCTCAAAAAGTAAAGAATCACATTCCCTGTCCCTCTAAGCAGTACATAAAATCCTAATAGCTGACAGCAAGGTCTGCCAGAAACTGCCAAGACCTCTCCCTGTTTCCCTCTCCTATTCCCTACTCATTTCACAGGAAACATTACTGGAAGTTAATAAATGTTTTTTATTTCTTTCTTTAGAAACATTTTTCCATTAGTCTACCTAGCAAAATACAAGGCTCAATGTATTTGATCTGCTTTGTTTCAACTTGTTTAAAGTTGTAGAAATTGTATTACATAATAAAAAGAGACCTAAGCACACACAGATCTCTGACCTGAGCTCTTTCAAAGGAGAGATGACATGGGGCAAACCAGGCCACTCTAACAGCAATTCCTGGATGCTTGCTCAAATAAAATCCTGTTTCTCACTAACATATAGATTACATCACTTCTAGGTCTGTGCAGAGATGATACAAAAGTGTTTCCTCAAAGTGCATCTACATAAGGATTTATGTTTTTGAAATTCTGGTGATGCTTGTAAGACTCCAGGCAGAGTGTGAGAGAAGGAAAACACAACAATGCACTTTGAAAGGTGTGGTCTGGGTTTTGGTCTCTTTGTCAGTCATTTCAGACATTATTTCAGTATTTACCTGAAGCATTTTACAAGTTAACAGAGAATCAGGTGGATGGTACACCCAGTAAACTGTAATTCAAACCTTGTTCAGCTAAAGCAGATCTGACAGACCATTCTAGTTCTATGCAATTATCACCTAACAATATATTCAGCACTTCAAAAGCATCAATGCAGCACTTTGTAATTTGTAAATTAAACAAGTTCAGTTTAGATAACTCCATTCTGAAGAAAAACATCATCAAATCATTGAATCACTTAGTAAAATCACCAGGTCCAACTGAGCCATTTGTTAACGAAGGAACTTAAACCCCATCAGTGTCACATCACTGTGGATTTGAGGAGTGCCTTGTGCAGTGGCAGTTCCCAGACACTTTCAAACTTCCACTCCAAACAGCTTTTGCCTCTTTACCTGCTTATACTGAAAAGCTGAATCTCAAAGGTAACTTCAGAAGTATTTCCAAATCACAGCTGAAATGTTCAATAGGACTACATGGCTAGATTAACATCATTGTCATACAAAAAGAGGTCAAAAAGTGATTCTGTTGAAGCTACAATAAAAATAAAGCCTTGTTTATTCTGGGTACATGAACACCATTAACAGCCAGGAGATAATTTGAAATACACAAACTGATCATCACTGTGGCTCCTGCATTACAGTGGTGGCAAAGTAGCCAATTCTAGCAAGCTCAGCACTGCCACTGGTTCAATTTATTGACCAAAGCAAAGTTGCTTCAGGTGGCTTTTCTCCTTTACATCCCTACATGAAGCTGATATGCAAAACTGAACATCATCACTTCTTGCCAGGCACACAGGCAGTTTGTTCTGGCATTTTTTACACATCTCTACAGAATACTCTGAAAATGTTTGCCTGTATGTATTCCTGGTTTCACTAGCCAGAGATCAGTTTGCTTTTAGATCACTGAGAAAGAGATGTTAGATAACAGAGAATAAAGAGTAAGGGAAATGCACAAACTACTGAAACACAAGCTTTCCCTTGTGCTTTCCATCCCAAAATGTTCAGGGAGGCATCCTGCAAACCTGGAGTCTGGTTAATCCACTTCCCCCTCAGCTGTGACTGCATCAGTCAGGGAGGCTGTGGAGCAGCACAGCCACCAGCTACTAAAAAGCAACCAATTCAACAGTTTGCTTTAGCACAATAAATACACACCTCATGTCTATCCTAAACTTTCTGCAAAGACACAATGGAAGCAGCAGGCTGAAGATAAAGCTTATTTTTCACATGTCAGTATTCCTGTACTCAACTTAGAACACTTCCCCAGTTCTAACTGCAGAAGAACCAGGATGCACAATTGATGATCTGCTCACTCTGGTCAGTGCTACCTGTGCTCTCAACTCCAACAAGCAACCCTGCACACAGAACTCATAAAAATGTTCCCAAGATCTAAACCCAACAACTACAATTGTATTCTCATAGTTAAAGCACCATGTAACAGCTCCTCATGTTCATTTACCATAAAATTACTTAAATCCCCCGAGTTCCAAACTTTTGCAAAATCCTAGCAGCCATAACATATTTGCATATGGAAAATATATTTTATTTTTTCCATTCTGTCTGTCAAAAAATATTATTTGAGGAAAGAAAATTTCAGTAGTTAATTAATCCATTGGTTCAAATTTCTGAGGAACAGCACTTAAATAGATGTGTGAAGTAAAAATCATGGCATGCATGATTTCTCTCTTACATAATTGGGGAGAGTTCAACAAGTTGTTAAATATAAACAATAATCCATTAATACAGGGCAGAGCATTTATTCACTGTTCAAATTTCCTCCTCATCAAGTAAAGATTTTTTGGCAGAAATGCACTGCTCAAAAGAAAAGAGGGGAGAAAAAAAAAGAAAGTAAAAAAAGAAAAAAGAAGAAAACAGACAAAACTCATGCCCCAAACAAGGGATTTAAAGTTCACATGTCAAATGTAAGAAGACAAATGTCTTCTGGCCCAAATTCAAACAGAATTAGCTAAAAGTGCTACTTGAAAATTGGAATCAGTTGGGAGTTCTACAATTAAAATGTTAACTCACAAACCATGAAATTGTGCAAGACTGTGTTCCTTATCACTTCTGTAACAGAATGGTGAACCTCTGAAAATCTATAAAGAGAAGGTAAAGGTCCAGTGCTGTACCTCGAGTATGTCACATCACAGTACTGAGCCAAGCAGATTTTAAATCTTCTGCACTCCAAAATAATCCTGCCTTTCCTCCCTGACCTGACATCCACTACAATTTTACAGCAATGTTATAATCCTGAAGAAAAAGGCAAAGAACAGTGAGCTTTGTCAACCAGCTTAGAGTTAAAGCACTCACTAACAATAATAATCATAAGGCAATAAATCCTTCCAAATTATCTGCAGAGCTTTATCCTGATCCCACCAAAGACAACAGAACCTCACCTACTGCAAAGGAAATGCTCAATTACTGAAAACAGCTTATTTAAATCTTAAAAAGGGGTTAATGAACCAAAATGATTTAGAGTTCATGGGACAGAGGACTCCTCAAGAGAGGATGGAAGAATATGAAGTAAACCTGAATAGATCTGGTACCCAAGGCAGCTAATGAGAAACACAGAGTTTAAATTTACAAGTCCTAATCTCCACAGCAATGCCCAAGAGTAGCATGTACAGGACAATTAACAGGAGCCAGTTCCTTCTGGGCAGCTATTGGGGAATAAAAGGCTCCACTGCTGGAAGAAAGTTGTGCAAAAAAAGGATGGGTGCTTGCAAAGCCCTCTGATTCACATACTGTCCTTTTATACTTGCTTCTGTACTAATACTTGAATGTCCCTGAGTTTTGTCATTCTGTTCTTAAAGCTGTTTCAGAAAAACCTGAAGATCAGAATTATTGAAAATAAGGAAACTTGTCTTACAATGAATTCTTGTTCAACACTGACATTTTGCTGACCCTGCATTCTGAACTTTCTATTTCAACCACTTAACACCACATGAGCCTCCAACATGAGAAAAGCAGTTTTCTATTTTACTTTAGATCATTATTTAAAAATTTTATTAAAGGAAACAGCTATTCACACTACAAATGAATGTCTCCTCTTTTCTTTTTGTGTGGTATGTGATTCTTCTTTTAAAAATAAATAGATTCTGTCTTCTATCCACGTTTTCCTTGTGTACAAGCTTGCACACAATGCAAGGAGGCTCATATGTTTCAGTCATTTATTTCATGCCACAGATTTTCAGCTGGAAGAGTGATTTTACAATGTTTATGTCTTAAAATCTGCAAAAATTATTCTGAATTTCACTGAGTGCAACTGCTATCATTACAGGTACATTGTGTCAAACAAAATTTGACTATTCAGCCCTGCAATTACCTGTGCAAAAGCCTCCCTGAACAACAATTAATTATTATCCTGCTTGGAAAGGAGAAGGAATCAGATATGGACAAGTTTTTAAAAAAGTTCCCTTCAAAAACTATCTCAGATTTTGCAAAACAAGATGTAAATTACTGATATTCTTACCTATAATTAGAAATATATTGTTCAAAGATTACAGCCCATAAATGAAACGTGGCCACTCACCTACAGTGTACCAACTGGCATCTGTCAGCTTGCTGATAACTGCTTCCTGAAAAGATCCATCAGGCATTTTGGTTTCAACCATTGCTCCAACCTGCAACAAGGAGCAGCTCAAGGTTACCTGGAAGTCCACACTCAGAAAATTGATAAAAACACATTGATTCTCCCAGCAAGCCACATTTGCTTTTTAAGATCCCATTTAGCTAAATGTTGCTTTAGAAGTTTAGTTATTGTAAGATCCTGTTTAGTCACAGGTAAGAACAAAGGTCCTTCAGCAGGAAGGCTGAACTACAAGGAGACACCAAAGCACTGAGAAACTCAGAACATCTAATTCAGGATCTCAAGAAATAAAAAGCCAACAGAAAACAATTATCCAAAGTCATTAATTCATTAGTTACAGGTAAGAACAAAGGTCCTTCAGCAGGAAGGCTGAAATACAAGCAGACACCAAACACTGAGAAACTCAGAACATCTAATTCAGGATGACCTCATCATCTCAAGAAATAAAAAGCCAACAGAAAACAATTATCCAAAGTCATTAATTCATTAGTGATAAGCACTCAATTACTAGTATTTCTTGTATTTTAAACACAGTTCTGGTGTCAGCTAGATCAGAATTTCAGTAGCAGCCTTGGTGCTCCTGCAGGAGCAACACAAAGACAAATGCAAGATGACCTTCTCTGGAGAGCTCTGTTTGCTTTCAGAGCTTGTAACACAGCTCTGCACTTTAGCACACAACTGTTACACAAAATAAAAACACAAACAGACACCTTTTTATATAAAACACATCAACTAGTCTAAAACACTGAGTAATTGTATTTACTCTTGTCTAATGGGCTTGAACATAGCTTGGCACTCAAGCTGTTAGTTACTTCTGAGAAGTTTCAACATTTCCTTATTTATAAGAAGTTTTGTGTTTATGAGAAGATACAAAAATTCCTGTACAGGCAAAACTGTACATCAAGTACCCAACACAGAGCATAAACAGCTACAAAAATTAAGACTAATTCCTCAGAACCCATCTAATCTAAAGTGATAAGCCTCCTTCTGTTGATTTCCATCCTCAAGAACCACCTAAACAATTTCAACATTGAAGAGTTTTAGGACATTTATGTGATTACCAAAAGAAGGCATGCAATATACATACTCTTAGAGGTCCTTTCACTTGGTCATCTTGCACTAACTGAGTTGAGTTATCCCCCTTCAAAACCACCTGAAAGATATTAATGAACTTTTTAATTTGCATCTGATTTCTTAACAGCTCACAAAAACCACAAGAAAATGTGTATATATATATATATACAGATATAACAATCTTATTATCCACATTAAGATTATCAATAAGACTCAAATGTTACTCAACAGAAAACACCTGGCATGACCAGTTTTACTGACAGGAAGCCCCAAGTATCACATTTCATTTTTAATCTGAAACATCCTAATTAAAGAACAGGGCAAATCAAACACCAGTCATTCCAAAGTAAAGAAAATACATTTTTAGGTGAGTTTAGAATTCGACACAATCCAGGGTAAACCTGGAACTGGGCTTCCAGATGAGAAGATTAAGCAGTGGTTTTTTTTTTTTTTTTCCCTCTCTGATTCAACTGTAGCATTTCACTGACAACACTTTCAATACTAAACTACAACCAAAATAAAAACCTCTCTTTATTAAAAATGTATCAAAAAATCACCAAACTGGCCATGACAACAGCATTTCTGCCACCTTATGCAAGTTTTAATGGCAAAGATGTGGAACACCACCCATGTGATGAAAATAAAGATCAGTTACAGTGTAAGCAAACTTTGCTTCTGCCTTTTAAATTCTACATTCTAGAAGGGAACAGTGAGGAAACTCTGTGAACATCACCCTATGCAGTTTAATTTAAAAAAATCTAAAATTTCTATTTGATTTCAGGAACCAAAAGCTCTAGAAGGTTGTTTTGATAGTGATGTCCAATTTTCTGGCTCCCCCAGTTATCCTGCAAGCACAGACTCCACTGTACTGTATTTATAAACACAACACCAGTGCATGCCAAAACAGCAGCAGTATTAACACACATTCAGCTTCAAAATGCACTTGATGCTGATACAAAATTCAAAATAAAACTGCAGAGGGATGAATCCAGGTTGTGCTGCTGCTCAGGAAAAGGCATGGGGACGTTTTGGACTTTTTGCACTCTTGGCAAGAGTGCCAGGGTGTGCCTACACATCTTAATGACAGTGTCAGGCTCAGCTTGTTAAAACTCCTATTGTTATAACAGAACTGAGAGCCACGACAGGAATTTCCACCAAGTCCCAGCAGCCTGGTGTAATTCCAAATCTTATCATGGAGTAATAAAGCATCTGATTCTAATGAGAAAAAGCAACTCCTACCTATTAACAGCCTAAATACTCTAGCAGACCAAAGATGCAGACAAAATCAAGCTTGTCAGACCTGCACACTGCTTCCTACAGAGCTTCTCATTAACACATTTCAAAGAACAACACAAGATCCCCTAAGTACTTATTAAGAACAAGCAAAAGACTCCAGTATCTGAATTACATTTTTTTCTATTGATGAAAAGCACTCTGATAAAGTGATATGATCTGTATATGTAACTGAAGAGGCTGAGGATTGTTCTACTTGATGTAAGCATTAAAGCACACAAAAGCTTGGATGTATAATTACAAAAAGCAGCTTTCACCTCAATTTCTTGGGGGTTTTGGGTCACTAAGGACTTATTTACATATCTTGGACATCAGGCACTAAAGTAGGAAGTAGGAAGACTTTAACAAGACAAAGAAGAACAAAAAAAATCTGTATTTACTTTCAGTTTTAACTTGCCTTCAACAATGTTTTATTCTTATTCTCGCATAGTGGCATTTTACAACATGTTACAACACCAAAATGACAACTTTGTCTCTTGGCTGTTTTTCCAAAAGCCCTATAAATGTGAATGAATACTATGTTCCAATACTACCCATGCACAAAAATTCAGCTACAGTCAGGGCATGCTGCTTTAGAAGCTGAATCAAGATGCTCAAAACTCAAATATTACCCTGGGCATTGCTAAAACCTGGCCTAAGAAACAAATTATTGCCATCTCTCTGGCTGGCAACTTATTTTTGCATTGCCTTTTCAATTCCAAACTGTAACAGTGAGAGTGCTAGTTGGTATGAAATGGAACTTTTGCTTCTGAAGAGGTTGCTCTTATTCCCTATTATTCATGTAAAGCCATAATCCTGTATTTGTGACATCAAAACTTATTGCTGGGAAACTGATGCATTCAAAAACAGAAGACAAATGCAGTCAGGAAAAAAGAAGCAAGAAAGCTCATTTTTGTTCCAGCATGCCACTAAAAAATATAATAAAACACAATGTTTCCTCCCAAAATAAAAAATAAATAAATAAATAAAAAACACAAAAAACCTCATCCTAAACCAAACAACAAAATATGAAAAAAACCCCACATTTAAGTGATGTTTAAAATTCATCCAGTGAAGTGATGAACATTTTCTAATCTTCAGGAGCAGGATCTCCTGTGACAGCCCCTTCAGCACAATGCTTTACCAACCCCCAGACACTCACCTTGACTTTCACAAGCCTCTTCACCGTCTTGATCTTTGCCTCACAGAAGGCACCTCGGTACTTGGCACTGACATCAGTCCCCACTGTCAGGTAGGCAGGCTCATCTGCTGCCTGCAGGGGAACAAAAACACAAAAACAAACTTCAGCTCTTGCTTAAACTCATCATGGATTTCATTTTACACCTAGGCTTCTAGACCTGTTGACTTTTTAATTGATAAATTGTCTGTCCTAGAGATTGCCGGCACAGAGCTCTTCAAAAGGGAAAAAAAAAAACCCAACAAACAAGTTAGAGGAAGTTTTGGTTTGTCACCGATGTTTACACACAGCTCCTGTCAATTCATTGCCAGCCTCTCCCAGAAATGTTTTTGAGGATATTCACATTGATACTGAAGACATCTGCTTACAAAAAGGGCAACAAAGTAAAGGAGCAACTATTAACTCAAGTAGGTTCTATACAAAAAGGCAACAGACAGCTGTATGTTTTCAGCTATAAGCAATCCAATGGCACAGATTATTTAAAACGTTTGAGATTGGTGTCATCCCAACACTTACAATTAAGTCTACAACATTCTATATATAGATTTCTTTCCTGGTGACTAAAAGGAGACCTCTAGAGAAATCTGTTGCAATCTTTCAAACAGCTATTAACAATTATTTTTCTTTCCTGGAATGCCTTTATTAAAAGTTAATTGCCAGTGCATTTTTAAAGAGAAATATTCATCACGTTTTCCTTAACCTGAACTTTAATACTCAACATCTCACTTTACCGTGCTCATTGCAACCGATAAACAAGGACAAAATAACCACATTGAAAAGACAGGAAATGGGTGCAGAATCTTAAATAAAATGGGATATGTACGGGGGTTTTTTTATAACTTGATTATTTCATTCAACTCTGAAGGGAAAAGGAAAAGTTTTGTAAATTATACTGCAATTGTTGAGCCTTTGTACCGAGCAAACCGGCGACAGCAAAGGCGGGACAAAAGCTGTGGTTTTGCAAACTTGCCATAGCAGCTGCTGATACAGGAAGCGTTTAAAGACGGGAGCCCGAAGGACAACAACAACTCAGAGGCGATGAGGATGTTCCGAGCGCTCCTGCACGGCGGTGAGAGCTTTAAATCACCTGCACCTCGCCGGGGAGCAGGACCAGCACTCACAGCACGCAGCGAACCCCGCGTTCTCCCGCTGCTGCCGTGCCCAGACGGAGAGCGATTAAAAATGAAATCTCCGGAGCGGCGGGCGAACAGGGCGGCGATCCCCGCTCCCGCCGGAGCCGCCTACCTTCATCTTTCAGGGTTATGTGAGCGATTCCAGCTCCGGGACTTCTCCTCGCACGGGCAACACTGCAAAACAAGAGCGGGGGAGGCTGAGGGCTGAGCGCGGGGCTCCCCGCGAGGGGCGGCGGGGGGAGCCCGGGCAAGGCTCGGCGGAGGGAGGGACGGAGGGAAGGAGCCGCCGCCCGTCCCGGCCGCGCCGAGGGAGCGCGGCCGCCGCTTCCCGCCGGGCGGCCCCGCGCTCGGTGTGTGTCACGTCGCCATTTGCTCCGCGGGGCTCAGGGGCCGCCGCCCCCCACCCGCCCCGGCCCCCTCTCAACTTTCCGCGGCCCCGCCGGGCCCCCTCCTCCTCCCGGGACTTGTGCCTCCCGCCCCCCGGGGCAGCGCCGCAGCCCCCCGGCCCAAGGAGCGCGGGGGCCGATCCCGGGGATACCGGGACAGAGTTGGGGGGGTCCCGGTCCCGGGGGTCCCGCTCCGTGAGGGGGGCGGCGCGCGCGCCCGTGCGCTCCCACAGGGCGGGGGAGGGGGGGCGGGGGGGGGGGGGTTTAAAGCGCAGCTCCCGGAGCCGCTTCGCGTCCCCTCCCCCGGGACGGCGGCGCGGCAGCCGCAACTCCGCCGCCACCGCCGCCTCCTCTTCCTCCTTCTCTCCTTCCTCCTCTTCTCCCTCCTCCTCCTCGCGCATCTCTTCCTACCTGCGAACTCCTCGTTCCGCAGCCCCCGCGCCGCCCGGGCCCCTCCGCAGACGGCGGCGGCCCCGGCTGAGCGCGGCCCCCGCTCCGCCCCCCCTCTCTCCCACCCCCCGCCCCCCCCCGCGCGCGCGGACCCGCCCCGCGCCGCAGCGCGAGCCCCAATAAACAAGCGGCGGGAGCGGGGCCGCTCCCATTGGCCGCCGCCCCGGCGCCCCGCGCGCATTGGGCCGCCGCGGACAGCACCCCCATTGGGTGGCGGGGCGGCCCCGGGAGCACGGGATTGGCCAGCGGAGGGGACCGGAAGGGGAACGGCGCGATGCGATTGGCTCGGGGCGGGACGGGCGGGAGGGAGGGGGGAGGACGGGGAGGGGGCGGGACGGCGGCGGTGGGGGCGGAGCCGGCGCGAGCGGCGCGCAGGCGCGGCGGCCGCGGCGTCGCAGGCGCCATTTTGTGCGCGGTTCTTTCCCATTTTAGGCCGCGGGGAGAGGGAGGAGCGGGAGCGTCCGCGGGATCGGCGGAGGGAACGATCGGGAGGCTCATCCTGAGGACCGCTGAGACCGCACCGCGTCTATTCCCGGTGGTACGACCCCTTCGCAGGGTCTCGGCGGCGGCCCCGCTTGGGGCGGCGATGGCGCAGGAGCGGGCCCGGCCGGAGCCGGAAGTGGAGCGGCCGCCATGGAGGCGCCGGGACCGCCCGCCGTGAGGGCGCGGAGCCGCCGGGGCGGCCCGAGCGCCCCGCAGAGACACGCCCGGGGTGCAGGTAGGGGCTGCCGGCCCGCGCCGCCTTCCCGCGGGGGAGGGCGCAGCTCCGCCGCCCTTCAGCGGCCCCGTGACGCGGCTGGGGAGGGAACACGCTCGGCTCTTGCTGCTCGAGCGCTTCCCCACGGTTCCCTGTGCAGGGACAGCGATGAGCAGTGCGGGGGAGCTGAGGGATTCTTCTGGGACATGTGGGGGTATTGTGGTACGTGGGCCTGGAGTGCGGCCTTACGAGGCGGGACACCCGCACCTGTCAGAGTCCTTTGAGCGAATTTGGTCTTAGAGACGAGCTTCGACTTTACTAAGCAGGAGTTACAGGCCGAAGCCTATGATACAACCAAAGGTTTTAAATTTAGTTTTACGTTTTGATATATTATACAGAATTTTTTCTATGGCTTATGGTAATACAGATTTTTATTTTATGTATAGTTTTGCATAGTTTTTATTCTGCAGTAATGCATCCATAATTTTTATTCTAGAGTGACGAGCATCTGTTTGACGGTGCTCACTTTGAGCTAAAAGGCATCTATCAGGGTTACCTAAAGTGACAGTGGGGGACCATTGTGTTAATTGATAGAAATATCTAGTTAATTCAGGTATGGTTCCCATGTAAGTTCTGCTCTGAAGGTGGCTTTTGTATTTTTTTTAAATCAAATCTGATGCTTTAGAAATTGGCAAGTAATGGGAGAGTTCTCCAGAGAGTTCAGTGAGCAGAGGTGTGTGGTGCAGGTAAGCTCTGAAGGTTTAATAATGCACAAAGCACACAGGATTTGTTTGGAATTGACTGTAGGCAAGGCATGACATGGAGGAAAGGTCTGGAATATTGGTGTTTGGATCTGGGTTGTAGATAGAAAGTGTTGAGGGAGCTTTGATTCTGTGCTGTCATTCTGTTTTATGCAGGGGATAAACTGGAGAGTGTCAGAGGGGAACCTAGAGGAGACCTGGAGAGGGACTTTGGCCAAGGGCATGGAGTGACAGGATGGGGGAATGGCTTTGCACTGACTGGGAGCAGGTTGAGCTTCCAAATGAGGAAGGAATTCCTGCCTGTGAGGGTGGGGAGGCCCTGGCAGTGCCCAGGGCCAGCTTGAATGGGGCTTGGAGCACCCTGGAATAGTGCAAGGTGTCCCTGCCATGGCAGGGGGGTTGGAATTGGATGATGTTTTTAAGGTTCCTTCCAACCCAAACCATTCCCTGCTTCTGTGACTTAGCATATATATATATCTAACCCAAATATTAACAAAACTTCCAAAATTCCATTTGATTGTGAACTTCTGATCTCTGTGGAATGTATTGGAGAAATCCTGGCTTGGATTGTGATTCCTGAGGCATGGTTTGTATCTCTGTACTGAGTGTAGAACCATTCAATAAATAACAGTTTGTGATTGAACTAACCAGTCTTGTTTCTGATTTCTAGCATAAAAATCCTGTCCCTATGGATGTAGCAGTTACAGCCAGCACAATTGGGAGGCTCATGGCACATCACTCACCAAGCTGCTGTGAGCACAAGGACTTTATTTCTGTATAACCAGTGAGCAGGAGAGGTGACTTGTTCTTTTATGGTATTTTAAGCACCTAAGAATGCCCAGTGGGCAGCTCAGCACAGCACAAATGTTCTCACACAGCTTAGGGATGATGTCTGGTGTCATGGAATGAGAACACTGTGCTTTTGGCAAGGCAGGAAAAAAGTCTAATTTTGATTTAAATATTTTTTCATTGGAAAAGGAACTTCAGGACTCAAGAGTTACTCCATGGTACTGAAATTTTTCATCCTAAATGTCATTGTTACACAGCTCTGAAACTCGAAACCATCCTGCCTGTGCTGGATTTTTGTGCCCCATCCCCCTGTGCAAACCATTTCAGGGAAGCTGTGGGAATGAGTGGAAGAAATGAGCAGAGGAGGTGACTTTGAGCCTTTTTATCATGGCCTGGTGTGTTCCCTGCACAAAGTTAACAGCTGAGAAGCTCTAGAGTGGGACAATCACTGTAAGTCCTTTTGGGATCTAATCTCTCTGTAAACAGACACCCTGTGAGGTAGAAACATTTCATTTTTTAGATCATTGTTCAAAGCAGCAGTGCTTGGTTATCTGTACTTTGATAGTACCAAAGGTCTTGTAGATGGAGCATGAGAGGTTTGCTTGGGGAAATGCATTTGAGTTTAGCTTGAACAAATTAAAGGCTTCTTCATTTAAAAACAATTAAAAGCATTAAGGCACTCCAAGTATGGCCCTGGTCATTGGTCACATGGAATTCTGAGTGATGGCTGTGAGTAAATTAGTAAAAACAATCCACTTAAGCACTTGAAAATGTGTTTGGTGCATTAGTTGCAGAATAAACTTCTCCCAGAAATCTTGCCCAGAGTCTTCCACACATGTGGTACTAGATAAGAAAAAGCAAATGTAGGAATGTCTGTATCTTACAGTTCTCTTTATAAGAACAGCAGAACAAATCACTCCTGAATGTGTCACATGGCTTCCTTCAGATCACAGATAAAGTAAGAAGATTTCTGGGATAAGTGAGATGGTTTTATTCTGTTCAGTAATCACATCCTGCTCTTGACACACTGGATTTTTTTGTAGCTAAAAGAATTCAGAATACTCATATAATTGCAGCCAAAATACTGTAGAAACATTAAAAATATTGGATCTTATTTTAAGATCTTCTTTCTATGTAGTGAAGTACAGTGCTACTCTGTCAGACTTTGCAGTTCAGGAAACTTTAGCTGTTATTTCTGTTTCCATTATTCTTTTTTTAATGCTCTTCCCTTGGTGCTTGTGTAGTTCTTCTGCAGATCTTCTGTAGTCAGTTCTGCAGACCCTGTGTCTATGTGGAGCTGCAGTATTTCTGTACAGACCAAGGTCACATGCTTCCCACAAAGCTGTGTTATCTGAATTATTACAAACTGCTCAGAGGAGCGTGGTAAGAAGTTGTGAAGTGCATGTATAAAGAGAAAAAATCCCAATAAATTTGAAGTTGGCAGTAAAAAACTTTAGCCTGTAATAGCTGGATTATAAAAATGGAAGATCAAACCTTTCCTGGTCAAAGAGAAAAATTAAACTATCAGCATTAACTTCTTTCATTTTTATAATCATGCATGTGAGAGAGGGGAAGGAAACAAACCAACCTGAATGAAACCTGTTAAATGCTTACTTACATCTTCCCCAGCTCTGGGGCATTCCTGTCCTCAAGTTCAGAAAATGGGCATTTAATTATTTAGACATTTAATTATTCAGCCATAAGTTCATGCTGATTTTAATCATTGCCTTGGGAGGGTTCTCACTGACACAGAGCCTGGCAGCCCTCAGCAAGCCTGGATTGATGCATCCTCTCACTGAAGTTCAGTGCTGCTTTCTTGGGTGTTGTGCAGCAGTGCAGTATCTTCTGGACATGAGTAATGATGAAAATATTTCTGATCAAGGTCAGAAATATTTGTGTGAGAAAAATCTCAGAATTGGCATTGCTATCAGCTCTGCAGAAATAACCCTCACTCTGTGGCTGCTTTCCCAGTAGCACCAGTGCAGTGATCCATGCTCAGCTGGCCAGGCTCTGGCAGCAGCCTCAGTGATGTGCAGGGAGGAGCAGCCCCATTTTTGGATAAATCATGTGCAGCCCTTGTTGTGTTGTGTGGCTGCAGGTGTGAGCAGGAATCAGAGCCCTCAGCTCACAGAGCTGCTGCTTCCCCCAGCTCTGACATCTGTCAGGAAATCTTTGAATGCCACACAGAAAATGTTCCTTGTTCTAAGACTGATTTGGTAATCTTGTGTTTGGACAGAACAAGAGCTGTGTTGTAAGTGGCTATTTTTATTCTTTCTGGAATAAAGAAAGAATTTTATGATGGCTGACATATTTGTATCAAATGTTAATGTTGGCTAATTTAGGAACTACATGCTTATTGCCAGGATTCTAAAGCCAGTTTCTGCATGTTTTGGCAAGTGGTGTTAAGTTATCTGAATATAGATGTTTAATTTCTGTTTTGTTGTCTAACAAAGGGATGCAGGATATGGAATTTGATTACAAATACACTGAATTTTTTGTGTTATTTCTCAGGACTGCAAGCTCACGTTGGTGAGGATTTTTACAGCTGTCCTGGGGAAGTCATGCAGTGTTGCAAAACAACCACACAGCACTGCAGGGAAGCTGAAGAATTGTGCAGCAGCTTTAATTTAGATGTGCAAAGGATTCTGTCATCACCTGCAATCAAGTGATCAGCCTGTCTTTCAAAACTTGAAGTAGGTGCTTGAAGTCAAATGAGAATTCAGTTACTGTTCTGGGTAGCACTGCTCACAGGAAAATGTTCTTACATATTTTTCAAAAGAACACTTTGGATGCCAGCAGTAAAGGTGAAGGATCAGATATTTATATCTACCTGTCATTAGCTCCCTTTCAGGCTTTCTGAGTAACATTTTTCATGGCAGGCACAAGACAGGGATTAGTACCAGAAATGTATTTTGTGCATGTTCAGGCTGCATCAGTGCATCAACCATTCCAGTGTTGTAAACTTAATTATTTAAATTCTCTTTGCTTTTTAACTGGCTTCCAAATTATCTCTGCAGCATGCAGCCTTTTTCTTGGCTTCTGAGGTGGAAACCTTATTCCTGATGTAAATTCTTTATCTCTGAAAGTTTTGATATTTCAAGGGGAGAAAATATGTGGGTTTTTTTACAGGAATGAAGGAATAGTTTTGTTAGTACATACAGTTACCTATCTACAGGTTGAATATATTTTATGTTCTTGAAATAAACTTAAATGGAAAACATTTAAACTTATACCTGAATCTCTAAATAGTCTGTATTCTTCCTAACAAAGTCAAATCTCTAGTTTATAATTACTGCTGCTTTAGTAAACTCCCATCTAAATCAAATGTACAGGGTAAAACTTGAAAGCAAAACCCATGTGGGTTTGGGAGTGGCAATTACTTGTTTCATTGCTATGAAAACCAGCAGGAGAAAAAGTCTTTGAAGTTCTGCCTGTTGTTGTATTTGAAGAACCTTACTGCAGTTTTCTGAGTAAATTAAGATGCTGAAATAGAAGCTACTCCTCCATAAATATTTAACTTCTGAGATCTACTTTGTAGCAACAGTGTGGTCACTTTTTCAGCCTTTTGTGATACCACGCTGGGAGGAAATGTTTAATGAGAGGTGCCTGTGCTGCCATAGCTCAGCTGTGACTTGCTGCTGACCCTGCAGAGCTGAAATGGGTGTAGAGAACTCACTCTGGCTGGATTCATCTCTTTACCTGTGTTAGATTCAGGCTCTTCTTCTTTGGCAGTAGTTAAATGATCTGTCATGGGCAATCTGAAGTAAGAATCTTCCCTGCTTATCCTTTTATCCTACCTGTTGCTTATATTTAGTTTGTATTTATTTATATTTAGTTTATATTTTAAACTGATTTTTTTTCCTCACTGTTTCCTGTGAAGACTTTTTGCTGCAGCAGTAGCCCTATAATAAAAGTCCAAGAAGGAAATAAAGGTCTTCTGAGTCACACTCTCATACACCAGTGTCTGAAAAAGCTTGTGCAGGTGGCTTGCAGAGTTCAGACTGGAACTAAAATGCATCTTTCCATACTTGTGGAGATAAAGAGCAGGGTCCTAACACTGCTGCTGAGTCCTTGGACAGGGTGCACCTGCCAGAGCAGGGGTGTCTGAGGCTTGGCAGCACTGATAAGCTGGTGATTGAAATACTTTATTGTTACAGATGCACAGTGTAGAGCAACGTGATCCAGCAGGGTCAGCACTGTGGATTCCCAGTCCTTCCTTTGACCCTCCAGAGCTCTGTGTGTGTGTGTGACACTGCAGTGTGTGTGGCACTGCCAGCCTGCAGCCTGGCACAAAGAGGGGAGCAGCAGCCCTGCTGTTCAGCATGGCTGCTCAGCAGAAGAAAGCTGGTGAGGGCAGTGGTTACATGGCCTTTCTTCCAGGGCTTTTGCTTGTCCAAATTATTTCAGTTACTGCAGGTTAATTTACTTTTCAGCCTCAGCTAATAAGACTGCAGTTGGTCAGTATTGATTCTTACTTAGAAGTATTAATGCCTTAAGTCTTTTGAATGAAATGTTTTGAGCTGTAAGTAGCTGCTCTTGGTGAGAATCTACAGTTCAGCCAGTGATTAAATTCTGATTTTTTTTCCTGCTCAGCCATCTTTTCCAAAGCTATTTTTCATTTGTCTGTGTTTTTGGAGGCTGTTATTCCAGGTAGCTCATGTCCAGGTGGCCAGGGAGTTGGCTGCCCCATCCACACCTAAGCTGTTAATTAATTGCCAGGCTGTGCTGCTTGCTGGAGTTGGTACCTCAGGGATGTGCCTTTCCCTGCAGTGCTCCTGTGTAGTGTCACCTCATTAGCTACAGCTATAAACAGAGCTGTGTTGTGTGACATTCAGAACTCTGACAGAGCAAATACATGGCTTTTTAGAGGGTTTTGTTATTCTGGATCAATGGAAGATGTATTTGTGGGACTGATCTGTCTTGTCCTTGCAAGCAGCACAACAGGATACACTGGTGTGAGGGTAGACAGGAGCTGGGGGAAGCAGCTCTTGTTAAACCAACTGATGGAAAACACATTTAGCTACATTTTGGTTCAGCTTCAAACAGCATTTCAGATTTGTTTCTGAAATGTACCTAGAAGTGTTTGGGGGAAATGGGCTCTCCCTTGGTGGGCTTTGTTGGCTGTGGGAGCACCTGGGGTTAGAATGAAAGTGAGCTTTGAACATTCTGCTGAGGTAGCTGCTGCTTCCTGTGCTGCTCCTGTCACCTGTTAATGCAGTCTCGTGGAAGAGCTCTCTGTTCTTTCTGAATGTAATGAAAGGAGCAGATTTCCTGCTTCTCTAAAATCCCAACAAACAAGAGAAAATTTAAGTCACAAATATTTAGGCATTGCTTGGGAGGGTTTTGGGGGGGTGTGGGTGTGTTTGGAATGCATCAGTTTTTGGGTGAATTCACTGTAATTGAACCTACTCTTAATCTGGTGAAATTGGAATCCTAATGACTGATTTTGGATAAGCAGACAGTATGTGTACCAAATTATATCTCATTTTCTGCAGCAGTAAAGCACACCATGTTCTTTCTGAACCCTTGATTGGCTCATTTTATCACATTGCCTAAAATGGTATTAGCAGTGGGCAGTCCCTACACTGTTTTTAGGGGAGACTTGAGGGGATTTCAGTTTTTTCCTGTATCTGAAGATGTGCACGTGTTTGGACTACAAACTGTGTGATGCTGCTGCCTGCTTCATTCTGGTTGTCCATTTTTGGTTGGCACAGCAACTCGTAAGAACCATTTTTAAACAAGTGTTTCAGAGTCCTTTAATAGCAATGTACTGAAGATGAAAGAGCACTGTGTGGGGGTGGCTGCATCCATCTGGAAAAAGGAAACTTGGTTTGAGCTTGGTTGTAGATCCTGTGTTCTAAAATACTAGAATGTATTTACAGTAAGGCAAGGCTTAACTCTGCTGCCACTTGTTTTCTGCAGCTCTGGGTAATTAGACATAATAGGCAGCAAGATGCTCTAGAAAGGAAAGTTACAAGCAGTTGGTTTCTCAAAATAGCTCTCAGTTCTTAAGTAGAAGTAACTTCCTTGCTGCATGCAACTTGAAAAACTGGTGGGCAGAGGAAAAGCTGGTCCTTGTCTTACAGACATGCAACTGAAAGAAGAAAATGAGGGGGAGAGAACAGAGTCTGTGCTGTATTTTTGGTGCAATTACAGCATCAGAATTGTCATGACAATCCAAACTATTTTTCTCTGTAATCTTTCAGCTGTGTACTTCATTTTAAGGTCATGCTAAGATGAATTACTGAATTTGCTGTTTTGTGTTCCCTTCTATGGCTGTGGTTTTATCTTCAGGAAGAGACTTGAAACAGCCCTGGAGTTGTTCCAGATCTCCTTCCTTAAGGGTGCCTGGGACTGCAGAGGCAGGAGCATCCCAGCAGTGCTGCATCCACATGGCCATCACACCCTCAGCATGGGGGCTTGAACCTCAGGCCATCGAGCTATTTTTGGTGATGAGAAGTTACAAATGAATGACCCAATGCTTGGCATACTTCAGATCTGCATGAGGCACGTTCTGCTTGGAATGTTTCCTTTCTGAGAGTCAGCACCAAATACAGATGAGTAGGATTTCTTTTGGAGTTTGGAGATGGCCTCGTGGATGTCTGCCACACAGGAAATTTCATATATGGGTTACTTGTGACAATCTTGCCATCATTTCATCAGCAGTACTAGCAGTTGTAAAGAGGCTGTTATCCAAGCCAATAACTTTTACAGCCTTATTAGAGTAGCATAAAATTAATTATCTTGATGCAATAGCCTAAAGTTGTTTTTTGAACTCTGCAAGTGCACTTTCATATTCTAAAATCTGCCCTGGTGCAGTCATGGAGATGGATGTAAGTAAACCAGACACTGGAGCCTATAGTTTTGTCATTTGTCAGCTGCAGTTCACCTAGTCCCTTTCTTAATTTCCTGGAGCACAGCTGCTGTATGTGGACTTGCTGACTAAATAATTGTAACCAGGAATGTGACATATCCAGCCTCCATAAACAGCAGAGCAGTGATTCATCAGGTGCTGAGTAACAGCCACTGCATGTGTGAGACTGAAGGAGGAGGAGGAAGCATCTCACTGAGCAGGCTCCTCCTGTGTCAGCCTTGGGTCTGAACTTCTGAAACACTCCTTGGGTGGAGGGATGACTGAGCTGAGAGATGACCGGGCCTGTAGACTCTTCTTTCCTGCTGTTCTGTGTCAGCCCTGGGCTTTGGGTCTTGAGCAAGAGCAACCATTGAAACCCTCAAGTGTTCCAGCATGGCAAGGACTGGGGTTCTGCATTCCAAGTGGGTATTTAACTTTCTGCTGTTTGATGTGTTCCCATAAATGGCCAGAGCAGGACAAAGTGGGTTACTTGTGGAGCCTGAAGTGCTGCTTTTCTGCTATCTTTAGATCTGAAACTTCCCAGTGCTTTGGGCAGAAATAACCCAAGCAAGACTCTTTAGACTCACCTCTTGCTCACATCTCTAATTCAGAAGATTTCACCCTGCCATTTGTTTGCCTTGCAGAGCATTTCCACATTTTACACTGAACTTATAATTGACCATTTTCAAGCCAGCTGGATAAGCCAATTTTAATTTTAGGGAATGGGATCCAAGCCTTACTTCTGTAGGAATGCATGCTGCCTTTCAAACCTTCATGCTGGAGGCTTGATCAGGAGGTGTTCTCTGGGCTTAAATCAAACTCCTGTCCTGAGATGTTGTTTAGGCCTGCAGGATCTAGCAGCATCTACAACAGAGCCAGATTCCCCCCCAGTCCTGTAATTAAAAGACAGTCTGCTAAATGTAAGTTTTTTGGTTGCTTCCAATGTAATGTTATTTTGTCTTGTTCTGGAACAGATCTAGTTGTCACCTAAATAATTTCAGATCCAGCTTGAGCCCTTCTGGAACTTGTTCACCAAGTGATTTCCCTCAGACAGCTTTATATATTTAGAATAAAACGGTCTTCAACATTAATTAAAGTTTAATCATGTTTTGCTGTCCCACTGCATTTTTAGTTCATTTGGTCAGTGTGGCCATAGCAGCCACTTCCTTCTTTTTTAAAGATTTCTTCCCTTTCTCAGCTCCACTGTTAACATAGCAACAAGTAAATACTTTTTAGCAGCAATACTCATTGAAGTTTCTGTTTAGCCTATCAACTGTGGACTAAATTACTGAAACATTGTGATGACTAATGCACTACTGTATAATTAATTTTTAAGTAACTAAAATTAGTAAGTTACTTGTTAAATAGTGTGGTTGCCTCATGGAACTGCAGGGTTACAAAAATAGCTGTCACAGGGGAGCTGCAGTAGTTTTTCTGCTGGAATGAGTTGGGCTGAAATCTGTTCTAATGTTCCTGGGCCTTGCTGACAAGAGGAAGCAATGCTGAACCTGTGATCAACAAGAATTCTGCTGGTTTTCTGTTTGTAAAGTAAAGGTCAGTGTCAGTATTAAAAGCTTGTTTGGAATTCTCTTGCCTTTTTCCTCTTTTCCCTCCTCTCCCAAAAAAAGCAAATTTCTTTTCTCACCTTCTAATAGGCAATTTCTTTTTCTTTCCCCATCAGTGAAATTGAAAGTAGGTTTTTTTCCTTACCACAAAATTTTCATCAACAGGCTGAGCCCTATACTCTGCTAAATTAAGGATTAAATCTGGAAAATAACCTGACAGTAGTAACCATCTTGGTATTATTTAACTAAAATTTGCCATGACAAGCAAAACACTGGGGAGCACTTTGCATGTGCTATCTACAGCCTCTTGAAATTGCTTTTCATGGGACTTCTTGCTTGTTGTGAAAAGGTACAGAAAAGTTAAGTGTTGATCCTCAAAGGAGCTTTTTGAATTGCCATGTTCCCAAGAAGTTATTTGGAAATTTTGGATAAGCAAGTAGGTGGCTGTGCACCTCTTATTTTCTGCATATTCCTTCAGTTCTGTCTTTTGAATGTGCACAGCTGGTCCTGCTCTTCTCCCTGTGCCCTGAAATGTGGCTGTGGGTGTTGTTCAGCTCCTGTCCCCAGCTGGGAGTGGCTGTCCCTGAAGGGATCAGAGGGGTGCAGGGGTGGTGTGGCCACACAAGGACAATCTTCATTTTCCTTCAGCAGCTCACAGTGTGTGCTGCAGACACCAAGCTCATGGGTCTGTCCTGGACTGATGATCCTTGTGGCTCCCCTCCAACTCAGAATGTTCTGTGATTTTAGGAACAGAATCAGGTTCTTCCCTGCTGCCATTGCCAGGAGTGGCAGCTCAGCCTCAGCTGATGCCTTAAGGTGCTGCTGAGGAGTTTCCTGAGTGGCCCTGGCCTGTGAGTCCTGAGCTGAGTCAGCAGGAAGCTGCAGCAGGGAATTCAGGCTGAGTCAGTGCAGCAGCTGCTCCTGTGCCTCAGGAGGAGGCACTGAAGGAGGCTCCCTGTCCTGGCTCCCAGCAGGAGCTCAGGTGGCCTGAACTGACACAGTCAGAGCCACCTCCCTCTGCTGCCCTCCCATGTCACAGAAAGGAAGCAGAGGCTGCTTTGGAATCCTGGTACAAAGGACACTGGAGAAGGCCAGGTATTTTCCAAACTACCTCTTTAAAAATCAACCTGTAAGAGAAAGCTTCTGTTTTAAGGGCTGGTGAATAGGAGTGTGTAATCCTAAAGCTGAGGAGTTTGATTCATTACACAAGTATTCACTTTAGATTAGCAGGGCCATTAGAATTTTAACTGCATCTACAAACAAGACTTCAAAATTTAACTGAGTTTTAAGGTGGTGAACAGAACAATTTATTACCTTATAGAATGATATGGCTTAGAATGGACCTGAGAGATCATCTCATTGCTCTCCCTTGCCTTGGGCAGGGTCACCTTCCACCAGACCAGGTGTTCCCAGCCCCATCCACCCTGCTGTTTCAGAAGTTTGAAGTGACTAGAATAGGCAGTCTGCTTTCCTAGGAAGTGGGGAATGACAGCAGCAAAGCTTGTTTTTCTCTTCTGGAAAGGTCAACAATTGATGAAGCTGATTCAGAAGTGTGGTAAGATTAACTACGGCTGAATAAAAGAGTTTAAAAATAGTTTGCCTCTTCAAGCATTAATTCCAATTACATTGCTTAATAGATCTCACAGCTTCAGAACTTAACACAAGCACTGTTTTAAATTGAATTAGTTTTTAATTCCTCCTACTCCTCCACTAAGCCTAGGCTGAGTACTTCAGATTAACATTCCTTTAGCTGCACTCCTGGTTCTTGCACGGGCTGTCAGGAGCTGTCAGCTGTGCACATCACCTTAAACTGGAACCTGCTGCTGGAGCTGGCCATGTTCTCATCTCTTCTGCCAAGACCAGGCACAGACTGGCTGTGATCAAACTGCAGATTGTTGCAGACTTTAATTTTTGCTCTTCCTTGATTACCTTGATTGGTTAATCAAGGAAGAGCAGAGTGCTAGTTTTTAATGTTAAACTATGCAGCATTAACAGGAGACTTGTCCACTGTCTAAACAGATGGTTTTTCTGTGCATAGCCTGGCTCAAATGGAGTGCTTTAGGAAGCAACAGCAGCCTGATAATGTCTTTCCTTTTTGATGTGTCCTTAGATACAGTTGCTGGCCTATACATTTTGAAATAAAAGCTAGCAGACAGTAAAATGGAAAATTTATTAGTGCAAGTTGGTCAGTTGGTTTCTTCCAACACGAACACAACAGCATCCCATGCATAATGCATTATAAACAAACCTGGTCTAAGATAAGAACAGTTGGACTTGTTTTGGAGTAACAATGTGTTACATATTGTCATCGTCTGACTCATCTTCCTCTTTCAAAGATTCCTGTTTAAAAAAAGAAAGTATAATTATAGACTAACAGTTGTTTTATAATTCAGCCTGCAATAAACAAAATGAGTTTGCTGCAGCCTCACACCCTCTCACAATGCCCAAACCCTTGCAGGCAGCAGGACAGTTCCCATCCTTACACTGACCTTTAAAGGAGAAAGGCCCCACGTGGGGCAGGCAGTGCATGAACAGTGTCTGAGAGCAGAACCAGCCCTGGTTACACTGTAGCCTCCCCTCCTGTCCCTCCCCATAACCCAGCTCACACTGAGGGCATGCTGGTGGGATGATACATTTTCCAGGCAGCTCAGCAGTTTGTCAAGTCAAGCACTGCAACAACACCGAAGTCATAACTTACCTTGGCATATTTTTCTGCTTCTTCTCTGATGTCTTTGGGAACAATTTCATGTTTTCCATTGGTTACTGCCAAAAAAAAAGGGTATGTCTTAATTACAATTCACACAAGGACCTGGCATACAGAGTGAATTTAAGAAGCAATGTTTTTACTTTAGTTACAAAAAGTTATAAATTTTCTGGAGTGTTTATAGAAATTACAGAAATGCATTACTTTCTCCAACCCAGCTGAGTTCCAGCTCAAAAGCTTTATCCTTTACTTCATCGTGAACTATGTAGATTCTGAAAGGAACAGACAAAGAACAGATTAGAACAGACTGACCAACAGGCTAAATATACTTTGTTCCTGTCACAGATTTCTCCTGTTAAAGTATTCTCATGATTAATAAAAGCTCTCCCTGTGCCTCCTCCCCAACCAAAAACCATCAGAGAATTTTCCAGGCTTAACTGCTAATGTAAAACACCTTAAATCATTACATCAGGATGAGATGTTCAAGTTGCCCTAACTGGAACAAATATTAAGATTTAGATACTGCAGGACCAAGGCTGCATCATCACTGCCTGCTTCTGCTACACCAGTTATAAAACAGCTTGGAGTGTCCTGCATTTCCCTGTAAACCTTACTGCACTTTACACTAAATCCCAAATTAGACCCAGTATCTTGTGGCTAATCAGAAGTCTGTGCAGAACATGTCCCATGTGGTGCTTATGACAAACAAGGAAATGGGAATTTAAACTGCAGGTGGTATCACAGCATACACAGTGCCACCAGAGCACTGAAATAGAAATGTTCACACTGCAATAACAAAACTGATTTGATTCATCCTGTTCCTGCAGAACAAACAAACTGGAACAATTCTGGGCTGACACACTCCAAACAGCAGCACTCACAATAACCTGTGGCTTCACTGTTCAAGAAGCCTGAATTTTGTATTTCTTAGTTTGCTTCAGAAAGCACTAATTCAGAAGTTAAAAAAGCCAAGCAATTCCTACCCAGTGTGGGAACCCTGGAGATGGTGGAGGAAGGCAGGACACCTTCAGCAGCACAATTCCAGTGAAACAAATCTAAAGACTGAAGTGAACACTGGTGTGTAGGAAAATGCCCCTCTGTGCCCACAGAGCCTCCTGTCTGCCAGCTGAGGTCATCTCCAGGCCTTTCTCACATTTCAGCTGGTTACAAGCCTTTTGCAACAAAGTGTGCACCTTCACAAGCTCCTGAAGAAACCACTGCTCTGGACTGTGCCTGCTATTTTAGGTTTAAAAGTTATTAAAATCTTTGCTGCCTAGTTCAATGCTAATAAGGAGCTGAAATTGAGCAGAAAAACAGAGCCCTGTGCAGAGCTGCTGCTGAGTCTGAGCTGAAGCAGAACTAGAACCAGAAGTATTTTCATTATTATAAATTATTTTTAAATGTCTAATAATAATACAGCTATACTGAATATATTCCTTTAAAGAAGTTCTACTTTGCTTCTTTCCCAAGCATTTGAGTCTTTTTTTTTAGGCTGGGTCCAAGATCTCAGCATCATTTGTGGGCAGCTTCTCTCTGAAGCACCAGGTCATTGTTCAAACAACTCCTACTTCAGAAGCAGCACACCAAGAAGTTTCCCTTCATCTGTCACTTGGTTTAAATATTTTAAACCCAGGGATTAGTCAGACAGTTTAACACACAACACCCAATTTAAAAGGAACAGCCTCAGTTTGAAACCAAAGCAAGCTCACCAGGCTGGATTTTTGTCAAGTTGGAAGAACAGGTGGCAGACTTACATTTTTGCAACTTCTTTAACAACATCACGGCAGGTCATTTCCTTCATCTGCAGGCAAAAGACACACAGAGATAAGATTTTTAATAAGAGATAAGATTTTTAATAAGACAATATAAATCTTCCACAGGACCACAACAGGAGAGGCTGTGCATGTGCCTGATGAGCTTCATTTCATGTTCAGTAGTCAAAGGAACAGAAAAGGCCAGAACCACATTTCTTCTCTACAATGCATCTTCCAGCCTGCTCTACATAAGTCATTCTTCCAAGGAAGAACTGAAAGATTCTAGGGAAAAAATACTACTTGGAAATTCCCCAGTTTAAAACACTCATCAGCTGAAATCTTAGAAGCTACACTGGTGATGCTGGCATGCCAAAAGCTTGACTTGTTCCCAGATGCTTTGTGCTCAACTGATACAAAATAACCACATGGGAGAGGCACCGTGTATCCACATGGAATATTGGTATTCCTTCAGGCAGCACAGGAATACTTTTGGTCTTACCAACATTTTATGCAAGTAATTTTGGGTTTTAAGTAATGCCCTAAGAGGAGAATATTGTTTTACAACCAACTGCCTGCCTGAGCAAGGCATCAGCATCTCATTTCATATTTTCTCAGTTATATCACAATCTTCTGGCAGCTTCACAGTTCATCAGAACAAAGGCTGGTGCAAATTTCCAGGACATAATAAACTTGTGTTTTATAGATCAACTTTTCTGACCTATGAAGCAGTAATATATTTCCCTATATTTCATTAATGCAATTTACCATTCATTCTAATTCCCCAAAACATTTTCAAACCCTTCATATGGCAGGTAGTTGTAAGGCACTGGTGAAGGGATTGAGATGACAGGAGTTCATAGGAGTGTCAATCCCTCTCTGGGGTGAAGAAAGAAATGCCCATGCCTGGTTAGACAAATGTGCCACCACAATCCCATCTGGAGAAGTTCCCTAAACACAGACCTACTGCCTCTGTGACACTCAGTCCAGAACAGAAATGTCACACAAACATTTAAATGATGATGTGTATTCATGCATGTAAAGTGAGCAGTCAAACAGGAAACCCAAAGCTCTACTACTGTCATGCATATTTACAAAAAAGAAAATTGAAGTTAATTTAATTTCTGCCATTATCCTTCTCCCATCCAGGTATGTTAACTCTGCAGACAGTGAAAGTACACAATGGGAACAGTTTTATCCCAGGAGTTAGTCATGATCTTGTCCATGTATCAAAAAGCTGTATTAGTATCAGAGCTGCAGGAGATGAAGAGATTAAAGCAGTCTCCACACAACTACAAGTTTTCCCACAACTGAGTTTACAAACATAAAATGCAAAGGATGTGATCAATGCAGGGTTTTCTTCTTGCCCCTCAGAGTTTCACACACTGATCCTCCCCAGCCAGAGCTGCTCTGCTGCTCTGCAGTCCCCCAAGGCAGGGATAAATCCTGACTCCCTGCCTGCCTCTCCCTTTCCACCTGCACTCACCTCTCCCAACAAACACATCCCAGCTGACCATCAGCTGGATCACCCCACAAAACCTTCTGTATTTGGGTTTTTTCCTCTTAGCTTTGACAAATTCACCTTGTCAAAATCAGCTTTACCTGCAAACCTGCCCAGTGCACAGTGAACAGAAGTTGTGGGCACGTGGGGCTGGACTGACCCCACACCCCATTACTGGGGACCCCTAAATGAACACCTCAGCTGGGCCCTGTGCCACCTCTGTCCAGCTGTGCATTTACAGCTCTGCTCTCAGGTTCCAGGAACTCACATCACTAACTGCAGAAGTTTTGGACAATCTCAGCATTGCAGAGATTTTTGCAACTTAGAAAATTACAGAAAATGAACTATTTGGAGTAAATTGTGTGTTACCCAACACAGCACTGTTTTCTGCCAACGTGCACACACAGGAATGAAATTATGATTTCCCAGGTGCCACAATTCTGTAAAGATCCAATGATCATGCAGGCTTCTTACCTTGAATTTGGTATTCAAAACTGAGTGAATCAAGTCTAGAACATTCTGATTTTTCCTATAATTTTTCAGTCATGATGCTACAGCACCATAAATAGGCTATTCTTAAAAATACAACAATCATATAAACTCTGAACCTTTCCATGAACAGCTGTGACATCCCTCTGCAGACCAAAATAAGATATATTTATATCAGAGTATCACATAAGTACATGAGACAGACCAGGAGAAGGATTTGGTTCCATGTTGTCTCCAAGGGTGTCAGATATTAAAACACATGAGGGAGGTGGAAATCTTTCAGGATTCTACCATCATTTCAATCAGCTAAAGGGATACTTCAATACTTTTTGGTTGTTTTCTCTCTACAGACCAGTTCTTCCTTAGAAAGAACAGCCTTTGTGAACTTGTTCAACAGAAGAATCATCTAAACCTTTGTGAAAAGATAGATACAGCACCCTGCACAATGCTGCCCTATGGTTTTCATTCAGAATTAAAAACATAATTATACTTTTATATTCACTCATTTACTTGGCTCACTGCAAATGTACAAGGAAATATTTCCCCTGCTTCTCCTGCATTTTATGTATTTCAGGCACCCAAAAGGCAACATGATAAGCCAGGAATATTTGTGAGACAGCACAACACTGTTACACCATACCTGAAGTTTTTCTATCTCTGTTTTTGCAGCCTGCCTGGCTTTACCAATGGCACAACCCCAATAACCCTAAAACAAACAAACAAAAAGAAACAAACAATATTAAAATGTAATTAAATACCAGACCCTCTACACCTCTTACTGTCACTGACATGACAAACCCACCTTACTCATAATGAGAGGCCAAAAAACCTTGGGATTGTTCTCTCTTGGGGCACATCCCCAAATTGTTGAATAGAGCCCAATTACTGCATCAGTACCACTACTATTGACAGAAATTGTCCAGCAATTCCTGGACAGAAATTTATCAGCTCAAAATGTTGTAATAGATTTTTTTAATTGCTATTACAAAACATGGAAGAATAAATTAGAATTAGTTTGAAGAGAGAAGTTCAATATGAGCTACAGAAGTTCTACAGGATCCAAGCAAATCCCAAGCTAAATCCATCTACTGTGCAAATGTATCTGAAGTCTAAACACAAAAATTAAGCATTTCTATTTCTCTCAACAGCCATGGTACTGCATATACTCCAAAAATTTTTAAGAAATCCAGCAGTATGAGTGTGCATTGACCTGTGTGTAACACACAGCTGAAAATGCAGCATTAACAACAATTAGTAACAATTCTATTCTGCTTTGGTTTGCTGCTGGCAGGCAGTGCCAGAGGAGCAGCCCTCTCTTAGCTGAAGTATTTAGAGAAGGGGGTATCACTACAATTCTTGCCTTTCTGGAGCAGTGCATGGGAGTTTTCACTGGACACAGCCATGTGGATGAACTCCCAATTTCTGACACAAGCTTTAAACTCATTTCTCAGACTGCACTTGTAAGAAATACACAATGTTTGTTTAACAAGGATGTGCAAAGGGGCAGCAGTGATTCAGCAGAGGAGGCAAAAGGAGAAAACAACAGCAGCTCTTTTGGACCAACACTCACTATTTTCCCAAGTATAAACTTTTGAAAGAGGAACTTATGCTAAGATAGAAATATGTTTGACACACTCACGTATGAAACTCCTGATGGATCAATCATGTACAGCTGTGCACCATCATCACTATCATAGGACCCCAACATGAAACTGGAAGAGAAAAGAGAAATTAAAACCTTTCCTTGTACCAACACACACAGAACTAGAGAGACTACACCAGCTTGGGTTTCCTACACCCTTCCTAGAGCAGAACCCCTCCTGTCCTGCTACACTCTGTTGAGCAATTTGCCTCACAACAGCCCCTGCACGTTGCCAGAAGCCTTTTACTGCTCAGTGACCTGGCAGCAGAGCTCTGTTAATCAGCCCCTTTGCACCAGAGTCACACAGGAGCTGCAGCCTGCCCTTGGGGTGTCAGGGCAAGCAGGGCTCTGCTTTCACCACCAGCACAGACTGAATGGCACAAACCCTCAGACTTTAAAAACCTGGGAAAAATTAACCACTTCTGTAGAAGGCTGGCAGAGCCTTAGGGGAATATAAATTCCTCACCTGAGGTGTCAGACATACCCAAAAAGAAAGGGGAAGGGATTCTTTAGGACATGAACTGTGGGTTACTAATTCCAAGTTCCAAAAACAAACTCAGACAACTGAAGCAGTTCCAGCAACTGTGAACCAAAAGATATTTACAAACAGAGTGTGTCTGCAAGGCTCACCTGCAGCCAAAAGGTCTGACAGCACTGTACAGGGTGTAGGCATGCACGTACATGGCCACTCTGTCTGCAAGATGCTGTGTGCAAAAACAAAAAATAAAACAAGGAATAAAATTCCATTCTCATGTCAAGAATAAAAGGCAAAAGCCCTGAGAGCTGCTCTCACCTTCAGGGGGATGTCATAGCCATAGTTAGACCTGAAGTTGGAAGCCTCTTCTCGGGCGATGTCTGCCAAGGAGCGCGCGTCTGCCAGGAGCCCGGCCACGGCCTGCAGGGAGAGAGCACAGCTCAGCACACACAGACAGACACACAGACAGACAGACAGACAGACAGACACGGCCTGCAGGGAGAGAGAACAGCTCAGCACACACAGACACACAGACAGACAGACAGACAGACACGGCCTGCAGGGAGAGAGAACAGCTCAGCACACACAGACACACAGACAGACAGACAGACACGGCCTGCAGGGAGAGAGAACAGCTCAGCACACACAGACAGACACACAGACAGACAGACAGACACACAGACACGGCCTGCAGGGAGAGAGCACAGCTCAGCACACACAGACAGACACACAGACAGACAGACAGACACGGCCTGCAGGGAGAGAGAACAGCTCAGAACACACAGACAGACACACAGACAGACACACAGACACGGCCTGCAGGGAGAGAGAACAGCTCAGCACACACAGACAGACAGACACACAGACACGGCCTGCAGGGAGAGAGAACAGCTCAGCACACACAGACAGACACACAGACAGACAGACAGACATGGCCTGCAGGGAGAGAAAACAGCTCAGCACACACAGACAGACAGACAGACAGACATGGCCTGCAGGGAGAGAGAACAGCTCAGAACACACAGACAGACACACAGACAGACACACAGACACGGCCTGCAGGGAGAGAGAACAGCTCAGCACACACAGACAGACACACAGACAGACACGGCCTGCAGGGAGAGAGAACAGCTCAGCACACACAGACAGACAGACAGACAGACATGGCCTGCAGGGAGAGAGAACAGCTCAGCACACACAGACAGACAGACAGACATGGCCTGCAGGGAGAGAGAACAGCTCAGAACACACAGACAGACAGACAGACATGGCCTGCAGGGAGAGAGAACAGCTCAGAACACACAGACAGACACACACAGACAGACAGACACACACACACAGACAGATATACAGACACGGCCTGCAGGGAGAGAGAACAGCTCAGCACACACAGGATACACACAGACAGACAGACAGACAGACAGATAGACAGACAGACACGGCCTGCAGGGAGAGAGAACAGCTCAGAACACACACAGAATATACACAAACACACACACACACACACACAGAGCTGCTCACACACCCAGCACACACCCACACAGCTGGCAGGGGCTCAGCCATCCCCTGCCATGGAGCAACCCACACTGCCCATCTGATGGTGCCAATGTCATCGTGTATTTATAGAGTATTCCTCTAGGAACATCAATAATCAAAGTTATCTTTGCTAATTATCATCTCATGGCTCCTCTCACACTGCAAGCACTCCCTGACACCATTCTCACACCTGCTGTGGACAGGCCTGTGCTCCATACCCCAACTTTAAAGAATTCAGGTGATTTCCACACAGTTGAGAAGGAAACCTCATATGTAGCATGTTTTCCCTAAACACACCTCATTTGGCAACTGTATAAAAAAGTACCATCTTAACACTTGTATTTGTATTTACATACCCGTTTGATCAACTGGAAAATCATTCCTAAAAATTTAAAACAGCCTCAATCTTCTACTTTAAGTTTGGATTTTACTTATGTATGTTTAAAAGAATAAATTACAAAAAACAGTAAAAACCACTGGCGTTTCTGACTTTGTACACAGACACATTAACATTACTTTCTTATCTATTAATTTTTGATTCTCTGACTGATAAATTTATCCTTTTGAGAAGGTCACCTCACAATTTCTGCAGTGCCTTACCATCCCAACGTGCCTGTCGACATTGAAGAGGCGTTTATTGGAGCCCTCCTCATAAAGCTTGGACAGGACTAATTTTTCTACTCCAAACACAACTCCATCTTTGCATCTTATCCCAATTGCTGTACTGGAAGACAAGAAAAATGTCAGTTCCTCACAATGTAAAATATTTCACAGACAATTACCAAGACAGAAGAAACAGAAGATTTCTCCCAAGGTAGGGTGGCCACAACTCCAGCACTGAAGACAACAAGGGGGTGCAAAATGGTCTTAAAGGTCCCTTTAAACCCAAAAATCATCCTGGGATCGTGATTCTAATCCTGATCTGGAGCAGATATCCCAGCTGTGCCCCTAAAGCCCAGCTGGGATTTCCAGTTCCCAACATTCCTTCCCACACACTCAGAGAACAGAGACACTCCCAGAGCAGCTTCAGCAGCACCTGGATGTCTCCATGTCTGGAGGAATCCCCAGGAAGCTGATACACATTTACAAGGAAGGTTCTGAGCATGCCTCAATCCACATCTCTAAAATGGGCTTTTAGATCAGAACTCATTTCACCACCACGATTTTACCCTCATGTTTCTCCAGTCCAACAGCACTGCTGTAAAAGAGGCCAAAAGAGCAAATATTTGATGCAGACATTTGTATCTTACCTGCTATTCTCCACAGCTTTCATAGCATATTCCACCTGGAACACTCTGCCATCTGGAGAAAACGTGGAAGCTGACAGATCATACTGAAGAAAAAGACACAACTCTCAGGAAGAAAAACCCACATAATATCACAGCATTTTCAGATCGAGCCTATTCATTGAAAAAATTCAAGACTGTCACTGCTAGAGATGGGTGTGAAGTTCCCAAAGCAGGCTGCCCTTTAACATAAGATATAGAAACAGAAGAAAACAAAGAAACAAAACCAGAAGAAAGCCAGGAGAGGCCATTTCATCAGTGCTGGATGTACCCACACTGCAAATCCTGGATGTGAAATCACTGAGCATTACACAACACCCCAAACCCATGGGAGCTCTTGTCTGCCTTTACATTACACAGAATCCCAGAGTGGTTTGGGCTGGAAGGAACCCTCGGGATCATCCAGTTCCACCCCTGCCATGGCAGGGACACCTTCCATGGTCCCAGGGAGCCCCAAGCCCCAGCCAAGCTGGCCTTGGGCACTGCCAGGGATCCAGGGGCAGCCCCAGCTGCTCTGGGCACCTGTGCCAGGGCCCCACACCCTCATGAGGTGAATTCCCCCCCAATATCCACCCTCACCCTCCCCTGTGTCACTGTACCCGCATTGCTCTTTGCCACATCACTGCAGCTCCCGATCCGGGATCCCTCCCCTGCTTCCCTGCGAGCCCCCACTTAATTTAAACCCATAGATCCCAGGAATATATTTGAAATGCATCATGTATATGATATAGATGGGTATAAGCAGTGCATTAACCCCGCGCCCGCCCCGCCCCGCCGCCGGTTCCCCGGGCCTGCCGGGCCGCAGTGACTCAGCCGCCCGCAGCGCCCGGAGCCGCCGCGCCGCGCTCGCCGCGGGCCCGGTGCGGCCGCGGGTGAGGCGGGGGCCGGCGGGGGCGGCCGGGTGGGCGCGCTGTGCCCGTGGCGGCCCCGGCACCGTCGCCCCTCACGCCGCACTCACCCCGGTGCCGATGGAGCTCATGGCGGCGCCGCTGCCAGCCCGTCCCGCGCCCACCGCCCAGCAACGCGCGCTCCCATTGGCCGCCGCGCCTCAGTCACGGGGTGACGTCACCACACGCTACGTTAAATAATCTGTAACGGAAACGTTTTCCGCAGCGCCCGGCTAGCTCAGTCGGTAGAGCATGGGACTCTTAATCCCAGGGTCGTGGGTTCGAGCCCCACGTTGGGCGCATTAATTTTGAACTTCTTGGAACATTTCATGAGGGAAACGCCGACTCCTGAAGGAAAACCCTCGGTAAATCAATGGGAAAAAATCACTTTTTGTAAGTGACCTGTATGCAGGAATAGCATGTGCATAACAAAGCTGGAGCCGTGAGGAGCTGGGCTGTGACTCCTAAACACCAGATCCCATGACATTTAATTTTTTTAATGAACAATGCAGGAAACAGATGTTAATCAAGTAGAAGCTCTGGGCTCCCTCGCAGACAGAAAGGAATTACAGCGATACCTGGATAAAGCAGAGAGCTGGGCAAGCACCTGCCATAGAAAATATAACAGGAGCCAGGGTGGGATTCTCCATCTGGGATGGGGCAACCCTGGTTAAACACAGGAACTACAGGAGAGCATCCGATGGGAAGGGAGCTGGGGGGTTTAGGACAGCTGGAAATTCACCCCTGTGAGGGTGTGAGACCCTGGCACAGGGTGCCCACAGAAGCTGGGGCTGCCCCTGGATCCCTGGAAGTGTTCCAGGCCAGGTTGGACATTGAGGCTTGGAGCAGCCTGGGATGATGGAAGGTGTCCCTGCCCATGGCAAGGGTTAAGGTCCCTTCCAACCCAAACCATGCTGGGATTCTGTGGTTTGTGCTGGTCCATCACTGAACAGGATCTCCAGGGAAGTGCTGAGAGCCAGCCAGAGCTCAAGGAAGATCTGGACAAGGCTCTCAGCCACAGGATTTACGTCATATAGTCCTGCAAGGAGCAGGGAGTTGCACTCCATGAGTCTTGTGACTTGAGACAATCTGATTCCATGAAAAGGGAGATGAGGGAATGAAACAAAGCCACTTCCCCCAGGGAGCAGCTCCTGCTGATGCAGACCGCAACAGGCTTGTGCATATTCCAAAATCCTCCTCCAGCCAGCAGCACTCACCTGGAGCTGTCTGCAATAGGCCAACACCAAGCTGCTGGAATGGCCTCCAGTCCAGAATGAGGAATCTCGGAGGGAAATCCTCCCGTTACTGCAGGGGTTTGTGTCTGTCACTGTCCTTCCTGCTAAACCAGGCAGACACTGTCAGTTTGTCTGCTGGGAGGATCCACAGATCCCACAGCTGTGCCAGGGACAGAACTACAACAGCCAGGGTGAAAACCCAGCCATTTCTACACCATTACACACTGTAATGGGTGTGATCTCTGAGGGCTTTCCAGGGCACACCATTAACAGTGTTTCTCACTCCTTCAATGAAATAAAAATCTGCTTTAGCAGGTCCTGGGACTCTGCACTTAACCCAGCAGTAAATGGGAGTTAGGAATTGTGTCCCTGCCATGTGAAACAGAAGCAGCTGAGGCTGTTCAGTGATGCAGAAACCCCACAGGAGGAGATGTGAGTGGGCAGGAGGAGGATGAGGTGGCAGAACACGCCGGGAGAGGTCCCAGGGTACGTGCGCAGAGCAGCACAGAAATACCCCTGAAAAGGAAGGGCTAAGAATATCCTGAATTTCCTCAGCTGCAGTCTGCTGCAGTTCAGGAAAATGACATCATTGCACCACCACCACCACCACAGGCTCTGTAGGAGTTTCAGCTCCTGAGCAGGGAAGGAGCTCCCAGCTCCATGGGACTCGTGTTGATGGCAAATTCCTCTCTCAGAAAGCTCTGCCTCAGTTCTTACTGAGGTAAAATAAAACCTGCACCCCAAATTTCCCAGACTGTGACTGAAAATGAGAAGCACAGCTCAGGCTGTGTGCTCTGTATACCTCTCTGTGCCTGGCAACAAGACCCTGCCTATTTATCCAGCCTGGAGATGATCCCTGAAACAACAACCTCACCCCACAGCTATAAAAACTGACAGCACCCATTAAGGTAAAACAACTGACAAAGCCATGCAGGAGTTACTGAAGTGCTGTAGCACATTCCCTGTGCCAGGGTTCACCACAAGAGCATTTCTTTAAATATCTGTTTGACTTGCAGAGTCGTGCTTCAGGCACACAGCAGGTGGGCAGCAGGGGGAGATCAGTCACAAAAACATGTTTGTGCCAATAAAAGGCTTCACCACCCCAAAAAATGTCATATTTATCTTCCCAAATTTGAGACAAAAACTGCTCCTCAGGGTAGGATTTTCACCTCAGTCACCGTGAGTCAAGTTTGACCTCGCACCTGTTTATAATTAATTTATAATAATTTATAATCTGACACTGCTGAAATCTTTCTTGGAGGAGACATAGGGAGAGGTTTTAGCTCAGCTTGATGAGAGGATTACAGGCAGAAGAGTTCTCTACTAAACCTCTTAAAACAAGGGAAATAACATTCCACTACCTTTGCTAAACAGCCCCAAACCATTTCTTCACATGTGACTCAAGGGTGGAATATTTTAATACAGAAGTTGGCACTAAAAATTCCCACAGATGTTTCCCTAGTGCTGCTCATTCTCCTCAACATGCTTAAAATGAAAATATCTTAAACCAAATTCTCTCAGCAATGCCATTTACTATACAGATAAATAATAAACAACTCAGTAGGGAACAGCTCGTGAGGGGACAGAATTTCTTCAAAACAAGACAAAAGAGCAGAGGAGCTGCCAGAGTTAGGTTTGTAAACTATAACTGGACAGGGTTTTAAATAGTGTTAGTGCCTACACCCTGACAACACCCACACTGTTCATATTTAATAGTGTTACAACAAATTAATGAACAAAAACCAAAACCTAATGCACATGGATGCAGCTGAAATGAGGCAGAACCCTTGTGTGGAATTTAAGTGCTTATTTTTCTGTGGAAAAAGCTCTTTTCATCAGTGGTGGGGGTGCTTTCCCAACATCAAACATCATTTCCAGAGGGGGGTTGTTGAGGCAGCACCAGTCAGGAATGCGGCCGGTCTGGCTGTAATATTCCTTGGACACAGAGCGGCTCCCAAGGATGTCCTGGAGTGCTCCAAAAATTGCTCCTGCCAAAGGAAAAAAAAAAATCTGCATTAATTCCATGGAGAATTTATTTTTCTATTTCTTCCCATCAAGAATCTCAACTGGGATATTTCAGCTCTGCCCCTAAATTTAATGGGATGAATGGATATTGCTGCTTTCCTTCTCAGTAGCCCAGCTAGTCCCAAACTGCTCAAATTCATATTCCTGGAAAGTAACTGAAAACAAGGAATCATCTGCTTATTGCTGACAGCAAACCTGGCCTGGTTGACCCACTTCTTACAACAAAGTTTTTATTTGAAGCACTTCAACCAAGCTCCATTGTGTTCAGGGCAATTTTTACCCCCAAAAAGTTGCACCACAAATTCACACCAGCTGTGAGAAGATTCACCCCACAGCAGCTGACCAGGGAACAAAAGCATCACAGAATTTGGTGCATAGAAACTGTTCTGGTTTGTTAATCCTAAAAATACAAGGTTTTATTCACAAATCCCACTTGGAAAGGGTTTTTTTTCACCCCTGCTTCCCAGTTGTTCCCATTCTTACCTCCCAGCCAGGCCACGCAGTTGGATTTGGCAGGGGGAGTGTGAATCCTGAAGGTTTTGGTGGCAAGAGCCTCCTTGTACTTGGGTTTCTCCACCAGGTGTCTGATCTCAGCCATGAGCCTGTGCAGGAAGCCCGGCAGCATTGCAGTGCCCCCGATCACCACCAGGTTCTCTGCCAGCTGCTTCCTGGTGTCTATGGGGCACTGATGCACACAGGGACACAAAAAAACCCCAAATAAATCAAACTGCCTGAGCTTGAAGCCATTCAGAGGTCTCTTAGAAAGTCAGTCCATTCCTCCCCCCCAGTTGCTGTTTTCTCATATTTAGCTGGAAAACAACGAGAGAAATGCAAGGGAAATGCCTGGAGGTGCAGAGGTGAAGGCTCCAGGCACAGAACTTCTTAAACAATTTGTTTTCATAAAGAATTCTAATTGAAATGTTTGTCATATCAGCCAAGTCCATGGCTCTCCAATAAATTGCATCTCAGCAAACTTATTTAAATGGCATCAATAGCTACAGGGAGCCAACTTTAATTAACATATATACACCACCACATAATGAAAATTTCCATTTATAGTGGTTTTCTAATGCATTTTTTCCTAAATATAATAAGAAGTAAAGCATTTGTATACACCAAGAAGAAATTCTGCAATAAATTGAATATATTGCCTGCAATAAAGATGTCCAAATTAATTTTCTTCTAGCACAGGTAAACCAGCAGCCTGCAGGACTCAAAAGTCTTGAGCCATTTTTAACTGCAGGTTTTCTAAGGCTGGAGGCATTCCCTAAACTGTTTCTAATATAAAAATACCTGAACCAGTGAATCCAAGATCAAAGTGGCAACAGATGTCTCTTCATTATCCTGCTCAAAGAGGATTTCCACCACGGAGTCTCTGTGCACAGACAGGAAGGGAGTGAGTGTTAAAGAGCAGCAGAACCACACTGGGCTGAACTGGGCACAGCAGAGCTGCAGGTAACTCCAGCCCTCTGCTGCCAGCACTCTGTCAATCCTGTCACACAGCCCATGCACCCAGCAGTGACAGCAGGGAGGGGACAATCGTGGACTCCTTGGGACAGTCATGGAATCCTTGGAAAAGAGCTTTGAGATCATCCCATTCAGCCCTCAACCCAGCATCAGCACCTTGTTCACCCCTAAACCCCATCCCCAGGTGCCACATCCACACTCTGTGTGTTTTGAACACTTCCAGGGATGGTGACTCCACCACTGCCCTGGGCAGCTCCAGTGCTTTACAACCTCTCAGTGAAGACATTCTCCCTAATACCCCATCTAAACCTCCCAAAGTCCACTAGAGGCCCTTGACTCTTGTCCTGTCTCTTGTTCCCTGGCTGCATCCTCCTGGCACGAGTTGCAGAGTGAGGTTTCCTCTGAGCCTTCTTTTGTCCAGGTTCAAATGCCCTGTTCACATCACTAAACCTGTCCTATTATCAGGCTTTGAAACTCATTTCTCTTCCCCCATCCCTCCAACCTCTCTACTCTCACTCTCCTCTTGGGGCTCTGGAGAAGCCACCCCCTCCCCTGATGGGCTTGCACTGTGCCCAGCACAGAGCTTTCATTTTAGAGGCATTAAAAGCATGCAAGTGTCTCATTAAAATCTGATTTTATGAAAATTTATGTGCAAATATATCCTTGTAATGACAAATACTCTGCCATGGCATTTCTCACCTGATGGGGCCAACTACATGGAGAATCTTCTCTCCATCCAAAGGATAGTCCACGTCTGGAGGCGGTGAGGGACGCTGGGAACAAAACCAAACTTGTATTATTATTTTGGAGCCCAAAAAGGCTGCAGCCACCTCAAAGGAGCAGGAAGAGCCTCATCCTCCACTCACCTGAGCACTGCCATCAATGTTGAACTTGGCTGCCTGGATTTTCAGCCCCCGCTGGAGATCACTGACAAAGCAAGTGCGGACTGTGCAGAGGGGAAGCAGAGAGGGGCAGAGTGAGACCTGGTGGATCCTTTCATCACCAGCAAAACCCATCATTTTCTTAATTTAGAGGAAGACACACACTCCAGGCCCTTGTTGGTCCAAGATATTATCAAATAAATGCAAAGAAAAGCAGTCTCTACTCTCCAGCAGAGTTCAGGAGCTCTCTAGATCACGAGTTAAACAAAGCTGACATTACAATTATGTTGGAAATCCTGCCTGTCCTTTCTCACACAAACCACACAAGATGTAAAGCCAGAGGGATGCTCCTAATGGTGCCTCAAGGTGCCAGGGTTTGTATCCTGCCTTCACTGCAGGCTTTGCACCACAGCTCCAAATGTGGCATTGCTCATTTCCTAAACAAGCTCCTGCCATGCAACATTTTCCTTACTGCAGCTCTTCAACACCCTGAGAATTCCAGAGGGGTTTTCTGCTTCCAAACAACACTGACAGAGCCCAGCCTCATTTGTATCCCAGCTGCCACTGTTATTATCCACTTAATTATTGCCTTTGGCACAGGTGAGCATCTCCCCCACAAACTGCTGTCACAAAGAAACAACCCTTCAAAACACAGACAGCAACAATTTCATCCCTAGCCCGGGGTCTCTGGTTCCAAAAGACTGCACAGAAAACACAACTCATCAGAAAAAGTGTGCAAGTCCAGGAATCAGAAAAGCAACTTCCATTTCATAAAGCACCAGCTGCATTTATTTTGCATTTGACTGATGGATTTCTTCCTAATTTGACCCAAGGGATACATACTAGTTACTGTTTTCTAGGAAAACACATCTTTTTGTCTCTGTTGCACATGTAACAATCACATAGGAATTCATCTAACTTCTAGCAAAGAAAGACTCTACTTTTTCTGGTGTAGTAAATGTAGCTCTTGTCTCCTCTTGCCTACCTGAACACACCAAAATATATTTTATAATTTTTTTCTTTTTTAATTGACTTTAAAGCAAACTGAGCCTTTCTAGTTAATCCATAAACAAGACTACACAACAGTGCAGTCCTCTTTCTGTGCCCTATCAAATATATCTAAAACCTGCAACTCAACATAGAAGTAAAAGTGAAAGAGGACTTCAAAATCTGGTTTTGGTTTTGCTTTCAAAGAGGAAGAACAACACAAGTTCATCCAAGAGGTAACAAATACAGCAGAGACGAAAAATAAATTCCTCAAAGTAAAGTATTTTTCATTTCTAAATGTAAAATATTGCACACTTGTTATTATCACACTCCACTATAGAGTAACACAAAGCAAACAAATTTACCTTTTATATCCTCTACTATGTCTTCTGGGACCGAGCCTGAAATAAAAAAAACAACTTAGCTTCACTCTTAAATTCTCTTCCTACTTAAAAAAACTTTTGTTCTAAGTTTGAATTACATTTAATATATTAAACTTTCACTCTGACAGCAGCTTTCAAAGATTTCCAAACCACGGAAGGTATTAAGAACGGAAATAAGTTTGTCTTTGCTCAAAACAGACTGAAAAATTACTGCAGAACTTTTATGTCAGCTTTTATTCAAAACTGCTGGATTTGTGAAGTAACAGAATCACAGAATCACTGGGTTGGAAGAGACCCTAAGGATCACTGAGTCAACCCAGCCCCAACAGCTCAACTCACCCCTGGCACCCAGTGCCACATCCAGGCTTTGTTAAACACACCCAGGGATGGGGACTGCACCACCTCCCCGGGCAGCCATTCCAGAACTTTATCACCCTTTCTGCATAAAACTTTTTCCTGATATCCAACCTGAATTTCCCTTGGCACAGCCTGAGGCTGTGTGCTCTGGTTGTGTCAGTGCTGCTGGAGAAAGAGCCCAGCCCCAGCTGAGCACAGGCACCTTTCAGGAGCTGTGCAGAGTGATGGGGGCACCCGAGTCTCCTTTTCTCCAGGCTGAGCACCCCCAGCTCCCCCAGGGGTTCCTCCCAGGGTTTGTGTTCCCAGCCTCTTTCCAGCCTCATTGCCTCCTCTGGACATGTTCCATTGTCCCAATGTCCTTCCCAAAGTGAGGGCCCAGAGCTGGGCACAGCACTGCAGGTGTGGCCTCAGCACAGGGGAACAGTGACCTCCTGCTCCTGCTGGCCACCCTGCTCCTGAGCCAGGCTGCCAAGACAGAACTCGTGCAGGCAGGCCACAGCACACACAGTGAATCCCAACCCCATTTTGTTCTCTGTCCCCAGAGCAGCTCCCAGCAGATTCCCATCCCAGTCCTTACCCATCACAGAGGGAAGGCTCTGTCCCTTGGCCAGTCCAGTGTCCACCGTGCACTGCTCCAGCAGCTGATACTCCAGCTCCCTAACACAGAGCACAGGAGGGTGGGGAGAGACATCCATGAACCCAGCCCGGCTCTCTGGACCACAGCCCAGGGACAGGACTCATTCCTGAAGTTACATCCTTCTAAATATAAACCTAAGGACCCCCCATTCCCACAGATTTTACCACATCAGCTACAGCTGCACAGTTTTAACTCTAAAAATTGGATGATGTTACAGCAAGTTAAGATTTAGAAAAGGAATTTTTGCTCATGGTCAAAGAGGAACTTTCACAAATAAATGATTTGCAACCAGGAATGGATAACTATGAACTTACTTGTGGATGGCCTTTCCTCCCAGGGGAAGAGAACCCCAGCAACTCAGGATTGGAATTCCCTCATAGATCTACAGGAAGTTCAGGAAATTCTCCTCTTTTTCATTAGCTTTCAGTCTGCTGGAATAAAATGCCTTTTCCCTTCTACAACCCCTTGCATCGGCCACCTTGTAACTGCTTTTGGCCAAAATTAATTTCTAGTCAATAAGAATTTCATGTTTCATGACAGCCCCACTGAAAAGGAAAGGATACAGGCAGCACCAAGCTTTCTGCATATCCACAGTCCAGCACCATGGCAGAGTTGATCCCCAGTGTCAGGAGAGACATCAGGTGGCTTGGAGCAAACAAAACAGAAGGTACCTACACAGAAACCAAAAGCAAAGGTGGCAGAAGGGGAAAAAAAGAAACAAAAAAGAAACAAAGCACTGATGCCTTCCCTGAATGGCATTTTAAAAGCAAAACCTAAATAACTGTATCTTGAATTATTCCAGTAGTAATCTAAAGAACAAATACAACAGGATTCCAAATTCTGTGTCCATCTTTTTTGTGGTGCACACCAGGTACTTCAGTAATGATGGATTGCAAGAAAAGCAAGTGTTGGCTATAAAACTCAGGTCCAGTTTCTTATTGTTATTGAAAAAATGAAAGAAGCTGAAATACAGCTACTTCAAAAGCTGTACAAACTTGAAAATGTGAATAAAAGAGCTAAAAAATCCATAAAAGTGTGCCTTGTGACAAACACTGCTGCACCCAAACAGAAGGGGCTGTTTGAAACACTGTCACAAAAACAATGTGGAAACTCAAGTTGAAATTCCATGAGAATTACTTCCTTCTCCCAGAATTCCATAAATCAAGTTTCCTAGAAAGCAACAGTTCCATTAAAAGAACACTTTGAAGTGTGATTTAAATGAGAAATTTCAATAAATCCTGCACTTACAGGAACCATACTGACCCTTAACCCAGAGCCAGAAGTTAAAATATTGGCCCTGTCTTAATAAACCACTTTGCACCAAGCAGAAAAATAGAAACCAGAGAGAATTAAATTTCTATCAGTAGTAACTGGCTTCTTAACAAGTTACAAAGTCTCTCCATCAAAATATGACTGAATACATGAGCCATTTTCAACAAACCATTTTGCATGGGATGTGCTTTAGCTGAGGCATTTTATTGCTGCAAAAGGCATTAGGGAAAAAACCTCAAAAAAGCAACTCAAATCTTTCAGCAAGTTGAAGTCGTCAGAAATAGTAAGAAAGAATTATGCAGGAGTTTGAGCTTAGTTGGTAACTGTGCTGTGGAAGGACAGTGAAGAAGTACTGCAGTCAAACTGGTTTCATTATTTTTTATAGAAAAACCTTAAACTTTCTCTGTCTGAACTGAAGTATAGAGTCATCTTCTGAAACATTCATGTTACAACTAAACAGGAATTAAGCTCAGACTTTTCACAGAATCCTTGACTGGTTGGGTGGGATGGAACCTTAAGGACCATCCAGTTCCACCTTCCACTGTCCCAGGCTGCTCCAAGCCCCATCCAGCCTGGCCTTGGACACCTCCAGAGCAGCCACAGGTTTTTTTTCCCCACAACTTTTCTTCAAAAAGGCTGATTAGGCAGAGCAGGTATTTGATTTCAGGTAAGTTCCTCTCTAAATGAGCTCAGCCATGTGCTGGGCAGATATTGACTGTGGCAGAAATCAGGAGACTTGCTGACAGGGCACTAAGAAGTGTTTAAATATAAATCCTGGCTCCAGGCAGGGCTCAGTGGGGATTATTGGATCTGTCTGGGACAGTGCACTGTGAGCTGTATTATCTACAAGCCAGGGAAACCTTGCAGAGCCTTGTTAATTGCTGCTGCTGCTGCTTTGTGGCCTCATGAAGAGTCAGAATGGAACAAAATGGTCTTTAATCCAACTTCCATGCCCTACTTCCTCACACCACCATCTGAGTTCTTCTTTATGCCTCTCACTCTTTTGCCACTATTTCCATTTTTATTTCCCACATCTGGTACTGATGGTCAGCAAAATTCTTCCTGGCAAGTGGAGCAAATTTACACATTTCTGTCCAACACTCACCTCAAAATGCTTGAAAAGGACCCTGGTGAGGGTGTCCCTGAAGTGTGAGGGGCACAGGACTGACTCTATGATCACAACACGCCGGTCCCTGGGATTCACCAGCAGATGCCTAAAAAAAGACAAGATGTGCAAAATAAACCTGGGAAGTTTAAGTAGATATTATGAGATTTATCCTACAGTCATATTCCATTTTCCTCAAAAATCCTAAAGATTTGTATTTAGATAGCAATTGCTACAGCAGACCCCAAAGATTTTCACAAATCTAAAAACCTCAATGCTTTCCTAAAGGAAAGTCAGGGAATTCATTATACATTTCTAAATCAATATAAAATAATACAAGAATAAGCCATCAATGACTTGTCCAGTGCCATAAAGCACATAAGAATGATGATACTCTGAGACTCAGATGCTCTGATTTCAGTGGAAGAGGATGAAATTGTCCTGATGTCAATTGCAAAGTGGTGGTCCAGGTCAGGAGAAGAAACCAACCCAGCCCACAGCAGAGCTGAAGCACAGAAATTAAATCCCAGTTTCCCTGTGATGGCTTTCACTATGGAAAAATATGGATTGGAAACAAAGAGAAAAGACCAAGCCCAATTGCATTATTCACTAAGGGTACTAAAAACAGAATAAAAGGATGTACTGCTGAGGTAAAAACATTCCACAGGTAAAGATTCCTCCTTCCAAACCACTGTGGAGAGAGTTCTGCACTGACAGGAGCTTCAGCCCTACCAAAATCAATGCAGCTCCTGAGGGAATGACTTCCCCTTCTCAGGCCCTTTAGAAATGCCCCAGCTCAAAGGTAATTGATCAAACACCTTCTGCTTTTACAGAGCAACTGCTGCTGTACACCAGGAACTCTTGGTGAGAGAAGCTGGATCTCAGCACCACCAGAGCCAGGCAGCCCCTTGCAAAGCCTTATCTCAGTTTTCTTATCTAACCAGGCAGTGCCCATCCCCTGCTCACAGCCCTGGAAGTGCTCAGGGAAGGCCTGGAAGGTCTTACCTGAAATACAGCATGTGGATAAATTCCTTCAGGTAAGAATACAGCTCCTCTGTATTGATGTTGTACTGAACCACCTTGACAGGCTGGGAAAGGAAAATATCCACAGTCAGCTTCAATGCTGGGCAGTGATTGTTTATATATATAAATATATAAATAAAATATATTAAATATATATAAAAATATATTAAATATATATATAATATATATTATATATATATTATATATACATTAATATATTAATATATATGTGCATATATACGTGTGTATATATGTATATGTATATATATGTGTGTGTATATATGTATATATTCACACACGACATATAAAGAAATATATAAAGTATATAATATATTTTAAATCTGAAATTATATATAAATATTCACTCCTGCCTGATTTGCTCTTTGTCCTTAAAACACCACAGAAACCCACCCTACAACTAAATTCCTCAGTTAATTAATGCTAATTTTTCATACAGGCAACTTAGAATTAGTGTTCCAATCTCTACTGAATGAAAAGAATTATTATTCTAATTATTATATAAAATTATGATAATTGTTAATTTATAATTATATAAATTGATATTTGTTATTATATTATTTATTATTATAAAATAAAAATATTATTTCTCAATAAATGCCCCAAAACACAAGCTCCATGTGGGCTGAGCACTGACATCACACTTACCTGCACCTACCCACAGTTTTTAACAGCAGCAGTCAAAATAATGAAAAATATAATAATAATGTTTCAGAATATTTTTTTCAGGCAGTGAAAAATGGCTTTAAAATTTAACAAAACAGTGATGGACAGAAAAAGCATCTGCAAATTCTTACTATGCCATAACACACCAAACACCACAAAAACAGTTCACCTTTGAGGCATCAGGTTTCTTGATTTCACTGGGGATGATGCATCTGGGTCCTGTTTCTCCTGCAAACCCACACCTGAAGGAAAATGTTAATTTTATTAAATTATTTAATGTCATCACTTGACCCCCTGGGCCCTGGGACCATTCCAGAGTAATGAATTAGGGAATTCTCTTACTGCAGAGAAGGGTTTTGCACACAGTTTTCCTATCCAGTCACTTGGAGATAAATTTAAAGATGAGATAAATTTAAAAATTTAAATTTAAAGGTTTTGTATCTTTTTTATTGAATCTCTCAACAAAAGGATAAAACAGCAGCAGCCCCAAACCAAACTTTTCAGAAATCCACCTGGTCTTCCTCAAACACACAAGAACCATGGACTGAAGAAAGGAAATTAAAAGCAAAATGAATTCAAGGTTTATTTTAGCCTCAGTGTCTGATATTTGTTTCACCCTGACACTCTCAGTAACTAATCTCAGAAGAAAACTACAGTTTTCTGCAAAGCTGCTGGACTTGGAGCACTTTTAATGCAAAAAGTCAATTAATGCTCGATTCTGGTGTTTGTCAACATGTTGGGTCATTTCAGAAAAAAACAATCTTGACACAGAATTTTGAATTTCTTGAATTCAGAATTTCATTTTCTTCTTTGGTCTCAAACAGATGCTTGTGTGTGTACATGCAGTTTTCCTTGAACTTTCAGCTAATTTCAGCCTTATTTGGAACAGAACAGACATTTCTCATACAATTCAGCTGCTATTACTTCTATTAGAATGATGACTGGAAACAGATCCTAAAAACACAGTATTCAGGGAAAAGATATTTCCAAAAGAGGATTTTATTGGATAAACAATGCCCAGGGAATAAAAGCTCACAAGCACCATAAACTTGGGAAAACTGTCAATGTGAATCCACAAAAAGCCACCCATGGCAATCACCTGTCCCCATCCATGAAGGCTCTGCAAAATCCTCCCATTCCCAGGGAATGAAGCTTTTGGCCCACAAGGTGAAATACTAAAAAAATAGTGAGAATTCCTGCTTCAGCACTTTGTTTTAATCTAAAACACGAGATTAAAAATGTATGCTGTTCATTACCAGCTTCACACCACACAGATCATGACAGGGAAAAACCTCACATATTTATTCTTGGAAAAATGGTTGGGATGGGAAGGGGACTAAGAAAACATCTCATTCCAAACCCTGCCATGGGCAGGGTCACCTTCCACTATCCCAGGATTTTCCGAGCCCTGTCCAACCTGGTCCTGGACACTTCCAGGGATGAGGCAGCCACAGCTTCTCTGGGCACCCTGTGCCAGGGCCTCACACCCTCACAGGGAATTATTTTTTCCAATATTCCATCTAAGCCTGTCCTCTGGCAGTGTGAGGCCATTCCCCCATGTCCTGTCACTCCAGCCCCTTGTCCAAAATCCTTTCCCAGCTCTCTTGGAGCCCTTTAAACACTAGAAGGGGCTTTAAGTTCTCCCTGAATATTTCCCTTCCCCAGACCGGACACCCCCAAATCCCGGCCTCAGCGCGGGGCACTCACTTGGTGAAGGCCTGTCCCAGGTCGATCACCACGGCGGTTTTCTCCCCGCCGCTGCCGAGCCCCTCGTACAGCGGCATCGCGGCCCGGCCTCCCTTTCTCCCTCCCTTCCTCCGTTCCCTTCCCCGCTTCCCTCCCGTTCCCCTCCCTCAGCCGGCGCTACCGGGCCCTTCGTGCTCCCGGCGCGCCGGGCTGCCCGCGGCGCCTGTCCGCCCCTCCGCCGCCCTGCTGCCTCCCTTGGGCCAGCACCGTCTCTCCCGCCCCGTTCTGAAGGGCTCCAGCGCGGCCGGGAGCGCCGCGGTGCCGGCGGCGGGCTCGGTGCGGGGCGGGCTCCCCTCATCCCCGCTCCGGCGGCAGCCAGGGCAGCCGCGGGAGCCGCCATGAGGGGCCGGAGGGGCGGGCCCTGCGTGAGGGCGGCTGGGGAAGCGCGGCCGGCGTTGTTCCGGCTCGAGCGAAATCGTGAAAATCACAGAATCATTTAGGCTGGAAAAGCCCTCCAAGGTTATTGAGTCCAGCAATTGCACCCAAAATGTCCCCAAGTGCCACATCCACATGGCTTTAAAATTCATCCAGGGATGGGGACTCCATCAATTCCGTGGGCAGCCGGTACTGGGACTACACAGCCCTTTCTGTGAAGAAATTTTCCCCAATTTTTCAATCTAAACTGTCCACGGGACAGCTTGAGGCCGTTTCCCCTTGTCCTGTCCCTGTTCCCTGGAGCAGAGCCCGACCCCTCCCGGCTGCTCGCTCCTGACAGAAGCTGTGCAGAGCCACAAGGTCCCGTCTGAGCCTCCTTTGCTCCAGGCTCAGCCCCTTTCCCAGCTCTTCATCCTCTCCTGGTGCTCCAGAGCCTTCCCCAGCACTGTTCCCTTCTCTGGACACGCTCCAAGCCCTTAGTGTCTGTCAAAAACGCGTATTTTATGATTGGCTTTTCGCAAATATTAAAATTAATATTATATATGTTGTGGTAGAAAGTAATGCTGTATTAATTCTCTTAAGTGTGTGTTAAATATAGTTTTAGGTTATTAAAAAAAATGTTAAAATAGAAACTATGCTTTGTAGGATACTTTTTTTAAAGAAAGGGCTCACAGCGAGATAGCAGCCACAAGACACCTAAATCTTTTAGAGAAAAAGAATTTATTGCCCCATTATCAGAAGAAATGAACTTCCCGCCTCGCTCAGCCCTGAAGACGCCGTCAGGATTCAGAGGAAGAAGCTGACACTGACCAGACAGAATCCTGTGTTTGAATGGAATTTATGCATCATGTATGAGGTGTATGAATATGCAACAGGTTATTGTTTTTAAGGGTTAATCCTCTGTTAATGTGTGTCCTTTTTCTCCAGGCTCCTGCTGCCCAGAAAAAGTACCCGGACTATCCGTAGCTCTTTGTTTTTATTATCTCATATTGTCCTAATTCAAATTGTCTAAATTATTATTACTCTAATTGTATTACTATTTTTATAAGCATTTTATTACTATTAAACTTTTAAAATTTTAAAAACAAGTTATTGGCGTTTTTCACAAACCTAAACTGCCCATGGGACAGCTTGAGGCCATTTCCCTTTGTCCTGTCCCTGTTCCCTGGGAGCAGAGCCCATGCCCGGCTGTCCCCTCCTGTCAGGAGTTGTGCAGAGCCACAAGGTTCCCCCTGAGCCTCCTTTGCTCCAGGCTGATCCCCTTTCTTAGCTCCTTCAGCCACTCCAGACCCTTCCCAGCTCCACTCCCTTCTCCAGACACACTCCAGCCCCTCAATGTCCTTCTGTGAGTGTCCCAAAACTACCCCAGGGCTGGAGGTCCCTCAGCAATGCCAGCACAGAGGGACGGGCACTGCCCTGGTCCTGCTGCCACGGCTGGTACAGAAACAGCCACGTTTAATGCAAAAAGCCATTTCTATCAGGTTAAACGCACAGTACCCTCAGGGATCAGTATCCTCCCTCTTCAGCAGAAATAAAACAACTCAGGGACTGAAAAAACCTCATCACGCTGCTCCTTCAGGAGTGTCGAGGTTGGGAGTGAAGATGGGAGCTCAAAATGAAATGATAGAAATGATAAGCCCCATGGTGATAACAACCTGTCCAAGGCCAGGGGTTGGACACAGTGATCCTTGTGGATCCCTTTCTGTGAAAAATGCATATTTTATGATTGGCTTTTTGCAAATATTAAAATAAATATTATATGTGTTATGTTAGAAAGTTATGCTATATTAATTCTCTTAAGTAGTGTGTTAAATATAGTTTTAGGTTATAACATAAGGTTAAAATAGAAACTATGCTATGTAAGATACTTCTTTTAAAGAGAGGACTTGCACCCAGATAGCAGCCACAGGACACCTAAATCTTTCAGAGAAAGAGAATTTATTGCTCCCTTATCAGAAGAAACGAACTTCTTGCCACACTCAGCCCTGAAGATGTCATCAGGGTTCAGAGGAAGAATCTGACTCTGACCAGACAGAATCCTGTGTTTGAATGGAATTTATGCATCATGTATGAGATGTATAAATATGCAACAGGCTATTATTTTTAAGGGCTAATCCTCTGTTAATGAGTGTCCTTTTTCGGGTTTATTTTGCCCAGAAAGAGGTATCCAAACTGTCTGTAACTCTTTGTTTTTACTGTCTCATATTGTCCTAATCCAAATTGTCCAAATTTTTATTACTCTAATTGTATTACTATTTTTAAAACCGTTTTATTACTCCAATTATATTACTATTTTATAACCATTGTATTACTATTAAACTTATTTTAAAATTTTAAAAACACGTGATTGGTGTTTTTCACACTTTCAACTCAGGACCTTCTAGGAATCCATGCTTTCAAGACTGGGTAGTCTGAGATAAGGGATCAGAGAGGCAGATGATCAGCTGTGCTTAGTAGAAAGAACCTAATCAATAAAAGGTGTTCTGATCAATATTGTTTGTGGTATGTGTCTCTCCATGACTGCATTCCCTGACTGGGAAAAGGGAGTTTCTAACAGATCTTGGTCATTGTAATGCAAATTTGGGATAATTTGTAGAAGAGATTCCAAAGGTAGAACTTGCCTCACTCCCAACAACCATCTTCTCTCCCTGCCAATCCTCCCCTTCCCCACAGTAACCACGCCTGTAAAACCTGCTGCTCTTCAGGCAGTTGTGATGTCCAGGAGTGTGACTGTGGCCCTGCTCACACCCCCAAAAGATGAATCCTGGGTATTTATTTCAGCCAAGTGCATGAGACCCATTTCTTCTTCAGGGAAGCAAAATAAGCATTGAAAAAGCAATTAACTGGGAGTTGGGTCTAGAGATTTGCTCATTGCCAGCCAGGCCAGGCTGGGAGCCTGAGGGTTTGTGCAGAGGAGGAGAAGGGTGCTAATGAAGGCAGAGGATTTCAGGAAGGCTGAGGTGACACTGCTGTGCTCTGTTGTCACTGAACCCAACCCCCCTGACCTGTGAGCTGCTGCAGCAGCTTGTGGAGCTGTGCTTTTTGCTGTGTCCCACATCCACACTTCCTATTTGCAGCCCCTGAAGGTGGAGGCGTGTGGGAGTCGCTGATGAGTGGGAGTGACGTGAGACGCCAAAGCTGTCACTGCCACCATCTGCTGTGTTGCCTGGGCCAGCCCCCTCACTAGCCCATGGGCTAGCAGCTCTGCACAAATGCTTTCATTGCTGCTCCTGTCACAGCCTTGTCGTGTTCCTCCCTTCTGATCACCCTAAAGTCACCAAGGTGACAAAGCAGGGTCAAGAGGCAGCACTGAGGAGAGAAGGTTCCGGTGTGTGTGGAGCAGAAGTGCAGACTGGGGGAGCCAAAGTAGATCCTGGAAGGGCTCTTGGAGGACACATGAGGAATCCAGGCAGTGCAGAGGGAATGCAGGAAGGGTGTGAAGAAGGGGAACTTTGCAGTGACAAACTCAGGGAGACTCCTCTCAAAGCAAGGAGATCCTAATAAATCACAATCCCTCAGAAATCCCTGCTATCTCTCCTTCAGGCACCATCCCACAGCTCCATAGGAGCCCAGGCACTCTTAAACAACCCATCAGCAGCTTCCCATCCTCTCCTAGGAGAGGAAAAGTGAGGAGGAAGGACAAGGCTGTAGTGGTGATGTGAGACACAGAAACAGTGATGGGACCAGCACACACCCAGTGGATTCTGGAGGAGGAGGGATCATTGCCAAGGCAGCAGTGGAGGATGCTGACACATGAAAAAATAAACAAACAAACCCCTGCAGTGATTAAACATTGTGACACCGATTTCAACTTGCCTTATGATTTTGTGTGGTTTTATGTTTTTAATGGCTTTTAAAATTATTTTTTATGGTTAGTATTTTATGGCCTTCCAGAACATGGAAATGTAGCTGAACTTTAAAGGATATACAAACAATGAGGCATGAAAATATGTTCAAATGTCATTTCCACAACAGAACCTTAACTCTGCCATGTTTGAGAAATTCCCCAGTGCACCAAGAACATGCACGCAGTGGTAATTACTCCTGACTGAATTATATTCAAGAAACTTTTCTGTATTTGGTGTTTCTGTCAGGGAAACAATCCCAGAATTTCCCAAGTGCTCCTGGAGAGATTCTGTTCAGACACAAGGTAAATTTTTCACAATGAAAACAATCAGCCATTGGAATAATCTCCACAGGGAAGTGGTGGATCCCTCAACATTGGATACTTTAAGATTCAGCTGCACAGGGTGCTGGGACCATCTGATTTCAACTGTGATTTTGCCAAGAAAAGTTGTGTCAGATAATCCTTGAGATCCTTTCCAACCAGGCATTCCATGATTCTGGGATAAGTTACTACCTGGAGTGCTGTCTGCCTTCTCTGTTCAAGGACAGCACAGGGAAGCTTTGCAGCCACTGCCTGGTGAAAATGTGCTCTCACTGGAGTGTGAATATTCCTCCTCTCAAATTCTGTAAAATCTCCTGAGTATCTCCGGATAGGGGTCCTATAAAGACATAATATACTCTACTTAATGTTGTTGCTCTTGAAATACTTTAGGTCTAAAAATTGGAATAATTTAGATTATATATGACTAAAGTCTAAGCGTGATGTTTGCATGATCTGTTTTCATCCCCAGATCTCACCCATTTATATCTTTCTGTGCTATAATTACATATTTATGGCACTATGCTTATGTTTTAAATATAATGTTTAATGTAAAATGACTGCTTAGATATGTTTTGCACAAATCAGGGGCCATAGCTGAATCCACAGCCCATGGCTTCCTCCTGAACATATTATCCCTGGGTTAGGAATGATCAGAGTTTCCTGCTAATCACATCACCGTCTTTATAGTCCATTGGAAATCTCCTCTTAAATTACGTTAATCAATCACAGTTAACACGAGTTCTGAAATGCAAGCTGCAGCTTAAAAGTGGCTTAATTTAATGGATGGGCTTTTCAGAGTTATTGATAATAGGAGCCTGAGAGTTAGAGATGTGCCAGGGTTTCATAACAAAATCCATCCATGCCGGGCTGGTTTAATCAAGAAAGCTGCTTGCATAATGTGAAGAGCACTCGCTCTCCCCCGAATGTGTGACTGTTGAGGAAACAGATGGTGATGCTAACCCAAAAGAATCAGGCTATAAATACATTCAGGATAACAATATAAATGGAGATAATTATTCACAGTCTAAGGAGACAGTGGGACAATTAAGCCAGCTCGTAAGCAGAATGTCCAGCAGAGTGAAAAGCAGGATTTCCATAATATAATAAGGAATTATTCCCTGAGTGCAGCCAGTTCATGAAACTCTTGGGAGTGGTGCTACCTCTGACAAGCAAGGAGGAGGTCGCATAAGGACATAAAAATACAAGAAATTAACAATAGCCCATTCAAATCAGTGAAAATTCTTACATCATAAAATCATAGACTGATCTGGGTTGGAAGGGAGCTTAAAACTCATTTAGCTCCACTCCCTGCCATGGGCAGGGATGCCTTCCACTATCCCAGGTTGCTCCAAGCTCCATCCAGCCTGGCCTGGAACACTTCCAGGGATGCAGGGGCAGCCACAGCTCCTCTGTCAACCTGTGCCAGGGCCTCCCACCCTCACAGCCAGGAATTTCTTCCTAATAAGCACCTAAACCTACTCCCTTTCAGTCTGAAGCCGTTCCCCCTTGTCCCATCACTCAATGCCTTGTAAAAAGTACCTCTCCAACTTTCTCTCAGCTACCCTGAAGCAGTGGAAGGCCACAATTAGATCACCCCAAAGCCTTCTCCTTTCTTTTTTGGCCGAGCAATCCCAATTATCTCAGCCCTTCCTCACAGCAGCTCTGCTCCATCCCTCTGCGCATCTCGGCGGCTTCCTTCAGACTCGCTCCAACAAACCCAAATTTTTAGGACAGTTCCTTTTGCCTAACGCGGTCCTTTTTCTCTCCCTTTTTTCGGGATTCTGTTGGTATTGAAGCCTCTGGCAGAAGAAAGCCAGCCCCTCTCGGATGTCCTGCGGACCCGGCATTGTCACAGCGAGCACAGCGCCGCGCTCTCCTCCGCGCCGCCGCCTCGAGGTGGCAGCTGCACAACCCGCCCGGAGGCTTAAAAGGGAATATTTCTCATAAAGAAAATCACTTTTCTGTGCTCGCCCCGAAACGGGCAGCTCTCCGCTGAACTAATCCCCGCGGAGCACTTGGGAACATTGCGAACAGAAAGGAATGTGTCCTGCAGCACAAACACTGCGTGGCTCCGGCACGGAGCAGCACGCCCAGCTCATACTCTGCTCCCTGAAAGCCAAAATGCCTGCCCGGACCCCTGCAGGGACTCGGATTTCAGCTGGACTCAGGCAGATCTCAGCAGCAGAGCATTATTATTTTTAATTGGTCATAAAATAAGCACTCTTTTGTGTCCCTGCATTGGCTGGCTTAGCCTGTGCCTTTAGGTCTCCCTAATCTCTAACTCTCTCCCTCTAACTGAGGCATGGATCCATCCCCTCCTCACAAAATCAGGGAATTGCATACTTAGAGCCAGATTTAGACCTTCTGGAGATCACAGAGTGCTTCCCACCCCTCCCCAGCGCAGGGATTCAAGGGGATCCACGTATCAGCTCTCTGAAGGGAGAAAAAGGATGAAAATCCCCTGCTTGGGGTTCTGCTAACAGCTGGATCTGATTCCTGCTGTAGGATTTTGGCTTAATTAATTTCAATGTTTCCGAAACAAAAATGTGTATTTCTCTGCTCTTAACCATCCTCAAGGGGAAAAATGGAAAAAATGGAGCATTGCTGTTTCACTCTAAAACACAGTGGCATCCCAATTCCATATGTTATCCATAGGAAAGACCCCAAAAGTCTCTGTGGTGGGAGCTTTTAGCCCTCTTTGCTATTTTAGAATGGGTAGGGATGAACTGGCAGTACTGACACAGCACTTCTTTAAAACCTGTGGATTTGGGGGTTTAGTTTAACCTCAAGTTTTGAAAAGCAAAAGAAAGCTGCAGTTTCTAAAGTCCCTCTGGATATTATGCGTGTGAACAACCATATTTCAAGTTGGACTCAATGATTTTGGAGATCTGTGTTTGATCCTCTCTTTCTGTGAATCTGTGAGGCTGAGGGTTTAATGTCAGAGCAAGGGTTTAGGGGCAGCCTGCTTTGGGATGGTGGGCCCACTGCTTTTTTTTATTGTCAGCCTAATTTTGTAGTGGAATTTGTAGGATGGCAGGGGGAAATATCCATGACAGATGGTTCATGTTTTAGCTGAGACTCCAATATACACGTGGAGGGCTTCCTCAGCACTTTACCTCTGGGGAAACTGTAATATGTGGTGCACCTTGGCATTACAACATTGATTTTGTTGAAGGGTATGAAGAAGAGTGAGGGCTGTGCTGTGATTCCATTATGGATGTGAGCACTGGCTCTCCTGGGCTGCATTCCCAGAGCAACTGCAGCAGATTCCAGCGACCTTGGGCCAGTCAGCAGGAGCCTGGTTCTGCTCTGAAGAGTGAGTGTGTAAAAATGGCATTTCCTACTCAGCAGATCTGGGCTCTGTGTGCTCTCCAAGTCACATCTGCTGACTTTGGTGACAAAAATAAGTTCTCATGGCTTTCCTGCTCTGTGAGTGCTTCAGGAACACGAGGGCTGGGAAGCAGAGACTGGATCCCGTGCCTCCTTGTAGGATTGATTACTGTAAATCCCAGCCAGCAGTGGGGCTGCACTGGCACCACTTGGCCTTGCCCAGCTTTCCTGTTGGTGCCAGCAGTGAGATGCATGGAAGAAAGGAATCCAAGAAGATTCTCCTGACTGAGTTTCAATTGCAGTTGACATTTATCAGGTTTGCAGTTGGAGGAAGAAGAAATCTGTTCATCCATAAGATGGTTACATTCAAAAAAATTCATTGGTCACAAAACTTTTTAAAAGTGGAGTTTAAAAGTTTGTTTTAAACAAACTTCCTTGTCTGTGGCAGGGGATGCTGTTCTCACTCTCCCTGAATTACTCATGGCTACTCCATTCCAGTGACTGCTGTTTAGTAGGAAGAGAGTGCCCCCTTTAAACAGATGCTACTAGCTGGTGCAAAGGTGAGTCTTGTGATGGAGATGTGCACTGATTTGTGTGCTGGATGTCCCCAATGTTCAATTTGGGAAAGTCATTCAGCAGCAAAATTAACGGCAACTATTTTAAAATTGCCTTTACCTTCTGTGGCATGTCCTGACATACTTAGGAGAGCTGATACATCTCCTCACAGGTGCCAGGAGTAGCAGCATAAGGTGCAGCATTCTGCTGTCAGGACAATGATTTTTTAGTTCATTTTATACAGGCAAAATATATCTTCATATAAATTTTTATGTGACCTAGTCTCTTAATTAGGACATGCTGTTGGTACTTTTTGGGTTCTGCAATAAGGCAGTGACAGGAATATCACCTGTGAAAGAAATCTGACGTATCATTACTTTGTACAACAGAGCCAGCTGCTATAATAATACACAGATTTTACAAGAGGCTCTTACAAAAATTAGGTATTGTTCCTTCACAGAAGAAGTGGAGGCTGAGAGCAGTGAAATTCAGGTTGAAAATCCTCTAAAAAGGCAGAGCTGGGAATGGGACATGAGTCCCACTCTTTCCCAGCTACGCTACCTGCATGGAAGAATGAGCCTGCTTACATCCAAATTTAGTCTCTGACTTCATCTCAGGTGAGAAATTCTGAAGGAGAAGACCAATAGAGGATTGTACTGAAAATGTCTCAACCCAGAGCAAGGGTGAGAGGGGAGAGGAATGGAGTTTCTTAACGTGCTGTGGAAGTGGGGCCTGTTTTGCTTGGTTACAAAGCAAATGCTCCGTGGCATACTGATCTGAATTAAAAATCAGTATTTTCAACTAACAAACCATACAAAGGAATAACAAAAGAGTGCTCTCTGATGATTTCTGATTTCTGCCTCTTTCATCATGCCTCTTTCTTACAGTCTGCAGATATTTTTGTTGATAACGCAGAAGCCTCTGATTTTGGCAGGTTATGTGGGGAAGAGAAACTTGCAGTGTACAGGGAATGTGCAATTTTAGGCAGGGAAAAAACCACAGATAACCTGCTATTTTGGTTCCAGTGCTTAGGAGTGAAATATTTAACCTTGAGAGGACACAGTGCCAGCCTGGGCTGGGAGTCAATGGCAAGGGGGGAAGTGAAAACCTCTCCAGTCTATTAAGTGCTCTGCATCCTTGGAGAACACTAAATCATCCCTTCCACATGCTTTACATTTTAAGTAACTTCCCCAATAATTGTAAAGGTTAGATAGAAATGGGGCTGAAAACAGTCATAGAATCACAGAGTGGTTTGTGTTGGAAGGAACCTTAAAAATAATCTTGTTGCCACCCCCTGCCATGGGCAGGGACATTTTCCACTGGAAGATCCCTTGTTCTGAATCCCAGGCCAGCTCTTAGGGAGGAATTCTGCAGCTGCTGAAGCCCAGCCCCTGGACTCATCCCTGGGCTCTGATTTCTGCTGGATTGGTCCCTGTTTTCCTGCCCCTTTCCCCACACAGGAGTGACTGAACAGCTTGGGACTCAATCTCAGAGCCACCACAAGGTGCACTGCTGCTCCTGAGAATTGATTTTGGTCTCCTGGAAAATCTGGCTGCACCTTTATCTTGGGAGGTGGCACCTCCTGCATGGCTGAGCCACCCCCTCCTCTCAGCCAGAGCCCTTGGCCAAAATGAATTGGCCAAGACAGAAGTTGAACCTGTGAAGAGTTTTGAGTCCCTAATCAGGGAATTAATGGTGTTTAAAACACATAAAAAATGCAGCTCTTACCTCTTCCTTCCCTCCCACCCCATCTCCCCTAGAGGAGAGAGGAAACATCCTTTCTTTTTTCTATTTGTATTTTATTTATGAAGATGCCACAGCACTAGGAATATTGATTAATGAATAATTTCCCTGGATTTTACAGTTCAGAGAGGCAAAGCCAACAGGGACTTTCCCCATTGTTTTAAGTGACCATTTCTTCCCCCAAGCCCAACTCTGAAGTTCTTTCTGATGCCTTTTGTCATTGGCTGTCTTTGTTGCTGACACAGGCACTTTGATACTTTATTTTCAACTCATGCAGGGGTTAGCAATATTTCCCTGATAAAAAAACTGCCCTAACTTGCAACAAATCTGTCTTTTGAAAGTTTTAATATCGGATGCACAGTGCTACAACTAAATGAATTGGGTTGGATCCAGTTTGGTTGGAATCCAGTGGAAAACACATTGTTTCTCTAAAATTTAACAGGTAAAACTTTGGGATGTGTTTAGAGACACTAATATAAATGTTATTAGCAGTAGCACAGTGAACAGAAAAAAAAAATGAACAATTTGTTGATAAAGAATATCTCATTTTCTTCCACCAGTTCTGCTGTTTATTTAAAGAGCTGAGTGACCTGGGCCAGCAGGTGACATCTCCCTTTGTGCAGAAAAAAACCTTAATTTTGTAGTTTGTTATCATAACTGGAAGATTCCCTGATTAGCTTCACGTGGTAGACCGTATTCATTAGGAAGTCAAGATTTTAACTCACCTGTCCCACACCTCCCCTCTCCTCCTTCTTAGCAATTCCACCCCCCAAAATCCCCTCACCCCAGCCATTGCCTCCTGTGAGAGATCATTATTTTTGGTCTCTCCTCACCTGTCCCTGCCCAGCTCAAACTCCTTGCACCTGCTGCAGCCCTGCCTGACAGGGTGTATAAAACCTTCTGTGTGCAGTAGGGAGCCCGTGCTGCCCCTGGCACTGGGCTCGGGAGAGCAAGAGGAACAGGAACTGTTCTCATCTGTGGGGTTTGGAGTCAAGGTATGGGCTTCTGAGCTGCTCTTTGGCAAAGTGATTTGATGTGTGAGCCAGGACCTGATGGTCTAAAGGTTTCCTTCTCTTGTTAGTTATGGTGGTTTTATCGGAAAAAAATTAGGTGGGAGGAGGAAAACACAAGTAAAGCTGTTTGCCCTTTTCTGGCCAAATAGGTGCTTAAAACAAAGCACCAAAAAGGGTAATTGACTAAAGCTCTTCTAATTCAGATGTTGTTATTTAGGAAGTTGTTCCCCTTTGCAGAGGGTGTATTAGGGGAAGGTGACCTCTGCAGCTGAAAACACTGGAGGACAATCTGTAACAGACGGAAAACTACTCAAGGGTGCCTTAGGCCTTGTTTTCACAGCTCCTTGTGAGCAAAGAGCGGCATCTCCTCGGGTCAGGCGCCGAGGCAGAGTTGGCTGCGGGGACCCGGCGCTTTGGATGCTCCAACTTCCCTTTGCAGGAGCAGCAAACGCCAAAGGCGGCGGCGGGCGGCCCCTCCCGGGGGCTGGGGGTGCCGGGGAGCACGAAGCCCACCGGAGGCAGGCGGGGGCCGGCGGTCGGGCGGAGCGGGCCGGCCCCCGACACCGCCCGCCGGTGGGCGGCCCGCTCCGCTCCGCCCGTGCGGCCGCGGGGCTGGGGGAGCGCGGCGCCAGCGCCGGGCGGCGGCAGCGGGAGCCAGGTGAGGCCGGGACACACACGCACACGGCCGGCATCGCACCCCCGAGCCGCGTTCACGCCGGGGTTACGCGTTTTGAATCGATTCGTGGCTTTTTCCAGCGATGCTTGGCTGCCCGCGGGGCAGCGCATCCTCGGCGCGGCTCTTTGTTCCCGGCCGGTCCCTGCAGCCCCGGGGGATGGGGAAGGGGCAGCGGGGAGAGCGGGCGGTGCCGTCCTGCCGGGATGGGGGTCCCGCTGGGATCCCTCGGGAAGTCTTTGGGGGCCGGGGTGTGTTTGTGGCGGGGGTGGTTTGGGGGTGACCGTCGCTGTCCCTCTGTCCTGCTGCGGGCCTGGGCAGGAGGAACCTCCGGGCGGGTGTTCGCACTTGATCCCCTCCCGGTGGGGCGAGAATGCAGTTCTGGGGTGTAAAGTCACCTGTAAATATGACTAAGGAGGACATCAGGGGAGATGGAGCTGTGCCCGGCAGCAGGCGTGCTGGATGTAATCAAGCCTTGAGCCAGCCCTAATCCCCTTCTCTGGACCCCAAGCCAGAAGGGCCGGACAAGGTGCGTTTAATCTGCTCTTAAACCTTCACCTGCAGGGACTCACGATCCCCCAGCTCTCCTGTGCGGTGTTTCTGTCAGCGTTAGGTGAGGCGCTGAAATTGCGGAGCGTTCCTTGCTGGTTGGAATCCGAGTGCTGTCCCTGTGCTCCCAGGCAGGCTGGGGAGCGGCGTTTCTGTCCTTTCTGCTGCTTGGAAACTGCTGCACCCTTTGGCCTCATTTTTCAGCACCCCCTCCTCCCTGGCTTAATCCCTCAGGAATTCGGTAGACCTTAGACTTTTGTGGTGCCGGGGACCTGGCACGGGTCAGAAGCCACGGGGAACTATGCAGCTTTTACTGGCAAATCCAAGCAGGGATTTCCATAGGTGGTCCGTGTGCCGTTCCCAACAAAGCTTGGTGGCTGGGGGAATTATGCCTAAAACATGTCATGTCTCTGGCTCCTCAAAGAACTCCAGCTGGAATGCCGAGGCTGGGAGTGGAGGTGATGTATTATGTATTAAGGTGCCTCCCTGGGACTGGTGGGAAGCTGGCCATACAGAATATTAATACCTCATTTGTTTGCTTTTAAGGATGCATCCTCAAGGGTAGGCGAGGATGCGCCCCTCTGGTGTGCGCTTGTCTCGACGTAATTTTTCTCGCCTGACTTTGTGCTGCTGGCCGGGGGTAGAGTTGTGTCACTGCTGGGATTTCACTGAGGTGGTCGAGGTGTGCTTACCTGAAGTGTGTGCTGGAAGGGCATCAGCTCCCCAGATTCACTCGGTTGAACTGGGCAAGGGCATAAAGCGAGACGAGATGATGGCATTTTTCTCGGCTTGTGCACAAAAGTAGGAGTTGGAGCTCTGCAGTGTATTATCTGCTGCCTTTTGTATTCAGCACAAGTAATGAGGCTTGGATGGCATACATTAGCACCCTGGAACAGAGCACTTGACGGCTGGCAATTGTTTGACTTGTATGTTTTGGCTAAATCTTCACATTAAAAGATTTGCTGCTTTTTTGTCCGGTTCCCCTACGAATTGTCGGCGAATTTCAATTCTCAGTGAATTTCGGAGCTGAGCACACCCAGGACTGCTCAGGCAGCCCGGGCTGGCACCACGCTTGTGCTTGGAGGTGTGAGGAGCTCTTTTCAAAGGTGAGGCAGATTTGGCTGGGGCTGACCTGTTCGTGTCCTGCTCTCTGCTTTATGATGCATGCAGAGTGTCCTCCCTGTGTCAGAGGGATTGTTAGAGCAGAGTTATTAATCCAAAGGAGTTTAAAACTTGGTATTTGTTTTTTCCATACTGTTCCAACAATTTGGGTATAAACATAGCCATAACTTGTCAAAGACAGAAAATAACAGCTATCTATAAAATAGCAATTTTATATATAAATATAATTTTTTATATAAATAAATAAAATAACAAATTTTTTGAGGGGGTGGGGAGAAGGGAGTTGTTTTCTCTAAGTGAGCTGGCTGGGTGAAGCTCTTAAAAAGCTCTCAGAGGGAGTAGCTGCACACAGCTGGGACAGAGGGGGAGCTTAATCCTTTGCAGCATGTCTCCACAAACCACTGGTCCATGCAAGGAGCAGCTATTGAAGGAGAGACATCTGCTCTGCTCTGTGCTGCTCCCCTGCAAGCCTGCCCTGCTGGAGTGGCCATAACAGGCTGGGGCTCCTTCTGAGCTGGCTTTTGTTGGGCCCCCCAAGAGGTGATCTCAAAGAAGTCTCCAGAATTCAGAGGGGTTAATGGTTTAATAAGTGCTGCAAGTGCTAATTGTATGGAGCAGGCAAGCAGCCTGGCTCAGAAAGATCCAACCGAGTCTGAGACTGCCTCAGCTGGTGACCAATTTATATTTATTGTCCCTCGGCTTCCTGACTTCCCCGTGGAGGTAGCTGGTTCTTATTCTTGTGGGTAGCTCCTGGAGATGTCCAGTTTTGGCCTGTTTTCAGCCTAGCAGTTCTTTGTGTGTTTTTTTTTTCCCCAGCCTCCCAGGTGTTAAAAGAAAAGTTATTATTTTCCATGCTGAAGATAAAGCTCCCTGGCTGCCTGCAGTCGTGCTGCCTTTGCGGCTGGAGGAACTGCATCTCCTGGGATTTGTTGTTATTGAGTGCAGGGGAAGTAGCTGGCACTGCCTCTTGCCCTCAGTGTGTGCTTCCTATTGGAAGCAAGGATTAGTTTTTCCACTGAGAGCTTGGCCAGCGCTTGGCAGCTGCCTCCAGGGCTTCAGCTCTGAGGATGCCAGGTGAAATGTGGGGACAGGGAGTTCCTGCAATATGAAATATTGAGTTACTGCCTTGGAGCTGCTCGCAGGAAAGCTCAGCCTTACTACAGAGGAGGTGCTTGGTCAGGGCAGGGTGCTCCAGCCTCTAAAAATAGCCAGATGGGAGGATAAATGTGACTCGGTGCAGCTTTGCTCTGCAGCCAGGTACCTGCAGCTTCTGCATTCAGGGGGAGTGCTTCAGCAAGGTGTCAAACTCTGCTTAAGGGGATAGCCAGGTCACTGCTGTTCATACACTCTCTAATCCAGCCTCTTCCTAAAGCTAAGTAGCTCTTAAGCCCTGACTAATCTTCTTTGAAGTGTGAACCTGTGCCATTATCCTGCAGCAAGCTCTGGGCCACTATCTCCTGCTTTCACTGAGTCTGAAGGTCTAGGTTAGCTTACATCTGCCTGTTGTGGATTTCCTGAGCAAATAACTCTCCAATATGGTTTTTGCCCTATAGAAATGTAAGATTATGCCCAGCAGGGCTTTTCAGATTGGTAGAAACAATATGAAGCTGCCCTGAAGAGCCCCAGGAACTTTTATCAGGCTGGTATTTAGTATCCATGTTATCTACTCCCTAGAAGGAGGAAAGGTTCTAGTAAATATGGAGTAAGCTTGTTGGGAGGAGATGAGCATTTTGGTTGCTCTGCTAAGTGCATCCTGAATATCGTGGGCTATTGGAGAGCCTAGAGCTAGAAAGCTACAAACTAACTGTACAGATGTGTGTATATATATATATGTATAATGCATATGACTGTGAGAGAAGTGCTTTTCAAGTGCAGCTGGAGTTCTGTTTATGTTTAAGCACTGCTGAAAGCATTTGTGCCACCTAAATGCTCCTGACTTCTTCAGAAGCTGTATTTAAAGCCAAACTATTTTTAAATAGAGAAAACTCAACTTCTTCATGTTTCAATATGCCTGCTCTTAACAGGCACTTGCTGAAGGGGTGTTGAGGTGAATGTGATTTATATTCATCTGCATGGTGAGGCAGATGCATGTAGTTAGGCACTAACAATTTAACTTTCATAATACATTCTTAGTGCTTTTTAATTACAAAAGTGCATCAAGAATTAGCCTGGGAAAAGAGCTAAATATTGTCACTTTTCAGCTATTTTTTTTAGGGAGGGGATAGAGAAAATAGATGGGTAGCCACCCATCCTTCAAAGATGCTAAAAATAAAGTGGAAGGTGTCTGGGCTGGTGAAGAGCTTTTTGGTGGCTTCTGCTTGTCCCTGAGCACCTGGTGCATGTGTGTGGCCTGTGAATTATTCCAGCAGCTCAAACTGCTGGGATGAGGCTTCAGGGAGCATGGAAAAAGTGACTCAGTGTGCCCTGAAGGCTCAGCCAGATGCTGGAGCCTGCAGTGGTTAATTCTGAGCTGTGTTGCTGCACTCTGTGGGTACAAATGTGAGTGATACTTCTGGATGTGCAGTCTGGGTGGGGAAATGAGGAGTGTGGATAAATTTAGGGATTTATCCTGGTGCCCATGAGCAGTGGCACTGCACAGGGTGGCCATTGCTGTTCTTTGGAGGACTGAGGGGTGGTTCTGACAACCCCAACCTCTTTCCTTACTGATATTTGTTATTCCTGCAGCCCAAAGAGAAGAGCAGTTCACTTGGGAATGATAAAATCTCACCTCATTCCACCCCCTGCTATGGGCAGGGATGCCTTCCACTATCCCAGGTTGCTCCAAGCCCCATCCAACCTGGCCTTGGACACTTCCAGGGATCCAGGGGCAGCCACAGCTTCTCTGGGCACCCTGTGCCAGGGCCTCATCACCATCAGTCAGTTTATTCCTCATATCTAGTCTAAACCTAGGTGAAAAGCCATTCTTTCTTGCTCTGTCCATCCATGCCCTTGTCCAAAGTCCCTCTCCAGCTTTCTTGGAACTACTTTAGGCACTGGAGGATGCTCCAGTGTGTCCCTGGAGCCTTCTCTTCTCAACCTTCCAACTCTTTCAGCCTGTAACAGAGGTGCTCCAGCCCTGTGATCTACTTGGTGGCTCTTCTTTGGAATTAGAGCCTGACCTGTTTGGCTATCTCATGTTGGGGTTCCCAGAACTGGAGGAACACATGAGAGAGAACTTGAAGCTGCTGATGGCTGGAGACCCTTGCAGTAGGGTTTGTCTGTGCCCCTGAGCAGCTGCCAGGTCTGCTGTGACAGAGGTGTTTGTAGTGTCATGGCACTGGTGTGAGCACTGAGTGGGCCTTGGATGGGATGGTCCTTGCTCTGGAGTGGTGGAGTTGGAGAAGCCATCCCAGGACTGAGGTACACACCCAGGGGAGGTGGCTGGGAGCTGGAGCTGTGTGCCTGGAGGCAGCAGAGCTTGCCAAGGGCAGGCTGTCAGCTGGCTGCATCCCTGCTGGCCTCCAGGTTCAGTGCTCTCTGGAAACCCTCGGTGATTCTGGACATGAGACTCTCTGGAAGTGCCTCTGTGGTGCAGTGCAGCACGGGCACTGTGCTAATGCTGCAGTGCTGCTCTCTGGGCTGGAGCTCCCTCGGTGGGGCCAAGGAGCTCAGCCAGGACCTGGTGCAGCCCTAAAGCCTCCTGGTGTGGCTCTGGTGCTGTGTTGTCCCCACAGACCCATCTTGTTCTCTGTGCAGGTTCCTTGGTCTCCTCCTGTGCCCATGCACAGAACAGGGCTGGCCAGGACAAACCTGAGACTTCATGGCTCTGACAAACATCATTTTTGGGCTTGGTTCAGGACCAACAGGTTGATCCACACCATTGCTTGCAGATCTGATGCCTGCTGGGTAGATCTTAGCACTCTGCTGCTGGGGTGAGAGCTGGGCAGGGTCTGTCCTAGGCTTCAAATCAACATTTGGTTTTTGTCTGGCACCTTCAGGTAGGGCAGGCTGAGAAGAGTAAAACAGATGGGGGAATTCATTGCTTGGAATGTGTAGTTGGGGGTCTGCTCACAACTGGCCATAGTCTTGGTCTCCCATGATTTAAGGCCCTGGGTCTGTGGCTGGTTATGGGTTGTGTAATGTTGGTTCCTTTTTCCCCTTCTAGGTCTCTGGATTTGTCAGCCTTGCAGGCTTCTGGACACATCTCCTCTCAGCCATGAGGAGATCAAAAGGATTTAATCTCTGTGTGCTCACCTGCAGCATCCTGCTCCTGTCCTCCAGCCTGCCATGCCTGGCTCAGCCTCTGGAGGAGGAGGAGGAGGATGTCACAAAGGTCCAGCATGGCCCCTGGGCAGGGAATGGGCTGGAAGATGGAAGGACAGCCATGGTGGACTTAAAAAACAATGTGAGCCCTTCTGAGCAAACAGTTTCTGAAGAGCCCTGTGCAGTGTCAGCACAGCCTTCTGGGACACCCTTGGATGAAGCTTTCCCTGCAGAAGGAGAAGCCCTCCCTGCCAGCCCGAGCCATGCTGTGCCCAGCAGCCAGGGCCTGGGGGGTCCCCCCTCTGCTGGGGCACTGCCTGCTGGCCATGAGGAGGAGCTGGCTCCCACTGAGCCTCAGCTGCGTGAGGATGAAGCCCTCAGGGCCATGCTGACCACAGCTGTGACCACGCTGAGCCCTCCAGGCCAGGAGGAGTCTGGTGGCCCCGTTGGTGAGGCCACAACCGAGGGTGGTGTGGCAGTGGAGCCCAGCTCTGCTGGCCCCTCAGCAAACCCCCTTTCTGGGACCACTGAGGAGGAGGAGGAAGCAGAGAGCAGCTCACACCTCTCAGTTGTGCCCCAGCCCACACTGAGCCCCAGCTCTCCCAGCTGGGAAGCAGCAAGTGACCTCCCTGTCATCCCGAGTCCCCAGGCTGCAGCTGTCACCTCTGGGCTGGGAATGCTGAGCGCCCGCACAGGGAGCCCCCTGAAATCCCTGGCTCCACCATCTGTGGCTGCCAAACCTGCCCTTGTGGCAACTGAGGCCTTCCTTCAGCCAGAAGCTGGGCCAGGTGTCACACAACAGGAGCTGCCCTCTACGGCTGGCACTGCCACCATCCCCCCTATGGACACTGTGCCACCTGACTGGGATGACACCAAGCTGGGGGACATCACTCAAGGGGGAAGCATGTCCCATGAGGAGCTGGGGACAGCAGAACCATCCCAGCCCAGCCAGGAAGGTGTGGGGGAGGAAGAGGATGCCACCAGAGCAGTGCCCTCCCCAGTGTCCCCTCCAGCAGCGCCTGAGCTTGCCAAGGAGAGCAACTGCACGGTGCCAGTGCAAGGGGAGGAGCTGCCAACAACTTCCCCAGGCAGCAGCAGCTCTGCTTCCCACCCTGGGAACCTGTCAGAGGCAGGCACAGCTGATCTTGGCTCGCTGGAAAACATCAGTGCAGTCACAGCAGAGGAGGAGAAGAGCGTCCCTCCGTCACAGCCAGAGGCTGCTGTGGTGACAAATACCCAGCCTGAGCTCTCTCCTACTCTGGAGAGTTCATGGAAAGGTAAAACTTGCCTGTTACAGACACTTGCCTCTCATTTCTGGGATTTAAAGTGAGCTTTGCCAGCAGCCTGTGAGCCACTGGTGTCTTAAATGCCTTTACAAGGGTGCTCAGAGAGCTGCTGGCCCTTGTGACAGAAATTCCTGGGGTTGTCTCCTCACCCCATGTGGAGCTGGCGCTGCCCAGTGCTTGTCCCCACTCTCACCTGCAGGCAGAACTCCTCCTGGACAGCCTGCCACAGCCTGATGGTGTCACCTTGCCCTGCACATATCTCCAGAGATGGCACCTTCAGCCTCATGACAGTATTCCTATTTGGTGTTTAAAATACAAAGGAAATGCTAAAAACAAGGCAGGTCAGGTGTTGAGCATATTTCTAGGTTGATAAGGATTTTTTAATTGCTGGGCATCTTTATTTTTCCCTCTTTGGCTGCAGATGTAAAAGGATGATTTCCCTTCACTGCATCCAAAAGACCTAATTTCTGCTGTAAAAGAAAGGAAGCTAATTGCAGGCTGGTGCTGCAACCTGACTGATTAATTTCTAGATTAATTTTTAAGCACTTGACTTGTCAGCAGGCTGCCTCTCTGCTGTTTCCCAGATGTTGGGGAAACAACACTGTCTATTAAGACTTGTGCCACAAAAATCAACCTTTCTGCATGGCTGAGGCTTCAGTGGGACCCTGAAGGCTGGCTCTGGAATTGTTAATTCCTGGAGTTCTGTTCCTTTCATACTGCTTCAGATGTGTGCTCTGCTGCTGTCAGCTGTCCTGTGAGCCTGCCCTGACTTGTGTTCTTGCTGTAGGTGCTGCTGAGGAGGTGACAGCTGCTGTGCCAGCTGTGCCAGAGGTGCCTGGTGCCACCCAGGGAGCAGGGGCTGCCAGCTTTCCTCAGGAGAACAGCGGGGAGGACACCCAGATGCTGACAGCTCCCAGTGCCACCCAGGTGCTGCTGGCAACTGGTGCTCCCTCCACAGGGAGCCCTGTGGATGCAGAAGGTAGGATTCTGCTTTGAGGGCAGATGGATGAGTGTCACACTCCAGACTCAATGCAGCATCCTTGTTTAAGTGACTTTTTTATGCTAAACTTCTGCCCTCTGCCTCTAAACCTGGGCTGCCACTGCTTTCTACCCATGCCATGAGATCCACCATGCTGGAATTTGCCTGCATATGGATTTTTTGCCCCAAACAAGTGGAGTAGAGGTTAAAAAAATTCCCCAAACTAAACAAGCCCCCTGTCTGTCCTTGCTAGCAAGCTGCCTTTAGCTTTAGACACTTGAGCAGTTTTTGATGTATGGAGGGAGAGTTCTTACTTCTGGAACCCAAGGCAGTCACAGATTGCTGGTGCTCAGTCCAGAGGATGAAAATATTCTTTGCTCTGCTGCAGGAGCCTGGCAAGCCCTTGGATATGGAAAGCTGCAGTGATATTCACTGAGGAGTGGGGGATTGTCCTCAGGCTGCTGTAGCTCATACAGAAATGCTCTAAGCAGTCCTGTTCCTGGAGCTGCTGGTTTGGTGTCACCTTGGCAGGTGCATGTTGGAGCCTGTCTTCCTGACAGGAGTGTGGAATGGGCTCCCTCAGCACGGGGCTGGCTTTGAGCTGGAGTGTTTCTGTAGTAGTGGGGACCATTGTAATGAAAATGCTACTGGGCAGATTTTCTGGCAGTTCTTGTGTTGCAGGGCATCAAAAGAAGAACAGCTGTTTGCATTGTACCTCTGAATTTAGGGTCTGTTTGTAAGGGGGGAAGGTTCTTCTGGCAGATTCCACTAATTGAATTTGCCTCTGGGATTTAATTAGAAATTTAACCAATTTTTATCTTTGCAATGAACTGTTAGATCTGTCACTTGGCTCAGTTCTCAGCTGGTGGCTTGGTGCTCTGATCTTGCAAGGGTGTGGTGATGAGTAGTCCTTAAAGCAGTGGAATTAAAACCTTTAAGGGTTCCCCCCTCATTAAGGGGAATCTCCTTTGCTGGCTGCCCTTGAGGAGAAAGTTTCACTGCAGCAGAGTCATATCTCAAAGGAAACAAAAGTTTAGTGACTTCCTTTGAGTTAAATTTTCATTAAGGGGTTTCTTGGGTTTTTAAAAAATCTTGTTACATTGAATGGTTGCTGTGTGGTATTTTCAGGGTGGCAGGAAGGAAATGATTAATCTGACTCCATTAGAAGGTTAATTTATTATTTTATGGTATTATATTAAAGAATGCTATATTAAACTGTACTAAAGAATAGAGAAAAAGGATACTTACAGGAGGTTTAACAAGATGAAAAACCAGTGACTCTCTCCAGAGTCCTGACACAGCTGGACCATGGCTGGTCATTAAGTCAAAACAATTTACATGTTGGATAATCAATCTCCAATCACATTCCAAAGCAGCAAAACACAGGAGAAGCAAATGAGATAATTATTGTTTTCCTTTTTCTCTGGAGCTTCTCAGGAGGGAAATCCTGGCCAAGGGATTTTTCAGAAAACGTGACAGTGACAGCTGCTCTTTCCTGTCTCCTGTAGATCTCACAGATGGGATCCTGCTCACCAGTGAGAAAGCTGTCCCAGCCCCTGGTGGGATGTCTTCTACCCCAGCTGGACAGACAGAGGAGCCAGCCAGCAGAACTGTGGTCCTGGTAACTCCAGCATCAGTGTCCTCTGCCAGGAGGACAGCTGTCCCCTCTGCCAGGAGGACCAGCACAGCTGGCACCTACGGGCTGGACCGCCTGGAGTCTGAAGGTACCCCTGGGCCCCAGGGCCCTCCTGTGGGGTGCCAGCCCTGCCCTGCCAGCCCCCAGCCTGTCTGTTTGCCTGTGTGCACATCTCACTGCTCCCAATAAAGGTGTTGCACAGCCTGTGCTCTCCCAGGAGGCACGGGGAGCAAGCAGTGAGCAGTGTCCTGGAGGATGCCTGAATTTCCCGTGGCTGTGGTGGATAGGGTGGGTTTTTCCTGGCTGGGAGCAGCAGTGGTGGTGCTGTTGCAGCAGGGCCTGGCTCTGCACACCTGTAATGCACCCACCAAGGGGTGCTGAGGCAAAGCAGATCCTGATCTGCCTTCTGTTCACCTCACCCACAATTTTCCTGCAGAGAACTGTTCCTTGCTCCTTTTCCTACTTGAGCTCCTCTCTGCTTGCTCATCCATCCAGCTCTGTGCTCCAGTCTCTGGGCTGATAGCACCTGGCAGGAATTAATCTTTCTGCCTGTTTTTTGCTCCCCTTCCTTTATCTTGACCTTCTCTTGCCTTAGTGTTTTACTGCAAAGGTTGGCAGCTCTCCAGGGGTGGCACTGCCAGATGGTATTTCTCCTCTGAGTAGAGGTGGGGTGCTCTAGACAACAGCTCATCAGCATCTTTTCTCTGCAGGAAGCAATAACTCTCTTTCTGCTGTGGAGTTTAGAGGGCAGCAGAAGCTGGGAGTCTTCCCCAGTGCATGTTCCTGGCTTGCTGCTGGCTTTGAAGCCTCCCCTGAGCTCTCTGGGGCTCCAACTGCAGCATTTTGCCCTTGCCAGGATGAATTTTGGATGTTTCTGGCAAGGCAGGGATGTGGGGCTGATGGGAGAGTGGCAGCAGGGGAGGGAAAGGTCGTGTGTGTAGGGAAAACCTGATCCTTCAGGCTGGGAAATGAGGTCTCTGCTTAGCAAGAGCAGTGTGATTCAGGAGGCTAAAGTGTTTTATAGCCCTCTGGGATCTCCTTTAGAAGCCTGGGCTTCTGCATGGGGAGATAAGAGGGATTTCAGTTTCAGCTGAGCATTGGTCTCTCTCAATTTAATGAGACCTTCTGCACAGGCATTTTTAAAAAAAAATCTTTCTGCTTCAATACAGGACTGATGCAACTTTCTTGGATTCCCTCTGCACTCTGTTTTCTCTGCTCTGGGCTCCTCTAAAGGCAGATGTGGGCTGTAGCTGAGGGCTCAAGTGGAAATCTGACTTTCTTGGCTCTGCCAGGTGCCTGTTCTCCAAGGGACATGGGGCTCTTTGTGCTGTGTGCATTTGACAAGTGGCACAGCTCTTGTGGTGTAAATCTCCTCTGCTCAGCCCAGACCTCTGTGCAGGGAGCCAGAAGGTTCCCTGGTGCTGGGGATGATGAATCCACATCTTGTAGAATGGGACAATTACAATTATCATTTGGGGAGAGGCTTCCTGCCTGGGGTTGGTGCTGCCCCAGTTAAGCACAAAGGAACATTTTTGAGCTACAACTCTGCTCTTTCAATATCTTTTTCTGCTTAAAGGCAGTTGGGGGGTATCACATCCTCATGGTGGAGTAGCATTTAGAAGCTTAGCTCCCAAAATTACAGTTCCTGCTGTTTACTCTCAGAATATCTTGATGCTGCCAGGTCCAAGATGTTTGGGGGTGCTTTCCTTTAAAGCTACAGGGAGCTCCAGCCCAGGACACTCAGGTTTTTGGGGGATGCTGTTGCTGGCACATGATTGGGCCCCTGAGGAGGAATCCTGGCCCTTTGGGAAGGGGCTCACTGCTGGAAGAAGTGCAAGGAGCTGAGTGAGCTCTGCTGCCTTCAGTGGGGCCCTGCTGACTTGCCTCACTGAAGGGCTGGCTCATCATTAAATACAAACCCCTGCTGCTCTGCTCACTCTGTTTCTTGGGGACCATCTGTGCCAAACTGCCTGTGGTTAATTGCATCTGTGTATTCACCTGCCTGGCTTGGATGCAAAACTGTTTTAAAAATCAAATTGCACAGGCAAAATGAAAATATGTCTAGATGAGCTTATCCTCCTCTCTGGTGGACTCTGGAGGGATGAGCTGGGTAACAAATTTCCTCCTGCCTTGACTCCTTGGTGAGCTTGGTTCTACTTTGCCCTTCCTAGTCAGGGAAATCCTATAAAGGGATTATAGGATATGGGGACAGGACAGAGCAGAGGATAAGGCTTGCTTGTCTGGGGGAATTGATTATGTATTTTGTCTCTGTGCCTAGAATTTGTATGTCTCTCTAGCAAGCTGAGCACTGCAGCTTTCTCTGTAGGGTACAAAGAGCTACTGGTGTTGAGGTTGTGAGGTCTGCAGGGCGAGGTGAGAGATGAGAATCTGACTCCATGTTCTCAGAAGGCTGATTTATTATTTTATGATATTATGTTAAAGAATGTTATACTAAAACTGTACTAAAGAAAGAGAAAAGATACAGAAGGCTTAACAAGAATGAGAATGAAAACTTGTGACTGACTCCTCAGTCTGACACAGCTGATGGTGATTGGTCATTAAGTAAAAACAATTCACATGAAACCAATCAAACAGTGTCCAGACCACATTCCAAAGCAGCAAATGCAGGAGAAGCAATCAGATAATTATTATTTTCACTTCTTTCTGAGGCTTCTCAGCTTCCCAGGAAAGGAAGTCCTGGTGAAGGGATTTTTCAGAGAATAGTGGCACTACTGGCTCAGCTGGCTTAGGACCACTGTGGCAGCCTCCCAACACCCCTCAAAAAGTGACTTTTTGGAAAGAACCAGATTGCCTTTTAGTTTAGTTCCTGTGCTGTAACATCTGCCCTGGTGTTGGCAGAGGTGGCCGCACATCCCAGCGTGGCAGCCTTTGGCAGGTGGGACTTTGAGGTGGCAGGACAGGTGCCATGCTCCATCTTCTGCAAAATCTGTGTGGTTTCCAGTTGGAACCTGCTGATAGAGCTCACCAGACTCTGGTGCTGCCACTGTGGGTGAGGCTGAGTCTGTATCTGGCCCTGCAGACTCAAGATTTGGTTCTCTTGAGTGCCACCACCCTGCCTGGGCAGCAGAGAATTGTGGCACCACAGGGTGGGTTGGAATGGAAGTGACCTCGAGGAGCCTCTCATCCCACCCTCTACCATGGCAGGGACACCTTCCACTATCCCAGGGTGCTCCAAGCCCTGTCCAGCCTGGCCTTGGGCACTGCCAGGGATCCAGGGGCAGCCCCAGCTGCTCTGGGAGCCTCCCACCCTCCCAGGGCACAATTCCCTCTGATCTCTTGCAGGGAGTGAGCTGCTCCCACAGCTCAGGGGTCAGGAGAGCTGTGCTGGCTCTGGAGGGTGCTCAGAGCTCTGATTAAAGCAGGAGCTGCTGTGCCTGTTGTGTGGGGTCAGGAGAGCCAGCAGCTCTGGAAATGGCAACTTAAAATCAGTTGCTCCAGAGGAGGAGGCTTGAAGCAAGTAGCTCTTGAGTGTGGAGTGTTCCCAATTAATTAGGATGGCTCTCAGCTGGCAGAATTTGGAGTTTCATGTGCATTTGCAGCCTGCTGTGAGCTATTTTGTGTACCACAGAACAGCTTAGGTTGGAAAAAACCTTCAGGACTGAGTCCAACTTTTGACCAAACACCTCTGTGTCAGCCAGACCACATCCAAAGACTGGATTAGATGTTTCCAATCCAGTCTTTTCTTAAACACCTCCAGCCATGGTGACTCCACCACCTGCCTGGGCAGCCCCTTCCAATGTTTAATCACCTTTTCTGTGATGAAATTCCTCCTGAATACTTCAGAATTTGTAGCCATTTAGCCATTTACATACATATATAAAAGCTCCTTCAACTTTCAACTCCTCATTTTTCTTTTGATCTGTGGCACAGTGCAAGGAACCTTCTTTTTTTCTTTTTTTTTTTTTTTTTTTGGATATGAAGGGTATTTTTCCCAGAAATTAAGGCTCTGAAGGGGATTTTGTTGTTTGGACCTTGACTGTATGGATTAAGATCTGCCTCATTAAATCTCTACAACCCTGTTAAAAATTTAAATTAGGATGCAGAGGTGTAAATAAAACAGGCACTTAACCCAGCATGGTTAACTAGCCTGATATTATAGTTCCTCACCAGCTCTTTGGCTATCAATTCAATTGGCAAGGAGCATAAGGCTTGAAGCACGTGCAGAATGAATTATTAAATGGTTTTGGTACCTCCTTTCCTCTTGCATCTTGTTTATTGCTCCCACTGAAATGGGAACTGCTCTCTGTTGACCTCTATCTTCTTCACAGCAGGTGCTGGCTCATCCCTCCTTTTCCTTTGTAGCAAAAAATGGTGAAAAAAATGACAATTTTTTGTATCAAACCCAACTTTTTCTTTTTTTTTTTTTCCCTCTCTCTTCTGGGGGTGTTTGATACAGACATGCCCAGTTTTTCTGTACAGCCTCAGCCTCACTCCACTCATGGGCAAGAATTCCTTCCTAATCTCCAGTCTGACCCTGCCCTCTGTCAGGTTGGAGCCATCCCTCTTGTCCTGTCATGCACTGATCCAAATTCCCTCTCCAGCTCTCTGGGACCCCCTTTAGGCACTGGAAAGGTCCCCAAGGTCTCCCTGGAGCCTTCCCTTCTCCAAGCTCTCTGTTCTTTGTGATGTTCTGCCACTCTTCTGCCTCCAGCAGGTATTTCTTAGTCTGACCCACCCTGATCCTGCTCTGACCAGGCTTTATTTGAATTTTGAGCTGTATTAGATGTTTCCAATACAGTTTTAGATGTTTAGATTTGCCCCCCAAAAAATGAGAGGTCACTTAAATATCACTGCAGTGTTGTAGCTTTCCCATGCTTATCTCCAAGCTTGGACAAAAATAACAGATAAACCCCCACAGCTGCTATTATTGCAGTGTAATTGGGCTGTGTGAGTGAAAGTTTTTAATGAGTTTCTGTTTGTTTTAATCTGAGGATTAAGCAGTTTGCCCTCCTGGCCCAAGGGAGCTGGGTGCAGATAAGCAGGAACATTTTCTGCTGGAGCTGCTCCTGCCTGGGGTTCCTCAGCAGCTGGGAGAGTGTTGCTCATGGGGGTTTTTTGGGAGCTTTTGGGGTGCTGCAGGAGGGGGATCAGCATGGGGAAGGAGCAGGAAATTAGACTAGAAATGAGCTGAGTGGACTCAGTCCTGTTCCCTCTGGCTCCTCTTAGTCCTCACAGGATCTGAGTTAAAACCCAGAGACTGTGGCCCATAATAATTCAGACCTGCTCCCCAATATTCATCATCTGTGATGGTCCAGGCTGGGCTTGTCTAGAAAATAAACCTGAAATTTAATGTTTTCTTAACTCTTGGCCTGTTGGTTGTTCTGTTCCCAGGCAGTGGGGTTGAATTGAATGCTTCTGGAAGAAAACACTAACAGCTTTTTCCATTGAAAATGGAATTTCTGTATCTTCTGGAGTTTATTATTTTATTTGGTTGCTTGGGGATTTTTTTTTTTTTGTGATTTGTAAAAAAAGTCCTATGCCCACAGCCCTTTTCCTGGGGAAGCATTTTGTTAAGAGATGTTGTAAATTCTTTATCTGCCTTCATCTGCCTTGTTCTGCCCTGTCCACTCACAGGTCATGGTCATTAAACCTGCACTGATTTGGCTGCCCCTCACTTGATAAATCACCACTTTCCTGTTTTGATTTTTATACTGATTGGTCCAACACCTGTACAGCCAGGGGCAGAGGAGCTGTTCTGCAGCAAGCCAGGGAGCAAACTGGTTCTAGCCCATGCAGTGTGTTCTGCAGCATTTTGGGTGTTTTTTCCCCTTTAAAATAATCTTGTGTTGCTGAGCTGACTCTCTAGCCTGGCTCAGTGTGAGAGCAATTTTGAGGTGAGCTCTGCTGGAGATACAGTTTGGTTTTGTTATAGGAGGAAATCCTTGAATTTGGATAAGAGAAAACAACCTTAAGTTTCACCAAGGAAGATTTAGATTGGGTGTTTTAAAACCCTTGTCCCAGAGTAGTTTCTCAGAGATAAAAATCTGATGGCTGTTCTCTCTTGGTGGCTTTTCCCACCCAGTCTAGGGAAGAGCTCTGTTCATGTTCCTTTTCTCTGGTGTTGTGTCTGTTCAGAGTGTCTGCTGGTAAGTTTTGGGATTGTGCAGCATTTTGGGTGTTTTTTCCCCCTTTAAAATAATCTTGTGTTGCTGAGCTGACTCTCTAGCCTGGCTCAGTGTGAGAGCAATTTTGAGGTGAATGCTGCTGGAGATACAGTTTGGTTTTGTTTTAGGAGGAAATCCTTGAATTTGGATAAGAGAAAACAACCTTAAGTTCCACTAGGGAAGATTTAGATTGGGTGTTCTAAAACCCTTGTCCCAGAGTAGTTTCTCAGAGATAAAAATCCAATGCCTGTTCTCTCTTGGTGGCTTTTCCTACCCAGTCTAGGGAAGAGCTCTGTTCATGTTCCCTTTCTCTGGTGTTGTGTCTGTTCAGAGTATCTGCTGGTAAGTTTTGGGGTTGTGCAGCATTTTGGGTGTTTTTTCCCCCTTTAAAATAATCTTGTGTTGCTGAGCTGCCTCTCTAGCCTGGCTCAGTGTGAGAGCAATTTTGAGGTGAATGCTGCTGAGATACAGTTTGGTTTTGTTTTAGGAGGAAATCCTTGAATTTGGATAAGAGAAAACAACCTTAAGTTTCACCAAGGAAGATTTAGATTGGGTGTTTTAAAACCCTTGTCCCAGAGTAGTTTCTCAGAGATAAAAATCTGATGGCTGTTCTCTCTTGGTGGCTTTTCCCACCCAGTCTAGGGAAGAGCTCTGTTCATGTTCCTCTCTGGTGTTCTGGCTGTTCAGAGTGTCTGCTGGTAAGTTTTTGGATTGTGCAGCATTTTGGGTGTGTTTTACCTCTTTTAAAATAATCTTGTGTTGCTGAGCTGACTCTCTAGCCTGGCTCAGTGTGAGTGCAATTTTGAGGTGAATGCTGCTGAGATACAGTTTGGTTTTGTTTTAGGAGGAAATCTTTGAGTTTGGATAAGAGAAAACAACCTGAAGTTCCACCAGGGAAGGTTTAGGTTGGGTATTAGGGCAAAATGTAATCAGAGAATGGGTGGTGGTGGAGTCAGCAGCCCTGGAGGGATTTAAGAGGTGTGTGGATGTGGCACTTGGGGACGTGGGTTAGGGTGGCCTTGGCAGTGCTGGGGGAGTGTTGGACTCGATGATTTGAGAACTTTTCCACCCTCAATGAATCTGTGATGTGTAAATCTCTTCTGTGGGTAGGGTTATGCCATCCTGCTGTGTGTGTAGGGTCTGACCCACCAGGTTTCCTCCCAGCATTCTTTCCCTGTTCAATTGCCCAGATGAAACATCCCAAAAGATTGATTTTTCCAGAGCACAGAAACACCTCATCCTGCAAGTCCCTTGGATGGCTTTGCAGTGCAGGTGACTGGGCTTGCAGAACCCATCCCAGGGGGGTTTTACTCTGATTTTTGGCAGAGTTTCTGTGCCTGGGTTGTTGCCCCACCATTGTCACAGACATCTTTTTGTGAAAATCCTTTTCTGGGGATTTTTTCTTCCTGAGAAGCTGAGAGGCTTCAGGAACAAAATGTAAACAATGGTTATCTGCTGCTGTGGAATGCAACAGGTGAATCTGTGATTGGTCTCATGTGGTTGTTGCTAATTAATGGCAAATCACAGCAGAGCTGACTTGGACAGAGAGTCTGAGGCAGCTGCCTTTGTTATCATTCTTGTCTTTTCTATTCTTATCTTAGCCATCCTTCTGAGATGAAACTTTTCCTTCTATTCTTTTCAGTATAGTTTTAGTGTAATGTACATCATAAAATAATAAATCAAGCCTTCTGAACATGGAGTCAGATCCTCATCTCTTCCCTCACCTGAAAACCCCTGTGAACCCCATCACACACCATGGCCCAGCTCAGGAGCTCTGCTTGGTGAGATCCTCTCCACCCTCCAGCAGCTCTGTCCTTCCAGGCTGGCAAAGGCTCCTGGCAGCATTTTGGGGCTGTTGGATGGTGACATTGACTGATCACATGCAGGCAGCACATTAATAATAAAGGATTTGTCCTAGAAAGGCCTCCCTGCCTTGACAATCAGCTGGGACCACAAAAGCAGTGCAGAAAGTGAAGCTCAGTGTAGAAAACACTTGGCAGAGGCTCCTTAGTGCCTCTCCCTCCTGCTCTGGGGAGAGGTGGGAGCCACAGCCCTCCCCATCCCTGATCCTGTTGTTATTTACACGGCATTATTTACATATTTACATGGTGGGATTAGCACACAGGGGTCACCCTGCAGCCCTGAACAGCACATAAAACACAGCTTAAACTGGCAAGGATCACTGCAATCCTCTGTGGTGCCATTTGCACATCTCCATCCCCTGAGGGAGCCTGGGCAGGGAAAGGACAGGGCAAATGACAACTCCAGGTTTTGTCCTGCAGCTTCTTTCCTTTTTAGTTTGGGTGAGGTTCTCTTTGGTGTTTTTTTGTTTGGGGTTTTTTTTGGTGTTTTGTGGTTTTTTTGGTATTTTTCCTTGTTGTTTGTTTTTGTTTTGGGGTTTTATTTTCCTTTTTTTTGGTTGTTTTTTTGGTTTTTTTGTTGGGTTTTTTTGGTTGGCTTTTTTGGGTTTTTTTGGTTGTTTTATGAGGTGTTTTTGGGGTTTTTTTGGTTGGGTTTTTCTTGGTTGGGGTTTTTTTGGTTGCGTTTTTGTTTGTGTTTTGGTTGTTTTTTTTGGTTGGGTTTTTTTGATTTTTGTTTTTGGGTTTTTTTAGTGAGTTTGGAGTTTTTGGGGGGTTTTTTGGTATGTTTTTTGTGTGGATTTTTTGTTTTGTTTTTGGGGTTTTTTTTTAATTTATTTGGGATTTTTTGGTAGGCTTTTTGGGGAGGGGGCTTTTTGTTTCGTGGGGGGTTTTTTGGGTTTTTTTTTGTTAAGTTTAGGGGTTTTTGGTGTTTTTTGTTGCACTTGGAATTCACTTTGTGCCTCTGAGTGAATCTGTCACCTTCCACTGAGAGCCTCTGGCTGCTCAGGGCACAGCAAGATCTTTCTGCTGCTGTGTGTTCAGCCTGACAGAATGATGCTTTCCTGCCTCTCCTGAGCAATCCAAGTGTTTGCAAACATTAATGGAAAATACCTAAATATAGAAACATCATTCTTCCATGAAGGTTCCTCCAGCTGAAAACCTCTGCTGTAGCTCCATTGCCTTCAGCAAGGTTATGAGCACAGTGGCTTCAGCTCCAGCTTCTTCCAAGCCACCACACCCCCAAAAATTGATTTTTGAGGCTTTTACCCGCTGGATGCTGCTGGTTTGCTTCAGATTCCACAGGTTGTGGGTTCCTGCTGGGTCAGGGAAATGCCTCACAAGGGAGGTGTGAGGGGGTCTCAGTTCTGCCTTAGCCACAGAAGTCATTGTGGGTGTGTAGTTTTGTGGTGAAAAGCCTCACTTTTGGAGCAAGCACAAGGTGAAAAAGCAAATCCCATCCTCTGGGTGTCACCTGTGTCAATAATGGATCCATTCAGAGTCCCTTGATAAATCCCACTGGTTGTTTTTTCTATTAATAAAGCTGGAAAAGCTCTGCTTAAAATGTGTTATTTTATCTCAGACTTGTGTCCTTGGGGCTCCCCTGCAGCTTCCCCAGGTAACAAATGACAGGAAAAGGAGAAACAGCCTCAAGCTGCACCAGGGGAGGTTTAGGTTGGATATTAGGGAAAATTTCTTTAATTAAAGGATGGTCAGGCATTGTGCCAGGCTGCCCAGTCCCCATCCCTGGAGAGGTTTAAAAGATGTGTGGATGTGGCACTTGGGGCTTAGTACAGGATTAACAGTTGCACTCTAATCTCAGAGTAAAAACCATTCCATGTCACACAAAAATAGTTCACATTGAGCTGCACATGAAACTCTGGATTCCTTCTGAATCTGCTGGGCTTTGCACTTTCCCTCCTTGCTGCATTCAGTCTTTCCCAACAGTTTTCTTTCAATCTGCTGCTGAGGCCTTTTGAAGGCCAAAAGGTGCCAGTTTAGGAGGAAAAATGTGACTTTTGCAGAAGTGTGAAGCACAAACCTCCAGCTTCAGCTTTGGCTGTGTGCTGCTCACTTCCATTTCCCACCTTCTGGGAGTGCCCAGCCCTCTGCACAGTTGTGCCTCCTCTGCTGAAATCCCACATTTGGGAAGTTTGTGGGGTTTTTTTTTTGGAAGTGCAGCTTCCTCCCTGTGACCACCAAGTGGTGCTCTGCACTGCACCTTGCAGCAAGGCAAGCTGCTGGCATTTCAGGATGGGGCTTAAAAAGCTGATTTCAGATGCAGGAATGAGGCAGAGAGGAGAAGGGAACCAGCTCAGAGCCTTTTCCTTCCCCCTTTGCAGGGGCTGTGCTGCAAGGATCTCATTATTCACAGCTCTCTGCTGTGCCTGCCTGCTGATGGATGAGGCTTGGTGATCATCAGATGTGATAAGTGGTCTCAGCACTTTCAATTTGGGTGTTCAGCTTGGCTGCCTGCAGGCTTTGGAGACAGGGAGATGGCTATCTGTGCCTCCAGCACTCCATCCTGGCAGGTGTGTGTCACTGGGATTGCTAAAAATCACAAGAAGCTGCTAAAACCCTTGTCCCAGAGTAGTTTTTCAGAGATAAAAACCCAATGCCTGTTCTCTCTTGGCTGCTTTTCCCACCCAGTCTAAGGAAAAGCTCTGTTCATGTTCTTCTTCTCTGGTTTTCTGGCTGTTCAGAATCTCTGCTGATAAGTTTTGGGATTATGCACCATTTTGGGTGGTTTTTTTCCCCTTTAAAACAGTTTTGTGTTGCTAAACTGAGTCTCTAACCTGGCTCAGTGTGAGAGCAATTTTTGAGGTGAGCTCTGCTGGAGATCCAGTTTGTTTTAGTGTTAGGAGGAAATCCTTGAAACTGGATAAGAGAAAACAACCTTAAGTTCTACCAAGGAAGATTTAGATTGGGTATTCTAAAACCCTTGTCCCAGAGTAGTTTTTCAGAGATAAAAATCCAATGCCTGTTCTCTCTTGGCTGCTTTTCCCACCCAGTCTAAGGAAAAGCTCTGTTCATGTTCCTCTTTGGTGTTCTGGCTGTTCAGAGTGTCTGCTGATACTGTGCAGCATTTTGGGTGATTTTTTTCCTCTTTAAAACAGTCTTGTGTTGCTGAACTGACTCTCTAGCCTGGCTCAGTGTGAGAGCAATTTTGAGGTGAATGCTGCTGGAGATACAGTTTGGTTTTATTTTAGGAGGAAATCCTTGAATTTGGGTAAAAGAAAACCTTAAGTTCCACCAGGGAAGATTTAGATTGGGTATTCTAAAAGCCTTGTTCCAGAGTAGTTTCTCAGGGATAAAAATCTGATACCTGTTCTCTCTTGGCTGCTTTTCCCACCCAGCCTAGGGAAAAGCTCTGTTCATGTTCCTCTTTTCTGGTGTTCTGGTTGTTCAGAGTCTCTGCTGATAAGTTTTGGGATTGTGCAGCATTTTGGGTGGGTTTCTCCCCTTTAAAATAGTTTTGTGTTGCTAACCTGAGTCTCTAACCTGGCTCAGTGTGAGAGCAATTTTGAGGTGAATGCTGCTGAGATACAGTTAGTTTTTGTTTTAGGAGAAAATCCTTGAAACTGGATAAGAGAAAACAACCTGAAGTTCCACCAGGGAAGATTTAGATTGGGTATTCTCAGACCCTTGTCCCAGAGCAGTTTTTCAGACAAAAATCCAATGCCTGTTCTCTCTTGGCTGCTTTTCCCACCCAGTCTAAGGAAAAGCTCTGTTCATGTTCCTCTTCTCTGGTTTATGGTTGTTCAGAGTCTCTGCTGATAAGTTTTGGGATTGTGCAGCATTTTGGGTGTTTTTTTCCCCTTTAAATTAGTTTTGTGTTGCTAAACTGAGTTTCTAACCTTGAGGTGAATGCTGCTGGAAATACAGTTTGGTTTTGCTATAGGAGGAAACCTTTGAATTTGGACAAGAGAAAACCTTAAGTTCTACCAAGGAAAGATTTAGATTGGGTATTCTAAAACCCATGTTCCAGAGTAGTTTCTCAGGGTTAAAAATCTGCTGCCTGTTCTCTCTTGGCTGCTTTTCCCACTCAGTCTAAGGAAAAGCTCTGTTCATGTTCCTCTTCTTTGGTGTTCTGGTTGTTCAGTGTCTGCTGGTAATTTTTTGGGATTGTGCAGCATTTTGGGTGGATTTCTCCCCTTTAAAATAATCCTGTGTTGCTGAGCTGACTCTCTACCCTGGCTCAGTGTGAGAGCAATTTTGAGGTGAATGCTGCTGAGATACAGTTAGTTTTTGTTTTAGTTGGAAATCTTTGAAATTAGACAAGAGAAAACAACCTGAAGTTCCACCAGGGAAGATTTAGATTGGGTATTCTCAGACCCTTGTCCCAGAGAAGTTTTTCAGAGATAAAAATCTGATCCCTGTTCTCTCTTGGCTGCTTTTCCCACCTGGTCTAGGGAAAAGCTCTGTTCATATTTTGGTTTTCTGGCTTTTCAAAGTGTCTGCTGATAATTTTTGGGATTGTTGGTAGCTGTGTTGCTCTCAGCAGAGGGAATAGACCTACATTCACTTGTCTTTGCAGTGAGCACTCTCCAGGTGCCACTCTCAGCTTCACAGCTCTGTGTTTTGTATGAAAACATGCATTTTAACAGAGAAAATTCTGACTTGATTCTAAATGCTGGGCACATTATAATACAGAAACTGCCTCTAAAATGCAATGGGAATTTAAGGGGCTAGCTAGCTGCATCCCTGGGAGCTCCATTAGATGCTCTGTGTGGTAGGAATGATTTTCCAGGCGCCAAAAGCCAGGCTCTAGCAGGGTGGTGCAGCTAAATCCCAGCAGCAGCTCATTTGTATGGAATACAGGAGCAGGAGTGAAAGGCAGCACTGGGATTGTCTTGTCTGGTGAGCTGAGGAAAACTTGCAGTGGTTGGGAGCAAATCCTTGAATTACAGGGCAGGGAGATGCCATGGCACAGCACAGTGGGTCAGTGGGTTTAGAGCAGGCACTGATTTCTCATATTCCCATCTCATGTGATATCCCAATTTTTTGGAGGCCATTTCATCCAGGCTGGATTGCCACCAACCTATAGGAGGTACAACTACAGCAGAAATATTTGGGTAACAAATATAATAAATAAAGGATTTGGTTAACAAAGGGTGGTTTGTTAGTTTTTAATGCCTGCATGCAGGGTGGCTACACCAGGAGGGAATATTTCTACAGGGCTGAGCAGAGTTGGTGTAAATTAGATAAAAGTGCATAAATACTGTGTTTCAATTCTCAGCCTTGAAAAAGGAACTGTGAGAAATTCAAAGCATGCCATTGTTCCAGATATTATCTTTCCCTGGTGGGTGGCTCCATCAGCAGCTATTAAATTGCTCCAATGCAAATTCTGGCAGAGGATGTCCCTGAGACTTTGGTAACTGTAACTTGGGAAAAAAAACTGTGGGAAGGCTGGCTCTGTATTTGTTCTAGACTTCCTTCAGCATCTGCAGCCAGTTGTGGCTGGAAATAGGAAAAAATAGGAAAAAACCCTTTGGTTTGATCCAGTAGAGTGGTTCCTGTGTTGCCATTTTAGTGATGAAATACTGGCTTAAATATTTATTTTTCCATATGTTAACAGTTCAGACAGTTTTGGAATAAATGGGTATCTGCTGTAGTGCAGAATTAATGGAATCACAGAATGGTTTTGTTTGAAAGGGACCTTAAAGATCATCTGGTTTCTATCCCCACCTTCCATGGGCAGGGAGACCTTGCCCTGAATTCACAGGAATTTCCTCAGAGTCACATTTATCAGCTCTCCTGTGAACTGTTGGCTGTGCTGCCTTCTTTCCAGCACTTTCCAAGGCCAGGTGGGATGGGGATTGCAGCAACCTGGTCCTGAAAGCAGTGCCCTTTCCAGAGCTGGGAAAGAGTCAGGTTAAACCCTGAACCAGCTCATTGCTGCCTCCAATATTAGAAATCAGGGGAGGAGCTCTCCCTGGAGCTGTGATGGGTTAAGCAGGGAGCTCTGTAGTTACACATGTCCAGGTGTTGTACACATGCACAGCCTTGTTTGCACCCTGCTGCTAGGAAGCAAAAATTTACTGTATTTCCCACTAATTTGAGAGTCTGAGACGACATCTCCTTGTTCCCCAGCAAGTTCCAGAGGTGATGGGCTCCTCCAGATGAGCCCTGTGGGTGTTTTCCTGCCAGAGAACAGGCACAAGTTCCTGCAGCTGCTCTGCTCTGGAGGAGCTCAGCCTGGTGCTCACCACAGAGATCTGTGACCCCTCTGCTTCCCACTCCCAAAGTGACTGTTACTCACTTCAGAAATAAAATGATCAGGCACAAGATTTCATTTAAAGCTTTGAACATCAATGTCAAGGAATCAAAACAATTCTGTTTCAAGATTCTGTTTCTCCAGGGTAAAAATGATTTCTGGGTTTGGACTCTTGTCCTTGCACGTTGTCGTGCTGAATTACAGGGAGATGCTGTGGGGCTGAAGTTTCCCCCATGTTAAGATGTGAAATCATCTCCTGTGTTTCCAACACGTGAATTACAACTTCAATTTAAACTGGAATTGCATAAACTCTTAACCATAGGGAGAATGTATTGTACCAGCTGCTACTGCTGTAGTGTGTCTGCTGACTCAAGTTTGCTCTCCTGTTTTGAGGTCTAGTTAAACATGTTCCCTGACATTTCTTTTCTGTCTCCCTGGCCAGAGGGTGAGGAAGAGGAAGAGGATGAAGAGGAGGAGGAGGAAGAAGAAGAGGAGGAAGAGGAAGACGAGGAGGACAAAGACATGGACCTGATGGATGAAAGCATGGAGGGTGACACGGATCTGCCAGGCTTCACAATTCCAGGAGAGACCTCCCAGGAGCCCCTGGCTGGCCTGGAAAACCCTGTGGCCCAGCTGGCTGGGGTGTCCTACCAGGTTCCTGACACCATTGAGTGGGAGCAGCAGAACCAGGGGCTGGGTAAGAGAAAAGCTCCTTCCTTCTTCCTTTACCCTTCACCTCTCCTGCTCTTCACCCTGCACAGGGCAGTCCCTCATGCCAGCCATGGGCTGGCTCTCAAGCTAAACACAGAGCAGGGTCATTCCTGAGGAATTCCAGTTCACCAGTGACAACTGGGGAAATTGGGATGTGTCCCTGGCAGCGTGACCTGACTTGTCATTGTGGGGAAAATATGGACATTCCAATCCTGCTCATTCATTCCCAGAGCTTAGTGTTGTCTTGCTCCAAGGTTAGAAAAAAAAAAAAATCCAAAAAACTTCTCAGGTGAGATTTCTGGGCAAATTTCAGTTCTCTTTGCCCAAGATGGGTTGGTGCAGGGATATTTGTCCTGTGGGGACAGAGAAGTTGGGTATTTGCTCATCATCCTCTTTGCTACTTAGTTGGGTATTTGCTCATCATCCTCTTTGCTACTTCAGAACATTTGTCTGAGTTCACTTTTCTGACATTTTAAGAGGACCATTTATGGTCCAGCCTTGGGAAGCTGTGCTGGCAGTGTGAAGACAAACCTGCAAAGCCTCTGTAAAGCTTTATACAATTTATTCCTGCTGTACATGCAGGCCCTGTGTTTAATTTCTGGCCTGACTTACTCCACCTAGGAGTCAGTGTTTGTGTGTGTGAATTCCATGTGTTGCAGGTCAGAGCTGGTGTGGGACAAGGGAGATCTGAGAAAGGAACTTGTCCAGCTTGGCAAAAGCTCTGGAATAATTTCCCAGCATACTCAATTCCCAAGCCAAGCCCTGTCAAACACAGTGGGAACATTTCAGGTGAATTTGTGGGATCTGAACCACATCTAGACAGAAGGTCTTTGTGTGTGACTGTTCGAGTTAGCAGTTCTGAGAAGCCCATCAAATAAAAAAAGCCCCCAAGTCTTTTATATATTTTCCATCATATATACCTATGTGATTTTTATCACTTCCCCTGAAAGCATAATTCTGATTTTACCTCTGTGATGCTGTTTCCAGCCTGCTTTAGTGATGTTGGCTTCCTTAATTGAATCAAAGATTGTGTTTCAAGAACTGTGTGGGAGGTTTGATTTCCAGACCTCTGTGGGAGGGTTGGCCTTTGAAGGGGAGATTGAGTTTGCAGCAGGACTGATCCCTCCCTGTCACACTAAATCCTGCTTGAAAAGCACTCTGTTGGGTGCTGGCTGTGTCAGGGCTGTCTCACATGTCCTCCTGTCCCCCAGGAGTTGTGTGAGAGGAATAATTTGTGTCCTTAAGGGTTTCTGGTTGTCTTTGGCAAGCTGGGTGGAAGAGATGTGTGGTGCTGTTGTATGTGACAGTGTTTGCCATCAACTTTGGGGTTACAGAGGGGGTTCTGTGCCAGACACAGCTCATGGTTTGTGTCTGGACTGGGGTCACAGCTGCATTTCCAGCTGCTGGAGGAACAGGCTCAGGGCAGGAGCTGCAGATCTGGTACAGCAGGCAGGGGAGAAAGCAGTGCCCAGGGGCTGGTGCTGTTCCTCAGACCCCTGACAGGGCTTCTTTGCAGAAGTTTGAGACAAGGAATAAACAACTAGGTGGTAAAAGGCAGGATTCTTCTCCCCAGTTTATGTTTTATTGTGAAGTGTGAGCTGGGTCAGCATCACAGTGATGGCACTGAGCATCTGCAGCACTGAGCAGATGAGGATTTTGTTCTTCTCTGGAAGTCACCAGACTTTTGTTTTTAGGCTGCTGCAACCAGTACAACACCCATGAGGGAGAGGATGAGGCTGTGGCTGAGCTGAGTTCATTTTTAGGAGTTAGGTGGGACTTTTGTGCAGTGCTGTGCTGGCAAAAAAAGAGGGGAACAGTGGGATCAGCCTCTCTGCTTGTGACTCAGCCCTCTGACTCCAGCAGGCACACTTCTGTAAAAAGCCATTTATTCTTTTCCTGTCCAGGTGACCTCAGTGCCTCTGTGACACTGCTCCTTCCCCATCTGCAGTGTGCTGCTGCTCAGCAGTGCTCCTCAGAGAAAGGGAAATTATTTATGTTTCAGAGGCACAAAGAAAATGGAACTAGATGAGGAGATTGGAGCTAAATGATCTTTAAGATCCCTTCCAACCCAAGCCATGCATGATTCTGTGATTCTGTGAAAACCAAGGGCTTGCATGAGCTCACACTGGTAACCTAAGGCCATGGAAGGGGCTGAACCCAGGGGGTGAGAGCTGATTTCCTGGCAGTGAGTGGGGAATGGGAGATGATTCTGCAGGGGTGCAGCCCTTGCCCTCTCCAGCTTGGGCCAGGTGAGGATTTCTGCCCTGGTTCCCAGCTCTGGACTCGTGGCACACATCAGGCTGCCTCTGTGTCCATAGCTGGTCCTGGCTATGGGTTTATTGATGGAGTGGGTTTGGGAGAGCAGGAAAGGTGGGAAAAAGCACAAAGTGGGTGGTTAAGAACAGAAAACCACCCCCAAACCTGGCAGGAAGCTGGAGGAGCTGCTCCCATTGTTCTGCTGGAGCACCTGGAGACACCAGACTCACTGTAAAAGACTTGTTAAGCTTTAGATCTGCTGGCTGGGCTGTTTTTTCTTTGAAACCCTTTCTCCAGGTGATTTTCATCTTTGAAGATCCAGTTCTTTTAATTTGGGGACTGCTTTGTGACTGCTGGACATCCCCAGAAGATCTCTGTGTGTCTCTTCCTTCCCTAAATAGCACTGGGATGTGAAGGATTTCCCTTATTGTGTAAATGAAGCAGGGTTTGGAAGGGGAAGTTGTTGTGTTTCACCTGGGGTACAGCATTGGAAAGGGAGACCTGAGGGAAGGTGACAGCACCCACCAGAGAGCAGGGTGAGGGGAAAACATCCCAGCACCAAACTTTCACAGTTGGCATTTTCCATTTTTAAAACGCTTTGCACACGTTTCTTCCTCCTGGGGATGCTTCTGTCCTCTAGCCTTCAGAAATTTGACATTTAATGCTAAAATCTGTGGTGCAGAAGAGCCCAGAAGTGTTGGAGTAGCTGTTCTCAGGCCAGTTATTATCCAGTCTGCTTGCTCTGATGGCTGACACAAGTGCAGATCCCTGGAGAACGAGGAACTTGATCCACAAAACAGCTTGGCAGAGCAAGAGACAGTTTGGATTTTTGTAGTGGTCAATGAGAAGGCACTGGAGGAACAAAATCATTAAAATTGTCAGTTCTGGGCAGTCAGATGGTCCCACATTAACTCCAGCTGAGCAAAAGCCATTTGTTAGTGCCAGTAATGAGACTGACAGTTTTACAGCCCATCAACTGCCTCTCTAACCAGCAATATAAAGAAAAAGGGTAAAGCAGAAAATGAGAAAATCTGTGCATTTATAAAATAGAATTTCACCCTCCAAAAGCCATCCTGGCACCCTGCAGCTCTGGGGAAGCAAGGTCTGAATGTGATTTGGGATCTGGTTTGCTGTCACAGGTTGCCAGTGAAGGACAGAGCAGCACTTTTGGACCTCTCTGCATTCCCTGTGAGGTGGCTTTGGTGTCTCTATAATTATTTCTTGATTTATGTGTATGTGGTGTGTGGTAGGCAAACACTGAACACCTGGAGAGCATCAGAGGAGCACAAAGACCAGGTGGAAAATTTGAATTTTCAGGGAATAAATAAAAATACCTGATCTTCCCCTGCTCCCTCTTTTGTGATGCATTACCAGAGAACTGCAGTTGGCTGAGGTGGGCTCAAACCTGGTGAGCAGTTTATGGCCTTTAATTTGGTTTAGTTTATGGTCCTCATGCATTTTAGAGCAGGTGGTCTTTGCTGTGCAGCTCCAAGGGGATCAAACCCCTCTGCTCTGCTGGTGGTGGCTTCTTCTCTCAGTTCTCAGGAGTGTTTATTCCCTCAGTTCTGTGAGAATTCTTAATTTAACAAGAATGAGCCAAGAGGAAAATGGCCTCAGACTTCCCAGCTATTTCCTGATGCCTTAGTGCTGCCTGTCCTCCACATCCCCAGGGGAATAACTCCTGCTCTCCACAGCAGGTAGCAGCAGGAGATTTAGAGCAATTTACCCAGCCTTTAATTTTACCCCACTGGGGCATGCAGTAGTTGGCTTTGTGCATTTAAAATGTATGGAGTTGGTGGTTTATTCTTTCTCTATTTAGGGTCCATTTGATTTATTTTTTCTATGTTTGCAAACTCAGCTTTGCACCTTTGTCTTCATCAAACTTGCAGTTCCACATTACATCTGAATTTACTCTCTTTGGTGGCTTGTGTGTATGCTAGGTGCTATTTTGTATTTTTTATTTTTACCTAAATTATTTTTTGTCCAGGTCTGCCTTCCTTTAGCTGAGCCATTGGGGTGTTCTTTGTATCCCCCTGTTCATGGCAATTCCACATTTCAGGTTTGTATTCTTGTGAGGAGGTGCCTGGTTCCACAGCATTTGGTTTTGATTTCCATCTGCCCATGGAGGAATTGTACACAGGGGAGTTTGGACCATCCCTGTGGATGGGATTTAGAGATTAAACAGCAACAAAAAAAACCCAAACAAAACAAACCAGCAATTTAGGAAGAAGTTATGAAGTGTGACAATATAATCCTCAACGTGTAGTTTCCAAAATAGAAACCATGTCTGTGTTTCATGTACTTCTGTGGGTAGGACATTAGTTCTCACTATAATGGAAGGTTGTATAACTCTCTCAGGTAATGACAAGGCACTTGCATAATAAACACACTTCTGGAATGTGAATTTTTATATATATTTTTTATATAATGGATAAAAAATATTTGCAGCTCTGAGCAGCTCCTTACAGAGAAAATAGCTCTCATTGTATTGCAGATCTGTGGTCACAAATTACACTGCATAAACCATATAACAGATGCCTCTGGTTAATGATGGGGAGGCAGAGGAGCAGAAGGACAGTAGTGGAAGATGATGAATGTTTGAAATGTCATTTTATACAGGAAGATAGGATTAATGCCTTTATGGGCAAAAATAACCAGCATTAGGAAGGCAGGAGCTGAGACTCAGAAATTAGTAATATGTTCTTTAATTGCTGCCCCAAATGGATCTATTTTAAGTACTCTTACAGCTCGTGGCATTGGAACATTGGAGTGCCTTTTAATCTTTAATGCATTTATCTCCTTAATCACCCTGGGAAGGCTCATCTGTGCTTTAAAGGTGGTGAGAAAACCACAGAGAGGCCCAGTGACCCCTCTGGTTTCACAAGGGAGCCTTTGCAGAGTGGGGATTTGAAGGAGGGGAATTAAATGAGTGCTTGGGCATTGCCTTTCCCTTCTGGAGGCAGGATGTGCACACCTGCATTTCTGCCTGGAATGGACCCTCAGAGTCACCATCCTGACAGTCCAAAGGAATCCCAGGTGGGAGAGGCTGGCAGGAGCCAGGATGAGGACAGTAACCAGCACATTTTCCTTCCCCCCATGCTCCAAGTGCTGCTGCCTGCAGCAGTCCTGCCCTCTGTCTGGGTATTTATGGGAGTTCTGTGGCTGTGCAGGCTCTGGGTTCCACATGGCTGCAGACAGAAATGAGCAGTCTCAGGAACAGAGATGATTATTCTTCCTGTCTTTTCTGGGTGCTCCAAATAATTTATACAGCTCCATATGTTCCCTGCTAGCTCCCCTTCCCTCTCCCAAGCAGCAGGGAAGCTCCCACCATCAATCTGTGCCTAACTCAGGTTCCTGTCCCTCGTGAGGGATGTGCACTCCATTTGGAATTGCTTCTTTTTTACTTAAGAGATTGTTCATGGCTGCATCTTAATCCTGGAGCAGACTCATATTTAATCAGGTTTGTCTTGTCCAGGGGAATTGTGCATGCTGTGTGTGAGCAGTGATGATCCTCTCTGCCAGCTCGGGGTGACATTTGCTGTTACAGCAACAGAGCAGCTCCCAGGAGGGGACAATTCACATCTGAGATGGCTTTTGCTCCTTGTCAGATCTAATTCCAAGGTGATTTGGGGAGTGTGTCTCTCTAATATTTCTTATTTCTTCAACCTGCATGGCCCTGTGCTGGGATCTTGGTCAGTGGGACCTTCCAGGAGACACAAAGCTTGGACAGTTCTGAGCCCTGTGGTCCTGAGCCACCACCCTTTGGTGCTCTTCCCTTTTCCCATCCAGCACAAGATTGCTGTGCCCTTGGGAATGAGGCCAGTGTGTGTCAAAGGGAATGTGACCGTGTTCACAGGGATCTCAGGCTCAGGGAAGAGACGAGGATCTGACTCCATGTTTCAGAAGGCTGATTTATTATTTTATTATATATATTACATTAAAACTATACTAAAAGAATAGAGGAAAGGATTTCATCAGAAGGCTGGCTAAGAATAGAAAAAGAAGGGATGATAACAAAGGTTTGTGGCTTGGGCTCTCTGTCCGAGCCAGCTGGGCTGTGATTGGCCATTAATTACAAACATCTAACATGGGCTAATCAAAGATCCACCTGTTGCATTCCACAGCAGCAGACAATCAATGCTTACATTTTGTTCCTGAGGCCTCTCAGGTTCTCAGGAGGAAAAATCCTAAGGAAAGGATTTTTCATAAAAGATATCTGTGACATGGAAGACTGGAACAGTGTGTCTGCTCTGTGAGCTGGGATGGGGAGATTCCAGCCACGGAGTGTGGTATTTGCTGGGTCCCCAGGACGAAGGAGGAATTGAGAATCTGACTCCATGTTCTTAGAAGGCTAATTTATTATTTTATGGTATTGTATTCTATTAAAGAATGCTATACTAAAGAATACAGAAAAGCAACAGACAGAAGGCTTAACAAGGTATCAATGAAAATCTAGTGACTCTCCAGAAACCTCGACACAGCTAGGCTGTGGTTGGTCATTAAGTCAAAACAATTCACATGTTGGATAAATAATCTCCAACCACATTCCAAAGAAACAAAACACAGGAGAATCAATCAGACAATTATTGTTTTCATTTTTCTCTGAGGCTTCTCAGCTTCCCAGGAGGAGAAATCCTGTCAAAGGGATTTTCCAGAAAATGTGAGAGTGACAACGGAGCATGAACCCCTGATGAGCTGGAGCCACGTCCTTCCTCTTGGAAACACCTCAGCTCTTGTCCTCAAGGCAGAGATCAAGGCTAAGGGAAGAGATAGAGATGAGGGCAGTGGTTGAGTCCCATCCCTGGAGGGATTTAAGAGCTGTGTGGATGTGGCACTTGGGGACAGGGGTTAGTGGTGGCCTTGGCAGTGCTGGGGGAATGGTTGGTCTTGATTTTTGAGGGGCTTTTCAAACTAAACAGTCCTGTGATCCTAGGAGTAAATCAGAAGATTAGAAGGTGTTTTGGTCATTCCCAGCTCAGCTATCAGAAACAGGTGACACAAAGCTGCTGCTCCCAGCAATCAGGCTGATATTTTACCCTGACATTTTTGTTGGAGTGTATTGGGAAGCAGCAGCAGCACTAAAACATCCTTGGATATATTACTTTGAAGCACCAGCCCTTCCACAATGTTTGTGCACCCAGTTAAACCCATGTCAGAGGAAGACTAAGACCATTTGTTACCAGCCATTAAGTGCTGTCTCCAGGGGCTGGGGGAGGATTTAGAGGCATTTTCTCATTTTTGGCTCTCCCTGCCCACAGAGAAGATGGAGCCCCATCAGGCAATGTATTAAAGTGAAGTTACTGGCTATTGCAGGGAGGAGTGAAGAGATCCTGTCCATCCACAGCTTTTCTGCTTCTTTTCCTTCAGTTTGGAGAGAGATGGAATCTGAAATGCAGGGAACTCTCAGAACTTTGAGCCTGTAATCCAAAGCTTAGAATTAAACACAGGATTTGATCTGAGACCTTGGAAGAGGCTTCCAAACTTAGGTGCTAGAAGTGAGAATGTGGATTTAGAGTTTAAAGCAGAGATACATTGAGTAAAGAGGAAGGTTTAGAGTTTTCAAGTTTAAGATATAAAAAAATAAAAGTAGTTACAAAGGTAAACAAGGAGTTTAGAATGCAGTACTGTGGGTTTGTGTGTCATGATTGGCTAAGAAAGCTTATACTGTAGCATGAGTCCATAAGACAAAATATTTAAGGTTTGGGTTAAAAACATAAATATCCTTGTTGGCAGTGTTTCATTGGTCAATAAATCCTTAAAGTCTTGTAACTAAAAATCTTGTGACCTTCTGAGCCATGCAGAAAAGATGTGAGCCCAGCTCACCCTTCCTGCCCATGTAGAAGAAAATAAATCACATCATCTAAAAAACTCAAGAGGTCCCATCTCTAAATCATTCAAAATTCCTTCAAAAATCTCCACAAAGAGAGGTGGCATGAAGGCATGGAGAAATCATCTGCCAGGCTGTGGGAGGAGAGAGGGAATTTTGGTGTGAGAGGTCCCAGTGACTGGGGAAAGTTTCTAATGGATGAATCCAAGTCTGAGAGCTGCTGCCAATCCTGCCTGCCCTAATCCCCACTACCCTGCTAGGCAAAAATTCCCTGAAATACCTGCAGGGAGGATTCAGCAGCTTCTCTGGTGGAAACATCTGTGGAAGACTGTTGGAACCTTGGTTACTGAGAATTTCAGACTTTCTGTGCTGACAGGCACTGACCCCCCAAGAGAACACTGCATTGACCTGAGGCTGTGGAGAAGGATTCCAAAATGGAATGATAGAACTGGGATTGTGGGTGTGGAGTTTGAATAGAAGTGTGTGATATCACAGGGTGGAAAACTTAGAGTTTAAAGTTTTGGAATATAGCAATATATATAAAGCAAGATGGAGGTTTTAGGGTGGAGGCTGCTCCTTCTGCTTCAGCTTCTTCTCCATGGGTTTGGGTGGTTTTGTGTAATTGGATAAAAAAGTCCACATTGCAAGCCACAAGTAATTAGTTATTGAGTTAAAAGTAAAAATAATTTAAGTGTCTTTTCTTAATTGGACAGTTTATCCTTAAAAAGCCTTGTAGACAGAAAGATACAGCTCCATTTTTAGTTTGTTAGAGTGAAATACTGTAGAACTCACAGTTTGTGAAACTGTGATATAGATAAGAACTAATAAACATCTAAATCCAAACAAGAAATACCATCTCACACATTTAATCCCAGCCCTAACAAAAAAACCCCAAAAATTCAACAGAAGACTCCACTACACAGCTCAGGTCTTGGGTGATGTTTGTGCACAGAGAGTGTTAGGGAAGGTTTAGTAAGGGGAATTGTTCCTTCACCAGAAGTTGTTGAGTTTTGGAACAGGCTGCCCAGGGAAATGACTGTGTCACCAGCCCTGGAAATGTTAAAAAAATTCCTGGGTATGGTTTATTGATGGAAATGGTGGATGGTGCTGGGTTGGTGGTTGGACTTGATGATCTTTGTCATCTTTTCCAGCGTTAATAATTCTGTGAAATTCTCTCTCCTTGGCTTGCTGGGTAGCACAGAAGGGCAGCTGCAGCAGCACCAGGCTTCTGGGTTTCCCAGCTCAGGAAGACTCCTAAAAGGCTTCCTGCTGCACCTCCACTTGCTCTTGTGTTGCAGACATCTTTTCATGAAAAATCCTTTCCTTAGGATTTTTCCTCCTGAGAAGCCTCAGGAACAAAATGTAAACATTGATTATCTGCTGCTGTAGAATGCAACAGGTGGATCAGGCCCATGTTGGATGTTTCTAACTAATGGCCAATCACAGTCAGCTGGCTTGGAGAGAGAGTCCCAGACAGCTGCCTTTGTTATCATTCTTTCTTTTCTATTCTTAGTTTAGCTAGCCATCTGATGAAACCTTTTCTTCTATTCTTTTAGTATAGTTTTAATGTAATATATATAATAAAATAATAAATCAAGCCTTCTGAAACATGGAGTCAGATCTCCATCTCTTCCCTCAACCAAAAACCCCTGTGAACACGGTCACACTCTTGTCAGCCCAAGAAAGCAAAGTTGGAAAGCTCAGGCACGTGTCTGAGCATTCCTGACCTTCCCCAGCTGTCTGCCTCTATCCATCTGTTTGGCACATCCTTTAAAGTCAGCATGTGTCACAGTTAGTACCTTGGAGCATGACTTTGCATTTGCTGCTCCAGGTAATTTATCTTTGAGGGGTTTTTTTGCCTGGATTCAGGGATAGGGTCCATTAGCCAGCCCAGAGCTCTGTGCTCCAAAGGCTGGGCTGCATCTGCTGCCCGAGCACCATCTGGGTTCCTGCACAGCACGGGGAGGCAGGAATCCTTCTGGGCTGTCAGCTGCCTGTCCCCTTGCCTGTCAGCCCCCCTGGAATGGAAATCAAGCTGGTTTTGCTGAATGTGGATCATGGTCTCTTTGCTCTCTCTTTAGCCTGCAGTAATCCTGTCCTTTCCCATCCCTGCCCATTCTAGTATTTATGTATGTCACTCCTCAGTGTGCTTTGCCTCTTCTGCCACCCTGCAGTTTCTCCATGTCAGAAAATTTGGCTCCATTTAGGCAGAGGAGCTGGTTTTGGGCCCCTCTCTCCCTTTAGATTTCAGCAGTCACTTAGGTTGGTTGAAGAGCCCAGGCAGGGCTGTGCCTTCCCTGGGTGAGGGTTCCTCATTTTCCCCTTGTGTGCCTGTCTGGGTGGCCTTTGCCATGTCAAAAGAGGCTTGTCCTTACACTGGAGAAATCACATTTATTTTCTAATAGTGATCTATACTGCAGTGCAAAAACCTGTCTGTTTTCATGCATTCAAAAAATGGAGAGAGGGGAATGTGAAGGTTCACCAGCCTGGAATTGCCTCTGTCCCTCTGGGGATTTATGTCAGAGGCTGATCTTTGGGGTTAAAATGTTGGCCCCATGGCAGAGCTGGCGAGAGAAAAATGGAGGAAAAGAGCTTTTTGCAACAAGTAGCAGGGAGAGAGAGGGTAATTTATTGAGAGGGTAATTGTAAAATGTTCCTTCCTAATGAGAATGTAGATGCAGTTTCTGCTTGGACAGTGCAAACCACAAATGACTGATGCTAAACCTGTCTCCCCTCTGGTGCTCACTCTGATTAAGACTCCTTAAGAATCAAAGGAGATCCAAGTTATTTCCTGGAAGGATGCTCTCTCTAAATATATATATATATATACACATATACACACACACACATATATACATTTATATACATATGTATTTATATATACATATATACACATTATATATTTATATATACATACATTTATACACATATAGATACATATATTAATATCAATATATAGAATATATATCTATATTAAATATAGGTATCAATATATGTGTGTGTGTATATATATATATATAAATAGTATGTATATGTGTAGAAATTGTGCTCTACCTGAAGAGTGAGTTAGGAACATATATTGGAAATAAGCAAATTGCTCACATTTTTGTCTGACAATAAAATAATTACCACACACCTCCAGCAGTTGTTGTCTTGCAAAGATGCTGAGTACCAACATGAATCACAGACAGGGGTCGATGTGGTGAGAATTACTGGAGGCTTTTGCTTTCTTTTTTCTTTTTCCCTCCTTGTTTTTGAGTAATTCTAATCACAGTGTCATCTGAGCCTGGGCTGTAATAAAGAGTTTCAGCCAGGCTGCTCCCTGATAGCCTATCATTTATTTTAATATACCAGCAGCACCATCTGTGCTTGAGGCTTTATCAGTGTGAGTGAGGCCAAGAGGTTCTCCAGTCTTTTTTGAGGCTGTTTTCCCAAATCCCCCTTTCCCCTTTGAGCACTCAGGTGTGTGAATGGATTGGTTTTGCAGGAGTGGCTGCTCACCCTTGTGTTTCTTGTCCCTGTTTATTTAGCAGTGTCACATGTTGTGCCATAATATAATATAATATAATATAATATAATATAATATAATATAATATAATATAATATAATATAATATAATATAATATAATATAATATAATATAATAATATATTGTGTATGATATTATATATTATAAAATTATTATAAAATTATTATAAAATATATTATAAATTATATTATATTATATTATATTATATTATATTATATTATATTATATTATATTATATTATATTATATTATATTATATTATATTATATTAATCAACAAATGCTATACTGAAACTATACTAACGAAAAAGGATCCATCAGGAGGCTTATCAAGAATGAATAATGAAAAACTCGTGACTGACTCCTCAGAGTCTGACACAGCTGGCTGTGATTGGTCATTAAGTAAAAACAATTCACATGAAACCAATCAGACATGCACCTGTTGGTAAACAGTGTCCAGACCACATTCCAAAGCAGCCAAACACAGGAGAAGCAATCAGATAATTATTATTTACATTTTTCTCTGAGGGTTCTCAACTTCCCAGGAGAAGAAATCCTGGCAAAGGGATTTTTAAGAAAATGTGACAGTGACAGCCCTCAATGGCTTTGGTGTGTGCTCTGGTTTAGGAGTGAGGAGAGATCTCAGTGTCTGCCCTTCCAGTCCCACCAGGAGCTGTTTTTTCCTGAGGGTTGAGGGAGTTACTTTGCCCTGCTGAATCCTGGCTTTCCTTACAATTACCCATAAGAAAATTCAGGAAAATTACAAGATAGGGTTCAGTAAAATTACAAGATAGGGTTCAGTATAAATATCCTGTCAGGAAAATACTTCCTTGTGGATTTTGTAATTTTCTGTTAAATACAATTTAATTTTCTGGTTAAATACAGTCTCTTTTGATTTTTTGGTTTTAGGGAGTGTTGGGTAGAGGGTCGAGTATCATGTTAGACCTGGTGGGTATCCTGAGGGAAGTTTTCTGGTTGTATCTGCTCTCCCATGGCCAGAACATGTTCCTGTGTGTGCTGTTTCACCTCTCAAGTCACAGTTTGCACTCTCCACGGTGAGTCAACCCTGCTCCAGTACAGCTGGATGGACTTTTCCAACCTAAACAATCCTGTGATTCTTTAATTGCAGTCTGGAGCAGGACAGGCAGGGAGTGAATTGAACCTGTGGCAGACAGAGGCAGCCAGGAGCGTGTTTTGCTGAGGTCTTAATGGAGCAGACAAGGTCAGAATCTCAGCTGGCAAAACTCAACATTGCTCTGGTGAATGCTCTGATGCCACAGCCTTGGAGCTGCAGAGGGATCTGTGATCTTCTCTGGGACCATCCTGGTCTGATTTCAGCCTTTGCCTCCTGCAGGCTCAGAGCAGGAGCCCCAGAGGTGGTTTGGGCCAGGTTGGATGTCTCAAACCCTGCCAGAAGGCTTAACAGGAATGAATAATGAAAATCTTGTGGCTGACTCCTCAGAGTCTGACACAGCTGATGGTGACAGCCCCAAGCAGCCAGAAACACCTTTGGGGCAGTGCAGGGCTTGGGATGCAGCTCCAGGATCCTCCCCAAGGCCCTGCAGGGGATTCTGTCCCCTGAAATGTCCCTGGAGCTGTGACTGCAGTGGTGGGAGCTCCTGGGGCAGGGCATGGGCATGGCCTGGACAGACAGTGGGATTTGATGATTTTAGAGGTGTTTCCCACCCCTGCTGGTTCTGTGCATGCTGCAGCACCATCCCTCCAAACCAGAGCAGGCAGCCCCAAATTGGAGTCAGCTGCAGGAGGAAGAGCACATTCAGTGGGACTAATTAACAGCAGCAGTGATTAGTTATCAAGGTTTGGTTAGTCACTTCTGTGTGGGCTCTGAAGATGAATATGAGGGTTTAAAAGAACAGTGGGATTTTCTATTTTTTTAAATATAATCTGAATGTTCTTCAAGCTCCTGCTTGTTCCATCAGCATCCAGCAGTTCCCCTGGATATATTACATGGTGTGGGTGGGCAGGAGAGTTCCCCTGCCCTCATCTCCCTGGGATGAGCCAGGAGAGGTCTGCAGCTCCCTGGGTTGCTCCTGAGGGTGCTGGAGTCCCCTCTGATGGCCTGGCAGCTCAGGTGTTTCCCTCCTCTGCTCTTCACTGCCCAGAGGTTAGATTGGACATTATGAAAATATTCATTAACCAAGGTATTGGCCAGCACTGGCACAGCTGCCAGGGAAAGGGTGATGTCCCCATCCCTGGAGGGATTTGAAAGCTGTGGATGTGGCACTTGGGGACATGGCTTAGGGGTGGCCTTGGCAATGCTGGTTGGATGTGGTGATCTTAGATGGCTTTTCCAACCTAAAAATGTTATAATTCTGTGATTCTAGAAGCAGATTTCTCTCCAGGATTCCCAGGTGATGAGCGTTGGAGCCATCCTGCCCTGTCCCCAGCCCTGAGCAGGGATGCAGAGATGATCCCCACCTAAGATGTCCCCACAGTCCCTCTAAGCTTGGGATGGGTGGGTGTTAATGCTCAGGGTAAATAGATGGAGAAAATAGGGTTTATTTATGCCTGGGTAAGTAGGAAAGCCTTGATACTGTTCCTGAAATTCTGGAGAAAGTCCAAGGGACAGACAAGTTCCTGGGGGAAATTTAGGCTGAGAGTTGTTTTTGTTGTTAGTCCTGTAACCACAAGAGAGTGAATGTGAATGGCAAACTGGGGACTTGTGGCAAAAAGGAGAAATTAAAGCAAAGCCTCTGCTCTAAATCCTTATGAGAGAAAGGGGAGGATGACATAGTAGGAGCAGTGGCCTGGAGGGATGTGGGGGGATAAAGAACAGAGAGAAAAACAGCAACCAGCATTTTAACTCTGAATATTCTGTGCCATTCTGCCCCTCTGTGCATCTGGAAAGGGACACAGCAGAGATGGGAAGGGTATGAGGAAGAAGGAGGATAACAAAAGGATAAATTACCATGGATAACCAGAGGAGAAATGGGATTGTGTGCAAGGAGTGACTGCAGAGATCTTGTCCAGAGCTCCAGAGTGCCAGGAGGGTGTGCCAGGGGAGTGTTGCTGTGTGCTGTCCTGTCACATTCACAGTCTCTGCAAAAATCCCTTCTCCCAGGATTTTTCTCCTGGGAAGCTGAGAAGCCTCAGAGAAAAAGAAAACAATTTTTGTCTCATTTGCTTCTCCTGTGTTGTGCTCACGTGTGGAATGTGTTTGGAGATTGTTTACCCACAGGTGATTGTTCCATTGGATTCTGCTGGGAGTTGTTTTCACTCTTTGGCCAATCAGGGCCCAGCTGTGTCAGGACTCTAGAGAGAGTCAGGAGTTTTCATTATTATCTTTTTAGCATTCTGTAAGTATCCTTTCTGTATGCTTTAGTATAGTATAGTATTCTTTAATATAATATAGTATCATAAAGTAATAAATTAGTCTTTCTGAGAACATGGAGTCAGATTCATCATTCCTCCCTGCCACAGGGATCCCTGCAAATACAATACTGTCCTATCCATAAACTTTTCCTGCAAAAATGTTCTTGGTCACTGCCAGCTCACTAAGCCAGCCTGGCCTTTGCTCTGGCCCGAACTGCCTCATCTGATTACAGCCAGTGTTGCTTTTTCATCTGAATCCTGGAGCAAATCACTTCCCCACCCTGTGCCTGGTGTTCACAGATGGGACAGTTCAGTGCTCTGTGGGATCTCATTCTTTTAGCTGCTTTTGGGCAGATACTGGCTCTTCTTTGCATGTTTGTTGAGCATTTATCATTTGTGTGTGATCTCAGGTGGCTTTTCAGCTCTCACAGCAATAGAAATTATAACAAGAAATTCAGTCTCTCCCTCCTGCATTACATTTTGCTCACTAAATGCTCACAATTGCTGGGACAAAAATCTGCATTGAAGCCCTGGATCAGCAATGAATTGGTGTGGGCAGGAGAGTGAGGAAGGGCAGTATCAGCTCTGTTTGCCTTTCTCTGGGAGCATCTCCCTTCAGGGATGGGATGTGGGGCTCAGCTGGTCCAGTACAACTCTCCTTAACTTCTCTTCCTTTGGCACCAGGTTCCCCCTGCAGCCTTTAACCACGTGCTGGGGACAGAAAACCCAAAACCCCTCTGGTTCTGCAGACTGGCAGGGAGCTGTGACTCAGGAAGGGAAGGGACCTTGCAAAGCACTTTCAAATTCACCAGGTGATTCTCCAGCTTTCATGTCTTTATAGACTTTACAACACAAAACTAATCAATATTTTGTTCCTAACACAAAACACCAATTTTGTCAGATTTTGCCTTTTTCTAATCCAGAGATGGGGCAACTGAGAGGCATTTTGAAAACTTTTATTCCATTTTCACTATCATGTGAAGGGTGAGACAATACAGATGTTATAATTCATGTCATTTCAAACAGAAGCCAACTATTTCCTAGTTACAATTCATTATAAGTGTTTCTTGGCCTATCAGCTTTAGCCATACCATGCTGTAAATGCCTTAAACCTAATAATCTAAAATTACCCCTCATGGGTCCTTCTGCAATGCATCTTTCATAGTTCTATTTCTCCAAAGTATCCAGTCTTATTTGCAAGGCCATCCTTTGACACTTGTTTCCAGTTCCATTTCTCTCCCAACAATGTCTGTCCTATTCCATGGCATCTCTAAGTCAGCATTTCTTATCTCAAAGTTTACATACAAATACACACTGTAAGCCTTCTGTCAAACTTGAACAATTCTCTACAAATCCATTTCCCACAACCAGGCTCCACATAAAAAGCACTTTTATACTGAAATCAGAGATGTGACCTTGTCAATAATTTAACTGAGGGACCAAAGTCAGGCAGCTGAGTGCAGATTTCAGTGGAAGTCTGTGTCTTCCCCGTCCCTGGATGAGGATTTTGCTTGTTTTATTTTGTGATCAGGCTGCCCTGGTGCTGTTGGACTGAGTTAATTTCCCTCCTGCATGATTTTATCTCAGGTCTTCAAGGCACAAAGCTGGTGCAATAGCACAGAAAGTCACTGCATTTCCAGCAAGGCACCAGGTCTGCTCTGCTCAGCTTCCCAGGGTCTTGTTTGCTGTTCCCAGATACCAAATGGAAATTTTCCTGAATGCTTAAATTACCTGTGGATTCCCAAAGCTGGTTATGGGTCCAACAGCTCACAGGGAAATGTGGGGGTTGTTGCTCCTTTGGTTTTGGTGGATCTCTTTGAAATTGACTTTAAAAGTGAGACTTTGGCTCCTGTGTCCCTTTGGATTCAAGTGGACAAATAGCATTTCTCAGTCTGGAGAGATTGATAAATCAGGATGTTGTGATGGACTGGTTTGATTCAACAGCTCTTTGGGTCTGTCAATCAAACCTGTAAACAGGTTATTCAGTTATTGCCCAAATCTCTCAACTGATTCACAATATTACAGTAAACCACTTTTAATGTTTAGGACTAAATTTCAGAAGAGCTCTGCAGTTTCACTGTTTTCTGTACCTACAAAGAATTTCAGATTTCAGGTGGCCCACAGAGGTTTTGTTTGTGCTGTGGAAAAGGCACAAACATTCCCCTGGGAATTCCCTGTGCAGAATATTTGCTGTTAAAAACAAAAACATTGCAGCTTCTTCTTTAGAAGACTGAGGAGAGATTTTGACAACCCCAACCTCTTTCCTTGCTAATATTTGTCAGTCTAGCAGCTAAAATAAGAGCAGTTCATTTGTGAATCATAGACATTCATCTTGTTTCACTGTCTGCCATGGGCAGGGATGCTTTCATTAAACCAGGTTACTCCAAGCCCAATCCTGTGGTGTTGTGAGATTCTCAGGACGAGGTGAGAGATGAGAATTTGACTCTATGTTCTCAGAAGGTTGATATGTTATATTATATTATATTATATTATATTATATTATATATATTATATTATATTATATTATATTATATTATATTATATTATATTATATTATATTATATTATAGCTATCATGTAATATGAAATTATCTACTAAAACTGTACTAAGGAAAGAGAAAAGATACATCAAAAAGCTAAAAAAGAATAATCATGAAAACTCATTACTAACTCCTCAGAGTCTGACACAGCTAGCTGTAATTAGCTATTAATTAAAAACAATTCACATGTTTAAATAAACAATCTCCAAACCACGTTCCAAAGCAGCAAAACATGGAGAAGCTGAGGCTTCTCATCTTGCCAGGAGAAGAAATCCTGGCAAAGAGATTTTTGAAAAGATATGATAGTGACACCATCCAGGCTGGATTGAACATTCCAGGAGTGGGGCAGCCACAGCTTCTCTGGGCAAGCTCTACCAGTGCCTCACCACCCTCAGCATCAAGAATTTCTTCCTGACATCTAATCTAAATATCTTCTCTTTTTAAAACCACAGTGCAATCAGGCCACTACAAAAAATGAGTTTAGAAAGTGTCCTCTGCTTATTTCCTCCTTATGGTTTGTCAGTGATTTCTTTTTGTGTCTCTCTCTGCAGAGTTTGATTTCCTAGAGGTCTGAGACCACCCTTGTCAAGCCAACAGAAAATTTTCTGGCCCCTTTGGTGGCCTTTGGCAAGCAAGCAGTACCAAGTGGCCCTCAGCACTTGGATCATAAACATTTGCTGCTGCCTTGAAAGCAGGTTGGCCTCTGAGGCTTTATCCAGATAATGTTGTGAAGGTTCTCTTGCATCCAATTGTTTCTTCATTATTTGAACAGATGATGGCAGCAAAATCAGGAGTTCACTCAAAGCATCTTCTTAGAGCCACATCATATCAGTGTCCTAATCAGAGAGTGGCTCTGACCTGCTCCAATCAGGGTAATGCCCTCTCAGGATAAGTAAATTGGTACTGATTATCTTAATCTGCTTGGAGAAATGCCAGATTTATTCATTTCTGAGTGGAAGGAGTGGGATGGGAGGATGCCACAGCTCTGGGTGTGTGTTTGGGATTTATTGCATTACCCAGACTGGAGTCCCAGAGGAGCAGTGCTCTGTGCCATGTGGAAATAAATGGGAAGTGTGGATAGCAGAGCATCTGAGGATAAATCAGCCCTTTCACTGCAGGGCTGTGCAGAGCTTGTCTGGGAGGTGATGGTGATTTTATAAAGTTCAGTGGGTGGCAGCAAATGTCACCAAGATTTTGGGATATTAATTTGTCTGCAAATCCTCACCCGTACCTGCTGGTAGGTGCTGCAGAGCAAAGAGAGGTTTTGCTTCACAGCAGCCTCTCCACTGCAATCAAACATCATACCTGAGGACCTAGGTTGGAGCTACAAGACCAGAGGGATGTGAATGTAGAGCTAGTGCTTAGTTATGGGGGTTTTTGAAGGAATTTTGAATGAGTTGGAGATGAGACCTCTGAGTTTTTTAGACAATGTGATTTATTTTTCTTATCTTTTACACTGTGAATTTGGTTCACATCTTCACTGCATGGCTCAGAAGGTCACAAGACCCTTAGTTACAAGACCTTTTAAGGCTTTGTTCACCAATAAAACACTGCCAACAAGGATATTTATGTTTTTGATCCAATCCTTAAATATTTCATCTTATGGACTCATGTTACAGTTTAAGCTGTCTTAGCCAATTGTGTTATGATACACAAACCTACAGTGCTGCATTCTAAACTCCATGTTTACCTTTGTAACTGCTTTTATTTTTTCTTTATCTTAAACTATAAAACTCTGGCCTGGAACACTTCCAAGGATGTGGCAGCCACAGCTTCTGTGTGCACCCTGTGCCAGGGCCTCACCTCCTTCACAGGGAAGAATTTCTTCCCAATATCCAATTTAGCCCTGCTGTCTGTCAGTTTGAAGCCATTCCCCTTTGTCCTGTCCCTCCAGGCCCTTGTGAAAATTCTCTCTCCACCTCTGGTGTCAGCTCCTTTCAATGAGGTCACCCCAAAGCTTCTCTCCTCCAGGCTGAGCACCCCCAGCTCTCCCAGCACAGGGGCTCCATCCCTCTGAGCATCTTGTGGCCTCCTCTGGACCCACTCCCACGGGTCCCTCCTGTGTTGGACACCCCAGAGCTGGGTACATCCTGTTATTGGTTTCTCTGGGTCTGGATTGAAGGCACTTGAGACAGTAATTCATGTTCAGACTCAGGTGTTTATTATTTCTTATCAGTAAAACAGTCTCACTACTGTGAGTTCTGCAGCTTTTCATTAGAAGGCACAAAATGGCAACAATCTCTTGTTACAAGGTATTTTAAGACTGAACTATCCAATTAAGAACTGACACCTGGATTATTTTCCCTTTTAACCCAATAACTGATCCCACAGAGGATCAGTTGCTAACAGGACAAGTCTCATCCCACATTCCTCCTGCATCCAGAACTGAGCAACAATTCCCACTGGGATTCTCTTGGGATCAAACACCAAATGGAGCCTTAAAGTTCCTGACACCTGTCTCTGACTTCTTGTGTAACTGTGGGCAAGTAAATTGATCTCTCATTCCATTTGCCATCAGAGGATCAGTCAGTGTGGACTTTTCTGCCCAATTACAAAATGCCACCCAAACCCAAGAAGAAGGAGGAAGAAAAAGGAGGAAGAAGAAGGAGGAAGAGGAAACCCAGGACAGCACCCAGTGCCCTCCATCTTGTTGCCATCCACAACATGCTAAAAATCCCAAAACCTCAATTTCTCACCAAGTGACACACTGGCACTACTCTCTATAATGTATTTCACACTTTTGTGGATTCCAGTCTATTTTGTAGTCTGGGAAACTTTCTCCATGGATGAGGGTCACAGTCAGTGCTCCCCTGGGGGTCAGGGCACTCCAGAGCAGACACAGAAATATTCCCTGGGTTTCCACATCCTGTCAGTGCTGTCAGCTTTGGATCCCCAGCCAGCAGATGAAGATGTTTATTTATATTAGAGAACTGTTGTGAGTGCAATTAATAAAGCTGTGAAGCTGAAAAGTAGTTGAAGAGCTAAATATCATTATATAATGAGACCTCCTTCCCAGTAAATGATGTGAAAAATGATTTCTTGCAAAGAATAACAAATTGCTGTGGCTTTTTACCCTAATTGTAGATGCTTGATTCTAATTTGTTGTTTGTCATTTCCATGTAAATGAAGAGTTTTAGCTATAATTACTGCATTTATGGCAAACAAGATACTATCATTTTCCAATGCTCACGAAGCACTGGCATGTTTAGAAATAGAAGAAATGAATAATTATCCCCCTTGAGCAGCTTTAGGGAGGGGTCTGCAAGTCAGAGTATCCAAACAGGTCTTGCACAGAGGCAGCTGATGCCATTACCCCTCTTCTGCATTGGGGGAGCCAGCTCAGAGACATGAAGTGACTTTCCCAGAGCACTCAGCAGGTGCCCAGATCCCTCTGGACAGCATCTTCTTGTCATCACTCTCACAGCACAAAGACAGCAGAGCCATCCATCATTTTGGTTGGCACTGAATTTCCTGGTTTGTCCCAGTTATCCCAGGTCAGAGAAGCTTGAAGTGGCTGCCCCTGGATCCCTGGCAGTGTTCCAGGCCAGGTTGGGTGGGAATTGGAGCAGCCTGGGATAGTGGAAAATGTTCCTTCCCATGGCAAGGGAGTGGAACAGGGTGCTTAAAATAATGGCATCCTAAAGGACATTTGTTTCTAAAAAATCCCATTTTACTGTGATTTATTATTTGTACTGTCTTGGCTCCCAGAACATCCCACCCAGATGGAGCTGTTGCAGCATTAAACTGTGAAGGAAGAGGCTCTGACACAAGGAAAAGAAACACAACTGACCTACTCGATATGATCTATTTTATCTTTAATATTCCCATAGCAAGGATGGAAAATGGAATAAGAGACCAACTCACTTGCCCACAGTTACACAAGAAGTCAGGGACAGGTGTCAGAAACTCAAGGCTCCATTTGGTGTTTGATCCCAAGAGAATCCCAGTGGGAATTGTTGCTCAGTTCTGGATGCAGGAGGAATGTGGGATAACACTTGTCCTGTTAGCAGACATGAGCAAGTTCATTTTCCTTTTGTGACTGACACTGGGCAATGCTGCTCTTCCCAAGGATTTGCAGGAAAATGAGTCTCTGTGATAATCAGATCTTATTTTTAGCACCTAATCGATGCTCAGGGCTTTGTGGTTTAATTAGTGGAATAATTGTTGGCTGAAAACACAGTCTAATACCTGTTTTTTCCTTCAAAGGTCAACTCCATCATTTTTGGTTCCAACCATTTAGTCCTTTATTGATCTTTAAGTCATTTCATGGGGAGTGCTGCATCTTGACAGACGAAATAAAGGCCAAAACTTGAAATAAGAAAAATACATCCTTTTTCTTAAACACAAAAATGGAAAATTCCCTATTTCATCCCTTGCTGCTGGCAAATCCTTCATACAGTGTCCCCAGGAAATGGGATTCTGAAAATTACTTTTGTTCTTTATGGAAGGAAAAAAGCAAACCAAGAATCTTTTCTGATCCTGATTAATATCAGACATAAACTGAAGCACAAAAAGAAATTTTGCAGTGTAGCTGCTGATCCTTTAAAGCAGATAAGGGCATGAGCTGTGCCAGGAGGGCAGGAAGATCTCTGGGGTTTGCATTTAGAGAGGCCTGAATGAGAAATGCCCTCTCCTCTCAGTATTGGGGAGTAGCACTTCCCCATACTGAAGTGGCTTCAGCTGGAGATTTGGAAGGTATTTAATCAAATAACTCATGCCTTAAGTTTTGGCTTTCATATTTTTCAGATTCTCTGCTGCCCTTAGTGTGTGAGTCTGAACTTCATATAAATTGTTAGCAAGTTCTCCTCACAGTTCAGTCAGACAAAACAATCCTTTTCCAGCCCCAGAACCAAGGACACCATTGCAGCTTCAGCCCCAAAAAGTGCAAATAGCAGCAAATTGAGGAGAGCAAACTGGGAGGATGGGACTGCATCACCTGGAGCTGTAGTTGGACAATTAACCCCAATATGGAAATGGGCCAAAATTTATAAAAGTGTGGAAACTCATGGCTTGGGGTCCATCTTGGGTGTAGCCCTGGCTGGGCTCTTGTACTGCCCAAGGTGAATCCTTTGAAGGCCTTTTAATAAATCCCTCCCTTATTCCTTAAATAAGGATTCCTTTATTCCTTAAATAAATTCCTTTATTCCTTAAAGAAATTCCTTATTTAAGGAATATTTAATATTCCTTAAATAAGGAATATTTAAGGAATATTAAATATTCTGCCCAAACTCTGTTCCAGGTAGCCCCTCAAGGCATCATAACAGCCACCACCGTTTTGCTGCTGTCCTCCAGCTGAAATGAGGTGCTCTTGGAGCAGAGGGAGGGATGAGATGCTCTTGGAGCAGAGGGAGGGATGAGATGCTCTTGGAGCAGAGGGAAGGATGAGATGCTCTTGGAGCAGAGGGAAGGATGAGGTGCTCTCCACCTGCAGCTTCTCCACCTTTTCCACCCCTCCCATCACTGCAACCTGACATTTAGTTTTTAATTTGCACAAATCTATCCTGTCTTTGCCAGAATCTGTTCAGTCTTATACCAGACTGTGGGAGAAGCTGTTGGGTTATGGAGTGAAAAACAGGCTTGGGGAAAAATGGGCATTAAAAGATAGCACAGCACCAAATTCCATCTTGGGGTAAATTTACTGGGTCAAACCACCCAGCCATCCCTCAAAACCAGCAGTGATTTTAGGGGGACTTGGTGCCAGAAAGAGCTAAAATATTGTCTTGGTGTGGGCACAGAGATCCCCACAGTGCTGGTGCAGCTCAGCTCTGGTGGCTGGCATGGGATGGTGCAGTTTCTCTCCAAGACCTGCTGGTTCCCTCTGATCCCCCAGGGGATTTGGGCAGACTGACAGCACAACACAGAGCCTGCTGCTGGCAGGAGGAAGGATTTCTCTTCCAGGACCACATCCTCAGCTGCTGTAATGTAATTTCCTGTACAAATTAGGAAATTTAGGATCTAAGGATCTGCAAATGAAGGATCGCAGTGCACCTCTAAGCTTCCCTAGAAATCATGCAGTGAGATTTGAGATCATGGAATCTCAGAATGGTTGGGACTGGAGGTGACCTCAGAGACCCTCTCTGTTCACACCCCTGTGCAGGGTGGTGCACAGGGACACCTTCCACCAGCCCAGGTGTCCCCAAGCCCTGCACAACCTGGCCCTGACTGCACTTGCTGGGGAAGGGTGATGTGTCCCCTCAAAGCATTGCCCTGCAACTCTGCACAAGCCATGCCAGTCATTAAATTGGTTGGATTTATATTCTGTTGTATCCTACTTTTTGATAACTTTACCAAATTTTAACTCATTGGACGAAGATTTTTCCATGGTGCTTGTCCCAGACTTATTAAGAAAACTTTGGCTGATTTATCACCTGCTCTGGTGGATGAATAATGGGAAGAATAAACCATTAATAATTTTTTTACTGGAGACCTCTGAGAAAAACAATAATTGTACAGCAAAATTTTAGAATTGAGAGTACAGGGATCAGAAGAACTCTGGAAGAGGTGTATCAGTGCTCTGGAAAAGCCTGGAAGGATTCTTTCATAGAACCTGGCTCTTCAGCTGCTGCTTCTAGGTAGTTCCATTTGGGTAGTGGCATGTAAATAAACAGCACACAAATGCCACCTTAAAAAGGTTATTGAGGCTGCAAAGTCAAGGCTCATGAGTAAAGAAAGATTTTTCATCTTCAGCAGGAGACAGCTTTGATGAGGAACCTCCAGGGAATGCTCAGAGCACCTCCCAGGGCTTCAAGGGGCACCAAAAGAGCTGGAGAAGGACTTTGGACATGGGCATGAAGTGACAGGACACAGGGAATGGCTTCAAACTGCCAGAGTGCAGGACTGGATGGGATATTGGGGAGGAATTCTTGTCTGTGAGGGTGGGGAGGATCTGGCACAGATTCTGTGCCCAGAGCAGCTGTGGCTGCCCCATCCCTGGAGGTGTCCAAGGCCAGGCTGGAGGGGGTTTGGAGCAACCTGGGATAGTGCAAGGTGTGGGGGTGGGACAAGCCTGTCTTTAGGGTCCCTTTAACCCAGCCCAGTCTGTGTTTCTCTGACAGCTGCTGAATATGAGCATTTTCAGCACACAAGGAGCCCCTGAGCTGAGGCAGGGTGGGTTCTCTGTGTTCCAGGGCAGGGTGAGGCAGAAGCTCACTCATCCCACGTGTGCTCCAGCAGAGGTGTTGCCATTTCCATGAACAAAGTTTGCCTTCCCTCTCCCAGAGCAGACACAGCTTTTGAACACAGTGTGATCAGTAAATATTTAATCACACAACAAATTGTGCCAGCCAGTTCACAGCAACGTCCTGCTGGTGCCATTATCCAAAAGGATAATGGCAGGTTTTGTACCTTGGCTTGGCTTTAACATCTTGTGCCTGTCTGGGGCCACTGAGGGAGGAACAAATGGTGTGTAGATGTCAATATGTGTTTTGAAGGCCCCACAGAAGAAGTGAGTTCACACAGAAATGCCAAGGCACAAGGGCAGTGCTTTTGCCAGCCTCAGCAAGGAACAGATAAAGTGGAAAACGGCTTAAAAAGTGCAAGGGAAAAGGAAAAGGAGGAACCAGACCTAATGCCATGGGGAAAGGAGTGTCAAAAGGTCAGGGAAGGAGTTGGGAAGCCCAGTTTGGTTCCTGCTCTCTGGGTGAGTGTGCTGAGTTGTCTCCCCATCTCCATTTCTTTTCCAAGAGATTTGAGGCAGGCTTGGGTTGCAGCCATGTCACAGACATCTTTTATGGAAAAGCCTTTCCTTAGGATTTTTCCTCCTGAGAAGCTGAGAGGCCTCGGGAACAAAATGTAAACAATGATTATCTGCTGCTGTGGAATGCAACAGGTGCATCTGTGATTGGTCTCATGTGGTTGTTTCTAATTAATGGCCAATCACAGTCAGCTGGCTCAGGCTCTCTGTCCAAGCCACAAACCCTTGTTATCATTCTTTTCTATTCTATTCTTAGCTGAGCCTTCTGATGAAATCCTTTCTTCTATTCTTTTAGTATAGTTTTAATATAATATATATTATAAATAATAAATCAAGTCTTCTGAAACATGGAGTTAGATCCTAATCTCTTCCCTCATCCTAAAACCCCTGTGAACATGATCACACAACCAAGCTTGGGCTGCAGCTGGAGAGGCAGGGAAAAGGGTGTAGATGGTGCAGTTCAGGGACCAGACAGTGCCATGGTAGCTGTTAAAGTTCACTGGGTTAATTCAAAGTTCACCCAAGCAAAATTTTTATCTGAAAACATGAATGGTAATTGTCAGTTTGACATTTGTTTGATTATCCAGTTGTTCAAGTCTTCTCCAGTTGGGCAATTCATGCATCAACATTCCTATCAGGTAGGTGTAGTTGTTCTGGAATTAAAAATATGCTGCCTTCCAGGCAGATGCCATTTTCTTTATAATTTATTTGTGCTAGTAAGTAAATTGAAAATTGTGCTTTTTTAAGGGAAAGGAGCAGATGCACCCTCGTGCCATGAAGTTGTCAGAGCTGAGCAGAGGAGGCACGAAGCATTTCTGCAAAATTGTTCTCACAAGTCTCATTTGGGAAAAAAAAAAGTTTAACCTGCAAGAGAAAGGGATGGAATCTGTAATGGAACAGGGCAGGTTGCTTGGTATGTACAGACTGATTGAAAGTAATCAATCTTTTGCTTATTTTCTGCACTTTAACCAGCTCTCCTTTGCTGAAAGATGCAGGTTTGGAGTAGATATTAGGAAAAAATTCTTGACTGTGAGGGTGGTGAGGCCCAGAAGCTGAAGATCCCCCATCCCTGGCCTGGGGAGAGTTTTTAAAAGGAAAGGTGATGGATGAACCTTCATCAGGAGCAGGATGAAGTTCTGGAATGAAGCTGTAAGTGCTGGGTTTGAAAACCAGGCAACATCTGCAGGGATGAGTGATAATGTGCCATGGAAAACCAGAATTGCTTTAACTGATGATTAAAAAGGAGGATATGATTAAAACAAGCTGATTAGATGAAACCAAAGTGACAAGACAAAGCAGCAGGGCATCCAAAAAGGGAGGGGGGGAGACACAACTGATGGCAGTAGGGCATGAATTATTGATTGAGATCTCCAGCAGAAGTCTTTGCATTTTCTTATCTGGGAATGGAGAGAATGAATGAGAAGGGAACAGAATTATTAAGCAGCTTTATCATTGCATTGGAGTGGATAATTAGGCAATTAGGATTACTAAAAGTTGGCAAAGCAAGAGGCCCTGAGGAGTTGTGCTCCTGATTTCAGAGGAGGGTGGGGAGGGAAGCAGGGAAAAGCCTTTGGTGAGAGATTTGGGGGTGCCTTGGGGTGGGTGAGGCTGAAAGGCAGAGCCAGGCTCTGGCACCCAGCCCCTGCAGCTGCCAGGACAGAGGGGGCACAGGAGACCTGGAACATGAGCATGAACTTGTCTGAGGATGGCCAGTCCTTGGAGCAGCAGCAGGGAGGGAGATCAGGAGTGAAGGCTCAACATAAAAGGGATCTGGACCCACGTGAGTCCAGAGGACACCACAAAGATGCTCTGAGGGCTGGAGACAGCCTGGGAGAGGTGGGGGGTGTTCACCCTGGGGAAGAGAAGGCTCTGGGGAGACCTCAGAGCACTTTCTGATTTTGGGCATCTGTGACCGTGTTCACAGGGGTTCTGGAATGAGGGAAGAGATGAGGATCTGACTCCATGTTTCAGAAGGCTGATTTATTATTTTATTATATATATTACATTAAAACTGTACTAAAAGAATAAAAGAAAAGGTTTCATCAGAAGGCTAGCTAAGAATAGAATAGAAAAGAATGATAATGAAGGTTTGTGGCTCAGTTCTCTGTCCAAGCCAGCTGACTGTGATTGGCCATTAATTACAAACATCCAAGATGGGCCAATCACAGATCCACCTGTTGCATTCCACAGCAGCAGATAACCATTGATTACATTTTGTTCCTGAGACCTCTCAGCTTCTCAGGAGGAAAAAACCTAAGGAAAGGATTTTCCATAAAAGATGTCTGTGACAGGCATCCAGTGCCATGTACCCTCAGGTGTCACCTGCTGTCCCCTCCTGAGCCTCTGCCTGCATTGCCACAGCCTGAGCTCCCAGAGGGGTTTGGCTCACAGGGAATTGTGAGTGTCCCTTTGCCCAGGTCCCTCCAAAAGGGCCAGGCAGACACCACAGGTGCTGCTGACCTCTGCCAATGAGCCTCACTTCTTCAGCACCAGACCTCTGAATAGCTGGCTGCACATTTTGAAGGGGCAAGCTGGGTAAAACTGCCTAAAAATAGCAAATTGCATCTGGGACTGTCTGAATCCATCCTGGGCTGCTCTGAGGCCAGTGCCAGACCTGTGTGCTCCTCCTCTGTGCTCCTGACTGGCTTAATCTCAAGCTATATGTTATTTAAAATTAATTTGCAGAGATGCAGACATTACATAAATCACTGAGGAAATGTCAGATTATGTATGTAATTTGCTGAAGTGCTCCACACTCATCTTACTTAGCTCCCCATGAAACCAAGGGATCAAAATTAAGCTGAGGCAGAGTTTGGACCAGCCACCATCCTGGAAGTGCTGTGGAAGATGAGCCAGCACTGCAGACACTTGTTAGTAATTCACACCCAGAGAGACTCTTGGAATTTCTTCAGGACTTTCAGTGATCAGAGAAAAGAGGAATAAAGAGGATGATGAAAAATACATGGACTAGAGTATTTTTTACTAATTATTTGCTTGCCTTCATTGGCAAGTCACCTGGTGTTCTTAGAGAGAGCTGCATTTTCATGGGAAGGTGCCAGCCACAACGTTCCTCTCCCAAGACCAAGCCAGAATATTAATTATGGATTCTGTTGCATAATTAGAGTCTGAAGCCCAGAATTAATTGATGGTAGCTGCTTAGCATAGATATCAATTCTGCCTTGGAATAATGCTCTGTCTCCTAGCCACACACAGGTGGGTAAATCACTGGAGCAGTGAGTGCTCAGTTTTGGTGACACAGGGGCTTTAGATCTTCTGCCAGCTGTTAGAACAGTGCTCTCATGGTCACATGAGAAGTGTTTGTAATTCATGGTAACCCTGTGCTCCCTGACTTGTCCTGGCCCCAGCCTGTGACAGCTTGTCTTGGTTTGGAAAGACAGGAGTCTGCTGAGGAAGGCAGGAGCCTCCCCTGAAATGGAGAATGTGAACCCTCCCAACCCCTTCAAATTGCTGTAAATTTTAAATTTATAAAGGGGCTCTCAGGCAAAAAAAAAAGGGGAGCAGGAAATAACAGTTCTTTAATAGGGAAGAAAAAATAAAAGGATAAAATAAAACAATGCAGTACACTAGAACAGCACTGACAGAGTCAGAACACAACCCTACACCCTGTGGGTCAGGGTGTTGGCAGCAGTCCCATTGGAATTGTGGTTCAGCCCTCCTGCAGTGTCAGGGGTGGTTCTGCTGGAGCAGGGATCCTGTAGAGAAGGGTGTAGTCATCCTCTGAAGATTCACTGGAAGAAGACACAGCTGCTGTTCCTCTGGGAAATCCAGTGCAGAAACTGAGCAGTTATTCCAGGATCTCCAGATTATATCCAGGCAGGAATGCTTGGCTCCTCCCTCTGGGCTCACATCTCCCAATGGGATGCTGCAGCTCTTATCAGCCATGCAGGGACATTCAATAGCTGTTATCAGCAGATGTCCCCTCCCAGGGAGGTGTGAATGTGGTCACTCAGAGAGAGAGATAAGGCAAACTGCCCACTGACAAAGGTAATCTGCCATACCCATGGTAATAGAATAGATTACATCTTGCCTTGCAGTCTTCAACACAGCTGCACACTCTCTGCTCCGTCCCAGTGCAGTCCTGCCAGGACATTGAGGGGTTTCTGACCTCCTGCCTGAATCTCATTAATTTGGGGCCATTATTTTCCTCTAGCAGAGATCAAAGGCTGTGGCTGCATTAGAGCATCCCCTGGAAAGGCACCTAGTCAGGGAGAATCACCTTGGGATGTTTTTCCTGTGGCCTGGGTTGATTTCCAAAGGCACCTCACAGCTGAAAGCAAGGTTGGGTTTAATAACAAACAAATGTGTAACAGCAAGTAAAGATTTGTACTGTGGAGCTGCTGGGTGCTGCTGTTGCTTGGTGGAGCAGAGGGGAACAAAGCCAGAATCTGTGTTCATTAAAAATAGGTAATGGAATATTCTTAGCTCAGCCCTGCCTCTGCCTTGGCAGAAATACTCTGGAGTTAATTGCTGCTGTTGTTCAGCTGCAGCAAAGTGGGTCAGCTATTGGTGAGATCACTGATCCCATGGAGTTGTTGGGAGAGGTGTAAAAATAGGCTTTGTGCTGTGCTCAGCTGGGGTTTGGGCCAGCTGAGCCCCGCAGGTGTGGATGCTGCCCCCAGGCCTGCAGCTCTGTGGCTGAGCCACTGTCACCACTCCTGGCAGTGTCACACCTGGAAACCCAGCCCAGGGCAGCCCAGGGTGTCCTTCCTGTCTGGGATTCCACTGGGAATCCACCCTCAAGCTAAACCAAGAGAAGTACAGGTTGGATATCAGGAAAAAGAAAGGGTGATAAAGTTCTGGAATGGCTGCCTGGGGAGGTGGTGCAGTCCCCATCCCTGGGTGTGTTTAACAAAGCCTGGATGTGGCACTGGGGGCCAGGGGTGAGTTGAGGGGTTGGGGCTGGGTTGGACTCGATGATCTTGAAGGTCTCTTCCAACCCAGTGATTCTCTGATTCTGTGAATCCAGGGCATGCAGGCTCGGGCTGGCAGAGGAGGATTGTGGTGACACCTTAAACTGAGTTTTGTATGGCTTAGCCTGTGCAGGCCAGGACTAATGGTGGGAAGAGCTGATAAAACAAGATCTCTTGTGCTCATCTAGTGCTGTGTGTGTCCCTCTCCTGGATAATTCATCTTTTTTTCTCACTCCCCATCAGAGATAAGTGCACCTGTGCCTCTTTCACAGGTGTTCACCTTTAGCTAATTTTGAATCCTCCTGTTTGGAAGGTGTTATGTTGCTAACACTTCAAAGGGAGTATGCAAACGGCTTTGAACTTGTGTTGTATCTGAGACATGAAATATCCATTTGCTGCTGGCCCTGCTGTGCCCCTTCCCCACTGACAGAAAGGCTCCTCCTTTCAGAAGGGTGCTCTGAGTGATGCAGACACTGGTATTGCTAATTCAAGCTTTGAAGGGATGTTTCATAACAAAGCAGGCTTGGATATCAGGTTTAAATCCATAAACTTTATGTTACATTTGGGATTTAATGCACCCTGGAAGAAATATCCCTCAGAGAGACACTGCTGCATCCAAGAGTCCCCTGTGCCTTTAGCATTGTCCTCTTGGAGAGATGAGAATCCTTGAAAAAACACACTTGCTGAGCCCCCCAAACCCCCAATATTTAGCTCTTTATTGCCTCTTTCCTATGAGCAGGAATTTGTTAAACTCCTGGTGGATCCTTGTGGGCATTTTGCCCTTGGTGCAGTGCAGACACACCCAGTGCCCTGTGGTGTTTGTGACCCTTGCAGCTCTTTGAGATCAGTGAATATTCCATCCCAAAGCACCTGCCATTACACAATTTTAATTCTCAGCTGTCATTTTTCATATTTTATTTACCTGTCAGGAGAAGAAAGTCGCAGTGCTGGCAGTATGAATTTGCTTGGGTTGGTGATTTGGCCCCTCCAGTGCCATCCCAGCCCTCTGGAGGCTTCCCAGAACAGGCAGTGGCTATTCCAGAAAAACAGGGCAATAAAAGGCAGTGAAAAATACATTTTTAGCCATCATTACAGGCTATACAAAATACAGGGGAGAATATCCACATAGAGGAGGCCAGGGGAAGGAAATAACTTCACTGAAAGGTCAGACACCCCGGGGTGTGTATGAGAAGTGATGGTCAAAAATCCACAGCCTGAAATACTGGTTTTTATTTTCCTTTTTAAATCACTCTGAAGATGTGAATTGCTCAGCCAAAGGTGAGCTGCTTGCCTGCCAACTCCAAGAGTTCCTTGTGTTGATTTGCTGCATTTGCTTTTTCTCATGAATGAGGAAAGAGGAAATCTAATGTTCAGCCTTATCAGCTTGTCAATTTAATTGCTGTCTATTTTAATGTTATCACTATCATTTGTTACTAATTAATAGAAGCAACATGATTGCAGCTTTTATTTTTCCTTATTTTTCAGTGAGAAGCTGGATGGAGAAGCTGAAAGATAAGGTAGGAGGCTCAGTGTTTCAGTTCCTTTCAAAGCAAAACCACTTTTACTTGCAGGAATAAATAAATTCTTGTCAGTGCAGTTCTTTATCTCCATATAGACAGTTGAGAAAGGGCTTAAATTTTTTGTTGGGAGGCAAATGAGCCAGATGCTGCTGGTATAGAGTGGTGTGAATCCACAAAAAAATCCCTGATAGGTTGGAGCTAAGGGCAGGAGGGACAGAAGTGTTTGATTGATTTCTCTGCACCAGAAAATGACCTTGTCAGGTAACCCAAGTTACTTTTTTTTTAAATTTCCCTTTAACTTATCCTAGAATAGTTTTGGTGGGAAAAGACCTTTGGAGGTCCATCTAGCCCAGCCCCTCTGCACTGAGCAGGGATATCTTCACCAGATCAGGTGTTTAGGACCCTGTCCAGCCTGACCTGGAATGTTTCCAGGGACCCCAAGGTAAAGAGCTTAGTTCCACTCCTTTCCTCTACGTGCTGGGCTCAGTTCTGGATCCAAATCAAGAGGTGCTGCTCTCTGGTGAGAGGCTGCCTGCCATGCCAGAGCCTCTGCATGAGGCCTGTCCCACCCCACGTGCTGCAAATCCCTGCAAGGAGAATTATCAAACACAGCAAAGCTGATAAACAAGGTACCAGACCCTGATCCTTCCTCCCTGGCATCCCAGGGGCTGCTCCATGCATCCAAGAGCTGTGCAGCCTCAGGCACTGATGGCTTTTTAGGCTCTGCTGCCCTGGAGCAAATATTGACATTTCAGAATGGTTGTGGAGCTTTCCAAGTGTTGTGTTGTTGACAGCAGAGCCATGGAGCTGGAAATGAGGTGACAGCAAGAACATTTTGTGACTCAACAGGCCTTGGAGATTCTTGAAGAGGGTCAGAGTCAATAGAAACAAAAACCATCACAGGGAGTGGGAGTGATGTCTGCAAAGCCATCCCTGAGCTCAGGCAGACTCACTCAGCCAGCCCAGCCCTGCCTCTGCTCCAAATCCCAGCAGCACTTCCATCATCAGGTCAGAGCAGAGATCAGGGCCTGGGTGTCTGTTCTTGTCTTGGTTTGGAAAGACAGGAGTCTGCTAAGGAAGGCAGGAGCCTCCCCTGAAATGGAGAATGTAAACCCTCCCCACCCCTCCAAATTGCTATAAATTTTAAATTAAGGGGTTCTCAGGCAAAAATATGGGAGCAGGAAATAACAGTTCTTTAATAGGGAAGAAAAAAATAAAAGGATAAAATAAACAATGCAGTAAACCAAAACACACTGACAGAGTGAGAGCCCAACCTGACACCCTGCTGTTGACAGCAGTCCCATTGGAATTGTGGATGCAGCCCTCCTGCAGTGTCAGGGGTGGTTCTGCTGGAGCAGGGATCCTGTAGAGAAGGATGGATTCTTCCTCTGAAGATCCAGTGGAAGAAGAGGCAGCTGCTGTTCCTCTGGGAAATTCCATGGAGAAAGTCGTGCTGGTGTCTCAAAAACCTCTGGATTATATCCAGGCAGGAATGCTTGGCTCCTCCCTCTGGGCTCACATCTCCCAATGGGATGCTGCAGTTCTTATCAGCCATGCAGTGACATTCAATAGCTGTTATCAGCAGATGTCCCTCCAGAGGGAGAAGTGATTGTGGTCACTCAGAGAGAGAGATAAGGCAAACTGCCCACTTGACAAAAGCCAACTGTGGTACAGATGGTAAGAGATTACATCTTGCCTTTTTCTGACTCAACGGGCCTTGGAGATTCTTGAAGAGGGTCACAGTCAGTAGAAACAAAAACCATCACAGGGATTGGGAGCGATGTCTGCAAAGCCATCCCTGAGCTTAAGCAGACTTTAGAACCTGGAACAGCTCTGCAGGACTGGGGGTGGGAGGGTTTCAGGTGGGTTCCTGCCCAGCCCTGCCAGAGTTGCCTTCCTGCCTGCACTAGGAAGGAGGCAAGTCTAGAGCCAGTCTAGAGTCCCCTTGGGCTGGGATTCATCCAGAGCAGACTCTGAATGGACAGGGAATGGTTTTCCCAGCCAAGGCAAAGAGCAGCTGAGGCTGGGCTGTGTGCCTGGAGGGATTGCAGCCTGCCCAGGGCACTGCTCATGCCAGCCCAGGGCACAGCACAGCTTGGGGACATCAGTGGCTTCTCCCTGAAGCTGTAGCTTGTCTTTCCTCTTGTCACCTTGTTGGCCACCTCTGTCCTTCCAGAGGGGCTGCATGTTCCTGTCTCAGGCAGAGCTGTGAGAGTCTGAACCTCGTGCAGGCAGAGCCTGGGCTGTGGCAGTGCCCAGCTACCACCAGCCAGGGGCTGTGCACAAATCACAAATGGGATGGGACTGCAGGGAACAGCCTTGGGCTGGTTTATTTTCCAGCATCAGTCTCATTACATGGTTTTAACAATGGGAAGATGCCACCAGCAGACCAAGAACTTAATGTTACAACTTAATTTAAAAGTTTTTTGACCAATCACACAAAGCAAAAGCACATTGACAGTAGTTTATCCAACCACTACAAGGACATGTACCTTCAGTGAAAACAATGCTTGCTTATTTCAAATACAATACCTGTTTGTAAGCCTTAAACACAATGCACAGAGCTCCTTATTAAGCTTAAAACTATCTAATATCTCACTAGATATACTTTTCTGCAGCTTAGGGAGTTATTCTAGACAAGCTTTAATACACAAACCATTGTTCTATTTGTCCTTACTTTTCTACTTTTTACATAATTTTTCTGCTGACCAATCTTTTGGCTACTGCTCAGCTCTAATCTCAGTTCTGCAGTCTCTGAGGCCTGCCTTTTGCAGCTTTCCCAAAACCCTCTGATTTTATGGTTTCCCACAGCCAGCACAAGCACTGCTGTCACTGAGGATCCTCTGGTGTCCACTCCAAAGAGAGACTCACTCCTGAGCCACCTCCCTCCTTTGGGATCTTTCACTGGTTCACATTTTTCCTTAGAAAAGCCCAACAAAAAACACTCCCCCACCACTCCCAACCAGTTGCTGGTGTCACAAATCACTTCCAAATAAACCTGTTGATCCCATTCCCTCCTCTTCCTAATTGAGTTTATCAGCACCAGTCTGTGTGCCCCTCTCATTTGCCCCATCCTCTGTTTTAAAATTCCTCTACCCAGACAAGGATTCCAGCACATCTCTGAGAGAAATGTCCTTCCCTGTCCCTCAGGTGGGGCTGTGGGACCAGGAGCACAGGTCAGGGACAGATTTATGTCTGGTTTCCTGCAATCACTGTGCAAATGCTGCATTTGGTGGGGCAAATAATGGACATGGAGATCCTCTCACGTTCTCTTGCTGTTATCTCAAAGCCCAGCAGGGCCAGGAAGATCCTGTGCATGGATTGGGTGTATTAAAAGCATCCCTAAAGAAGCTACATTTTCCACATAAATGGGTAAAAATGTGGCTTTGGCCTGTGACATGGGGTTTTCTATCAAGAAAGTGCAGAAGCCCTCAGAAGTTGGGCTGCAAGACAGAAGGGCTGTGTTTGCAGCACATCACAGGTTTTTGGGGTATAAAACATTGATCTGGGAGCTGGGGGAAACCTGTAAAAGGCCATGGGCTGGTCAGGTGTGATAAAGGCTCACAGACAGGCTGAGGAGCTCATTGTGATTTCTGCCATGGAAACTCAGCTGGGCAGCAGCTCAGAGCCATTTGCAGCCTCCCCTCACTGCCCATGCCAGCAGCAAACTTCCAGAAATAGAAAACCCCACGTTGCACTAATTAGGTCACCCAATTAAGGCGCCTTAATTGCCTCTCAGAGACACAGCCTTCAGCTGTGTCCTCACTCAGCTCCTTTTTTTGGGAGCTGGGCTCAGGCTGCAGCCCCTTCCCAGCCCCTGAGCTGAACAGGGCTGGGTGTTCTGGGAGGGGTTCAGGGAATCTGAACGAGCAGCTGAAGATCCCTCAGGCTTTGGGATCCACACACACAGGAGCTGTTGCTGTTTAAAGCACTGAGTAGGAGCTGGAGGGGCTTGGGGAGCAAACCAGCCCTCCTTGGGGGAGGAGGGAGCAGCCCCCGATGGGGATCCAGAGAAAGGATCTGGTGCTGCTCTAAACCAAAACTCTAATCTAATCTAAAATGCTAATCCAAACTGTGACCCAAACCCTGATCCAATTCCAGTCTAAATCCTGATCCAAACCTGACTCAAACCCTGATCCAATTCCAATCCAAATCCTGGTCCAAACCTGACTCAAACCCTGACCCAATTCTAATCCAAATCCTGATCAAAACTCTGATCCAAACCCTGATCCAATTTCAACCCAAGCCCTGATCCAAACCTGACCCAAACCCTGATTCAATTCCAATCCAAGCCCTGATTCAATTTCAATCAAAACCTGACCCAAGCCCTGACCCAAACCCTGGTCCAAATCCTGATCCAATTGGTGCCTGCCCCAGGTGAAAGCTGTTATTTTCATTCTCCAGGTAAGTGTACACAGGCAGGCTAGTGTACCTGAATAGCTTTTTAAAAAAAAATTCTTATTTCCTCCCACTCAGTGGATTATGGAAGAGAAGTAATTATGGTGTGTGTGCTGTGTTGTGTTTTGAGAGCACAGATGAAGGCAGGAGGTTGTAAGCAATGGGCTGAGCCTTGCTGGGAGCTGTCTGATACTCCTCACAGCTGGTGCCTGTGTTCCTTGGCAGGTGTAAAATCCATTTTTGGGGGTGTAGCAGGCAGAGGGTGAAGCTGTCGTGGCACAGCAGAGGACTGTGGCTGCAGTGTGGGGAGAGGCAGAGCTACAGAGGGGAGCCAGGCTGTGCCTGCCTCCCTTGCAACGCTGAGCCCACCTGCCCAAATTAGGTGAGGATTCTGAGGCAATACTTCAAAACTTAGGTTCCTTTTCATTTAAAGCAGTAAAATATAAAATAGCAAGCACTTGGGAATATCATCCTAAGGATTTAGAGTATTTAGATGTGTAATTTTTGTTTAGCCATGCTGTCTGTATTTTGTTTTAATGGGCACAGTTATTGAATTAGGGCTGGTTAATTTTGCTGTGCTCCCCTTAAGGCCACCTGAGGGTGTGAGTGCCTTCCCTCTGTGTCACCATCCTGCTGCCATGACCCTTCCCATGTGTGAAAAATGCCGATTTTTAAAATTTTAGAAGTTTAATAATAATAAAGTGGTTATAAAAATAGCAATATAATTAGAGTGATAATAATTTGGACAGTTTGGATTAGGACAATATGAGACAATAGAAACAAAGAATTATGGACAGTCTGGGTACCTTTTCTGAGCAACATAAGCCTGAAAAAGGACACACATTAAAAGAGGATTAACCCTTAAAAACAATAGCCAGTTGCATATTTATACATCTCATCCATGATGCATAAATTCCAATCAAACAAAGAATTCTCTTTGGTCAGAGTCAACTTCTTCCTCTGAATCCTGATGGTGTCTTCAGGGCTGAGCAAGGTGGAAAGAACTCGAAAAGAGCAATAAATTCTCTTTCTCTGAAAGATTCAGGTGTCCTGAGGCTGCTATCTAGGTGCAAGTCCTTTCTTTAAAAAAAATCCTTTCTTTAAAACTATCCTACATAGCATAGTTTCTATTTTAACATTATGTTATAAACTAAAACTATATTTAACACACTACTTGAGAAAATTAATACAGCATAACTTTCTAACATAACACAACACAACACAACACATATAATATTCGTTTTAATATCTGTGAAAAGCCAATCATAAAATACACATTTTGCACACCATGCAAAGCCAAAGCGTTTGGCTCAAAAATTTTGAGTACAAAGCCAAGGAGGCCTCGAGATCACCTACCTTTGGCAGCCAAGGTTTTTCTTTAAAACAAAAAACATTCCCAACCAGTTGCTGGTGTAGCAAATCACTTGCAAATAATTGACCCCATTCCCTCCTCTTCCTAATTGAGTTTATCAGCATCAGTCTGTGTGCCCCTGTCATTTGCCCCATCCTCTGTTTTATAATCCCTCCACTCAGACAAGGATTCCAGCACACAGTGGCCCATCTCTGAGAGAAATGTCCCTCTCCTGAAGGCAGGCAGGCAGTGCAGGGTCTCAAGTGTCACCAGTAAATGTGTGTCAGGAAAATCTGAATTGTGCTGTTGACCAGCTGGCTCCTGGAGTGGGGAATCATCCCGTGCAGGAAGGTGATGGGGGCTCAAATCCAGTAAACTTTGAGGAAATCACCATAGGGATAAATTGCAGTCCTTGGCTGGTGAAATGGCTCTGAAAGGATGGTTTTGGGAGTGATGCTGTGCTCCTCTCTCCTCCATTTAGGCTGGATACATGTCAGGGATGCTGGTTCCTGTGGGAGTTGGAATAGCTGGAGCTCTCTTCATCCTGGGAGCGCTCTACAGCATTAAGATGATGAATCGCCGGAGGAGAAACGGCTCCAAGAGGCACAAAAGGAAGGTATGCAGTGTGAAAAACGCCAATCCACTTGTCTTTAAAATTTTAGAAGTTTATTAGTAATAAAATAGTTATAAAAATAGTAATACAATTAGAGTGATAATAATTTGGACGATTTGAATTAGGACAATATGAGACAACAAATACAAAGAGTTACAGACAGTCCGGGTACCTTTTTCTGGGCAGTGCGCCTGAAAAAGGACCCTCGTTAACAGAGGATTAACCCTTAAAAATAATAACCTGTTGCATATTCATACACCCCATCCATGATGCATGAATTCCATTCAAATACAGGATTCTGTCTGGTCATTGTCACCTTCTTCCTCCAAATCCTAATGGTGCCTTCGAGGCAGGAAGAAGTTAGTTTCTTCTGATAAAGGAGCAATAAATTCTTTTGCTCTGAAAGATTTAGGTGTCCTGTGGCTGCTATCTCGCTGCAAGTCCTTTCTTTAAAAAAAGTATCCTACATAGCAAGTTTCTATTTTAACATTTTTTAAATAACCTAAAACTATACTTAACACAGTACTTAAGAGAATTAATACATTATTTTCTAACACAACACATATAATACTCGTTTTAATATGTGCAAAAAGCCAATCATAAAATACATGCATTTTTCACATGGAGACTGCCAGGGGAAGGTATGGAAACTCTGAACCCTCCTAGCTGGAAATCAAACTCGGCCTGGCTGGGGTCTGTCTGAGCTGGGGCAGCTCCTTTATGGGATGGGGGCACCCGAATTCTCTCCTTTTGGTTCCTTTTTGCAGCTCTCTGATGTTTGTTCTCCTCCCCCAGCAGAGGGAATTTAACAGCATGCAGGACCGAGTGATGCTCCTGGCCGACAGCTCTGAAGATGAATTTTGAGTGGAACTGCAGTGCCCTTGGGAGAGAGAGCCCGTGACTTTTCAGCGGAGGGAGAGAGGGGGAGGAGAAGAACGAGCGACTTTTGTGCTGCTGCAGCGCTGCTCCCTCGGCTGCCCCGGGCAGGGGTGTGTCCCCAGCCCAGTGACAATGACAATGACAATGCTATGCTCTACGTGTGCCACCCGTGGTGTTTGTTTTGATACAGTAGTGGAGAAATCACACTCCCTCATTCAGAGCCACAGCTGGAGCTGATCCGTGTGGATGATTATTTTCCTCTTGCCATGGTGTACTGTTTTGGTCCTGGCTGGCAGTAATCTAATCATAACAATAGCTCTCACCCATCCCAGGAATGGAAATCTTTACTGTGAATGACTTCTGTCCAATTCATTTTAAATGTTACATTACCTGAGCTAGAGTTCCTTAGTGCTAAGATTAGCTGCTCTGCTTAATTAATGAGTTGTAAGCCTGGCCTGTACCCCTGGCTGCCCGAAAAGTGCCCATGTACAGGGTTCTTGATACAGTTTGAAGCACATTTGTGCCCTTGGGTGCCCCCACTCTCACCCCTTTCTTCCTTCAGCTCTGCTCCACACAGCTTGGAGACACACAGGAATGGCCTCAGCATTGATTCCACCACCACATTCCCTGTCCATGTCCAACCAGCACTGTCTGTTACAGCACAATAAATACCAGCACTCATCTACTGATGGCTGCTCTTGCTGCATCTCTTGGCTTTTGCTCAGTGTGCAAGGAGGTGAGAGAAGAGGCAGGTCAGAGACTTCCCAGCTTCTGCCTCCTCTTGGAAGGATGCTTGCTCCAGGTTCTTCTCTTTCCAAGGCTGCATTCCCATAGGGATGAAAGTGGAGCCTCTGAACCCCTTTACCCCACTGGAAAATGCATTTTCAGCCCCTGAAAGCTGCATGAACAACAGCATATTTGGGGGATCTGGATGGGTCTTGTCTCACAGAACCACAGAATGGTTTGGGTTGAAAGGGACTTTCAAGAGATCTGTTTCCAGCCCTGACACCTTCCACTCTCCCAGGTTGTTCCAAACCTTGTGCAGTCTGGCCTGGAAAACTTCCAGGGATGGGGCAGCCATGGATTCCCTGGGGCACTGGTGTCCAAACCATGGGATTCAGAATGGCACTAAAGCTTGGGGAGCAGGTGCAGTCACTACTGAGGGATTTATGGCTAACAGTGGGAGAACAGCAAGAGCTGGAGAGATGTCAGCTGTGGAGGGTGGGATGGACCCACTGGGAACCCTTGGCTGTGGGGAGAAAGGTGAATCCACGGCACAGATGGGTGCAGGGGGTTGTGGAGGTGCCCTGTTAGTCCTGAGTACTGAGGGACTCAGTGGTTGAGGTGTCACAGGCAGTGAGCAGGGGAGAATAATGCAGCTTTGCTCAGAAATGCTGTCAAAATAACCAGGAAAAGGCTGCACTACTGGGCTCTGCTTCCCACTGTGGAATTACTTCAATCTGACATGCAAAGCATCCATGTTTCTGAGGTGAGAATCCATGTTTCTGAGGTGAGAATTCATGTTTCTGAGATGGGAATCCAGGTTTCTGAGGTAGGAATCCATGTTTCTGAGAGGGGAATCCATGTTCCTGAAGGAGGAATTCATGTTTCTGAAGGGGGAATCCGTGTTTCTGAGGAGGGAATCCATGTTCCTGAGGTGGGAACCCATGTTTCTGAGGGGGGAATCAATGTTTCTGAGGAGGGAATCCATGTTTCTGAGGGGGTGCCCATGTTTCTGAGGAGGGAATCCATGTTTCTGAGGAGGGAATCCATGTTCCTGAGGTGGGAACCCATGTTTCTGAGGGGGGAATCAATGTTTCTGAGGGGGAATCCATGATTCTGAGAGGGGAATCCATGTTTCTGAGGGAGGAATCCATGTTTCTGACATGGAAATCCATATTTCTGAGGGGGGAATCCATGTTTCTGAGAGGGGAATCCATGTTTCTGAGGTGGGAATCACCCAGTGAGGTGGGTGTCTTTGGGGAATCACCCTTCCTGCAGGAACAGTGACTGTTGCCAGAGGAGAAGTGAGCGGAAGGTTAAGGGCAGATCCCCCATCTGCTGAGATTCAATCCCCCTGAGCCTTTGGAGAATGGGAGGGAGGGGAGGTTGAGGAGGGGCAGGAGTAGGATTTGGTTCCCTGTGGAGGTGGAAAGGCCTCTCAGATGGTGGGGAGTGTCAGTGGGATTGCAAAGCTGGGAGGACTTTCAGGGAGGACTCAGGACTTTTCTGAGGTGAGCTCTCTCTCTTGAGAGGGTCGGGGCCAGCTCTGGACATTAAATCCCCAGATGTGATGGTCAGCTCTGATCAAGCCCTGCTCAGCAGAGCCCTCCTGATCAGCTCTGATCAAGCCCTGCTCAGCAGGTGCTCTCCTGAGCCTATGACACCCCCTGGGTCATCTGGGCAAGGACAGGTGGGACACCCTGGTTCCAAAATGCTGCTCTAATGCTCAGTCTTCCAGTCCAGCAGCTGTGTGTGGTACCTCAGCCATCCATCCTGTGGGGGCATGGGGAGCAGGCTGGGGAGACATTTTTAGGGGTGGGGAGGTCTTCATACCCCCCAGCCAGGGCTCCACAGTGCATTTCTCCCTTTTTGGTCCTGAAATATCATCCAGGAGGGTTTTGCCTTGCTAAAAGCAGCCCCACATCTTTAACAGGCACTGACTGGCAATACACCATGAAATCCAAAATTCAGGCCTTTTTCTCACTTAGTCACTCCAAGTTAAGATGAAGTTTTCCCTCCAAATTGATCTCTCCCTATTTCCTGCTGGTTCCTAATTCTGTTGGAGCTTGGTGGTCCTTGGGAGGTGTTACCAGTCCAGGGATCATTCCTTCACTTTTGGGGACTGGGAAATATTGTCCCTTGGGCTCTTTGGTGATTTATTCCCTGTAAGGCATGGTGGGGATTGCAAGGTGGATATCTGATGAACTGTCTGATAAAACACAGAGCTGCTGGGTCAGTCAGGAGGAGGAGGAGGAGGGATGGCTGAGGAAGGCTGCTGGTTTAAGTAGCCCAGTTGTGGCAGTTCAGGAGGATCCTTATGGATGGGCTGTCAGTGATGGATTGGGAAGGTGGATGGGGAGGTCCTGTGGCCTTTTGTTGTGCTAATAAATCCCCAGTTTGGGAAACACTGCCTTTCTGCAGGGGCAGTCAGTTTCCCTGGCTCTCCTCTCCCTCTCCAGCATAATGAACTTGAGGAATTAAATGCAGCACTGCCAGTCAGAATGATGGGAGTGGGGTTTTACTGCATCTCTGGGGGCCCTGGTGCACTCAGAACCAGAGAGGACATGGCAGGGGTGGCTTGGATGCTGCAAATCCACAAGGAAGGGAGGCCCAGCTGCCTGCACAGTTCAGTGTGGGCTCTCTGGTCCCTGCTGGTGACAGGCTTAGGAGTTGGGTGGGTTTCCTAAAGGTTTTTCTTGTGATCTGTCTGCACTGCCAGGCCTGACTCTGGCTCTGAAATGCTTCACCCAAGGATGGGACCTGAGCACTGCTGCCCAGGAGTACAGAGATGCCAAGTGCTGGCCATTTGGAGGGCAGCTTTCTGTGGAATAGTTGGTTTTGGTCATCCCTGGAGGGTTCCCAAGTGTTCATCTTGAGCTGGAAGCAAGGAGGGCAGTCAGAGCCAGCTGTGGCTTGGGGGAAGTTTGTAGGAGCCCTGGGAGCTCAGACAGAGTTTCCTGCAGTGTCTGCAGGTCCTTGAAGCACCAGCACCACTCAGCCCCTTCCCTTCTCATCCAAGGCAAATAGACTTGGGATTGGGCTCTTAAAAATATCCTCTGCACAGCTCCTGGAGTTGGATTAATTCCCTTGGAATGATCAGGAGGCAGCAGGGAGGGGATGGGGGGTTCAGGTGGGAGCTGGAGCTCCAGTGGCCTGACACTGCTGGTTGAATCTTTACCTCTGCCTTGCCAAACCAGCAGCTTCTTTTGGAAGAGGCAGGGCAAGGAAAGCAGCCAAGAAGGGCCCTCCTCATCCTCAGTGCTGGGTGAACTGCAAGCCCCCAAGTGCTGAGGGTGGTGACACTGGCACTGCAATGTCCCTGCAGCAATAACAACCCCTGGACTCCACACAGGACCAGCCACTCACCTCCCTTTTGCACCCTCCTGATAGCACAAGGCAGAATTTCCTTGCAGGCACTGCACAACAGCTTTGGCATCTCCAGCCCCACTTCTGACAGGAGGAACCAGCCTGCCTGGCAGCTCTTGTCCCCTTGGAATGCACCTCCACCACACAGCTGCTGATCCCTGAAGGTGTCTCTGAGGCCAGATGTTCACCCTGGTGAGGCTGCTCTGGACTGCTCTGCTTCCACAGAGAGCTGTGAGCAGTCCTCGTGCTTCCCTGTGGTTTTCTCTTGTGGACAGGAGCAGCTCCTCATCCTGTAACTATGGAATGTAGCACTTTGTTAAAAGAAAACACTGGGAAATAAAAAGCTGTCCATCAGAGCTGACTCTGAGTGCCTGTCTCCCCGATTTGTGGTTCTTTCAGTGTCCCAGGTAATGCTTGGAGGATTTAAGTGTTGTGTTTATTTCTCCAGGCTGCATGGTCGGTGCAAGGACTCAGGCTGGGCTTGCAGGGGTCACAGGAGCCATGGGGAGCCTCAGGCTGGCACTTTTTGGGTGGATTCACCTGAAAGTAGGGGTTTGCCATAGGCTGTGATGACCCCAAAGTCCCTTGGTGTCTTGGTTTGAAAAGCCAGGTGCCTGCTAAGGAAGGCAGGAGCCTCCCCTGAAATGGAAAATGTAAACCCCCTCCCTCTGAATTGTTGTAATTTTGAAATTAAGGGGCTCTCAGACAAAGATAAGGAAGCAGGAATAACAGTTCTTGTGGTATTTGCAGGGGTCTCCGGGACAAGGTGAGAGATGAGGAATTGAGAATCTGACTCCATGTTCTCAGAAGGCTGATTTATTCTTTTATGATATTATATTATATTAAAGAATGCTATACTAAAACTATACTAAAGAAAGAGAAAGGGTACAGACAGAAGGCTTGACAAGAATGAGAATGAAAAACTTGTGACTGACTCCTCAGTCTGACACCGCTGATGGTGATTGGTCATCAAGTAAAAACAATTCATGTGAAACCAATCAAACAATGACCAGTTGGTAAACAATCTCCAGACCACATCCTATGCAAACACAGGAGAAACAATCAGATAATTTTTGTTTTCATTCTTTTCTGAGGCTTCTCAGCTTCCCAGGAGAAGAAATCCTGGCAAAGGGATTTTTCAGAAAATATGACAGTGAGAAGTTCTTTATCAGGGAAGGAAATAAAATAAACAATGCATTGATACAAACCAACAATGCCAGAGTCAGACCATGCCCTGCCCCCTGTGTGCCAGGGTGGTGTCCCAGCCCCATGCCATGGGGGCTCAGCCCTCCTGCAGTGCCAGCTGTGGTTCTGCTGGAGCAGGGATCCTGCACAAGGGGGGAGTTTTCCTCTGCAGCTCCAGGGCTGCTGCAGATGGGCCTGGGCTCCCTCTGGCCATGCAGGGCAGCAGAAAGCTGCTCCTCTGGCAATGCAGGGGGCAAAGGCTGCTGTGCTGGGCCAGGCTCAGCTTGGATCCAGGTAGGAATGCTTGGCTCCTGCCCTGGGCACAGCATCTCCCCATGGGATGGGGAATTGGATCAGCCCTGCAGGGACACTCAGTGGCCATGGACAGCAGAGATCTCCTGCAGGGAGGGTTGGCTGTGGCAGAGAGAAAGAAAAAACTGCCCAGTGAACAGAGATAACTGCCCCACCTCTGACAGATGGTAAATAAAATACACAGCCCCATTTCCCACCTCAGACATTTGGTTTGCAGTGGCAGGAGTGAGCCCCAACAGTGACATCTCTGTGCACACCAGGACATTTTTTTCTTTCTGTTTTGCCCTGTTTCTGATTTCTCTGTGCCCAGACTTTCCAACACCCCAGTATCAGGCTGTCTGCCTGCCCTTCTCCCATCTCCCCCCACTAACAAGAGGCAGCAAGAGCTATTTGTCACTGTGTGTGTTTTCTCTAATGGAAAATGGCTTGTTCGAAACAAGAAATTCCCAGGGAAATAGCTGCTTGGGGATTGCATGAACACAATCTTTGCTAATTGGTGGTTGCCAAAAACAATCTGTATATTCATGAAGCTGTTTGCTGCACTGCTGACTTTTTCCAATGAAAAAACAAGACCTGCTGAAAGAAGATAAACAATGACAATGTTTTTATTTTTTTCCCTCTAGGTCTATTTCCTTAGGAAATTACTCTCTGTGATCTCACTGCCTCACTCTGAGCCTCTGTCCATCAGCTGGTCTCCTTCTAATGTCCCTGACTCTGCCAGGGGGTTGTGAAAATGGGGAGAGAAAAATCCATTATTAAAAAAAAAAACCACCAACAACCAAACAAACAAAAAACAAGAAAAGTGTGTGTGGAGCTGTTCTGAGGCTGCAGAATTCCTGCATTTTCAGCATTTATATGTGGTTTGATGGAGAGGACAAGCTGGATGTCCTGGGAATCATTGGGATTCCTGCCCTGTGTGGGTTCCAAGCCCAAGGATGGGCCTGGCACAGGGCTCAGCCTATTTCAGTCACGAGCTGGACCCTGACTGTGCAGAGCAGCACTGACAGCCCAGCTTGGGGTTGTTTTCATCAATATATTTGGGAAGGACAAACCAAAGGCACTCCCTGCATGTTCTGGTGGTAAAGGCACACACCAGGATCAGTGCTCAGGGCCAGGCACAAAAAACCTCCTTTATTTGAGGCAGATCTCATCCTCCCTCCTGTGAAACCCCCTGGCACACGTGGGGGTCACAAGCATTTAAGAATTTCCGTGCACAGGGAATTTCTGTTCACTCTCAGCTCATTTTAAGGCTCACAGAGGTTTCCCCTTTTTTTCCCCAGTGGTGATGCCATCCCAAGGGAAGGGTTTGGGTCTCAGCCAGCAGCAGGGAGTCAACAGAGATGTTCCCAGCAGAAATGTTTCCTTTCTTAATGATAACTGCTGGGCACCCAGTGCAAATCCACGTGGTGTTTGCAACCCAAGTTCTCCACCTCCCAGGCACTATGTTTTTTTCTGATTTACTTAAAGTCTTTCTGGCTTAGCTCTTAGTCTGATTTCCTGGTAAGAATCTCTTCCCAGAGTGATGGAAATGTGCCACACTCTGCTTCTGTCCAGAAAAAAACTTCTTAGCATGGGCTGAAAGACCTCGTTCAGCAGAGCCTTGATGTCCAGGCAGGAACATCCATGGGTGAGGGGGAGTTGTTCTCTTCTCCAAAGTAACAAGAACAAGGGGAAATGACTTCATGTTGTACTAGGGGAGGTTTAGGCTGGATATTAGGAAAAATTCCTTCACAGAAAGAGTTGTTAAGCACTGGAACACACTGCCCAGGGCAATGGTGGAGTGCCCATCCCTGGAGGGATTTTAAAGCCATGGGGATGTGGCACTTGGGGACAGGGGTCAGTGGTGGCCTTGGCAGTGCTGGGGGAAAGGTTGGATTTGATCTCAGAGGTCTTTTCCAACCTAAAACATTCTGTGGTTCTCTGGCAATAAAAAGTTGCCAAAGACCTGAGCAGCTCCTGGCAGTGCTGGGCTGTGCAGGGACATAAATGGAGATTAATGGCAGCTTTTGGCTGTCCTTTAAAAAATATACCAAAAAACTCCTGAGTCTTGCACATGGTCCATGAAGAGGAGTGTTAACCTCTGTGTTGGGCCAGCATTTGGGAGCAGAGCTATACTTTTACTAATTTTCCAAATCTTTAATACAAAGTGACTGGAAGGGCAAAGTGCAGTCAATGAGGATCTTCACCAAGGATTTCATCTGAGGCACAGGAAATGGAACTGGGCAACAAAAGAGAATGATGTTAATAGATTTTATTTTTCTTAATTGGAGGGAAAATTTGTAGAGTTTAAAAAAAATTAAAACCCTGCAAAAAAAAAAAGTGATTGTACTAATATAAAAGGAAATTCAGAATTAAATCAAGAATGTCTGATGTAAATTTAAAACATCTTCCCTTACACAAGCAAAGTCTCAATAATGAAAATATTTGCCAGGATCATGCTGTAACCTGACCTGGGATTTGCAGTCAAAATGTTTAGATCACTGGATTTATCTGTACTTGACACCAAGAAGCTGAAAAATCCTTATTTTAAATAATTTGTCAAGTAGATATTTTTTCAATTTTAGCTCTTTTCCCAAGGTTCATTCTTGCTGGTCAATACGCCCTTTAAAAGTTATTGATTTGCCTCTGGAAATCATCTGCCCGTGGAGCTGTGCTTTATTCTTTCCATAACTTAATCTGCAATTATGGAAGCAATATCAGGATTTCTGATTTAATTTTTTCCCCCAGATTATTTATACTTTGCATTTTAATATTAAAAAAATAGCAAATAACAGTTTTCCATTCCCTTGACTTATTGCATTACATTCCTGTCTGGTTAAATCTCACTTGGATACAGGCTGAAACTCCACTGAAATACCCAGAAATTGGATTTTTGTTACAGGGCTGCAGAATGAGAGCTGCACTGTGGCATGAACATCCAGGATGGGTTTGTGGTGACAAACAAAGTAATTTGGGCCCAAGGAGCTGTTTGTGAGATTAAATAACACAGCAGCAATGTCAGTCCTGCATCCCAGAGGAGTTTGGAGCTGCCCTCACTTCAGCAGCAGCAGGAGTGAAGAGTTAACTAGAAAAAAATTGATATTCAGGACACAGCCAGGGCCAAGGAGACCTGCATAAAAAATACTCTGGTCTTGGGTTTAAAATGGAGAGGAGGGAGGAAGTAAAATGCATCACTGAACCCAGGCTGGAACGAGGGAAAGCTGAGCTGTGCCTCTGTGCTGGGCACGTGGAATTCATTCATGGGCAGGAGGGTGCCAGGTCTGCAGCTCCTCTGGGCCATGGACTGCATGGGGAATGGTGGCAGAGCTTTGCTGGGTGCTCTGTCCTTGCTGGAAGTTGTTGCCAGTGGTCACAGGGGTTTGTAGATGGATGGAAGAGACAGGATCTTGACTCCATGATCAGAAGGCTAGATTTATTATGGTATGATATATATACAGCATTATAACTATACTATATCATTATATAAAGGAAAAGAGGCTTGTTCTGAAGCTGCTAAGCTAAGAGAGAGATAGAAAGAATGAACAACAACGTCTGTGTCTCAGCACAGAGCGACAGCAGTCCTGCCTGTGAATGGTCAGCAGATCCAAACATCTACAGGGGACCAATCACAGGTGGACCTGTTGCATTCCACAGCAGCAGATAATAATTGTTTACATTTGCTGCTGAGCCTCTGAGCTCCAGCAGGGAAAAATCCTAAGAAAGGATTTATCACGAAGAATGTCTGCGACAGGAAGTGACAGAAGAAGCTTCCAAAGCCACCGTGGGTGACAGGAGCTGGGCAGAGGTCACTGCCAGGGGGCTGCAGGAGGGGCAGGCACAGTCCAGGGAAGACTTTCCTTCAGAATTCAAAGTGAAGAATGTGGCTTAACAGCATGAAAAACAAAGGGCTAATCAAGGGATTTGGCTGCATGCAAGCTGTACAGCAGCTATTAAAAAGAAGTATTTAATTGGATATTTGTTTTGCTGTCAGCATGCTGGGCTTAAAAATATACAACTATTACCCTGAGACATCTGAGTGTGGAAGGGAGATGAGGCTCTGGAAACACTGAGGCATGGAGGGATTTTTTTGGGATAGCAGAGTACAGACCTTGAGGAGACAGGAAATAGGAAAAAGAGATTATAATTTCACATTTACCTGGTGAGCCAGAGCAGGGTTTGTGGTGCTGAACAGCATCTACATTATGTAGATAAGAAACAATAAACAACCTTGAGACTGAAAACTGAAGAGTTCTGACTCCTTTTTTGACTACCAGGCTGGGAAAAGAGACTTTCTAACAATCTCATTTTTACCTGTAGTTCTGAGTTCCACCTTCACTCTGGACTACATTATTAGAATCTGTACAAGACTCTTCTGGACACCCCAGCCTGACAGAAACCTGGAGCTGAAATCTCACTGTGGATTGCTTGGGAGCTTCACCACCATGGCAAACCCTGAGCCCTGGCACTGGTGCTCATGAGAAAACCACAGTGTGGGAATTTTCTGTGGAAGAGGGATCTCAACTAAGGAAATGAAATATTGGTGTGGTTCTGTGGGCTGGACATTGAATCTGAAGAATGGTGAAGGAAAGGATTTTGCTTACCTGGCTGTTCCTGAGGTTATAAACACATGGCCACTGCTTGTAAGACAAAATTGATGCAATATATGTAATTTTGCAGCAGCAAATGAGTGTATAAGACATCAAAAATTGATGCAGTGGAGAAGGGAAGTGGTGCAGTGATCAGCCTGGATTTAGCAAGTGAACCTGAGCAGTGGAAATGCTGCAGATTAATTAAAATCTGCATCCAGCAAAGCCAGGGACATTGCCATGGAGCTGGCTGGACCTGCCACACTTCAGCAATGGGAACATTTGCATGTCCATGTAACTGCAAGAGGCACTGCAAGTGTGAGGTGTCTGGGCAGGGACACCTTCCACAGATCCATTTTAAGTTGATTTAAAGATGGGGAGGGCATGCCCTGGATAGGTAAAAGTACCTGACAGAGATTTGGTCATGGCTGAGCATCCTGGCAGTTCTTGTGCTACCTGGGAGGAGGGAAACTTGTTTCAGGAGAGAAGAGGATGTCTCTGCTTTTAGGAGAGCAGCAGGGCATGAGAAGCCAAGCCCTGGCTGGGATGTAGAGACTGAAGGTCCCTGCCACAGGATTGCTAGGTGATCCACTACCAAATTAATTCCATCAGCCTTGGTTTTTCCTTTTTTAAGAAGAAAAGTCCCCTGATATGCTCATGTCCATCTGCCCACGACAGTCAGTGCTGCAGGGTGTTTTTCCTAAATGGAAGTGTCAGAAGACAAAAACGTTTTTCTCTGCAGTTTGTTTCTCCCTCTCTGGTATATTGGAGTGTCCAAAGACCAAATTGAGCCCAGATTAATTTTTTTGTTTACTAAAGCAAATAGCCAGCTCATCACAGGGTGGGTGAGGTGCAAAACTCAGCACCTTCAGCCCCACACCTTCTACTGTGCTTCCTCCTGTGAAGAAGGAGCTGAGACCTGGGCACAGCAGAGCCCACACTCGTTTCTCCAGGTCCTTCTGCCCATCTACCTCCACCCTGCAGATCATTTAGCATGAAGAGAGCAATTTTTTGCCTTTGATATGATACTGAGAGCAGGGAGAGGGGTAATTGGAGCCTGGGAGGCTCAGTAGCTATGGAGCCATCTCAGCCCTCCCAGGTCTCTGATGTGCTGTAAAAGCAGAGAGGAGTTACAATTCCTACCCATTTCTTGCCCTGGATGATGATTTATCTTGTAGCCACATGAAAGCAAAATTCCTCTGATCTGGTTCTTTTTATTTTTTCCCCTGCACCTGATCAGGATGTGTCATATTTCAGATTAAAGGGATTTTCTTTGCCAGTGCTGAAGGAAAACCTGTGTGTAACATTTAATTTTTCTGTCCTTTAAAATAATATCCCCTGTCAGAAGGGAGTTGTTGCCGTGCTGGTGTCCTGAGAAATTGGATGCTGAAGTGGATACCTGGAGCATCTCATGAAGGACCACAGAGAAAATGGGTTTAGTGGATCTTTCTAAAGCTCCTTTGGAGGGGGAATGAGGATTCATTTGTTGAGAAGTGACCTGGGATGGAGGAAATGACGCCTGAGTTTATTCTGTTGCTGCAGGAGCAACAGGAAAATGAGTTACAGGCAGGACACCAAATTTGGTGGCTGCCCTGGGACATGTGGCCTTTGGGATGCCAGAGTGGGAAATGTCACACGGGGTCAGAGCCCTTCACCATCCCCTCCCCTGTGCTCTGGTCACCAAATGGCACTTCAGGATGAAATCTGGGCTAAAAGGGGCTAAAAGGGGCTAAATGGGGAGCTTCTGCCTTATTCTGGGATTTTTATTTTTACTCAGGTGACTCCTCAAGAGCAGGGTCCTGAACTGCTTCTTGGGAACAGGCAGCAGCCTCTACTGCATGTCATCCCAGCTCTGTAATAGCATTGCACCTCTGGAAATAGCCAAGATGTTCTAAAGTTGACATTTTCCCTTCTTTTCATGGAGTATAATGGCACATCAGAGGCGTGGGCTGCATGAGAAACCCTCCTGGCAAGCGGCAGTGCCGCTGATGGGGAGGATGGTGCCTGTGATGTCTCTTTGTCTGCTGCTCCCCTCCAACTCCTCTCTATTAACAGATGCTTTTCAAGGCAAAGAGAGAGGCTGCACATAACCTGAACTCCCACTGCTTCAAGGCAAATCAGGCCCTTTTCTTTCAGCAGCCTTTGGAAGTGCAAGTCACACACTTGCCAAGTCTCGCACACAGAGCAGGGGGAGCTGAGCTGCCTCTTGCTTCTCCTCCTGGCTCATCCAGCAGCCTTCACTCTCTCAGGAAAATTAATCCACAAACATCAGAGGTTTGTGTCCAAAAAGGAGACAGAGGACTCCTTTTACTTTATTCAAATAAAGGGAGAGGCCATGGGGCATTCCCCTGGGGTCGCTCACATTTTTGGAGGGCTCAACCTCCCTTTTTATCCCAATTTCCCAGCCACAATTCCCTTCTCTCTTTCCCCATTGGCTGAGGTACTTGAGAGGTACAGACTTCTCAGAATGCCTGATACCAAATATTCCCCTCTAATGCATAACCCTCCCTTTTAATTTTTAATTCCTATGGAATTTAGGGTTTTCCCCCATTGTTTCTTTCGTCTTTCAATGTCCAATTTAATTTGTCAGCCGACCTACAGTTTGTCTGTAAAGGCAAATATATTTTTCAATTAATTAATCAGTGGAATCATTCCCATTTTTTCTTTTATCTCTCAGTGCTGGTTTTATCTACCAGCAGACCCACAGCTTGTTTGTAAAGACAAATCTGTCATTCCTCTCAACTCCATTGCAGATTCAGCTGATTTGGGATCCAGGAGCTGTTGAGGCAGAGGGGAAGTGGTGGCCCAGGGGCTTCCCTTCATGAAACAGCTTTTGGTGGTGATGTGGTGTCCTAAAATCACAAATCACAGAAGGATTTGGGTTGGAAGGGACCTTAAAAACCATCCAGTTCCACCCCCTGCCATGGGCACCTTCCAGTACACCATGTTCCTTCAAGGCCCATCCAAGCTGGCCAGGAACACTTCCAGGGGTGGGTCAGCCACAGCTTTTCTGGGCAAGAAAAGAATGATTTCTGCTTTAGAGATGCTTGAGATGATCTGTACAACCAGATGTATGAGAGGGGAGAGATCCCAGGAAAAAATAAGGACGTTGATCCAACATGAGTTTTCCATGCAGGAGAGCTTCAGCCAAGGGCCTGGAGAGCTTTGGTGTCACTGAGGCTGTGAGTGCTGTTTGTGTTTCAGGGCACAGAGAACACCCTGGCTCTGAACATGGATCAGAAGATGCTGCTGAGGAGCAGCTTGTCTCAGTCAGAGATGCTGTGCTGCTCTCCTGAAAAGCTCTCATTTGGGATGGGGATGTTGCAGCAGGATGTCACCAAATGCTGTCATGGCCACATTGTTCACACTGTCCTTGCAGCCCCTCTGTCAGTTTGTGGCTCCTGCTGAGGCTGGACACTGAACCACTGTTCCAATGGTCTATTTAAAAGCACAGAGTCCTTTCAAAAATAGTAATGGCCACAAATGAAATAATTTTCTGGATACAGACAAGAAGAGGCACTAACTGCCCATAAAGCACATGAAGTCCACCAGCAGCTCTAGAGCCCATAGATGAAATGCTGCTGTGACCTGCTCTGCTGTGACAGCTGAGCATTTCCCTGAGAGCATCCAAATTACATTTTTTAAAATAGATATGGCTGTGCCTGCTCACAGGCAACAGGATTTTTTTTTTTTTTGCTGCTCTTAAAAACCTGCCAAGTGCCATGGGAGTCATCACTAGCAGCAGCAGCACAGCCTTTCTCCAAAGAGATCAAGCAGCAATGTTTCATGACTTTATTTAGTTGTATTTATGAAAGACCTTTGCAGAGAACAGGATCCACCCTGGGAGCACTTTTGCCACCCTCATGTCACCTGCACAGCTCCCAGGGTTTGGTTTCTCCCAGGAATGGAGGAGCCTCTCCAGCAGTGGAGGCTGGTGAGTGTCTGCTGGAGCACCCCCATGGACCCTGCACTGCTGTGCACTTGGATTAGGGAATTACCTGGGTAAGAAATAAACCTGAGAGCCTGCAGATTCTTCCCTTGATCTACTGCCAGTCCTTGGACTGAGTGTTGGTGGTGAGGGAAAGGGAAGAGTGGTACAAAAACGAAAGATAAGGTTTGGGTCTGCTAAAGGAAGCAGCTCATGCCACCCTGAGCAGTGTAAATTGGCAGAGAGAAGTCTGCTCAAGTCCTTGCAGTGATCCAACAGGACAATCCAGGATAATAAAGGCTACTCTGGGCTGTCCTGCAGGATGCTCTGCATTTCCTGAGCTGGTGCCATGTCCTGTGGATTGTAAAATATATCTTTTATTCTACTGCTCTCACCACTGGTCTGTGTGGTGGTGTTCACAGGGGTCTTAGGATGAGGGAAGAGAGGAGGATCTGACTCAATGTTTCAGAAGGCTTGATTTATTATTTTATTATATATATCATATTAAAACTATACTAAAAGAACAGAAGAAAGGATTTCATCAGAAGGCTAGCTAAGAATAGAAAAAGAAGGAATGATAACAAAGGCTTCTGTCTCGGACAGAGAGTCCAAGCCAGCTGATTGTGATTGGCCATTAATTACAAAAAAACAACATGGGCCAATCACAGATGCACCTGTTGCATTCCACAGCAGCAGATAACCATTGTTCACATTTTGTTCCTGAGGCCTCTCAGCTTCTCAGGAGGAAAAAACCTAAGGAAAGGATTTTTCATAAAACATGCCTGTGACAGGTCTGTGCCACACTCCTGGTGCTGGGAGGGATTTTTGGAGGGTCCCTGGGGCCCTGCTTGGGGCACAAGCAGCCCCTGCTCTCTGAGAGCTCAGCCAATACATGTATTTTCCAAATGCCATGGGAATGGAAACAAGTTTTTTTTCACCCTAGAGAGCAACTGGTGCAGGTTTTCCCCTGAATAATGCTTTGGAAAACCAATGGTTAGAGGGCTGTGGCAATTTTCTTTCTTTCTTTCTTTCTCTCTTTCTTTTTTTTTTTCCTTTGCTTTCTGGGTGATTGCTGAGCAGACTTGGAGAGGAAACTGCAGGAGGGGAGCCTTGGATTGTTATTTCCAAAGGAAACAGTGCTGGGATCAAAACATCTCCAGCAAAAACTGTCACTCCTGCTCCTCAGATCCTCCTCCCACAGCTCTCCCAGGCTCTCCTCCCTGTTGGGTGACAATTCCAGCTCCTCTCTGGCATTGCCTTGGCTGGAGAATGGAGTTTAAAATGCTCCCAGCTGTGGGAATTTCACTGTAGCATTGTCCCTGATTTATGAATGGAGATGGATATGAAAAGAAACCCAAACCTCCTCTCCAAGACCATTTTCATCAGACCCTGGGCAGCACCAGGGCCTTTCTAGCCCCTGGCCAGAGTGAGGAGGAGCTGGGAAGATGAGGAGCTGAGAAGCTGCCAGGGAGAAAGAAAGAAAAGTTGGCTTTGGCCAATACTTGACCTCTCAAGTGCTTCTGCAGTTTTCCAGTCCCTGGGTTGTAATCAATCTCCTCATCTTTGTATGAATTCCTAAGAACTGCAAGTTCTCCATGTTTCTTTGGGCAAAGGAACCAGCACAGGCTGGGGCTGCACATCCCTGGAGGGCTCTGGAAGCACAAGGTGAACTTAGGAATGGTCACAGAGCCTCAGGGCCTTTTGGAACTTGAGATTTCCACTTACAGACACTTCTGACTCCCTGGGATGGTCTTGAAGGGATAGAGCATTATCTTTTCCATGGGAACATATGGAAAAATTCAGTTCAGCTGGGATTGTGAGGGGTTGAGCTGGCAGGAGCAGCAGAGGACTCAGGTAAGAACTCTGTCAGTGCTGAGCTCCACCCACGGTGAGAGAAACAAACTGATCTGTGGTTGTGAGGGCAGAGGAAGCAGGGAGCTGCAGTTTGAGGTCACCTCTCATGGCTGAAGGTGTGGGGGCTCCTTCTGTCCTGTAATAACAAAGAGAATCTGTGGAGAATGAAAAGCTGCTGAGTGAACGTGCTGCAATTTCAAATCACCACTGTGGAGCCCAAACTGGATTATCATGTTGAAACAGAGTAGGTAGCAATTTGTTTTTCACAGGATTGATTTCTGTAAGCTGCAATCTTATGGATATATTTTTTCTTTAGAATGATTGGAGATGCATCTTCCCTCCTCCTGGGATTTTACCATAAAAACTTCACCAAGTTTGTGGCATTACTCATGATTACTTTAGCTGAGGCAAAAGGAGAAGTGGCTGCAGCACTACCAACACATTTCCATTAGGCAGCCTTAGGTCTCCAGTTGTTCCTAATTGGAAGTGAAACCATTATCCAGATTTTTCGGATGGAGGAAGTCCCATTTTGGTGAAAACCTTGTCAAAGTTTATTTGGCAGGGGTGGAAATAGCCCAATGGGTTTGCAACAACACTGCAGCAGCTCATATGTGTGCAAAGCCCAAAAATATCCAAATGTGAAATTAAATCACTACTGTGAAGAGCTCAAATTCAAGGAGTCATAGCAGTAAAAATCAATCAAGGATCAGCTTTATTCATATAGTAACTGGAATAGGCATAAAATTGCAAACAGGTTCTTCAAAATGTTGTCCAGGGGTGGTTGCATGCTGTGATGATTGATGGGTTGAATTCTTAATACTCCCTTTGGGTTTACTATAAGCTGCTCACACTTATTATAGATCTACTATATTTAATTTTGTTACCAAGTTAATTGTATTTTCCCTAAGAGCTCCAGTAGCCTGCTGTGTATTTCTGTGTCTCTGCCAATGAACTGCTCCACTTATTGGCTAATAACTGACTGTAAGAATTTTTCTTTATAACTGCAGTGCCCTTAAATGTTTCTGGTAATGTGGTCTGCATAAGTATTCTTCTGGCTTCTCTCTCAGTTTGCCTTGCTCTGAGCACAGCAATACTTTGAGCTACTTAAAGGTTTAGTGCCCCTTTGTCATATTTACTATCAGGATGTGAACTGCAAATAGAAAAATGACTGCTTTGTAAAAGCCACTCTAATTGCTCCCAAATCTCCCTTAGTGCAAGTGAATCTTGAAACAAAGGCTTAGAAAGATTGGTTTTGTCAAACTGTGCAGTGTAGCTTGGAAATATCAGGGGAATAGCCAGGGAAGCAAGGAAAAACAGCCCTTCAGTACCTAAAGGGGCTACAAGAGAGCTGGAGAGGGGCTTTTGACAAGGATCCTTGCTGGATCTGGCCTGGAGATCCAGTGTTTTATCCTTCCTTTACATCCCCTGGTCATCTAACCTGACCCTTTGCTGCCCAGGCTGCTGGAGTGGGTAATTAGATCTGAAATGAAAAGCTATAATAGATATAAATCATCCTCTGCAGACCTACAAGGTACTTAAAAAGGAGAATAAACTTTTAAGGGAGTCTATAAACTTAGGTTTATGTCCTGGTTTTGGCTGGGATAATTTTTTAGTCCTTGGCTCACCTTTGGATTTAGTAAGGTTGAATTTTATATTTTTCCATGGTGACAGTAACTGTCCCTTTGGGAGAGTCACTTTGATATTCTCCATCAGGAGAAATCTCAGGGAGACAGGAGATCACACTGAGGACAGGCATGAGCTCTGGCAGCTGAACCTGGGAACAGCTGGACAAAGTTCCCTGGCCTCTGCCATGCACTATAAATGCATCTTTTGTTTCACAGCTGAGGAAGCCTGAGGCAAGAGGAATTGAAATTTGGCCTAAGCTCACACTGGCAGCCAGACATTTCCCATGAGTCACAAATCAGGGGAATTATTGTGATGCTTTCTATGACTTTTGAAATTTTTTTTGTTTAATCTTCCTTGAAGTACCAGTTAGGACATGATGCTGAGTGACAGGCATCTATTCAGGGTGTCATCAAGGATCCTTCCCTCAGGGTGGTTAAAAGTACAGAGGAAATGATAAGGAAAGGATCTTGAGATATTAATGAAATGATAAAATGCAAACTGACATTCAAAGATAGTATGTACAGAGGAATATAATCTTACAAAGCATTTATAAAGAGAAGCTGTGAGCTGGCTGCTACAATCCAGAAAAGAAATCTTAAAAGCTGTGGCAATACTTCCAGAGGAGCTCAAAAATGAAAACAGCATGGGAGGGTTATTAGTAAGAGCAGATAACAAATCAGAAACCATCACTTGGCTTTTTGTGCACATCCCCAGTGTCTGCACGAGGCTGTGTGCAGTGCTGCTCCCCTGGCTCAGAAAGGACATCTCAGATAAAACAAACCAGAGAAAGGCACAGTGAAGGACATCAGAGATGGCCAGAGATATGGAACAACTTCTGTACAAGAAATAGGAAAGGAAATAACACCCTTCAGCCTGGAGCAGAGATTAACAGGGAGAAAATAGGATGGAGTCATGGGAAAGCAGCAGGAGCTGGAGAAGATTTAAGGGAGCAGTTCAACACTTTCTCAGCATGAAGAGACAAAGGGGGCACTATTAAGTGGTCAAGTGGGAAGTTTTAAGGCAGCAAAATAAATTTACTTTCACAATATGCATTTTAAAGTGAGGAACTTCTTGTTGTAAGGCTGTGTTTATAGAAATACCTAGAGACATTCAGAAAAATCGGGGAAGAAAAGTCCTTTTAGTTGCAGCTTAGCAATCACAGAAAAACATCTTGCCACCTGTGTGAGGCATTGGAATTAGGATGGGATGAAGCACTCCATGGAACTGGTTATCTTTCTCCATTAATTGCAGCAGGGATGCAAAGGTTCAGTTTAGACTTGACAGGGATGTTTGGAGCAGCTAAAGGAAGGTGTGATCATTCTTCTCACCCTTTCTGACAAGTTCTCCTTGGAACTGACTTGCACAAGGCTTGTAGGAAGATAAATCCTTCCAGGTACAAGCTGATGAGCCCAGCTTGTGATCAAGTCAGCAAAAAGCTGGATTCTGAGGCTCAGTGTTGGAAAAGCACAGGAACAGCAGCTGGTGTCCTGGAAAGATAAGAAGCAGATCCAGAAGGGAGCAGAGGAAGGTGGAGGGGTTCAGAGTGGAGGTGGCACAGGAGGAGGGACAGCCCAGCCCTTTGGTACACAGCTGGCATCGATCCTTGCCAAGGAAACATTCCTGGCATTCCATCATTTCCTTGGAAAGGAATTACAAGTGCTTGAAAGCCACGAGTGTTCCCTCAGCTTCCATAATAATTCTGTGTATTACAGATCCCTCTGGGTTTGGTTTGATGTTCTTGTAATCTCTTAAGTAGCATTTTGAGGCTACTTTTCTAAGTGGCTGCTTGTATTTCTGTTTGGTTTTGGGCTGTTTTATTTTTTTTTTTAACACAGACAGGATGTATCTTTCCCTGCACCACATAATTTTGGTCTGGTTTCTCTCCTGTATCTCACTGAGTGATGCTGTACCAGAGGTTTTGGTCTCTCAGGTTCTGTTAAGGAGATTGATTTTTGTTCCAAGAAAGCAAAGCCTTTGTTAGTGTTTCATTGCCAGGCAAGGCAACCAAAGCAGGAGGATGATAAGCAAGTTTCTTATCCCCTGTGGTCAGGGATTATCAGTGATTTGTTTTCTGAGGTCCACTCAGACACGCAGTAGGTTTGATTTAGGAATGGCTTGAGCTCTCCAAGGCCCCCCTGAAGACACTGAGAGCTGTGCCTTCAACACAGGAAGTGCTAAACCACAGTTAAATACCTGGAAAATTGGTACTTTTGTCTCTGCACCTGTGTGTAAAATGAGGGCTTTCCATGCTAGTGGTGTGTTTTGAAGTCTGAAAAGTGATTTTGTTTGCAAAACTCCTAGTTCCTCCTGTGCTGAGCATCCCAGAAGGAATAATCCACGTTCAGTTCAGTGCAGAGGTTTGGGGCTGTGTGGGAAACAGGGCTGAGCTCTCACACAGAGCATGGAAAAATGATCACTTGGTGTCTTGTCCCCACTGTGCCAGCAGGTAAGAGACTTGCAGGAAAAAATAGTGTACAGTAATTTCATGGAATGTGGGCTTGGATTTGGGAGGATAAGTAAAATCCAGTTTTGAGGCTAGGCTACTTTTTAAGCCTTGAAGATTTGAGAGGGGATGTGTGTGGAAGGAAGGAGGGGATGGCTCTGTGTCCAAGACAAGGGGGAGAAGGGGATGAAGAGGAAGAGCCATCCTTCAAATTTGGCATAAATAACTTTACCATAACACGATTTAAACACAGATTTTGGAAGTGGGGCAGATGCACAGGGCAGGGGGGGTTCATCACAGCAGGGTGGGTACCAGGAATGATTTCAATGGTAAAAGCCCACCCAGCACAGCCCTGATGGCACAGACAACCTAAAGTCTGGTGCTTCTGACCCTTTTAGGGCTTGGCCTTACAACCTTAACCTTAGTAGTGCCTGTTCTGGATGTAACAAATGGAGAGAATCAAGAGAAGTTTCAGATACTCATAACATCTCCTTAAAACAGGAACATTTGATTTATACTGCAACTGAATAGCTCACAGGGAGGTCACTTATGAAAAACAAAGGGAAATGCCTGGAAACCAGTTATTCTTCACACCAAATGATAGGAAATGGTTGTTACTTCTCCAAATTTCAATAGTATCATAGTCACAGCCCTGAGTTTAGTAAATTCATTTCTCTTGGAGATTATAGAAGAAAATGTGTCACCTCCACATTACACTTGAAATGGAAACCCAGCACTGCCCTGGCTGTCACAGGAGAAAGTTTCCTGCCCTAGAGTGTGACTTCTGCGAAGTATCATATTAAAAAATTAAAATAAAATAACAAAATAAAATTAAATTAAAATAAAAAACTCTTTACAGAACCAGTGCTTTGTGGTACACTTTCACGTAGATCTCAGGGCCAGCCCAAATAACATTTTTGTCATTGAAAAATGATGCTGCCAGCAGTGTTGGGTATGAATGGAACATTTTTTCTTCCTGGGTAAAGAAAAATTCTGATGTTTTTTTCTAAAGATAAAGATTCATATATGGCAAGAAGGAGCAGCAGAAAATTAATCACCTCTAGACACTGAAAACATTGTTCATGGTAAGTTTACATTACTCTGGAAAACACCTAGAAGTGTTACAAGTTAAAAGTAATATATTTAGCTAAGAACAGTAACAGCTGGCTCTGTTCTTGATGAAAGATTTCATAATTTATGTGATGAAAGCAACCAGTTTGGATGTTTTCTGGATATTTCAACATGACAGCTCGTTCTGGCTGCAGAACAGGTTGGTCTGGGCTGGTGTTTGAAACACAAGCCAAACTCTGATCACTGTGAAGACCAAAGACCCCATTTAAATTATTTCAGTGTAAATGTGTGTGATCACTAAAGGAAGAACCATATTGCCATTTCCCCCTGGCAATTTCAATTAAAAAAAAAAAAAAAAAGTGGTATCTGGCAAACATGGGATAGGGGGGTTTGTTATAAATAAGAATATCAGCTGGAAAAGGTTGCCCAGGGCTTGTTGGCAGTCTGGAAAGCTCTCTAAATAAAATATCAATAAGAAGGAGAAAATGAGATATCTACACTGGGATCCTACCTCTGAGGGCTGAAGCTCAGAAAGGAACCAAGCAGCAGACTAGGAGATCTTGAAGGAAGAAGCCTTTAAATGCTTATGGAAGCAGGAACAAATACCATCTGAAAAGTTTGGGTAGCAGCAGGAATCTCTGTGGATAAAGAAATAAATCTCCAAATAGAAGAGCTCACACAGGAACTTCAGAGACAGCCCAAAGAAAAACCTGGATTTCCTTAGAAAACTGTTTGCAATAGAGATCTGCTGCCCCTCCCAAGCTTCCTCCTTGGACACAGGGACAGATCCCCAAGGAGCAGGGCCAGGTGAGGTGCTGGAGAACAGCCCTGGAACAGCTTTTGGTACACGGCAATGGCTGAAAAGTTGTACCAGCAGAGGGAGCGGGACACCAGATTTCTTTTCCTACACAAGCGTCTAATCCAAGGAGTTTCCAGAGGGAAACCAGACTCTGAAATGCAGGCTTTACCCACTCATCCTTTAGAGAAAGTTGATGTAGGTTTTCTCCCATGGCTATGAAGTAGCTGCAGAGGCAGAAGAATAAAGGCTCCAAATATGCTTTGCATACTTGCGAAGGAAGTGAGGAAAAAGCTCATGATATTTTTTTTTTTTAGGGTACTGGTCAGACTCTTCCAGTGTTGTTTTTAAGGTCCTGTCCTGAAACATCTCAGATTGGAGGCAGATGAAGCTCAGGAGTGAATACTCTGGGCAGTGGGGCTGCAGTAAGTGATGAGACCTGGACAAGGACACTGGGTCAGGCTCCTGGGGCTCTTTGGGGGAAGGGAACTGGGTTCCTTTGGGACTTTGGGAGTGATGCAGTGCTGCTGCTGGGGCCACACACAGAGCATCACAGCAGGTCACAAGTCCTCAATGTCCATTTGTGAGGCAGAAGAGAGGTGACAGAGCTGGGCTGCAAACCCAGCGTGAGGCGTGCAGGGCTCCAGCCAGACCTGTCACATGGCAAAGGTGCAAAAATGTGACAAACCCCACTGGAGCACATCCAGGCCATCTGAATTCATGAGCTCCTTCTGCAGAGGGGTCAGGGATGTCAGAGCTGCTTGGCAATGTGACACAGCCAGCAGGCTGGGGCTGGGCACTGAGGGCTGATTGTGATCTGCTTCACTTAGCCCAGCACAGCAAACAGATGGAAAGCAAAGGATAAAAACCAACCTCACCTCCACAGACAGCTCACGCCATAAAAACCTCATTCCCAAGAGCAAAAAGGCTCAGCTTGCAGCTGTACTGCTCCAAAGGGTGATGCACCATCCTCCTGAGGCTGACAGGGAAAGCAGAGCACAGCTAAAGGTACCACCCCAGCCTGGGAGCTTTTCTTTCTCCACATATTTATCTTCCTGACTGACCAGAATATTTTGAAAGGAGATACACACACACACACACACACACACACAGAGAATAATCTGAGTGCTTACCCTGAGCCTCTGTTGTGCTGCCCTATCCCACTCCGGGTACAATTTGGATAATTCAGAACAGGAAATCAGCAAATCCAGCCTTGGGATACAGCAAGAGTCTGCTCTTGTGCCTCCTGGAAGTGACTCAGGATGAGCCATCCCAGCCCTCAGAAGCACCAGGATGATGTTTTTTCCCAGGCCAAGCCACTCAGGTATTTAGTGGTGACACTGAAGGCTTCATTCACTCAAATCTTCAGAGTAATTTTGGATGTGCTCTGCTTCAGTCTCAGACATCAGAAGGAGCTGAACTTCCAACCTTCCACAGGATGATCTGAAGGACTGTGAAGAGCAGGGGACAGGACTCCTTGATGGGGCCAGGTCACATCACTTGTTTCAATCTCCATTTGATGGAGAAATCTCAGATTTTGAGTGGGTGTGGAGAGATCACTTCTCCAACAGCTCAAGATACTCCAAAAGGAAGGAGGCAGAAGGGGAGATCTTTCATCTTGACTTCACTGTCCAGAATGTGGAGCAGCCTGAAGGAATTGATCTGATGCAGGCAGGGAGAAGTGTGGGAAGGAAAGGCTGAGGATAAAACCTTATGTATTATCTCTCACTGGGAACCCTGAGGAACTGCAGAACAGATCTGAAGACACCAAAACCTTTGCAGTGATGTGAGATGGATGATCAGGGCTCAGCCCATCAGAATCTTTCCTGTACACAGACAGGAAATCTCTGCCACCAGGAGGTGGTAGAGATTTTTGAGTTTTTCATGCTACTTTTCATGAACTCTTGATTTCCTCAAAACACCAGCTGGGAAACTCCATAGGTTCAGGTGTATCAAAAGAGCCAGGAGTTTATCACTTGCAAGAAAGCTGCCTTTACAAGTGCCCAATAGTGCTGATTTCTTGTGTGTGCTCCACTGTGGGTCCTGCTGATGTCAAAAACCATTGAAAAAACCATCACAGACAATCTCAGAGGAGATTTCTGACACCACATCATGAGCTCAGTACTGTCCTGGCCACCAGCCATCCAAACACTTCCATGTCAGTGCATCTGCCTGGTCACTTCCAGCCTCTAGACCCAGGGGCAGGGATAAATAGACAAAATCTTTACCAGGTGCTCAAAAAAGTGGTGTGGGCCTCATCCCAACCGAGTCCTGAGCTACAGTGTAGAACTCCAGTTCCAAACACTGCTCAGGGATCAAGTCCTGGTTCGAATGGGGAGGGCAGGAAAGCAGTTCCTTGGAAATACCAACACAGATTTATTGCAGAAAGTACCCTATGTCCTGTACAAATCATGATTTCATTTTCCTATCCCTACCACTGCAGTCACACTGAAATCTGGAAGTTCAGCAGGTTTTTTCAGTCTGAATTCTCACTACTCCCAGGAAAGATCTGCTGGTGGATGTGGCCACAGCTCTACAGCTCTACTGAAAAGAGCAGAAGAATTTAGTTGTGGTGGTTCATCATTCTCAGACCCAGCTGAAGAACGGGGAGTTGAAAAAGTGCAGCAATGGATATTGCTGTGTATCTCTGGCTGCTAAAGGGGAAGGCAAAAACATGGTCAGTACTTTGTAAAAACAGGTCTCAGCCCATCTCAGGTGAGGCAGAACACAGTGGCCATGTGCTATTTGCTTTTATATGGAGTTCTGTAACTGTTAGTCTGATTTTGTCATTGAGACTGAGCAGTCTTGGATGGTCCTCAGGGAGCAAATTCCTGTAGCAACCTGCTGCAATTTCAACTGAGTCTCTTCTCTGCTTCCCTCCCTTTGAAACAGGCATCAATACATTGACAGTGCTACTGCTAAATAAATGTTTCCAGGAAATGTTTGAGTGTGGGCTCAGAGGAATAACTACATCCCCTTGCTATTTGCAAACAAAAATGATGAGTGCCCTGAAAGCTCCTTTCTTGCTGCCTGTAGTTAGAATGAATGCAATGAGCTGGGGCTTTCATTTTGATACAGAATGGGGGAAATTGTTAATTGCCTCCTCAGTTCCTGGTGTCCCAGGTGGATCAGAGCATGGATATATCTACACAAACTGCTTGGGAACATGCAGACTGCTCTGGCAGCTTCCTCCTCCATCCTTAATGCCTTCTTTGTATCATGGTTTTGGAAAGAATTGATTGTTTCTTGTTCCCATCAATGAAATCAACTGGCATTAAAAACCTGCCTTGCTCATTGCCAAATCAGATCCTTTTAATATCTGGTGATGCTCTGAAGTATGTTGGAACTTGGTTTCAATTTTTGGTCCAAGCTGGAATCTCCCCAGTGTTCAAACAAGAGGGGGGGAGGAAAAGCTCTTAAAACTGAGCTGCCAACTTGAGGCATCTTTACACTAAATAATTCCATATTGCCAAGGAGTCCTTTCGACCTTGAGCCCATCCCTCATCCCTGGTGTGCACGAGGCAGATTAAGCAAGAACTGGCTTTGCTCCAGTGACTTTCATGGTGCCACTTCAGAGGACAATTAAAGGAACTTCAAACACTACAGATTTTCTTTTCCCTATCTTTGGGTCCAGCTTCTTCATGTTTTTTTCATGGTTTTACACCAGTGTGACTTGTCTGAAAGGAGAACTGGATGTCCATAACACACAAAGTAATTTTCTCCAAATGACAGGAGAGAAGTCCTCTTGGCCATGACTTTTTAATGGTTCTTACAAAGGTATAATCCAAGCCAAAATGACACATTTTTATTTCAAAAAACAGTGTATTGGAAGGATAGAAATAGCTAATTTGGAATGATCAACTTGTAATTAAGATTTCACTTAAAACTCTCACTTGGCATTAAACAATCCTCTCTGTGTGAGGGCTTTTTCCCTTTTTCACACATTCACAGGCTCACAGGTAAGCTGCATGACAGACCACAGCTGCCTGTTGTTCTTTTATCTCTCAATCCTCATAACACGAGGCAGAACCTCCTCAAAGAGATGAGATGACAGGATTGGCAGCTCATGGTGAAAAATCTCCCCTTTCTCTCAGCTCAGGAGGACTGGGGAGGTACATGGAGGATGATGGGAAGGAGAAGGAGATGGAATTGGCATGGAAAAGAGAAGAACTGGGTTGTGTTCCTCAAAGCCTGTGCTTGATCTGCTAAGGGATCTCAGGCAACCACTTCAACTCTCAGCATTTTTTGCCCCCTGCATCTTTCCCTAAATCCTAAAATCCTCAGGTTCTGGGGTGACCTTATTGAGGTTTTCAGTACCTAAAGGGGCTCCAAGAGAGCTGGAGAGAGAATTTGGATAAGGGAGTGACAGGACAAGAGGGAATGGCTTCACACTGCCAGGGGGCAGGGTTAGGTTCGATTTTAGAGAGAAACTCTTCCCTGTGAGGGTGGGGAGGCCCTGGCACAGGGTGCCCACAGAAGCTGTGGCTGCTCCATCCCTGGCAGTGTCCCAGACTGGGTTGGAAGGGGTTTGGAGCAACCAGGGATAGTGGAAGGTGTCCCTGCCCATGGCAGGAGGTGGAACATGATGATTTTTAAGTTCTTTTCAACCCAAACCATTGTCTGATTCTCTGCTGTCCATGACCCTCTGGGCTGTTTCTCCAACATGGAGAACTCTGAGCTATCTCCTTTGGGTCTTTAGGGTATCTTGCATCACTAATAAGGAACTGAAGGAGGAAATGATGCCTCTTGCCTCAGAGAACAAACCAGAGATGGTGTGGCCAGAAAATGGGCAGATGAGGAAAGGTCTGCCCTTCAGGCTCTGCTCACATGAGGATCCTCACGGTCTCATGACAGCCCCAGCCAGTGGGGTTTGAAAAGCAGCTGTGAGTACACCCAGACTCTTGTTCCTTGCTATTTGAGGCTGTCTGGGAAAGCTGTGAGCAGCAAAAAAGTCACTGGGACTGTCTGCAGAATCAGCAAGATGATCAGGAGACATTTACATTGTTCTCTCACTTGAGAAGTTATTTTTGCAAACATATGGCCTGGAGTAAAGTGTGTTTTTTTTTTTTTTTTGAAAACACTGTGGCCAGTAATGGTGTAAGCCTTATTTTTCTTTAAGAGAAAGACACTTCTTTGTGAAATCTGGTGGAAATTCACCCTGTACAATAAGCTACAGGTTAAATTGATGCTTTTAAAGCTCTTTTCTGGATCAACCCTCAAATATAAGTCAGAAAATGGTAAATACACAAATCTCTCTGCAAAATCACTTCAGCATATTTATGCAAATAGTGACTTTGATGGCCATGTTAATTTGGAGAGAGGAAGCAAATCCCCATGTGCCCCTCACCATGTGTCTTTTTCTTGGTAATAAATGTAGTTAATACATCTTGCTCAGCAAGGTTTCCTCTGCACACCTTTAACTGTAACTTGCAGAAAGCCCAATTGCAGAGAAAGTAATTTGCTTGATCTTTCTGAAAAGAAAAATAGTCAGCATAGTATGAATTCAGAAACAATACAGAGCTGCAATTCATTATAAGCTTTCAACCAGACAGAAGATATCACTGTGCATCCATTGCACTGAGTGATGTTGGAAGGGAACCACAGGCAGGAGCAATTTCAAGAATGGCTTTGCTTGTATTATCATCTAGTGATGTTTAAACATGCACAGCATGTCCTTGAAAGCCTAGGGATAAGAGGAGGAGAGGAGATGAAAAATTAAGCCTGAACTAAGGTGTTTGGAAAGCTTGAAGCTTAGAGTTGTTTCTGGGTACATCAGTTTAACCTTCAAATGAACCAGCCATCTCTTTCCTTCTCTTCAAAGTAACACTTTTAAGTCCCAAAATTTGACTTTGAAGCTGAGATCAATGCTGGTAATGTTCTCATAACACCAACTCCCACTGGAGGTGAAATTGGGAAAGGGGGGGGGACTTGTGGTTCGTTCAGAGATTCCACACAACACACCAGGCAAGTGATTTTTGCATCAACTGTGCTTGCCTAAGTAGGACAGGGAATTTTAATCCTGCAGAAGAGCTTAGAGCCTCACCAGCTCCTACTGACCCAGCACCTCTCAAAGCCAACTAATATCTGGTCTGGGTCTCAGCTGCCCTGTCCCATGGTCTGGGAAATCCTGGAGGGGTGAGTGCTGCTTATGGCACTCCACAGATTAGAAGTAAAAGCAAATATCAATTGGTGTAAATTTGCCATGCAGGGGTCTGTGCTTCTGTTGGACAAATACAAGAAAAATCTATACATTGAAAAGCATGAAAAGTCACTGATCTTGTTTCATAGCTAGCTTAAAAGGGGATGGGGAAACTGTGAAATGAGCTATGCCTTGAATTCCTGAGTTATTTTGGTGGTTTGATTTATGGCTGATTTGTAACTGCCCTTAGTATTAGCCAGCACCAGGGCAAGACACAAGAAATCAAGATCAAAAGGGTATTTAATATTGCAAGTGCATTTTCATATCTGCATCCACACACCAGAAAACCTTGATCTTCAAAGCACTGTACAAACACTAACCAGCTAATGACTCCCTGAGCAAAGCCACAGCAAGGGCTATTTTTAATACATCTATTATTTGTTTGTGCTCATAAAAGGCAGTTTTGTGCCATCAGCTTATTTAGCCAAGCACAGAACAGAGAAAAACGAATGTAAGCAGAGGAAGAAGCAGAGGATATGGAATGTCTTGACTGGGTTCTCCATGTACCAGTTAATGAAAATGACTGGATGGAAAAGGAGTAAGTGAAGGTAAGTATGACACAGCCACTAAAAAAAAGAAGAAAAAGTGAGGTGATTTTTGGATAGAAATACATTTTAAAGGAAAAAAGGCTGGTTGCTAATGGTCCTTTCAGTCTAGCAGATAGAAACATGGCAAGGACCAGTGGCACAAAAAGTCAAGTAATTCAAAGCCAGAGACAGAATTAGCTTCTGGAATGAGTACCAAACCCAAATGGTGAATTTGTCACTTCTTTTTTTCCAAAGGCAGGCAAGGATGTTGTGGACATTGCATGGAGAGATGTTAGAGCAGGTGTACAGCCTGTCTGGGTGGCTGAAGGCAGATATCCCTTTTCTTCCTGAGCTCTCCCAGTGTGGGACAGCAGAGCTGCCACCACTGAGGCAGCGTTTCACAGTGACACAGGGAGAGATGGGCTCCTCTGGAGGGATGTGACAAAGGGTCAGACCAGAGGGCTGGAGCTCCTCTGACATGGCCACAGGCTGGGAGGGCTGGAGCTGTCCAGCCCGGAGAAGAGAAGCCTCTGGAACGACCTCAGAGCCAATTCCAGGGCTGAAAGGACTCCAAGAGCGCTTGGCAGGGACTTTGGACAAGGGCATGGAGTGGCAGGACAAGGGGGAATGGCTTCAAACATCCAGAGGGCTGGACTAGCTGGGATATGGGGAATTCCTCCCTGTGAGGGTGGGCAGGCCCTGGCACAGGGTGCCCAGAGCAGCTGTGGCTGCCCCTGGATCCCTGGAAATGTTCCAGACCAGGTGGGACAGGGCTTGGAGCACCTTGGGACAGTGAAAGGTGTCCCTGCCATGCCAGGGGGTGGAACTGGATGAGCTTTGAGCTCCTTCCCAACCCAAACCATTCTGTGACACGCACAGCATGGAGTGGTGAAACCCTGTCCCCTCCGAGTCCGAATGAAAGGACTCTCTCCTTCCTCTGACACCTGTGTACAGCCCCTGGGGGGTCAGGTCTGAGGGTCTGATCCTGCAGGAGCACTCCAGGACACCCTCCTGTCCCTCACAACCCGCAGCTCCCGGGGCAGCGCTGGGGTGAGCCCGCTCAGCCCCGGGGCTCTGGGGAATGACGGGGTGACAGCGGCGCTCACACAGCCACAGCGACCCAACCGGGGCACCAGAGACCCCTGAGCGTGCCGGGGGCAGGATCCGACCCTCCGGGCCGCATCCCGCCCCGCCTGAGGCCCGGCGGAGCCGCTCGCTGCCTTCCGTGCCCTCCGCGGAGGGCGGGGGCCGCGCTGCGGAGCCCGTCCTGCACCAGGCGGCGGAGGCAGAGCGAGCGCCCCGCCGGCACCGCGAGCTGCGGCGGCCGCGCTCCTCCTCCTCCTCCTCCTCCTCCTCCTGCTGCTGCTGCTCTCCTCCTCTCCTTCCTCCCCCTCCTCCTGCTCCTGCTGCTGCTCCTGCCCTCCCGGCTGCGCTCGCCGTCCCGCCCGGCCGCCCCGCGCGGCTCCTTCCCTCTATGGATGGGAAGGCAGCACCCAACGGCGTGGCCACCATCGAGGACAGGATCCTGCGCATCACCGGCTACTATGGATATTACCCGGGATACTCCAGCCAGAAAAGTAAGGCTCCCTCCAGCCTCTCCCGGCCCTTCAGGGGGGTGTGTGTGTCGGCAGAGCCCTGAGGGTGCCGTACCCCCCAAAGTGCTGCCCCATCCCTCGGGGTGAGTGTGGGGCACAGGGCGCGGGGTGCCCGCGGTGCCCCGAGGGGACGCGGCGGCTCTGCGGCTGGAGACGGGTGCGGCGGCGCTTGGCCGCGGAACTTCGCGGCTCCCAGCCTCTCAGGGCTGGCGTTTTGGGGTATATTTTTTATTTCCATCCCTCCCACCCCCATCCCCGCCCGGCTGGGGGGTTCGCTCTCCGCCTGCCCCGCGCCCGCCGCACCGGGAAAGTTTCGGTCCCGGTGGGTCCCCCCGGGCGGGCACTTCGGCTCCTGAATTATTCATCTTCCTCTCGAAACGAGTGAGATTTTTCCAGAAAAGTGGGGAGTTACCGACCATGGGGTGTTCCTTCGTGCTTTAATGCCAGACACTTGTGGTTTTGGGGCTTGGTGTTGGTTCGGGGTATTTCCTTTCTTTGGAGTGCGTTCTATTTATTTATTTCACTTCAACGAAGAAGAAGAAAATAAAGCAGGTGGTCCTTGCAGAAATTCCCTAGCTTTTTCTTTTGAAGTTTTTAATTAGCAGCAGCGGGTTTCTAGCAGCTGGGAGAGCCTGAGTGGGTTTCTCTGGAATTCTGGCAGTCCCAACACTCTGTTTGATGGGGAAAGTTTGGCTAATGAAAGAAATAATTCATTTTTACCACCAAGGAAATGTGTGCAATCAGGTTTTATTGTACTAGTAGTTGCTTTGCAGTTGGCAAAACTATAGCATGCCATTGCTTAATGAACAGAAGAGGAATTGAGGGGCCAAATAAAGGAAAGGCAAGGAGCCCACTTGGGTGAGGTGAGCACCAAGGAGCAGACTTTGTTCTGCATATTCCCCTTGGAATACTCAGCTTTCCAGAACAGCCGGTGCAGTATTCTCCAGCTCCAATGGAATAATAAACCAAAACACTATTGATAAACTGCTAATATCAGAAAACCCATCTGTGGGCTTTTTATGGTGGAGGAAAGCCATGCATTGGAGCCTCTTAATAAATAAAAATTCCTCTGTGCAATAATCAGCTGAAAAATCCAAGTCAAGCCCAGTGGTTTCATCCATCTGTTATTTGTGGCATGCTAACAGCATGGCAGGTGTTGTGGGCATTTATTTGGTGAGGTCACTTGGTTTCTCTGCAGTCAGAGGAGTGGGGAAGAAGCTCTGAACAATCTAGAGGTATGGCTAAATGTTAGCCCAGGGACTAGTTAAGTCTGAGCCAGGTGGGACCTGTGTCCCAAATTCTGTAGTGGCTCCAGAGTATCTCTACAGTGTGATTTACCAGAGGAGGGTGAGGATTGTGGCTTAATAGTTTGCTGCAAGTTTGCTTGGGTGGCAGAATGCAATTTTTCAGTCTGCAGCGGCACTCCCACTCTGTATCAAGTTATAGATCTGAATCCAGAGTTGTCAATCCAAGGGCTCTGTGTGGTGCAGTGGGAATGGCAGCAGAGTGCTGCCTGGACAGAGAAAAGCTCTCTTAGACCAGGTTCTGCAGATGCTACAAACTGCATCTGCTTAAAAACTAGAAAAAGCATGCCAGGAGAGGCCAAGGCTTTCAGAAGTGCTGACTCTTGGGATATAACTGCAGGTCTCTTGGCCTTTTGTGCCTTTCTGGCTGGGTGCTGAGGCAAAACAAAATGATCAGTAGCTCATGTTTTGCTGTTTGAAGAAAATAAGCAACATTTGTGGTTGTCATGTTAAAAGAGGAAATCTGCAAGTGTGCAAATCAGAGGTATTCCAATACTTCAGTGCTTTTGGGTAAATGCGATACATGAACCTTTTCTAAGTTGTGAGTGCTTTTTAAAGCAATCTCCTAAGTTTTGGAAGCATCATCATGATTTTTGGAGTGCTTGCAGTTGGCAGATGACTGCTTTATCCTCATGGCTGTGTGGTTTGGGTTTATGAATGCTTCTACAAAGATGTTCTGGCCTTACCCAAGGTAAAACCAGGCATCATGAGCATACATCCCCTGGCACTCAGCAGGAATCACTCTTGGACGCCCTGGCTTGGAGTTCTTACTCTGTTCCTGTGTCTTGGCCAACTTACTGCCTTTGAGAGGTGCTCTAAAGTGCTGTTGACTGACAGATCTTGTGGTGGCTAATTGTTCACACAGATGCAGCACTGTGAACATGCAAGGTGGGCAGTTTGTAGCCCTAATTATGAATGGATTTGATATCTCAGTTTATTTCAGTGAGGGCACGGTTTTTGTCACCACTATCCAAACTCACTTTTAGTTGAGGTGGACGATGCTGGTGGCACTCAGCATGCTCAGAATTCCAGGCAGGTTGTGTCCATACCCTCCCCAGTGCCAGAGGGGCCCTTTTTCTGTCACTGCACGTGCAGTCACCTGCTTGTGCTGTCACCTTGCTCCTACCTGGCTCTGGAGCCTGCCTGAGGATGAGCTGATGTCCCCAGGATGGCTTTGTGCTCTCTGCTTCTGAGCAGAGAGCTGGCCAGGCACCAGATGGACAGGGGGACATGATTTGGGTGGTGACAGCCTGCTGATGGTCACCACCTTCCTTGGGGCTCCTCTTTGTGCCCAGCAGGGACAGAAGGATGCCCTGGGGGAAGCTGGAGGCAGCATGGGTGGCAGCTGCTCTGCTCACCCTTGGGGGGTACCTGGACGATGACAGGGAAAGCCCCAGGCTCTGTGGAATGTGCTGGTGATTTGCATCCCTCCTTCAGTGCACTGGCCTCTGTTCCATGGTCCAGCAGGAGATCATGCCATGGTTTCTGTGTGGGAAGGCTGAGGGCTGCTCACAAATGGCCATGAAATCCAAAGTTAAAGCACTGTGGTGTTCAAGAGCTGTTATCACAAAGAACTGCAGCATTTTCTAGTGACTTGTGCCTCATCATCCATATCTGTGTGCATTAACCTACTTCAGACTTGGGGTGTGCATGTGATGATTCTTTTCTTAATTTTAAGTCAGGCATTTTTATCATTTTATCTATCCTTTTGAAAGTTGCTAGAGAAGGAAAATGCCTATTTTATTTCTCTGTAAATCATCTGAATGAGCAGAAAAATGTCTTTTGGTCTGGTATTGACATCTATGCCTATTGCAAAAATCGTATATCCTGCCTGATAAGAAAAAGATAAGATTTTTTCCCCCCTCCACTTTGTGCTGAGATGGAAAGGGCTCTTCCTGATCCCAGTCAACTTGTGCCTTGGGATTCATGGCTTGATCCCTCACTTCTTGCATTTCAAATGTGCAGACTCTGTATGAGGTATCTGGCTTTTGTGGGAAGGGAGGGGAGCTGTGTCTCTCTTCCAACCAATTTCTTTGGAATTCATGATTTCCAGGGCATGGTGCTGTTGTAGATCAGATGTTCCATCCTCTGGCCTGGGGCTGCAGGTGGTGCTCCCATGTGAGCTCCCCTTGTCTTCACATTTCCATGTGTGCAATTTCATTTGATCTGATGCAACTTTATCATCTACACAAACAGTGGGAGACTGTTCCCTCTCCTGACCTTTGCTGTGACTTCTCATTCTTCTCTGACTTTTCTGCTGTCAAGAAATTCATGTTTAGTGTCTCCAGGGTCAAGAGTACGTATGGAGTTTGTTTTTTTTGTGGGTTTTGAGTTTTGTTTTTTTGTTTTTCTGTCCTTTTCCCCCCATTCTTTCCAACTGCCACCCCATCTGCCTTTCATCTCAGTACTGAAACCTTTTTTACTTTGACACTACAAAGTTCCTCTCCCTCAAGTCTGTCCTAACACCTCTTCTTCTCTTCTGTGCCTTCAACTGAATTAAAACTGCTCCAGTCAAAGTTTCCCATCCCTGATCTTCATCAGCTTCACCAAATCAAGTTTCTGCCTGTGTTGTCTTTCTGATGGAGCCCTTCCCACTATCCACAGAGCCTGATGTCTTGCAGGATGCTCTGCATTTCTGTAATGCTGCTTTCTCAGGAGCTGGACAAGCACAGCACAACTTTACTGAAAATGCAGTGGTTCCTCACATGGGCCATCACCTTCTGCTTTCCACCCTGCTTGGAGGCTTCTCTTGTGGCTGGAGGCTTTGATTCCCACCCCTGCAGGTTATGAACACCCATCTCCTTCAAGGCACTTTAAAAGGAGTTCTTTTGGAAATGATCCCCTGCTGGTTGATCTCCCCTTTTCCTCTCGTTCAGGCCTGACCTGGAACCATGGAGTTGTGTAAGCTGCTGGGAGCAGAAGGTGCTGTCACAGGGCTGTGCAGCAGCAGGGCTGTGACACTGGGCTCACAGTGGGACTCTGGGTGACACTGGGCTCACAGTGGGACCCTGGGTGACACTGGGCTCACAGCAGGACACTGGGTGACACTGGGCTCACAGTGGGACATTGGGTGACCCTGGGCTCACAGTGGGACTCTGGGTGACACTGGGCTCACAGTGGGACCCTGGGTGACCATGCCTCTGCTGGTGTCTGGAGAGCCCTTCCAGCAGTGTGTGACCATAGCAGTGCCTGGGGACATGCTGAACCTGTCCTTGCCATGAGCACATGGCTGTCAGGAGCAAGCTGTGTGTGTTCCTGCTCCCCTGCAGAACAGCTCTAGCAAAGGTCTGTGGTTTAATTTGGCAAGTTCAGCCTCAAGTCAGCAATCTGAGCTTAAGCACCTACTTAAGTCTGAGCTTGCTCTAAGCCACGGGGCTTTGAGAATGCGTTGAAAGTTAAGTCCCTGCTTAATTGCTTTGCCTTAATAAGGCTGGGATTAAGGCATGCTGAGCCAGCATCGGTGGCTTGACAATTCAGCTCTTGCTCCCTGCGTGGAGGAGAAGGCTGTGGAGGGAAAAGCTACCCCTGAAACAGTGGAGAGAATTTTCTCCTGGTTATCACAGCAGCTGTGCCAGCAGCTCTGCTGCAGTACAAATCACATGGCAAACCCAGATCATCTCAGTGCTTACCGAGCACCCTGCCCTCCTGGTGCCTTGTCACTTCCAGCCAGAGGAACAAAGTCTCCCTCTGCTCACTGGAGGCTCCTCCAGCACTCCCAGAGCCCTTGGTCAGGCACAGTGGGAGGCTGGGAAAGGGGAGCTCCAGGAAAGGTGCTTTGAAATCTGTGCTGGATGAGGCTGGGTTTGTTGAGCTGAGTTTGAGGGGTCTGGGAGGGAGGGAGGAAGCAGTGTCTGAATCTCTGTGTGAGTTGGAGCCTCGGGGCTGTGTTGGCTTGTACCACTTGTGGCAGTGTCCCTGTGCCACTGGTACCATTTGGGCTGCAGGGACTCCAGATGCAAGACTAGCCTGGAATGAACTTTATTTCAAAGCCTTCCCTTTCCCCACTGGACAGGGGTTTTCCACTGGGGGGGTGTGCAGCAGTGAGGGCTGGATTGCAAACTTCCAATTTAACAATTTCCCCTCCCCAACTCTGGGGCACAAGTGGGTATCATGGCACAGGATACAGTCCTGTCATAGCTTCTTTTTCTCACAGGCTTGTCTCTCTGTTTGAGTGAAAAAAAAAAGTATGGCTGTGTATCAGCACTGGTAGCAGCAACTTCTGAAGTAATTTCTTTCAGCAAAACAGATTTTATAAATACTCTTTGCTGACTAATATTGGCAAGACCAGGTTTGTTTTCTTCAGTGGAGTAGGGCCAGGCTTTGTGTGAGTTTCTGTTTGTGCTGGAAGGGGGTGGCCTGGCTGCCTTGCACTGGTAGATGGACTATGGGACCTTCCCCTTACCTGGGGAACATCATTTGTTGTGGAAGGTGAGGGGTCTCATCACCTGGGAGGAGAGGAAACTCCTTCAGCCCTTCCTTTAGGGGCTGATTCATCCCCTTGGGGGCAATTCCCAATGTGAAACTGGGCATGGACACAGCTCTGGGCATCTGTGGGCAGGAGGGATGAAGCCAAATTGGGAAGGACACCGTGATGAGCAGGGCAGTGGAGAGCACATCCTTGCAAGGGGAGCTGATAGAGCTGGGCCTTGCCACGCCAGGATGGGAACACATCTTGGGAGGATGAACAAGGAAATATAGAAAAGAAGAGTTATTTAAACTGAAATTGCATGTTGGCGCACAGGCAAATGGGTAGGAACAGGCCATGAATAAATTAAGGCTGGAAATTAGCAGAAGGTTGAGAGTAATGGCCAAAAATCTTGCACAGTCTTGTGTATTTAAATAAGAATTATTTCCCAAGCTCTAAAGATGCCTCATAAAGACATCTGCCAAGATTTTGAGAAAAATTACCCCTATTTGGCAGGGAAAATTGAGACAGTAAGATGGGGGGAGTGATGCTAATTTGCCAGAGGTTGTTCAGAACAAGCCATAAGTTTGATGGAGTGATCTCTGCCTCCACTGGTGACTGCACAGCAGCTCTGGTGCTGTAGCTGGCCTGGTGCTAAAGGTGGAGGATGTGCTCTCTACAACTTGGTAGCTTTCTACATGTGCTCTCTGCCTGCTTTTGAGTTCCTCTGCCCTTTTGTGCTCATTCTGGGTCACCAGAGGTGATCCCAGGGTGCAGTGTTGGGCCCACTTCTGTTTAATAACTTCATTGATAATCTGGTTGAGGAGTCCAGTGTCCTTTCAGTTTAATAACTTTATTGATAATCTGGTTGAGGAGTCCAGTGTCCTTTCAGTTTAATAACTTTATTGATGATCTGGTTGAGGAGTCCAGTGTCCCTTCTGTTTAATAACTTTATTGATGATCTTGTTGAGGGATCAAGTGTCCCTTCAGGTTAATAACTTTATTGATGATCTGGCTGAGGGGTCCAGTGTCCCTTCAGGTTAATAACTTTATTGATGATCTTGTTGAGGGGTGGAATGTCCCTTCAGGTTAATAACTTTATTGATGATCTGGTTGAGGAATCCAGTGTCCCTTCAGTTTGATAACTTTATTGATGATCTGGCTGAGGGGTCCAGTGTCCCTTCAGTGAGTTTGTGGATGACACCCAGCTCTGTGGGAGTGTGGGTCTGCTGGAGGGCAGGAGGGCTCTGCAGGGGGATCTGGCCAGGCTGGATCCATGGGCTGAGGACAGTTGTGAGAGTTTCAGCAAGAGCAGTTGCCAGGTCGTGCACTTTGGCCCAAGTAACCCCATGCAGAGCTCCAGGCTGGGGCAGAGTGTTTGGAAAGCTGGAAAAGGAACTGATGCTGGTCAACAGAGCCTGGACATGAGCCCAGGTGTGCCCAGGTGGACAAGAGGCCAATGGCACCTGGCCTGGGTCAGCATTAGAGTGTCCAGCAGGACCAGGGCAGTGACCATTCCCTGTGCTGGGCTCTGCTGAGGCCACACCTCGAGGGCTGTGCCCAGTTCTGGGCCTCTCATGACAGGAAGGACATGGAGGGGCTGGAGAGTGTCCAGGGAAGGGAACAGAGCTGGGGAAGGGTATAAAGAATAAGTCATATAAAGAATGGCTGAGAAAGCTTGGGGGACTTGGCCTGGATAAAGGAAGCTCAGGGGGAAACTTGTCATTCTCAGAACTCCCTGACAGGGGGATGCAGCTGAGGGGGATCAGACTCTGCTCCCTGGGAACAAGGGACTGGATGAGAGGTAATGGCCTGAAGCTGCACCAAGGGAGGTTCAGGCTGGACAGCAGGAGGAATTTCTTCATGGAAAGGGTTGTTCAGCAATGGGATGGGCTGCCCATGGAGGTGGTGAAGTCGTGTGTCCAAGGAGCAGCTCAGTGTGGCACTCAGTGCTCTGCTCTGGTTGACAGGATGGTGATTGCTCACAGGTTGGACTTGATCCCAGATGTCTTTTCCAACCTCAATGATTCTGTGATTGTCACAGGAAGGCTTCCTGGCTGCCTGGCCCTCTGGGTGTTGGCTGGGATGGTGGCACAGCTCCCATTTCCCTCCTGCCTCACCTGAGGTGGCTTTAACCTTGCTCACCATCATCATGGCTGTATGGAGCTGCACTTCCTTTTCTTGCTTTACCTTAAAGTGTCATTACAGCACAGAGCCCATGGGACATTACCTGGAGCTGCCATGAGCTCTTCTGGAGTGCACAGAAGGGATACCCCTCATTTTGGTTGTCCTTCCAGCACTGTCTCCTTGACATTGCCTTCCCATCTACTCAGGCAGGCAGCAGCATGTTTGGTCCTGGTTGAATGTGGTAAAATGATCCTGCCAAGTGGCAGATGGCTCTGGCAGACTTTTATCCCCCCAGTGCTTGCATTCCTGTTTTTTTAATAGTGGCTCTAAAGGTTTGCAATTATTTCTTCTGCACATTTGGAAATTGATGGGCTTTTGCTCAACTGCCTGCATGGGAATTCACCCATGAAAGTGAACTTACTGCTTGTGGAAGGATTGGTGGCATGAATTTTTTCACATAAACCTGCTGCTGAATGATCACAGCAATGAATAATGAAAATGCCTGCAAAAAAAAAAAAAAAGTCAGTGTCTCTTTGTGGCAAATGTGAGAATAGGGTGGGGGGGGGAACAAAAAGCAAAGTGCTTAACTGAGTGGTTAAATTATTTACCAAGTGGACCAGCTCTTACTTAGTGAGACTGAAAATTGTTTTTTCTTGCAGTGAGGTGAAGTGAGACTCCCTGGTGGCCAAAGGTTTGGGCTGGGTGGCAGATTTCAGTGCAGGGAGGTGGGAGCTGTGAGGTTTTGCTGAGCTAATGCCCAGGGTAAGGCTTTCACAGAGCTGTGAGTGAGAGCAGCCCAGGCCCTTCCAGTGCCAGCAGTGAATTTATTCCAAGGCATGCAGGATGTGCTCGAGTGACAGGATTTGGTGTGTCTGCCACACAAAGACATTCCTGTTAGTCCTTTAAAAACTTATTGATTCTTCCTAGACCTCCCTTGCAAATAGTTCTGGTAGAATGGACTTGCTCTTTCCTGCATTCAGCTGGGCTGGGTCAGGGGTAGTGAATGAGAGTGAGAAAGGAGCCTCTGCTGTGCTTTCTGTGGAGAAAAGGAAGAAGATGATGATTTGCTCCTGTCCTGGGGCAGAGGAGGAGGTGTTGGCTCCAGGGTGGAATATGATGTTTCCTGCTGTTTCTGGCAATCTGAAATCTGTTTCTTGTCTCAAAGCCATCCAGTCTCTTTTGTCTGATACAAGAAGAGCTCCCATGCCTGTTTTGATTCTTGTTTAAGTTTCCAGCTACGTTTCCTGGGGAGAGGAAGGGAGATGCAAGCACCAGCATGGCAGCTCATGAGTCAGTAAAACTCCACTAAAACAGGTCTCCCAAATCCACTTTCAGACCAGATTTAGTCCTGGCAGTGACCTCTCCATCCAGAGTCAGAAAGACATTGTAGCTTGAGGCCAGCCTGGTATTAATACTACTATTAATATTACTAGTTAAGAGTTATTAATATTAGTATTATTAATATCAATATTAATACCTCTTTCAGTTTTATTCCTTTTTGTTGCTTATGGTGCTGAACTGCTTGAGCAATTTCCTGCTGAAGCAATATCCAGTACAGCTCCCCCTTTTCCAGTGGAGGCTGAGTCTTCTGGGGCACTTCTAGTCCTAACCTCTATTATTAATGGGGTAGTTGGCAACTTAATGAAAAAATATACTTTCCTGCTGGGGACTGATTTTCCTTGGATTCCTGGGAACACAACTCTGCAGACTCTTCCCAGCTAATGGGCATCATACACCTGAAGGACAGCACTGGAATTACCTGTGCCTATGTAAGATAAGCATGAAACAGGGCTGGAACACACGTTCTCTGTCAGGAGAGGGAAAATCAGTCCTCATGGTGTGATTTATATTCTGCATCATGAAGTGAGATGGCAGAGTTGGTACGAAGCAGTGGACAAGTGCAGTCATTGCAACCCTTTTCTTGTGCATATCTGAATCCTGGAACTTTAAAATCTTTTCTTAGATGAATCTTGGCATGTGGAGTGTGCAGCCCTGGAATTGTGTGGGTGCAGATTGGGGTTTTTCTCTGCAGTGCCAGAAATAACCTGTTGTGTGATACGTTACAGGGGCTAGGATTTGTAGCAGCTTGTGTGCAAGTGGGATGCTTCAAAGTGCTTCACCAGGGGAAATTCTTCAGTGCTGACAGCATGGATAGCAGGAAGGTGAACTTTCTGTGGTGTTTCTGCACCATGGTTTGGACTTCTACCTGAGGAGGGTTGGTTCTGTGTGTGAGAAAGCTTTTGCCCAATGCTCAGTACTCAGAGGGGCTGCTTACATAAAGACCAGGTGGAAAATGATTTAACTTAGCATTTACCAGGGATATATTTGATGAAGTTTCCCAATTTCTTATCAATTTTTTCTTCTTTCCAGGGTAGGATGGAATGGGAAAAAAAAAAAAAGTGAGGAATTAGATAAGAGCACGAAATCTTTCAAGAACGTTTCTGCTGAGGAAAAAGAATCGAGGTCTGAAATGTAACTAAAGAAGTGCCACATTTCCCATGCACTGGAAAACAAGCCTTGGAGGAAGGAACAAAAGGCATTTTTCAGCTGAAAGGCTGAGCTGAGCTGTTGCTGGTGTGCCAAGCCATATGTGTCCTGTCGAGGTGATTCATCCCCACAGGCCCTGCCTTCTGTCCCTCTGCTCGGGGGGCCCTGTGGCAGCAGGCACAGCTTGGCTGTGCTTGTGCTCCACAAAGCAGGGAGCACTGGGCTGATCTCAGTGTGCAGGGCAGTGCACAGCTGTCCTCTGACCTCCTCATGGAGCTGTGTGTCCAGGAACACAAATTCCAATGTCCCTCTGCTCTGGGATGCAGCCCTGACTGGTTGTTCCAAGAGTCAGGAGTTGTCCTTCACCCTGCAGCAGGGGAAAGTGGTGAGGAGGCTGCTGAACTGGGTTTTCCAAGGCATCCTGTTTGTTTCAGTGCTGGAAAGGAGGTTAATTAGATCAAATTAGGGCAACTCTATTTCTGGCTGGGGTTTGTGCAGTGTTTTTGTGCACTTCTGCTTTGAAGTGAATTCAGAGACTGTTTTGAGCATCCTGGTGGAGACAGGCAACCCCAGCTGTGGGTTCAGAGAAGGCAGCCAGAAGAAAAGGTGTCTGCATTTGGGCAGAATCAAGAGAACTTCCTTAAACTTAGATATTCACACCGTGCACAGGTACAGCAGTGACTCCTCTGAGAGCCAAATGCTTTTGAGCAGACCTGGAATTACCACTGGGGAGTGAGTGTGAAGCTGCAGTGCTGTCAGATTTTGTGTGCCCGGCTCTTGGAGGCACTGCCTTGAAAATGTGCACTTTAATTACTATTGGTATAAAATACTTGGGCAGTTTAGTGAAGTTTTGTAGCACTTTGTGGCAAAAAGAAATTCATTATAGTTTATTGCTTTAAGAAGGCAAAGAAAAGTGGGTGCTGCAGCTCCCAGATTTGCCCTGGGTAGGGGAACGGAGGGTAGAAGAAACCTGTCACTGTTGTTCTGAACATTATTAACAGATGTTGGCTCTGGTCTCTTATTTTAGCTGGAATCTCAGGTTTTCTGCAGGAACAGGAGCTCACTTGGCTGGGTTCAGATTTACTTTAGTTCCAAGGCTGCTCCCAGATGTGGGATGTTCACACCTGAGGGTGGTTTTGGTTTAGTTGCAGATAAAACTTAAGCCCTTTTAAACAAGATTTTCTGACTTTGGAAAACAACATCAAGGTTCTCATAATTTTCAGTGTCTTTTTTCTTCCTCTCCATGGTGAAGCAGTGTGACACCTGGAAAATGATCACCTTAGGGCAGGAGAATCCTCTGGTGCTTTAATGTCTGTTGTCCTTCACATTCTTCCTATGGATGATGGATGGTGTGGGGCTGCCTAAAGCAAGAAATCTCATTCTGTTCATGATCCCCAAGTTTTTGTTTCCCTACGTGGTACTGTGGACAGAAACTGTAGCTTAGAGCAGCCTGAGTTGCCAAATATCCAAAGATTCATAGGACTTCATTTGAGCCATCTTCTGTCAAGTTCAGGTGTCTCTGAAAGCCAGCTGGAATTGCACAGTGCAGTTTGAGCTGGCTGTGTAGACACTGGGTCTCCTGCTGTATTTATGCTTTCCCTGGGTATTTTGGTGACTTAAGCCACTCTCCATGGTCCTGATTTTCCTTTTCTTCCTACCAGCCTCTCTTCTCTCCGTGTCTGTGGTGTTAGACTGGGCTGGTGGAAGGGATGATCTGAAAGGAAATGTATTTGGTGCCTTTGATGTGCAGAGCCTTTTTTTTTCCTTATAGGCTATGAACAAAAATTGTGTCTGTGTATTCCCAAACTGAAGAATACATGATTGCTGTTCCAGCCTTCCTCTGAGAACAGGCTTTGACATCATTCATACTCTATAATTCATGGTATTTTTCTAGCAGTCTGTTAAGGTCTGCAGGAGAGTGAAAGGGATGATTTAGAAAGGCAAGAATTGTCCTGTGCCTTCTGGTAGGTCTGTGACCGAGCAGGCTCCTGCTCTTTGGAGTTGTTACTGGGTCTCTTTTATCATGCAATCATTTTTCCTTCTCTTTGGAGTTGCTACTGGGTCTCTCTTTTATCACAGAATCGTTTTTTAAAGGATGATGTTGTTTTTGTTAATGTGAGCACTTGCTCCTTGTCAAACACATCCTCGAATGCCCCGTTAGGACTTTGCGCCTCGTTCCGGGGTGTTTTAAAAGCAGATTACAGAACGTCTTGTAACTCCTCAGCTGTTGGTTTTTTTAACCTGGTTTCTTAAGGAAACAAGGCTTATGTGAACACCCTCTCTCCCTCCTACCCCCTTTCCATCTAATTTTTGAATCTGTTGGCCAAATCCAAGTAAAATTACCAGGAATTAGAGAGCACAAAAGGCATGAAGCCCTGATGGACCTTACAAAAACACAGCTAGAAATAGGGAGCTCTTGGTTCTGCCACAGTGGGAAAGCTGTAGGATTGCCTCATTTCTGGAGGTGAGATGTGCTGCATACAATTTTTGGGGATCTTATCAAAGACACATCTATTTAACATCCAGCTTCAGGCAGTGACCAACAGGAGAGGTGCAGGGAAGAGAATAATGGAGGTTCTTGGTGTGTTTCCATCCACCACTGAGCTGTGCTTTGGGAAGTTCTTGGTGTTTGTCTATTTTAGTAGCTTTTGATGGCTATTTCTTCCATGAGTTTGTAGGGATGTGGCTTTGTCCATTTTGCTGTTCTAGGGTTTCTTTTCTCTGCTGCTGCTGGCTCTTTGGGTGTGGTTCTTCCCTGAGGAATGAGGGTGACTCCCATGAAATCTTGGAGGCAGATCCTTCCCACCCCCTGATTTTGTGGAGAGAGGGGAAGGGAAAGAGAACAAAATGTTGGCCTGTTAACTGTGAATAAACATCCTGTGGAGCTAACACATGTTTTATTTCATAATTCCTTCCAGCACTGAGATAAGATACTATCCTGGGAGGAGAGAAATTGCCTTTGGACTCTTTGGCTGCTTCCTCAGGCAGTAGTGGGATGCCAGGAGCCTCACAGGGTACACCTGCCTTTGTTTGAGACTTTGAGGTCATGCAGTGAACAAAACATAAAATGATGCCACAGGACAGTTTCAGGTTTTGGTGTGAAATTCAATGAATGAAAGATTATTTTGCAGAACCACAGGTATTGGTAAAGATCTGTAGAGCAACGCAGGCAATGGTTGTGAACACATGGCAGTTTTAAAAAGTGGAGAGAATGGAGTTGTTTTATGATGGTTACAGAAAATGTTATCAAATATTCATGATGATCATCTCCTCTTATTTGAAATAATAAATCCAAGGTCAGTTTTGCACTTGTAGAAAACTGGTGGCTGACTATTGGCCCCTTATTTCTTTGCTGGTGTAATGTAATGATAATATTTAATATTTTATCTACTTTGCAAGGATGTTATTAGGCTCACAAGTATGTCATGGTGCCCAGAGTAGGAAAAGTAAGCTTCTCCCTCTTTCTCCTGCAGGTTAGGGATGGCTTCTGCAGGCATTTCAGAGCCCAGAGAAAGCATTGTGCTCAAGAGGGCTCATATAAGGCATAAAAGTTTGTTAATAAATTTAATGTTCAGTGTAATGATGAGGTTGAAAACAAGCAATAAAGAAACGCCACCAGTTCTGTTTATTTTAAAGGCTAAGCCCTTAAGAATTGTTTTCACCACTCATGCCATCCATCGTGTTGCCAATTGTGACATTTGTGACCCGTGTTGCAAATTAGAGTTTGACATTGTGGTGACTGCACTGAGCAAGGAAATATGCCCTAGGGGTTTAAAAATAGGATCTAAAGCACCCATCCCATGACTGCATTTTATTATTCTGCTGTATGTGTTGTTGTTATTTATTTATTTTCCCCCAAATGAATGCAAGTTTCTAATATCACCATGTGGCGACAACACGAAGCCTTTTTAGTCACTGCTGCTGCACAAAGTATTGTGAAGTCTGACATCCCTTTGAAGAGCTGTTCTTAGCCACAGCTGCTATTTTTATTTTTGAGTTGTTCTCTGTGGAATATTTTTTATTTTGTCCTCGCGTGCCCTGAATTTCCGAAACATTTTCAAATCAATCGAGGTCTTTCCCTTTCCTGTGTTTTCCCCCACTCTTATTAATTTTACTGGACTGTGCTTTCGAAAATCTAGTTGAAAGTCTTTTTCCCTTGAACTCCAAGGAGTCTTTAGAGAAACATCTGCCAGAAGCACTGACCTACAAAATCTATTAGGCTCTTCCCACTGGTGTGAATCTCGTTTATGTAATGCTGCTGGATGGGACAGCTCTGCTCTGGAGATAAAACCAAAATTCAGTTTGGCTTTTACAAGCATAGGTGCAAAGAAGTGGCTGATACTGAGATGATGTTAAAGTGCTAAAGGTTGGATGCTAATGGGGATCATATGTGACTTATCATTTGTAATGTGGCAGAGAAGATGTCAAAAACAGGGGAATTAATTGTCCAAGAGAGAAATGTTTCATCCTTCTATTTCTGAGCAAAGCAATAATTAAATGTAAAATTAGTCTGGTTGATTAATCTTATCATAAGCACAGAAATATAAACAGGTGATGGGGAGCATATCACTAGATGACTTTATAGATTTTCATAAATTATTTGATGAACTTTCAGTTTGATAGTTACAGGTATAACTGGCAACTTATTCACACTCTGTATATTCTTTATAAATGTGCTGGTAATGGGAAATACCAGATAAAGTATCATAAATTTATCCCTTTGCCTTCTGAAACATCTTCAGGGGGTGGAGATGTGAAGGTTTTCTGCTCCATCAGAACATCAAAGTGGAAGCAACAGAGGAAGTAAAATGTCACATGCCTGGAGTGGATGTGAGGAAAAGGGCAACCAGGCCATGAATTTGCTGGCATGGACTTGTGAGATGAGCAGAGAAAGTTCTGGAACTTTCCTCTTCAATTTTGAGGATTGGGGACATTTCATTCAAACTTTATCCCCACTGGATGAGTGAAGTTAAAGCAGAGCAGAGCCCATAATCTTCACTACATCAGAAGCAGTATATGGAGCTAAATTATATCCAGCAGCTTGGAGCTGTGTGAGCAAGGAGCAGCTCAGAGCTGGAATAATTTGGAATCCAGCCTTTGGTCCAAATCCAGACCAAGTTTAACCTTTGCCTCAAGGCTGGTGAAAGGATGCCTTAATCCTACTGCCTCAGCACCTATTTTTAATGCTATGTGTGCCTCCATTTGATTTTGGAGGAAAGTTTTCCAATTCCCTCTGACTTCTTGGTCAGTCATAATCTTTATCTTTTTGAGGAGACATTGGAGAGCTGTGAACCCCTTCAGTGCCATCCCCCAGGGAGCCTTGGCATTTCTGGAGTGGGCTGGGGGATGTGTCCCAGACACATTAATAAAACTCCCCATCATGAAGTATCAGGAGGAGCTAACAGAATATTTATGCCTGCTTGTTCCCTGACCTTCCATAATTATTATGGATTATTCTATTACAGCAGAACATTTTAAAGTAATTGGGGAGATCGGATGCAAGTGTGAAGCCACAAAGGCTGTCCTGAATCTTGGCAAAATCATGGACAGGCATCCAAATTGTGAGTCAGTCTGCCCTGATCTTCCTTCTCAAGTGGGATGTTACCCAGGCTGCATAATGATTTGTCCCTCCAGTGAAGTTACATGGTGAAAAGTGGCAGAACCTGACTTGGTTCTTTGATATTTTTGCCATTAATGCAGGTTCCAGAGTCAGGAGTTTTGACTGTCCACAGTGTTTGGGATTTGGCCACTTTTACAAAAATTGGTGCCCATTGGTGAGCTCTGTGGTGTGAGCAGTGGTCAGGACCCAGGACATCCCTCTGGCTGTCATGAGCAGCCAAGACCCCTGACAGGGGTCTCAGAGACCCTGGCAGAGTCCAAAATGCCCCTGTGGGTTTGATTATTACCCCTGGAGCAAATTACCAACCTTCTATGAAGATCAGCAAGCCACAACAGTTTAAGTAGAATATTAGTGAATTTATCACAGGGTGAAAAAGTAGATTTTAGGGTTTTTGGTATGGGGGTTCAGGAGGCAAGATGGAGGAATCTGGGTGTGTCCAGCCTTTCTCCTTCTTCTTCTTGACCTCCATCTTCTGCTGTGATGTTGGCACTTGGGGATTGGTTTAGAGTAGAAGCTCACTGTCTAACATAGGTGATAGGTATTGGGAAGTTATTGTAAACATTGTACACATAGTTTGTAGTATAAAGACATAACACCACCCCGGGGGCAGGCAGAGTGCCTCAGACTGTCTTGCTGAGCTGACTTCAGCAGGACAGGAGAAAATTTTTTATAGATAAGATAAAATAAACAACCTTGAGACCGAGAAATGAAGAGCCCTGACTCCTTCTTTAAGCTCCGGGCTGGGAAAACAGACTTTTCTCGGGGTCACTCTGACAAGCTTATGATCCCGACAAGCAGTGAGCACCTGGTGAGCAGATTGCAGAGCTGGCAGAGGTGTGGAGGAACAACTTGTGTCTTAGTGGGCAGGGTCACCTGGATCATTCCAGTGGGTAAATGTCTAATCCATCCTGAAAACGTCGGTGATGGGCATTGCCCGCCTTCCAGGCACTCTGTTCCACTGCTTCATTCATTGTGGTTTTCCCATGACTAAATCTTTCTTGCTCTAGTTCAGACCCAGTTCTTGTCCTAGCACCTTGTGACTGGTCTGCTCCTCTGCAGCAATATCTTACAGATCTCAGAACCTTTTTTTCTTGTTTTCCTTCATCTTTACACTTATTCTGTGTAGTTATTCTTTCTGGAAACTTGCTTGTTGTCTTTGTCTTCTGAAGTCTCTGCAGTAACCATCACCTTACTTGAAATTTCATTCCTCAAATTGGACCCAGGTCTTCCTTCAGTTGAGATCTCACCTGTGCAGCCTTGCAGAGAGGAATTACTTCATATCCTTGATGTACATAAGGGATTGTAAATCTCATTTCTGTGTCTGAATTTTTGGCATCTGTGTAAAAGGTGATGCAGCTTCAGCTTGGGGTTTCCTCTAAACTCCCAGTCCTCTTCTAGAAAACTGCAGTTGTTCCCTGAACTGTGTCTGTACAGCTGATTCTCCACTTAGGTGGGAATAACCTTTCACTTTTGCAAATACTTCTTTATCCAGGTGATTTCTCCATGTTGTTAAAATCATTCCAGTTCTTTCTTTAATGTACTTGGAGCCTTCTTGAATATAACTTTAAGCATAATGATTAAGCTCCCTATTATGGAAATAACAAATCTGAACGTACCCTCAGTTAAAATCCTTTTGCCTGACAGAGAGCTGCTGATGGCAGGCCCAGGGTTGGCTCTTGAGCACATTTTTTCCTCCTGGTGAAATCATTCCCCTGTCCTGTCATGCTGGGCAGTGTCAGGAGCTGTCCTGGCATCAAGATCTGTAATGTCTCCTGTCCTTCACTATTCCCCAACCTGCTATTCTGTCATGGAAAGAAATGACATTACTCTGATGGGATTTAGTCTCAAGGAAGCTCTGAGTGGCATTTTCCTGGTTTCCTTTTCATGTATCCTTCTTGGTTATTTGGTCTGGTATTTTGATGGGAACAGAGGACATGGACTGCTGGTTACATCTGACTGCTCCCATTTATTTTCTATTCAAGTTTGTATTTTTCCACTCTTTTCCAGTTTCTTTCTCCAACCTAGCATTGTCAAAGATATTTTGCCAACCTGCTCTAGTGGAAGGTGTTCCTGCCCATGGTGGGAGGCTGGAACAACAGGGTCTCTCAGGTCCCTTCCAAACCACTTCTTTGTTTCTTTGAAGTTCCCTGTAACATTTTAAAGCTCAGTTTAAAAATTCCAGTGATTTCCCAAAACTGAGATGGGTGCTTTTGTACCAGACCAAATTGTTGATGTGAAATTCATCCCAGAGCTCCAGACAGGCCTTGGTTTGGTGCCACCTCATTACTCTTCAGGATTTACTGCTCCACAGAACAGTGGCTGCAGAGGCACATTAAAGATCCAATATTTCACTGCTCCACTAAGAATTAAAAACATATATGTTAAGGTAAAGTTATGCTTTTCCCTTTCATTTATGAGGAGATCAAGGCAAGAGCTGGGCAGATAATGAGACAAGATTTTTTGGCCAAGTTACCAGTGACTTTGAAATGATCTTTGCAAGTTTGTTATCTTTCTTCCCAGCATTTTGCCAGTGCTTGGGAAGTGAAGTCATGTCAGCATATTGCTCACAGATGGTGACATTGTTAGATGTGGTGTATGGCAAGCAAAGGCTCAGGTACTTTTGGAGTTAGATTTAAATGCGTTGTAAACACTACCCCGGCCGTGGCACAGGTTGAGAAATTCACCTACACAACAAATTACAGGAGACAAAAGGAATCAGGAAGGAGAAGCTGTTTAAATACCAGAAGAAATGAATTTAATGGTCCTGATAAAGAAGTAGTACTGTGTAGTATTGTGAATGTTCAGGAGATTGAGATTGTCTAATCCAGGCCATCTTGCCTACTCCCGTTTGGCCTGTAGCCTTGGGAATTCAAGAATATCCATTTAACAGAAGATTGGCCCAGCAGCCAAACATCTCCCACTTCATCACCACATGAAAATGCTGCTGGGTTGGACAAGGAGCTGCAGCTGTGTCCATGGGAGGGCTGAACAGTGAAGGGGCTGGAACTCAAAACTAACCCCTAGCCCATGGCTGAAAATTCTGAATGATCTGTGATTAGGCTGTAAAGGACAAGAACAGAGAGCAGTGACTCCTGGGGTTGGGTTAGATCAGGCTGATGGCAGACCTACCTAGAAGTGTCTCCCTGTGGCCAGCCAGGGAAGGACCCAACAACTGAACTCTTCATCCTTTGCCACATTCCAAGGCCCAGCTGGATAGGCCATCATCACAGTCCTTTCTGAAATTCATGAGGATTATTTTTTAAGCTCATAATCACCAATATGTCTCTTGTTAGTGTGACTCATTAATATTTTAAGTATTTTCCCCCCTTCACTTCTTTGTAACTGAAGTGCTGCATTCTTGATGGCCTAACTTTGGCTTAAGCTTCCAAATCCTTGCACAACTCAAAGGGAGATCAGGACTCTTCTGTGCTCCAGTCTCATTTTGCATGGTGTGGAGATGCTGCCTCAATAAGCTGCCTGCTGTTTTCTGTTTTCCCTAGAACCACGTATTGTTTTTCATTGAGTCCCAAAGCTTGAGTTTTGCACGTTGGTGACAAACCCTTTGTGACTTTGGTGTCTGGGGAGATGGAGGAGAAGCTGATGAAGAGCCGAGTCCTGCTGTGATTTAGAGAGAGGCTCTGACTCTGGCAGAGCTGTGTGTGTGTTGGATATTCAGCTGTTGGTCTGGTTCTAGAGCTGGATTTCTGACTCAGGCAAAACCACTGACAGGAATGGCAATGTTGCCTGGTGTCAGGCTGCAGAAGTAGCCCTTGCTCTATTTTTCCCCTCTGCTGTATTTTGTCTTGTTTGAATCTGCTTGTAAATTGACTGCACTTGCTGGTGCAGAGAGTGAGTTGATTTTGATCTTGGCCTGTGTTTATTTGCAGCCTGTGTTTGTTTCTTTTGCCCTGTTCAATGGCCATTTCTGCAGATCTGACTTGCAGACTAGAAAGGCTCAAGCTGGGAGAGCAGATCACTCGGGCGTGCTCAGGTTTTGTCTGCTGCTTTGTGGAGTGTGTTGAGTTCTTTGTAGAAAAGCAAACAGCTGACTAATAACTTTAAATGGTATATACTATTTCAAAGTGATTGCAGCACTGTTGATTTAGTGATCACAGGAAGACAGGATTGTTGTGTGAAATTAGAGAGGATTGTATCTTTGTTATTTTCTTTTATCTGAGAAAGCAGGAAAGCCTATTCTATTAGTTTTTTTCTAGAGCAGCAATATGTTCTTATCCTAAACATGCCATGTAACATAAATAATTAACCACAAGGATTAAAAATAGAAATAAATATAGGTTAGTAATCTTGTGTCTAGATGAATCCTCTCTCCATTTGAAAAAAAATACAGTGTTACACCAGTGTATGCCTTCTGTGAGATCAAAATTAGATCACTGAATATTTAGGTGCTCTGTCTGTGTTTGACAATTCTCATGTCTCGGTGCTTTTTAGAAGATTGCTGGAGTCTATTTATAGCACAGATTTTGAGCATCTGACACATAAGCTCCTGTGGACAGTCAGGTTAGTTTTTAGATGCAGGATACACAGAGTTTGCCCAAGTTGAAAATGCTTTTTTTACTATTGCCTTGTTAAGCTGTCACCCTCTCCTCCAGGCTGGGAAATGTGGCCATTTGTGAGCTTGGGATCAGTCTGAAGTAGCTGCTTATGAATAACTCCTTTACAGCATGGGAATTTATTTCAGGTTCACACTGATGTAATGGGATCAGAGCCTTGGGATACACAAACACTTCAGAAACAGAGATCACTTTTAGAGTGCTTTGTGGTAACTTGGTGTTCAAATTGGCTTTGAACAAAAATAATGTTTGCTATCTGTGCAAGACAAGGGGGAATGGTTTTAAACTAAGACAGGAAAGATTTGGATTAGAGTTTAGGAAGAAATTCTTTACTCAGAGAGTGCTGAGGCACATGTTGCCCAGAGAAGCTGTGGCTGCCCCATCCCTGGAAGTGTTCCAGGCCAGCTTGGATGGGCCCTGGACCAGCCTGGGATAGTGGAAGGTGTCCCTGCTCTTGGCAGGGGGACTGGAGCAAGATCATCTTTAAAGTCCCTTCCAACCCAAACCATTCTGTGAATTCTTGAATTCTGGAGAACTTGCAGATGAATCTCCTGGCGTGGCTAGTAGGGGAAATGAAATGTATTCTGCATTCTTCCAGCTCGGTGGAATCTTCTGTTAATGATTTTACTCCTCATTAATCTGACACACATTAAAGAAAACATGATAAATACCTAAATAAAAGCAAGCTCTGCATTTTCTCCTCTACGAGATTTCCCTGCTTGTCTGTCTGATCTAATTCATGCAGGTCTAATGCATCCAGATTTCCAAGTGTGTCTGCTTGGAAAGCATGTGGGAAAAGAAGTTTTGATAACTCTTGAAATGAGCGTTGTAGCTATCACTGAGGTCTTTCTGAATTTTCATGAGGACAGCTCTACCTTGGAACCACCTCTCAAGTAATTATCTTCCCTGGTAGTTTGGCTCCAGATGTCTCCTTCACATCTGAGCTTTGTGATGTGCCAAGATGAGGAAAGTAAAAATTAAAAATGCCACTGGTGTAAGCTCTGTTCAGCCTTTACCACTTCTGGTGCTCACCTGCACCAGTGAAAAAGAATCCTGCCTGGCCTGGACTTTTCCTTGCAAGCTGTGAAGAACCTCCAGAGCTGCTGGGTTCTGCTGCCACCAGTGCCATGCTCAGATTCCAGGGGATTCCAGTGATGTTTGATCCAGGGGGCTCTTACCTGGTCAGGATTCCTTGGCTGGGTTTGTGTGGCAGCTGGATCAGCTGGGTCTGGGTAAGTGTTCCTAAAGTGTTCCACATCATCCTTGTGACTGACAGATGTTTTTAAGGCCAGAAGGGACAATTAAGGTTATTTTCACCTCCTTTTATTTTTGTATTACCTTATATACAAATATACAAATTATTATAAAGTCTGACATTTGCTAGATAAATCAAAACACACATTGTAATATAATTTTAATGCAAATGTATTAAAACCATGGTGCAGCAGCCAATTTTTCTTGAAGCTGTGAGAAATCCCTGGAGAATCTCTGGGTGTAGTTGGACTCAGTCTCTGGATCTTAGTGAGGGAAATTTTCTGCCTGAAGCTCGCTGTGAACTTGGACACCATGCTTAGCTCCCAGCCTCCCATGCTTGGACAGAAATTGGTCAATTCCTGCTCTGGGGAAAGTCATTGCAAGCTCAAAGTGAATATTTACAGATAGTAATCAATGGGAAAGGCAGGACAATTATTTTTAGTTGTATGATTAAATGCAGAGTGTTTCCTAGGGTCCAGGCTTGTTCTAGCACCTCCTCCTTGGTGTGTTCCTGCAGTCAAGCAGAGCTTGCCCATAACTCACCCTCCTTTAGCACTTACTTTTGACCATAGTATGTGATTTAGTTGGGACTCTATATCTCTGAATGAAGTTTTGATTTCATATTCTAAATATAAAAAGGTACCAGCCTTCATGAGAAATTCTGGTTATCTTTGCACTGTAATTAATGAATAATAGTGGCAATATTGGTGTTGTCTGCCTTAGTTTTACCCAGTGAAAACCCAGAGATTTTAATGGAATTGTTGGGGATTTGTCCTGGTGCAATTGAGAGAACTTGGCCCATGTGTTGCTTGTTTCTTCCTAAACACATCTTGTGTTTCAGTCAATGCATCTCATCCCAGAGCACAAAATCATTAAATCAGAAACCTAAAATCCTGCAAGACAATGCAAGTTGGCTAATTTTAATTTTTAACTTCATTGACCTTGACAAATATAAGTTTTCCTGTTATCCTTGTTGACTTCAGCTTTTCTTGCCCTTAATCCTCTCCAGTGTTTGTAGGAGGGATGCTCATGAGGTGTGGGCCTTCAGCTAAAGTTGGAATGGTGATGGAAAATCTCTGTCCATTGGGGTTTATACTAAAGTCTGATCACAGGGAATAAAAAAAACCAAAACAAACCAATAAAACCACACCAAAGATGAGAAATTTTGAAGCTTTTCTTTGGCTGTTCTGCCTTTGATCAATCTAAATCCAACCTTGTAAGAGTATTTCATCATACATTTTTGTCTGTTTTGCATTGCACATCCATCTAGGATAAGAATAATGCAAGGATAACTGCAAGGATCCAGCTGTTTGTTTGTTGAAGAAATTATTCTTTGATATTGAATTAATTAGTTCTTAATGCGGATCAGACTGATTTATATAAACACTTGGAAAGAAAGGACAGAGTGGTGACAAAAAAAATTAACTGATTATGAAAGAACTGAAAAAACAAGACAAAAAAATTCTTCATAATTTTCCAACACAGCAAGCTTTTTTTCCAGTAAATATGAATTGTTTAGAAGTGTTATAAAGAGAACTGCATTTACTTCATGCTGTCTGATTAGAAGTTTTGGCCTTTCATATATTTCAGCTTGGTATGTTTGCCAAGCACTCTTATTACTTCAATCAATTTAAATTTGCAAGACTGATGATCCTGACAGAATCCATTGGCACATCATGTGATCCTGGAGGCTAAAAATACCATTCTCTATGGGGCTTGCTTATTTCATGCTTCAAAGCCTAAGAAATGTTCATTTTAGGAGAGGAAAAAAAAATACAAAAAGAAGTTTGCACTTTGTGTGGTACCAATAACTTCCTGAAGGAAAAATACCCAGTGCTTTTCATGGAATGGTGCTTTTTTCATGGAATTGTGGGGATGTTTTGTTGTTGCAGCAGTGAGCTGTGAGTTGTTTTATGGAAATGCCTGGAGATTCCAGCTGGAGAGTGGGAGATGTCTGGATAGAGAAAACATCCCCTCTGTTGGGGTGTGAGAGGGTGAGAGTGGCAAGGAGGATGGGGCACATCCCAAACCTGCCTTCAGCAGGGACAGGAACAGGAGCAGCTCTCCTGCCTGTTTTCCTCACTCCATGCTGCCAAACCTCACATCTTCATTAACTAAATGATGTTTCCCTGCCCCAGGTGTGATGGCTAAAAGAGAGCTACAAGAATTGCACTGAGTCTGCCCTGAACTGTGACTTTTTCATTTTAGAGAGGGTGGTTTAGGGTCTCTGTGGGTCCATCCAGGTGTTTGCTTTGGCCTGCTTTGAGCTGATATGCCTCCACCATTCACTGTGAGTGTGTGCAAGCCAATACCAGTGGGATGCTTGAATTCTGTCTGTAGAAATCTCTGCAAATTGCCTGTAAATCTCTGAATTGTCCTCCTGTGCATGATACAAAATGCTGCTGAGAGCTTTCAAGCCTCTCCTCTGTCTCTGAGCAGTCACTCAGAGCTGAGGAACCTGAAGAAACTCAGTGCTCTGTGGGCTTGCTCTGTTTGTTGCACTGGCATTAACCTCTGCAGCAGCTACAAGCTGCAGTTGCATCTCCTGAGAACCTCTGAAGATGTTGCTGGAAGTGAAAATAACAGTGCACCCCTGCAGCTGATTTAAAAGGGTGAAAAAGGTCAACACCCTTGTCCTTCAAGCTGCTGCTTGGGAGGTTTGTTTGGGGAATTTTTGATATTTTCTGTTGAAGCAGGCTGTCCCTGGGAATGGCAGAAACTCCATCCTGGACTTTCAGGGTTCAGCTGGATAAAGCCATGGCTGACCTGATCTGGTGCTGGCCTTGGCACCACTCTGAGGAAGAGGCTGGTGGGAAGGGAGGAAATGTCTCCTGTCACTGTCATATTTTCTGAAAAATCCCTTTGCCAGGATTTCTTCTCCTGGGAAGATCAGAAGCCTCAGCTTCTCCATGTTTTGCTGCTCTGGAATGTGCTCTGGAGATTGTTTATCCAGCATGTGAATTGTTTTAACTTAATGACCAATCACAGCCAGCTCTGTCGGACTCTGAGCCAGTCCTGGGTTTTTATTGTTCATTCTTGTTAAGCCTTCTGATGTCTCCTTTTTCTTTAGTATAGTTTTAGTATAACATTTTTAAATAATATAATATCATAATATAACAAATCAGCCCTCTATGGAGTCAGATTCATCTCTTCACCTCATCCTGGGGACCCTCACAAACACCACAGTCTCCAACATTTCTATGCCCTTATTGCAGAACAGCTGCTTTTTATCCATGCCTGATTAACGAGCAGAGTTTAATTAATGCCCAGCACTCTGTGGGTTTCCAACAATATCTCTGCTGTTGAGAAACAATGCTATTGTGTTGTGATTTTTTTTTTCTTTTCTAATTTTCACCTGCTTCTCTGCACTCAGGGAGTTGGGCAGCAGGGCAGGAGAGATGTTACTTTATCCAGAATAAATTCCAGGATCTGAAGCACTTTTTCCTCTGTTCATCCTTCAAATACAGAGAGCTGAGCTTTCAGTTGATTCTTCATGCTTGGAATATTTTCTTTACTTGTGTTATTCCTTATTCCACAAGTATTTGTGCCCTGTCCTGAGATGAGAAGTTGGAGCTTCACAGATCAGACCTCTCAGAGCTGTGTAATGTGGGGAAATTTGGGCTCTCATAACAAACCATAACAAACTTCTGGTAGCTTTTGATGGGCATTTCCATTTTGTCATTCCAGGCCGTTTTGTGACACTCAAATCTTAATTTACCTCTGCTAGAGCTGGCAGAACTTAAAGCTGGTGTGATAAAGCTGAGAAAGCTGGAGGTAAAGTCTGATGCAAATATCTGGAAGAGTGCTTGGAAAATTGCTTTGTATAGTGAAGCATTTGACTCAGCATTGTCCTGGCAGGGACTTCAATTATTTGCAAGTGGTTAGAGTTTTCTAATGGGATGAACAAACACTCCAAGGAGGAGCTAAACAAAAATTTGCAGTTAGGGCAACAGCAGGTTCTCAGTCCTGGTCTCTTTGCTTTCAGAGGATTTTCTGTGCAAACAGCATCTCAGGGTTGCTGCAAAATCTGGGGATCATTTGCTTTTTGTATGTAAATGTGTTCTCATCCTCCAAACAGCATGAGAATGAAAAAAGAAATTTTTTTAGATGGCCCGGGGAAAATCTTCCTTGAAAAGTCTAATAAGGATCAAATTAGTGCAAATAAGATGTGATTAGCTCCAGAAAGGGCAGTTTCATAGGACTAATCCTTGGCTTTTCTTTTTTTTTTTTTCCCCTCCCTTGAACTACTTATTAATCAGGCAAGGGTAAGATTCCTTTCATCTGCTGGAGGCAGGAGACAAACAAACTGATGTACTGAGCACTGTCATCCTTGTCATCCTTCCTTCCATATCCATCTCTGTGCTGTGGAACAAAAGTTAAAACCTCGTAACAGTCCTTCAGGTCTGGCTCGTGCTGATGAAGAATCCTGCTCCAATAGGTGCAAAGGGTGCCAATTAAATCCAATGTTCAGCCTCCAGTGGAGCTTATTGACTCTCCATCTAAATATAAACACTTGTCAGATCTGTACTTTGGAGCTAAATATAAGCCTGAGCTTGCTCAAGAGAGCGTGTCCGCTGCTCCCGTTGGGAACGTGCGAGCTGGGGTGAGGAGCAGGATCCTGTGTGATCTCCAGGGCTGGAGCAGGAATGTGCTCTGTGTGGGTGGGTAATTCAAGGCTGACATTCCTAAGCTGTCCAGGTCCAAGGAGTCTGGGATAACCTAGAAAGGGTTTTAGGTCAGCTGAATAAGGAACGAGGAGTGCTGGAGTTAGAGGCGTGCGTGGTGCTGTGTTATTTTTTGTTTGTTGTTCTGAAGTGTGTTTGGTACCATTGATAATGATCTGTCCCTGAAATCCTGTGTGGGATGAAATGGGACAAAGACAAGTGGATGGATTTTTAACTCCTTTTGCTCAGCTTTTTTTTTTTTTTTATTTTTGCAGAGCTTCAGCTTAGTTTATCAGCAAAAGGAGCTTTTCCTGTCTCTCTGGAGTCTGTTATTAGGTTTGCAAGGAGCCTTTGATGGTGAAAGGAAGTATTGAGTGAAAGTAAACCATTCTTTATCCCAGCAGCAGAGCCTGCTCCTTCCTCGATAACCCAGACACAGCAACTGACTCAGAGAACCTGATAGAAATTCATGGGCTCAAATAACATTCTGGCAATTTGAAACAGACCAAGTTCATCTTAAATTTACTTTGTCCCCTAAAAGATCAGCTTGGTGAGACGTGCCCTTCAGGGATAAGTTCCTCTAATCGTAAATAAAACATGTGCTTTCCAAGGAAGGCAAGGGAAGGAAACAGAACTGAAAGATTCAGCAGTAAATTAAGACTATTACTTTGCTTTACTGTGGTTCTTTTCTTAATAGTGCTGCTGTCAATTTTGGTTGATGCAGGCAAAGGTTCTGTTTTGATCTCTCCTCAGTCCCTTGAATTTTGCTTTATACCAGCATGAAATGATTCAGGGTGTATTAAATAGATTTATTTCAGCTCCAAGTATTTAATTATGCTTTTGAAAGAAAGAAAAATTCAAATTTGGGATTAGATTGTCTGCTAGTTATAGTATGTTCTCTTCCATCTATTACTGCAGCTGCTGAATTTCTGGCTCTCAAACATCTTTATTATAGAGCAAAAAAATGTGTGAGGCAGGAATCAATGCCTTACATAATCAATCCAGCTTCTGCAGTGAACTTCTTATGCTTTGGCTGGAATGCTAACAGAGTTTTTGTTTATCAAAGACGAAGTTTTTCTGTCTTTAGGAAGATTCTTTAACTGCTGGAGCAGATAATCTCCTGTAGGCTGTGGAAGAGATACTGAGGTCAGCACAAAGCGCTGTGATTTGCCCTGGCTGGTAAAAAACAGGCACATTTTCTAGAAAAAGCACATTTGGAGAAGCTGTTCTTGTCTTGTGATTAAATGAAATAAAAGATGGTATAAAAGCATTGCTCTGCTTTACCTTCTAGTGGGAACTGTGTGGTTCTCTTCAGAAGGAGCTGACTTGGATTGTGACATAACGCTGATCCAAGAAGACTTCTTCCACTGAGTTTGGTTTGGTGTTGAACATTTGAAAACTGGGAAGAGGATCTGAGCAGCAGTGAACAGTGGTGACAAACACACCCTCATGTCCTGGCTTTTATTTCAGGGACAATTTTCTTCCTGCTTTCTTCAGACCTGCTGTGCTGCTGTTCTGTTGGATGGCAATAGCACAGGTTGAAAACAATTTCCCCTTGCTCCATTCCATGGACTTTGGCAGATTTTTCCTCCCAATGCCAGCAGAGAATTGCTCCCAGGATCTCAGTCCTCAGGCCGTGTAGGCATTCCAGGTGATGGGAGCTTCCCAGTCTCTGCCTCCAATTCTCTGGGCCTCGCATTTCCTAGGAAACACAGAGCAGTACCAAGCCTTTTGTGGAGCTGCACGTCTAAATCAGCAATGCCTGGTGAATTGGATTGCTTAATGGAATAAGCACTGCTATAATCCTAAGTAATCACCAGTATGCTGGTGTCTCAGGGGAGGAAGAAAAAAAAGAACCCATGAAATCATTTTTATTGAAACAGTAATGAAGTAGATTGCCTGGTGTGTGCATCACTGGATTTGTCACATTGGGTTGGAGCAGAAGCCATTCTTTGTTCAGTGCTGAACTGTTTCATTTTAAGGAATGTCAGGACCCAGGACATCCCTCTGGCTGTCATGAGCAGCCAAGACCCTTGCCAAGGTCTCAGAGACCCTGGCACAGAGCCCAAGATGCCCGTGTGGGTTTGATTATGACCCATGGAGCAAGTTACCAACCTTCTATGAAGATCAGCAAGCCACAACAGTTTAAGTGGAATATTAATGAAGTTATCACAGGGTGGAAAAGTAAATTTTAGGGTTTTTGGTATGGGGGTTCAGGAGGCAAGATGGAGGGAACTGGGTGTGTCCAGCCTTTCTCCTTCTTCTTCTTGGCCTCCGTCTTCTGTGGTGATGCTGGCACTTGGGGATTGGTTTGTGGTGAAGGTGCACTTGTTAACAAGGGTGAAAGGTATTGGGGATAAAAGGTAAATATGATGTATGGAGTTTTTATTATAAAAAGACACGACCGCCCCGTGGGTGGTGAGAGTGCCCTTGGCTGCCTTGCTGGTCAGATCTCAGCTGGCAGAGAGGAAAACTTTGTAAGATAAGAAATAATAAACAATCTGCAGACCGAAATGTTGAAGAGTTCAGACTCGTCCTTTGAACCGCGGCTGCCCCAAACCGTCCTGCACGTGTCCGAGCAGAGACAACAGCCAGATCAGACACAGGAACAGCAAAATTATATCCATGTTTGATTACTTGAGCTGTAGTAATGGGACAGGTGAGAGCACAATCCTCCTTTTACTCTAACAAGGGTATTTTTTTCTCATACTTTATTTCTCTGTCTTGTTGACACAACACCACAGCACAATAATCCAGGATCTCCATGGAACATTGAGTAATTTTGATTCTCAGATAATTCCACTAAATGCATTGCTGAAGCATGGCTAATTTTGCAGAGGGTACCAGTGTTTCCCAGGGATGCATTCAGCAGGCTTTGCTCTGCTCCTGCTGCTCTAAAATGTGATTTGTAGCTTCCTGCTTTTAATTCATAAGAAACCAGATGCACGTCCCATTTTGCTTGAGATCACTTTTGTTGTATGATCAAGGGCCCAATGCTGCTGCCTGTGGAGAGTGAGAGGTGCTGGTTTTAATGGACTGAAGGGTTCTGGTGCACTCCAAAATGTCTGAGGTGACTTCAGGACCATTCCATGCTCAGGAGTCATTCTTGTGTCCTGCAGACCTGATGCTCTTCTGGACCAGCTCAGTTTCTGATAAAATTTCTTGCAGGGGCTACTCAAGTCCAGCTCTGCTCTTGGGGTTTTTCTAGAGCAAATCAGAGCATCTCAACTTGAGGCCAGAACCAACTTTTAGCCCTTTCTAACATCTGCTTTGAGGAGGAAGGAGCACAAGGGCCAGCACCTTGCATAAGAAGTGTCAGACAGAGATTGCAGATGTGTCTGCCCTCCAGGCAGGAGGAGCAGCTAAAGTTGCAGACTGATGAATGCTCTTGCACCCCAACTTGTCACTTGTTGAGTCCCATTTACCCCCTTTGAGCAGGGCAGTGTCCAACTCTGCAGAGTGAAATCAGAGAATAATCAGCATGGAATGGTTTGGTCTGGAAGGGACCTTAAAGCCCATCTGACGCCACCCCCCTGTCATGGGCAGGGACACCTCCCACCATCCCAGGGTGCTCCAAGCCCCATCCAGCCTGGCCTTGGACACTCCAGGGATGGGACATCCACTGCCAGGGATGACTGAGATGGATCTTAATGATTCTGTTTGAAAGTTCCCTGCCAGCAAAGCAGTGCATCCTTCACCTCTGTCAGTTCTGGATGTTGTGGGATAGTTTTGCCCAAATAGCAGAGTTCTGCCTGTGGGGGAGGTTGGCATCTGTCCATGCTTCTTTTTTACCTAAGTACTTGGAGTCAGCCCAAGGGGATTTAGAAATGGTTGTGCTCTTGGTGGGCTTCTTCTTCCTAGACCACCTCAATGCTTCAGAGTTCTTCAGCTGATCTTGAGAATTAAGTACTTCAGTTTTGGATTTTGGGTTTATGGTTGTGTTTGGAAAACTCATCAGACACAGGATTACAGCTCCTGTCGTGGTTTGGATTGGCAGCCTTAACTCTGAGTCCCTCTGTTTTCTTTGTGCCTGGTCCCACAGTGACTGTGAGGGTACAGTGAACTTCACTGTGAAACTCAGGAATGTGCTTTAGATGAGCTGCTATAGTGGTCACACTCTGCTTTGAAGTGGCAAAAAAAGTTAAAACTTGACCTCTTCTTTCAGCCCTAGTTTATATATGTGCAATCTCAAATTACCTGGATGTGTTTTCCTTTTTTTTTTCTTGCATGTCCATATAAGACACACAGCTTAAGCCAAGTTCAAATTATTACCTTTATTTTTCTTTGTATTTTTATTGGTAATGTTTCCTTAGTGCAAGAGCAATCAGAAGCTGGCTCTTCTTGCTTGTGATCCATCACTGTTTGAAGGCCCTGCTTTGCTGCTGGAAGGTGTCCATGTTGTTGACTGAGTGCTACAACTTTCCCTCCTTTCCCAGCCTGTATCAGACATGCATTTTTATCAATATGTCCTGGGCAGCAGCAGTGCAGTGTGAAGGGCAGCCAGCTGAGGCAGGGCAGATCTCTGGTGGGAGCAGTGGATTTATCACATAAAACACACAGCTGGGAATTTTCCAGCTGACAGATGCCAGGAGGTGGTGGCAGTTCATAGGAGGGATGGCATTCCTGTGGGAATGCTGCATCTGAACTGACAAATGAGGGACATCTTACAGGTCAAGGAAGAAATTCTGACCAAAGGGAATGAGCAGTGCCATGGTGCTAGGGCTGTGCTGCTGGAGCTCAAGACCTGTCATTTTTAGGAATTTAGGATGTCAGGGTGAGTGGAATCCACCATGAGAGCAGGTAAGTGCTGAAGTGGGGATCCCTGGAGTCGAGGAGACTCCATCATTGGGGACATTAAAAACTCAACTGGGTGAGGTCCTGACCTACCTGTGATGTGGGGCCCTGGCCTGAGCAGGTTGGACAGTCACATGGAGGTCACTCCAGCCTCAGTTACCCTGTCATTGCCACACTCCATCATCTGGACAGCTTGGAGGGCCCAGAGAGGAAGGCAGAAGCTTCATCATAAAGTTGTGATGCTCTGACACATTCTGTGAGTTAAAAAGAATAAGTTTGATGCCCACACTGGGCCTGAAATTGTGAGAAATCTTTCCAAGAATTGTTTTGTTGTGGTAAAGCACAAAAAGTGACCTGGAGGGGATGGAGTGTCCCTCCCAGCCTGGCAGCCTTTGGCAAGGCTTGTCTTCAGCAAATGCTGCAGTCTGTTTCTGGTTCAGCACGTGAGAATCACATCCCAGCTGCTGCAGAGTAAAATTTAAACACTTTGGGCCAGTCAGTATCCATTTCTGTGTTCTGTCAAGGTCAGTCCAATGCCTTTGGCTGAGAGGAGATTGAGGATATTCTTTGTGGCTGAGCCAAGTGTGGGATATGTCTTCGACCAGAGAGGGTAACTGACACAGTTTCTGTGCATGTTTTGGTTATTTCACGTATGTGGGAGCAGAAACACATTGAGGGCAGTGATTACTGCTTCCACACATCAGCAGTGTTCCCTAAAATCCATGGAGCTGATTCAGCTGCTTGGAGGACTCTTCATTTCAGAGCCATAAAGGCTCAGAAGGGATATTTGAGTGCTCCTGCCTTTGTGGCACCAGGCACAAGGTGGAAGTGGGCAGGAGGCACAGCCACTCCTCCTTGCATCATCCCCTGTCCAGGTTTGCAGCTGTCCTGGTGCAAACAGCGTGGCTGTCCCCCAGAGGGGCCGTGTTGGACACCAGGCCATCCATCACAGCACAGCCTGGCAGCTCCTGAGGCTGCAGGGCTGTGAAAATCCGTGCACAGGAGAACAGGCTGTTCCACTTCGGGCCTCTGAAGTGGGTTTGTGATGTCGGCACAAAAGCCAGCTCTGTCCTGGAAACAATCTGCTCTTCTCAGCAAGGGGAGGTGCCAGGGCTGCCTTCTGGCACAGGGGTGTTCAGGACAGCTGTTCCTTGTCTGCCCTGAGCTGTGGTTGATCCAGGTGGCCTTTCTGACCTGGAGGCCCTGTCCCTTTTCCTGCTGGAGGGCCCTGCTTGTAGCATTGAGTAGTTTTGGGTTTCTGTCTGAGGACTTTCCTTTATGGTGTTGTTTGCCTTTACATCATTTCCATCCCCTGCCACGTTTGGGGTAAAATCAGGAGAAGCTTTTTCTCTGCTTCCCTTACAGTCAGTGCTGGTACTGTGAGGAGCCCAGGGGATGCTGAGAAAAACGAGACAGGATATAAAAATCCTGCACCTTTATGTAACACATCCCTCTTTCCCATTCTGAGGGGAGATCACTGGTGTGCCTGATCTGAGGGGGAGAGGTTATCCATGTTCTGCTCAGTGATGCTCTCTCCCCTTTTCCTTTACTCTGTATTTTCAGCACATTCCCCATGGGGGTGACGCCAGCTTGTCTTGTGTCGTACAGCATCATTTTACTGCCTCACATAACATGCAAACCCCACAGATGAATTAATGTCAGCAGGAAGCAAAACCAGCTGATGCTTCTGTTTGGAAACTGCTGTTTCTTTCCTTTAACCACCCAGAATTTGAATTTTGAAATACTGTCTCTCTCCTAGGAGCTGTAAATAAGGCAGCTCTGGGTTTTCTAGGCTCTGCCTCTTTGAGGTGCAGCACTCAGAGGGTGATGTGTTCATGTAAAAGGGTATCTCATGTCTGGTTTGCTGTGACTGATTTATGGTTGGCTTTGCAAGCCAAGCTCTACATGGGTTGTAAAGACATGCAGTGGAAATTCATGGGGAAAGCAGCCTTTTGGAGCAGGTTAGAAATAAATGTCTTACAAATGGTAATGGCAGTTCCTACCTCAGCTGTAAAACCAGTGCCATAATTTAAAGGTATTAAAATTAAATAGGCTTATAAAGATGCATCTCTGTTGCACAGACCTTGCTTGCAGCTGCAGCAAGCAGTGAAGGACCATTGTGGAGCCTTTGGCTCTGCTCTGGAGCTGAATTCACTGGGCACACACGTTGAATATGAAGGAATATACACATCTCTCTCAAATCTGTGCTGTGTCAGAGAGGTTCCCTTAGAATAGAAATGTGCTCTTTGATTCTGTGAGTGCCTTGGTGGAAAGGGCACAGACCAACAGGCCAAAGAAGAGATTGTAGCAGTAGCATACCTTACAAATCAATTTGTGGAGATGTGGAGTGGCTTTATGGCTCAGAGCAGGGCAAGGCAGCTCTCTGAATCGTTGTCAAGTTGCTGGAATAAAGTATCTACTTACGTGGGCAAAAGAGCTCATTGTGATGCTTGAATAGACTGTTATTTAAAGGCCCGTGAGTCTCATTCTATATAGAGCAACATTTCAAGGGGTAAAAAGACTAAATTTATATTGGTATTTTATTAAAATTTATGCTGGCACAGCAGCACTGGAGCTCCAGTGGAAGCTGAGCTGGCTCTTTCATTCAAAGTCGCAGTTCTGCCTGCTTTATAACTTAGTGAAAAATTACCTGTGGAGATGAGGTTTCTCATCCTGATCTCAGCCCACCAGGGTGTTTGGTCTTTTAAGTGCTCCATAACCACACTCTGCTGCTGTGGATGTTTAAATGATGGGGCTGGAGAAGGTGCTTTCCTGGTGAGGTTTTCTCTATATTTAGGGCTTGATGCTTTATTATCTTACTTAATTATTTCTTTGCTCTTACAGAGGCTGGGGACATGACTTCAGTGCTTCCTGTGGAAAAGCAAGGGAGCTCCTCAGCCTCTGTCCCTCGTGGGAAGGGGCAGGGAGGCACAAGGACAAAGCAAAGGATTTGCCTCCCCTGCACAGGCCAGCCAGCAAGAGAGCCCAAGGGCAGCTTGGCCAGCTTTGTGCCCTGGCCCACACTCCTTCCTCAGTTAATTAGCTCCAGCTTGTATTCACAGGAAAGGCTGAAGTCATCTCTCTCATCTCCTGGCTCCAAAGCTGTCACTTGGCCTCTTGCCTTTGTGCTGGTGTCCCCTGCGACGTGCACAGCTCTTACCATAACAGGAGCCCTTTAACACACACCCCACATTGCTAAGGAAAAGGAAAATAACACTATAACCCTCTCTGTACCTGGAATAAAGCTGAGCTCTGTTTGCTTCCATACAGTGCAGCTGAGGTTGCATTGCATCCATTGTGCATCCTTGTTCCTGCAGCCTCTCTGCTCAGGGCTTTGTGTCTGCTGGATTTATGGCTGCAAGGGCCTCACTGAGGAACTGTTGTAAAGTATTTTGGACAGACTGGGAGGAAATTTCACAGGATTTGGGGTTTTTTTTTAAGGTTATGGTGTGTTCTCCTTTGAAATTTGTTTCCATTTTTCCTTGTTCTCATGTGTTTGGACGAACTGAGCCCTGTGCCCGTTCCCTGAGGTGTTTTTGTTAGAAATGCTGGGATAGTTTGTCCACAGCAGCCTTGCCCTGGTGATGTCAGAGTTGGCTCAGTGAGGTGTCCTCAGAGACAGGAGCCACCTGTCTTCATTGTTCTTTTGATGTTGGAGCCTGGCAAATTCCTGCTAGGAATGGCTGGCTGTGAGTCCCTATTGAAATTCTGTCCCAGTGCTACCTTGAAAACCCTGCAGCAAGTGTTCATGTTTGGAAGAGCTGTAGCCTGAACCCACCACCTGACTTCTGGTCCACAGCAAAGTCATTCCACAGGGTCTGGTAGAGATGTCCCTCACAGATGTTGATGCTTCAGGAGGATTTGCTTTCCCATCCCATGACTTCCCTGTGTGGTTTCATCCTAATGGATGCCAAAGTCCTTGAAGCTTTGAAGACCTTGAAGACACCTCTGAAGTCCCTGTCCCTTATAAAATTCCTTGCTAGATGGTTCCAACCTGCCTGCCTGAAGGCCCTCTTGTAGTTTAATCCATGGAAAACCTCCTCTGCTTTGGATCTTGGAGTCACCTTTGTGAGGCCAGTCCCATGTGGCTGATGGGCTTCACCTCAGTAATGTGGGATGTGGATGAACAATCCTCAAATCTGAGGTGCCCCAGGACTCTCAAGGATGATGTGCATTCCATCAAAGGAGGGAAGCAGCTGCTGGCCAGTGCTGGATAAGGAAGCAGGACTTGTGTGGGGTGAAAATATCTTGGAAGTTCTCGAAAGATGAAGGCAGGAACAGCAATGCTGCAGTTCTGCCTTTCTTTGAGAGCTAGAATGTAGGTGTCCTCATTTTTTTTAGCTTGTGACTTTGTCATCCAGGATATGGCCAAAAAGGGAGACTAAAATGAGCAACTTGTTCTCTTTTTCCCCTCCACCATTGATGAACATATAAGCAAGGACTGTGACCTGAGACTAGAAAACATCTGGCTTCTCTCACTCGTTCTGTCCTTGCTTCTCCTGCAGGCTGCTTTTAGATGCTCAGGTGAATCCTCCTGGCAGGGCTGGTGTGCTGTGCTCCCAGCACTCCTCATCTCATGTTCTTCCCTGTTTTGCTCAGCATTGTCCTGCTCTGCAGTGGTTTTTGTGATTTGATTAAGAATGTGTCGAGGTGGTTACATTTGGATTCTCTGTCTTTTCTCTGTTCATGTAAAGTCTCCCTTAGCTTCTCCCAGTGCTGTGGGAGCTGTGGGCTCTGTTCCCTTCCCACTTCTATTATTTAGGGCTTGGTACAGCAAAGCTCTTAAGCCCATAGTTTATTCTGAGCCTGCAGATGATTTCACTGAGAGCAGATTTTGGGTCTCTGTTCCAATTTTTGTTGTGGTTATTTCAATGACAATCAGAGAGCCGAGATAAGACAGGGAGAACAGCAGACATGAGCTTGAGGTTTTTTTAATTGCTCTCATCTCTGCAGCAAAGAAACCAGTGGAAAGATCCTGTGAAGTGATGCAAATACAGAGCAGATGCTCCAGCTGGGCTGGACTGGTTCCAGATCTGTGTCTTGATGAGAAATGTGCTCCTTGGATCTCACTGGCATTGGGGGGAAGGTTGGGGGAGGCTGGTGGTTCCACAGAGGGACAGTGTCTCTGCTGCTGACAGGCCCAAAAGTGGCACTGCCAGTGAGCAGCTCCTTCTGTCAGTGCCCAGCTGCAGCTGAGATGCTCATGAGGCACCTGGCTTCACCCAAGGTCTGTGTGCTTTGATGACTAAGCCATTACAAAGTATGTGGCAGAGAAATGCTGAGGAATTTTCTGCTTTGGAAGGGAATATTGTTGCTTGGTTGATTTGAAAGCCCATTTATGGCATCAGGTCAAAGGCAGTTGCTTCTGCTGCTTCCCAATTAGAAGACTTATTTATTGATGGATGACTGAGGTGAGGAAGTGAAAATTCTTGATGCATTTTTCCTCCTGGAAGAGCTGGCTTGCTGTCACAGTGGTCATTTCTCTTCTCCTCTGATGAGGTCCTTGTTTATCTCAGGAATGCCATGGCAGTGCTGATCATTGTGGCTGTTTCACTGCTGTGGACACACCATCTATCAAAACTGGCCTCTGCTCCTTCAGTGACTCACTTTCCTTCTGAAATGTTCTGAGGATGTGCCATGAAGCAAATTCTGTCTTTCTGACATTACAAATGAGGAACTGCATAAACTTTTCTTCCTTTTCCATGTCTCCCCCTTACAGACACTTCCCATTAGGTTAATTGGGCAAATCTGTGCAGCAAAAAAATTTTCTGAGTACCCCACATCAGCCATGTGGTGGAAATGCTGTGGAAGGAAGCATCAGGCTCATTTTTTTGGCATCAGTGTCCAGGAGTATCAAAGGGTTCAAGAGTTCAGGGTTTTCAAGTCCTGGTGAGTCAGCACTGAGGAACACCTGAGCTTTCAAACGTGTGAAGGAAAGACAGGAGAAATTGTTCTCTGGGAGTGTTCTGGGTAGGGCAAGAGGTATTTTGCATCAAGCTGATAAAAGAGAGTTTGGCTTTTATCTAGAGATATTTTCCCATGACTTGGTAGGGAAAAACATGAACAGGATGGATCCTGCTTTATGGGAAGGCAGAGAGGGAAGGGAATGGCATGGTGCATGTGGCAGCAGCCAGGCCAGGCTCTGCAGTGCCCTTGTTTGATGCTGAAGCATTGAGAGGCTCTTGGATGGCAGAGCATGGAATGGGCAGTGCTGTGCCCAGGTAAATTTTAATGGATTTGGTACATAGGGCACTCAGGGAGACCCTGAACTCAGCGTCTGGGCTTAAAGGGATGGTTCTCATTGTGAGAAGGTTCTTGTGGAAAAAAACCCTGTCTCCCTTGTTCTTCTAAGTTCTTCTAAGCCTTCTGATGTTTATATTCTTGTAAAGGAGTTGCTCATGCACTTTTATGTAAATAATTATTGTTTTTGCATTCTTTTCTGGAGGAGGAGAAATTTGATGGGCTGTTACTTTGTGCAGTGTCATTGGAGAGGTGGCAGTGTCATCATCCTCCAATCCACTGTCACTTTGGAAAGTCTATAAATATTGGAGTCAGGAAATAAATTCCCCTTCTTCTTACCTTGGAGTTCCAGTGTCCACATAATTTTATTTCATGTCCTGTTGCAACAGAACCCAAAATTAAAACTCCTGAGATGACTTTTGGTGCATTATCAGTCTGTGGCACTGAAACCCTGTGAGTCAGGCTGCAGGAACTGAGCTTTGTGCTCCCACTTCACTACACACAGGCTCTGGGTGCCTTGTGCTGATTGAACTCCCTCAAACGGCAGAAAACAAACACAGAAAGAGGGGGTGGAGGGAAGGCACCACAAATATTCTCTTCGTTTCTTTCAGCTTTCCAAACTTGCAATTTTAAACACTGTGAGCTGTGGGGGGGGGTGGAGTTTGGGTGACTGGAGGCAAAACCAGGATTGCTCTGGAAGTAAAAGCAGGAGCAGGGGCATGGAGAGACCTTTCCCAGTAATAATCACAGTGCAAAATTCACCTCACTGTGCAAGTCAAGGGGGTCTCACAAGCACCTTGGAGCAGAATTTCAGCCTTCTGGAAACATGAAAGTTGCAGAGTTTAATAAGAGTGCTGGCAGCAGTGTGGGGAGCAGGATTTACCTTCCTGCCCTAAGGAGAGCCATTAGGTGAGGGTGGGAGGTGTGATTCATCCTGGAGCTGGTCACCATAAATTCTTTGGGAACAGCAGAGCTGCTGGGCAGGCAGGAGGGAGGGATGTGTGTCTTTGCTGCACTCAGCCTGGGATGGTGCCATCATCATCTCAACCTCTCTACAGCCAAGGTTTGATGGCAAAAAAAGGAGTTAAAATCCTAAAGAAGCCCCTTGAGCATCTGGGGGAAGGGTCTGGGGTTGAGCTCTTTGTTTATGGAAATGTGCCAGGAGCTGTTCTGTGCTCACTTTCCCCTTCCTCTTGTTCAGGTAAGTTCACACTGCCCCATCTTTGCTGAACATTTTTGGCACTCCTGTGCTTGCACCCTGCCAGGCAAAGGATTTCTGTGGCTGACTAACAAGACAAAGCTGCCAGCCTTGGTGTTCAGCAAATGACCTCAGTTCTTAATCTTCTTTCCTGAAAATACCAGGTTGCTGTAGGAAATGTTACAGAGAAAATGCATCTGAGAAACTTCACCATGTTCTCAATAGAGCCTGGCCTCAGGTGCATGAAAAATGTAAGAATTTCTTCCCTTGCTGTATATTAGCATGATTTCTTGGGAGGCATTTGATACTGTGTTGGTGAGGGTCTGGTTTTTCTTAGTAACTCTTGAACCCCTTGCTCCATTTGAAGCAAATTTTACAGATCTTGGGGTGATCTGAATTCACAAATATTCAAACTGGAGTAGCAGTTAATTATTAGTATTAAGATCCTGTAAATTCCATTACAATGCTGGCTAATTTTCATGTGAATACTAACTAATTCTGTTATTTAGTACTGAAATTCAGAGAACTGATGCAAGAGGCCAGTGTGGAGTGGGAAATCCTGAAGAGCCAGGCTTTGCTGTTCTGGATTTGCTTGTTTCTATTTGAGACAGAGCCAGGGGGACTCCAGCATGTCCAGCAGTGACAAAAAGAAAAAATCAAGGAAGGTTTTCAAGTGGATTTTGGTTTTGTGTCACTTTTTTCTTTCTTTTTTTTTTTTTTTTGGGTGCACCAGAATTTTTCTTCCTCTTTCATTCAAATGAGGCCACATCCACCTATTTCTTAGATTCTGCCAGAACTGAAAGAAAAGTAATTTTTCATGCAATTCCACATGTGCATCATGCTGCATGTCCCACATGAGATTTCTGAGCAGTTGTTGATGCTGATTAAAGCAAGTCCCCAGTTTGGTTGACAGCTAAACAATGAAGACTTGGCCAAACTTTCATTTGCAGTGGGCCAGCCTGGGGCTTGAGACAAAATTGCAGACATGGATTTTTATCTCACATGTCCTGACACCCATCAGCTGCTGGGAGAGGCATCTGTCAGACAGACAGACAGACATACACAGACACCCAAGCAGGTGAAGCAAGGAGGCTGGGCAGTAGGGAACAGGGATTTTCACCTTTGAAAAGGATGTGATTAAAGTTGTATTGGAGCTGCTGACGAGCTCTGGGCCCTGTGGGGTACTCAGATGCCTGTGGGGCACTGTTCCTAGAAAAAGAGTGGGGGTTTTGAATAGTCACACCCCATCCTCAGGTAGGAAGATCTTGCAAAATCTTGCAAATCATGGAAAATCTTGCACAGGCAGTGCTGCAGCCCAGCTTGTGCCATAGCCAGGTAGAGAGAGCTGATGTTACATCAGCCTACAGCCTTAGCTCTGTGTCCACAATGCTTCACTTATCTGCTTCTCCTTCCTGTGATCCTTGCCTAAGAGGGACTTGTGACCGTGGTGATAATTATATCTCTCTATATATGTCTTCATATTCTGCTCCTTGAAGTGTCTGAAAGCTTCCTCTTTGATGTGATTCTGCTCCCCAGAATACATTATACTTTCCCAAAACAAGTACAGTGCTTGTTATAATTATTGCAGAAGTGCTGAGCATTTTCAAGTGCTTTTCATCATCCCCAAATGTGGAAATAGATGACTTGGCACTTTCTTTTTACTGCCAGCTGCTAAAGAGGCCAGTTCTGGATTAGGAGAACACAGTGAATCCATTGCAGAGGAAATGTCTGTGGTGGTTGCACAGGACTGGATTTGTATAAGGGCTGCTACTGTGTAGGGCTGGAGGTTGGGGTTTATCCTCTGCCTTGTGTTAGACTCTAATGGGATTTTAATCTTTAGCTTGGTTTCCAGTTGTGCTCAGTTCTCAAGGGCAGGGGCTGGCACAGGGCCTCAAGTGTCTGGTGGGAGAAATGGTCTTTGTGCAGTGACAGAATCACAGAATCACAGAATCACAGAATCACAGAATCACAGACTGGTTTGGGCTGGAAGGGACCTTAAAGGCCATCCAGTCCAACCCCTTCTCATGGGCAGGGACACCTTCCACTGTCCCAGGTTGCTCCAAGTTGGATCCAGTCTGTCCTTGAACATTCCAGAGATGAGGCAACTGCAGCTTTTCCAGGCAACCTGTGCCAGTGCCTCACTGGGCTCATTGTACAAAAAAATTATTGCTAATATCTCCTGTGAATCAGCCTGGTTTTGGTGTAAAACTTTACTAACTGTTTGGTGGAGTGTGAAAAGTGCCTATTATATGGTTTTACGCAGAGATTTACTAAATGTATCATGTTGTATTGATTGGTAGTGCTGCATTAACATTTTAAAAGTATGGTAAATGTAGTTTTGTAGTTAAAATGTAATTTTGTAGTTAAAATAGAAACTATGTATGTGGGATATTTTTTTAAAGAAAGGAATGAGGTACTTGCACTAGATAGCAACCACAGGACACATAAATCTTTCAGAGAAAAAGAATTTATTGCTCCATTATCAGAAGAAATGAACTTCTTCCTGCCTCGCTCAGCCCTGAAGATGCCCTTAGGAATCAGAGGAAGAAGCTGACACTGACCAGACAGAATCCTGTGTTTGAATGGAATTTATGCATCATGGATGAGGTGTATGAATATACAACAGGTTATTGTTTTTAAGGGTTAAGCCTCTGTTAACGTGTGCTCTTATTCGGGCTTATTTTGCCCAGAAAAGGTACCTGGACTGTCTGTAACTCTTTGTTTTTATTGTCTCATATTGTCCTAAATCCCAATTGTTCAAATTTTTATTACCCTAATTATATTACTATTTTTATAACCATTTTATTACTCTAATTATATTACCATTTTTATAACCATTTTAATACTATTAAACTTTTAAAATTCTAAAAACAAGTGATTGGCGTTTTTCACAGGAGCAGGCAAACCCCATGGTGAGGTGGGACCTGTGTGCTTTGTGCTGTACTAATAAAGGGCAGACTTTGTTTGACTGATGCTCTCTTAGCACCCCAAGTCTGTGTTAATATTCCAAGAATTGCACTTTTTGTCATCTTCAGTGTGGAGGAATTCCCACATTCATATAACAGATATTTACTTATTAATAGTTTTATACCAGTAGGAAGTAGTACTAGTAATGATCGTGGAATCACTTAGGTTAGAAGATCCCTCCAAGATGATCAAATCCAACCATTCCCCCAGCACTGCCAAGGCCACCACTGACCCCTGTCCCCAAGTGCCACATCCCCGAGGCTTTTAACTCCCTCCAGGGATGGGGACTCCACCACTGCCCTGGGCAGCTGTTTCAGTGCCCTTTCAGTGAAGGAATTTTCCCTGATACCAGTCTAACCCACTCCTGGTGAAATTTGAGGTCCTGTCCCTGTTCCCTGGAGCACAGCCCGATCCTCCTGGCTGTCCCCTCCTGTCAGGAGCTGTGCAGAGCCACAAGGGCCCCCTGAGCCTCCTTTGCTCCAGGCTGAGCCCCTGCCCAGCTCCCTGATCTGTCCTGGAGGTTTTAAACTGCAATAACATCACCTCCAGTGACCAGTGTCACACAGACCACACAGCTCAGCCCAGGGGGCTCACCCCTACCAAATACTGTCACCAGAGCTTTTTTCCAAAATATTCTTTAGAAGCTTGGTTTTCAGAGTTGTACTCAAATTAGCCAGTGGCTGTCTACAGATGAATTTCCATCTCCAGAACGCTGCTTCTCTCCTCAATTTCTAACAAAAGCATTGAGAGCTACTTGCAAAAAGTCGATATTTCAAATTAAATCCCCAATAAAAATTCTCAAGAGAATTCAGCTCCCCAGACAGTTTAATTCAATTTGTTGTCCTTGGAAAGAAAGCGTACAACCTATTATTTTTAGGGAACAGGACGCAGATTTTGTTAAGCTGCAGAAACATATTATGAACACAATAAAGCCAGATAATTCTTTGCATACAATTAAAAAAAAATCACTAAGCCTTCAATAAACTAATTAATCACTAAGGAAGACTCCTGAAACACAGAAACTTCTCCAGCTGAATTTGGTCTTTGCAGTTGAGCCACTTTAACTGAAGACATTTGTGGTTTGCTGGAGAAACTTCTACTTCTGGATTAATATTACTTTTTAAAAATAACCCTGGCCCTTCGTAGCTGGAATTGCTTAAGTGTCAGATTTAATGATGATATATCAGTTTGGCTAATGAAAGCCAGTAGCTCTCCCTAAAAGCAAGCTTTGCCTGCAGAAGATTTACAGCTTCTTATAAAATGAATTTATCTCCAGTGAGGAATGTTGTGGAATGAGTGTGATGTTGTTGGCTGCTTTGGGATTCTCCAGGGGACAGAAAATCCCGTTTCACTTGCCAGCTTCTCTTCTGAGAATAATGGATGTTTTTACTACAGGATCAGTGATGTGGCATCAGCTGTGTCAGTCCCTTTCCCTTCTCTGATTTCACTGCTGCTGGGTAAGAAGGTGGAGGTCAATTCTGACACGTTCCTGCAGGGATTACAGGTGGTGGAATCTACTTGGCGTTGATGCATTTTCTTGTTCATTTCTGACAAGTACAAAACAAGTCCATTTTGTTGTTAATAAGTTCTGGTTTGGCCTTTCACCCTTCCATCTTGTTCTGTACTTGGCTGGTTGTTCATTCACAGATTTCAGACATAAATTCCTATAATCCTACTTTAGAACTCATTTTCTCAGGGTACCAGGCAGTCAGTGAGGGTTGCTGTCATTTTGTGTGGGTGATGTTCATCTCGTCCTCTTCTGAGTTTTGAACCTTTTGGATCATCCAGCAGGTTAAAGAGATCCAAACTCTTGCAATCTCATTTGAATTAAAATTGAAAGGTAATCTTTTTTTGCTACTTTTGGGCATGCAGCAGGCAGGGGTAAGGAAATAATTCCTTAGAAACTCTGGGAAAGTGTAGTGTGAGCTCAACCCTTACTAGACATCAGAAGAAGAATAAGAAGAGTCAGAAGCAGCAAAGAAGAAGGATAAGAAGGAGGAGGAGAAGGAGAAGGACAAAAAGAAGAAGGACAAGGAGAACAGCAACAACCACAACAACAACCTTAGCCACTACTGCAGTTCTAAACTCTGAGTTTGCATCATCTTGGATACCAAAGCCAAGTCATTGCAGGAGATAACACTGAAGAAACCAGGATTTCTAATGGCATCATCTCTGTTTTTCCAAAATTGTTTGTTTTATTCTGTCACAGTTATTTCCCTGTCAGTCCTGTGCTTTAGCTTGTTGTGGGTTGTATGCATGTGTACTGAGGAAATATGGAAAAGCAGATGGGCCATATCCTGCTTTCCTCCTCCTCTGTAAACCCATAAATGCATATGTAGACCAAACATTCTTTTAATTTTTTCTTTACCTCCTCAGCTGTGTTTTATACTTTCAAGGTTGCATGTGGTCATCTGGATCAAGTAGCTTTGCAAGAGCTGTCTGTGACCTGGGGAACAGCTCAGCCTGAGGCTGCTGAGGGCTGGAACTCATGAGTTTTGTATTGCAGAGCCACTGGGATGGCTGAGGGTCCAGGCACTCAAAATAGGTCTCCTCCCAGCTGGGAAGCAAGAGGTGGAAGTTCTGTCATGACTGGATAGTAGACAGCATCTGTATCTGTGTGAACATCACTCAGTGTCTCAGAAATGGATTTTGGTGACTCAGAGGGAGCAGCAGCACCACAGTTCTCAGATGTTTCCAGCAGGTACTTTGGTTTATATAAAATTTCTTTTGTTCTCAGGCAGGGAGCTTGCTGCCCTGTCAGCTGCAGCAAGGAGCAGTTCTATGGTGGAAGTTCTGCTCTGGACTCCCCACACACAGTCCAGAGGCTCCAAATGCTCCTCTTCTACACAGAACCCAAACTAGTTTATTGAGCCTTTGGGTGTGATTGCTACATGTGGCTCACAAAACTTGCCCCACCTGACCAAAGTAGGGCTCAAGTGTGGAGAATCTAATTTGGAAGAAATGTGCAATGTGGATTTGTGAGGATGTGGGTGACCATGGCAAATCCAAAGCCCTGAGCTGTCTGTCAGTGTTTCTGAGAAGGTGAGCACACAGGTGTGATATAAAGAGTTAGTTCAGCACATGTGCTTACATTTATCTGCATTTGAGCAGTGTCTGCTGCCCTGCTGAGGCTGGGGCTGCTGTGCTCTGAAGTGCTTTGCACCTCACCTCAGCAGTGCAGGACCTGCTGCCGTCCTGCTGTGGGAATGTGCTCCAGTTTCATGCCCAGTGTATGAGCTGGGGCAGCTCTGAAAGAGCATTGCAGCTCCCCTGATGCTAAGCATCTGTGGTGTGTGCAGAGAGACTGGATAAAGTGAAAATAATGTGTATTTAGAGTGGTTTGACCTTATACTGCCTTCCTTCTAGGAAGTCCAGCTGCAAATGCTCAAGTGCTCCCTACTGGTACTTGTCAGCCAAGTGGTTTTGAGTGTAGCAGTGAGCAGTGACTTTCTCCTGATTCCTCAAATAAAACTGGTGGGGACCAGTGAAAAACACCACTGAAAATCCATGTAGGCTTTACTGGAGCCCTAGAAATACCCTGGTCATGTGAGCTAAAAGAAGTATTTGCCAGCCAAGTATTTTTTGAGTGTAGCAGTGAGTAGTGACTTACTCTTGACTTCCCAAATAAAACTGGTAGGGACCAGTGAAAAACACCACTTAAAATTCATACAGGCTTTTTTTTGGTACCGTAGAATTCCCCTGGTCCTGTGGGCTAAAATAACATGAGGTTATGAAAGCGTGGGGTGTAAGTGGAGCCCTCCAGCATCCTCCTGCTCCTGGGACATGGCTGTGCTGCTCTGAGCCAGCTCCTACAAGGTTTCTCTACTGATCACAGGCTGTTCAGCAGGGCAGAGCCTCAGCTTAATCAAATAATCTTTGTTATATCTAGTATGATTGTCTATATCTGCCTATTTATAGCCTGGCGCCATGTGTGCCAGACACGTGTCCCAGATTGTGTCTGAGAGTGTATTTGATAATGGATTTACAATTGCTGGAAAGAAGTGTGGTGATGGGCACAGAATTCTGATGGCTCTGCCTCTGCTGTGGTGCAGATCCCTGTCCCTTAAGGATGCTGTGGAAATTACAGAGGTGCTGCAGCAGCAGAGAGAGCTGTGTCTGGGAGCTCCATGCCTTTACTTCCAGGTGACCCTGGCTGGGTGACCTGGAAGGGAGGAATGGGCTAGCAGTCGTTTGAAGAGATTTTTGGGGAGGGTTTTTGTAGAGGGACAATGAGTGTGGCTGGTAGATAAGGCTGTACGGGATATGGGGATAGCAGGTGGATCTGGGTGTTGCAGTCACACAGACATTGCTGCCTGGTTTGCAGTTCTCTGTCACTTGTAATCATGAACAAAACCAAAGCTGGACTAAAGCAGAAGGTCCTGAATGAGATTCTGCTTTGTGTGAAAATCCACTGTGCTGAGTGGATTTTCCATTGGAATGGCTTCAAATGCAGAGGACTGTAAACACTGTAAAAAATTCTCTGAAGTTTATTTCTGCTCTTCAGCTGTAAGGCTTGGAGTGATGCCCCATGACCCTCCTGCCTGAAGGCTCTGGGGCTTTTTGCTTAATGCAAACCTGGCAGAAATATTGGCTGTTCATAAATTGTCATATTTTCTTGTCATCTCAATTGGGACAGCTCATCTTCACAACAGATGTGGACAACTGGTGAGACTGCAGGCAGGTGCTCCATGCTCATTGCATCTGAATTGAGAGAGGGAAGATCTACCCATGGAGAAGGAATTAATGATACACGGATTAATTGTTACCCCACTGCTTTCTGCTATTCTCAGCCACAGGTGGAAAACTTCAGCTGCAACTTGTGTGTGACCACTTGAGCTCCTTCAGCTTCAAATGACAGGGCAAGAGCTTTACAAGAGGAATCACAGAGCCATAGAATCCCAGAATATCCTTAGTTGCAAGGGATTACTGATTCCAACTCCTGGCCCTGCACAGACACCCCAAGAATCCCACCCTGTGCCTGAGAGCATTGTTCAAACACTCCTGGAGCTCTGGCAGCCCTGGAGCTGTGACCATTCCCTGGGCAGCCTGGGCAGTGCCCAACCCTCCAGATCCCTCTTTGCTGGAGAGATGGAACTGTGGCAGAAGTAGAAGCAGTGTTTCTGCTTTATCCAGAAAAGGGATAAATCTGTAGAAGAACAAGGCATCATCTGTTCTCTTGCTGTGAGAACAGCTTGTTTTGACAGAGATCTGTCCCTTCACATGGGGGAGCTTTGTCAACAACGAACAAAAAAAAGGGAAAAAAAGTTCAAACTTCCTGCATAACCTACAGTTCCCACTGGTCACAAATAAAACGAGATGTAAGCACCTCTCTGACTTTAAATAGCACATGGGTGATCATTCCTCAGAATCTGGCGATAGCATCAGTAAAACTGATTGGATTCAGGGAATTAAACAAAAGAACCAAATCTGTGCTGCTTCCATCTGCATTGGAGTGGCTGGGGAAGAAATCAATACTTGTTAGCTAAATAGGGACAATATTGTCAGTGCTGGAAGTTATTTTCCATCCTCTGTACTCTATTTAGAGCTTGAGAATGATCTCGAGTCCATCCAGCCAAGCCTTTGCAGGGGGGACAAGGGCTGATTTGGGGGTTAAGGCTGAAAACGGGTCCGAGGTTTGGATTCAGTTCTCTGCTGTTCCACAAACTCCTCATGTGACATTGGGAATATTCTTAAGATTTCTGCAAATACTGGGTAACATTTCTCCTCCCTCCTTTAGATCTAAGGGGAGTGGTTGTGGGCTGGCAGATGTTGGTGACCACGTTCAGCTGAGTGTGTCTGCTTTGGTTCCTGGTGGGCTGGGATCTTTCCCAGCTCTGTTTGGAGGATGTGTCTCCTCCTTCAGTGACTGGAGCTGCTCTGTGAGCTTGCCACTGTCTATTCCCACAGGTTAAGCTGTGAAAACCCTTTGGTGACTCTGTTCTGCTCATGGCCAAGGTGTCCTGTTGGAACCCTGGATGCTGAGAATTCCAGACTTTCTGTGCTGTTAGGCACTGACCCCCAAGAGAACCCTGCATTGACCTGAGGCCATGGAGAATGCTTCCAAAATTGAATCATAGCACTGGGATTGTGGGTGTGGAGTTTGAATAGAAGTGTGTAATATCACAGGGTGGAAAACTTAGAGCTTAAGGTTTTGGAATATAGTATTACCTATAAAGCAAGATGGAGGTTTTAGGGTGGAGGCTGGTCCTTCTTCCCCACCTTCTTCCTCACCTTCTTCTCCATGGGTTTGGGTAGTTTTGTGTAATTGGATAAAAAAGTCTGCATTGCAGGGCAGGGGTGGTTGGTTATTGGGTTAAAAGTAAAAATAATTTAGGTGTCATTTCTTAATTGGACAGTTTATCCTTAAAAGGCCTTGTAGAAAGAGAGATAGGGTTCCATTTTTAGTTTGTTAGAGTGAAGTGCTGTAGAACTCAGGGTTTGTGAGACTGTAACAGAGATAAGAACTCATAAACATCTGAGTCCCAACAAGAAATTCCATCTCAAGCATTTAATCCCAACCTTGGCAGAGAAAAGATGCAAAAGAATTGACAGCATCCCTGCTTGTCCCTTTCTTTAACTTTTCCATATGAACTCAACTCTGCTGGCAGCCTGGAAAGGGCTCTGCTGTTTCTCTGTGCCAGCTGTGGTCTGTGCCACCTTAACTGGCTGAACACTTTTCAGTGATTTATGATAAATAGAGATACTTTCAAGGGTTTGTGGCTTTTCTTCCCAGGTCCTGCCTGTGCTGACAGTGACCTTATCTACATTTAACTTTGCCTTCTGGATTCTTGAAGACAAGCATAGATTTAACAGTCCAAAATGAAAGATTAAGCCATGGTTTTAGCTAATCTTCATGCAGAGGAGGCTGCCTGCTCTTCCTATCTGGGCTTGGAGAAATTCTATTATGCTGCAGCATATCTCCAAGGAAGGATTTGAGTGATGATGTTAGCAGCCTATCTTACACTAATTTTTACACTTAATAGCACATGATAAGCCTGTTGTCTGCAGAGTAGCATTTTCTTCTTGACAAACGACTCCTGTCATTTGTTGTGCTGCAGCATGGAAACATTTTGCATTTTTCTCTCTCAGGAGTTTTAACTATCCCGTGTCTGCTGCTTGCTGCTTGTTTCCTCTTTAAACCCAACATACACACAAGGCAGAGCTGTTGCTAAGAGGTTTACAGGAACTTTATGGTCACAGAATTCTCCATGGACTTCTTGCAGTGCACCTGATAGAGCTGTGAGGTCTCTGATCACCTGTCAGGTTTTTAGGACATTCTTTTTGGGTCTTCAATTTGTCCCTTCTTACAAAGCATCCTGCCAAAATAATGCCCTTCAAAGCTACTGAGCCCTTTCATTGAAAGCCTCTTGAGGGCTTAGAGCTTCTAAAAGTCTTCAAACTGTGGCATTTCTGTACCTGCAGAATTATCTCATGTGTTTCCCAAAAGACAGTCACAGTTAATCTCCTCTGAGGCCTCATTAGAGAATGCAGAGATTTTCCTCTGTGGATTTACATCTTGGCCCTCCATCCCGGCAGCAAGGGGGTCCCTGTTCACTGTCATTCATCTTCTTGTCCTGTCCTTCTCTTGGAGTCATAGAATCACAGAATTGTTTAGGTTGGAAAAGACTTCTAAAATGGAGTCCAGCACTGCCAAGGCCACCACTGACCCTCATCCCCAAGTGCCACATCCATATGGCTTTGAGCACTTCCCCCACCACCTCTCTGGGCAGCCTATTCCAGTGCCTGACCACCCTTCTGGCATTTTTGCTCCTTTCCAATTTCCTTATTTTATTGTGTATTCTTCTCCCATGCCAATTTCCACTGTTTCTCACCGGCCTTTGAGTGACTTTTTGTGGTATCTCTGCTTTTTCCTCCTTTTAAACTCTGGTATTTTCTCCCATCCTCACAAAGTACCATGAATGCTTTGTGCTGGCTTTTGCAATCACTCCCTGACTACATCCACAGTCATTGAGGCAGCCTTTGTAAAGCTGTCTTTTCCTTAAAGCCATTCCTGAGCCTGAAGTCTGCCATGTGGTACACTTAAAACTTTTAAAAATCATTGCAAGAAAGCTTAGGACCATCTGCTCTGTTTTTACAGACAGACTGTGGGCAGACTGCTGTGTTGGCCAGAATGATGTGGTCATTAAATCACTGAGATGTTTCTCATTGTCAGGTTGAAGTTCTACCACTCCAGCCTAAAACCAAAGTCCTTCCAATTCTGCACGGGCAGGCAAACCATCACTTGGCATTAATGGATTCATTAAATGTTCTGCTAAAGTGAGACAAAGTGAAGCAAAGCCTACCCAAACTGGATCACCTTCTCTGCTGGAACATCTTTTTCATGCCTGAGACTCCTGTTAAGAAATCAGAGAGCCTGTGGAGGAGAGAAGGGTTTGGGGTGACCTAACTGTGGCCTTGCAGTACCTGAAAGGAGCTGACACAAAAATGGAGAGAGACTTTTTACAGGGGCCTGGAGTGATAGCACAAGGGGGAATGGTTTCAAACTGAGAGTAGTTTTAGATTAGATATCAGGATGAAATTCTTCTCTCTGAGGGTGATGACACCCTGGCACAGATTGCCCAGAGAAGCTGTGGCTGCCCCTGGATCCCTGGAAGTGTCCCAGGACAGGTTGGACAGGGCTCTGAGCAAACCTGGGATAGTGGAAGGTGTCCCTGCCCATGGATGATCTTTGAGGTCTCTTTCAACCCAAGCCATCCTGTGATTCTGTGATTTTGTGGTATGATGCCTGAGCTCAGTCTTGAGCATTCAAAACCATCTGAATTTTTCCAAATTTGAGCCTTTTCACAAATCTTCCATTTGCCTTCCAGTGTTCATAAATTTAGTACTAACTAAACCCAAGTGCCATCAGGTACCTGGTAGAGCCTGTGCAGCACATTTATCCTGCCCTTGAAGGTCTGTGATTCCTGCTGACACCAAGGAACCCTCTTTGTAGGCAAGGCAAGAACTGGGCAGCTGTTTCCATATTGGCAGCTGGAGAAATTTCTTGTGTTTGGGTATCATGAGGGCTGACAGCTTCCCCTGCAGCTCGAGCTGCTGCAGAGCTCCTGTGTAATTGTTTTTCCAGAAATTGTGCTCTGGAATTGAAACCCCTCTTCAGGAGAAGGTGGCTGCAGGCACTGCTGCTCCTGGGAATGGGTTCTGCTCTACTGAGCCAAGGGAGGCACCTACACCAGTGCCATGGAGAACTCCATTAACCTGGTGATTGAAAACCTGGCCAGAAAAATATGTTTTGTAGTCACAGCACAAGCCTTCGCTTCTTTTAGCCTTGTCTTGAAGCTTTGACTGGTATCTTAGCACTCCAGCAGAACTGGTTTCTAGGAAGTGTGTTACTGCCTTCCTCATTTTTTGCTGCTTTCAGCAAAACAGATGGATTTCAATGTCTCTGTGGTAAAGCATTTGCTCTAGATTCCCCCTTCCTGACACTTTCACGGGTTCTTTGTCTCAGAGGAGGTAGATGAGTGAGCAGAAGACCTCAGAGAGTTGTCAGAGCCCTGCAAAAGCCCCTTGGCCCTTGTCTCCTCCTCAGAGCAGCATTCAGGGATCTCAGAGATGCACACCTGATGAAGCCACCCAGCCAGGACACATATCCAGCTGTTTCCCAGCTGAGATGGGCTTTATGTGCTGCTCTTTTATTGTTTAAGGGCAGATTTTCAAACAGACTTGATGGATGCGTTGGCATCTGAGTGAAGGTGCATGTTTGAAACTGAAGGGCTTTGGAGAGGTTCCTGCTCTAATATTTATGGCTGTACCCAGACATCCAGCTTGGGCTGCATTGGTGTGATAATTTTTCTTATTGACTGAATAGGTCTTGTGGTCTTTCAGCAATTTAGGTGGAACTTGGGCCACATTTGGCTTTACTTGTGCTGTTCAGTGATAAAACCACCCAGGTGCAGCTTTGCTGTGGCAGCTGAGGAGCTGCTGGTCCCAGTGGATTTTCCTGCAATCCTTGTCACAACTGGAATGGAGAAGCTGGTCAGGGAAGCCCTTTCCTTTGCCAGGTAAATTACAGCTCTGGGCATCATCAGCTGCCCACAGCTCCCAGGAGTATTCCCCGAAAAGTGCTGGAGCACTGGAATCTCCTGTTATTTACTGATGCTCAGGGAGGTCAGCAGCTTTCCCTCTGCTTCCACAGTTTGCTTGTGCCATGTGTAGGGAATTAGATTCCCTAGATTAGATTAGATTCCCAATTAGGCTGAGTTTTCAGGTGGATTTGTCCAAATGTGTTGCATTTCTCTCCTTCCAGATGGAGCTGTTCTTTCTTTCTTTCTGAAAATGGAGTTCTCCACACTATCCCAGGCTGTTTGGTTCAAAGCTGGAGGAGGTGAAGCACTCAGGGCTGCTTGGGCAGGACCTGCAGGGACTGACTGGGTGTCTCTGTTGGGCTGGTGGGTGCTCCCTGAAGAACCACACCAGGTCACATAAATTAGAGCAGCCATTTAACTGCTGTTCATTACTCTGGCTTAGGTCAGGCTGAGATCAACTACGACTAGAGAATTGTGGAGCTGAGAACAGCTCTCTGTTTTATGTTAAGGAAGCAAAATTTATATTTTTAATGGATTCCTGAGACACGAACTATGTGAGGGCTCATTTCCTAACAGTTTGTATTAAATCTGTTGTTGATGTGTTGGAGCTTAAATATGTTTGTATAAGTGAAAAATAAAAAGAGTAGTCTCTGTGTACTTTACAGATATGCTGAATATCAGCTATGATGTGACAGCAATAAGCACATCAAACTGTGGGCTACTGCCATCATTGGTATGCTGTGTGTGCAGAGGCTTTGTACATCACTAGGCTTTGTGCCTGACAACTGCTAGGATGTTAATTATTATGCTATAATTCATCAGCTGAAGGATCTTGCAGCACTGTTATTAAGCCAAATTCCGAGGCCTTTGCTAGGTCATTAAGCAAAAACTAAGTAAAGACTAATTAACTCCATTATTAATCAATGAATGAAATATATTCTGAAGTTCTGTTTTCAAAAGGAAGGTACTGCTTAGGTGGAAAGTGAAGGAATTATATAAAATAATTTAAACAGAAAAATAAATTACGCTTCACACTTCAAATAATTTTGGAAAATAATTCTTTCTGCAGAGTCCTGTGAGCCCAGGTCAGTCCCTGATTTGAGGAGCTGCTGGGTTTACAGGAAACAGTGAAAATGGGATGTAATTTTACTCAGTAAGGCAGGTGCTGTTCACAACCTGTGCTCTCTCCCCTTCCTGCTGTCCCATGGCTCTGCTGTGGTTTGTGACTGAGGACCCTCTTTACTGCCCCAGTGTAGTCAAGGCATCACTTTTTCAGATTTCCCCATCCTTAGCTTGGGCTCAAAAAGCTTCTTGACCTTCTTGGCTTTGATTTCCAGGCCCTCAAGTTCACAACCTGTTTTGGGTGAGACCCTGACCCCAAAATGAGCTGAGCAAGGAGTGCCCTTGGCCATGTGGGCATTTTCTGGTCCTGGGTATATGAGTGACCTTGTCAGCAGTCACTGAGTCACTCCTTCTCAAATCCCTGCATTTCTGTTATCCCAGAGTCCCTCTGCTCTCCCTGGCTCTCAGGACAGTTTTTTCCTTCCTGGCCAGGTGGCTGGACAGGGGCAGGCTGCTTTTCAGGAGTGGTTTTCCCCACCAGGGCTGTGGCAGCAGCATGGTGTGACCCTTCAGCATGTGCCAGATCCTCCTCACTGGAAGCACTGGTCAGCTCCCAGTTTAGCTCCCCAGAGCTCACACTCAGCTCCTGAACCAAACCCAGCCCTGCTTGGCCCATCCCTGCTGCCTGAGCTGTTTCCAGCTGCCTGGGCCCCCTCTAGCTTTAAATGCCTTTTGGAATTGCCAGCTCAGTGGCTTCCCACAGGGACAGGAGATCAAATCTGGGAGCCTATCAGCTGAACAGCCTGTGGGGCTTCCAGGTTTGTTGTTTTCTTCTTACTTGCTTTTGCATCAGTATCTGACAGGCTCAAATCCCAGGGAGCCAAAGAATTACAGCAAATATTTCCTCCCCTTTCTGTTGTGGTAGCACCTGGGAGGCTGCCTCTGAAATGTGAGGTGTGTTGTGCTGGAGCACCGTTCCTTCTGCTTGAATTTTAGACACAGCTCCTGCCCCGAGAGCATTCCATTCCAGCAGACAGGGAGGTTGCAGGGGGGTGAATATATTTAGGAAAAAGTCGTGAGGGCAGAGGCAGACACTAAACAAAAGCCTGACGAGCTCCCTTCAGCTGCAGCCCGTGGTTTGTGCTGTGAGCAGGCTGCCAGCTCCTCAGACTGGCCTGACAGGGATGTCTTCTGTAGGCAAACCACGTCTGCCATCACCCCACCAAAGGAAGGGAAAGTTGGAGAAGGCTTTTGTTGCTTTCTTATATTTTTTTTTCACATTACATAAGTACGTAAGCTGCTAGGATCATTAGAAGGAACTTCTCCCCGTATTTCAAAACCAATCTCTTGTTTTGACATTCACAATCTGGCTCTTCCCTGGTGTTTTCATGGTGCTGGTGTGGAAACAAGCAGCCTGCATTCCCTCCTTCTCCTTACGTGACTGGAAAAGAGAAGTTCAGGCATCTATTAAATTCCCATTGAGAGACAAGTGCTGGAGTGGGAGCTGCCTGAGGTTTCCTGCATCTTTCCTAATATTTATAGTTCAGTGATTTCAAGCATATAATCAGGTTTGTTGGGTGAGAAACACATTCCAGCCCATTCCTATTGCCATGGGACAGCCAGGGAGGGAAGCACTGGTGGGTGAGCAGAGAAGTGCAGAGGAGATGGAGCAGGGGACTGACAGTACTGGAGTGTCTATTTCTGGCTCATGCATATTATGGCACAGATATTTCCCAGAAGATGATGTGGCTTTTATTTGAAGGCAGCTCTTTCTGCTGACTCCAGGTGGAAAGGCAGGGTATTTGGGTTATGGCCTACATGTGCACACCACGTTCAGTGTGATGGGGAAAGGGGGCTCCGTCCAGGGAGCCACAGAATATCCTGAACTGAAAGGGACCCACAAGGATCATCAAATTTAACTCCAAGCCCTGCACAGACACCCCAACAATCCCACCCTGTGCCTGGAGCATTGTCCAAACCCTCCTGGAGCTCTGGCAGCCTTGGGGCTGTGCCCATTCCCTGGGGAGCCTGGGCAGGGCCAGCAGCCTCTGGGGGAAGAACCTTTCCCTAAGCTTTGTGCAAGGCTGAATCCTGTGATCAGGGAATGGTTTTAAGCTAAGAGGAGAGGTTTAGATTAGAAATAAGGAAGAAATTCCTGGCTGTGAGGGTGCTGAGGCCCTGGCACAGGGTGCCCAGAGAAGCTGTGGCTGCCCCATCCCTGGCAGTGCTCCAGGTTAGATGGAGCTTGGAAGAACCTGGTTTAGGTGAAGGTGTCCCTGCCCTTGGCTGGGGGCTTGGAACTGAATGATCTTTAGAAGTCCCTTCCAACCAAGCCATTTCATGATTTTATGATTGTATGATGTGGAGGTCACCTTGTCTTTTGGTCTCTGAAGAACACAGTCACTGGATCTCAGCTAAATGGAGGTTTGGGCTTTGCTGCCAACAACTTTGGCCTCCCTGTGGTAATTCACTGCTGTTTAATTACAGTGGAGCTCTTCTGCCTTGGCTTTACAGAGCTGTGTGCAGGCTGGAGGAATAATGCCATCATCTCTAGGGCTGCCTTGTACAAAACTGGCCCATCAAACAGGGGCTTTTTGCAAAACCCAGAGCTGTCCCAGGCCTGCTGATGATCCCTCTTATCCCTGGGCAGCAGGGCAAGGCTGGGACACTGTGCTGAGGGCAGGGAGGGTTGTGCTGCAGGAGGCTCTCAGCTGTCTGAGGGTGTTGTGTTTTCTCTCCAGGTACCTCGTCTGCCACTCTGTGGCTGCTGTGTGACAGCAGAGATGCACTGAGCAGCCAGAGCCTGCACAGGGGCTCTGCTCAGCAGTGCCAGAGTTGTCACTATTTCCTCCTCAGAGTCACAGCCAGAGAGCAGAACAAGCTTTAACCTCTGCCCGGACAAGAGAGGTTCATGTTGTTCATGTCAACACTGTGTCAGCCCTGAGATCTGGCTGCAGCTTCAGATTTGTCAGGGAAAAACGTTTGGAAGCTCATCATGGGCTGCCAGATGGGTTTTTGTTTTGTCCGTCATGAACAAATAGGCTGCAAGAAGCTGGGGGATGCACAGGGAGGGGTGCAGGACTGTGATCCAAAGGTCATGTTCTGCCAGTGTGAGCAGCTCAGGGGAAGGGAAAAATTGTGGTAGAGAACATGGCTAACCTTGGTCAGCAATGATGTGCCTAAAGCTGAAATCCATCACTGTTACAGCCCTGCAGGAGGACAGGGAGAGATAGAGGGAACCTAACAACTTTATGAGTTAGAAAATCCAGTTACAGCAGCAAGGCTCAGTGGCCTGGCATGGTGCAGGTGCTGTATTTTTGTTCTTTTTAGCTCATTTTTCCCCTCTGCCTCAGCATGCTTGCCTTTGTAAGGGCTCTGCTGACCTCTCCATGTGACCCTGCCTGTCTCTGCTCTTCATTGCCTGCTTAAGATGACTTGTCACAAAGCCCCCTCACACTGTCACCTCCACTGCTCTGAGCAGCCTCATCCTTTCTGCTCATTTCTCAGATCTCTGCTCAAAAACCTCGTCTCCTGTCGAGCCTCCAGACTTCCACAGCAAGTCTTAATACCCAAAGACAAACTCTTGAGATTGTGTCTCAGGGCTGAGCTGATGCTCTGCTTTGTGCCTCTGTTCTTACTGTCTGTGGGAAAAGAGGTGCTAGGCTGGGTGACTTCCACAGCAAGCAGCAATGCTTTAAAAAAGTGAGTTTTCCTGAATGTTTTCACTCTCTATTTTCACTCTATTTCATCAGAAGTGACCTGAAACTCCTTCTTTTCATCAGGCACCCTGGGGAAGCCTTGCTATGAACTATTCCTTCTTCTTTGATGCAAAACACTTTGAATCAGAAAGAAAAAGTGTTTCCAGTTGTGCTTTTTTTTTACCATGGCTATCACAGTGGGGTGCTGGCTTGTCAGACACGTGATATGTGATCATACAGTCTGTTTGCTTTGGAGTCTGGAGTTCACCTGGAGCAGCACAAAAGTCCTGTCCTGGGATGCTCTTGACTGTGCTGTACATGAGAGGTGTTGGAGCAGAGACCTGTGGCTTTGGTCAGTTGTAGTGTTAAATGCAAATCCTAATGGAGCTCATGGCCATGATGAAAAAAGAACCAAAAAACCCACCCTAGAGGGTCTTTTTCTTTTCTCTTTTTCAAAATGAAGCTGCATTTTTGGCCAGGATGCAAAGAGCAAGGCCTGTACAGCACAGGGACAACCACATGGAGCTAAGACAGGTCTAAGTTTGCTAAAAGCAAACTCACACATCTCTCAGCTGGACAACCTGAGCAGGCTGGCCCTTGTTTCCTGGATAATCACCCTAAAATATTCCTTCTTTTGCCTGCTAGAGTGAATGTTGTAGATCATTCTACCACATGTGTTTGTCAGCCTGCTCTGAATATGCTTAGCTGTGCTTCCACAGATAAAAAAACAGGGAGAAAAGTATCAAAACAACTGGAAAGATTTCATGTTTATTCAGCTCAGATACCTCATTTGAGTCTCTGGGACTGGTAAATAGGTGCTGAAGCACTCAGAGTGTGTTGGTGTTTTCCTGCTGTGAGGGACTCTGGCCAGTGCCCTCAGATTGCTGGAAGAGCAGGGCTCAAAGCTGTGCAGACTTTGAAAACACTGGCATCAAATCCTGCCAAGGAGGAAACTTAGTGAAATGACAGGGAGGGGAAGAAGAGAGGAGGAAGATGGGGAAATGAGCTGTGACTGTGCAGTGTAGCTGTCCTGGGACTGCTCCTGGTGGTCACCTCTCTGTGACCTGCCTGCTCCATCCCTTCCCAAACCTTTCCAGCTGGGTGATCCTCCAAGCACTTGAATCCTGAAATCCTCCTGCACTCTCTGTCAGCTGTTGTTCATGTCAACTCAAAATATCTGCAAAAAGCCAAACGTGGAGCTCCTCCCTTCTGGTTCCATCCACCCTGGCACAAGGAGCCAAAAGCCATGGGAATGGTGTTTGGGGAGCTGCCCTCATCCTTCAGTCCACACTGAAGGTAGTTAAGCACTGAAATTAATAAACAGGAGGCTTTGAACAGACACCCTCCCCAGCTGCAGTGATTTTTCCTTGTGGGAGCACTGATCCATAAAGTTTTGAGTGTAAGTTGATTTAAAAATGCATCCAGCTCTGGCTGCAGGCGTCTGGCCTGGGGTGGAACAGGGAATAGCTCAGAGCTCTGTGCTGCCTCCCCCTGCCCTGGCTGTGCTGCCCAGAGCTGTGAGTCTCTGGAAGGGATGGATGAGTGCTCTGCACTTGGAATGTGGGGCTGGGGCACAGATGGGTTTATTTTCCCATGGCCACAGGAGTGGAGCATCCTCATTATGGCTTGACAGGGAGCAAGAGGACTGGACATGGGCAAGTTTTCAAACTGCCTGGTGATTGGGGTGTTGCACTGTTCCTTTTTCAGAGTTAAAGTTCCATTATCTTCCCCATTTCAGCTTTCACAATGCACAGCTTCCAAATCAGCTATTCTTTTTTTTTTTTTTTTTTTTTAACAAAGCCTGGCTTAGGAAATGTCCCTTGAGACATCTGTGAAAGATTCTTGCTTGCAAAGCTACCTACTGATGTGCTCCTAATTACTGCAATCACACTATTTCAATGATGCCTCCAGTACAGAGGATTTCATATTATCTTTTCACATACAGGGTGTTTGTATTTGGATTTTCTTTGGAATTAGAATTTGTGAGTAGAGTTTCTGGAGTCTTCTAGTGGGATGTACTCACTCTTGCTTTAATAAAGGGTGTATGGCCAAAGGAGAGGCAGTTTGTGTCTCTTGCCAGCCATGAGACACACTGAGAGCAGTGCTGAGGGTCAGGATGGGATTTTTTAAGCCTTTATGGGATTCACTTGGGTGTTGCTGCAGTTGTCTTGTTCTTCTGGCAGTTTTGAGTTTCACACCAAACTTTAAACTCTAAGTGTCTTTTTGGGACTGACTACAATAGTTCTAGGGGTGGTTTTGGTGTGGTTTGTTTGGGTTTTTTTTTCCATTTCAGACATCAGGAGGAGGAGGAAGAGAGGACAGGCTTGTGATGAAGTCACTGGGCAGCAGCTGAGGCCTCAGCTCACTTCTGGTTGCCTGCTGTGGTACATTGGCTGGCATTAAACCCAGATATTGGGGCCAAGTTCTAAAACCAGCAAGATGAATATTAGAACAGCCATTGTTTTCAGTGGGGAAATGTTTTATTGATTTTTTTCTTTTTCCATGGGGAGAAAACCTAAATAATTTAAAGCATCTCAGGCTGTGGGCTCGTTTTCCATTCTCTGTTAGCTGCTATTTCTGATGCCTGTTTAAAAAACATGTGAAGCATCACAGTTTCCTAACCTGGCACTGTTTCATGCACTCCTGATGCTTGCCTGGCTTAGAGATCAGTGAAGCAAATGAATCCAGAAACTGAAAGGCTTTTGAGCCAGGCCCCTGGAGCAGAGCAGGTCAGGACTGCCAGAGATGGTGGCTTTTAGAGGGCTTGTAAGCACCAGAGCTGCTTACTCTGGAGAACTGGAAGGAAAACAATGAACTTTGGTTTCTGAAATGCCAAAAAGTCAGCAAGAAACTGTTCACTGTGACTTTAGTTTGTATTGTTTAGAGCAGTGATAAATAGAGGGTCAGTGTGCACATTAGTGGATTGCTGTAGGTGGTTAACATCGTTCAGGAGCTGTATTTTCAAAAAGGAGCATCTCTGTGATGCTTTAGAACTTCTCTGGTACCTTGATCTCCAGGAGTCTGCTGATGTTGAGTTCCTTCCCAAGGGACTGAGCTGTGACAGTGCTGGGCTGGTTTTGGCTTTTTCCACTGGTGGATCTCAGAGCAGCTCTCAGGAATCAGTTAATCTGATTTTTTTTAGGCCCCTGTGAAGCAGATAAATGCCATATGTGCCTCTGCCAGCTGAGCTGTCCCAGTAGTGTGGCTGTCCCAGGGTCTGTACATGAGACAATGAGTGGTTTGAACCATGTCCTACCCAGGATCTGGTTTTCTGTGAGGACAGAGGAGAGTCTTTCCATAGTGAGAGATCCCTGTCAGTGCTGCAGCACCACAAGGTCCCTTCAAACCTTGATGATGAAAGGCAGAGTGAAGCTCCAGCCTCTGGTAGCGAGCAGAGTGCTGCACTTTGATGTTTTCTGTGAAGAAATCAAACGAGAAGTTGGATTGGTTCTGATGTGAGCGCAGATATATCGTGGGTGTGGGGAGAGGGAGAGGTTTGGGTTGGATATCAGGAAAGGTTCTTCCCCCAGAGGGTGCTGGGCACTGCCCAGGCTGAACAGGGAATGGGCACAGCCCCAAGGCAACAGGAGAGTTTGGACAACACTCCCAGGCACAGGGTGGGATTGCTGGGGGCCTGGATTTGGGTTTGGTAATTCAGTGATCCTTGTGGGTCTCTTCCATCCCAGGATATTCTTTGATTCTCTCTGTTGGGCACTGTTAGGATAATCTAATGGCTTTGTGGAAAGCACAGTGGCCAGGAAATAACAGTGTCCCTGGGAGCTGGCTGTGCATGGAAGGGGAGTCTCTGTGCTGGTAATCACAGAAAAATGAATGAGAGCAGGATTCCCTTCCAGACCTGATCCCAAAGGGGCTGTCCAGAGGAGCTCAGCTCCCTCCATGGCCCACAGGCTGAGGGTGCCTCAGCAGGACAGTGAGAGCTGTCCTGTATGACCCTTTCCACAGGCAGAGAATGTCCACAGAAGTTTGGATGGGCATAGCCAGGTGGCAAGAGAACCACTGGGAAGAGCCTGGCTGGCAGTCCAGCCTGAGCACTGCATGCAGGGGTGTCTTACATGCAGGAAAACCTGTCCTCAGGGTGTGTAAATACTGATCAGTGTGTGTCCCTCCCTCACTGTGAAAAATGCCAATCACTTGTTTTTAAAGTTTTAAAAGTTTAATAAAATGGTTATAAAAATAATAATACAATAATTTGGACAATTTGAATTAGGACAATATGAGACAATAAAAACAAAGAGTTACAGACAGTCTGGGTACCATTTTCTGGGCATGAGCCCAAAAAAGGACCCACGTTAACAGAGAATTAACCCTTAAAAGCAACAGCCTGTTGCATATTCATGCACTTCATACATGATGCATAAATTCCATCCAAACACAGGATTCTGTCTGGTCAGTGTCAGCTTCTTCCTCTGAATCCTGACAGCGTCTTTGAGGCAGGAAGAAGTTCATTTCTTCTGATAAGAGAGCAATAAATTCTTTTTCTCTGAAAGATTTAGGTGTCCTGTGGCTGCTATCTGGGTGCAAGTCCTTTCTTTAAAAAAAGTATTCTACACAGCATAGTTTCTATTTTAACCTTATGTTATAACCTAAAACTATATTTAACACACACTTAAGAGAATTAATACAGCATTACTTTCTAACACAACACATATAATATTCAGTTTAATATTTACAAAAAGCCAGTCATATAATACATGCATTTTTCCCACCCACCAATTAATTCACATGGAAACACCTTTTGGGCTCAGCTGAGCTACATTTGTCAAACTTTACCAGCCTATTTGCTCATGTAAGGGCTCCAGTTTCCCACTTGGATTTTGCCCCCAAAATTCACAATAAGCCCAGTGCACACATCCATTTCAGTGCTCCTGGCAGCACAGCTGGAAATCCCTGCCCTGCTGCTGTTGGGAGCAGCTACATCCTGCCTGTGGGTGTGAGAGAATTACCTCTAAATCTCATCATGCACACCTGGAGGGTAGCTTGGAGCACACAGGGATGCTGGAGCAGCCAGCAGAGTGTGGAAATCCTGCTTGGTGGCAGATTTTGCACTGGTTGTGGTGGCCCCTGGGAGCAGGACAGGAAGCAAAAGGCTTGAGCTGCAGTCAGGGCAGGGTTAGGTTATCTCTGCAGGGCAGTGAATCTCTCAGGCACGTTGTGAAGTCACTTCAGGAGGATTTAAACTGCAGGTCAAGCTCACATCATCCTCCTGCAAGGCTGAGAGGATCCTCTGCCAGAGAAATGGATTGAGTGACCTCTGGAGGTGTGTTGTTAGCCCTGTTTCATCATTTAAAGCTGTACCTTTGAAGAATAACTTTTTTTATTTTGGGGAGGGATCCAATTACATGAAATTAGATTGCAGGCATTGCCTTCAAGGCCCTGAAAGGCTTATTCTGGTTGTGGGCTGCAGCAAGGATGGGTCACAGGAGAGGATTGTGAAGGGGGTTCAGTGGCTGAGCCTTTTAGCTCAATTCCCTCAGCATTGGTGGCCACCACCAGGGATGCCTTGGAGAGCTGGCAGGCAGCAGGGGTGAGGTGAAATGTGTTTCACCTCATTTTTCTGGTGGTTTGTAGGATTTGAGGTCTCCTCTTGAAGCGAAATCTGTCACGCTGGTATCATCACCACTGAAGAATTCCATATCCCTAAAACGCTCATTCACTTTGGGGTTTCGGCCACACATCCACACTCAGAGGTCTGAATTTATCTGCCACATAGCTTTGCTCAAGTCATCCCACTAAATATTTCCCCAGGGCTGGCTCTCAGCCTTCAGCAAGGCTGCTCTAGGTGAGTTGTGGTTGTGTTGTTCCACTCTTTAGGTGCAAATCCAGCATTTCTTACAAGTTCTGGCTCACACAGTCTGTGTCTATGATCAGCCCCAGAGCCAGACAACTTCCATGCAGTATTTTTAGTGGTTAAGTGACCAGTGAAAAGCCCTAAATCTGGAAATAATTAAACTTCTACTTTAATTTTCAATGTCAGCTGAATACTCGAGGGAATTTCAACATGATGTATGAATAATTAACACTAGCAGTTTAAAGCAGCTTTCTGGCTAAGACTAAGCACTGTGCAAAGGAAGTAAAATAAAAACACCCTTTAAATTTTCCTAAAGGGGAAAGGGAAAGGTAAATAATCACTTAACCTCCTGAGACTCTGGTTGAGTCTGAAACTTCCATTTAAATTACTCTGTCAATAATTTAATATTTTAATTGCCACAAAATCATGGAATTCAGTTACAATTCCCAGAGCAAATTGTGGCTGTGTCCCCCTGCTTGTGCTCCTCATGATTATACATGTGATTATACATATGATTGTCCCTTCATGATTATACATTTTAAAGGCAGTGGCCCAACATGTTGCATGTGTGCCCAAAATATTCTGGTTTAAAAATGAAATCACAGTTTCAAATTTTAATTTTAATGAATTAATTTCATTTAAATTTCATTTCCTACTCCAGCTTTCCTGGAGGAGGAGTGTTGTCCCATTCTAGTATTTTTCTGAGCGTGCATCACTTGCTTCTGTTGTGCCATAGGGATGAGAGATACACTGGGAGGGAGAGAGTTGGAGCTGGTGCTGCAGCTTTCCATCTTTGCCTCTTGATTTTGTATGATTCAGGTCTTGATTCTCCTCTCACCAGAACTCCTACATGTCTTCTGTGCTCGAGTTCCTTTTAAAGCAAAACAAAAAGCACAGTTCTGCATTAAACACGTCACCAGGAGATTGTGCTGCTGTGCATGCTGATGATCATAAGGAAAATACTGAACAGATTTACTTTAACTCTCTAAAGAAATTCACTTCCAGGCTGAATGCCAGCATGAGAAATATTGGCTTAAAAAGGAGCAGTTTTGGAAGGTGATAAAGCCCTGGAAATAGGATGAAATTTCCAAATGCTCCAGAGCTATAACAAACAGCTTGTGGTAATAAAGAGTTGGCAAGGATAATCCCTGTTTGAGAAGAGATTCTGAAGGATGGAGCAAAATAAAGTCACTTAATATCAGTTTAAAGTCTGGCCTTGTTAGTGAAGTCAGTTTTTTCATGGAGTCATAGAATAGTTTGTGTTCAAAGGGTTCTTAAAGAGCATCCCATTCCAACCCCCTGCCATGGGCAGGGACACCTTCCTCTACCCCAGGATGCTCCAAAGGAGCAGAGTTCCTTACCTGTGTGCCAGGTGATTCAAAGAGCTTCATTTGATGGTGACTCACCTGGTTAAAATCCATCAGAGTCAGTCTGCTCAGTGAAGAACAGCTCAGCCTATAAATCTCTTTTCTTTCTGTTGCTGCCTTTCAACGACAACATAATTCCATTTAATACATTCTGCTAACACTTGGTTAGTGCTCCACACTGAGAGGAGATGGGCAAAAATGGATACAAATGCATCTTGGCAATGATTCAGCTGGATCTGAAGAGGAATATTAGAAGGGGACAGTGTGTGTGTGAAAAGCCTCACTGAAGGAGAGCCAGTGAAAATCCACTGTTGTGTAGCTGTGGTCAGACAATCTGACAGCTCTGTGCTGCAAAAAGCAGGATAATTAGCACTTTTTCCTTCAAATAAGGGTGTTTTGGGTACCTTTGATTTCTCTCTCTCTCTGAATTCGTTCCTAGCTCTTAAAATATTGTTTTTAATTGCTCTTTTCTTTGCAATAATGAATAATTTAGGCTCATAACATGCAAGAAACGCTCTTCTCCCTGACTGGTTTCAAATGTACTTTGCAAACCCAAACCCAACCACTTCATCAGGTGCTGAATTACAGCAATATGTCACTGCAGACTCTTCCTGTCTTCCTGCAAATGTATCCAGATTCAAATATATCCAGTGTCTGCCCCAGAGCACGCTGTGGGAAGCTGACTTCATCCCAGCTCCATTTGGCACTGCCTGGAGATGCTGATCCATGACCTTGTGATGCCTCAAGTTTTAGCTTTTATATTTCTCAGATTCTGTGCTGCTTTAGTGTGTAATTCTGAGCTTCATATGAGGGGATGGTGAGCTCTCTTCACAGAGCAGGGAGACAAAACAATTCCTGCTCTAGCTGGGGACCAAGGACAGTGATCCAAATCTCAGGCCCAAGAGCACAAACAAAGTGGGCTGGAGAGAGAAAAACGAGAAGGATGGGACTGCATGGGCTAAATTGGACAATCAACTCCAATAAGCAAATGGAGGAGAAGCTAAAAGTGTGAGACCAGTCATTCATTTTGTGACCATTTTGGTTCATCTTGGGTGTAGCCCTGGCTGGGCTCTTGTGCTGCCTAAAGTGGATCCACTGAGGCCTTTTAATAAATCCCTGCTTTATTCTTTAGCTCCATGTAGTCTCTGTTCTAGGTCAGTCTTCACAAGGCTTCACTTGCAGCCTGGGGATCACCTTGTGCAAGCAGGAGGCAAGAGAAACAGGAGAGTGCAGCTTGAGTTGGAGGCACTGCAGGTTTCCAGGGAATTCATGGTGCAGGAGGGGTGTTTGTGTTCTGAGGTGAGGTGTCCAGGAGTCCAGGACCAGAGAAGGGCCAGCCTGAGTGGCACAAGAGGGAACAGTGGACTCTCCTGAGATGCTGCAGGGTTCCTCCAGGCATGGAAGCACGTGTGGATGGGCAGGAGAAGGATCCTGGGAGCACAGGAGCCTCTGGAGAGGCAGACCAGGCATCTGCTGTGCTTGCACTTCCAGGGTGGTTTTGCTGCTGGTTAACCCTCAGTGATCTGGAGAGGAATTTGGAAGGGAAAACATCTTCCCCAGGGAATACAAATTAAAAATAATAGATGGCTAACACCTGGAGTTGATCATTTAGGGGCTTTTTCCAACCTAAATGATTCTGTGGCTGTTCCTGAGTCTGATGCCATTGTGGAGATACCAGTTAGATGAATTATTAGGAATTACACCTGCTTTTCTAGTGTTGAGCTTCACTGCTTATTCCTTCCTGTTTATTTTGAATTACACCTGTCTGTAATTCCATGTCATAAATAGGCAATCCTTTAAATTTTGCATCATGTGAAGCTCTGTAAGCATCAGCTCCATCAGCAGAGCTTCCTGAAGGCTTCAGATCAGCTGCTGGGTGAGTCCAGGGCTATCACCAGTGCTTGGAACTCTGCAGATTCCCAGTTTCCATATTCCCTGTCTCAGCCTCATTTTCTGGACAATAGCATTGCTCACTTCATCAGGTGCTCTGGAGCTCTGCATCCCTTAACCATTGGTCCATTCCCTGCTCTGTGTTCCACTGTGCTTCTTCTCAAATACCCAGTGTATTTTCACTGGAACAAAATTGCTGCTTTCCCTCCCCCTCTCTTCTTTAGAGCTTTTTCAAACACCTCTTGCATTTTTGTCCTCATTCTTGCCTTTCACCCCAGTTCCTGGGTGGATACTACGTGCTATACTTGATCCAGTCTGAGCTATAAATAAGGAGCAGTTTGTTGGAAAGTAAAATTAGCAGGCCAGATTTTCAACCACGCTTCTAAATCTGTGCCCAGGCACCTCAGAGTGTGCCTGTCCTCGTTTCCTGAGGTGCTGGATCCTGTTGTTACCCTTGATTTCAGTGGGGATTGGTGATGCTCAGGACTCCTGGAAATCAGGTCACTTTCATATTTGGGTCCTGGGCAGGGATGGAAGAGCCTGATCTCCACAAGTGTGTTGTCAGTGGAGGGATCAAGGCATGGACAGGTTGGAAGTTTGTTCCAGGTCAGATCCTTGCCAAGCAGCAGAGTGAGGTGGGGGGTTTGGGGAGGGAGGTTCCTGTATGTGAAAGGATAACATGAAGTTCTCAATGGGTGACTGTGAAGTCACTTACATCCCTGAGGTGACAAATTGCAAGTTCTTGAATTCACAAATCACAAAATCCATAATTTCCCTTTGAAATGCGGCCACAGGCTGGAATTGTTACCCTGATCTGAACATTGCTGAAAGGGAATCATCTGCAGACCTGCTGCAGGAATGTTCTGGTGAGTTATGGCTGGAGGTAACCAAGAACTCTGTCTCCCTGTAATGGTCCTGAAGTGGTGCCAGCTCCATTCCCCTGCAGTCATTGCAAGAGTTGCTGTCCATGGGAATACAACAAGGATTCAGTCAGAAGCCTAAGTGAGAAATTTTTTTAAAATAAGAATCTGGAGTTTTGGCAAATGGAAAAATACAGCTGTGGGTATATCATGGTGGCTCCTGGGTTAGTCTTCAGCTCCAGTCAAATTGTCCAGCTGAGTGTGTAGCACTGAGTTACCACACTAATGAGCACAACTGGAAATACCCACAGACAGAATTCCTGGTCTTTGATTTTGGACAAGCAATGAACTGATGGAAATCAGAGCAGGGCCAGCTTGGTTGTGCTCCTGAAAATGCACTCGGTTGGGGGTGCTGCTGTTTGTGTTTTAAAGGTGGGCATTACCTCAGTGATTAAGCTAATTGAAATCACAATTTCCAGCCAGCACTGCACCAGTGCAAAGGGAAATAATTTAGAGGTGCAGATTTTCATATGGATTGGTTCCTGTAAGAGGGAGCTGCTCCCGTGCTGCAAAACAGCCAAAATACAGCTGGAAGTGCTGGGGGAAGCAGCAGCTCTGTTATTTTCCTTCCTGGGGTGGAGGAATTCACAAATGCCACCTAAACCACTGCTGCTGGCCTGGCTGGGGACACAGGGAGCATGTGCCACTCTGTCTCTGCTGTGGCCAGTGCCATGTGTTAAAGCTCAGAGGGACTGGGTTGGTCTGGGAACTCGTTGGTCTTGGTTTGGAAAGCCAGGAGTCTGCTGAGGAAGGCAGGAGCCTCCCCTGAAATGGAAAATGTAAACCCTCCCCACCCCTCTGAATTGCTATAAATTTGAAATTAAGGGGCTCTCAGGCAAAAAAAAATATGGGAGCAGGAATAACAGTTCTTTATTAGGGAAGGAAATAAAAGGATAAAATAAACAACGCAGTACACTAGAACAACACTGACAGAGTCAGAACCCAACCTGACACCCTGTGGGTCAGGGTGTTGGTGGCAGTCCCATTGGAATTGTGGCTGCAGCCCTCCTGGAGTGCCAGGGGTGGTTCTGTTGGAGCAGGGATCCTGTAGAGAAGGGTGTAGTCATCCTCTGAAGATCCAGTGGAAGAGGCAGCTGCTGTTCCTCTGGGAATCCAGTGCAGAAGCTGTGCTGGTGTTCCAGAATCTCCAGATTATATCTGGGTAGGAATGCTTGGCTCCTCCCTCTGGGCTCACATCTCCCAATGGGATGCTGTAGTTCTTATCAGCCATGCAGGGACATTCAATAGCTGTTATCAGCAGATGTCCCCTCCTGAGGGAGGAGTGATTGTGGAAGAGATAAGGAAAACTGCCCACTTAATAGAAGGCCACTGCCATCCAGATGGCAAATGGAATACAATTTGCTTGGCAGTCCAGGACAGGAGCCCTGCCTGGTGCTTTCCAGCCTGGTTTTTTGCCCTCAGCACACGCTGCTGAGCACCAAAGGATGGATTGCTCAGCAGCTCTGCATCCTCCCCTCACCTTCATGCTTCCAAGGCTGCTGAGCCAGGCAGGCATTGGGAAATGGGCCAGGAAGCAATTAATCTTCTCTAGTTTAGGATTTTCTAGAAACACAGCAGGATGATCATCGAAGAGTGTGGCCCTTGTGGCAACTTCACCCATGCCCTGGCAGCTCATGCAACTGAGAACATCATCAAGGGAGGTGATGGATTTGTTCTGCTGGAGTCTCCTTATGGGTTCATCTTGCTCTGGGATAGGTTGGGAAAAAGGACTCTGCAAGTGGAAGGAGTGGCCAAATCTCACCATCAATTTTGTGTTTCAATTTTCTTTGTGCTTTAGGGAAAAACCCCCATGTGTGAATTGCCTGGGAGCAGAATAAGAGGGAGCTGCAGCTGGAGCTGGAAGGGAAGGAATGACAGAAGAGAAGCCAGTTTGATAGATGCTTGTTGACACTGCAAAGAGAAATACTTGCTTTACCTGCCACCACGAAAAATAGTTCTGGGCTTTTGCCTGTGTTTTTGGCAGCTGTGCTTTTGTAATTAAATTGTGCCCCTGGTTAGGAAGGCACAGGTAGAGGATGATTAAAAGCCTCAGAGGATGTGGCTGCTGCATTTCTCTGTTTACAGCTGTGTTACCCAGGGCTCTGCTCTACAAAACCTGAACATACACAGAGTATCAGGCAGAAAGAGTATCCAAAACAGGTTTTCTTTGTTAGCTCAAGTGCCTCCAACTTCTCCTTCCGAGCCTCCTGTGATATCCTATGCCAAGAGAAGTACTTGGCATCCTGTTCCACTGCTCTGAGCTGTGCTGGAGGAAGAGCAGCTGCCTCAGCCTGCATTTCCCAACACAGCTTTTCCCTCTTTGGGAACAGTGTTTACACAGCTACTTGAAGCAAGCAGGGATTACAGAAAGAGGAGGTTAAAGCTGAATTTGGCCTATGGGGTTTCTGAAAGCTTCCTCTGTTGCCAGCACCCTCCTGCTGCTCCTTCTGGGATCCTTCAGGGTGGATCTGGTCTGGTGAGGATCAGGAGTTCCTGAGCCTGGAACTCAGGAGCTTGTGCTCCTCTGGAAGGAATGAGGGCTGTGTTTCATGATCAGTTTCCAGACTTAGTTCATGAGCTGTGCATGCTCAGCCATTTGTTCTTCTCCTGTTTTTCAGCTCCCCTCTTACCCCAACAAAACCATCACAAGGTCCTTTGGGGATCAATTTCAGAACAACTTTCCTTTTCCCCATATCAGAGCCCAGCTCAGCATCACTCCTCAGTTCTGGGGTTACCTCATCCAGGCAGGGAAATCTCACACAGTTTAACAAGACCGAGGGCAAGATGCTGCACCTGGGCCAGATTCTTCCATACTTTTATATATTGCTTTTGTCATCCAGGAGAGTCATGTTAAGCACCCCAGATTCCACAGTGGACAGGGCAGGGGACAGGGGAACACGTGGAACAGAGAAAGGATTGGTGAAAGAACAAGTGAAACCCTCTGCAAAGTCCTTTTTGCAGTAATTGGTAAGTTAATGCTGAGTTGCTTCAAACCCCAGGAGAAGAGAGCTGGAGAAGCTCTCCTGGAACAGGATTCCTGGGAGCAGGGAAAACCATCCTGGGTGGTGTATCATGGAGTAAAACCAGTTCAAAATATCACTGGTGGGACAATCCCTGAGGGAAAACTGCTGCTCAAAAGAGAGCATGGTGTGAGGGAGCTTCACTTGTAACAGAGCTGGAGCAGAACAGGGTGACTTGGAGGTCCTCAGGGTAAGTTCATTGGGTATTGTGAATCATTAGAGCAGTTTTTGTGCCCCTGAATACAGAGTTGCTGGGTGAGCTGCGAGCTGGGGAGGTTCAGGTGACCATGACACATGGAGATCTGTTTTTCCCTTTTCTCCTTTTTTTTTTTTTTCCCCTTCTTCATGCTCTTGAAGTTTTGGTGGAGAGAGTAAAAAGTGTGTTCAGTCTGACTGAGCCTGCCAGGAATCTGCATTTGCACCAAGTTCCTGCAGAGAGAGGCCTACAGGCATTTTACGTGCATGGAAAAACTAATGCAAGGTTTTCTTGCTGTCAGGACACATCTATAGGAAGCAGAAAAGTCTGTGTGCTCTTCCAGGGCCTCTGCACCATATTCCTGCATTCCCATTATCCCTGGGGTGCTGCTTCCTGACACCAGGCTGTAGCCAGGTGGGGGTTGGTTCCTTCTCCCACATAACAAGTGGCAGGACCAGAGGAAGTGGCCTCAAGTTGTCCCAAGGGATGTTTAGATTGGATATTAGGAAAAAATTCTTCCCTAAAAGAGTGGTCAGAATTTGGAATAGCAGTGGAATCAACATTACTGAAAATGTTCAACATTACTGAAAATTACATCTAAAAATCTGTGGACAGGGCTTAGTGGTGAGCACAGTGGTTCTGGGTTAATGGTTGGAGTCCATGAGAGTTCTTATCCAACCTTAATGAATTTATTAACTAATTTATTATTTCTGTTGTTCTGTGATTACTCATGATCCCCATGTGCCCCAGAGAGCACTTACTGGAAGGAGCCCTTTCGTGCACTGGATATCAAAAATATTTGATATCAAATATTTTGATATCAAATGTTGTGCTCTGACCTATTGCAAGGCTGGGGCAATACATTGCCAGGGAGTCATCAGGGGAAAGAAAAAAGGTCTTTAAAAACCATTTTCACTAAAATGGATTTCAAGTCCTGAAAGATTTTGGAAAAAAGGGGCAATTCCTCCTTAGGTGTTGAGAAATAAGAGCTGAGTGAGCAGCTCTGTCCCACAGGCTGTGGAAAGTTGTGTTTCCCCTGCTGAGTCTCTCAGGGAATATGAATTTGGCCTGCTCTGGCCAAATAATCTGTGATAATGCATGACAATCAGGTACTGTGAGCAGAGGGGCTGGAAGGTGCCAATAGCTAGCAGGGGATGTAAGGGAACCCCTGGGTGCCACATTAATTTTGGGGACTGAGTCCTGAGAGCCCAGCTCATTCTCTAATGAGAGATGGGCTCTTCAACAACTCCACAGAATCCTGCCACAGACTCTGATTTACCTCTGACACGTTCAACCAAGGCCAGATCAATACTGTGCTCTGTGGCAGTAAATAGCTTGATTTTAAGTATTGAGTTAGAATTTCTTTCAGGGTGGATTTTTAAAAAGGTAGAGTGCACTGGCCTTTCAAGGCTGTGGATGGCCACTGGATCTTGCTGGTGCAGATCTCAGCTCCTGCAAAGCCTTGCTCAGGGAGCCAGTGAAAGCAGGGGTACATCACTCCCCCTGATGCCTCAGGTTTTAGCTTTTCTATTTTTCACATTCTGTGCTGCTTTAGTGTGTAGTTCTCAGCTTCATATTAGGAGACAGTACACTCTCTTCACAGAGTAGGAAGACAAAACAATTCCTTCTCTTGCTGGGGACCAAATGATCCAGATCTCAGGCCCAAGAGCACAAACAATGTGGACTGAAGAGGGAAAACAAGAAGGCTGGGACTTCATAACCTAAAGCTGTAATTAGACAATTAACTCCAATATGGTAACAGACCAAAACTTCTAAAAGTGAGAGACCCCGTGACCAGTTGTCAATTTTGTGACCATTTTGGTTCATCTTGGGTGCAGCCCTGGCTGGGCTCTTGTGCTGCTCAAGGTGGATCCATTGAGGCCTTTTAATAAATCCCTGCTTAATCCTTTAGCTCAGTCCAGCCTTTGTTCTAGGTCAGCCTTCACAATGCATCTCCCCTGGGCACTGAGAGGCAGCAGGGATCTCTTTACTGGGATCAGTTTCACTTGGAACCACCTGGTTTGGAAGCATCACTCAGTTCTGTGAGTGGCCTGAGGACCTGGGGAGACTTTTCATACAAATACTTCCCATATCCACCAGGTAAATCTGGTCTGACTGGGCTTCCTCTGTCACAGTGGAGGTGTCCCTGCTTCCCCAGCCCAGGGGGGGATGGCTGTGGGGAGGGTGAGCTGTCCCAGTACCCCTGGGAGAGTTTTGTAGTGCATGGGGCTGCCAGTTCCTCTCTGGGAGAGAGACATACCCATGAAACCACATTGCTAGGAGGTGTAATCATCCTCAAGAAATGCAGGATCTCTCCAGGAAAAGCCTGTTTCGCTTTTACCACTCATTTTGTTATATATATATATATATATATATATATGTTCAAACAGAATGTTTTGGAATTAACTTTTTAAGACCATCCAATTCCAAACCCCTGCTATGCCAGGGACACCTTCCACTATCCCAGGGTGCTCCAAGCCCCATCCAGCCTGTCCTTGGACACTTCCAGGGATCCAGGGGCAGCCCCAGCTTATCTGGGCACCCTGAGCCAGGGCCTGCCCACCCTGACAGGGAAGAATTTCTTCTTAAAATCCAGTTTAATCTCTCCTCCTTACTCAGCTTGTCATGTATGTTAGAGCAGTGTCCATGTCCCTCTCTGACACTGCAAACCATCACCAGTCATGAGACAATGTCTGAGTCCTGTCTGCTCTCATCACCTGAGTCCATCCAGACACTTGGGTAATTGACCCAGGGAGAGTATGAGGAACCAGACTAATTATGGTGAATACTCAGCTTCAACATTTTCTTTGTGTCACGACTGTTTAATCCTCCCTTAATCCCCTAATGCTGCTCAGTGACTTTTCTTGTGTTATCTTTATTGTCTTGCTAATAAGATGTTGCACGTAGCAGAGATTTACACTGAAAGGTATTAAGGAGGATTATGTGAAGATTAGACAAGAAACATTCACAATTGGTTGGAGATTTCTGAGTACCCCAATTTTTAATTTCTATAGCACAAGGTTTTTACTGGTTTTTTTCCAAAAATTCATAGAGAATTTCTTCTGGAAAATTCAAAAAGTTGCTGCTGTTCAAAAGAATTCTCTTGAGCTACAGCACTGGTTATGTTCAGGCTGCTACTAGCTGTATTTGTCATCTGGTTTTATTTGGTTTTTTTTTTTTTCAAAAAGTGGATCCAAATTATGAGAGGCAAAAAAAGAGGGGAAATTAAACTCACATGGGATCTCTCTGCTGGATCAGGTACACATGAGCATCCTCCCTGCTGATGAGTGCAGGTGGACTTTGACACTCACTCAGATCACAGATTTCAGAGGGCTCTGTGGGCGCTGGAAAATGTTTTGTGCTGAGCCTTTATAACCACAATTATTTAACCTCCAACTCTAAGGCCTGGCTGTGGAGGAGCAGGGATCTCAGGAGCTGAGGTTTTGGGCTGTTGTTTCACCATCAGTAAATTGATGTAGCTGAAATTTTGCAGGAGCAAAGGCACCTTTCAATTAGGTCAGCACTTAAAGTGGAAAATTAAAACACTTTTAAATAAAATAGCAGAAACCAAGAGGGGGTAGATTTTATGTTTAACTCTCAAGAGCTACTGGAAATGAATCTTACTCTAGGGTCTTAATCAGAGCCAGCCTCTGAATCAGGATTTGGTCACTTTTCCTTCAAAAGCTACAACTGTGTGTTCAGTGAATCCCTTTCTGCTCTGCCATAAAAGCCTTTCCCAAGACTTCACATTTCCCTCAGGAATCTTGTGTAATTGTCTGGTGCTGGTGGGTGTGAGGCTGTTTTGACTTTCAGGTATCCATTCCTTCCAAAGAAGACACACAAATAATGAATAAGAAATGGTGCTTGCTGACAGCTTTTCTAACATTTCCTTAACAGTGGTCTTGCATTCCCTGTTCTGCAGAGATTGGAAAACACCACCTGCAGTGATTTGAATGCAGGGGTGGGATGCTTCTCTGGGAATTCTACAGAACATTCTACTTCTGACACCCATTCTGAGCTCTCAGCAGGCTCCCTTCACCCTAGTTTTCCTTGTCAGCCCAGCTAATAATAGCTGGTCTTTATTATTAGCACCTCTTTGTTACTAGCTCCATGAATAGAGGTTGAGTCACAGAGTCACTGAGTGATTTGGGTTGGAAAACACCTCCAAGATCCTCCAGTCCAGCTGCTCCCCCAGCACTGCCAACCCACCACCAACCCATGTCCCCAAATGCCACATCCAGAGGGCTTTGAAATCCCTCCAGGGATGGGGACTCCACCAGTTCCCTGAGCAGCCTGTTGGAAAATGGATCTGCTCTGTCCCCCTGCTCTGAGCTGTTCAACTCCACTCCATCCATCCTGGGCAGCCTGGTCTGAAAATCTTCCAGCACTGGGAGTTTTCTGCCTGACATCATCTCATTGAGTGCTTCACTGTGCTCCTTGTGGAACAGCTGACCTGCTGTCCCACTGAACTTCCCATTAATGCAACTAAAGCCCCCTGGTCCTGGCCTGGTCTGCATGGACATGCCTAATGAGCCCTTTCTCTTGGGCAGGAAAATGCACATGAGGATGGCTGGAACCAGGTGATCTTTAAAGTCCCTTTCAAGCCAAGCTGTTCTCTGATTTTCTGTCTCCCCTCTTGTCTTGTTGAAGTTGTTTGACCCCACACACACATGTGGGGTTTTTTTTTTCACAGATTTCTGATTGCTTTAATCCATTTTCACATCTCTGCTGAAGCTTCAGGTCCTGCTTCAAAAGCTCTGGGAATTCTGCACCCAGCCTTTAAAATCAGAAGGGCTGAGAAATGTAATGGAGCACCACTAACAAGGCAACAAACTTCATCTTTTTTTGTAATTTTCCTTAATAATTATTTATATTTCTTCATCCAAGGAACTTTCTGAAGCCATCTGGAGTGGTAGGGGTTGCAGTGGTGGATGATGCAATTCCTATCCCTACCACAGAACCTATCTAGACAAGAACATGCTGGTGGCTAAATTTTGGGACTGGCCAGCCCTGGATTTCTAGCCTGCTATGCAATTCTGATTGATGGTATTGCAAGAAGCCCTGAGCCATCTCATTAACTGCTGGCTACCCAAAGCACAGCAAATATGAGGAGTGATTTACTGCCACACTGACATGCTCTACAGTCACGATGACAAGCACAAAATGGAAGTTTTCTCAACTCAAATGCTCTCTTGTGGTAAAGAAGAGGCACTTCATAATTGCAGAACCAGAAAATGCAGACAGCTTATTTCACTCCTGGCAGCTTTGTTAATAAAACATTGGGAAGGCAAATAATTACCTGACATGCAATTACATCCAAGCTGTTTTCCTTGGGAAAAAAAACCACAATAGAAGTGTTGGGCGTCTGATTTTATTATCCTGTCTAGAAAGGCTGCATTGGATATTTGGAATGGATACTCAATTTATGCTTTGTTATTGAGCAGACTGGTGCTGGTTGTCTACTTGGGCTGTGTTTTACTGCCAGGGAGTTTCAGAGTGGCCAGGGTGAAGCAGGAACCTTTCTCCTAAACTCTTAAAAAGTGGAAAGAGTTTGAAATGCAGCTTGGGGAACGCTTGGATTTTGAGTTTTTCAGAAGCTCGTGGCCTTGCCCTGCTGGCAGCACTGCTTCTCAAATGATAAGATCACAGAAGCAGAGAATGGGTGAGATTGGAAGGGACATAAAGGTCACCTAAATCCTCCCACCTTCAGCAGGAGGGATGGGTTGTAGGGAGCCTGGTGAGCTCTGCTTTCTCAGATGAGGTCTGTGCATGCTCCAAGTGAGATTTCTGTGTGTTCCCCAAGAGTTTCTTGCTCTTCTCCATGCCTGGCTGTGGGTAAGGCCCCTAAGCTGAAATTCATGATGGGGTACTAAACACATTTTGTCTTGGTGTTTCAGGATTAGGATCCATGCAGCCTGGCAGAGGCTCTGAGGCCAGTAACAGTTTGTGCATGAAATTAAGTTCCTCTTGAAGGAAAAATTTCCTTTTTGGTTTTTCATTGGTTTTCCATTTGTTTTTTTCAATTTTCCTTTCCTTCTGATTCTTCTGTAAATAGGAATGAGTTTCTAATGCTGGAGGTAACTTCTTAATATTTTTGTCAACCTGATATTATCACAGAATGGTTTAGCTTGGAAGGGACATTAAAGCTCACCTCATTCCAACCCCCTGCCATGGGGAGGGACAACTTCCACTACCACAGGTTGCTTGGGGTACATCCATATTTTTTTTTCTTACTTTTTTTTTTTCTTCCTTCTTTGATGCAAAATATTGAAGATGCATCAGAGTTGATACATTTGCTGTTTCCATGAAACACTGCATGACTTTTATTAAAATTGAAGAATTGCTCTCCATGCCCACAATTACTATTTTTCCTTCCATCTTTAATTGCATTAAGAGTTTAATATTTCTTGCTGTATGATATTTCTATATTCCAGCAGAATAAAAAGCCTGAGAAGCTGCTTTTCCAGCTCTGGAGACATCACCATGTACTTCCTCATCCTTGTGGGTGGGTGGTTTATGTTTCAAAATTCGCGTGATTAAGGAAAACCTGAGGTTTTTTTTTAATTGAAAATTTAATCCTAGTGCTTCCCAGGAGCACTCTGGTTGTCAGGTCTATAAAATCACTTAGTAAATAAAAATCTTCCCAAAAGCGCTGTAGCAGAAGATATTGCTGCTTCCAAGTCAGTTAAGTGCTTGTGGAGGGAGGGGGTGAGGGAATCAGATATTTTTGGGTTTCAAGTGTTTCTTCTTAGGCCCAGAGGCAGAGGGGAAGGAGCTGGACAGAGCAGGGTCAAGGTGGGACTTCCATTAGGCTGAGACACCAACATGTGATGTGGTTGATGCAGTTGAAGATGTCTCTGCTCATTGCAGAGGGCTGAATTAAATGAGATTTAAAGCTCCCTCCCAACCCAAACCATTCTGTGATAGAGGACCTGGCCACTGGTAGTGATGCATTAGGATTTTAGCTTTTATATTTTTCAAATTCTTTACTGCATTACTCTAAACTCCATATGAAGTGTTAGTTACTGTTTTTCACATTTTGATCAGACAAAACAATCCCTCTAGGCCTGAAATCCAAGGACACCCTCCAGCCTCAGGCCCCAAAAGTGTAAATAAAAGTGAATTTGTGGGAAAGCAAACTGAGGGTGTATGACTTCATTACCTGAAGCTATACTTGGAGGATTAACCCCTGATGTGTAAATGGATCAAACTTGAAATTGTCTGAAAAACTCATGACCATTGCCCAGCTTGGGTGTAGCCCCTCAGAGGCTGTGACTGCCCAAGGTGTGCCTTTAATAAATATCCACTTTATTCTCTTAATCTTGTCTAACCTCCTTTCTAGGTAGCCACTCCAAGGCATCAGTAGCCAAGAGACCACTGGCTGTGGGTGGTTGTTGGAATCCAAAATGCAAGGAAAACTCTCAGAACTTTGGGCCTGTAAGCCAAAGCTTAGAATTAAACACAGGATTTGATCTGAGACCTTGGAGGAGGCTTCCAAACTTAGGTGCTGGAAGTGAGAATGTGGATTTGTAGTTTAAAGCAGAGACACGTTAAGTGGAGGAAAGTTTAGAGTTTTAGAGTTTAAGATACAGAAAAAATAAAAATAGTTACAAAGGTAAACAAGGAGTTTAGAATGCAGCACTGTAGGTTTGTGTGTCATAACATGACTGGATAAGGAAGCTTACACTGTAGCATGAGTCCATAAGACAAAATATTTAAGGATTGGGTCAAAACCATAAATATCCTTGTTGGCAGTGTTTCATTGGTCAATAAATCCTTGAAAGGTCTTGTAACTAAGGGTCTTGTGACCTTCTGAGCCATACAGTGAAGATGTGAATGAACTCACCCTTCCTGCCCATGTGGAAAAGAAAATAAACCACATCATCTAAAAAACTCAGAGGTCCCATCTGTAACTCATTCAAAATTCCTTCCAAAAATCCCCATAGGTGGTCTGAGTGTTTTGGACTGGTTTCAGTGGTGTGGGAGCTGCTGTCCTGCAGCACCCCTGCACATCTTCACGTTGTCATCTTGGAGTGGATGTTTAGCTGGTCCTGTTTATCTTATTTCCAGGACTTGCCTGCTAGGGAAGGCTAAAAATAGATCACATTGTGTTTTTCTGTTACAAAATCAGGGTATTAAAGAGTGAGTTCTTGGGCTGATTCACTGAAAATAGCAACTCATGTTAATGTCAACCAGAGATCAGTGTACAAACATGCAGCCCCCAAGGGCATTAAAATGGCTTCAGGTTTAGTAGGTATTTCTTGCAGTCATTAGGTGAGATTTTAGAGAGTTACTCTACTTCTTGGCATTTGCAAAATACAGGAAATTCTGGTTAAAGTCCAGTTTTGCCTCAATGAAAAAAACTTATGAAACTGTAGACTGCCTTCAATGTGAACACTCTCAATTAAATCACACCTGCTTATGAGGGGTCACTTTTGGATCTGGTTTAGCATCTTTGGTGACATGGACAGCACCAAGGGACAAGGTTTGAGCAGCCCAGTGATTGTGGTAGGGCTGGAGGATCCTCCCCTGCCTGGCAATGAAATGCTTTGCTGATTTTCTCAATGCTGAGCAGGAATATCTGACAGTTTTTAAGCCAGTGAGAGTTCAGACGGAGTAAGGACTTGAGAATTTGATTCTTTAAAATCCATATAACATGACTGGGCACAGCAGAGAGGGGAAGGGTTCTTTTCTCTGTGAGCCTTGGAAGTTGTTTTGGATTGAGTTGTTCAAGAAGCATTTGCTGCATGTTTCTGGTTTTGCTAGAAGCGAGTAAAAGTTCAAACTGAAGTCTTGACTTCGCTGTACATAAAAATTCCTTTGTAGGATATGTCTGTTTTGATCTCAGTTTGACTGTTTGTCTCTTCTGCATCTTGCATCTAATTGGTATTCCAGAGGGATAAAATGAACTTGATAATGGCCTTTTAGCTTGTCATCTTAAAACACAGGCTCAGCCTGGAAGAGCCTATAAAAGTCTTGTTTATGAGAGTCTTACAGTCTAGTGATTGGGAATGGACTGACCTGCTGGCTGAGGGACATATGCAAAGTGGATTTTAGATGGATCTTGTAGGTAGAGGTGTTCAAAACTAGCAAACAGCACAGTTTTGGATCTGAGCACTGTTCTAAAATCAGTTAAAGTCAAAGAAACACTTTCATGTCTTTATCAGGCATTCCCACACTGTGCTTCCCATTGGGAGCATCTGCCCTTCCCAGGCTATCTAAAAGCCACATGAGCAGGTGGAAGCAAGTCACATTACTGCCATCACAGCCAGGGGGAAGAAGTGGGTGCCTTGAGTTACTAATATCAGGTTATAATACACCTGCAGGAGAGGAGGCTGTGAGTTGTCTCCTAACCTTACCACTTTCTCACCACTCACTTTATAAAGATGTTGGTGTGGCTGGTTCAAACTTTGGCATCCAAAGTCCAATTAGATGGATCCCATTATCAACATGTAAATTCATTGTTCCAGGTCGTTATGCATCTGTTTTCCTTTAGCTGTGATGATTTGCCTTCCTTGGGTGTGTTACACCACACCTGCCATCCTCTCTGGATCAGAAAACCTGTGATTGCCTGGAGCTCAACTCCAGCTGTGATTGCAGCTCCAGAGAGAAGAGTAAAGAACCTTTACTTGTGCAGTAGGTCCCTGAAATATGTATGAGTAGTAACTAGTGCCAGCAGAGTGGGGTAAGCCAGGGAGCAGAGTGAGTTTTGATAGCATCAGCCCCTCTGTGCTGGAGAGTGCAAGGCTTGTTAGTGGATGTGATTCAGCACTCCCCAGCCCTGACTCTGCTGCCAGGGCTGGTTTGCTGTCTGGTTAGTGAGTCAGCAAGCTTGCAGCTTCACCCTGCCCTCGTCTGGATGAATATTTACTGAGCCCAGGGACGCACAGTGCTGCAGGGAGGGTGGGGAGGAGCAAACGGGATGTGGAGCAGAGGCCTCCACGCACAAGGACTCTTGGCTGGCATGAGGAATGTGTCCTGAGACACACTTTATTCACTGATTTCCTTTCCTAATAATGCTGAACATGAACAACGGGTAAAGTTGTTGTACTTCAATTCTGGCTTTTAAAATTATGTGAAATTAGGTCCATGTAATGTCATTGGCTTTTCTGGAGTATTTTACTGTGGTGCTCCAGATTTATTGGTTTTGCTGTGAAGACAGAGGCACCAACTTTTTTTTTGTGCTTGCTGTCCCTCAGCTCAGCTTAGCAGTTGTCCCCTTAAAGTGCTTTTCTTCCCCTTCATTTTCAGAACTGTCAGCTCTTAAGCAATTCTTTAATACAGAAAAAACACAGAAATACAGAAACCAGAAAGATAGAAACTCGGAATTGTGTGCCCCATCAGTTTTTGCCTTAACTGGGAGCAGGTGTGGAGGGTGCACGCCTGCAGCCTGGGTTATCACTTACACTGCTGTGATTGTGATTCACACTGCAGGCTTCCTTGACAAATAGGGAATCCTGAGGGAGAATAATTTGCCATGTAGATTGATGATAGAATAATTTAGATTGGAAAACACTTCTGAGATCATTGAGTCCAACCATTCCCCCAGTAGTGCCAAGCTCATCACTAACCCATGTCCCCAGGTGTCAGAGCCACACATCTTTCAAATCCCTCCAGGGATGGGGACTCAATCATTGTCCTGGGCAGCCTGATCCAGGGCTTGACAAGTCTTTCCATGAAGAAATCTTCCTCCCTAATATCCAGTATAAACCTCCCCTGGCTTAACTTGAGGTCATCTCCTCTTGTCCCATCCCTGTTCCCTGGGAACAAAGCCCAACCTCCTTTGACTACATACTCCTGTTGGGGAACTGTGCAGAGCCACAAGGTGCCCCCTGAGCTCCTTTTCTCCAGACTGTCCCCCCCCAGCTCCCTCAGCTGCTTCTCCTCAGACTTGTGCTCCAGAGCCTGTTACTGTTTATTATGAGGAGCATTACTCTGAGAATAAGAAAACTTAAAACATGTTCCAGGCTGAAAGCACAGAACTGGAAGCTAACAACAACATGTGAAGAGCTGTTGTAAAAGTAACTGAAAACTTAGTTTAGTCTTGGATTTTGGAGGGAAACCCCGATATTTTCCTATTCTGAATGAAAATATGAGCTCGAGGTGAGTGAGGTGGCACTGCCTGTGGATTTTCTGTTGACTTGTAGTCTTGCAGTAGTTACTTGGAGTAACTGTTCTGCCATCCTGGCAAGTCAGTCATCACATTGCACTTGTGGATGATTGCAGGGAGGGACAGAGATTCTTCCTCTCTCTTCCCCTCCATATTATTTTACTCTTTTCTTCAGCACAGGTAGAGCAGAGATAGAACAGAGGAAGGAGCAGAAACGCTGGAGCAGAAACAGATGGCCCAGGATCACTCTTGTGTGGCCAGAGAACTGATGCTTATCAAACTGCAATCTTTGATGGAAGTTCTAAGTACCAATTCCACATAGTTTTGAGCAGTTTTGTATCTTTCATTTCTTGTGTAACTGTTTTAGGAAGCAGAGATGGCTGGGGGGAGGATCTGAAAGATTGCTTTGAGGAGCTGAATTTGGCTTCTGACTTAGTGTTGAAACAATGGCTGATTCTCCTTTGAATAAAAAAAGGCAGCAACTCTTAGATTCAGTCACGTTCTGTTGTTAGTGCTGAAATTGTCTGGAAGAAATGTCTGGAATTGCCTGACACTGTCTCATGCGTTTCATCTTCACCATTGTTAAGGTTCATTAATGATTCCATTATAAACCCCTATTTGCAGAAATGGCTTTCTAAAAGCAATCTCTGTGTTATATTATTATGTTGTTTATATTATATAAATGCTCAAGGACTAGACATGTATTAATAGGGAGCCTTGTGATTGTGGAGCCAGCAATTACTTGACTGGTGATTACTCCATCACAAACTCTGCTGACTCTCAGCACTTCGGACAGGAGAATAAAATTCCTTCTGCAAATTGGGAAGATAATTTCCTTTGGAATGGTGGTTGTTACACAGTGCTGGAAACCCTCTGAATGCAGATAAGCAGTAAAAGCCAGTTAGCTGAAGGCAGTGCAGTTGATGCTTTGGAATAGACTGTCATGGTGGAGAGCCTTGTGAGTCACCAGGGATATAATGAAGATGCTAAAGGAGATCTCCAAGCCTTTCAGAACAGGATGTGCTGGGTGGGAAACCAGACAGCTGTAACCATTTCTCTTCCCTGTGCTCCTTCCATGATGTGTCCCACTGGGTGGGATGGCTGTGGGAGTGGGATGAGGTCCTTTGTCCCTCCTTTCCATAGGGTGGGATGGCTGTGGGAGTGGGATGAGGTCCTTTGTCCCTCCTTTCCATAGAGTGGGAGTGGATTGAGGTACTTTGTCCCTCCTTTCCATAGGGTTAATCACTGTCTCTTCCCTGCTGTGTCACTGTGCCCCAAGAGAAATGTGAGACCACTCAGTCCCCAAAGAAGGACAAGAGAGCAACTTTACAGGAATGTGCAGGGCAGGATCAAGTGATCATGTCCTGGTGGGTTGCTCCAAGGATCCAAGAATCCCCTCCTGCCCCTCTGGGTACAGAGGAGTCACAGGCTGCCTCTTCCAGGAGGATGCCACAGGACAGTTCTCCCCATGTGCTGTCCTCTGCTGTGGCTGCATCCCAAGGATTATTCCAGCTGGGACTCTGCTTCTTCCCTCTCCTCCCTGAGGGTTAGGGAAGGGACCAGTCCTTGCACACACACTCCAACCACAACACATTATTGTCTAAATCCTGTGAGATTCCAGCACTGTGCTGGAGGAAGCCCAAGTTGGAGAATTCTAACCCAGCTGTTCTTCATCCTTTTCAAACCACTTTGGCCTTCCCTAGAGCCATGGCTTCTCCCTCTTTGGTGGGAGAGTGAGGAAAAAAGAACCAAGCCCTGGGCCAAGAATCTCCACTCTCAGCTGCTGTCAAAAGCACAAGGACTGTAGATAAAAGGGCTAGTACCCTTAAAAATTCATCAGCTTTGCCACCAGATTGTGGGAGAGCTAAGCTGCCTTTCTGATCATTCCCTTTTTATTTCCCATTGTTCCTATAGCAAACACTTGATTATAAATGGTTAATGTTTCTCCCTACAAATTCTTGGATAAAACTTGATAGTTGATCTCTTGGTGAAGAGCTCTGGAGCCAGGGCTCTTTAGCGGTGTCAGTAACCACTTCTGGCAAAGGAAGCTCCCAGCACAGTGCTGGTTGCACCAGGGGATGAGATCTTCTAAGAGTTCCAGAAGTTGTGTGGGCTGACACTGCTTTGCTCAGTGAAACTTTTCCATTGCTCCAAGTGAACAACTTCCAAAAATATTAATAGTAGTAATAAGGAAGTAGAAGAGAGAGAAGGTGTCAGGGAAAGAGAGACAAAACATGTCCTGGCTGTCTCAAGGGAAGTGAGGAAGAAATGTAGACCAGCCATAGCCTATATATATATATGTATATATATATACTTATATATATATATATTTCTCTATCTGTCTTGGTTGTGACAATTTTTGTAGGGTGTTAGAAGAGCCTCCTGCAATACCACTGCTTTATTATCAGACACAGACCTGGATGTCACCTGTTCTTTTGCCCGAGGCATTCCTGATTTAGCAGCTCTACAGGAGCCCCATTATTCAAAGTTTACTTAAAATAATTACTATAATCATCCGTATATTGTCGCAGTGTAAGGAACCAGAAAATTGCATTGCATAATTCCCTCGCAGTTGTCTGAGAAATCTCCTGTGTGTGCTGTGTTGCCAGCACAGCGCAGAGATTTGATGTGAAATCCCAATTTCCTGCAAAGGGGCTGACACGGATTGGAGTCCGCGAGGCGCCGCCGCTGATAACGTTTATATTTTATCTGCTGCGCTCCACAATTGAATGAAAGAGAAGTTGGCAGGGGTCAAGCATTGTTTGAACGTGTTGCACATGGTTTCCCAGGGAAACAGCAAATCAGTACTCGTAGGCTCCTGCAGCATCTCCAGAACAGCATCCAGCACCAGCCATAGCCCCGCGTTTGCTGTAGTACTCGGGACCAGGGGCGATGCAGAGTGAGCCAGAGTGAGCCCTGAGCAGCAGAGCAAGTGCAGAGCATGAAGAAACATTCGGCGAGAGTGGCACCGCTACCATCTTACAATGTTTCCGAGTTAAACTTGCCTGTGCCAGACGGTAAATGCTTTTTTTCCCCCCTGTATATCTTATCCTAGGCAGGAGTTCACTCTGCATGCTCCTCCTGCTCTGTTCCGTGCAGAGTAACAGGAGTGTTGTGTATGTGTGTGTTTGTGTGTGTGTGATTTTAAAGTAATGCTCAGATAGCATTTTTAGCACTTTAATATCATCTGGGATAAGTGGCAGTTAATTTTTTGTTGCTTGTGTTCAGCTGCTGTGTGAACGATTCCTGGTGAAGAAACTGATGTTGAAACATGAACAATGGGTAAAGTTGTTGTACTTCAATTCTGGCTTTTAAAATTATGTGAAATTAGGTCCATGTAATGTCATTGGCTTTTCTGGAGTATTTTACTGTGGTGCTCTAGGTATATTGGTTTTGCTGTGAAGACAGAGGCGCCAACTTTTTTTGTGCTTGCTGTCCCTCAGCTCAGCTTAGCAGTTGTCCCCTTAAAGTGCTTTTCTTCCCCTTCGTTTTCAGACGTGTCAGCTCTTAAGCAATTCTTTAATACAAAAAAACCTCAAGATAGAAATTGGGAATTCTTTTGTATGCTCTTTATCAGACAAGAGAACCTTGTTCCTTTAGGAGTGCCCATCAAATTCACATCACACCTCAGAGTCCCTGGGAATGTGGTGATGTTGTCCAGCAGGAGATTTGACTGCCTTGATAATGAAACAAATAAAAGTCAGTGTGCTGAAAATGTACATACTGTATAAATCAGAGGTCAAAAGGGAAAGCTTTCTTAAAAACACTCCTGATGTTCAGGTTTGAGTTTTTGACTTAAATGTCTGTAGAAATCTCAGGCTTTAACTGCACCATTTGAGTTTATAATCCTCAGTGTCAGATGTCCTGAAGAGCTGCCTGGTACTTCCCCAAGTTGCTTGTTGTGCAGAAATGAGCTGTTCTCCCACCAGGTGTGTGTGTGGTGAGGACACTGGAGCTGTAAAACTGCAAGGTGTGTGTGCTGTCTCTGGTTTGAGCCAACCAGCAATGAAAATGTAATTCCTTTTTGTGAGTTGAATTCATCCAGGAGCAAAACAAAGCAAGAGCCACGGTCCAGTGCTGGTCAGCAGAGCGTGACCTTCGATCTACCTGGCTCAGGCTGCCTTCAATTACAGACAGGGCTGGGGTTTGATGGACCAGGCAGGAGGTTTTGTTGTTTTTCTCAGAATTGTGTGTGTGATATTTAGAATTCTGCAGGCTTGGTATTTACCTAAGTGTTTCTTCCTTGAGGGGAAAAAGCCTTAAGGAAAGTTGGAGGAGCTGAGTGCTTGTTGCTGGTGCACAGCAGCAGGCTTTGAGATGTGTGAGATTGAGATTCATTGCCTCACCTGCTCCTTTAGGAGCAGTGTTACGGCCAGGTGAGCTGGCTGTGCTGGTAAAATGGGGTGATTTGCTGCTCTTTATTTCCTGAGGGCTCACACCAGCCTTGTGCCATGCTTGGGGGCAAATGCAGAGCAGTAAAGGTTGTCCCTGCCTCACAGGGCTCCAACTCAAGCTGTGGTCGCCTTCACCTTCACCAGTTCAGCAGGTGCCTCTGTTAGACCTGTCTTCACTTTCTGTCCATGCTGGGCTGCAGCAGCAGTGCCAAAACTGCTCTGCCTGGTTCCTGAGGGAGGGAAAATCCATTCTTCATAGGAAGAAAGGGCAACAGACTGGAAATGACTACATGACAGCACTTGTCATACCCAACAGGCTGCAAATGGAAAGGTTCTTGCTCAGGATGGACCTGACCAAGCTGAATTAATACTGGACCCATACATTAAATGTGTGTGCAGCCAGTTTGTACAGATCAGCAAAGATCATTTAGCATGAATTCCCAAAGAATCCTAATGGGAGAGGGCAGCCAGCTTCTCAAAAGCACTGCATCTGTCCCTCCTTTGTTTCCCAGGCATGGGAGGGCACATGGAAGAGATGCCAGAGCAATTTGGGGGCTGTGGGGCTGTGTGCTGGGAGGAGAGCAGGGGAGCAGTGGGCTCTGGCTGGGCAGTTTTCACACAGTTCAGCTTTGTGGCTTCCTGGATCCCTCCTGATGAAACCACAGGAGCTGCTGACTCCTGGAGGCTGGAGTGAAATCCAGGCAAGAAGACTCCTTTGGTAGGGAAGGTGCACCCAGTGCTTGGAGATAAATGGTCCAAAGTGCTGCTCATGTGGAGGGAAATGGAGCAGAGAGCTGCCCAGAAGGGTCAGCACATCCGAGGATGTGAGGTGTGTGCCAAGCTGGCACCACAGCCACCAAATCCTTCTGAGAACATCTCTCCACCTCAGCCTGGCCAGCCCCCACTCCCCAGCATCAGCCAGGTGTGTGGCATGGACACTGCTTGGAATGTCCATCCCACCTATCCCAAAAATGCCATCATGGAAAGGCAGGGATGAGACCTGCCAGAGCTGTTACCTCAAGGGCAGTGGAGAAAACATGGAAGTATCTTCTGGGATTGCAAAATGCAGCAATACAGTGATAAATCCCCAGCTGCTTGCCTGGAAAATGTTCTTTTCCAGGCTCTAAGTCAGGCAAGGAAATTGAAGCATGTGCTCAGTGCCCTGCAGAGCTGCCATGGCCTGAGTCTGAGGCAGGCAGCCTTGGGCTCATCCACATCCATCCAAATGTGAGCCTTGGTGAGTACTGAGAAACCTGGGAGAGCTGGGCACCTGCAGCAGGTGATTCACCTCCCAGGGTTGGTGTCTGAGGGAGCTGGGATGAATCACTCCCTGCAGGCACCCAGCAGAGGCAGCAGTTTGTGGAGGAAATAAATACAAATACAAATCCAGAGTGTTGCTGAGTGTCCATCACTGTCACAGCTGCTGTTTTGGGTCTTGGGACATCCATGAACCAGCCTGGATTTATGGCTGTGTTCCTTGAAAGTAGAAGCTGTGTTGTGATTATTTATTAATGAGGTACATATGAGTGATATCTGGACTGTGGTGGGTGTAAATTCCTTTCACAACAACTTCACGTCAAAGCAGCCTCGTGCCTTTCATTGAAGCTGCTCTTGAGTTATGGCAGTAAAAGAGTTTAACTGAGACTCTCTGTTTATTTTTGGAAATGTCACCAAATTCTAGCAAATGACAAGATTAATTTTCAGAGGATTTTTTAAAAATAGATTGTTAACCTTTTGGTTTGGTGTATAAATTTCAAAACAATTGGAAGTGTATAAATTTCAAAACAATTGGAAGCACATCTGATATAATTCATTACAAAATTTATACCAGAGGGAGTTTTTATGGGATGGTGTGCAGCTTTGAATCAAATGATTTGTGTTTATCTTGCTCAGTCAGTGCTGGAGTGGTGGGAAGATGCTCTGATCCTGAGATTAGCTTGAATTAATGTTGGATCAGGTATATCTGGGGAGGGGAAAAAATTTCTGTGGTCTGATGTAGCAAAGGATATCCCTTTGAATGTGTGAGTCCCAAAGGTCTCACTCAGAAGTTGTCTCTGAGGTGGTCTCAGAGGAGTGTTTCTGTAAGAAAAAACTTAAAATATTAAAATAAAGTCCTGGAAGTAGACAAAGGGTCTTAAGTTCTGGTGTTGTTCCCTCTTTGTTTGGGAAAAGTTCTGTGCTGAAGGAGGAGCTGTCCATCCCCTCCCCACAGGAGGTCACTGTGTTCTGCCTCCAGAGCCATCATGGTTAATTCTGAGATTTCAACACAGCATTTTTTTTTCAGTGTTTTTCATTGTTTATCAATGTTTTCTGACAGCAGAATTCAGTCTGAAACATTCCGCTCCAAATGGATGTTCTAATTTTTTTTTTTTTGGTAGGTCATTGTGTATTGTAGAAGTTTTGATTTCAACATACAAAAATCATTCTTCATTTGCAGCACTCCCTTCTACATTCCTTCAAACTCTAAGGATGCTGTTGTGCCCAGTAACTTTCAAATATGAGTAGCCACTGTGTTTCAAAATGCATATTCCAGCTGCCAGTTCCACCACAGGTGTTCTCAAATAAAGCCTCTTTCCCAGGATCTGCTCTGTCACTCCCACACTGGTGCTGCTGGTATGTTATTTTTGGTGTCAAATCAATGAAATTCCTTGTCCAAGCTTTTAAAAAAAGGCAGTGATACATTTGTTCGAGTCAGGCTAAAAGGAGAAAAAAATATTTCCATGTTTTTAACTCTATTTTCAATAAAACGTAGATGGAACAAAGATTGGAACAGGAATTTGGGGTTTTTCTAGAAATTCTTTTTAAATATTGAGGAATTCTTTTTATATATATGAGGAAAGGGCTTGATCTAGAGCAATATATACAGCAGCCACTTAGAAAAATAGAATTTGAGAAGTCCTCTAGAGTGGCCTTTGGGCTCCAGGGCTCTGGAAAAGGCAGTCCACAGCTTCTCTACACCCTGTATCACGTTCACATCCTTCCTGCTAAGGTCTTTTTCTGTTTTTATTGTTGTTTTTCAGTAGCTGCAGGTGTTGCACACCGGGGTTGTTGCAGCCTGGATCCTCTTGGTGCTGCTGTCCTTGGTCAGGGGCTTTAGGACAGCACTGGGTGCAGAACATGCACAGCACAAGAGCTTCCACCTCAGAGCAGGCTCTTCAGCACAAGAACGTGTGGCTGATGTGCAGAAAAATGCATTTAGAGGATTGCATTTAGGAGGGTTGCATGTAGAGGCATCAAACTTGGAGCAATTAATGAGAGAAACCCCATCTCAGAGACTGTGGGGATGTTTGAGGAGGTGCCTTTGTGCAACTTCTTTAGCTATTTCCCACTTACAAACTATTCCCCACTTACATTTCCCACTTATAAGTGGGAAATCAACTATTTCCCACATATAAAAGCCAAGGAAATGCAGGTCTGGGGAGGATTTTTTTGACTGTCAAACTTGAATTCCCTCCCTTGCAAATAGGCTGGAACAGCTCCTCTGGAGGGTTATGAGGTGCAAGGATGTAGAGTGGCACATCTCTTGATCAGGCACTAAGTGAATTAAAGGATGTGAGATTCAAGTTTTCTTTGTTAATTTTATTGCAAGGATGGGAGGACACGTGGAAGTTGTTGAGATTCCTGGTTGTAAGCAAAGTTGCTGTCTGCTGATCTGGAGTGAGGGCTGTGCACAGACACTGAAGAGATAATTGGCAGAAATTGCTGATGGATGTCACTAGTAAACCACAACAAAATCTACTTTTTCTGCTTTCTGCTCTTGACAATAGTTAATCATAGTACAAGAGAAATGCTGCACACCATCACTGAGTCATTTGTTTTTCATTATAATCTGAAAATCTTTTCCCCTAGGATAAAAAAAAATAAACAAGAAAACCTGTAACCTTCTCATCCCCTTCAAACATGAAAACTTCCAGAACAAGCAAATAATAAATGAACAAGGCATCACTCTGAACAGACATCTGTGCATTACTAACACACAGAGACCCTTGCAGTGTTTAAATGGAGAACATTATCTCCAAATGCCTGAGACATGCTGGAAGGAATTTTCTTTACTGAACAAGAAATGCTTATTCCTTAAACCTGTGCAGCATGCTGCCAGCAGAGCATGTGTGCTTGTTTTCTTGATTTTGCTTGGCTTTAGTAAAATGTAATCATGACTTCACATCTTTGGTCACATTGATGGTTGTGAACATGTTAAAAGTTGGGGAGTTAATCAGTGAGTGTGCCCAGACCACTGGGCTGGTTGTACTGGTGTGCTGTGGGTTTGCACCAGTGCAGTGAAGGGCACAATTTGATTTTACAGGCAGTGGCTGGGATGAAATAAGCTATGGACCTAAGTCACTGAGGATTGATGGTGTTGCATACCCTGCTACCAGCTGTGTGCTAACAATCCAATTAAAGCTGTGGCTAATCCAACCCAATGAGGTTTTGTTGTAAAATGGACAGAAGCAGCTCTCTTCACCTCTCCCAGCAGCAGCACCACTCAACACCCTTTCCATGTGCATCCCTGGCTGCAAAACTCACATCATCTTCTCCCTGCTGTGCATCAGTAGGAGCAGAATTTCACTGGGAGAGCTTCCAGCCCTCCCCTGCTCAAGGGGAGCTCCTGCACAGGCTGTGGGAGCACTGGGGCTCCTGGGGTGGGAGCAGGTCCTCACTGGGGTGGGTGCTGCTCCTGCAGGTACCACTGCAGGGTAAAAGGAACATTGGCAATTCTTTCTCCAGGGCCTAATTTAGCAGGAAGGTCCAGCTGTCGTGTTTTCCACACCACAGCAGACCTGCTCCTGCCTCCATCCAGCAGTGGTTTCTGTGGCACTGCAATGGAGGCATCCTTTTGTCAGCACAGAGACAATGAGAAATCAGGAGCTGAGATTTTGAGGACACAGTAAAATAAGACTATTTTAATTCTGAATGAGTAAAAGGCAGATTGTAGGTGCCTTGAGTGGCCTTTTGGCAAAGCTGCTCTCTCTCCTGACTGTGGTGGTAGCCAGAGGTGAGCAGTGCTCGGCAGGGCTTTGGGAGTAAAACACACAGAAATTGTTCAGCTCATTCCCATCACCTATTTAACCATTGATTTCATTGTGTAATCAAATAAAGAGAATGTGTTCTGGCACATCCCATCAAGCCAGATGTTGCTGTCTCTAAATGAGCCAGCACTTCGTGTCAGTAATGCAGTGTCCTGAATGCACAGATGGCTTTTGGAAGGGAATTCAGTTACCTGTTTGAGAGGTTCTAAATTTCCATCAGAGCAGTTGGATAAAAAAGAAAAGAAAAGGACACAATCAGTCCTAAGATGATCTGGCCATAGAATTCAGTTCCAAGAGTGCATTTTTTGTGTGGCACTGGTTATTTAACTGGCAATCATTTGATGCAGGGCAGAGGGAGCAGCGTGAAGCTGTGTCAGGGGAGGTTCAGGCTGGATGTTATAAAAGGATCTTCATGCAGAACATGGTTGAGAAGTGGTCACAGCACCAGGCCTGACAGAGCTCAAGGAGCCCTGGGACAATGCTCTCAGGCACATGGTGGGTTCCTGGGGCTGTCCTGAGCAAGGCCAGGACTGGGACTCCATGATCCTTGCAGGTCCCTTCCAGCTCAGATATTCCATGATCCACTTTTAGTAGCAGCTGTGATACCAGAAACATTGTCCACATACAATTGCATGGGGTGGTTCTCATTATTCTGCTGTCACACTGCTAAAGGTGTCAAATACTTGAAGATGATCTGAAGAGAGTTGGTTTTGAACCTCAGGGTGTAATCCTTCTCTCCAAGGCCCCTGGAAAATAGCAAAGGGATTTTTCTAGCCAAGGTGAGGATGCATTTTCTCATTGTGTGAGCTGCATCTGGAAACCTGGACATGAGCAGAAAGCCACAGATTATTGCTTGCATCTTTCAGAGGGGCAAGGGAGCTGTGCATTGTTTACAGGTGGTGGTGAAAATGCTTCTGAGGACCAGCAGGTGCTTCCCCTTCTTGGCTTGAGTGGACATGATGGCAGCAGCAGATGGAGCCACCTCCTCCCACAGCTGGGACTCAGAATGGTGTTAAAGCACACGGAAAGGCTGGGCTTGAGTGATATTCATCATGTGGTTTAGGTTAGTCACAAGCATAATTACCTTGCTAAATCAAAGTACACTGGGATATGTGTATAATAATTAATGCAAGATAGGGACAGACTTTGTTAGAGTCATGTGGAAAGCCACGTGTTCCCCTTGCTGGTTTCTCTTTGGTCTCCAGATGCAGAGAAATGGCCCTACTTCTTAAGCTATAAAGCACCTACATTTGCAGGGTGAGGAAACAGATCTGCTGAAACGGATTAAGAAACTGAGTAATTGTAAAAAAATTAGAAAGAGCATGGATTTTTTTTATCCAATAATGAAAAATAATCCAGGTGGACTTGGTGTATTAAGATGTATTGGATACAATAGTGTGAGGTACTTTCCATTTCTCCCTTTCTTCTTTGGTCAATCCTATTGGCAGAGTCTTGCTTTGACACTCAGTTACACCCTCCAAGGAACACTTCCAGCAGCAAGATCTGACAGTCTGGCAAGGTTTTTCTTATTTGTTTTTTCCCCAATCTCTCCCAGTAGCACACTCTTAAGGTAGCAAATGATGCCCAAAATGTAGTTTTGTTCTCAGCCTGTGATTCATCCCTGCTAAAGACACAAACTGTATAAGAAGTCCCACTCCATGTTGGCAGCTCTGCTCAGGGTGGTTGTTCAGGACCAGGCTGGATGAGGCTTTGAGCACCCTGGTCAGGTGGAAAATGTCCCTGTCCATGGCAAGGGGCTGGAACTGGATGTTCTTAAGTTCCTTTCCAACCCAGACCATTCTATGATTCTGTTATTCCCTGTATGGAAGTTCAGTGGAAAGCTGATGCTGCTCTTGATCCCACCAAGTTTGGAGGGACTTGTCAGATCCCTGCCCCACTGCTGAGAGTTGTGGAGTGAGACAGAGAACCAGAGTTCTATGAGCTTTCCCTTCCCTTCCCTTCCCTTCCCTTCCCTTCCCTTCCCTTCCCTTCCCTTCCCTTCCCTTCCCTTCCCTTCCCTTCCCTTCCCTTCCCTTCCCTTCCCTTCCCTTCCCTTCGGAGGGACTTAGCAGATCCCACAGCTGAGAGTTGTGGAGTGAGACAGAGAACCAGAGTTCCATGAGCTCTGCCTTCCCTTCCCTTCCTGTTTGGAGGGACTTGGCAGATCCCTGCCCCACTGCTGAGAGTAGTGGAGTGAGACAGAGAACCAGAGTTCCATGAGCTCTGCCTTCCCTTCCCTTCCTGTTTGGAGGGACTTAGCAGATCCCTGCCCCACTGCTGAGAGTTGTGGAGTGAGACAGAGAACCAGAGTTCCATGAGCTCTGCCTTCCCTGCCTCTCCCACAGGACAGCACTGCCCACTTGGGAGGTTTCACTGCTCAGCTGTGCCAGTGGTGATTTGTTGTCCCTGCTGCTGGCTCCAGGTTTGGAAAGTGAGCCCAGCATTTATCTCTTCACCTCTCCTATCAACAGATATCCTGAAAATATGTTCAGATTGAGCAGCATTAGGTGTGCCAGGCTTTCTAGCTGTAACAATGAAATATTGATAAATGGCTGTGCTGACTGATTGCTTCAGGTGTAAGGGAAGAGGAATTCAGTAAATCAAGCAGTGACTTTCAGTTTAATGCAATCTCTTGAATTACAGTTTTGGTCTCACCTGCTGGGTTTGTCAATGCACAGGAGAAGATTCATGCCCCTTTGTTGTAGCAGATACAAATAACTCAGAGCTCCTTTTGCACGTGAGGAAAAGTAGGCTTCCATCAAATTTTGGTTGTGTTTCACCTGCTAGACTTCTGCTGAGTATAATGTGAAACTTGTTCTGAAATTAATCTGAATTGAGACTTAACACGTGTCTTTCAACATAATGAAATCTCTTAAAATGATGAATATCAAAATGAGGAGTGATGTGGAGCCAGCCACCTCAGTGGCTTCTTCTCCAAGGACAGGCAGCTGGCAAACACTGAAAATAAAACCTCTTTAAGTTGTGGACCTGAAAACTCAGAAATGCCTTTTTGAACATTTCACCCCAGAGTAGTGATTGGTTTTACCTCCTGGAGGCTGTGACTAATTTTCAGATGACAAAATGAAGGTGTAACTCATAAGAACAACTTGCAAGATGTTTATTAAATCTTACAAAGTAGGTGATGTTATTCTTGTTTGACCAGTGGGAGAGGTAGCTCTTGGAGTTTTGAAATGAGTGGAACAAAGTCATGCATGGACTTCTGTGGCTGCTAGATCATTATTTTCTCCATTAAAAAGTAAATTTGTGAATGTGAACAGCATTTTAAAGGTCTGAAAACATTCTGTAGGCGCTAGAAAGCTCTTGAGAAAGTAATGCTCATCAAAAATTGAGGAGAGGCAACACAGTGCTCTGCTTAGCTTGCTTCTCGTCATGTAGGTCTTAATTTTCCAAAGTGGGTTTGTGGGTCTGCTGTCGTAGAGTGTGGGTTGTTTACTGCATTGATTGGATTTGTAGGACTTTATCATCAGTTGGATTCTAAACTTGGGGGCCCCCCTTGAGTCAGGGTTCCCTCATTATGGACAGAGAAGAAAGGGAAGAGCATCTTGAGGAAGATCATCTGGAGGGGGTCAGCTGCTGGTTGAGTCACTTTTCTACTTGGTTGGGAAAAATAAACCTTGCAGGCTCTAAATAGGCTGGGAGAGGATTTTTTCTTCTGTATAATTCCATATTTCATACATCAGTCTTTGTTAGACTTGGTGAACCCAACACACCTTTAAGTCCATGGAAGATTGCATGAACCCACTGGCAAGAGTCCTGTCTCAATTCTTGAGTCTTGGATACAGCCTTTGCTTTGGAATAGACTTTCAAGTAGTAATTGAGTTTGATGTGTTTTGCTCAAAATGCACTGGAATATCTCGTGTTGCAACAAAGAATGTTCCCCTCTGGGATTTCTGCCACAGTTGTTACACATGTGGCACCTTACACATGGGGTGTGTGTCCATTTTTGTATTCTTTTCAATATGAAGTAGTTGGGATTATCATGTTAAATCCTTCCAAGTCACAGCAAGGAAAGTGGCTGCTTGGGGTGTGGGTGTCTTCCACAAATTTAGGTGAGATGGTCAGCAGTTGAAGTAGCAGCTGCAAAACAAGCACTGGGTGATCTCAGCTGGCCATGAACACACATTTATATCTGCCAGAATGGCCTGTCATCCTGACTTTCTGCTGGAGAAGAAGACTCTCTTGTGCTGCTCATGTGTTGACCTCTTACAGAGACACCTTCAGTAAATTTGGAAGTCCTTGCACAATCAATCACCAGTCACACTGATGGATTCCAGCACTGCACTCCTTGCTGTTGATTCCTGATCCTTAATCCAGCCCTTCATGCTCTTACTCATTAAATATGGTGTTCCAGTCACTGGAAAATTTTTCATCTGGTGTTTCTGGGACCTGGGGCTTCTCTGCCACCTCATGCTTCTATCCAGCCTCTGTGTGAAATGTCTCATCTTGGAGTTGTCTCTGCACGTAGCAGAGGAAGAAAAAGCAGCTTCTCTGAAGATGTGTAGATTCTGATTTGGTGTTTGCAAATGCTTAAAATCAGCATCTTCAGTCCTACAGCAGAAATCTTCATCCAAAAGATGTGTGAGTGACCATGGCCTCATTCCATACAAGAGTCTCAGGGATCATTCTGGAGGATGGAAAAAGGAAGCTCTCTTCTTGGGAGGCTCCCAGCACTGAGGGAGGCAGTGGTTCCCCAGCCCTCCTTCCCACGCTGGGGGGGAATGGTGAGCTCTCCTCTGGCCTGATTCAGTGTCAGTGCTCAGGGAGGGCCCTACGTGAGTACAAATTCCTTTGACTGTGCAGGCCCTGCGGACCTGGAGCCGTGGGGCTGAGAATTCACTGCAGCATGGGGCTCTCATTTCTTCAGGGGGAAGACTGGTTTTCATGCAGCACCTTTTTATCTGTAAGGGGGGAGAGAGTTAAATATTTATTTACTCACCTATTTGCTTTATCCTGAGCAGAGCTGAAACCTGCATTTTCTGCCGTGCGCTTCCTTTTGTATGCATTTCACTGCCAGCCTGTTTGAAAGCCCCGCGTTCCTCCGGGGACTTTCCAGACAAAACTGATGCAAAACTCTTTCTTCTCAGGTGCCTCACGATCATCTGTCATCCAATGCAAGCCAGGAGGCAACTGCCCCAGCAGACACAGAGGCATGACTAGGCAGCTCTCCCCTCTATCTGTTGCTGAAGATTCTGCTGCTCCCATTCTTGAGCTGCAGAATCGAAGTCCCTCGGGAATCTGTCGGCACAGCAGAGTCGAGAGGCAGAGCAGATCAGGTAGGAACCCACAGCCACACTCCTGGCTCTTCCCTCTGTCTCTGCAGAGATGGGGCAGGGCCTGAGCATGCTGAGGTTTGGTTTGCCCCGTGCAGGTCCTTCCCGAGCCTGGGGGTGAGCGGGAAGGTCTCGGGACGGCTGCTGGTCAGAGTGACCCTGAGATGTGTTAGAAAGTCTCTTTTCCCAGCCCAGCAGTTGAAGAAGGAGTCAGAGCTCTTCTGGTCTCGTTCTCAAGGTTGATTATTTCTTATCTATAAAGTTCTTTCTCTGGCCTGCTGAGGTCTGTTCAGCAGGTCAGACAGAGGCACCCTGCCTGCCCTCAGGGTGGTGTTATCTTTTTATACTAAAAACTACGTGTACATTATTTACAATAACTTCTCAATACCTGTCACCTATGTTAGACAGTGAGCTTCTACTCTAAACCAATCCAAAAGTGCCACCATTACAGCAGAAGATGGTGGCCAAGAAGAATAAGGAGAAAGGCTGGACATGTCCTGATTCCTCCATCTTGCCTCCTGACCCCCATTCTAAAAGCCCCAAAAATCTATTTTTCACCCCGTGACAAACTGATTATTATTCTACTTAGACTTTCGTGGCTTGCAGATCCTCATATAAGGTTGGTAATTTTTTCCATGGGTTGTAATCAAAATTACAGGTGTCTTGGGCTCTGTGCCAAGGTCTCTGAGCCCCGTGGCAGGGGTTCAGGCAATCCAGGGCAGCCAGAGGGATGTCCTGAATTCTGACAGGAAGGTGGCACGGATGGGAAGAGCAGGCTGGGATTCACAGGTACACGACGTGCATGAGGCACCTGGCACAGCATGAGGCACAAAGGATCCTCAGAGCTGGTTAACCCCAGCACATGGTTAGGTTTCACAGGGTGGTTGTGTCTCCTCAGCTTCAGCCTGGCAACATGCCACAACCCTTAGGAGTTCCTTCTCAAAGACAGTGATGGCCACAGGGCACGCCACGGATGGTCTAATGAAGAGGAGGAGAAGGAGCAGCAGGTGGAAGGATTTCTAGGGAAGACCATCACAGCTCACATCATCGTCAGCTGCTCATCAGGGCTCCCATCACCCACTTCTCTGCAGGAGTTTAGCTCAGATAAACCTGTAGGTGTGGTGAACACTGACCTCTTCACCGTGGTGGCCATCCAGAGCTGCAGGGATGGCATGGGAGCAGTTGCAGTGTGCAGCCTCAGGCTTGTGAGTCTGCTAAACCACTCTGTTGAGGAGGAGGGACTTTAAATGAGTGAAATAATTTAACTGTCCAACCTTTTTGGAAAGAAACTATTTAATTGCCTGAGTTCTTTGGAAGACTGCCTGTGTCGATACTGTGAGCAAAAGGGGAGGAAGAAGAGGTTGGATCTCCCTTGTACTCTGGACCTGGGGGAGCTGAACCTTCCTCTTGTCACTTGATCTCTGATGGCAGCAAGAGTCACCCATTTCCTCCTTGTGTTGGAAAACAGATGGATCTCATGCTCCAGGACTACTCTCTTGGTGGAAAGCCTCAGAAGAGTATTGGAGGTGATCATTGCTACCAGGAGCTGATGCAGCATCTTGCAGTTAAGATCAAATCTAATCATAGCTAAGAAATCAGAAAACCAAATCTCATTTTTCCAGATATCAGGCTGAAATAACTGTGCATGGTGGCACTAGGGTACATCCAAAATCAGAATCCATCTTCTCCAAGAAAGGGCTCTAGGCCACTTGAGTAGTGTCTGGACATCATACTCTTCTAAACACTTACTTTGCATTTATTAATTTCCCTTTTGATCCTGATCTTCCCATCCTTATCAGAGAAGTCTAACTACAACTGACCCAGTGGGTAAACAAATACAAAGAATATAATTTTCTAGGGTCTAGTTGCCAAATAGCCAGAAGAGTTCTGATGAAAAGCTGTAGGTTTTGATTTTCCTCATCTCACTCCTCTGAACACTGCAAGCAAAAGGCTCTTCTGTGACCATCTTGTCAGTAAGAGCTGCCCTGTGGGCCAAGGGACCATGCAGGGCTGTTTCTGCCCACTGCCTTCCACAGTTTGCCACTGGCCAGTGCCACCTCCCTGTGTCACCTGCAGTGTGATCTGCATTCTCACCTGTGCTTTCAGCCTTGTTCCTGTGCTCTTCCCAGGATAAGTCTCTTGGTTTGTTCCAGTCCCATCCAAATGCAGACCCCAAGGATTTCTGCTGCCTTGCCAGTTGCAAAATGCTGTCTCCCAGCCACTTTGGCTGATCAGTTTGTTTTCTCCTCATTATCATTTGATCAGTTTGGCTGATCAGTTTGTTTTCTCCTCATTATCATTTGGTGTCTAAACACAAGTGCTTGCTCCATGACTTGGAAATCCCTAAACCTCTGTAATAGGAACTGTGTGCCTGCTGACCCTGTGGCTCACTCCCTGTCATTATTTTGAAATCTATTTCTTATCTTGTCCTTTTGGTTCTTTGGCCAGGAATTAGGTGTGCACATCCCATGGATTTTGAAAGCAGCTGTCAAGCTACTCTGTCACGGGGAATCAATCACAACTTCACTTAAGTTAATTGCAAATATCTGGTCTAGAGTTAAGTGCCTCCAGTGAGCTTAGATGCAGATAGATGTAGATATATGAGGGTGGAATCAGCTCCCCTCTCACCATGCCTTTCCATTATCATTAAATATAAAGGGGCCCCAGACAACGTGTTCATCCTGAATACACAGTTATTTGCTAACTACATCACAAGGGATGAATCCCACTGATTAAAAACTTACAGCAACTCTCCACTGTGCATTTATTCAGACTAAAACTTACACAGGTCTTCAAATCCAAGGTAGGTCTTGCAACAAGTGTGTGTTTCTGTGCCTTTCCCTGACATTCAGACCTGGGACTGTAACATCCAAATCAAATGCTGATGGTGGTGTCATGCATAATGACACCAATTGCATCATTACTGTGTAATTGGAAAATAGAAAGCATGGCTGAAAGTGCTTTATTCTTCTATCATTGTGTGATTATTTTAAGTGGTAGCTGAAAAAGGACTAATTGCATGGTAGTTTTACTTGGCAGGAAGACCTGCAAGTTGATGCTACTATAATATATTCTTTTTAAGCCATTCTAACTTGCAAATAAACTGTAATTTACCTTTCAATAGATGTCAGTCATTATTAGTACCAGAAAAATATCTACTTTCTCTCAGCAGCCAAGGAGAATGCTAAAAGGATGCTTGCCTTTCCAGACCCATGGCTGATTATCCTCTGCATGTTTTTAATAAACCTGTAATTTTATTTAAATTCTTGATTCACCACTAAACAATGGAGCCACTGAATACAGATTATTTTTAGGAAAAAAACACATCACACAATTACAACTGCAAAAAGCTCCATGTCCTAGTTAGGAAAATTCTTAATTCCAAATCAAGAATAGCAAATGAATAGCACTCCCTGCTATGATAAATCTTTTTTTATGTGTAATGTTGGTTTACAGTAATAGCTGGGAACCCCAGTTTGACATTTCTTTATGGCTAATGTAGGAAAACCAATAATATGAAAGGAAATTGTACCTGATTGTGAAAGAATTCCTCTGTCACATAAAAGATGGATATGTGTGCTCCCACTCAGTGCATCTGTAACTTCCCTCAAAACCATATTGTTTCTTCTGTACCTCACATCATGCATTAATGTGGCTCATAATTGATGGGAGTAGTTAAGAATCGCTTCAGGCCATGATTTTCAGAAGATTTTCCTGTTTCTTCTCCCAGACTGTGTTGAGGTCAGACAGGGTGAATGGCTGGAGCTCAGTGCTGCCCTGTGAGCTCCCAGCCCAGCAGTGTCAGTGCTCCTTGCTTCCAGCTGGGATCCAGGAGAGCAAAGCAGGGGTCATGGGGTGCATCCCTGGGAGATCTGTCTGAGAGCAAGGCACCAGTCAGTGAGATTAAATTCTCCCCACTTGTGTTAGGAAATGTGCACTTAGGAGTGAAAACCACTGAAAAAAACCAAACCCACTGTGCTGAAATGGGAGATGCCAGCTCTCCTGTTGCTCCTTGTTGATGTGCAGAGGTTTTATTTCTAGGCATGCCAAGCTTCACTTTTGTCCAGTTTCCTTTGTTAACTTCAGAAACGTAAGTACACCAACCTGACTGCAAAAAGCCTTTCTATGCTTGGGTACATAAAACCAAACTACTTCTTTCCACCCCTTCCCAGCTTGTAAATAAAAGTGGTTGTGGAATTAAAGTGTTGAGGAATAAGAACTTGGTGCTGTCTCCAGAGCTGCAGGCTCAGAGAGCTCTTCTGTTGCACACATGCACAGCGATTTGCCTCTGTAACATTTTATCCTGGAGATTTGCTGGCAGAGGGAATGAAGGGCTGATAAAGCAAATAGTGACAACAGCTTATTTGTAATGCTGTTACCTCAGCCCTCACTGTTGTGTTTGTGTTTGGTTCTGCCTCCCTGAAGTGACAGAGTTGGTATTGTTAAAATACTTTTGTGCAGGATTTCAGTATTTATGGGACATAGAGGAGCTACAGGGAGAAGTCAAGGGATGATTTGTGACTTGGACCAGAATGGGAGGTTTTGCCAAGAATTATTTTGAATGCATTCATTACATGTACAACTCTTTTTCTATTATTCCTTTTTTCTTCTCTTTCAGGAGAGGAAGGAACACAAACGCACACAGAGAGCAGCAGCCAAGAAGCTGAAGGACAGACACGATGCCAGTCTTGCACATCCACATTTCTCAAGCTAATCTGGAGATTCCTGATCATTTTGTCCGTCTCTTCCTCCTGGGTTGGGACCACACAGTTTGTCAAAATCACTTTTGAGACCTTTGACTGTCCCTTTTTCATGACTTGGTTCTCAACAAACTGGAACATTATGATTTTTCCCATTTATTATTCCGGGCACCTTGCAACTGCACAGGAAAAGCAGTCTCCAATCAAAAAATTCAGGTAGGCTTTATCATGGCAGTTTCCCTTTAAAAAACCTAATTCCTGAGGGCTGAGATCATTGCTGTGCTCAGTTCCACCCCTGGTGTCAGAATAAAGGTCATGCTGCAGAAAACCTCATTCATAAATAGCTCACAGGAGGCTGACAGATGAGTGATGTGTGCTGAATAAACGGGAACTTGGTTGTTAAAGGGCTTTTTTAATGAGTTGAAAAGGTCAATAATTTGCTTATAATCTTGCTGTTATGTTGTCTAATATCTCTATATTTTGTGTTCTTGCCTGGATCAGGCCATTGATGAATCTGTCCTGGTCCATTTATGATAGAATTGCAGTGTTGGGTACAACCAAACCAGCTCCTGGCTGAGAGGAAAGATGCTCAGAGCTGAGGAGGTGATTTCCATGTGGAAGACCATGGCATGTTCTCTGTGCTGAGCAAGTACAGCAGGATGCAAACTGCCCTTTCCTCCTGCTGGAAATGTAAAAATCCCTTTTCAGTAGCCCCTGAGAAATCAGAGAAGTACAAGGTTAAGGGGGAACCCAAAGAAATCATCCAGTCCAGCCACCAGTGCTGCAGCTCAGCCTCACCTTAGGCAGTTCTGAGGAAAAGCACATCTGATCTGTCTGCAGGGCTTGGAGGTGCCTCACATTCTGTGACAATTTATTTCACAGCTCCTCCTCCACTTCTGTTATTCCACTGATCTGGCAGTGACATGGGAGCACTTTAAAGGACAGGACAAAACTCAGCTCACCAAGAGACACCATGGGAGGGAAGAGACTCACAGGGTCATTCTGGGCTGGAATTCAGTTCTGTTGTTCCAGTGCAGGTTTGCTTGGAAAAGAACCTGCATGATCCAGCAGAATTGTCTGTTCCAGCAGGAATTACCCAGTGTGGGGCCCATCCCTGGCTCCTGCTGTCCCTGAGCACACAGGGAATCCCATTTGTGACTGTCTGGCTGGAGTGCAGCAGGGCCAAACTCTTCCCTCAGCTGCTTTTTGCCAGGATCTGGGATGTAATTTGGCCCTAAATTATCATTTCTGTCAAATCAGTGTGACTGAAATTGAACAGTTGCACTTAATTAAGTGCTTCCCTGCAAACCCTGGTGCTTTGTCTGCTAATGATGCTTCATTCAGATTTCTGCTGGAGTGTTTGTGAGAACGTGAACAGTGTCAGCTTGGTTTCTGCATGTGGGGTGAAGTAATGACAATTGCACAGCAGATAAGGAAGAAGGTGAGAAAAAATATCCCTGCAGAGAAATCCCCTGCAGTTGGTTCATTGATTATGTCTCTATCAGAGCAACATTTTGGGGCAATGCATAAAAAATTCCTGTGCTTAAATAATTTATATTTCCCCAGCTGTTAAGAATTGAGCTTTTAAAGTTGAGGACACTGTCATAAATGCCCAGGAATTTCTGCAGTGGGTCAGTGAATGTGTGGACTCAGGAATAGTGTTAGAGGTGATGGGAATCTTCCCAGAGTATTTCTTATTCCAGATATGTCATGAAGTCACGTCCCAAAGAGGAAGTAACTGCTGGTAAATAATGATTTCATCAGGGAGAGCAACTACTTGGTCAGAGCTGTGTTACAACTTGACTGTCCAAACTCTGACAAATTGGATAAGGGATGAGCATCTCCTCAGGATGAGCTCTATTTTTTGGGGACCTAAAGGATTGAAAATATGTAGTTTTAACTTGTAGACAGATTGAATTTGATCTTTGGAGGTCATTTCACCCAACTTGTTCAGGGTTGTTTTCAAACCTGCATTAATTGTTTGTGTATTTCCTTGATTTGCATTCTTGATATTGTTCCTGTTATGAGGCTTTTTATTACATTTTGTAAGATTTCTTGCTGCCTCATTTGCCTGTTTTATTCCTGTGCAGTAGATAATTCTTGTCAATAAACCCATTTGCAGCAGTTCCAGGCTTTCCTTGGAGACCAGAGGTGATTTATCTTTATGTTTCTGGAGGATGTACTTACTCTCCAGGAGCTTTAAAGACAATCAGGCATTTTGTCCAGCAGATATTCCCAGTGGATCTGAACAAACCATATCTGTGACATCTTGGCAGAGATCAGTGATCCTGGAAGTGACTTGCAGAGTGCTGCCCCAGGCTGGCAAAGCTGCAGAGAGCCACTGCTCCTTTAATAAATCCCACTTGGAATGACAGGAGTCTCAATCCTCCACTTTAGATTGGCTTTCTGGAAAATTTAGGCTGCTCAGTACCTAAAGGAGCTGCAAGAGAGGTGGATTTTTGACAAGGACGGGGTAGGGGAATGGCTTCAGACTGAGAAAGGGCAGGTTTAGATTAAATATTGAAAATAAATTCCTGACTTTGAGGGTGTGAGGCCCTGGCACAGGGTGCCCAGAGAAGCTGTGGCTGCCCCTGGATCCCTGAAGTGTTCCAGGCCAGGCTGGATGGGACTTGGAGAAACCTGGGATAGTGGAAGGTGTCCCTGCCCATGGCAGAGGGTTGGAACTGGATGGGCTTTAAGGTCTCTTCCAACCCAAACCACTCTAGCATTCTATTATTACAATATTTGAGATTACAAATGTGTGTTTCTTTACCATAGAGATTCAATCCTGTGGTCTGAGAAAATAACTCATGGTTATGAACTCACTGCTGCATTTAGCTGAAGTGTCCTGGTTGTCTTGAGGCAGAAGACAGCTCTTGGTATCCCCTCAGTATTGTAAATAAAAGCTGTGTCCCTCATAAAGAGCTTGAAACTCCTTGCATTGGTGCTGGATAAGATGATCTGAAGTTCAGCAAGCTCAGCAATAGGAAATTTAACCCTGCCAGCATTTACCACAGCAGAAGACTGTGGTACAGACTTGACTTTGGAGCCTGATGCAGTTGTGCTGTGCAGTAGGTGGGTGAAATTTTCAATGCCAGTACATTTTACCTCCCCATCTGGCTCCTTGGCTTCTCAAGGACAAGCACTGTGACCCTGAGCAGCTTCCTGCCAGGATCCACCCACGGTGTGAGAGCTGAGATTGGAGCTGCAGCTCATCCCAGCCTGGGGCACTGGCCAGGGGAAGCATTGCTGTGTGCAGGTTTAATGTGAGCAAAACACATGGGAGGAGTTGGATTGCTTGGATAAGGAGAAGTGAGCATTACCTGAAGAGCAGACTGAGCCATGGGTTGGTGTTTGTGTATGAACCTGTCACTGCAGGTTTGTCACCCACAGTCCTGTCCCTCTGCTGCAGCAGCAGCTCAGTGCAGCTCCCTCAGCACACCCAGAGCTGCTCTGCAGAGGCTTTTCAGGGGGAACATCAGGAATAATCCATCCCCATGGATCCTTCCTGTGGGACACAGCATTCCTGAGCCAGGCTCTGCAGGATCCCCTTTCCTTTTGCTGCAGCTCTCCAGACAAACTGAGCTGGTCAGGCCCTTTCTGCCAGCTCAGATTCAGCCAGTGCTGGGGACACAACTCACCAGGGAGCTCAGCCACACTCAATTTGGTGCCTGCCCCCTTGTCTTGGTTTGGAAAGACAGGAAGTCTGCTAAGGAAGGCAGGAGCCTCCCCTGAAATGGAGAATGTAAACCCCCTCCCACTGAATTGTTATAAATTTGAAATTAAGGGGCTCTCAGGCAAAAAATATGGGAGCAGGAATAACAGTTCTTTATTAGGGAAGAAAATAAAAAGATAAAATGAACAATGCAATGAACCAAAACAACACTGACAGAGTCAGAACCCAGCCTGACACCCTGTGGGTCAGGGTGTTGGCAGCAGTCCCATTGGAATTGTGGCTCTGCCCTCCTGCAGTGTCAGGGGTGGTTCTGCTGGAGCAGAGATCCTGTAGAAAAGGGTGTAGTCATCCTCTGAAGATCAGTGGAAGAGGCAGCTGCTGTTCCTCTGGGAATCCAGTGCAGAAGCTGTGCAGTTATTCCAGGATCTCCAGAGTATATCCAGGTAGGAATGCTTGGCTCCTCCCCCTGGGCTCACATCTCCCAATGGGATGCTGTAGTTCTTATCAGCCATGCAGGGACATTCAATAGCTGTTATCAGCAGATGTCTCCCCTGAGAGAGGATTGGTTTTGGAAGAGATAAGGAAATCTGCCCACTGAACAGAAGAGAACTGCCATCCAGATGGCAAATGGAATCCAATTTCCTTGGCAATCCAGGACACCCCTGCAGTGGAGCAGGGAGGTATTTTATTGCTGCAGATGCCATCCTTTAGGCAGAAGCACTGAATTTGTGCTCCCAGAAGGTGCTGCTGTGTTATTTGCTGCCCTCATGTCACTGTGGCCTTGCCAAGTGCTAATCCAGGTGATGTCACTGCATTCATTCCCTATGTTCCTGTGCCCCAGGTCTCTGCCTGTTTGCTGTTTTCCTCTGTGAGCTGCTTAAAACCAGCTGCTGGATTTCACTCCAGAGGAGGGAACAAACCCATTCCTGTGCAGGGCCTGGCATCAGAATAACTGAGAAGGCACAGAGCTGTTCAGTGGGTGCCAGAGGCAAAGCTGCACGACTGCCCTGAGGTGCTGTAATTCCTGAGAGCATGGCACACTGCCCAGAGCTGAGCACTACCTGCAAGTAAAAAGAGTTATTTGTGTTAGAGGGCAGGTTTTAAATAGACTTCTTGTGCATTTGGAAATAGTTTTTGTGGTAGTTTCAGGGTCAGCTGTCCCTGGATGTGTCTGTGCCTCTAAGGCAGCAGCCTGCAGCATTATTTGTGTGGGGAGGGTTCCAGGGAGCCCCCTCTCCTGAGCCCAGGGTTTTAATCACTGCCACGTCTGAAAACTCCTGCAAGTTTAATTTTAGTTGCATGTCAAAGAGGCTGAGTTAACCACTGAGCCACCAGCCCTCAGAAAGCCTCAGGCAATCTGACTGGGAAAATAAAGTATTCTCCCAATCTCCTCATTGACTGAGCATTATTCATGGAGCTCTCCTAGGCACAGGGGTGAATTCATCAAGTTTCTGCCTCACTCAGCCCGACTCTGTCAGAGACTCTGCTGTATTTTCTTCACTGAGAGTTGAGGAACCTCCAGCCCCTGTTTTGTGTGGTCGTTGCTGTGTGCTGGAGGCCCTTCCACCTGCTAAAACAGCCCATATAATAATTAGAATATATTATAATAATATATTATATTTAAATATAATATCTTAATATATAATGTATATTATATTATGTATTTTATAGATTATATATTATATTGATTATATATATTATATTGATATTATATATATATTATAAAGGTAAACTGCTTTATCTGCATGCCAAGGAACACTGATGTGCTGCCAGTGAGTCTCTTCTCCCACAGGGAAACTTGTCACCTCTAACTCCTGTTGAAATCAGTTACAAAAACCTGCAAATTTAGGCATTCATTTATTTGCTTCACTGAATGTTTGCTTTGCATCTCAGATAAATGATGCACACCAGTAGCTGTTCTTTTTTGTATTTTTAACATTTTTATCCTGATCTTTGGTGAACAGGACTCCTGGGAGTGTTGAGGTCAACTAGAGTGAAGGAGATAATTAGCAGTTCCATCAGCCTGAGTACACAGAGTTTGAGAATGGAATTTATTTTTACCAGAAATGGCTGCTTTGTACACCTTAATGGCATCAAGAAATGAGTGGTTATCAAGCTGAATCATAAAACCATTTAAGTTAAGATGTAGCTGATCTCAGTTATTACACAGATGTTATTATTCTGATTTCCTCAAAATGAGAGTGATAGTTTCCAATCTTAAGAGGAAAAAACCTGCCATGTCTTTTAACAGCAAAATTCCCAAGAATTAGTAAAAATGGTTAAGGGGCCCTGAAAACAATTTTGTCTTCCAAATCAGGATAGTTATCAGACCACCCCCACCACCCCCAAATAACAAACATTTTTGCTATCACATTGCAGCTCAATCTTTGAAGTTGCTAATTAGTTCTGCATAATGAGTGTTTTAGCCATCTTCCAGACACAGAGCACTTTGGAGCCTGAGGGCATTTGGATTATTCCCTCCATGTCCCTTTCCTTGGAAGGTTGAGGGTGCCTTGGTTCACCCCGCTGCTTTTTGGGGTCGCTTGTGGGACCTCCCATGTTTTAAGCAGTGCCAGGGTTCCTGCCATGCCAAGAAGTGAAGCACACTGGGAATGTCTTCAGGAATGCCTTCAACCAAGAGTGCAGACAGTGGAGTTGCTAAAAAACATCCTTCCCACTTTGGGATTCCTGAAATCCCAAGAAGCAGACAGCTCACTGGAGCTGTGTGGGACACAGTGTTTGGGAATCTGGGGGTTCTGTTTGCAGTTTAATTCTCAAGGAGATGTCTCCTAGAAAACACAGCTTTTCACTGCACAGTAAAATGAAGCTGTTAAATAAATACCTTCCCCTCCCTTTCCCTTCCTTCTCTCACACTCCTGTTTGCCTGGCTCACTCCCACTGCCTGGTGGCTCCCTTCCCCACCACTGTGTCTAGCAGTCTCTTTGAGTGTCTTGAGGCAATTCTTAAAGCTTCCTTGGCCATACATAAAAATATATTTCAGCAAGAATGAAAACAGGGCTTGGAGCAATGCAAAAAAAAGAAGAAAATTGGCAAGCTGCAGAGAAAAAATGGTGATTTTAATCCCTGTGCTCATGGCCTTGAAGGCAGAGTCTGGGAGCTGTCAGAACATTATAGATAACCTTCATTTCTGTGTGTGAGTCCCTGGATTATTGTTGCACAGAGTGTGATTATTCCAGGTAAGTTGCCTCTTTTCTTCTTCCAAAATTGCTGCTTTAAGAAGATTGTGCCTTGTTTTCCCTGTGTGAATTCAATAATGGATTCTCCTGGGCGTGTGGGGTAGTTAGGAAAAGCAGGATAAAAGCCTAATGAATGTTTGTTGTGCCGCAGTGAATGCTGAGGAAAACCCTGGCTGAGACTGAAACTCTTTTCTTTCCGTAGGGAATGCAGTCGGATTTTTGGTGAAGATGGTCTGACGCTGAAACTCTTTCTTAAAAGGACTGCTCCCTTTTCTATTCTGTGGACTTTGACTAACTACCTGTATTTACTGGCTTTAAAGAAGCTCACAGCCACAGACGTCTCTGCCCTGTTCTGTTGTAACAAAGCTTTTGTCTTCTTGCTTTCTTGGATTGTGCTCAAAGACAGGTTCATGGGAGCAAGGGTATGAACGAGCCTCCTTTTCCACTCTCTCCTGTTTTCATAATTGCACTTTAACCCATCAGCCATGGTGCTGCCACAGCACTGCTGCTCTGGGGCACCATGAGAACCTTTCTCACTGGGTTTTGTGATGCAGCCTCAGGATCAGTCAGAGACCTCAGAACTTCAGAGGGAATTCAGGGGGGGGAATTTCAAGGAGCTATTACAGCCAAGTGTAACTTGATGATTTACAACAGAAGAACTTCCAGTTTCACAGAAACCTATTCTTGGGGTGGTGTTCACTGGGGTCTCAGGACAAGGGAAGAGACAAGAATCTTGACTTTATGTTTCAGAAGGCTGATTTATTATTTTATGATAAATATATATTGTATTAAAACTATACTAAAATAATAGAAGAAAGGATTTCATCAGAAGGCTTGAAAGGAAAAGAATGGAATGATAGCAAAAGCTCGTGACTCTCAGAGAGTCTGAGCCAGCTGACTGTGATTGGCCATTAATTAGAAACAACCAACATGGACCAATCAAAGATGCACCTGTTGCATTCCACAGCAGCAGTTAATTATTGTTTTTCTTTTCCTCTGAGGCTTCTCAGGAGAAAAAATCCTGATGAAAGGATTTTTCATAAAATGTGTCTGTGACATATTCTGTCTTGGCTTATTGAGCTGAAATTTTGTTGATTTTATTTTAAACTTAGTGGTGAATGCTTAGGTTCTAACCAAAGCAGTTTCATTCCTTGTTTGGATAGACAGATGTTTGTAATGTGTGATGTATATTTCTTGTGCTACCCTGTCACTTTTCACACACACATTTACATGTGCATGTGTCAAAATTGCTTTAAAATTCACACAGCTCTCTTCTGTGGAGGTGCATTTTGCACTGAAGTGTTTAAAAACTCACTGGCAGTAAAATGGACTCTGCAAAAATTTAAAACAGAATTCTAACAAAATGTTGTGCCCCTAGATCTGGGGAAAGCAAACTTGTGTAATTTTCCATGCACACATCTCCCACATGCAGCAGTTTAAACTCTTGGCTTCACACCTTGGATGAGGAGTAGTGAGGATTTCTGCTAGTTCATTGATGCAGATTCCCCTCTGAAATGGCTCAACATCCTGTTGGGCACAGTCCTGACTTAATTATTGAAAACCTTGAGCTTCATTAGGCACTGGTTGGGGCCAGGTGACTGGCTGTGACCAGAAGGGACCAGCAGCAGCTGGATTTAAGTTCCATGGAAAGTGTGGTGGATCAGGACACTGATCCAAGTCAGTTTGGTTTTTGAAAATGGGCACAGCAGCTTTTTCTTTTTCTTTCTTTTTTTTTTTTTTTTTGATTAATAGTGGGATAGAAAGGTTCAGAAATGCAGATATCAGGTATCACATCTGGCTTTTGGAGCAGCCACCAGGGCACTGAGCAGAGCACTGTGCTTGCCAGGCTGAGCAGGTGAGCCAGTGCTTGAAGGTAAAGCCACCTGGAGATCTATTTCCTAACAGCTGAAAATACAGAAAGATCAGGTGAATGTGACCCTCCCTCAGCCCACTGACTGACTCAAAGAATAAACAGGGTGTAAACCCCTCAGTTCTCTACAGAAATAACAGGAACAGTAACTACCCCCCTCCAGCCCTTGATCATCTGAAGAAATTGAACATTTTGAACCCTTTGAGCTAATTTTCATCTCAAAGCAGCATCTCTCTAGCAGAGCAAGCATAGCTCTTGTGCTCTCCTAGCCTGCTCTGTTAAGGAAACCTAGAAATAAAAGCTGTTTTCAGTTATTATTTATTTTCACTGACTAAAAAAAGGTTTCCATGAATATGCATTAATGTGAATTCTGTAAACAGCATGGGGTTCAAACAGGAAAAACCTGGAGGAAAAAAGTGAGCAGCAAATCTTGCATATAAACTGGATTGTGCTGCTCACTGGCAGAGCCTCACTGGATGCCCATTGCTGGAGAGGTAATTCACAGTGTTTTCCAGCAGCTCTCCTGACAGAATAACACTTAATTATGTTAATAACCACGCAGGAGAGTGTTGGAGAGCTAAAGTACAGCAGAGCAGCACAGACCCAGCTTTTTGTGCCTGAATGCCTCAGGAGAGCAGCAGGAATTGGGTTATTTGGGCAGTGAGAACATGAAAAGAAATGAAGGTCTAATCCTATACCCTGAGCTATGATTTTGTGGGAAAAAGTCTGCACCCAGGAGCTCAGCCAGCTTTTCCAAGGAGCTCAGCTCCCACCAGCTCTTCCAGAGCTCCAGAGCCATCGGGCACATCTGGGTGACATCGAAGTGGGGGTTCAGAGAGTTCACAGAATTCACAAAATTCACAGAATCACTGGGTTGGAAGAGACCCTCAAGATCACTGAGTCCAACCCAGCCCCAACAGCTCAACTCACCCCTGGCACCCAGTGCCACATCCAGGCTTTGTTGAACACACCCAGGGATGGGGACTCCACCACCTCCCTGGGCAGCCATTCCAGAACTTTATCACTCTTTCTGTAAAAAACTTTTTCCTGATACCCAACCTGAAATTCCCTTGGTGCAGCTGGAGGCTGTGTGCTCTGGTTCTGTCAGTGCTGCTGGAGAAAGAGCCCAGCCCCAGCTGAGCACAGGCACCTTTCAGGAGCTGTGCAGAGTGATGGGGGCAGCCCTGAGTCTCCTTTTCTCCAGGCTGAGCACCCCCAGCTCCCCCAGGGGTTCCTCACAGGGTTTGTGTTCCAAGTGCTTGGGACAGCAGTGGCTCTGCAGTGAATTCCCAGCTCCCTGTCTGTGAAAGGCTGCACACAAAGTTCCAGCTGCTGTGGCTGTGTTGGAGGCACCAGAGTTTGTGCTCTGCAAGGAGAGCCTCATGCCATCAGTGGTGAAGCTGTAGCACCCACCCGAGAGAGGAAAGCACCAGGGGAGGTTTAGGTTGGGTATTAGGAGAGATTTCTTCACAGAAAGGGTGGTCAGGTGGTGAACAGGCTGCCCAGGGGAGTGGTGGAGTCACCATTCCTGGAAGTGTTCAGGAAATGTGTAGATGTGGTGCTTGGGGAAATTGTTTAGGGTGGATCTGGCTGTGAGGTGGAGGGTTGGACTCAGTGAGATCTTTTCCAACCTTAACAATTCTCTGGTTCTATTTACCTGTAAAAGCAGTGCAGGTAGAGCTCAGGTACCTTGAAGGACCTCCTGCCCTGGGCAAGGACACTCAGAACCATCCCCTGCCTGCACCCTGGCTTTTGCTTGGACACTTCTGAACTCTCTCTCTCAAGTTAATAACACATCCATGTTACACTCTGAAGTCCAGACAGCTGTGGCTCAAAGCAAGCACAAATATTTTAAAACCTTTACATATTTAAGTAGTTCTGCTGGCCTGTGCTGCTTAGATTTAGACACATGCTTATATGTTTGCATGTTTAAGCCCTTGGTTGGGCTTCAGGTGTGGAGCTGAATCTGTGTTTTTTGGGTAGGTGCAGAGTAGTTTGGGGACATTTTTCTCCCCTGAAAATGTTGACTTCAGCCTGGAGAGAGTTTTCTTCCCCATCCTTGAAGGTGTTCATTGCCAGGTTGGATGGGGCTTGGAGCCACCTGGGACAGTGGAAGGTGTCCCTGCCATGGCAGGGGGTTGGAACTGGATGATCTTTTAACTTTCTTTCCAACCCAAACCATTCTGTGATTCTTTACACCTCATTTTTTGCTGCGCTCCACACAGGAAAAAAAAAATGTTTCTGATAAACTGTTGGTTGGCTTTGCTCTCTTTCAGTGAAAAAAGGAAAAAAATGAGGCAAGCTAATTTCATTCCTTACCTAGGAGGCTCCAAAAGAAAGTTACTGCACTCTTCCATTAATTAAAAGCCTCGTTTAATGAGCTGACAGCCACCTTTGCTTCCCTGTGACCTTGCAGAGCAGCCTGCAGATGTGAGCTCAGGTTTCTAAAGCCAGCACCTGAGGCAGGCACAGGTCAGCTGTGCTGATGCCCTGGTATGGAACGTGCAGGAGGAGCCTTGAGCATGGAATTTAAATAATGTTTTTGCTGTTTTCAGTCTCAGGAGGTGTTGATGCTCCACATGTGTCCATCATTTTAGTTGTTTCAGGGGGAAAAAAAGTGCTTGGCTTTATAAATAATTGATTAAATTAGGGATCTGGCTCTCTAAATTTGGTTTAGACAGACTGGGAGTGAGTTTTTCATGACAGGAATAAAGGGGATGATGGATCTACTCATTTTCACTGTCACAAGGAAAGGGCTGAGCAGTGAGGGCACCAGGAGTTAAATGTCCATTCTTGCCCTTGGAAGGAGGGCATCACTACATTGGACTCTGCTGTTTGCCTTCTGAGACTGACACATGGCTGGAAATCCTCCAGCTGGCAGCTGAAATCCTCAATTTCTGTGCAGGGCAGGATATGAAGGGCAGCCAGGGAGGGCAGGGAGGTTCTGCACTCCCAGAGGAGAGGCCCTGGATGTCTGAGGCTGGGACTGTCCCCTGACCCCTGGCTGTCCATGGGTGTCTGAGGCTGGGGCTGTCCCCTGACCCCTGGCTGTCCATGGGTGTCTGAGGCTGGGGCTGTCCCCTGACCCCTGGCTGTCCCTGGATGCCTGAGGTTGGGACTGTCCCCTGACCCCTGGCTGTCCATGGGTGTCTGAGGCTGGGGCTGTCCCCTGACCCCTGGCTGTCCCTGGATGCCTGAGCCTGGGACTATCCCCTGACCCCTGGCTGTCCATGGGTGTCTGAGGCTGGGGCTGTCCCCTGACCCCTGGCTGTCCCTGGGTGTTGCTTTGAGCTGGGACCTCTGTGGTGTCTCCCAGGATTGCTCCACTGCTGGAATGTGTTATCCTGGGGAGGAAAAGGGGGAAACTCCTGGTGCCCTCTTGCTAAAACCCTCCCAGATCTCATCACACCACTGAGAGACTGGGGGGGCTCCAGCTCATGTGTCTTGGTTTGAACAGACATGTTCTGCTTAAGGAAGGCAGGAGCCTCCCCTGAAACAGAAAGTGCAAACCCCCTCCCTCCCAATTATTAGGATTTTGAAATTAAAAGGCTCTCAGGCAAAGATATGGGAGCAGGAATTACAGTTATTTACTAGGAAAACTAAAAAAACCCAAAACAAACAACAAAACCAAAACCAACAACAAAACAAAAAAAAAACCCCAAAAAAAAAAACCACCAAAAAACCCACCCCAAATCTAACTGTACAAAAACCCCAAAAACCTATTGCCAGAGTGAGAGCAGGCCCTGCCCCCTGTGTGCCAGGGTGGTGTCCCAGCCCCATCCCATGGGGGCTCAGCCCTCCTGCAGTGCCAGCTGTGGTTCTGCTGGAGCAGGGATCCTGCACAAGGGGGGAGTTTTCCTCTGCAGCTCCAGGGCTGCTGGAGATGGGCCTGGGCTCCCTCTGGCAGTGCAGGGCAGCAGAAAGCTGCTCCTCTGGCAATGCAGGGGGCAAAGGCTGCTGTGCTGGGCCAGGCTCAGCTTGGATCCAGGTAGGAATGCTTGGCTCCTGCCCTGAGCACAGCATCTCCCCATGGGATGGGGGAATTGGATCAGCCCTGCAGGGACACTCAGTGGCCATGGACAGCAGAGATCTCCTGGAGGGAGGGTTGGCTGTGGGAGAGATAAAGAAAAAACTGCCCCATGAACAGAGATAACTGCCCCAGGTCTTAAGTAGAATACCCCCATTTCCAACCTAAGGCACCACAGCACTGGGGAATCTGGATTTCAGCTCCATTTCATGGTGAATTTGGAGTATCAGTGGTACCCTCAGGTTTTGCTGACCTGTATCCTGGAGTTGGGGTGTTCCACATGGAAGTAAGGTGGGACACAGACTTGCAGTGGGGTTTGTGGCTTTGGCACAGCCACTGCCATGTGAGGGGGCACCTGTGTGCCTCAAGGACTGGTGAAACAGGGCTGATGGTGAGGGGGAAGGACTCACAGCTGCACCCAGGAGATGAGTTTTCCTGGGAAGATGCTGGATGCCCATGGGATTTAGGAGCACTGACATTTTTACCAGGAGTCTCAGAGATTGGCCCTGCCCTGGCAGGTGATTCTGGGCTCTCCATTGTCCCCTGTGTGGGAACAGCTTCCCCTGAGTCAGTTGTGTGTCCCTGTCCTGTGTGTCCCTTGAAACATGGTTTGCTCTGCTGTCTGGCTCTGCTGAAGTTATTTTGTGGGATTTTTTGTGCTTGTTGCCTCAGTCTGGCTCACATCTGCCTGGGATGAGTGTCAGTGGTTTTCTGGGACTCATGACAAAACTGTGAGCTTTGAAAGGCTGTTTTACAGGAGGGCACATGTTTGGTTCGAGATGAAGTCTTTGAAGTCTGTGGGCTGAAGCTTAGTTTTATTCAGAACTAAATATTTCTTAAATGTAGTTCAGTGAGGTTTTCAAGAGGCAAAGTGCCAATGCCACATTGGTGTTGGCTCAGGAGATGTGCAGTGGCTCAGGAAACACTCAGTGGAAGTTGGATATTCAGTGTCTTTGAAATTCACACCCCACATTTACCTGCTGAGGGCAATTAGGTGGAGACAGGGAGTTTTTTAAAGAATAAAACACTTTGGGCTCCCTTCCACTTCCTTAAGGTTCCTGGAGTCAAGAGCCAGGATTTCAGATGTGGTGTAGTTAATGATTCCTGTTCTTTTTCTTTGAAGCTCCTTAAATGCTCTCTCTGGGATTTTCAAATGAGGCCAAAATCCTAAGCACAGATGTAAAGCTTCAGGAAGAAATTTGGTATTGTCTATCCAAAAAAAGCTGTCAGGGCACAGCCAAAACAGCTGGAAGAGCTCCCTGTGGTATCCTGGTATTCCAAAATACAGGGCTCATTCCCCTGGACTAATTTCCAGGCTGTTTGGCCACCTATTTACATTTCAAGTAAAATTGGTAGCTTTGATAAATATTTATTTTCTTGTACAGCAGAGCATGATGCCTTAAAATTTCTTGATCTTGCAGTTGCCTCTCCAAGGTGGATGTTTAGCTGACAAAATCCATAATGATGGATGTTCTGTCAGTAGCCCCAGTGCTGTAGATCCACACCCCTGTCAGTGCACACACTCCCACTTTGCTTTTACACCTCTCCCACGATCTTCCCTATTTAAGGGAAAACAAGAAAGCTGCAGGTCAGAGCAAGTGGGTAATGATGCTCTTGAGAGGCCCCTCCCAGTGGTGATCTCAGCTTTACACTTTTTGCTTTGTGTGTGCAGATAGTGGCAGCAATAATGGCAATCACAGGGATTGTGATGATGGCATATGCAGATGGTTTCCAGGGTGATTCCATTATCGGGGTGGCCTACGCCGTGGGATCAGCCTCCACCTCTGCACTCTATAAGGTGGGTCACAGCTGTTTGTTGGCACTCCTAAATTCATTCACATTAAAAAGACACAAATACAAAGAGGGTGGCTGTAAAATAAATGTTTTGTTGTGTTCCTCACCCCTGCGTCACTCACGTTGTGACAATGTCAGGAAATCTGCCGTGAGGGTAATTAGTTGTCATCTGCCAATTACCCAGAATGGCTTTTCTTGATGAGCCTTTAATGAAATCTCCACTGCCACACCAGGAGGAGTTTAAGATAATTTTTAAATCGTGGCAACAAGAGTTTTTCAACATTTTTCAAGGGGGTTTTCCATGTGCAGCAGGGAGGAGAGCCAGGGTGGACAACTCATCCTCATCCCAGGTCTGCCCTGCCGCCACAGGCTGGGCTCAAAGCCCTGGTGTGAGCCTGGCACTGTTCATTAGAGACCCTTGTGCTTGCAAGAAGTGGCTGCTCTGGAGGGTGAGGGCTGGGAGAGGCAGGGATTCTGTCCCAGGAACAGGTTGGGCTGAGCATGGCTGGGTCTGTTTTCAGCTGTGTGTGTCAGGTCTGGAGTGGGTTGTGGTGGGATCAGAAGCTGCCCTTGCAGCTTTAGACTTTGCTCATCTCACTCAAAAAATTGTTGTGGCCTTTCAAAAGTCACTCAGATCCATGAATTGAGGCTCACAGGGGACAGGCTGTCACAGAGTGAGCCCTTCCAGGCTGGTTTTCCTCTCACAGCAGGGTGATGCTGTGGAAGTCACTGGAGCCTCCTCCCATATCCCAGCATTGCCACACTCAGCCCAAATCCTCTGCACTTACTGCATGAATGGAGTGTTCTTGAGTTCTTGGTTTATTCTTGGTTTTTCCTGGGTTCTTCTACACTTGCCTGGTGGCATTTTGTGTAAAGCTTTGTTACACAGACTCAGCCATCCCCGTGGTAAAGACATGGAGCTAAAACCCAGGAAAAGGCAGAAATCCCACCAAAAATCCCCTTGCAAGACTCTAGTGAGGGAAAAGGGCTGGGCTGGGGCAAGTTGGCCTTTGCTGCACTCTCCCCAAGGGAATGGAGTGCTTCCATAGCAGCCATGGAATCTAAACCCCTCCTCTCTCCTCTCCTCTGCAGGTTTTGTTCAAAATGTTTCTTGGGAGTGCAAACTTTGGGGAAGCAGCTCATTTTGTGTCCACCCTGGGCTTCTTCAACTTCATCTTCATCTCCATCACCCCCATCATCCTGTACTTCACAAAAGTGGAGTACTGGTACCCCTTCTCTGCTGTGCCATGGGGTTACCTGTGTGGAGTAGCTGGCCTCTGGTTAGGTAAGTGAGAAAACCATTTATTTATTTATTTATTTTACTAGGTAAGTGATAAAACTATTTATTTATTTATTTATTTTACCCCTCCAGCCCATTATAAAATTGGCCTCGGGCACAAACAATTTCCCCCCTGTCCCCTTAAGCAGCAGAGCTCTCTCACAGATTAATCCTGGTCCCTTTGCAAACTAGTGCTCCTCAGAAATGATTCATATTTTTCATTACACTTTGTGAAACATTACTATTAATTGAGATGCAATTAATAATTGATAGGTAAGCACAGTTATAATTAATAATAATTAATAATTAACAGTAATAGCAGGGAGTAAACATGAAGCAGCACTACTAATTGCCCATTTTTTCATCCCTACCATAGTTCCACACCAATGCCCCTGTCTCTGACACAGCTTGACTGCTTTAAATCCCATTTCAAGGGGCTGCATGTTCCCAGCCAGCTCCTGGGGGATGTTTGTGCTGGGACACCTTTCTGGGGGTGCTGCAGGCTGTGGGCAGAGCTCACATAAGGCTCCCTATTTCTGAGCCAGAATTGCCAGCATATTATCTGTTAGATACAGCCCAGGGGCATTTTAATTTCCACACATAACAACATCCTTTCCTTTGGTAAAGTCTCTTTTATTCCATAATTGAAGAGGTTTTTGTCTCACTAGTGTTTATTAAATGGAAGCAAAGAGAATGTCATTGCTCATCCCATCCTGAGCTGTGGCCAGGCTGAGCTGCTGGGAGCACCTTGAGCTGCTCCAGCCACAGCTGCAGCTGCCCTGGGAGCTCCTGGGGGACCAAAATTAGGGATAATTTTATCACCCAAGTGCATAAACCCAACCTAATGGAGGGGAATCAGCAGCAGGACTGGGTCGTGGGTGATCAAAAACTTAAGTTTGTTTTTAATCTTTCAAGGAAAAGTTAAACTTAAGCAAACTTTAAGGGTTTTTTTAATCATTCAATTAAATTGGAGTTCTCTGGGAGTGCTGTCGTGTAACAAAAAAAAACCCCAAAACAACAAAAGACCAGGTTTTTTGTACCCTATTAAAGCCTGTGCAAAGCCATGGAATATGATAACCTCAGTATTATGGTTTGTGAAAGGCCATTCAGCCCTCCCTTTTCCCCTATGAAGAATTTCCTCTAATTTCACATTCATCTAGAAAAAACCAAATATCAATCCCTTTGTGACAACTCCCTCATTGTGGTGTGGATATTTAGTATCACATATTGTACCTGTAGGGTCTAGGCTGGGGAGAAATGCCTCACTCTGGTGTTTCCCCCATTTTCATGGGTTATTTTCTCTGTTTTTCCCTAGCTTTCAACATCCTGGTTAATGTTGGGGTGGTGCTGACCTACCCCATCCTGATCTCCATCGGCACCGTGCTCAGCGTCCCTGGAAATGCAGGTACCAGTGCCACAGCTGCTGCTGCTGCTGCCAGAACGAGCCCAGGGGAGCTCAGAAAGCAGCTTATTGCTTAAATAATTTGTTGGGTGGAAGTTTAGTCCACAGTCTTGCATTGAAAAATCTCTGCTCTTGAACAGCTCTCTGCTCTTCAGTCTCAGCCTCATTGCTCTGGGGGTTTGAGCAGAGGAAAGATCTGGTTTTGGGGAATGTGGCTGTGCAGCCATGCCTGTGGGAGGCTGCCTGAGGCTCAGGGGGCTGTGGGGGCTGCTGTGGAGCTGGGAGGGTGGGCCTGGAGGCACCTGGAGCTCTCTGGCCCACGGGCTGCTCTCTCCCCATCCCTGGTTCCTGCAGCCTGAGGGAGCTCTGCTGATGCAGCCTCCTGTGGGTAAAGAGTTACCATGAAGTGCCTTCTGTCTCAGAAATCACAGAATCACAGGGTCATTAAGGCTGGAAAAGACCTCCCAGATGATCAAGTCCAACCTTCAACCAAATATCCCTGTGCTCACTAAACCATGAAGTGAAGTGCCATGTCCACTCACTTTTGGACACTTTGAGGGATGGTGACTCCACCACTGCCCTGGGTAGCCTGTGCCTTACCAGTCTTTCAGAGAAAAATATTTTCTGAATATCCAATCTGTCCCAGCTTGGGGTCTTTTCCCTTTGTCCTGTCCCTTGTTCCCTGGGAGCAGAGCCTGAGCCACACCTTATTGTATTTGGGTTCCCCCCCGATGAAGGGAGAAGTGATGAATCTGACTCTGTGTTCTTAGAAGGTTAATTTATTATCTTATAATACTATATTATATTAAAGAATACTAAACTAAACTATACTAATGAATACAGAAATGATACTTACACAATGCTAAAAAGATAATAATGAAAATTTGTGACACTCTTCAGAGTCCTGACACAGCTTGGCCCTGATTGGCCATTGAGTCAAAACACACACTAGAATCCAATGAAACAATCACCCGTGGGTAAACAATCTCCAAACACATTCCACATGAGCAAAACAGATGAGAAGCAAATGAGATAAGAATTGTTTTCTTTTTTCTTTGAGGCTTCTCAGCTTCCCAGGAGAAAAATCCTGGGTGAGGGGATTTTCCCCCAGAGAATGTGAATGCCACAGCACCTGGCTGCACCCTCTTCTTGCAGAGAGCAAGAAGGTCCCCCCCAGCCTCCTCCAGACTGAGTCGTCTTCACCATGGAACTCTTGAAGTTTGATCCAGCCCCTCCAGGCTGCCTCAGAGCCTGCCCAGGGCAGTGAGGGACAGAGGAGCTGCGGCACCTCCAGCACTGCCCTGTCAGATCAAAGCTCAGGGAGATCTGAGAGCCCCACGGCCAGTGCCACCCCCAGAGTGTGACAGAGGGTCACAGGGACGTGCCAGGCTGCCTGGTGCCATCCTCCACCCTGCTGCTGTTCTGATTCTGTCCTTTCCTCTCCTCCCAGCCGTGGACCTGTTGAAGCACAAAATGATCTTCAGCGTGGTGCGGCTGGGGGCCACCATCATCATCTGCATGGGGTTCCTGCTCATGCTGCTGCCCGAGGAGTGGGACGAGATCACCCTGAGGTTCATCAACAGCCTGAAGGAGAAGAAGAGTGAGGATCACTCCGAGGACATGACGGAATCCAGCGTGCACACGAGGAGCAGGAGCAGAGCCAACGGGACAGTGTCCATCCCGCTGGCGTAGGGCTGCAGCAGCCTCCCTGCAGGCAGATGTATATTCTGTGAATATAGCTTAACTTTCCTCACCACCTGTATGCTTCAAAAAACGTCATCTAACCTGAGCAGGGGGTGAACTGTAAGATAAGAGAAGTACATCTATAATAAATGTTTACATTTATACACTTAACGAGGAACGGGTGTAAATAACTGCAATAAAATCTTTTGTAATAAACAGATGTTTGAGTTTGTGTCTTTCTGAGCTGGTGAGTTTAAAATGTGGATCAAATTTACGTTGTTTATCTCTCTTTGCTGGCAGAGGTAGAGCCATTTTGGAGGATACAAATCTTGGATATTTCCAGCTAAATCTCAAAATGTAACATCTTGACTTACTTTCAATGAAGTGCCCTTTCAGCGAGGCAGCAGTTTTGGAAAAGCATTGCAAACCTCTTCTGGCATTTTGGAGAATTTATTTCTGATGTTCACATTGATATTCCCAATTATTATCAAAATAAATATTCCATGATGTGCAGAACATGAGGCCTCTCCTCCCAGACCATGCTGAGCTCTGCCTCCTTCCAAAACCACCTTTCTAGAAGTACTGGAATTTGAGTGCCTTTAGTAAAGCAGAAAATATCTTTATTTACCTTGGTTTTTTACCAGAAAAGCTGCACTCCCAGCTGAGCTACAGGAGTTTCAGGAGAGATGGAATCTCCTGGATTGCCACATTCCCTTGGAAATGCCATTTCCCATTTTCTAGAGCATTGGGACAAATGAATATTTTTCTTAACCTCCACTGTGGAAAAGTCTTTCAAAAGCCAAGTCAAACCAACCAACCTCCCAATCCCTTCCCTAGGCCTGCTGCTGTTTAATTTAGGCTGTTTTACAGCATTCCTGGGATTGACCACTCAAGACTGTCTTTATTTGAGAGCACTTGATAGGCAGACAAACTTGATTTTTTTAAAGGAAAAATTATTTTTTAAAGGAAAAATAAAACCAACTGGAGAGTAGTTAGGGGTGTTTTTTGATGGTATTTCTGCCAGGGGAAAAAATAATGTAAATAATAATTTATTTTACTCTTTTTATTTGATTCTTCTATTGGATGTTTTTAAAATCTTTTAATGTTCATGTCTAAACTGTTCCTCGCAGCCAGCAAAGCAGAAAAAAATATTTGTGAGTATTTAAAAAACCCAAAAACTTGGGCTCTTTCATCAAATGGCTACAGAATAAGGGCTACAAAAACCAACCCAACCAGCTGTTCCCTGTGCCCTAAACCCACAGAGAGGTGTAAGGTTTGCATTCACACACAAGCCTCTTACAGCTCCAGGTCTGCTGCTTTTGAGAGGAGATAGACAAAAAATATTGCAAAAAAGTTAATTATAAAATACTGATGGGCTGAAAGCACCCAGCACATGGCAGCTTGGCCTCTCCCCACAGTTTTTGAGCTGATACATTCATTTGCATTGCTAGATAGTTTTGGGGATGTGCTTTACTGAAATTTTAGCTCCTGCCAAGCTGAACACATGGGGAAAACAAAACTTTCAGCATGCACTGATGAGTACTTTTTGACAAGCAGCCTCATGGCAGTGTCTTCAGGCCCAGGACTGGATCCTTCAAGGAATCATTGAGAATTCAGCAGGGAAAATTGTGTGAAATCTCATGGTTTGAGTCAGCTTTCCCCTGCTTGACACATTCCATGGCCAGGGGCACAGGGTGTTAAAAACACTGTGATCCCAGCAAGGAAGGGTGACCAGGGAGCAAGGAAGGCTTGAGCAGAGCACCCCTGCTTTGGCTTGATATTCTCAGAATTATTTGGGTTGCAATATTCAGGTGTGTGAATTCTTTGCTTCTTTTTGCCAGGATTGGGATTAAATGGCCAGACAGTATTTCTTGTTTGGACTCAGATGTTTTTTAGTTCCTACCTCTGTTACAGTCTCAAAACTCCTAAGTTCTGCAGCACTTCACTCTAACAAACTAAAAATGGAGCCCCATCTCTCTCTGCAAGGCCTTTAAGGATAAACTGTCCAATTAAGAAATGACATCTAAATTATTTTTACTTTTAACCCAATAACCAACAACCCCTGCCACTCAATGGGGACTTTTTTATCCAATTACACAAAACCACCCAAACCCATGGAGAAGAAGGTGAAGAAGAAGGACCAGCCTCTGCCCTAAAACCTCCATCTTGCTTTATATATATATTACTATATTTTAAATCTCCTAAGTTTTCCACCCTGTGATATTGCACACTTCTAATCAAGCTCCACACCCATAATCCCAGTGCTATCACTCAATTTTGGAATCTTTCTCCATGGCCTCAGGTCAATGCAGTGTTCTCTTGGGGGTCAGTGCCTGTCAGCACAGAAAGTCTGGAATTCTCAGCAATTCCCAGGTTCCAACAGAATGGTTCTTAAAAATCTTCCAGTCCCATCCCCCTGCCATGGCAGGGACACCTTCCACTATTCCAGGTGGCTCCAAGCCCCATCCAACTCATCCTGGAACATTTCCAGGGATCCAGGGGCAGCCAAAGCTTCTCTGGGCACCTTCCCAGATGTTTTCCAGGGGTGCTCATCCCCCTCAGCAATGCCTTAAACCCCCTCCTTCTCCCTCTGCCCAGCCTCCAGCTCAAATTCCTCATTAAGCATGGACATAAGGATTTTCCCTGGAGTGCAGTTCAGCCTTTCAGCTGGAGAAAATCCCACCAAACCCAAGAAATCAGACAACAAACAGAGAATCTTTGGCCTGATGCTGTTGGTGATCCATCAGAGGAACAGCAAACCAATAATCACCCCCATCAAGGGGTTGGACTTCAGCACCTCCACTGCTGTGGGTGTCTCTGGCAGCCCCTTCTGCCCTCCCCACCAATGTCAGGCTCCTTTTCTGTGGCACTCTCCAAGGAAAATGCCACTTTTGATCCAGCAGCTGTGTTATCAGATTCCCCTTATCACTGGAGGACAGCAGAACGTGTCAGTTTGTCCAACCTCCTGTATCCACAGGAGCTGCCAATCCAGGATTGCAGAGCCTGCAATTATGGCAAACAGATATCACAAAATATCCATCTTTTGGGAGATTCAAACATATCCATGTATCACTAGACATCTTTTCAGGTGCAGGTTTTGCCTCCTTGCAAACAGGAGGAACAGCAAAGTGATGTTTGCCATCACTTTTTGCAGGCATTTTCTTCACTAGGTGGGCCTCCAGAAATGAAAACAATGGTCCAGACTACACAAGGAAAAAAGGAGGCACATTTTAATGGATTGGGGTGTTTGTCACACCTTTGGCATTCCATGGCAATCATTGAGAGAACACATCACACTTTGGAACCCCTCCCTGCCAAGCTGACAGTCAGGGCAAGCATCTGTGATTGCATTTGATGAAAAAATGCATGACTCAGTTTTGCTTGTTCAAAGGTGTTTGGCAAAGCACTCTCCATGGTCATTGTTCATCTGTCTGCTCTTGCATTTCCTTCCTCTAAGAATCCTGGAAGTGAACAACGTGCTCTAATATGCGAAACAAAATATTTGTTATTTCTCTGCTGTAAAACCTTATGCAAACACCAAAGGTAACAATACAAATTATCATTATCAACATCCTTTAGGCTGATCCTTCTGTTTTTCTATTCTGGAGCATCCCCAGCAGTGCCTGCCCTCTCTGGGCAGTGTCATCAGCACCACCCTGTCCCCAGCCTGGGCTAAGATCAATGTCAAAAGCAGCAGAAGGAAGGAGCCGTGTTCCTTGACCTCACAGATGTGTAACAACAAGCTCTGTCAGCCACAGCAGTTTGTGTCCCAGCCAAGGATGTTTTCCTCTCTTTCCTGATCCATTTGTTCACTCTGTCACTGCCTGAACATGCTGCAAGCAGGATAAACATCAGCCTGCATTGCTGGGCTTGTTTCTGCTTCACTCACTGGGGGTTGGCAGAAAAGCCCAGGCGTTATTTTGGCAAAAATCCATCCCTCCCACTTCCCATCTCCTCCTCTGCCCACGTTTTTATTTGGAATTTAAAATTCATTTTTGAGGAGAAGCTTTAAGGCAGGGGTGATCCCCTGCTGCAGTTGGGTGTTTGAGTGGTTCCCTATTGTATTTGCATTGCCCCCACATGAAGGAAGGAATGATGAATCTGACTCCATGAAATCAGAAGGCTAATTTATTATTTTATAATATATATTAAAGTGTATATATATATGTATATATACACACTTTTTATCTATATAATATATATAAAGTATATATTTTAATAAATATATGAAATAGATATTGAAATATAGAATATATATTAAATATATATACATTTTATAATTATTTTATAATCTATTAAAGAATACTATACTATACTAAAGAATACAGAAAGGACACCTACTAAAATGCTAAAAAACCAATAATGAAAACTTGTGACTCTTTCCAGAGTCCTGACACAGCTTGGCACTGATTGGCCAATGAGTCAAAACAACTCACAGCAGAATCCAATGAAACAATCACCTGTGGGTAAACAATCTCCAAACACATTCCACATGAGCAAAACAGAGGAGAAGCAAATGAGATAAGAATTGTTTTCCTTTTCTCTGAGGTTTCTCAGCTTCCTAAGAGAAAAATCCTGGGAGAAGGGATTTTCAGAGAATGTGAATGCCACAGTTCCCGTTTGCCCTGTGTGAAGGGCAGTAACAAACTCTGCCCTGAGTCGTGGCACTGCCCTGACCTGGAGCTTTACCAATACCTTCCTAAAAGCCAGGGCATCAGAGCACTTGACAGCCAATGATTTCATTTTGACTGCAATAAATGTGCTGAAAAATCCAATTCTGGTGGGATCATTCTCACTTACAAGTTCCAGGTAAGTTTTTAAAGCAGTAAATGAAATGGGAGAAAGGGATAAAATTCTTCCAGCTCTCCTGGCAGGGACTGTCCCTAAAGGCACTGTTTGGGACCAAAGCTCCTCCAGCCCCATGGTTCTACAGCACAGTACTCAGGAATTTCACTGAACTTCAATACAGACAAAATAAAATAACATTATTGCATTAAATAACCTCAAATTCAAGAGCAGGATGAGCATCCCTGCCCAGGATCTCAGCTGGCCCCAGTGACCTGCAGCAAGGGCATCCTCCTGCAGCTCCCCTCACCCCAAACCTTAATGCTGCTCTTGGGCTCTTTGCTTTACAGAGTAAAACTCTCTGAGAAGGGAACATAGGCAGGTGAGGGGATTGGGGATAGTGGAGAGCCTGTCAGGATTTTGGCAGCACCTGGGTAACACACAGATAAAGCACCATGGGCTTGAACATCCATGTGGGTTTCCACTGCTCCCACACATCCATCACTGCATTTAATTCATGATTTTCCCAAGCTGCTTAACAGGAATGACCTGTCCTCAGCTGGGGGGGAAGGCAATTAAAATAAAAAGGAAAAATAGACACTGAGCATTGAAAAACTCTGGGAGGAATCAGGGCCTTGATTTTACATTTTCATTTGAAAAGAAGAAGGGAAAATAAAAATACATGTCAGGCTGCTCTGCTCCCTTGTGCCCTGTGTGACCCGGGAAAAGCAAAGTCATGAGAGATGTTGGTGCTTTGTGGCTGAAAACATGAACTGGTTGGGATCTTCCAGGGATGAATATTTTCTTCTGGGTGCAACCTGGTGTAATGGAAAGTATCCCTGCCCATGGCAGGGGAATGGAACCAGAAGATCTTTAAGGTCCTTTCCAACCCAAACCCTTCTACAATCCTGTGCTTTTATGAACTATCAAATATGATTCACTTTTATCAATATTCTCAGTTAGTTTTGTCCTAAAGCTGCATTTTTCCCAGCAGTGTCGTCAGGCAGCACTAGCAAAGGTGGGGGAAGCTCCTGGGCCAGGCTTTACGCCTAGGCCAGGCTTTATTCCCAGGCCAGGCTTTACTCCTAGGCCAGGCTTTATTCCCAGACCAGGCTTTATTCCCACGCTGCTTCTCCCATGCAGGATGGGAGACACTTTAACCCCTTCTGGAGCTCCAGGGATTGAATTTCCTTCCAAAACCTGAAGATTTAGCACAAGAGCTGCTTGAAGAAACACCTGCAGGCCAGCTGAGGTGGTGCCCCTGGTCGAAAATCTCTTGTAGGTAAAGACCAAAGTTGAGGTGGTGACCCTGGATAAAAAGCACTCGTAAGTAAAACCCAAAGTTTCTCCAGGGCTTGGCACTGGCTCCTGAGCTGCTCCCCCTCTGTCCTCCCTGCAGGGGAATGGCTGGGGACGGGTCAATGTTTAACCCAGCTGGGAAGGGCGTCTGTGGGAGCTGCCAGGGAGGTGCCTGGGCCCTGCGTGGCTGACACAGCTCCCTCTCCATGCTCGGGGCGTTCGGTGCCTGAGGGGTTTTGTGCTCCCCTCAGAGCCCTGGCTCTGCACGATGGGCCTGGGCCCCTCCAGGGCACAGCCCAGGGTGACCAGGGTGGCCCCGGTGCCCGCGCAGGGGGATGTGCCCGCTCTGGGTGCCCTGCGGGGGCTGCCCACAGAGCCGGGCCAGCCCCCAGCCTGGGGAAAACCCATTTTCCAGCTGGAGCTGCCTCCTCTGAGGGAGACCTGGTACGGGAGAGCCTCTGCAGGTGAGGGGGCACTGCCGGGACCCCTGGGGTCACCGGGGACACTGGGGGTGGGTGCAGGGGGGCTGTGCTGCCTCAGCTGCTTTGTGCCATTTGTGCCATTTGTGCCATTTGTGCCATTTGTGCCATTTCCAGCGTGAAAAATGCCAGTCACTTGTTTTTAAAATTTTAAAAGTTTGATAGTAATAAAATGATTATAAAAATAGCAATATTATTAGAGTAATAATAATTTGGACAATTAGGATTAGGACAATATGAGGCAATAGAGACAAAGAGTTATGGACGTCCAGGTACCTTTTTCTGGGCAAAAAAAGCCCGAAAAAGGACCCACGTTAGCAGATGATTAACCCTTAAAAACAATAGCCTGTTGTATATTCATACACCTCATACATGATGCATAAATTCCATTCAAACACAGGATTCTGTCTGGTCAGTGTCAGCTTCTTCCTCTGAATCCTAACAGCATATTCATGACTGAGCAAGGCAGGAAGAAGTTTGTTTCTTCTGATAATGGAGCAATAAATTCTCTTTCTCTGAAAGATTTAGGCATCCTGTGGCTGCTATCTCAGTGCGAGTCCTTTCTTTAGGAAAAAAGTATCCTACATAGCACCGTTTCATTTTAACGTTTTGTTATAACCTAAAACTCTATTTAACACCCTACTTAAGAAAATTATAAGCATAACATTCTAACACAACTCATATAATATTCATTTTAATATTTGTGAAAAGCCAATCGTAAAATACACATTTTTCACAGCAGGATGCTTCAGCTTTGGGGAAACTTATTTTTCCCCTTCCACTGTTTTGGAAAGTGTCTCACTCAGCAGAGCCCAGCTCCTTGGTCCCATCAGACACCCCTGGGACCAGCCCAGCATCCCCCTGGCACCCTGCTGTGACCCCATCCCAGCCCTGTCCTGCCCACCTGCCCCTGCCAGGCACAGCTCTGCCCTGATCACAATCAGATCCTGGCCAGGTGAAGCTCAGCACTGGAATCAATGATGAATTTCCACGAGCAGAGGAAGGCAGAGAGCCTGGCTGTGCTTCCCTGCAAGCAGCCTCTAAACTCCATCCACTCCCAAATCCTTCCCAGAGCTCTGCATCCGTCTGGAAGAGGAGGTGCAGCTCTCCACAAGGATGCTCACAAATGCTTCCCACAGCTCTCAGGGCAGTGTGGGGAGAAACATCCATGAAAACCAGGGGGTGTGAGGAAGGGCGAGGCAGAGGGAGGAGGATCTGCACCCCCAGCACCCCCTCCCTGCTCCTCCACTCCCAAAAATCAATTTCTGACCCACACCAAGAGGTGTTAAGCACTGCTGCTTCACCAGAGGCTGGGTATTTCCTCCTGGATCGTTCATCAGGTGGCATCAGGAGGCAGTGAAAACAAATAAACCTCTGGAGTGATAGCAGTGACATTCCCAGAACTGAGGTTTTGGGGAGAATACAAATCAGGTCTTGCTGTAGAAAAGCAGGTTTTATGTGCTCCATGAGAGCAAGAACAACCAAATGTTCCTGTTCTGGGAAATTATCACTGAGCATTTAACAAATGCTTGTTTAAAAAGGTGTTTTTTATTAAAAAAATAATAAATGCGATCTTCCATTACTTTCCATTTTCAGAAACAAGATGAGTATGCTCAGGAGGACTTGAGTGAAGTATTAGCTGGAGCTGCTGTCTAAATAAGCAAAGCCTCCCAGAGAATTGGTTTTACTTGGTTTATGAGGGTTGAGCTTGGCTTATTTTAAACCCAGATTCCCCCAGAGGGGAGGATCTGCTGCAGCTGAAGTCCAAGGGTGAAAAACAGGAGAACAGGAGCCACAAGGATGCCTTGAGCTGGGGTTTGGTGATTTGGGGACATCCAGCCCCCAGTGCCCAGCTCTGTGTCTGCAGAGGATAAGGACAAATGTCCTACATGCCCCATGCATGGAGAAGATGGGAGGGAAAAATTCAAAACAACCCCAAACACAAGCCATCAAACCTCATGAGGGAGAAATAACTTCCTCAAAGCCCTGCCCTTCACCTGGACAAGCTTCTCCTAAGGCACAGCCACTTCCCTGTGCTGTGTCCCTGCTCCCATCTCCATGGGCCACCTCCTTCCCTTTCCCTTTCCCCTCAGATATTCCCTGTGCACACACTGCCTGCAGACAGAGGTAATAACTCCCTTTTTCTCTAACAAGCTGCTGTTCCACCAGGTGCTCCCTGCAGATGAGGTTTGTCTCCAGAGGAGCCTCCTGTGATGGAAATTTTCCCCTCAGGCTCCAATTCCTGCATGTGTGGAGCAGCCACAGCTTTGCTCCGTGTTTAAACATTGCCAGGGCTCTGCAAAACATTTACCTGGTGGAGGAGTCACCATCTCCCAAATCCCAGCACCTCACAGGAGGAAGAAATTCCTCTCTCTGAGGGTGGTGGGGCCCTGGCACAGGGTGCCCAGAGAAGCTGTGGCTGCCCCTGGATCCCTGGAAGTGCCCAAGTGTTCCAAGGATGGGGCTTGGAGCAACCTGGGATTGTGGGAAGTGACCCTGGATAGTGGAAATTGGGAAAAAAATGATCTTTAGAGTCATTTCCAACCCAAACCATTCCATGATTCAGTGGTTGTCTCCTCTCTCTTCCCCAAGAGCTCAGCCTGGTGATCTTCCATGAGGTTCAAGGAAGTACCCCATAAACTGACCTCCAAAATACTGTTCTTCTTGTTAAAAAATGACTAAAATTTTATTAGATTTGACATCAAAAAATATGATTGAATTTGACATCAGCTAATGCTCTTCCTGCACTTTATCCCCAGCTCTCCTCCCCTGTCACCCCCTCAGGAGCTGCTCAGCCACACCTCCCTGAGCTCCATGTGTAAAATATCATTTGAATGCACCAGGACAGTCTGTTGGGGTGAAAATGTGGGATAAATAGATAAAATGTTGTGTGAAAGAAATACCTCCTGCACATGCAGGTATTTATTTGTGCAAGAAATGAACAAAAGGGGCAGTGGTGCCCAGCTGAGAGCCCCAGCACAGAACAGACCCAAGCCCAGATCCTGTCCAGGTCTCAGAGGAAGCCCTCCCCTAATAACTAACAGGGATCACTGGTGTGTGACACATTCTTTTGGGCTGAGTTCAGGGTCTGGGAGGGCACCCAGCCCTTTCATTCCTGCTGCTGCTGCAGCCCAGCTCTGCCACAGGCAGCAAATCAGCAGAGCTATTGCTCAGTCCCACCAAAAAATAACAATAATCAGGGACTGAGCAGCAGGAAAAGACCCAAACTCTGCCTGGGCCTGACTTTACCAGGGCAGGCAGCAGAGATCAGGGACTTTTTGGGCAGCTGATAGTTACAGGGCATGGGATGAGCAGAATCACTTGAATACCCAAATCCCAGGGGCTGGGAGAGGCCACAGGGGGCACAGGGATGGTGATGGTCATATTTAACAGCATGAGTGGCTGTGGAGGTATTTAGAAATCACAAGCACACCCACTTTACCCCTCAGCCCATAGAATATTCCATGTGTCACTGGAATACACAGCCAGACTTCAGTGGGACATGCCAACCAAAAAACAGGGCACAAAGCTATTGCTGAGTGCACCTGATCACCCAAAAATAACTTCACCCATTTCTTCAACCTTTAAGGGCCCCTCTCTTGGAACACCTTGCCAGGACAGGATGGGACCAGCATCATCAAGCAGCATCCACCTCGGAGGCCTCAGGTGAGGCAAATTGAAATATTTGTCTCCTCAAGCCAGGTCTCACAAGCTCCTGGAGATCTATTTCACACCCAAGATAGCTCAGCTACCTTACAAGCTAAATTTTTCCATCCCAGGACAGAGTTTTACGCAGAGTTTTACCCAGTTTTGGGTTTTTTTTGGCTTGCCCAGCAGGGCAGGGTGATGGGCTGGGGCTCTGGGAGGTTTTCTGCCTCCACCCACCCTGTGCTGGTGGCCTTGGTGCCTTCCTGGGGTGATGCCAGCCTGGAGCACGGCTTGTGGTGGCACATGCTGCCATCTAGTGCCACCTTCCAGCTTCATAGTTGGATTTTTGGAGTTTTTTGATGCTAAGAGATGTGCACTGTCATATTTCCTGAAAAATCCCTTCTCCTGGATTTCTTCTCCTGGGAAGCTGAGAAGCCTCAGAGAAAAATGAAAACAATAATTATCTGATTGCTTCTCCCTGTTTTGCTAATTGGAATGTGGTCTGGAGATCGTTTATCCAGCAGGTGAATGTGTTTGATTGGTTTCATGTGAATTGGTTTTAATTAATGACCAATCACCATCAGCTGTGTCAGACTGAGGAGTCAGTCATGAGTTTTCATTATCATTCTTGGTAACTTTCTGTCTGTATCCTTTCTCAATTGATATAATATAATACAATATAATATAATGTAATGTATTATAATATATAATATATAATATATAATATATAATATATAATATATAATATATAATATATAATATATAATATATAATATATAATATCCTTCTAAGAACATGGAATCAGACTCCTCTCTTCACCTCGTCCTGGGGACCCTGCAGATACCACACTTGGCATTGGGGATTAGTGTTGAATTCTTTTCATGACACTGATTTTTCCTCCTGCATTTTTACAAGGATCCAAAATGCAGCTCAGGATTCAGCAGCAGTTCAGTGCAGACATGGCCCTGTTGAGCCTTAACTTTTTTTTGGTTGGGGTTGGGATTAAATGTGTGAGATGGTATTTTTTGTTTGCATTTAGGTGTTTATTAGTTTTTATTTATATTATAGTTTTCTAAGTTGTGAGTTTTACAGTATTTTATTTTAATAAATTTTAAAAATAGTATTGTATCTCTTTTTTTATACGTTTTTAAGGATAAATTGTTTAATTAAGAAATAACACAAATTATTTGTATTTTTAACAATAACTAATTATTTGTGATTTGTAATGTCGATATTTTTATTTAAATGTATAATGTCATTTAAGCTTATGAAGAAAGACTAGTTTTTGTTATAAAATCTTTTTCTTGTTATATATATTTTAAATAATATATTTTAATATAGAAATACTAAATCATAAATATAACCTATTAATAATAAATAAAAGAATAAGTAATATAAAATATTAAATAGTGTATAAATATTATTTAATAAATATTTAAATATATTTAAATATTAATATATAATATATAAATAATTATTTTAAAGTATATATAAATATATTTCAAATATATTTAAAAATATATATTTTAAAACTTTTAACTCTAAGTTTTCTACAATGTAATATTATACACTTTTATTTAAACTATATACTCATAATCTTAGTTCTAGTATTCATTTTTGGAAGTCTTCTCTACAGCCTCAGGTCAAATGCTGTGTTCTTTTAACGGTCAGTGCCTGTCAGCACAAAAAATCTAAAATTCTCAGTAACCAGGGTTCCTACATGTCCCCATTTATTGGGCACTTATTCATAATCAGGGAGTTAATTGTGTCCCAAATAAAATATAATTCAGGTGTTACAAAGTCTTTATTATGTCCCTTTTAATTTTTGTTAAGCTGTACTGAGCTCCCCTCCTAGGGGGGAATTCCAGGTGGAATCACCACCCCTGGGAGTGTTCCAAAATTGTGTAAATGTGGCACCTGGGCTTTGGTGCTGCACCTGGCAGTGCTGGGATAATGGTTGGGCTTGGTGGTCTGAGGGGTCTTTTCCATCCTGGTGATTCCATGGACACCAAGCCATGGAATGACCCAGCACCACCTCAGAGCCTGGCACGATTTAAAGAGATAAAAAAACCATGCTCAGAGCAGCCTGTAGAGCAAGGCTCTGCCTGTTTTCACCTGCCACCAGAAAGGAGCTTTGTACCATGCACAGTTCTGCAGAGACAGGTCTTATTTAGGCCAAAAAGAGGTTTTATTTAGGCTGGACAGAGGGAATGGTGCTCCAGCTCTCCTCTAATTGGGATCTGCCATTTGATGACCTGATAGGATTTTTAAGATTATTAAATTGTACACGCTCAGCTTTGCCATGAAGCAATCTGAGCTGTGGTTTGGCTTCACTCTGGTCTTGAATGGAGCTTTGGGCATTGTTGGGGCTCAAAGAGAAACACCTGCAGGGATGGAATTACTGTCAAACTGGGGCTTTGCTGCCTGTGCTGAAATGCAAAAGATTTCCCCAGTTTTGCCACTCCTGAAGGACCAAATGATGCTCATCCCCCTGAGATGCCAAACTCCTTCCTGAATCCCAAGCAGCTGGGCCAGAATTGGAGCTGGAGAAATGTCAAGGTAATTTCATATGCTGTTTTATGATCCTGTGGAATGAGCAATGCTAAATATTATAAATACTGGACTTGCAGAGGCTTGAACCTGCCATCCCTCCCCAAGCAATCACTCCCGCGAAGCCCTGGAGTCAGCCAGAAGTGGCTGCAAGCCCAAAACCAAAGGTGAGTGCAGGAGTTTGTGCCCTTCCCCAGGCCAATCCTGGCTGCAGGCTCCTCTCCCTCCCCCTTGGGGCACCCTGAAGGGCAGAAGTTGGTGTTTAACCCTGGCTGTGCCTGGCTGAGCCCAGGACTCTGAGCTGAAATGCTGCCGTGTGGGTGAGAGGATCCAAAATAAGGGGAGAGCTTCCTGATCTCCAGCATGACAGCTCCCTGGATGAGATGGACCTGCTGAGCCAGGATATTTAATATTTTAGAGGCTGAAAGTGTGAGAGGCACGTTTTTAAATGAGTTATTTGGGCACCCATCACTTGCAGTTGGTGGGGAGAAGGGAGAGACCTCCTCGCTCTGCCTGACAGGAATTTGGAGCCAGGTGGGGCTCAGGCTCCTCCCAGGGAACAAGGAATGAGAGGAAGTGCCCTCAGCTTGTGCCAGGAGAGGTTTAGATTGGATTTAAGGGAAAATTTCTTCACTGAAAGCATTGTCAAGCATTAGAACAGGCTGCCCAAGGCAGTGGTGGAGTCACCATCCCTGGGGGGATTTCAAAGCCATGAGGATGTGACACTTGGGGACATGGGTCAGTGGTGGCCTTGGCAGTGCTGGGAGGACAGCTGGACTCCAAGATCTTAGATACCTTTTCCAACCTTAACAATCCCATAAGTCTGATTTAAAGGCTGCAAACACTGTGTGCCACAAACAGCCCCTGCAGCCCCAAATATGCAAACACCGTTCTTCCCTTTGGATCATGAGATTACCTTGGAGAACCAACTCCAGGCAGCAACACCTGGGGGGCAGAAGCACGAATACATTGCTTTAATGAAGTTTTTTTCCCCTCCTGCCCTTGAGCTGTGGGATAAACTGCAAGCACAGTGGAAATCTGTGCTGAATTCCTGCAAGCTGGCAACACTGGGAGATGCTGGCTGCCTTAATCTGGGAGTGCCCGAGGGGTTTGTGAGCTGGTGGCTCTTCCTTTCTCCTTCAGAAAGTGCAGGTGTATTTATTTGCATCTTCAAATACCTTGTAGGTGCTGGAGAAGAGGGGGCAAAGCCTGAATCCCCTCCCTGGCAGGAGGCAGCACTTGCACAAGCTGCAGATGCTGGAATTGACCCGCAAGCGACGAGAGGTAATGCCAAGGTGGATTTGGGGAGTGTCACAGACATCTTTTCATTAAAAATCCTTTCTTTAGGATTTTTTCCTTCTGAGAAGCTGTGAGGCCTCAGGGACAAAATGTAAATAATAGTTATCTGCTGCTGTGGAATGCAACAGGTGTGTCTGTGATTGGTCTCATGTGGATGTTTGGAATTAATGGCCAATCACAGTCAGCTGGCTTGGACGCAGTGTCTGAGCCACAAACCTTTGTTATCATTATTTTCTTTCTATTCTTAGCTTAGCTAGCCTTCTGATGAAACTTTTTCTTCTATTCTTTTAGTATAGTTTTAATGTAATAAATATAATAAAATAATAAACCAAGCCTTCTGAAATACAGAGTCAGATCCTTGTCTCTTCCTTCAACATAAGACCCCTGTGATGGTGGTCCCAGGGGAGGGGATGGGGATCTCTCTCCCACGGACCAGGAGGCTTCAGACCTGTTGTTGGGAAGAGGAAAGGAAGCTTTCCCTGAGTTTTAGGCAGAAGGCTGGTGGGGAGCACCCCCAGACCCCTGTGATCAGCAATTACCTGTGATTTTTCAAATGCTGTGCCCTCATTTGGCCATGACTCACAGAGAAACCAAAAAATCCCTGTCCCAGTCATGTTCTGTCATGTACCCAATTCTGGCAGATTGCATTTGCTTGGGTTGAACTACTCGACTGTGCAATTATTTCCAGGGCCAAGCCCCTGACGCTGTGCCACGTCTAGCTATTAAAGCACATTGAAACAAACACATTAAAGCACATTAAAGCACATTAAAACACATTCTCGCCTCTGCTGCTTGTGTTGACAACTCATTTGCAAACCCAGGCGGAGCTGAAGAGGAATCTCCACAGGGAGGCGAAAATCAATAAGCAAAACATCAAGGAATTCAGCCCCAAGGATGTCCTTGGCACTGCCCAGAGAGGTGACAGCACCACCACCCCGGACCCCATCCCTGCTGGGCACAGTCAGCGCTGTCCTGAAGACCACCCTGGTAAGTGGAATAATTTTCCAAGGTGATGTAGAACTCACCAGTCCTCCTGAATGTCATCAGAGAAGTTTCCCTGTGGAAGATGCTTCCACTGCTCCACCTCCTGCAGGGATGAGAAGCAGGTTCAGGGGGAAAGGCTGTGTTTGCAGGACAAAACATTGGAAATTGGAATTTTCCAGAGAGCTCTCGGGGGTAAATGTGACACTCACTGAGGCTGATCACTGTTTAGGTTTGGGTTTTTTTCCTCACTGTCCCCACAGAAATGGATCTCAGCCTCCTCTTCATCCTGCCCTGTCCAAGGGATGAGCCCTGTCCTGCTTTGCCTGCACGTCACAACCTTTGGCACAGGCTGGGAATGTTCCACCAAGGCTGGAAGTGCTTAAATCAGTGAAAAACTCACTGAAGGTGAACTTCTACCAGGAGCAAAGGAACAAACCTGGTTTCCTGGTTTCCTATTCCCTCGTGGTTCTCCACCTCAGCTCTGTTCCCCCTGGGATAAAGCCATACTCTGCAATTTCACCAAACAGAATCCTGAGTGTGTTACACCTCCCCTGCCCCAGACACGGGGTCTGCTCTTACAGGGATTTTCTCTCAGGATTTTCCTTACCTGCTGTCCACAGCCATTCCCAGCTCAACTCCAGCTGACAGAGCAGCTCTCCAGCTGATATTTTATTTTTGATATTTTATGATATTTTATTTTTTTCTCTCCCCCAGGACTCTGCAGGGCTGAACCCTCTCCAGGCAGGAGGGGGAAGGTTGACCTGTGGTTCTGCAGGGAGCCACGGAGCAGGGATCTGTTCTGGGACTCCTCCAGCACAGACTCAGAGGAGTGGGAAGAGAGGATTCACCACAAACCCACGCTCGTGAGGACCAAGACAGAGAGAATTTCCCTGTTTGATGACTTCTTTGACAGGGATTTCTAGTGGCATGTGCCAAAGAAACCAGCCCCAGCTCTGGAGGGGCTGGATCCCCCCAGATGGATGGGCTGAGGACATGGAGATATTGAGTGTGGAGGAGTGAGGAGAAGATAGGAAAAGGCAGATATTTCTAGTTAAAAAATACAGTTTTGAGCTAAATGGGACATTGCAGTTCTGTACCTGTCCCAGATGCCATCCTTGCTCTAGACCACAGTCCCTTGACTTCTAAACCAGGGGTTTAATTGTGGCTTCTGAAAGCATTTTATCATAGAATCAGAATGGTTTGCATTGGAAGGGACCTTAAATATCATCTAATTCCAGCTCTGAATGTTGGGAGTGGAATTTCTGTGAGTGTGGGCCAGTGGAAAGGACATCTGGAAATGAGGAGCTCACTGATGTGGGGTGAACAAAAACCCTCTGGGTTGTGTGGCTGAATCAAAACATCCAGGGAAGAAAGCCTTGGATGGAGCAACAGTGAAATGGGGTAGAGAGAGGAGGAAGGGGCTGAGGAAAGTTCTGGGTTAACCCCAGATATCAAATTTCAACTGAAATGAAATGTTTCTCATGCCTTTGAGTTACACAATCCTCCTGATTAAATTGGGGTTAACCTTTTCTAAACCACAAACCCCAGTTCAAAATGCAAAGTAAAATGATTCATTTAGAAAGTCTTTAAATTACACTTTTTCACAATTCTAAAATTCCTCTTACACTTTTGTGGCTTTTGGTTTGGTTTTTTTTCAGTTTGTGGGTTTTGGTTTTTTGTTGGTTTTTTTTGGTTTTTTGTTATTTCCTCTCCTCCCTGTCCTGGACAGGGAAATACATGTACTTGCTTCAGAAATAACCTCTAGATTCATATAAAATCTGAAAAATCTGGCTTTGGCTCATTTTTTTCCCTGTCCAGGGTTCAGTGCTGGGGAGTGACTGATGGAAATGGAGAAATCTCCATCTTTTCCTGCAGACACTCTCCCAGGGATGCTGATCAAGGCTGCAGCACCTCCCAGGGATTTTAACAAGCTGCCCTGTTGCAATCTGACATTTCCAACCACATTGAAAAATATGACTATATGAATGTGTCTGATCTATCAAAAACGCTCTTGCAGTTTCCATCTCACATAAACTGAATTTTTTTATTAAATGATCTCATTTTCCTTACAAAATAATTTGTTACCTGAGAAGGAACTTCACCCAGCTCTCCTGTATCCTCTCTGGTTGTCCCTGGAGGTCCATAAAGGCCACCAAGTTTATGGTGAATTTTTTTATTACATGATTTATATAAAAAGAGATTTCAGTTAAATATCACAGTTACTTTAACGTGGCAAACTGGATAAGTAGAGGACTGAATTTTTTTATTACATGATCTCATTTTCCTTACAAAATAATTTGCTACCTGAGAGAGAACTTCACCCAACTCTCCTGTATCCTATCTGGTTATCCCTGGAGGTCCATAAAGGCCACCAAGTTTGTGGATTCACAGAACTTTTTATAAAAGGATATTTTAGTTAAATATCACTGCTATTTAAACGTGGCAAACTGGATAAGCAGAGGACTGGTGAAACACAAGGAAGGGAGAGATTTCCCCACCAACCCTGATTGCCAGCACCAGCATTGCCTCTGTTTGCAGCTGCAGACCAAGGGCATTACCCCTTCCTGGTGCCTCCTGCCTGTCCCCCTCCCATCCCACCTGGTCCTTCTGGAACTACCAGGGGGGCAAAGCATCCTCAGATCAGCTCCTTGCTGCAGGCCAGGGGCTCCAGGTGCAGCAAATATCATTATCATCACAGCACTTTCAGCTGGAAACCTGAGCCTCTCCTTTTTCAAGCCAGAAAGCAAGATCTGAGTCAGTTCTGGGTTACCCAGGACAGATGAGGCTTGTCCTGCATCCCTGTCCCCAACCTGTGCTCCCTCCCACAAAGCTGTTGTGGTGTGTCTGCACTGCACCCTCAGATTCCTGATTTCCAGAGCCAGGAAAAGAGCAGGAGTCACATTTTTGCACTTATTTAAGGGAGTGAGACACCCATGGCTGACTCACTTTCACCAGTATTTATCTTTATTGAAAATCCCTGGCAGAGCAGGGGCTGGAAATCACAAAGCCCTAAATCAAGCTGGAGCCTCCACAGCCAAGCTGCCCAGGACTGAGCTGCTGTGTCCTGATTTCACCTGCTTTTGACATCCCTGAATGTATGGCCCATTACAGAATGTCTGCCTGCTCCTTGGGGAAAACTGCACTTTGGAGAAAGCCCACACACCATGTGGGATCTCACCAGAAAACCACAAAAACAAACCCCAGCACAGGGAAGGAAGAAGAGGAGGAATCATTTTAATGAGAAGGAGAGCTGCTCATGGCTAATGAGTCCATGTCTGGAGTCTGTGTGTTTTTAAAATGCCCCAAGAACTTTGCTGATGAACACAGTCAGTCTGAGAGCTGGAAATACCCTGAGAGCTTCGAGTTCAGTGCTGAGGGTGTGCTGAAAAGGTCAATGATTTAATGGGCTGGAACAATTAATCTGGCACTCGTCTATACACCTGTTCTCTTAATGATGTGACACATCGTCCTTCTGTGTTCCCATCTGTCAACAATTAAGCTATAATTGGTGGAAATGCAATTTATCTCAGATAGAGCTGATTAGTTCTCCAATAATGGTGATGCCAGCCTTGGGGAAGAGTGCTGCCCACGGAGAAGTGTCTGTGGACCACTCCATCCACATCAGAGAGACTCTCTGAGCATTCATTTATCAATGTGCAGTGTGCAAAACCTGCTCCTGCAGAAGGGGTAAAATCAGCAAAGCTGCCCCCATCGCAGGGGGAATGGCTTCCCACTGGCAGAGGGTAGGGGGAGATGGGATTTGGGAAGAAAAAGGATGCCCAGAGAAGCCGTGGCTGCCCCTGGATCCCTGAAGTGTCCCAGGCCAGGTTGGATGGGGCTTGGAGCAACCTGGGATGGTGGAAGGTGTCCCTGCCCATGGCAGGGTTTGGAACTGGATGAGCTTTAGGGTCCCTTCCAACCCAAACAATTCTGTGAGTCTGTGAAACACTTCTGGTGCTCAAAACTGTTCGACTGTGCTGTTCTTCATGGTATTCATTCATCACAACCTGTAGAGAGGCAGGTGGCACCTCATCCTCTGCTCATGTTTTCAACATCCTTCCAGACACTGGAAATGAAAACACTTTCTTTGTGACTAAAGGTGAAACACAGACTTTTTTACAAACTGCAGAAAATGGGGAAAAAAACCAACCCAACCAAGCTCCCTCAATGTGTGTTCTGCAACTCAGCCATGGAGACTTCAGGGAGAGGCTTTCAGCTCCCAGTTCCAAATGCTGGAACCATCTGAAGGCTGAGCTGTTATGAACAGAGTTTTGTTTAGTGGAAAAAAACTGAATTTTGTTAAATTCTATAGACTGGAGCTGCTGAAGCAGAGCTGCTAGGCAGGGTTACTTGTTATGTTAACTATAAGTCGTTAGAGTTGATAGTTCTCTTTGTATCACTTAACGACCTAGCCAGGGCAGGTAGAAAAGCCCTACTTTTGTGTTGTTGGGGAGGAGAAAAGAATTACCATATGTAGATTCTGAGAAACCCAAGGTACCATGGGACTTATTGAACTTATAAAAACCCCAAAACCAACGAGCCAAATATAAAATTGAAGAATTGGAATGATTCGTGGATGTGGGGAGTGGAGTGCTGAACCTGCAGAGATGTTAGGAGACCTCAGTGCCCCCTCGCCCTGACTAAAAAGAAACTGCCTGGGACTGGGACCTGGAGCTTGGACGCAGGAAAAAGCGAAGAAATACCGGGGTCCCGCCCAGACGTCCCCGTGAGGAGTGGACCCCCAGCTCTGCCCCTGTGGACAAAGCTGCACCTCCTCCTCCTCTGAGCCACGCTGGGAAGACGACGGAGACGGCCGCCTCGTCGAACTTCCTAATCCTGAGCTGATCACTTTAATAAAGGCATTAAAAGGAGAAATAAAACTCCTGCCCTGTTGAGTTTTATTTCAGTTGGGGGCTCGTCCGGGATCCGCCACGCCTGCAGAGGACACCAGGACCGGCCATCTTGGAACCTCGAGGATAGCTGGCAATCAGGACCAGAGAAGAAGATCGGCTCAGGAAGACTGACGCAGAGGAGCACCGGATTGGTGAGATCTGGTGACGGGCGAGGGAGACGAGTGAGTGAGTGTGTGAATGAGACGGAGGCCGGCAGCCCGGACTTCCGAAGCGATTGTGGACCCCTCAGTACCGCGTTTCTGGACTCCTGCGAAGGGGCCAGCCGGGAACAGGGGGAAGCGTGTGGAATTGGCGTGAGTGAGTCGTCTCCTAAGGGGGAAGTAGGGCACCCCCCCCTCCGGGCGTGCGGAGGAAATAGTGGTATGAGTGGCACGGCACCCCAAAGGTTCTGACGAAGGATGTCAGGCAGATTGTAAGTCCCGAAAGTCCCGCGAAGGATTCGGGCAACCTCACAAGCCCTGCAGGCATATTAAGTCCTGGCGCAGGAGGCCAGGCACAAATAAGTCCCGAAAGTCCCACGAAGGATTCGGGCAACCTCACAAGCCCTGCAGGCATATTAAGTCCTGGCGCAGGAGGCCAGGCACAAATAAGTCCCGAAAGTCCCACGAAGGATTCGGGCAACCTCACAAGCCCTGCAGGCATATTAAGTCCTGGTGCAGGAGGCCAGGCACAAATCCCAGCGGAAGCTCGGTAGGCTGGGAATTTGTTTTTAAGTCCTGATACGGTGTTGGAAGGTTAGGCACACTACATCAGGCAGTGTTTACAGTATAAAGTCCTGAGCTTCAGGCAGCTAAATTTTTTGAGATTACCTGTCGGTAGAGACACCTTTGAAATCTGAAGAGATGGGAGGGTGTAATAGTAAAAAAACAGGCAAGAGACTAAGGAATATACCTCTCGGTAGCCCCTTAGGGGAACTGTTAGAAAAATGGGATTTGATAGAGGACACAAAGGGATTAGATAAGATAAAGATGATCCACTACTGTGTAGAAGTCTGGCCAGAATTAGAAATGCAAGGAGGATGGCCTTGGTGTGGGACAAGAGACAAGTGGATATGTCAGCAACTGAGTAATTATCTGACAGCTCGAGGAGATACTGATCCTGAGCAATTACTGTATGTAGATTGCTGGTTAAAGAATGCTATTGAAGACAAAGAAATACGAATTTGTAAAGTGCAGAACAAAAAAGATGGGAATGAAGGAGGGGAGGCTGAAATTGGTAAAAGATGGGACCCCCTAGATTATTTGCCTCCTGCTGCGCCTCCACCTTACAATCCTCTTGCTCAGGCACCTCCAATGGCAGGCCCGGTTCTTCCCCCGGCTGCCATCCCATTACCGCCCCCTCAAATTCCTCCTTCTACTCCTTCTGCACCACCACAAGTGACTACTCCACCTGCTGCATTCTCTACCCCTTCTCTAACTCCGCCTAATAACTCTTTTCCCCCTGCTATCGCTGTCCCTTTACCTCCTCCTAGTTGGGATACAAATGCCTCCTTGTCCGGTACACCTGCTGATCTGCAGAAAGTTCAGGGTAACCCGGATATCCCTCAAACTTCAGATCCCTTGGCATCTGAAGATGGGCCTTACTGTGGTACCAGATCCAAGACCTCTAAGGCAGAGAGACTTTTTCCCCTCAGAGAAGTTCCTATGGGAGGAGCAGTGGGAGGTGTTAGCTTTGTGAATGCTCCTCTAACAGCTTCTGAAGTGAGGGGATTTAAGAAAGAGTTGGGGCATTTAGTTGAGGACCCAGTGGGCATAGCCAACCAAGTGGATCAATTCTTAGGTCCAAATATCTACACTTGGGGGGAGATGAATTCTATTTTAAATATATTATTCTCCTCAGAAGAGGTACAGATGATTAGGGCGGCTGGCATAAGACTTTGGGAGAGAGATAACCGTCCAGGACCCCAGGTGCAATCCGGTGAACAAAAATTGCCCCTAACAGATCCCAACTGGAACCCTAATCAGGAGGAGGGGAGGAAGGCCATGATGGAATATAGATCTTTAATGATTCGGGGGATCAAAGAGTCAGTTCCCAAAGGAACTAATACCAAATTGGCATTTGAAGGTACACAAGAAAAGGATGAAACTCCTGCTGCTTGGCTTAATCGCCTAAAGCGGAACTTCCAGTTGTACTCTAGAATAGACCCAGACACCACAGAAGGTCAAATGCTACTGAAAGTCCAATATGTTACCAAATCTTGGCCAGATATACGGAGGAAACTGGAAAAGATTGAAGAATGGCAAAACAGGGACATTAATGAGTTATTAAGGGAGGCATTGAAGGTGTATTTAAGGAGGGACGAAGAAAAGGCAAAGGCCAAAGCTAGAATCATGGTTGCTGTGGCTAGAGAAAGCGGGGGAGCAAGCAATTCTATACCACGATCCAAGGTGGTAAAAGATAGTGTGGGGTGGGTAGGTCCACCACCAGGAGGAGGTAAAGATAGGCCTCTTAGGCAGTCAGGTACAAGAGAAATGGAGAGACCTCAAACCTCTGAGAGTGAAAAGCGCTGCTCTTATTGTGAAGAAGCAGGACACATCAGGAGGTTTTGTAAGAAGCTCAGTCTCGATGTGGCAATAGCCAGGGAACAAGATAACTTAGAAAGAGTTCTTAGAGGTGATGATTAGGGGTGTCAGGGGCTTTCAACATCTAGAAGAGCCCTTGGTAAACTTTAAAGTGGGACCCCTAAATGAAGAATTTGAATTTTAGTTGATACAGGAGCAGATAAGTCCTGTCTCAACAAAATACCGAAAGGTATGGAAATTGGGAGAAAATTCTGTGAAGTTTTAGGTGCTGGAGGAAAACCATTTAGAGCATCAGTGATTGAAGATGTAAAAATAATTGGAAACGCAAGAGAGTGGGAAGCTAATTTCATTTATCTGCCTAAACTCGAAAAAGTTTGTTAGGAAGGGATCTGCAAGTTCATTTGGGGTCGGGATTGTTCCAAAAGAGGGGAGGATGGTAGTATCCCCAGATATGGAATGGTGACCACTATAGACTCAGACCGAGGCCCACATTTTATGTCCTGAACATTGCAAAATATAATTGAAGCATTAGGAATAAAATGGAAATTACATACTCCGTGGCACCCCCAGAGTTCTGGGAGAGTAGAGCGGATGAACAAAACTATTAACCAAATTGGCTAAAATGCTTACCCCTAGCGCTTTTGCGCATCAGAACAAGACCTCGGTCTGACATAAGAATTTCACCTTATGCCATTTCTGTTAACACCATATAGCACGGGAGACTATCTAGAAGGGGAAGAAGCTACAAGAAAAAGGGATACCTCCCCCAAACTTCCCCTCTGGACACAAAGGTTCATAATATTAGCCCAGGAGATTGGGTTTTGATAAAATCATGGAATGCAGGATCATTAATGCCGAAATTTGAAGGCCCCTTTCAGGTACTCCTCATCACTAATTCGGCTGTGCGGACCAGGGAAAAAGGTTGGACTCACATTACGAGAATAAAAGGGCCAGTTTCACCCCCAGGTACGGGACCAGATACGGCATCAGCTTCTCCCTCTGGCATTGGGCCAGACACCACACCACTCTCACCTCTGGGCACTGGACAAGAGTCAACCACGTCACAAGTGAATTCACCTCAGTATACTGTAATAAAAGGACCAAAAGATTTAAAGTTGACTCTCAGGAGGAAGAGTCAAAAAGACTGAACGGTATGAGAAAATAATTGGTATTGGAGTTGTAACATAGCTTAAAATGTTAAAAATGTTTCAAGACAGTTCTGTATGTAAAATAAGTTTGTGGAAGGTTTGAAATGGTAAATAAGCAATTCTAGTTTACCCGATTTAAAAACTCCTAGTTAATCCTCTGCAGAGCACTCCCCCAGGAGAAATCAAAATTAGCAGGGAACAGACCAAGAGGGACTTTGCCAGAGAAGCAGGTAAAAGGGACTCTAAAGAGCTCGGAAGCTTCTTCTCAGTGAGATTCCCCAAGAGGCAAGGCCGGGTGGGCAGGCTGTGCAAGATGACCCATACCGGACTCTTGGGAAGGGTAGTAATAATGGCTCTGATTGCTGGTGGTGCTCTGGGGAGCCCAGGAGAGCCGTGCAGTGAGTGCTACCAACCCCTTCATGAAGAGAAAGAAGTGAGCTGCTTGCATAGAGTCCACATCAGTCCTAGCCAGGTGGTGACCTCTCTCAATTGGTCTTTTATCAGAAAAATAGAATAAATTGGATAACACAGAATACTGCCACTTTTAGGCAGTCACTCCTGGGAAAGGGCCCTGTAAGAGAAGCTTGGTTGTGCTTTGAATATGATGCTGCTGAAGCAAGCTCAGTAGATCTGGTAAGAAAAATAGTTTGTAACAGGTATTTAGCAGTAAAAAATTTGGGTACTCGGTGGATTCCAGGAAGTCTAAATAAATTAGACTCTGTGGAGAAAAGAGACAAGTGTACCTACCATGAAGCACATGAAGCTCATAAGTGTACTGAAAAAAAAGGTAAACCCCGTAAAGAAAATGAAAGAACTGTGTAAATACACATTTCAGGACAACTCTAAATACCTGGTTTTGACCTCTGACCTTACAGCATACACTGAATTGTCAATAGACTGGTCTAGCAGCTATGCCGCTAAAGAAACTGGATCAAGTTTAGGAGTTCCTATATACAACAATGTTAAAGAGCAAAGTTCAATAGAAATTGAAAAGATCCAGAATTGTAGAGGCCGGGTTCAAACCCCAGTACCTATGTTAAACAGAATTATCAGGCTCCAAGCAGTATTGGAGATTAAGAATGCAATTATTAGAAACATTTCAAAAGAGGTGAGAAGATTAACATGTGAAAACACTCAAAAACAAACTCCTACACCTGATTCCAGTTGGTGGGATAACCTAGGGATTTTCAAAAAGGAGGTATGGGAAAAAGTAGACCTTTTCACTGTGGGTATACTTGTAAAATTGCTCTGTTTACTATGTTTATTTTTGTGTTTTATTAAAATAGTAGTATTAGCTGTACAAACCAACCTGAAGAAGCCAAGAAAAGTAACAAAGTTAAATAACCATGATTATCAGAGTGCTCGGGAGATTTTTGATCAGTACAAATTGCAAGTTGATGCGAGCTTTAACTCGATCAAAGTAAAAGAGGGGGGTCTGTTATGAACAGAGTTTTGTTTAGTGGAAAAAAACTGAATTTTGTTAAATTCTATAGACTGGAGCTGCTGAAGCAGAGCTGCTAGGCAGGGTTACTTGTTATGTTAACTATAAGTCGTTAGAGTTGATAGTTCTCTTTGTATCACTTAACGACCTAGCCAGGGCAGGTAGAAAAGCCCTACTTTTGTGTTGTTGGGGAGGAGAAAAGAATTACCATATGTAGATTCTGAGAAACCCAAGGTACCATGGGACTTATTGAACTTATAAAAACCCCAAAACCAACGAGCCAAATATAAAATTGAAGAATTGGAATGATTCGTGGATGTGGGGAGTGGAGTGCTGAACCTGCAGAGATGTTAGGAGACCTCAGTGCCCCCTCGCCCTGACTAAAAAGAAACTGCCTGGGACTGGGACCTGGAGCTTGGACGCAGGAAAAAGCGAAGAAATACCGGGGTCCCGCCCAGACGTCCCCGTGAGGAGTGGACCCCCAGCTCTGCCCCTGTGGACAAAGCTGCACCTCCTCCTCCTCTGAGCCACGCTGGGAAGACGACGGAGACGGCCGCCTCGTCGAACTTCCTAATCCTGAGCTGATCACTTTAATAAAGGCATTAAAAGGAGAAATAAAACTCCTGCCCTGTTGAGTTTTATTTCAGAGCCAGTCCAGGCAGCTCTGGGGAGGACACAGCCTGTCCCTCACCACATCTGAGCACACCCAGCTCCAGCCCAGTGACACCCACAGGAACCAGAGTCTGTGTGCACCAAAGCTCTCACCTCTGGTTTTTGTGGTTTTCTGGTGAGATCCCACATGGTGTGTGTGCTTTCTCCAAAGTGCAGTTTTCCCCAAATCTCAGGCTAAAACTGTGTTTTTGTGGCTATCTCACACTACCCAAAGCTTTAAGGCAAGGCTGGACCCTTCCTGCAGGTTAGAGGAGTCTCAGCCCAGATCCAGCACCTTCAGTGAATTCAGATTATCATTTTTCACCAAAACAGCAAAGAATGGAGATTTTAACACAGTTAATGATGTGGGGATGGATAGCAGCAAATGGTAGTGCCCCTACAAGAGATGAAGGTCAGATCCCTGCCCCAAAGGACACTGGGTCTCCCCAGGGAAATGGTTAATGGGGAGATGTTTAGGATGTTATAGGATGTTTTTGTCAAACATGGCCAGGGCAAGTCAAGTTCTTCCAGCTCAGGGTTAGCTGAACTGGTTTTGCTGAAATGTTAAATCAAAATGATAATGCTCAGCCTGAAGTCAGCACCAGCCTGATGAAACCATTATAAATTAAATGTGCAATTTATGAGAGGAGATGTCAATGTACTGCACTTCTGTATTTAAAAACGAGCTGGGGTTGCTGTAACACCCCTGTTGCTGTTCTTGAGAAAAAAAGGATAATTACACTTAGCAAAGAGAGGTGTTAGGTAAATAAAGCTGAACAAAGCCCCACTGTAACTGGATCTCACCGACTAGTCTGGATTAATGGGATTTTCTGACCTCCCTGGGCTCAGTCCCACCTGCTGCTCAGAGCATTTGACCTCCTCAGGAATGTCTGAGTCTCCAGCATCACATCACATCCCCCTTCCGCGCTGCACACAGCATTCCAAAGCAGGGAAAACCCCAAAATCTGAGCCACTGGGACCCATCAGCATCCCTGTTAAAGCCTTTGTGTGCCCTGGGAGGTGTGTGACAGGCTGGGATTGCTCCAATCTGCTTACACAAAGCTGCGCAGAAAAGCCCCCGGGAGCAGCGACTTGAGCAGCTCCTTTTCAGGCTGAACACCAAGATTAAAGCCTTATCACCAGCTTGGAAAAACACCAAGCTTGGCAGGATTTTGTTTGCCTCACCAGGTACCCTCAGCCTGCTCTGCCACAGCACAGCCCCAGAGCTGCTGCTCTCCCTCAGTCACATCTCCCAGCTTCCTTCAAATAATTCCTGAAAAAGGTCAAGAGATGGCACAAGGGTCCTCTGGTGAGTTAGGAGGAAGGAGGCAGCTCCTGTTTGAGCCTCTTTACCCGCTCTGTTCGTGGATCTGAGCTGGCTCTCCCTGGCAGCAGTGGATCTCTGTCCCAGTGGGAACACAATCCACCTCCACTGATGCCACAGGGCTTCCCACCGATCCCTCCTGCACTTGAAAGAGGCAGGAAAAAAATATATTTGTTTCTTGCTTAGCACAAGGGTTGGAGCTTTTTGCCACCTACTGACACGTTGTGGGAACAGCTCACCCAGAGAATTCCTGCAGGAAGGCTCAGTCCTGCCCTGGCTCGGGCACCCAGCCCATTGTAAAAGCAAGAGAAAATGGTGCATCTGACTCCATGGATATCAGAAGGCTAATTAATTACTTTATTATACTATATATTATTCTACTATACATTATTATAGTAGAATATATTTACTTTATTATACTATATATTATTCTACTATACTATTACTTTACTATATTATTCTATACAATATTACACTCAATCTGCCAAGCACTCCACTCCTCTGCCCAGAATCTTGACTGTCATCCAACAGTCCCAACACACACACCTGGAGCAAACTGGTCAGTGAATCAAAACACTCACACCAGAATCCAATTAACAATTCCAATTACCAATAACTAATTACCAATTCCCTTCAGGGGCCTTCCACAGTGCATTCCACTTGTGACCAACAAGAGGAGCAGCAATTGAGATGAGAATTGGTTTTTCTTTCCTTTCTCTGAGTTTCAGAGAGTGTGAATCCCAGAATTATCCTTGGGAAGTTGTGCTTTGCTTTTCTCTGTGAGGGGAAATGTGGCCACACCAGCCCTGGCTGAGAGGGACAGGGAAATAAAGCCAGGAGTGAGCAGGACACTTGGTGAGAGCAGCACTTGTCCCACAGAGTCCTACAACATCCTGGCCTGGAAGGGACTCTCAGGCATCATCAAATTTAAATCCTGGCCTTGCTCAGACCCCCAACAATCCCACCCTGTGCCTGGAGCATTGTCCAAACCCTCCTGGAGCTCTGGCAGCCTCGGGGCTGTGCCCATTCCCTGGGGAGCCTGGGCAGTGCCAGCAGCCTCTGGGGGAAGAACCTTTCCTGAAATCCCACCCAAACCTCCCCTGACACAGCTGCAAGTCCTTAGGCCCAGTATTTGATTGATCCTAGCTGTAATTCCTCTTTGTCTCAGCCTTTGAGCACCTCATTTCATCATTCCACATGTAAGAAATCATTTTTCCTGCTGGCAAATCAAACCATTCTTTCTTCCCCTTCTATCTTGCCTCGGTTCATTTATTTTTCCCCCTTTCTCTCCCCCTAAATTGCCTTTCTGGCCAGGTTGGATGGGGCTTGGAGCACCCTGGTTTGGTGGGAGGTGTCCCTGCATGTGGAATTGGAATTGAAGATGATTTTAAGATGCCTTCCAACCCAAACCACTCTGGAATTCTGGGATTCTGTGGCATGAGGCTTTACAAAGTGTAACCACGGGGGATCTCAGTGCCAGTGCAGGGGAGCTGTAAATCTGGGGGATCCCCAGCTGCCCACAGCCTCTCCCAGGTTTTGCTCCATACTTTTGTTCACTCCCATCAAAGCTGATGCTCCCCCTCGGGGATGGGGCACAGCAAACCCTGCTGAGCTCCTGATCCACCCCAAATTTCCCTCATTTCCCCAAATTTCATTTCCTCCTAACTCACAGCTGACACCCACCCTGGCATTAACTGCTGTGATTTAACACCCAAAATGATCCATTTTACTCCATTAAAATATTAAATAACCACTGTTCTGTGAGAAAAGAGGGACAAAAAGGAGCAGTTTTGCAGTCACCCCTTGCAGATACACATTTCTAATTAAACACTGAGGACCAAGCAGGTGTCCCTCACTGGTGGCCACTTGTCCCCAGCTCCAAACATCACCCAAACCAACCAGCACAGCTCTGGACTTCCACAAATTCAGGCTGAGCTTAAAAACCAGGCATTACTGCTACTTAACACACAAACCACCTCCTTCAGTTTAGCCAAGTTGACCTAAAAATGCAGATTTTTGCCACACAAAGATGCCTTTGAGAGTTGCTGGAGCTGATTTTTTTTTTCCCAATGTTCTTCTTAGGAAAAAGCTTCTGAAGCTTCATTTTGGCTACATTGCCCTACACAGGGACTGTGAGGCCATTGCTGCTGCCCTGGGGTGGGGATTGATAAAATAAGACACTTAATTTTTAAAATTTTACTTAATTTTCTTAATCTTCTTATTTTTTCCTAATTTTCCTAATTTTCAAAATGTGTCTATAGACCTTTGCAAAATGTATTTTAGAAAATTCTGTTTCTCCCTAAGAATCTCCCACTCTTAAAAACCAAATAAACAGAAAGCCACTGAGGTTAAGAGTAGGGGTTTGGGATTTTTCTCTGGTTTTCTTTTATTGAAATCACCACTTTTCAGCCACAACAAGTTTACCGCTGCTATTTTTGAAAAGATGATTTGTAACAATGAGCTGGCAAGATATTACTGAAAGTAATCACAAAAATGTGCCAGAAAATGCTAAAGCAAGAAAAAAAAAAGAAAAAAAAAAGAAAAAAAAAGAAAAAAAAAAGAAAAAAGAAGAGAAGGCCTTCTCTCTGCAGCAACTTTTGCTTTCAACTTTTATTTCAATTTACTCTAATATCCTCATAATAAACCTCCCCTAGTGCAACTCGAGGTGATTTCCTCTGGTCCTGTCACTTGTTCCTGGGAGAAGGAACCACCCCCAGCCTGGCTAAGCCCCATTTACATCCAGGGGTGGCTTCAGGCAAAAATCATCCATCTCCTGGAGAAAGAGAGTGGTGGGAGTTACAGTCCTGGTCCTGCTGGTGCTGGGGTCTTGCACAGCCAAATGGGACAAAAATTGGGGTTTTTGGGGCTGGGGTCAGAGCCAGCTTTGCCTCAGCAGCCAATGGTCACTGCTCTCATTTATTTTCCCAGCTCTGCCCTGTTCTCTTCTGTCACATTCTCTGAAAAATCCCTTTGCCCAGGGTTTTTCTCCTGGGAAGCTGAGAAGCCTCAGAGAAAAGGAAAACAATTCTTATCTCATTTGCTTCTCCTGTGTTGTGCTCCTTTGGAATGTGTTTGGAGATTGTTTACCCACAGGTGATTGTTTCAGTGGATTCTACTGTGAGTTGTTTTCACTCTTTGGCCAATCAGGGCCAAGCTGTGTTGGGGCTCTGGAAAGAGTCATGAGTTTTCATTATTATATTTTTAGCATTTTAATAAGTATCCTTTCTGTATTCTTTAGTATGGTTTAATATTCTTTATTATAATACAGTATTATAAAATAATAAATTAGCCTTCTGAGAACATGGAGTCAGATTCATCATTCCTTCCTTCATCAGGGCACCCTGAAAATACAATTCTCTTCCTTTCTTCCATCCCATGGCAAGAGCCCCTGTCTGAGATCCCAACCTTTGGTGTTTAAAATCTTCAGGTTTTCCCCCCTCTCAGCTGACAGGAAAAACCCAGGAGTGAATCCACAGCTGGGCTAAAGCACCTTCCAGAGCATAAAGAGGCCCCAGAAGAGTTTGAGGGGAACATTTAACAAGGGGAAATGGCTTTAAATTGGCATAGGGCAGGGATGGATGGGATGTTGGAAGGAATTCTTCCCTGGGAGGGTGGTGAGGCCCTGGCACAGGGTGCCCAGAGCAGCTGTGGCTGCCCCTGGATCCCTGGAATCTTCTCCTACCATGGCAACACAGACATTAAGCTGCACATTTTACAATGTTAACCCAAATTTTTTCCTCTTCGGATGCAACACACTGAAGAGTTTTCTGATCAAGGTGTTTAAATTACAGGAGTCCAGTCTTCATCTGTGTAAGAAGGGAAAAATAATTACAAAACATTAAAAAGAATTTAAAAACCCCAACAAAAATAGAGAGAAATGTCTGAGTTGGAATTAGGCAGCTGCAGAGAGGGAAAATGCTTTTTTTTCCCCCAGCAAGAAAAGTCACGTAAGTGGCTATTGAAATAGTTAAAATGAGTGAGCTCTTCTCTATTTCAATAGTGGCTATTGAAATAGTTAAAATGAGTGAGTTCTTACCTCTTCATTTCCCAGCTCTGGAGTGCTCAGATTCTGTACCTGATGTTCCAGTTTGGCACAATGAGACCTGGCTGTGTGCTCACACCAGCAACTGCAGAGGGGCTCTGAGATCTGGAGCAGGGAGTGAACCTGTGAGGAAAAAAACCTCCACAGAAAGCCACTGCCCTTAGCCCAGATGTGTCCAGCTCCAGGAAAATAACCTGCCCGGGGCCAGCCCTGCCTGCTTGGTGGGGAACAGGCTGGGAGAGCTGGGGGTGCTCACCTGGAGAGGAGAAGGCTCCAGGGAGAGTTCAGAGCCCCTGGCAGGGCCTGAAGGGGCTCCAGGAGAGCTGGAGAGGGACTGGGGACAAGGGATGGAGGGACAGGACACAGGGAATGGCTGCCAGTGCCAGAGGGCAGGGATGGATGGGAGATTGGGAAGGAATTCCTGACTCTGAAGGTGATGAATCCCTAGCACAGGGTGCCCAGAGCAGCTGTGGCTGCCCCTGGATCCCTGGAAGTGTCCAAGGCCAGGCTGGACAGGGCTTGGAGCAGCCTGGGATGGTGGAAGGTGTCCCTGCCATGGCAAGGGGTGGGATGAAATGATCTTTAATGTCTCTTCCACTGTTACAGCCTACAACACACCCAAGATAGCTCAGCTACCTTTGGAGGCATAAAAATCAACAGGATGGCTTCTGTTGCAGTGTTGGGAATAAAAAGGTTTAGTAAAAGGTAAAATAATAAACAAAGAAAAACCGAGTTAGGTGCAGGAGGTCCTTGCTCCTGGTAAAACACCTCACAAAAGCAATTCGTTTTTGTTCACTTCTTTTTCTAGTTAATTGCCCAAGTGAGACTTTTGGCTTCTGTCCAATTAGCCATCCTTAAATCTGAGGTGAGGTCCCCCACGTCTATGAGGTGGCTTTTCACCTAATCAAGAAGAGAAACTTCAGAGCTTCTTTCCTTTTTGAGGGGACAGAAGATAATTTTGTCCCTCCACCAACAAGGACCACACCCCTACACCTTCCAACCCAAACAATCCTGTGATCCTTTGGTGGCTGATTTCCCCAAATTTCAGTTCCTCCTGACTCACAGCTGATACCCACCCTGGCATTATCTGCTGGTCCATGCAGCTGTGATTAACACCCAGAATGTTGGTCACTGAGGGCTGCTTTGGAAGGTGTGGCTCTTCTGCAAAAAATGTTTCCCAAAATCTGTGAGAGCATCATAAAATCTGGCTCAGTGTCCCAAAGCACTTCCCATCAGACAGGAGAGAAATAATGAAATGCTTTTAGGGCACCGTTTTCCCTGAAGTCACCTCCCTTCAGCGTCAGATTTTGCCAGCCATAAGCAGAATCCCTGATGGACCAGAGTGATGAGTCAGGTGTAAAATGGATGTAAAACGATAAAAGGTGTAAAACTGAGCTTTCCCCTGGGCAATCCCTGTCCTGCAGGGCTGCCTGCAGCCCCCCCAGCCCCATGGCTATCATCTTCCATCCCTTCCCTGCTGCCTGCTTTGGTGGCCAGGTGTAACAGGATTCAGCGGTGCTGATTGCACTGATTAACACGCAAATCACGCCCCGGAGCCTTGGATGCTTCCTGCAATTCATCATCCTCTTGGCACGTTTCAAAGAGCCCAAGAAAGATGATTAAAAAAGAAAAAAATAAAAAAAAAAGACAAAGAAAGATCTCAGACAGAAAAACAAAGCAAACAACGGCCCCCAAATGTGAGAGCAACATCAGCTCAGGTTTTCTGCTGGTGGTTTTTCTCACCACTGCCAGGAGAAGGAAGGTGTTACTTTGGTGACCGAATAAATGCACACCAAGCCCCTGACCTTGAGGGAATGTCCCTGCTTTCAGAGGACAGGCAGTAACCCAACACCTGGAGGAGCAGCACATCGCCCACACAATTAAAGGCTGCTCACAGGAAACCCAGCCTTCCATCCCAGACAGATCTGGGGTTAAATGCTCCGGGAGATGGGGAGAGCAGAGAGAGAGAACAGCCTGGGGTCTCTGCCCATCCCCTAAGGTGATTTTACCAGCTCTGAGCAGGTTCCTAACCTGCCACACCTCCTGTTGCAGTGAAACTTTTCCCAAAGGTTCCTGGATTGCAGCCCCTTGGTCCTTTAGAGCATCTCTGCTGTACAGTGCTCTGTCAGAGAAGTTCATGGATTGGGGTTCAATTCCAGGATGAAGATGATGAGGTAAAGCTGTGGCCATGGTGAAGGCTCTGAGGGATCCCTGAGCTTCCATCTCCCTGCTGTCCTTCAGAGTGGACACAGCTGGCCACATGGCCATGGTGGGGGATGCAGCCCTTACCTCCAGCCTCCAGAAAAAAAAGGTTTCTGCACAAATTTTCAGTTTGTTCCCCTCTCAGTGCCTGGCCAGAAACAGACAATAACCCCAAAAGTGCTCTAAGGACATAGAAAGCTTAACTGAAAGAAAACAACAGAGTTCCCAAATGAAAAGTAGGATTTATGATTTCAGGTTTCCCAGGTAAAGCTTAAGCATGTTTACCAAGATGGATTTGGGAGATGTGATTAATTCCCTACTCTTAAACATGAGAACATTTATCTGCCTGCTTAGACCATCCCAGGGGAGGCTCAGCTCTCTGAGGGCATCACAAAATCCTGCAGAGCACCCCTGGACCAGGAGGAGACCCTTCCCTGGCCACATGCATGGCAGGGGTGATGCCTGGAGGGGCTACCTGGAACCAGAGTTAAAGGAATAAATAAATTTATTAAAAAGCTTTCAAAGGATTCACCTTGGGCAGCACAAGAGCCCCATGGTTCTACCCAAGATGAACCCCAAGTCATGAGTTTTCACACTTTTGTAAGTTTTGGTCCATTTCCACATTGGGGTTAATTGTCCAGTTACAGCTCCAGGTGATGCAGTCCCATCCTCCCAGTTTGCTCTCCTCAATTCTCTGTTTGCACTTTTTGGGGCTGAAGCTGCAATGGTGTCCTTGGTTTTGGGGCTGGAAAAAGATTGTTTTGTCTGACTGAACTGTGAGGAGAACTTGTAACAATTTAGTTCAGAGTCATACACTAAGGTAGCACAGAATCTGAAAAATATGAAAGCCAAAACTTAAGGCATCAGGGGTTTGGTGGGCACAGAAGTTGAGAACAACTTCTGGAGAAGTCCCTCTGCTTTCCTGCTCCTCTGGGAGAGCCGGTGCTGCCACACCAGCCTGGAGGAAATAAAATTAATCAGAGAGGGCTGGAAAGGCAGAGGCTGAAGGGCAGCTGACTGTGCTCCTGGGGAGATGGACACGAGAGCAGGGCTCAGTCTGGGTTATTTTATAACTGAGCTGGAAGCTGCTCCATGGGGGAACACCCAGGGAGGGCAGCCAGCCCTGCCAGGGCTCAGCTGGGAGAGGTCCCCTGTGGTGGCTGAGCTGCTCTCACAGCCAAACCCCAAGGTGCTGCTCTCCCTGCCCTTGTTCCCAGCTTGTCCTCTGCTAGCTGAACATTTTGGGAGCTGCCTCAGGTTATCACCCAGCAGAACACATCACCAGGTGTGCATTTGTGCTGAGGGCCACAATCTTCTCAGAGGAGGGGACACACCTGGCTGCAGGCAGGGCTGCTCTCCCACCCTGTTTCTGCCTTCCTGTGGCTCTGCCAGCCCATTCTGCTCCAGGAGCTCTTTCTTTTCACACCTCTCAGCCTGTTCAGGTGTCTCCTCCTGGCCACACAGAGCTGCTCAGCTGGATGAGCTGCTGCCCTTTCAGAGCAAACCCTCCTGGTCCCTCTGCAAGAGGCATCACGTTGTGGTCATCTCTGCTGCCCAAATTATCTGTGAAATTCCCCTCCCAGCCCCGAGGGTGCCCATCTCTGTGCATGGAGGGGACACTGGGCACAGCTCACGAGCTTCACACCTCTGATTTCCCATCCCTGGCACTTTCCTCTCCTCCTACCCCTCCTATCCCTCACCCCTTTTCTCCTCACCTATGTCACCCCACCCTATTTGAGGCAGTTACTATCAAGGAAGAATCTATTTCACTAGGCTTGGTTAGCCTCAAGTGTGTAAAGTAAATATAAATATAAATATAAATATAAATATAAATATAAGTATAAATATAAATATAAATATATATAATACTATATTATATATACTATATATTATAATATTATTTAATTAATAACATTATAATTATATTATACATTATATAGTATATAATATACATAAAATATAGTGTAACTATAATATACATAAAATATAGTATAAATATATACTTAAATATTATAATATTTTAAGTATATTTAATACTATATTATATATACTATGTTATATGTGCTATATATAATATAATACTATATTATATATAATACTATATATAAAATACTATATATAACATATATTATATATAGTATAGTATATATACTATATGATATATTCTAGATTATAGATTATATTATAGATATATATTTTACACATTATACATATATTATATTATATTATATTATATTTATTATATTATGTATTATACAATACTACTATATTATATGTACATACAATATTATATATATTAAAATATGGGAGTTCTGTGCCCTCTGCCCAGCTTCATCCATCAGCCCAGCCTTGCCTCCCTGCTTCCCCCCCATATTTCCTATTAAAAACCAAGTCCAGAGTTGAGACCTGTGCATCCCAACCTTCTCTTGCCTCATTTCTATGTAAAGCTCTTATCAGCAAGCCTGAGCTGCTGCTGCTGCTGCAGATAATTCACCCTGGGATCACCCAGGCAGGGGTGGAGCAGGCTCCCAGCAGAATCCAGATGGGATGCAGCCACTCCAGATCTTCAGGAAGCAGCCTGGTGATACTTGTTGAGCCACATAAAGAGCACTGTGGGGCACAGTGGGGACTGGAAAAGCAGCTGGAAGCTTTGCAGAACCTTTCAGAAGGAAAATGTTCTTGCTGTACATTTTGACTTCCAAAACTGCTCAGGTGGTAACATGGAGCAAAAAGTGGCTCCACTTTTTGTGGCTCCACCTTGCTCTGGATGCAAGGTTTCTCTTGAAAAGACTAATCCTTTGTGTAGAGCCTGTATCTTGAGATTTTTGAGTGAATACCATGTACTCAGAGCACCAATGTGGAGAATTATGGAATCATTAATTTTGGAAAAGCCCTTTAAGATCATCCAATTTCCCCAACACTGCCAAAACCACCACAAACCCATGTCCCCAAGGGGCTTTGAAATCCCTCCAGGGATGGGGACTCAATTCCTTTCCTGGGCTTGACAATCCTTTCAGTGAAGAACTTTTCAAGAACTGTATCCAATCCCAACCTTCCCTGGCACAACCTGGGGCTGTTTCCTCCTGTCCTGTCCCTTGTGCCCTGGGAGATGAGACCAGGAGGAGTCAAAGCCCCCAGCCATGTGTGCACAGCCAAACTGATGCCAACCCCATCAGCGCCTTCACTGCCTGCAGAAAAATGGGTGAAATTCTTGCTGCTAAACCAGCAGAAATGTGAGGAAAGTCCAGAATACATGGGGTTATAACTGTGGCTGTAGCTCCATTTTGGGACCCAGGACATCCCTCTGGCTGCCCTGGCTGATTCAAGACCCTGGCAGGGGGCTCAGAGACCTTGGCACGGAGTCAAAAACACCTGTGCCTTTGATTTTAGCCCATGGAAACAATTACCAATTTTGTGTGAAGAGTTACAAGCCATAAGAGTTTGAGTAGAATGACAGTTAATTTGTCACAGGGTGAAAAAGTAGAATTTTGGGGTTTTAGAATGGGGGTTCAAGAGGCGAGATGGAGGAATCTGGGTGTGTCCTGTCCTTCTTCTTTCTTCTTCTTAGCCTCCATCTTCAGGCACTTTTGGATTGGTTTAAAGTAGAGACAGACTGTCTAATATAGGTGATAGGTATTGGAAAACTATTGTAAATAAAGTACACGTAGTTCTTACTTATAAACTATATTTATTTATAAAAATCTAACACCACCCCAAGGGCAGCCACAACCTGACTTGCTGGACAGATCTCAGCAGGACAGAGAAGGAATGTAATAGATAAAAAAATATAAACAGCCTTGGAAAGCAGAACTGACAAATCCCAACTTCTTCAGTTGTGGGGCTGGGAGAAAAGAGACTTTCCAATACCTCAAAAGTCATCTCAGCCACAGCAACCTGAGAATTCCATGGCCAGGGGGTCGCTCTGCTCTCTCTGCTGGAGAAGGGGAGCCGTGTCCCAAGGCAGGGTGACAGCCAGGATGGCTGTGATGGGCAGCAGGGATTTAGAAGTGCCAATTAAAAGCTGTTGCCTGTTGCAGAGAGGTTTCAGAGAGCTGTCCCAGCTGCTGTTTCAGGAGGTGGTTTGCTTTATTGCTGCTTTGTTAGCTGTGACCTACTGTGGTTCACCATTTCCCCCTCAAGTCCTAATTTTAAGGAAAAATTCAGTTTCTGTTTGGTGAAGCGAGGCTGTCTAAGCCTGGAGCCTCATCTGAGTCTCAGGAGTCAGAGCCCCCATCCTGTGTCAGGACCAGCTTTCAGGATTAACCCTGTGGCTGCAGAAAGTCCCCAGCAAAACCTGCTTGGCTCAGGTCCATGAGATCAGGCTCCTGTAACAACCCAGTGCTGACAAATGGGAACTCCCACACCAAATCCTTGCTTTGCTTTTTTCTGTGCCCTTTTCCTGCCATGTGATCTGGTGTTTTTAGCAGGATAATTCTTGCTCAGGCCATTCTTGCTTGCACAGAGAGAAGAAAAGGGTGGAGGATGAGCAGATTTCCTAAGGATGCCACTCCAGCACATCCCAAGCCTCCCATCTGTACAAGGTTTGGACAATCCATGCACTCCAAGGCATGATGCCAGCACTTGCCTCTGAAGAAGCAGCAGCTCTGATTTCCAGGATTCATGAATCCAAAGGATTCCACACACCCAGCCCCTCCTGCCTCAGTTTCCCCTTTTTCCTCCCCAGCCTGTCCTGAGCCAGTTTGTCCAGTGCTCACAATGCATCCAATGCAGCTGACAGAGAGGAGTTCTGGGGCTGGATACAGCCAAAAGAAACCCCAGAAAATGATCTCTGCATTTCAAGGAGCAGAAATTTGCAGCTTAAAGAAATCTAAATCTCCCTGGAAACTATTTACCAAGGAAAACTCACCCACAGTAATCCATCCTTTGAGTGTTAGAACAGCTTGAAACGAAAAAGTTCGCAGAGCCCAAGCAGGAGGGGAAGAGGGGTGAAGCTGGCAAAAGATCATTAAGAAGATATTTAAAAATGTTTTTCTGGAATTTGATTTTTATTTCCACACTTGGATTCCACACTCTTCAGCTGGTGAGGAAAAATCAGGAGAAGTCACTCTCAGGATCTGTGAGGAAAAAAAAAAGGGCTCTTTCTGTAGGTTCAAAATGTTCCTGGGATTTTGAGGCTGAGAGTTTTCTGAGAGCATTTCTTCCAAAGGACTTTCCAAGAACACACAGTAAACTGCAAAACAATCTCACAGAGAACTACAAAATTCCTGTTGGAGAGATAGAAAAGTTATTTTCTATCCACAAGGACAGAGCCAGAACATTGAAGTTTGACATTTCAATAAATGTATTTTTTGGCCTGTTTTGACACAGCAGGAGGCAGTGAGAATACTGAGACTATGGAGCCCAATGCAAGGCAGCACCTCTGTAAAAGTCTGCTCCATATTCCATTTGTCAGTTTATAAATGGAGCCACTGGAGTAATCTCTGCTTCATTGAGATCACCAGATTTTCAATTTCCCTTCAATAAAACAAAACAAAAAAAAAAACCCCAAGGAGAACACTTTAGCTTTTTAATCATATCCAGACCTGTTTCCTGTAATGAAGAACTTCTTTTCCAATCCCAGGAGAGCAATTCTTTGAATGTCACTTTCAGATAGTGAGATAAAAATCTCTGCTGTTTGCAGGAAAAGGCTCCAATGCCATTTGTGGCTTGAACCACTTCCCAATTTATTTACTTTCTGAGGCTGTTTACATTTCCAGGCAGCCCAGCTCACTCATCCCTAACACTCAGTTTATTGCTGCAAGAAACACAGCCCTGTGCCAGCCACAGGAGAGACTTCAGACCTGGGGACACCAAAAGGCTTTTGGATCAACTCACCTGAGTAAAAAATCGGGTGGAAAAGAAAAAATTCAATTTTGTGGTGAATTCTATCACTGACCAGCAGCAGGAGGCACGGATGGTGCAAGCCCTTCATTAGGGCTGAGCCTGAAACTGCTTTTCATTCCTGGAGAGCTGCAGGACTCCCAGACCAGCATGGAGAGGGGACATGAGGGACAAGGACATCCTTAATTTGTCTGAAGAGCAGCTGGTTCTCATCTTTAAATAATCATCTCCTCCAGCAAAGCCTCCTGCTCAGAGTCAATGGGGCTGGAGCACACTTAGCCCAGCTCAGGAGTCACACATCAACTCCCTTCACCAAATGCATCCAGCTCCAAGGGCTCCTCTGTTTGTTCTTGCTGATATTAAAGACTAATTTTGATTTAGACTAAGAGCCTTTTCCTTTTCCCCTTGGGAGGGAGCTGTGGCAGCACCCGAGTATTCAATTAACAATTAACTGTGTGCTCTAAATTACTCATGGAAAGGAGTGTGTTCATGGGGACAGGGCAGGGATTGTCAGGGTACTGTCAGGAAGGGGGTTGAATAGCTAATATAATAAATATAATAAAATTAATAAAATTCTTATTGTAAATTCATATTGTAAATATAATAAAAAATATATTAGAATGTATTAGAATGTAATATAATGTAATAATAAATATAATAAATAAAATCTAAAATCTAAATCTAAATCTAATATAATATTCTATATTATACATAGAATATAATATAGAGTATATACGATATATACTATATAATATACTATATATACTATATATATGATATAATATAATATAAAAATATAATATAATATAAAATAATATGATGATATGATACGATATAATATAATGTAATATAATATAATGTAATGTAATATAATATAATATAATATAATATAATATAATATAATATAATATAATATAATATAATATAATATAATATAATATAATATAATATAATATAATATAATATATTTTTCCAGGAGTTGGGGTACAATAATCTTTACAAGTCCCTTCCAACTCAGGTTATTCAACTAGCCTATAATATTATTATTGTATGTAAGTAATCATTTCAGGTTTGCATAAATCTTTTATTGCTTCAGCAAAGCTGCTTGGTCACATACTTTTTCTTAACTGGTTTTTTACAAACAAAGAAAAAAGAGCAGCAGGTGGCATCTTGTTACAGATAGAAAGAGGAAAATCAGTTGTTATCAAGCTCCTGTATTCAGTCTTTGGCCACTACCTCCTCTTTGTCACCTTCTCTCAGTCTTTGACACCTGGAGAGAAGCATTCACTTCAGCAGAAAGTAATTTTCCTTTCCTGCTTTTGCTTTCTTTATTTTTAAAAGAAAATGCCCCAAATCAAGGCAATAGCTGGCGCAGAAAATAGAAAAAACACTTCTCAGAGAAGTTAGGAAGCTGTTTAGGACATTTTTTGCTGATGTAGTTGGAGTTCAGTTTTAGTTGTGATAGGTAATTTCTTAAATCCAGGATGGAATTTGTGGTGGATGCAGAGCTGGAATTTAAATCTGTGTCTCCCACTGGAGACAAACTCCAGCCACCTGCAAGGGCTGAACAGCTGGAGAATCATTCACTGCAACGACAGGACCATGGAAGGGTTTGGGTTAGAAGGGACAATCTCATTCCACCCCTGCCATGGCAGGGACACCTTCCACTGTCCCAGGGTGCTCCAAGCCCTGTCCAGCCTGGCCTTGGGCACTTCCAGGGATGCAGGAGCACCCACAGCTGCTGTGGGCACCCTGTGCCAGGGCCTGCCCACCCTCAGTCTGGAATTTCTTCTTCATCTCCAACCTAAATCCAGCCTCTGTCAGTTTGAAGCCATTCCCCCTTGTCCTGTCACTCCATGCCCCTGTTAAAAAGTTCCTCTTTGGTACTGGGAGCTCCAAGGAATCACAAAAGAAACTGGGAGAAGCCTTGGAGCTCCTGGCAGAGGAGCAGCATCTCTGGCACCCTGGGTGCAGCCCTCAGTCACCTGCACAGCACCCACAGCCACAACTGCTGGCAAACCCCCAGGGGCTTAGGAGCCCGGGCAAAATGGTAGAGGGAATGAAGCTCAAAGTACATGGAAAGTGCTTTGAGAGGATTTCAAAAGTACATTTTTTCTAGTACATACATGTCGCAGACATTCTTTGTGAAAAATCTTTTCTGTAGGATTTTTCCTGCAAGAGCTGAGAAGCTCAGTAACAAATGTAAACAATTATTATCTGCTGCTGTGGAATGCAACAGGTCCACCCGTGGTTGGTCCCCTGTAGATGTTTGGATTTACTGACCACTCATGGTGGAGCTGCTCTCGCTCTCTGCCAAGACACAGACCTTTGTTATTTCTTTCTTTCTATCTCTCTCTTAGCTTAGCCACCTTCTGAAGAAGCTCCTTTCCTTTCTATCTCTATATAGTATAGTTATAATGTTATATATATATCATAATATAATAAATCAAACCTTCTAATCATAGAATCAAAATCCTGACTCTTCCATCCTCTAAAAACCCCTGTGACCACCGTCACACATACAGGACTCCTCTGTATGCTTTAAACAGTTCTCAGCATTGCAAGGGCTGCAAGTTGTTCTCAATCCTTGCTTACTTGCAACCAAAATAAACCCCCCTCCTCACCTCCCAGGAAAATCCAGTGTCTGTGTCAGTCATGCCTTAACAGCCATAAAAAAGGACCCATTTCAGTTCAGCTGTGACACTGTTCAGATAAATGATGTTCAACATGCCCCTGACACAGGCATGGCACTTTTTAAATCAAACCATGATAGGCAGTTTTCTCTTGTAAAAATTTTCCCACCATTTCTCTGTCACAGAATCCTAGAATGGTTTGGGTTGGAAGGGACCTTCAAGACCATCCCTGCCATGGGCAGGGGCACCAGGTTGTTCCAAGCCCCATCCAGCCTGGCCTTGAGCAAGTGTGTGTTTGTATTTTGTAGAGAAAGCAAAACAAGCATTAGAACATTCCCGTTGAAAAGGAAATAGATAAACAACGTAACCATTTATTTGACTGCATTGTATTTAGACAACTTGTACATTTCGTAACCCCACTGGTTTTGTTCTCATCAAAAAGGATAAAGGGACAGAAGAATATAATCCACTCAAAACAGCAGTCCAGTATTTTGAGATACACTTGCTATTTTCATAGATGCCCACCTGATACCTGAACTCCAACACAGGTTGTAATGTTTATACAAGACCTGAAGTTTTTTTCAACACAGCACTGAGTTGTAGCAATGTCTTGCAGTGCCCTGAAAAAGTTTGTGACATACTCTGCAACACCAATCTGATGACGCCTTGAAGGTGATGAACCTGATCATTTCTTAAAAAAAACCAAAAAACAACATAATGAATGCAAACATCCAGACTGACATGTCAGCCAGTAGCAACATTTGGGCAAATTTAAATAGAAAAGCAATCAACTCCTTAGTTAGATTTGTCAATGCAAAAAGGCGAAGGGGGGAGAGAACTGTGTTTAGCAACAGACAGGAGAAATAATCAACCTTTCCTTGCTAGATTCCTTTTGAAAACCTATGCAAATTCAAGGCTTCCCACTTGATTTCCTAATCCCAAGCAGCACAGAGAACAAATCTGTCAGACAGGACCCAGCACATGCAGCTCAGTGTCTCCTGCAGTGAACTGTGACACAGCAGCCATGGCAGAACTTTTCAGGGCTTTTTGAAAAACAAAAAAAGGGAGATCTACACCTATTTTGCTCAGTATTTTCAACACAGGCATGGCAGCAACCACTTCATACAATAACCAACCAGAATTGTATTTGAAGTTTGCTCCAGAGGGATGGTTTTGGCAGTGAGGAGGGATTTCAGCTCACCTGCCAGTCAGCTTTTGAATCTGAAGACACCCACGGCTTAAATATTAACCAATAGAAAACTTGCCTGTCTGGCTTTGCAGACTGAAACCCCAGCAAGACACACAAGGCAGCCCAGTTTGCAATTTGTGAATCAAGCCCAGCAGCTGCTTGCAAGGTCTGAAACCTTCCTGCTCCAGCTCCAGGGCAGTCCCTACATCCTTGGACCACAGCTGAGGGAAACCTGACTCAAGGGATTGAGTCCAACATTGAAGTCTGAACACTGATCAAAACTGCTGAAAAGCCACCCAGAAAAACTGGCAGAAAAACAAGAGGTTTTATGGTGTCACAAGGCAGCAGTGGCTACACAGAGGCTTTAGGCTGAGCTCCAGCATGACCTGGGAGGAACAGACCCCACTTACAACAGTGCATTGGGCACCCTTGGAAAGATGAGTTTTCTTTACTGAGGGGAACAGACCCCCTCAGTACAGCACAGATAGTGTGTCTACAAGCAGAAAACTCAGCAGGGCCAACTTCCATTAAAAATCTTTATTTTCAAATACAACTCATGATTTGTACATGGTAAGAAACGTCCATCACCATGTGCGATTGGTCTGTGCAAAAGGCGGCTTTGCTCAAATCCAGTTTTCCTGCACAGGGCTCTTTTCCAAATGGTACTGGAGGTAGGGGTTTTGTTGGTTTTGTTTTTAGTGTACAGTAATTAGCAAAAATGAAAACAAACAAACAAAAAAAAACCCCAAAACCAACCCCACGACTCAAATCAAACCCTAAAAAGGAAAAAAAAAAAAAAGTGTAGTAAGGCAAATCTGGAGAATTCGCTCGGTTCCATGAGAGTGGATTCACTGAGAGTTCATCCTTTTGATCCCTGCAGGGACCATGCACCTCAGAGCTGGACTTGATCCTGGTGGGTCCCTTCCAACTCTGAACATTCTGAGATCTCTGATTACAGAGGGGCTTTCACAAGTCACCTAATACCTTTATTCTTGTCTTTCAAAAAATGAAACAAAACCAAAACAAAAAAAAACCCCCACAGAACAAAACAAAAAACCCAACCCAACTGATTTATAGACCTGGGCTATGGAATCACACGGAACAACAAAGCCTTGACGCTGTCATTACTGAAAAAAATGATGGGTATTGGTAAAACCTATGTAAGCCCAAATAAAGAAAGGAAAAAACAAAAAAAAAAAAAGAAAAACAGAGCAGAGTGAATGCAAGAGAGACAGAATTCCTTCCCCGCTGCTTTGATTTTAGAGGGGATAAAAATCCCCCAATAATTTAGCTCATGTTAGTTGAGAAAATGAGAGCAGCTGAAAATGAATATGATACACCTTGAAATTCATTTCCAAGACCAAGAACCAAAGATTGAAGCATTTTAGAACACTGAAGCAAAGCAATCTGAATCTGAAAAAAAAAATTGTTCCAACTATCTTAAAATAGCTGTTTCTCAGAGCTTCTAGCAATAATTTTGATTAAATAAAAATCATACCAATTTACATTAATTTTCTATATCTTCTTTTAAAAGAAGTCCCTCACTCTTTTAATGACAAAAGTGCATCCAAACCCAGCAGAGATTCACTGGTGCCACCAGGTTCTTTTAGCAGCTACTCAAGGTTTTTCAAAATAGCTTACACTTCTTGCTATAAGAAGGGCCTTCCAACCCCTTGTTTGGGAGAAGTATCCGAATTATAAAAATCTGAAATAATTTATTATCAAATCCAGAATTTAAATAAAAGCAGATTTTTTTTCCTTGCAAAGACAACTGAAGAAAGTAAAAGAATAAAAGCATGCACTCCAAACTTAGAGGTGAAGACAAATATACTTATCTATACAGGCACTGGCAGACGCAATTTAATGGTTACTCGTTGTAACACACACCCCACCCTACAATACATTTTTTCATTCACTAATCACTGAGGTACCAATATTTAAGAATGGAAAAATTCAATATTGAAAAATAAAACCTAAAATTGAAGCCTTTTTTTTCTTTTTCTTTTTCTTCTTCTTCCCCAGAAAACTATGGCAATTTTTGTATGAAATGTTAGTATGCTTATAGAATTTTACAATCTACATTGGCTTTATTTTGAATTTTCGGGAATCAAAAGCGGCGTTCCCATCCAGGTTTTTCTCTGCTAAAACGTTCACTGTGTGGATGTCCTAAAGAGTCAGCAGACTTGCAAATGAATGAACATATCTTGGCTATCACCTGGCACATCTGGCTGGTACCAAAAGGACTCGGAGTCTGAGACAATCGGCTTTAATTCGGAACAAATGCGCCATGCCAAAGTGCAACGAATGTGTGCGACACTCAATGGGACACTGACAGGTTTAAGAGCTGCATGGAAAGTACTAGAAGTCCACCTTGCAAAGCAATTTGGGACAAATTGCATTGCATGCAAAGGACAACTCTGCGCTGCTGGGACGTCGCTCGCTGGCTGGGATGGGGTCTCCTAACGCAGCCACAGTTTCAGACGCAGTGCATCCACTCCATTTAAATAGTATCTGAACAGCCTCTTGTCTCGCACAAAACCAAGGTTTTCATAAAGTTTCAAAGCAGACTTATTTGTGATTTCTGTTTCCAATACAACCTTTAAGGGAGAAAAGAAAGAAAAAGAAAGAAAAAAAAGTGTTGTGTTAGTTGGCAGTTGCAAGTACACGATTGCTGAACCAATTCCAAAGGTATGGTTGTTAGCAATGAATGGAATTCATTTCTTCTTATCTTTACTTAATTAAGCAATATTTCCACATTAAGCATCCATTTCCACATTAAAAAAAAATATAATACAGCAGTTCATCCACAACTATAATTGAAAACAACATTCAAGATTTTATTCTTGGCTGTAAACAGCATTTCAGTTCACCACCTCATAACAAGGGTAAAAAACACATCAACAAACAAATCCCAAACAGCCTCCCCCAAAACCCAAGCTATCAAACAGGTTAGGGTCCAAAACAACTTTTGAGTGAGTAACTGAACTTCTGCATGTCACAAGAACTTGGCACATGAAGATTTAATGATTTAATATCTTTGACCCCTGATTCCTTGGAGTTAGATGTAGATAAAAGCTCTGAATTGACACTACCTGTCAGACCCAACGTTTGCAGTGAATATTTTTGCTCAGCACAAGAATAACACAGTGGTCTAAGTTGGAAAGCACCTTCAAGATCATCCAGTTCCAATCCCCTGCCATGGGCAGGGACACCTTCCACTATCCCAGGCTGCTCCAAACCTGATCCAATTTGGGTACCAACAAATACCCTAAACCCAAATCTCAGTGCACACCAGAAGATTAAGCAGAGTTTTCCATATTTTCCCCCTCTGTTGGTAAGATCCCAGTTGCAGAAAGACCTGTTAGAAATAACTCAGACCAAACCCAAGTCCAAGAGTAGTCTAAATTAAGACTCAAAATTGTCTCAGAATTATCAAACACAGGTAAAAAAAAACTACACTGGCCTTAACAAGACATTAATCACAAAACCTCAGAAGTTTTCAGAATTGTTTCTCTCTCTCTTTTCTCCACATACACTGAACAGAGCTCTGTCACAACTGACAAGCCCTGCATCACCTCTATGTAACAAAACTCATTCTGCCTCTTGACTGGTGTTCAACTCAACTATTAAAGGTTCTGCTATTAGCAAGAGCAGGGGCTGAACTAACAAGGCCTGGGCTCCATACACCCCTGACAGTGAACATCCACATATCAAACAGCAACTGATGGTCACTGTAGAAAGACCATAGAATGAAAACACAGGACCAAATACCAGCCTGGATTTGTAGAGCAGTTAAAGTCCATCTACTCTGTGGCTTCTGTGGCCTCCCTTCCCTCAGGCACACATTCATTCCCACTCCCTTTTCCCTGGCCTCTCCTGCCACCTCTCAAGGCCGGTTCCTGAGCTCCTTCCAAAGCCACCTGGCAGAAAACCTTTCCTTTCTCTCTCCACAGGGTTTGTTTTCTGCAGTCTGAGGAGTGGCTAGGCCAGTGTGAAAGGGGGAGGCAGCCAGTGGTCAGAGTGGCCTGAAACTTGAGTCAAATATATGCATTAAAAGGATTTTTAAATCTTACTGGAGGTGACCAATCTAACCACTGGCTGCCACATCCAATGTGCAATTCCACCTGTGTTTCTCAGTGTAAGGATGCTGAAAAAACAATGAAGCTGGGGATAACAACCCAATGAACAATATATGAGACTTGGAAACAGTTAGTTTTACAAAAAGGAACTAAGTCACACATTAAAATATTAATCATCAGAGTTCTTAAATTACAGCAGGGCAGTGCTGTAGCTGCACATAAAAGACAACCTAATTCAATCCTTAGTTTTGTGACAAGAATGAGAGATTGGATTTCTCTGTTTGGCACTTCCCAGAACATTACTAGCAAGTCCTGTGGGCTGATGGAGAACTCCTAACATCCTTCATCCATTAAAATGGGTAACTATTCATCTGTAAGAAATTATGGAAGCACCATCATTTTGCTGGAGAGGGCTATTTTCACATTGTACAACTCCTTAATTCCACTTTAAACAAAACATTGAAGCCAAAGCAGGAATCTGACCTGTGCAGAGGATTATTTATTTGAACTCTCAGCTACCAAGGGCATTCACTCTCTCAAAGGTTCAGTAACCTGGCACAGTGATGTAACAACTCTCTATTCAACTGCAAGCACCAACACCTGGCAATGCTAAAACACTTCCAGCACTGCAGGTGATTGAGCTGAAGGGAGTGGTTAAATGTTGAAATACAGGTTTGTTGGAATCCCACTACCTGAGTGAATGCTCATCTTGAAAGCAAATGCAAGAGATTTGCTCTGGTATTTCTAAGGAAGTCTCAGCACAATCAAAAGTAATTCCCTGATCTCAACATACTGCAGCTGAAGACATGTTTCTGTTATCTGAAAAGGAAACACAGGCATATTTTATTCAGATTTCATTAGCTTCCTTTGGTGAAGAATGCATCTCTTCCTGTGTGAGCTTTTCAATCAAGCTCCAAACCCTCAATTGTTACATTTATTTCTGCTCTTGTGGGTCGATTTTGTTGTAACATATGCCTGTTAAATCCTCTGATAACACAGCTACACCTCCCCTGAAGGGCAGCAAAGCTCTGATTAGATTTAACAGCGTTTTCTGCTCAAGTTGCAACTTTCTGAAGGCTGTAACATTCTCTTTTATCTTAAATTTCATAAACCAAACATTTGAGCACAACTCTAATATTAACTGGGTTTAGAAGCAAAAAGATATCTATATTAAGAGTGGAGTGCAATGTTCCTTGTTGCTGTATTTTCACACTTTTAATTTATTCCTGAACTGAAGCCAACTGGAGTGGTCAAGCCTTCTTGCTTCTTTAGCTCAAACTCTGAAGGAACTCAAGTTTAAAACCCAAGTCATAGAATGGATACAGCCAAATTAAGAAAGTCCTCTCAGCACTCAGAGGACTTTGCTATTCTTACTTTTAAGTCTGACAAATCATCAGACTCAAGTTATGAGGGCTTGTCCAGTATCCTTAATCTATTTAACTGCCTTAACTTTTTAAGACAGGCATGGCATTACTCACAATCTAAAGTTCATACTTTTTATGTTTTGTAGATTAAGGAGAAACTAAAAGTATCAGCAATGTAATGATTTCAAATAGGATTCCATAAAAATGCACATTTCATTTTTACTATGTGGTGCTGAATTAAAATGACACACCTACTGGTGTGGTCAAAAACTCCACTCTAAATCACCCTGAAGTTCCAGTGGGAAGTCCCATGAGAATCTGTGGTTCCCTTTCATGTTCTACATTTTTGTTTAAAAAAGGTTTTTGAAGTCCCATTACTGGAGTCTTATTTTCATTAGTTACAATCCATTCACCTCATATTACTGAAATACTGTATTATTTCAGTAACATGAAGTGAATGGATTGTATGCAGATTCCTCAGCCATTTGTCACAGATGGAAAACCTGCATATGAACAACTCCTTCCTAATTGTAATTAAGGGATGTAGCAGTTCCACAGGATGGTCTTCAGCTGCAGAGTTGTGGGAAATTGCTTGCCAGCACAAACAGTACAAAAAGCAGCCAAGACACCCACCTTGCTGCAGTCAGCACATGCTTTTCTTTTTTAAACTGGAAGAAAAATATTTCCAAAACTTTGGAGCTGAAAGTAGAACTATTCACCTTCACCTGATTTATTTCCATAGTTCCCCTTTTCTATGCAACCAGCCCAGAGTTATCCTAAATCACTGTGATCCACTGGAAACTCAGCCCATTACAATTCACTGCCCCAAATATCAGAATTCATGAATGTCAAATATTTGATAAAGTCACAAAGGTAAAAAAAAAATATATAAATCAGAGATGCACAGGTTTTGTAATGTTATATGCAGACACTCCAGCTGGAAGCTGCTGTGTGAGTACTTTCTCCAGGCCTGAAGGTTATTTCTGGTTCAAGCAGCCACCCCCAAGAGCAGATCACTTCCCTGGTTTCTATTCTAATGTAGGCCATGGCCAGCTCCTCCCCTGCACACAGATTCCATTCCACTCAATTCACCCCTCACTCACTCCACAGCTTCCCCAGGGAAAATCTTCCACACCCCTGAGGAAGACTCTGCCTCTCAGGGAGGGTGCTGACCACTGCAAACCACTCATTCCACAGGCCTGCCTTGGTTTATTCCCACTAAAACAGCCTCCAGGGGAAAAAAATGTCCTTAAACACCAGAACATTGCAGCAGGCTTTGAAATGCCACCTATCAGCTGTGATTTGTCAAGATTTTCATCTCTGGTGTTGAATAAATCCTTTGTTTTTCAGGACTCAACACTACTCCAAAGTCAAATCTGTGATACTTTGAAAAGCAACACACCGAGTGAGGCATTTATCAGATTATATGCCACAAATTATTAAAATTAAGTCTATTTACTGCATCTATTCCATAATTAGATTGAAGGGAAGAGTTTCCAAGCAGCCTTTGGAAATTTTTCATGACACCCACAGCTGCATATTCATGTTTTTAATCCTATTCCAAGCAAGTTTCAGAAAATAGCATTTTGTTTTTAATTGCACTCCATCTTATCTCAAAAAAGCAGTATCTTTTTATTTTCATCAGGATTCTGATTTTATTCAAAGATGTAGAAAAATACCTTAAAAAGCTGCAGGGATGATTAAACTATTTCTATGCCTCACACAGACAAATTATTGTGGTGCACTACTTTGTGTTTGATGAGCTTTAAGCATCAATTAATCAGAAACTGATCTCCTGACAAGTGTTGTGAAAACTGGTGAGACCCAAGAGTTGGGCAGAGCTTTTCATGGGTGCCTAGTCAGATTTTTGAGATTCTGGTCTGACTGAAAACTCAGCACTCCACCACATAACCTCCTTATTTTACACCATTTTGGGTATGTGGAAGAAGCCTACTTGGTGGCAAAGGAAAAAAACAAACATGAAAACATTGGCTGTGTGGTTGTGGATAACCTGTATGTGTTAAAGAGAAACATAAATAAAAATAAGTGTGGGTGTGCCTCAGTTGATGGTGCAGAAAAATAATCAGTAAAATACTCTGCTTGTATTCCATGCTCCCTAAAGAGCTCCCAGTTCAAAGTTTAGTGCCAGCACAAGACTCAGCTGGTGCAAAAGCCCCAAAAATCAGGGGATGTGTTTGGAATCATCATTTTACAAACAGCTGCTCCAAAACCATGGCTGCCCCCATCCAGCACACAATTCAAGGAGTCTGAATTGTACTGCCTCTGAATAAAGAGACAGAATCTGAGAAATGCCCTCTGCCCCTGGTCCAAAGCATTTATACAGAACCAGAAAAGGAAAATCTGTGACTAAGACTTAATGAGACCTCACTGCAGACCTGCAACCCTTATCACATTTATTTCCATGTTTATGGAGATAAAAAGCCAGCAAAAAGGGATCTTGGATTAATATGACAGTGGTAGAGGAAAAAGACACAGAAAGAGGTTACTGTTAGAGGTCACCTGTTAGATAGTCCAATCTAAAAATGAATTTACATGAGGAGTAGCACACAGACATTCAGAAATTACACAGTAATTACTGCAACTCAAGAGCTTGACTAGAAACATCCAGTTCTACTCCTGACTCTCTAATAACAGGGGTAATTCACTTCCCTTCCCTGACATCTAATAACAGTGGGTAATTCACTTCCCTTCTCTGCATCTCACTGCTGCAGCTGTGGTGTGAACACTGTAACCCTGATCCTCAAGTGTTCTGCAATTTTAAAAAAATCTTGGCTAGTCTAGAAATGGGAAATCAAGTCAAACCCATAGTGGAAAGCAATGGGGAGAACAAACCAACCAATCTCTCCTTGACTAGTTCAGTGTAGACAAGTAGTAAAGGAGATTAGAGGAAAGTGTTTTAGAAACCAGGATAGAGGCAAGAAGCCAAAATAAAGAACTTAAAAGAATTACAGGCTGCACTATAGTGCCCAACTACAACATAAATTAGAAGGTGAGGGGGAAGAAGACAGCAGCAAGCAGAGGCATGAAGGGATCTGAGGGGAAGAATAAATCTCCCAATGAATGAAGCCAGAGCACAGGCAGGGAAGCTGCAGGAAGAGAAACACAACAAGTGGAAAAATAAACTGGAGTGTTTGCCAAAAGTCCTGTGACACCAATTGGAGCTTTGCATAAGAAACTTCCCCAGGGGCAGTGGGACAATGGAGGGAGCAGTGGGACAATGGAGGGAGCAGCTGAAGTGAGCTAACAGAGAGATCAAAGGCTCATGAACTATGACACACTGAAATGACAGTGCTCACACATCAGGAACAAGTGCACTGTGCCAAGGAGCTGGAATTAAAGGGACAAATAACCTGGGTAAGGAGGATGGATGGATGGATGCAGGGAGACTTCCTCACAAGTTAAACAAGGCACAGAACAACATATATATTATATTTAACATATTATATTTAACATATTATATTAACATATAATATTATTATTATATTTATAAATAATATTTTATAACAATATTTATTTACATTTTATAAACAATATATATTTTTTTAAAGAAAGCAGGAACTGTAATCTGGTGAAAGAGTACCAACTTGTAGGGCAGGGAGGTTTGCCAGTGGTTCAGTGGCTGTGCTAACCCACTGCAGCCCTGCTCTGTGCAGTGTCAGAACAGGCTGATGAGTGCCTGTGATAAATCCACATTCTGCAGCAGCACAGCACACACTGTTCTGTGCCTGGTGTACTCTGCAGGGATGGCAGGGCCACACAGGGCATGCTCAGCCCACTGCTCAGCTGCACCTCAAATGGGGCCCTTGCAGGAAAATGGGCCTGAGTGAAGGCTGAGGCAGCTTCACAATGTAAATTGCTGAATTTCAGCACTTAGGACAAATTTAGAAAGTTCATCTCCTATTTGTGCCATACTTTTTTTAGAGGTTGTTTTCCCTTTTATTATAAAGGAGCTTCTTACCAACTTATTTCCCACCTAAAAAAAAGTCCTGGAGAAGAAAAACCTGTGAAATGAATCCACAAACAAGAGAGTGCAAACCATTTATATTATGAAAGTTTTGATTATAAAATCTTACCTCATCACAATCTCCTTCAACCATAGCATAAATAGCTTTCTTAACCAAGTTTGTACCTGAAACACAGATTTCAGTAAGTGTCAGAGTTGCAGTACAAAACAAAAATGCCAGTTTATATATGACTAATGTGTGCTACCTACATGACATGACACCTGGGGAAAGCAGGGAGGAAAGGAAAACAAGGAGTTGCAGTCAAGCTGCAGTCTCAAGTTTGAACACTAAAATAATCTGTGAAGTTATCCAGAGACTCAGCTCAAGTGCAAGATTCTTGTAACACAAGGATATTAGAAACTGGCTGCTCTGCTCAACATGGTGTTAAATATAGCCTTCCAAGATGTGATTCATTCCTTTTTGTTGCATTTAAAGTCAAAATCTGCTGGCATGTATTTGAAGGACATTCATCTTCCATGGGAATTTCCTCTTACTAAAACAAATACTTGTATTAGTAACAGAACTTATGAAACCACAGTTTTTATGGCACGCTCCCATATGGGTTTGCTAGTATCTAATAATATTCTCAAAGCCCATCCCTTCCCCTCAGTCAAGCATTAGTTTAATTTTTTAATCATTATTTTTCATCTATTTCACAACAGTTCTACAAATGTAATATCCCTACCTGTCTATAGAATTGGGGTGAAATTGAAAGCTCATTTCAAAGTTATTAGCAGAAAAAACAGCTGTTCAGTGAAATTGCATAAATCTCACTTCCATAAGAAAGCAATGGAAAAGGAAAAAAAAACCCAAGGAATCTACAGAATATTTTAAAATATTCTCAAAACTTTAATCGATTAAGATTCTCACTGAATGTGATGATAAAACTGTCCTACATTTCAAGCAGATCTTCAGATTAACAGCACACTTTGAGAAACAGCAAGGTGGCAAATGTAGGAAAAAGTCAACATATATAATGCTAAAGTAAGCAAGGCTTTAAAGATAAATTCTATGTATGTATTTCTAATTTAACCAACTGACTAAAGTGAGGGAAAATTCTTGCAGTGATCTCCATAATAACAGCATTAGCTCTTATTTACTCTGAATCCAAGCACCTGCAATTAAATTATGGCAGACTCCTTCATGACTCAGCTAAAAGGAAAGGAGACACAGTGATTTCTCAGTATCCTCTTCCCCTGCTCCACTACAGAAACCAACAATGGCTTTTGAACTGACTGGGGAAAGAAAAAATCTGCACATGCTTGAACAGTCATGGTAATGTGTTTTTTTGGAGGGTTTTTTCTGGAAGAAAGCAAACACAATGATACATTCTGCAATGGATCACTGTATTTTTTGATTGCAAGTAATTTTCTGTCTTTAATCACAGAAGCATGAGCTGTTCAGTGTGGATGAGTGGTGAAGCACAGCTCTAAGCTTTGGAGCTGACGTTTACATTTAGTTAAAAATACCTTACATAATGTAATTTCACAATAACCAGCATGAAAAAATTAAGTTCCATAAGAAGAGATATTTAATTAAGCCAACTTGGCTAACTGGAGTTAGAATGAAAATCCCTTCACCAGGGCAAAACTGATTAATGAGAAAGGGCAAACTCCCTGCCAAGAGTGATTTCTTTACCACGTACCTTCCCAACAAAACAGATCTCCATTTCAATCACTCAAGTAACAATACACAGCTATTTTTCTTCCCTGATTAATACAATAATGAGCTCCATACATTCTCCCTGATGGGTAATATATGCATAATTTATAGGGGGAAGTCAGGGAATAAGTTCACTGTAAAAAAGGAGCCTGAACACAACATGGAAATACAGTGATGAGGGCACACACAAAACCACAGAGCAGTTCCCACTGTTATTTGGCAGTGGTAAGGGGCTGCTGCCTGCCTTTCTTTTCAGCCTTATCAGATCCCAGGTGTGAACTCACAGGGCATTTCAGGTTATTTTAACAAAATCAGAAAATCCACCGGGGAGCTCGTGTGGTTGAGTAAGGCGAGGATGACACACAAAGCACCACATCCTGAACTTCAGTTCAGCTTAAATCTTCGTGACAGCTACAGCTATCCCAGCTAGAGAGGATTTTAAAGAAGAAAGAAGCAAAAAAAAAGGGCTATTCTTACCAATTCCTTTTCTTCTGTATTTGGAATCCACTGCTAACATGGCTATATAACCTCTGCGGAACATCTTTTTGTGCATATCCAGCTTGCAGACGATGGCACCTACACACTCCTCACCTACCATGGCCTTAAAGACAAACATACACGGATGGAATTCTCAGTTTGGGATCCACAAAGCAGTAAATCAGTTCATTTTTCAAGTGAAAGAGCCCCACAGAATTTATTTGTATAAAGCTATGAAAAGGTAACAATGTAAATTTTAAAAGCGTCTCCAAAAGTATTACTGAGATTAAAAGGCTTAATTGCTTTATTACATTCCAATAAAGTTCCAGGACAATTAACAACCAGTGAATTATTCCTGGGGAGAACCACATTATCATTTCACAAAGTCTACAGGTAAGAACATGTGTGATTAAAAAGGGAAAATCAATAAATCAAAGGGAAAATAAATAAAATAAAAGAGAAAATAAAATAAAAGATCAGGTTAAGGCATAAATTACCCTTTCATATGGGCTTCTGCAGAGGAAAACTCTCCATTCTTGTTTTATAGTGATCTGAATTTTCCTATATAAGGGCTGTGCTAGATAACATGCTTAATTTTTGTCTGGTTTTAATGTCAAGGCCACAAAGGATCAGAGGAAAGTGTTGCTGCATTTAATCTTTAGACACTGTCGTTGTCAGTCACATGACACCCGGAGAACAAACAAAAAAGCACAGTTAATTTCACACATTTTAACTACTGGGGGATTTCGTTTGTTAAGAGCCCTGGCAGTTAATCCCAGTGGCATTGTCACAGTAACCGTGGTCAAGGAGACGTAGGCATCCTGAAATATTAACAAGAAAAACCCCAAAAAGGAAAGGACCCAACTGCTCCCCAAACACTCAGCAAACCACCTGCACACCCACTGTGTTCACCAAAATTTTACCATGAGAGAAAGGCAAACTAAGTGATGTTAACTGAGGGATTAATGACATTATAACCTGCAGCAGTAGAACTGAGTAATGCTGCAGAGTGGGACAGCATCCAAGGGGAAAACAAATTCCTGTGCACTCAGGAAAGATGGGCAGAGATAAAAAGAAACTCCTGATTTTACATGTGGCTGTGTGAGAGGATCCACAGCCTCTGACAGAGCTGCAGGGAGGAGCAGCCTTGGGCTCCAGTGCAGCAGCTAAACCAGGAGCACAGCACATGATTGGCACGAGCAAGTGCTGCCACAAGAGCTGGGGACAACCCAAATTTACAACTCTAGGACATGTCAAATGAAAAGGACCTGCTAGAGCAGCACTGCCAGGCCTCAGAGCAGCCACCTGTGAAGCCAGAGCTCACTGCTCCACAGTCTGTGGTACAAACTCAAGCACCTGAACCCTCGTGCACAGCTTGGAGGCCAAAGCTCCTTGGACAGAAGATTCCTTCCTGCAGGTCACACTGCAGGCACAGTCCCTTCACCCCAAAAAGAATCAAATCTTTGAGCATCTCCACCTGGATGGGGGTTATTAAACAAGTCAGCTTTTAACCCAGCAAAGGTGAAATGAAGCAGCCAAAAAAAGTACAAGCTGCAGTTCCAAAGCCCTGTGAGACAGCATGATTATAATCCCAGTTCTAATGTAGCTGAAGCAAATATAACTATTGCTAAGTTTTTATTTGGCAGGAAAACACATTTCAGCAGTATCCAAGAACAACCCTGAACAATCTAACGAGTGGTTTTTAAAATAACAAACAAAAACTGTAGCATGATCTAACTGGACTGAAACACAGAGCCTCCAAGCAATCTTTCACTTGTTCCAAAACACAGGTTATTCACAGGAAAGGGGAGCTGGGCATGCAAAGTTTCAGCTCAAGGCAAGTTCTGTATCTCGGCTCAGACCTGAGAAAAGCAGGGAGTTAAATAAAGAGTATCATCAGACAAACTGCTCAGAACATTGCTATAATTATGCAGAGTACCTAGATGTAATCTTATCCCTCACTAAAAAAAAAAAAAGAAGCACACCACAAACCAGCATGTTATAGTTGTGCTTTGCCCTGCAGTGAACACGTGCAAACTGTTGATCCTAACAGTTATGTGGAGAATTTTCAAGACATAAATATATATATATATATATTATTTTTTTTACATGCTTCAGGAGTAGTGACAATCTAGACATTTCATATCTGAGCTCTTTCTTGTCCAAGGCACTTTTCAGAAAAGTTATATTCATGAATCATATATTTAAAATGCTAAATGAACAGCAAAGAATTTTGTTTCGGTGATCAAAGAAGCAAATACCCACTGGTTTTACCACTGCTGCCAGAGAGCTGAATAAACAATGGTTCTGTTCCCAGTTCTCCAAACCCTTAAATCTATTTCTGTGTCTTTAGGCAGGTAAGTCTGGCAGTTAATCTGCAGCTGTTCCACTCACAAAGGGAGTGCTGCTTTTCCACCTCATTTTGAGGGGTTTTTGTTGCCTTTCCTCTCCTTTCTCCTTCTTTCCAACCTTATCTAAAGCTGGAAATGAACCTAAACCAAAATGATGCAAAACTCTGTAATTTAATTTCCTGGAGAAAGTTAAAACCATGTGAATAATAAAAACCCAGACTGAAATAGGGAGAGTAGTGAGGAGGGAAGAAAAGTAACTCCCACATAACATCATTTAGGAAAAGATAATCATGAGCCAAATTTTCCTTTCAGGTATACAAGGGTACTTATAAACATGCAATTTTCTACAAACAGAATTCAGCCTAAGTCACTATTACATATTATAAACTCCACAGAGTACTATAAGATTTACTCCAATAGTAAGTTATTAGTAGCAAGATTAACATACATGAATTCAAATCCAATATTTGCATCATATTTGTTCCTATGAATAAGTTTAAATGCTTAAAACAAACCAGATTTTAATATACTGGAAGAGCTAGTAGAGAAATGTCTGTAAATCAGCAAGAACATTACTTTTCATAGAATTAATCAATTTGTATTAATTTCATTATCAAAGATGGCATTATGTCTGTCAGCCACAGGCTGAGTATGCATTTAAAATCCAGATCCTGTGAATTTTGTTTAAAGCAGATTAAAACAGCCAACTAGCCCCAAAAGGGAAATATTCTGCAATTCAAACCCAGCAGAACCTGCACTGCTGCACTGCATTTTTCCTTTCACACCTGCACCAAAGCCCATCCCAACTACCCAGGCACAGCTGGGTAGGAGCTGGCTCCCATTTAGGGATTGAGTTACCAAATCCATTAGAGGAGACACCCAGGGAATGGTTTTAACCTCACTGTGCCACTTCAGCCACAGCTCTCCCCAGGCCCTGGCAAATCAGCACCTCCCTCTGCTGCCCTCCATGAACCTGGACAGCAGCAATTCCCCCTGTGTGAGGAAAACCCCCTGGAATGTCTGCCCTGGCTGCTGCCACCTGCTCAGGTGCTGCAGGGATTTCAGCTTTCACAGTGAGAGACTGTCTGAAAGTGAGATCACTCCTGAAAACAAACTGGAATGCAAAGTTTGCAAATTCTCCTGCAAAACTTCTTCCTACGTCTGCCACGAGGCCAGGAAGACTTCTCAGACAACCTCCTGACTTTTCTGGTTCTTCCTTTAAGCTTCAGGTTTTCCACAAGTGAAGAACAGGGATGATGTCTTACAAGTCTTAATTTCAACACACCAAGACTCTTGAATCAAATCCAATTTAAAAAAATGCAAAGCATTAGTATAAAACAAGACTTAACTGCAGTCATTTAGGATTTACAACACATTTAAAACCACTTACATGGAATTAATAGGTTATTTTTAAACTTGTGAAAGTTTAAATTATAAATGCTGCTATAGCTAGTGGCAAAGTTAAGAACCCAATAAAAGCATAGATTTTTCTAGATTTTTCTTAAAAGGCAGCTTAGTGGTACAGTGAATTACAGGAGAGGTTACAACACTCAGCCTTTTATTACATTCTGTCTTATCCAAACTCTGGCACAGAGCAAGGTTTCCTAAGCTCACCTCTCCCACGCTAAAGGATTTTGAAAACAATTTTCTGAAATATTTAATTTATCAGTCTGAAATGCAAGCCTCAGAACTTCAGCACTGCTAAGACTAGAAGCTTCAAAACCACTTTAAAAGAAAGCTACAACGTTGAAAATGCATTTACAATCCATCTGGGGACAAAGATGTAACATTGCTTAAAAATAATCCACATGAAACACAAGATGCCCCTTGCCCCTGTCATTCTCTGACAGGAGTGGGTATTTGAGGAGAAACTGGGCTGACAGAGCTTCTGAGAATAAATAAAACCCAGACATTTACTGGGCACCCACACCTAACACACAATGCAAACCTGCTCTTCTGAAGACAGGCAAAACATGAATTGAACCAGGCAGGTGGGAGTTTTACAGAATCCCAGAATGGTTTGGGTTGGAAAAGACCTTAAAGATCATCACTTCCTACCTCCTGCCAGGGACAGGGACACCTTCCACTGGAATTTTATGGAGGAAAATGTTATTACCTTGCCACAGTCCAGATAGTGCTGCAGTGGGACACCTCAGCACTGAGCAGTATTCCCAAGCTGCTACCCCTAAAGTCAGGATAATAATTATGTGGATAAATTAGATATTGAATACAACAGGGTTTTAAGACTTTCAGCATCTCCAAGTCCTTTTGAAGTGGAATATGAAATACTTCTTTGAGTGTACAGTTAGGAAGTGATCTGAGCCTGCAAAACTCTGTTCACTACTGACCAGTCAGGGCTGGTCTCTGCCCTCCCACCTCTCCTCTTGCACCAGTGCCTGGGACATCCTACAGGAATAGATCTGCAGCTCTAAACCAACAGAGCATCACCCTAAAACAGCTAAATACACACACATTTACAGGTAAAAGCTGGTCACAGGGGTACCTTGGCTCCCAAAATCACAGGAACACAGGGGCTGGCACAAGGCAGGAAGAGGGACTTGAAGAGACAGGAAAAACAAGCACCAGCCCTTAGAGCAACTGGGCAGCTTGGGAAGGCCAAACCAAAATTCAGCAAGTTTCAGATCCATGCAATAAAGTTAATAATGTCCCCAGAAATTAGCTTTGCATTGTCAGAGTAGGGAAATTTTGTTTGTGCTGTTTGTTTAGGGAAAATCCACATCTCATGGTAAATTTCAATGGTGTCGGTCTGTTCCCCTCACAGGGAGGGGAGAGGAAAGGTGCCATGAGAGCACAGGGAAAACAGGTGAATGTGCTCTGGAAGAGTTTTCCAAAGGTGATGGTGAAATTCAGCAAAGGAATTGGCTGAAGCCTTACAGATCTTTTTCCAAATACAATCAAATCACAGGCGGCCCCCTCTTCCCAAAACACTCAAAACCTGAAACCAGAAGGGTGTGGGGCCACAGTGAATTAAATCAAATGATTCTGTGAGATCAGGCATTGAGCTTCATGCTCACCATCCTGACACTTCTTCCTAATTGAAATACACAGTCCCTGACTGAAGATAAATATTTTAAAGCTTTTTATTGGAGAGAAGTAGTTCAGGAGTCCATTAACTGCAGGAACAAATTATATTTTATAGATCAGAAAATTTTCAAGGCAACCTCTAAGAAACAAACCTCAAAAACATTAAAACCAGTCACAAAAAACCCCAACCCTCCAACACATGAATTTGACACAACAGGCTGCAAGACCTTCAAATTATTAAGCAGGTAACAATTTGCTGGCTTTAGACATTCACAGCCATATATTACTCTCTACACTTTTATGTACTTTACATTGTTTCACCTTTCTAAAAAAACATGGCAAATACATTGAGTTCAAGAAAAGTTTTGTTGATTCTTCAGGGCTATCAAAAAATGAAGCTGTCACTACAAAATAAGCTTTCTTTCCTTTGAGTGATATCTTACTCTTTAAATGCACTTATTAGAAATCATCTGTTTTAGTTTTCTGTCAAACAACTTGTCACTGCTCTTCTCACAACAAAATTCTCCAGTTATTCCCTGACAAAAAAAAAACCCATAATGAGTGAAAGTCTAAACAAATGCATTATGATCTAAGAGCATCCAGCATTGCACTGGCATCACCTGATGCTCAAAGGATGGACTTTTGTAATTCTTGAGTGTTTCACTCTCAGTGTGAGGTAAATCTGTCACAGACAGAGCTCAGTGTTTGCACATCACTGTGCTCTGATCAGCATCCTTGTAATGGCAAACATGACTTTGCATCCAACAATGCTCTCCAATATTTTCATATTCTGCTTTGTTCCAGAAGGTCAACGTTTTGCTTTGCTCAACTTCCTGTAATCCTACTGTATTCCCTCTGCAGGGTTTTCAGGGGCACAGTTCTGAAAATCCTCCTATAAACCATATCAATCCTGCTATAAATTCCAGCAGATCCTAAACTAGAACATTCAGGAAGTTGAAGGCCAGATGGGCTCCATTAGCCCATCGTATTCTACCAAAATTTCAGAGATACCCCTGAACTGAAGGGTACCTCGACTCTGGTTCAATCAGACCTTCCAGAGGGCTGTCCGGCCTTCATTAAAACATCAAGAGACAAGAATTCATCATTTTCTTGAGCAAGGAAGTGCCACAAACTCCCCTAAAACGTTCTGTTTTGCAGCTGAAGTGTTGCTATGAGTAAATCGAGCACAGCTAAGCCCTTGCTATGCACATGCACTCCTCAGGCCAGCTTCTACTCACTTTCATTTACCTGTGGATGCATTGTCATCCTAAAAGCTTGCAACTGCGACACAAAAAGTGCTAAACATTTAGGAAAGCAGGGGGGCAGCTAAACCAGCCTTTCAACAGTGCGCTGGGAAGAATACAACACTAAATACGCTGTTAGTGCAGGGAGCCAACGTGAGAATTCCTGCACGCTGCGAGCACTCTCACACCTGTAAAAGCAACACAGTGGGACTTGTCTTTGTCAAAGTAAGCTCACAGATCAAAAAGTCTGCTAAACCTTTCACAGTGCCTCTCCACCTATCACTTAACATTTATGTGCCAGCCCCGCTTCAGTCAATTTTAAAACCATTGTGCAAGAATTAGCGAGCAGTTACAAGGCATTAATGGACTAAGTACTTTCTTTTTTAAATCCAAGCCCAGGAACTGAGACAGAATCATAAAATGAGCTACCAAAGGTCACAAAAGTCAATGTCAAAACCAAGATTAGAGGCCCTGAATTCCTGGATCCTAGCCCTGTGCTCAAACCCTTTCCCCACCATTTAAAACACGTGTTAACAAATGCAGAACTTCGGCCACGTGCTTTAATTGTACCTCCACGGGTTACAAGGGGACAGGTATTTCCAAAAAAGCTTGGCCTTACCCACAAAAAGATGATTAAAAGTACTTCCACAAACGACAACCCTTCCATCCCCTCCTCCCCAGCCCCAAGCCACTCCCAACTGCTGCCCTCCCTGCTCCCTCCGGCACTTACCAAAAAGCAAAGTTGTGGCCAGTTGTGGATAAAATACCTATATGTGTAAATGGAGTAGGGTTCAGACAGATCTTTGGTGATCAGTCTCATGATATCGGGCATCTGCAGCTCTGACTCATACTGGACGTATCGTATCGTTAGGTCCTCCTCGGGCTGACAGTCCGTTCCCGAGCCTTTCAAACTGCACGCTGCTTCTAAGGACCCGGAGAGTAGCTGCAGGGACTCCTCCTCCTCCTCCCCTCCTTCATCCCCCTCCTCCTGCTCTTCCTCCTCCAAGCCAGTCTCTCCTGCCAGCCCATTGCGGGCTGCAGTCTTAGCAGCAGCAGCAGCCGTGGTTGTGGCAGCAGGCTGGCTCCTGTCCCCTTTAGCCGGGGGAGAAGGAGGAGGAGAGGGTGCAGTCCTTCCCTGGGGAGGGAGGTGGTTGGCGTGGGGGGACGAGCAGGGCGCTGCGCTGGGGGGCGACGACTGCTGCTGTCCGGAGCCCATTGTTTTGCTGGCTCGCTTGTTCTCCAGCCCCTCGGGGGCCGCCCCTGCCTCCGAGCCGAGGATCTTGCCCTTGAGGGAGGCCCGCAGGTGCCGCAGCTCGGGGCTGATGAGGCCGTTGAGCTGGTGGTTGTGGTGCGGGGGGTGGTGATGGTGGCGGTGGTGGTGGCGGTGCTGCGGGCCCCCCTTGCCGCCGTCGCTTCCTCCTCCTCGCTGCTGCTGCTGCTCCCGGCCGCCCGCGGGTCCCTCCTCTTCCTCCTCCTCCTCCTCCTCTTCGGCCTCCTCGTCCTGGGCGCCGGTGCAGGCGGCGGCGGCGGCGGCATAGGAGGCGGCGGAGGAGGAGGAGGAGGAAGCAGCCCCCCCCCCTCCTCCTCCTCCTCCGGGGAAGGGGGAGAGCGTGTCCCCCTGCGGGGACAGGACGCTGCTAGGCCCCGGCGGTACCTCGGCCATATCCTACGGGAGAGACCGACACAAACTCACCGGGTAGGAGGAGGAGGAGGAAGGCGCCAAACCCAACGGGGGCCAAGGGAAAGTGTGTGGGGGGGAGAGGCGCGGCGGCCTCACGGGCCGCGCTCGTCGGGGAGCGGAGTGGGGGGGGGGGGGGGGGCGCGAACAAAGGCACGCACGGTGCCCGGGCCGCGCCTCGCCGCCCCGCCGCGCCCTATGGCGGCTGCCCCGCTCCCCCCGCGGGCGCGGGCGGCGCCGTTCCCGCAGCGCTCGGGGCCCGCGGTGCCCCCGCCGCCGCCACTCACCGCCGCGTCTGGGCAGCTCCCGCTCCGCCGCCGCCAAGCGCGGCCGCCGCGGCCGTAAAACCCGCGGCCAGTTCCTGTCGGCCCTTACGACACTTCCTCTCTTGGCGGCGGCGCCTGGAGACGGCGGGGCGGGGCCGGGACCCGGTGCGGGGAGCGCGGGCTCGGACAGGGACAGGGACAGGGACATGGAGGCTGTCTGTCACTGGGCTGGAAAAGCCGTCTGAGGTCCTTCAGCCCAGCCCATGACTGAACACATCCAGTCTTTCATAGACTCGGAGTGTCCTGAGCGGGCAGGGATCATGGTGTCCCCCGCCCGGCCCTGCACTGGACACGCTAGCAATGCCACCCTGTGCCTGAGAGCGTTGTCCCATATCCGAATTCTGTCAAGCTTGGCGCTGTGCCCGTTCCCTGTTCAGCCTGTTCAGTGCCCAGCACCCTCTGTGGGAAGAACCTTTCTTGATATCCAACCTAGCCCTGTCGTGCCTCAGCTCCTGCTGCTCCCTGGGCTCCCCAGAGTGGCCAGATCAGCCCCTGCCCTGCCCTGCTCTCCTCAGGGAGCTCTGGCTGCTCAGGGTCTGACCTCTGCTCCGGGCTGCACACACCGAATGTCCCCAGCTGCTGCTCACGAGGCCCCTCCAGACCCTTCCCCGTCCCTGTGGCCTCCTCTGGATCCTCTGGAATAGCTTCGTGTCTTTTGCTTTCGGCACGTCCGGGGATGGTGTCTCCGTCAGCCCCCTGGGCAGTCCACTCCAGGGTCTGATCACCCTTCCAGTGAAGAAATTCTTCCTGACATCCAACCTGACCATGCCCTGGCCCATCTTAGGAGTGTGTCCTGTTGTCCTGTCCCTGTTCCCTGGAGCACAGCCTGATCCCCCCGGCTGTCCCTTCCTGTCAGGAGCTGTGCAGAGCCACAAGGTCCCCCCTGAGCCTCCTTTTCTCCAGGCTGAGCCCCCTCAGCTGCTCCTCAGGAGCTCCTTGTTCTCCAGACCCTTCCCCAGCTCCATTCCCTTCCCTGGACTTGTTCCAGTCCCTAAATATCATCCTGAATTGTGAGAAATGTGTATTTTATGATTGGCTTTTGGCACATATTAAAATGAATATTAGATGTGTTATGTTAGAAAGTTATGCTGTATTAATTTTCTTAAGTAGTGTGTTAAATATAGTTTTAGGTTATAACATAAGGTTAAAATGTTACATATTTATAAAAATATTGTATAAAAAAATAAAGGATATTTTTTTTAAAGAAAGGACTCACACTGAGATAGCAGCCACAGGACACCTGAATCTTTCAGAGAAAAAGAATTTATTGCTCCATTATCAGAACAAACGAACTTCTTCCTGCCTTGCTCAGCCATCATTAGGATTAAGAGGAAGAAATTGACAATGACCAGACAGAATCCTGTGTTTGAATGGAATTTATGCATCATGTATGAGATGTATGAATATGCAACAGGTTATTGTTTTAAGGATTAGTTCTCTGTTAACGTGGGTCCTTTCTCAGGCTTATTTGCCCAGAAAAGGTACCCGGACTGTCTGTAACTCTTTGTTTTTATTGTCTCGTATTGTCCTAATGTAATTTGTCTGAATTATTATTAGTCTAATTATATTTTCTATTTATAACCATTTTATTACTATTAAACTTTTAAATTTAAAAACAAGCAATTTGCATTTTTTACAGGATGGAGGCACCCAGGGCTGGCAGTGTGGCCTCAGCAGTGCCCAGCACCAGGGGCAGTCGCTGCCTGCTCTGGGTTTTGTTTGATCTGCCCAAGGCTGAGCAGGCACAGGCACTGCTCCAAGGACGTTCCCAGCTGTGTTTAGTCTGGGGACAGGTGCCAGAGGTGTTTTGGTGACACTGTTGCAGATCAGAGCACAGGAGTTGTTGCTTTTCCTCCCAAAAGCTGCATGAGGGACATCATTCCTGCCTGGATGAGCCTTGGGCTGCGTTGTGTGACTGGTAACAGTGGAAACTCAGCAAGGCTGAAGGACTCTCAAGCCATCTGTGCTGCTCTTCTGCCTCAAATAAATTCTTTTAAGATACCACAGCAACAAACAAGTCCTTTAGATGTGAATATTATATTAATGTAGGCCCCTCAAAATGCAGAGAAATTGTGTGGTTTTTTCCTTTTCTCATATGAAGCTTTGCAGGGCCCTCATAAGACTTGCTCATTTTCGTTTACTACAGTTATTTTTCAAGGAAGTGACAGGTCTGGGCTTAAAAGTAAAATCCAGGAACTGCTCTACATGTCCTAACAGGATTCTTTAATTAGGAAGAATAAATAGTGTGGGGTTACAGCCTCCTGTTTATTAACTGCTTAATGCTGAAGTGAAGTGGGAAAAGAGTAAAAGATCTGTTGGAAATTGAGGGAATGAAAGGCTTTTATTCAAGGTAACTACTTATGGGATACTGAAATTTTGAGAAAGAAATGAATCCTTTAACATTTATTTATTCTGAATCCTTTTACATTTATTTATTCTTTTCCAAGTCTCCTTTGCCCCATCCCTGGGAGTCTCCAAGGCCAGGCTGGACGGGGTTTGGAGCAGCCTTCTCTAGTGGAAGGTGTCCCTGTCAATGGCAGGAGCTTGGAACAAAATTATTTTTAAGGTCCCTTCCAACCCAAACCATTCAGTGATTATTCTGTTATTCAGAAAGGTTATTTCATATTATCTCTATCCATGTTGGCTTTGTGCTCTGCAGATCTGTTTTTAAACACTGCTCCACAGAGGTGCTCACATACAAAACTGTGCTCAAAGGTTTCATTTTTATTTTTGTGTGTGTGTTATGAGGCACCAAAGGATCCTTGTGGGCCTGATGGAATTGCTCAGGCACAAGTTCCCTGGCCTGGGGTAGTTTAAACAGAAAGAACAAGCAAATGTCAGTGCAGGACTGCCCAAATTCTGCTCTCACTTGCCATATTGCTGCTGTGGGATTGGGAGAGTCAGAGCCATGTGTTAGGGTGATGTCTGTGTGAAGAAGACAATCCAGGCCAGGAAACGTTGTTATAGAGGGGGAAAATTATTTAAATGATCATGAAAACTCAGTCTGCTGGAAGGTGTTCCTGTCCGTGGCAGGGGGTTGGAATTAGAAGATCTTTAGGGCCCCTTCCAACCCAAACCATTCCATAGTTTTATGATTTTAATGCTACTGCTGAGATATGCTCAAAGTTTAAGGTTGTCTTAATTCTCGTGTCTGTTATGAAAACAGCTGCTTTAAAAATGCATGTTCCCAACCAGATCCCACACCTTTTTATTCTTCCCCCTAATTTTAGGTACATTTTGCTCCTTAGTTTTCCTCTCACTGCTTTTTGAACATCCCTCAGCTGTGAGCACCCTGCCCATCACAAACCACACGTTCTGAGGCAGGGATGGGGCTCAGACACAGACCTTGCTGTTTGTCATTCTTTGTTCAATAACTCTGTGACCTTGAGGGTGCCCATGGTTAATTTGTTAAGAAAACAGCAACTTGGCAAACTTTGGAAACTTCGTTCCAGGATCTGTGAAAAGAAAGGGAGCAGCTGGTGGCTCTCCTTTTCAGTGTTGAAGTACCTGCACTTTGATTTAGTTTCACAGTTGCTCTCAAGGTATTATAGTAGAAAATGGACATCTAAACTTGCCTTTGTTCCCTGTGGTAACAAAGTGACATCCCAGCTGCACCAGAAATAAGGATGCTGGGGACAAAATATTGAGCTGTACTAAATCTGGGTAATAAAATATAGGAGCAGGCCAGTGCTTAATAAAGAAGTTGTTGGGTTTTTTCTCAAAGAAGGAGAAGTTTGCCATGAGTGTGTGACACGGAAATAGAACTGAAAAGTTCTCTGTTGTTCTTCACTTATTAACAAAAATTCTTTTAAAAAGTTTCTCCTAATGGTGACTGCATTACTTGAGCACATCAGCAAAGCAGTAATTAAGTCTATTTTTCCTTTCCATCTGTCCAAATAAAAAATAAATGATATATTTTGGAATCTGCTTTTTCGCTTGGGCAAGTAGAAGTTTTTTTTTGTGGGACTTGTCATTGCTATGGCCCTGAGGGTGTTCCCCTTCCTGGGGTTTGCACATTTGGAGTCAAGGTCAGCTTTGAGATTGATGCCTTGAGAAGGCTGGCCTAGAACAGAGGCTGGACAGAGTTAAAGAGTAAAGTAGGGATTTATTGAAAGGCCTCTATGGATCCACCTTGGGCAGCACAAGAGCCCAGCCAGGGCTGCACCCCAGGTGAGCCCAAAATGGTCACAAAATGGACACCCAGTCATGGGGTCTCTCACTTTTATAATTGCAACTCCATTTGCATATTGGAGTTAATTGTCCAATCCCAGCTTTACCCCATGCAGTCCCATCCTGCTTGTTTTTCTCTCTCCAGCCCACTTTGTTTGTGCTCTTGGGCCTGAGATTTGGATCATTTGTCCTTGGTGCCCAGCTGGAGCAGGAATTGTTTTGTCTCCCTGCTCTGTGCACAGAGCTCACCATCCCCTCATATGAAGCCCAGACCCACACACTAAAGCAGCACAGAATGTGAAAAATAGAAAAGCTCAAACCTGAGGTATCAAGATAGGTCCAGCATGGCCATTCCTGCTTCACCCTGTGCTCCCCATGGACTTGTGGGGCCATCTGGGCTCTCAGCTGAGCCTGGTCACTGTCACCAAGGGGTCTCTGCTTGCTTTGCTCAGGTGTGTTGGGCTGTGACAGCCAGGCCACCCTGGTGTCCTCACCTGTTCCATCCCTCCCACCTCTCTGCCACGCTCAGTCCCCAGCTTCCCTTCCCTTCCCTTCCCTTCCCTTCCCTTCCCTTCCCTTCCCTTCCCTTCCCTTCCCTTCCCTTCCCTTCCCTTCCCTTCCCTTCCCTTCCCTTCCCTTCCCTTCCCTTCCCTTCCCTTCCCTTCCCTTCCCTTCCCTTCCCTTCCCTTCCCTTCATGGAGCAGTGTCCAACTCTGCCATTCCCTGAGAGCAAGCCACACCTCACCATGGTGAGTAGGAACCCTGCACTGATTCTTTTTTTATTTATTTTTTTTTTTTTTTTTTGGTGATGCTTTTGAAATTTAGAGACAGGCACTGTGTGGGCAAAGATGCTGTCATTCCACTGAAGCAGCCTGGCTCTGATCCTCTGCAGCTCAAATAAATACAAGAGAATAGCAAAGATGTACCTGCAGTTCTGAAATTTCTGCACTGAACTCTGCATTTAGAGAGGAAATGCAACGTGTGCTGGCAGAGGTGGGAATACCAGGTCTGTCCGAGTTCCTGAAGCGGGAAATAGAAAATTTAAAATATAAAAAATTAGATTTTTTTATAATTTAATATTATAGTTTAATTTATTCTAAATTCTAAGAATTTAGTATATAAAAAACTTCACAGGGTTATAGACACAAGGAAGGAGGAAATCAGGAAAATTAAAATGTGTGTGAATGTTTCAAAAATTGTTGTTCAATTCCCACTGAAGGAAGTGGCTGTTTGAGGGCAGGGCAGGTGCTCAGGGAGGGAATCTGCCATGTAAAAGAGGTTAATGGGGAAAGGCTGCGGTTTGGGAAGTGTTGTAACGAGAGAAATCACCAGAGGGGAGTGTTGTACAGCACTCCAGCATCTGCAATTCCCACAGCACTGACCCCGTGCCACAATCCAGGTTTATTTTACCAGAGGAAGATACAAAAGTCACTGCCTGCATCTCTTTTGACAGCAGGAACATTTTTCTCCGTGTGAGACAAGGATTTGTCATGTCAAGATCAATAAGCAGGAGAATTGCCATCTCCACCTCTGTAGCTGTGTTGAAACCAAGTGTGAAACGACAGTGAGGGGTTTGACAGGTTAAAAAAAAAGAAATACAAACTAGAGATGTGTGAAGGATGAGTCAATCATGACAATATTTATTTCATTTCTTGGTCTTACCTCTTTTTTCATCCTGTAAGTGAAATCATGAGAGTCTTTGATCACTGACTGGGAGCTGGCTGCTTTTTCCCTGTCTACTGTCAGTGGCAGGAAGAAATCATGACTCAGCAGGAGGAAAAGGTGTGTCCATAACCTCATCCTCCTTCTGATAAGGTGCTCTTAAGCTTTTCAGGAAGAGTTTCCTACTGTCTGCTACCCTGCCAAGACTCCTTTTACTCCTCCCTGTCTCCTGAGAACACAGAGCCCTTCAGTAGTGCTGGAAAAAAAAATGCAGAGAGCAGAGGAAATCTCTTTCTGTTGAAGCCAGGTTTGATGTGTGCTTAGAAACCCAGTGAAAATGCACTTAGGGGCAGAGATGCTGCTCCAGAGATGATTCCATGTGAGAGGATTGACTCTGCCATGCCTGGCATTTGGCCTGGGAAGCTGATGGGGAATGATGAATTTCAAATGATGCACTGCACTGTGGATGGCTGGAGACAGCTCTCCTCTTCCCAAACCTTAACTGAGAATGGGAAAGAAGGAAGAGTTTGGGGGAAGGTGCAAGGTGTGACTTCCAGGACAGCTCAGTGTATGGCTGCAAAGCTGATGCTGGCAGCTGATCCCAGCTGGACCCAGCTGTCACCCTGGTTTTTTAAGATTCTCAAGGCCTTCTGATGTTGACATTCTTCTAAGGAACTTTCTCACGCACTTTCTTGTAAATAACTTGTTGTTCACATTCCTTTGATGGAGGAGGAGAGAATTGATGGACTGTTGTTGTAGCCAGTGTCATTGGAGAGGTGTCACTGTCACCCTCCAATCCTCTGTCACCTTTGTAAAACTATAAATATAGGAGTCAGAAAATAAACCTTCCCTTTTTTTCACCTTGAAAGAGGTGTGTGCTCGTGTTCCTTTGTGTCTGATAGCGACACCCAGCTGCCCTGGGAGCAGCCCTGGCACAGCAGGGAGGGTGCTGTGAGAATTGGGCATGTCTGCCTTTCTCAGCCATCACTGTTCCCTGCTCCCAGCGTTGCACAAGGAGGGATTTGCACTTGGGCAAGCTGATATGTTGCTCTCCTTGCATGAACTGCTCACCCACACACTGTGACCCATCCCACTTGGTGGTGTGAAAGGAGCACAGTGGCAGGAAATTCAGTGTGGTAACAGCCATCAGCAGTGTCAGGCTCAGTCTGGCCCCCTTGGCTGGGTTTGCTTTATAGCTGTCAAGGAGAGCAGTTACAGCATATTAAAAAATCATGTGATGCTGTAAGTGAGCTTGCTGGAAGCTGTACAATAGAGGCAGACCAAAACTCTAGTGTTTTGGGAAAAAAAGAAAACAAAACCCAAATCCCAATAATAATGTGCCTAAAGCTGATTAAAATACCACATAGCAATTTAGGTCATTAAACTATGATCATTCTTTTTAGAATGTCCTCTGCTAGTTCCTAATTTGCTGATAGATTCTCTAAGGGATTAAATATTTGATAAGTAAGTGCCTTAAAAAACTGAAGGTGAGGATGGAAATTTAATAAAAAAGGGGGGGGGGGGGCGTTGAAAGGAGTTAGGGAATTATGGACACATCAGTTTACCTTCAATTTCCTGAAAAATCCTGGAACAAATAATCAAACAATTTGTAAGCATGTAAGAGAAGACAAGGAGATTAGAGACAGACAACATGGATTTGTCAAGAACAAATCATGTCAAATCAACCTCATTTCCTTCCATGGCAGAGCAACAGGCTTTGGGACAGAGGGGAAAACATTCAAGTTGTGAGTCTTGACATTAGTTAGACTTTTGTTGGGACAGACATGAAAAAGACAAGGAAATATTGTAAATATGGAGTTACAAAGAGCTGAGTGCAAAGAGTTTCAGAGATTCACCAGGAAGGTGTAAGAGATGTGTAGTGACCAGGAGAATTCTGAAAAATGTGACCTGTGTGAACAGGGAAGTCCTGTAATAAACTCCTAGAGAAGTTATCATGGAAAGCTTTCAAGAACAAAAATCACTCAGCTCATCCCTGCCCTGTTACACAGGAGCAGAGTAGAGAAGGTTCTTGAGGTCTTTTTCTACTCTGCTTCTATTAAACCTCCAGCCATATAATAATCTGTGGTTGTCTGAAGTGGATTTTACACCACAGAATCATGTGTACAACAGGGAGCTCAGGCCATGTCACTCACATTAATGTCACTGGCAGAGCACTGAAAACAGAATTAGCAAAGTGTTTTGTGACTGCCAATCTTATTTAGTAAAAGTTATATTACCTGAGTATTAATGAGTGTTCCAGTGTACAGTGTTGTATAAAACTGTTGTTTTCTTCTCTTATATGGCACTACAAGGGCAAATTCCCCTTTTAACAGGATTTCCTCAGGGAGCAGAGGGAAAATAGCTGGCCTGGGAAGTGAAACTCCTGCTTGCTCCACACCACACTGCAGCAGTGCTGGGCCTGTCACTCTCCCTTCACTGTGGCATAGATATTTGAGATAACCAGAAACAGAAACTCCAAAGTGCTGCAGGGAATTAGGCAACTTAAACCATCATCCTTGCTAAAATTTATTACTGTGCATGTATAAACCCATTTTTATGCACTTAAGGCCAGTACATCCAGTCCTGGTATTTTACTTGGGACAGTTCATGACCTTAAGCTTAGATGTGGGTTTAAGTGTATTGCTGGCTGGGATCTCATAGTTTTGCCTGGATTTTTTATTCTCCCATTCACACTGAATCAATTCCTGATGCCACTGAACAATAACTCAGCTCTGGTTTCCCCAGGGGAGGAATCCAGTTTATATTCTACACTGGGGCTCATGCAGGGCCAGGGATAGGCGGAGGTATTTTGCTTTTGGGGAGGAAATCCAAGTTTCCACACTCCCTTCTGAGGCAGAAAAGAGCTGCCTGCAGTGCTCAGAATAGTTCAAGGGAATTTTTTTAATGCTTTCAAAAATATCCTCCAAGTGAGCCTTGGCAGTGTCTTCTGCACCACCTGCTAGTGATACTCTGGAAATCAGGAGTGACTGAAGGAGGATGGTTGGAATCAAAGTTCCCTGGGAATTTCACCTTTGCACTTGTTTTGATGCTCAGCAAAGCCAAAGAAAAATAACGAGGCACTTTTTGCTCTGAGGGCTTTTACTCTGTTCCTTCTCTCAAAAGCCTGACTGGGGAGGTTTTAACCACAAAGCTTCAGGACAGAGGATGTTTTGTTGATCCTTGGTTCCTGGAGGATCTCTGGATGTTGGTTTTGCTCTGTGCATGCACAGAATGACCACCTAGCACAGGCAGGGCAATGATTCTGCCCAAAGCATCAGAGGTCTGAACACGAGCCTGGTGAGGGCAAAGGGCAGCTGGGAGGTTGGGAAGCTGAATTTTGTGTTTTGTTGGCTCAGAGGGCAGGAGGTGGGGCTGAGAGCATGCTTGGATGGGCACCAGCTGTTGGGTGTTGGTCACACTGGGCACAAGTTTGTCAGATCCTTCATCAAGAACAAGGTTTACAAAAATCCCATGCAAACCTCAAAGCCTAGAGGAGTAGTGAGTGTAAGTGGAAAAGAAGAAATGGTCAGAAGCCAGCCTAATTCAAGAGGTAGAGAACTCAAACCTCTCCTACAGTTACAAATGGGAGTGCAGGTTTGGATCCAGTGCAGTGTGTGCAGCATTTCCACACTTTCAGGTGGTGGTAGCCAGTGTAAGTACTGAAAATCAGGGATGGCACAAGGTGAGCTTTTTTCCTGCCTGTGAACCACAGAATGGCCTGGGTTGGAAGGGACCTTAAAGTCCATCCAGTTCCAATCCCCTGCCATGGGCAGGGACACCTCCACTATCCCAGGGTGCTCCAAGCCCCATCCAGCCTGCCCTGGAACACTTCCAGGGGCAGCCACAGCTTTGCTGGGCAACCTTTTGCCAGGGCCTCCTCACCTTCACAGCCAAGAATTTTGTCCTAATATCCCATCTAATCCTACTCTGTGCCAGTGTGAGCCCTGCTTACACTGCATGAGAACAGTCAGTCTGGCTTAGGCCATGGGTTGACCATCATTTGGCCCAGAGATGTGTGATTTGCAGTGAGATGAAGAATTGCAATTTCCTGATGCATGAGGGGTGTCCAAGTGGCTGCATCAGGACTGGCTGGGCACTTCAGCACTGTGGATGAGTGCTGGATGCTGCAGACACTGGCCCCAGCACACAGACCTCCCAAATCCTGTGTCTGCAGGCTGCCAGCCCAGCTGAGCTCACTCCAGCCCCTGCACTGAAGGATCCTTGATTATTGCCTAATTTGAGCCTGGGGACTCAGCCATAACGAGTGGGTGATTGAATGAATCATGCCTCACTTTCTCTTCCCCAACACAGCAATTCACCCACATTTGTTCATTACTCAGACTTGTTTGCCAAATAATTTATGCACATAATTTCAGGGTCGGTAATTCATTCACATGCAGCCTGGGTGAGTGTTTAGCAATTGAAATGAGAAAGTCAAGATGTTTTGTTTGGGCTCACAAGTTTTTGTTTCTTGATTAAACTCTCAAAACCGTGTTGTAGGGGTGACTGCTCGTGTCAGTGAATTCAGAATGTAATTTTTGCATTTACCCTCTAATACACACATACATTCATGATGTCTTCACTTGCTAGTAAACACATTGATTGCAAAGTCTGTGAAAGGAGAACACCAAAGGAGCCCAAATTAAGCTAATAATTTAAAACAATGAAACATATGGAAAACTAACCTGTTGTGTGATCTTTTAATTCTGTGCAAAAGAAAAAAGGCTACACTGAAATCTGGCCAAAAAGTAAAGTGATAAAATGAGTACTGGATGCTTTCCAGCATCCTCTGAAATGTTCAGGGTAGAAAATGTCAAACTGCTTGAATTTGAATCTTTTAAAGAGAAAAAATAAGTGTCAGAAGTGTAACCAAGAAATCTCCTGGATGTGATGATACTTAGCAGAGGAATGGAAAGTGGTAAACGTGGCACCAGATTTTCACACTGTTGTGTCATGATGGAAATCCATAACTCATAAATCCTTCTTGGGTACCCCAGTTCTGGTTCCTTTATGGATGTGGAGGGGGTGTATGTACATAAATACATACAGGGGGGTGGCAAAAGGCTGTAGGTAAGGTGGAATTGGAAATGACAACAGTTTATGTGTGTTCAGGAGAACCAGAGGGAAGCAGCAGCTGAGGATTTCCAACTGTCTGCAAGCACTTGGCTCAAGAAGTTCCCAAGAGGAAAATTATTGGAGTCTGAGAGGGTATCAGAGGAAACATCACTTTAAACTCATCCTGCTCCTGCACTTTTCCTAGATGTTCACTTTGGCCAGTGCTGGAGACAAAAAGCCAGTGTGGGTTGGATGAGTCTGGATCAGTGTGGTTGTGGAGCTGGGAGATGTCACAGACATATTTTATGAAAAATCCTTTTGCCAGGATCTTCTCTCCTGAGAAGCTGAGAAGCCTCAGCTTCCCCATGTTTTGCTGCTTTGGAATGTGATCTGGAGAATTGTTTACCCAGCATGTGAAACTGTTTTTACTTGATGACCAATGACAGCCACCTGTGTCGAGGCTGTGAGCAGTCACAAGATGTTATTATCATTCCTTTTCACTCCTTGCTAACCTTCTGATGAAATCCTTTCTTCTATTCTTCTGGTATAGTTTTAATACATCATTTTCTTTTCATATAATATATATCATAAAATAATAAATCAGCCTTCTGAAACATGGAGTCAAGATTCTCATCTCTTCCCTCATCCTGAACCCCTGTGAACACAACCACAGGGAGAGGCAGGAGGTGCCCTGGAAACCACAGCCTGGCAGCTCTTCTTTCTGTAGAGGCAAACTGGCAGGGATCCCCAGGGAAACTTGGATATACTGGAGACTCTGGAAGATTTTTAGCAGTTTTATTGCAATAATTTTTAAAATAAATTGCTTTATTACTGTATAAGATGAAATCCCTGTCAGGGATTTCTAGTTGATTAAAGAAAGGAGAGAAAATACAGAAACAATGGTCATTTTTCACTGCAGAGGGGTTATCAAGCAGGATCCCCTAAAGGTCTAGATAAGCTCTTCAGGAACTGACCAGAAAAGAAGGGGATTTCTGAGGTGCTGCAGCTTGCTGGGATCACATAATTATGTGAGATGGTTTAACCTAAATATTTGAGCCAAGGGAAGAGAATGGATCCCCACTCCTGTAGGGTAAACTCCAGGGAAATTCTGTCTTGGTAAGTTCCAAATAATAAACATGGGAAGGAGTAATTAACCATATATATGTGATCATAGACTCTGATGGGTATTACCTGCTCAGGAAAGAAATCTGTGTGGGATATTGATAACTCCATGGAGACAAGAATTTAATTCCCTGCAAAATACAAGAAGATAAATAAATCACTAGGCAGAGAAGGGAAAAATCTATGTCCTAATAATTTATTTATTTTTTAAAAAATACCATCAGAATTATTAATAGACTTCAAGTAGCCAGGTAGCTTCTAAAATGTTTTCTGCTGTCATATTCTCCTCACAGGATGAGCATTCATGTGTTGCAACTTCTTGTGTATTTGTGCAAGAAAATGTGATGTCAAGAGCAATGGAGAGATGGGGCTGGTCACTGGTCCTGTTTTGGAGCAGCCAGCAGTGACCAGGAGGTTCCTTGGCCTTCAGATGAGCAATATGTCAGCTGTGAGCACTTTTGGAAGCAAGGGTTTGTCTTGGCTGTCCTGTTTTCCCTGGATGCCATGGCCGTGTCCAAGCTGCTGCAGATGGCACCTGCCGCCAGAGTTAGGTCTTCATTCACAAATGGAAGGTGACAGGGGGCTGCTGCCAGCCCTGACCCATCTTCCCCATCACCTGTGCTGGGAGGGAGATCAGCTTCACACCAAGGCTTGGCAGCTTGGCTTGCTTCCTTCAGTGGCTCCCAAACAGCTCCATCCAATTTCCCAGGGATGTGGGAGTGCTCAGCTCCAAACCAGACCTCGGCTCTGCAGGATTCAAACCAGCCCCTGATGAACTGAGGAATGATGCATCTGACTCCATGGATATCACAAGGCTAATTAATGACTTTTTATACTATATTATTGTACATTAATATTAATATTTTATACTATATTATTGTACTTTACACTACATCTAAACTGAATCTGCACAAGCACCCAACTCAAATCCACTGCCCAGAATCTCATAACTGTCTGCTGACCAACATGCTTGGCCTTGACAGGCCAAGGAAACAAAACTCCATCACTTTGGGTAAACAATCTGCACATTGCATTCTACTTTGGCACAAACACAGGCACAGCAAATGAGATAATAATTGTTTCTTCTTTCTCTGAGGTTCCTTGCTGCAATTCCCAGAAAATATCTTTAGGAAGCTGTACCTTCTTTTCTGTGTGAAGAGAAATGTGGCCACACAGCTCCTGACTGGGAGCCCTCCAGATGGAGCTGGGTGCTGTGCTCACTGCTGGCTGCTCCAAAACAGGACCACTGACCAGCCCCATCTCTCCATTGCTCTTGACATCACATTTTCTTGCACAAATACATGGGAGGTTGGAACATGTGAATGTTCACACTATGAGAATGTGACAGCAGAGAACGTTTTAGAAGCTACCTGGCTACGTAAAGTCTATTTGTAATTCTGATGGTATTTAAAAAAAATTTAATTCCCTGCAAAATACAAGAAGATAAATAAACCACTAGGCAGACAAGGGAAAATCTATGTCCTAATAATTTTTTTTAATGGCATGTGGGAATTCCCAGCCCTGTGGGGGTCAGCAGCCATTGATATTGGTCTGGATGTGAATTTAAAGGCTCAGAGCTTTGCTCCCAAGCCCCTGCACACAAACCCCTCCGTGTTGGGCCTTGCAGCTGGTGCTGGCTGCAGAAGGTGCCCATCTGTGCTGAGGAAGAAGCCATCAGCACTGACTCACTGCTCCACCACCTCCTACTTTTGGCAGAAACCAGCACAAGCAGACTCAGAGGACCCTGGCAGAGCAGAGCACTTGCAGTGAGGGGTGGGGGTTGATGCTGAAGGGATGTGACACCAAACCATGCTCAGAGCAGCCATTGCCAGGTAGGAAAGTGGTGCCCATGGTCCTGTGTGTGCTCAGGGACTCACTGCATGGACTCATTGCACTGTGGTGTTTGTGAGGTCCCCAGGATGAGGTGAGAGATGAGGATTTGACTCCATGTTCTCAGAAGGCCGATTATTCTATTCTATTCTATTCTATTCTATTCTATTCTATTCTATTCTATTCTATTCTATTCTATTCTATTCTATTCTATTCTATTCTATTCTATTCTAGAAAGGATACATCAGAAGGTTAAAACAAGAAGAATGATAATGAAAACCTGTGACTCCTTAGAGCCCCGACACAGCTGAACCATGATTGGTCATTAAGTTAAAACAATTAAAACAATTCACATGCAACCAATCAAAGATGCACCTGTTGGTAAATGATCTCCACACCACATTCCCAAGCAATCAGATAATTATTGTTTTCATTCTTTTCTGAGGCTTCTCAGCTCCCCAGGAGAAGAAATTCTGGTGAAGGGATTTTTCAGAAAATATCATGGTGGCACTGCACCCTCAGTGAGCTGATCTGCAGGAGGGATCTGAGAGGGATCTGCAGGGGCTGGATCCATGGGCCTCAGCCTGGCACTCGAAGAAGGAGTCAGAGCTCTTCAGTTCTCAGTCTCAAGGTTGTTGATTGTTCCTTATCTGTAAAATTGTTCCTCCTGTTCTGCCAAGGTCCATCCAGCAGGACAGTCCAGGCACTCTGCCTGCCCCCGGGGTGGTGTTATGTCTTTATACTAAAATCTACATGTACAATGTTTACAATTACTTCTCAATACCTATCACCTATGTTAGACAGTGAGCTTCTACTCTAAGCCAATCTAAAAGTGAAAACATCACAGCAGCAGATGGAGGCCAAGAAGAAGAAGGAGAAAGGCTGGACACGCCCAGTTCCCTCCACCCTGCCCCCTGAACCCCCATTCTAAAACCCCCAAAATCTACTTTTTCACCTTGTGATAAATTCACTGTCATTCTACTAAAACTCTCATGGCTTGCAGGTCTTCATCTAAGGTTGGTAACTTGCTCTATGGGTCATCATCAAAACCACAGGGGCATCTTGGGCTCTGTGCCAGGGTCTCTGAGACCCCTGGCAGGGGTCTTGGCTGCTCAGGACAGCCAGAGGGATGTCCTGGGTTCTGACATATTTAAAATAAATCATGCAGAGGAGGAGAGCTTTCAGCATCATGCCAGCTGATTTTCCCAAAGCTGTGCTGCAGGCACACTCTTGTGGCTGCTCAGAGCCAGTGCACGCTGCTCGGGGCAGCTCCAAGGGCACCTGGAGGCTCCTCCTGCCCCTCCGAGAAGGATCCAGCTCCTTCCTCACAGCCACCGTGACCCAGGACACTGTGGCAGCCCCCAAGGATGCTGTGAGAGCCTTCCTGAGTGCTTTATCCAGCTCTGGCTCACAGTGCCCTGAGGCAGTGAATAATTTAGCACTGCTGATATTAACACTGTGCCTCGGGAATGAGCCTGGTTCTGGGAAAAGGGACACCCAGCTGCTGGGCTGGGGATGGGCTTGGGGTCCCCAATCCATTAAGAGCTACAGGATTCGTGTCACCCCACAGAGGGCATGCTGTATGACTTTATTTATCCTGGGAATGCCTCCTCATCCTGCCCAGGTGAGCAGCTCTGGATGTTCTCCATCCTGCTGGATCTCCTCTGCCTCTGCTCTTTGGGGATTTGCTGAAGGAGCAGCAAAACCCTTCCTTGCTGGCAGCCTGGGTGAAAGCTCATCAGCCCTGCTTGTACTGAGTGAGAAAAAAGCTGTTGGCAATTGGGGGTGAAAATCACAATGTCACCAGTGGTGCTGAAAGTGGATTTTTTTTCCCTTTCCCTTCCCTTCTTTTAAAAAATTTTCCTTTGCTCTCAGGACATGAAGATCCCATCCAGGAGGCTCCACTGTGCATTGTCTGAGGTCCTGGGGTCCAAGAGGGGCACAGAATTAGTGACTCCACTGGGTTCTTTGTAGACTGAGCAAAGCCTTCTTTTCCCCTATTTTTGGAAGTGAACAGTCAGGAGAATTCCCCTTCATTTTTTCCCCTCCTTCTCACCTGCTTGCAGCATTTCCCTGCCCTCTGGAAAACACAGAGGCTGTGGCCTTGTTGTACCAAATCCACAGACTCTGCTGCTAATCCAGACCCTCTGCTTCCCAAAAATCAGCTCAGTGTAGCTCTGGTCTGTGGGTTTCAGAGCAGGCTGTGCAAGGACAGCCCTGAGAAAAGCTGTCTCAGTCTGAGCTACATATGTGCATGAAAAGTGAGAAATGGATGGGAAATCACTGGGATTGAAGTGGAATTACAAATGCCAGCATCATTTGTCTGCTTTGGGTGCATTCAAGCACAGCAGGTTGTTTTCTGAGAGACCCTGGGGTTGTTCCTGTGTATTAATCACTTTGTTTCCATTCTGCCCTAACACTGCAGGGATCATTGGAGAAAGTTGCATTTAAAAGCCATCCCCAAACTGAGCTACCCAAGTCCAGGCCGGAGCTGTTTGGTGGGGCTGTAGGACTGGGAAGTGGTTTGAACAAACACTGGGGCAGTGCCTTGGGATGAGTCAGAAAATCCCAGAGACCCTGGTCCTTGAATTCCAGAATCTCAGAAGGGTTTGTGCAGGCAGGGACCTTAAAGTCCATCAAATTCCAACTCCCTGCCATGGACAGCGACACCTTTCACTGTCCCAGGTTGCTCCAAGCCCCATCCAACCTGGCCTGGGACACTGCCAGGGATCCAGGGGCAGCCACAGCTTCGCTGGGCACCCTGTGCCAGGGCCTCACACCCTCACAGGGAAGAATTCCTTCTCAGTCTCCCACCCATCCCTGCCCTCCAGCAGTGGGAGCCACTCCCTGTGTCCTGTCCCTCCATCCCTTGTCCCCAGTCCCTCTCCAGCTCTCCTGGAGCCCCTTCAGGCCCTGCCAGGGGCTCTGAGCTCTCCCTGGAGCCTTCTCCTCTCCAGGTGAGCACCCTCAGTTCTCCCAGACAAGCTCCAGCCCTTGGAGCATCTCCATGGCCTCCTCTGGACTCACTCCAGCATCTCCACATCCTTCTCAAGCTGGGGCTCTCTGACCTCACCCCAGTACTGCAGGTGGGTTTCTAAATATTAATTTTTTTTATTTTCTTGCTGATGGGAAACATGGCATATTTGCATTTTTGAGCCTGACTAGTTTTAATTCAGTTTTTTATTGTACAAGCTCAAGAGGAACATTTACTTTGTTTTCACTGATTAGTTATACAATTATTCCTTTCAGATACCACATGAACCATGAACCATAATATTGTATTCTTTGCTAATACATTTTGGCTGAGGTATTTACATGAAAACACAATACATAAATGTAATGAATTTTTCAAATGAACACATCGGTAATATAAAGTAATCTTTTTCTTTTTTTTTTTTTTTTTCTTCCTGTACACCAAAAATTCATTAAACTTTTCTCAATTAGCAAACTGACTTTTCTAAATAAGCTGCTGATTGAGCAGGAGCCACGAGCTGGATTTGATAACGTTGGATGGTGCCTGTCACCAGGGAGGGAGAGATTATCCCTGGCAGCCCAGGGCAGGCATCTTCTGCTGGATCTGACACCTCTTGGAGGGGGAGCCACTTCCAGCTGCTCACCAGTGAGGAGGCAGGGCTTGCTCATGCCTAAATGGGAATAATCTTCTGTCTGGGAGGTGAAATGAGCTCCTGGGCTGAGTCCAACCTTCAGGCCTCTGTCAGCATCTGTGCCAGCCAGGTCAGGGAGAGGAGGAAGCTGGGAATGGGGGAGTGGGATGGTGTTCACAGGGGTTTTTGGGTGAGGGAAGAGATGAAGATTTGACTCCATGTTTTAGAAGGCTTGATTTATTATTTTATGATATATATTATATTAAAACTATACTAAAAGAATAGAAGAAAGGATTTCATCAGAAGGCTGGCTAAGAATAGAATAATAAGGAATGATAACAAAGGCTTGTGGCTTGGGCTTTCTGTCTGAGCCAGCTGACTGTGATTGGCCATTAATTAGAAACAACTAACATGGGCTAATCAAAGATCCACCTGTTGCATTCCACAGCAGCAGACAACCATTGTTTACATTTTGTTCCTGAGGCCTCTCAGCTTCTCAGGAGGAAAAATCTTAAGGAAAGGATTTTTCATATGAAGATGTCTGCGACAAGGGAGGACAAAACCTGGTTAATTTTCAGCTGGGTGAAGGCAGAGATGTGGCTGTTCCTGTTCCTGCAGAGCTGCAAGTGTGGCAGAAGTGTTCAAAGCCAGGACAGGGCTTGGAGCAGCCTGGGACAGTGGAAGGTGTCCCTGCCCATGGCAGGGGCTGGAACTGGATGGGCTTTAAGGTCCCTCCCAACCCAAACCACCCTGGGACTCTGTGATTATGTTCAATGATGACAAAAACTGATACAGCCTGGAGAAGTGAAGGCATCCTCCTTCTGAAGTCAGCACTGTACTCCTTTATTTATTTTTAATTTTATTAGTCTTCTTTTTATTTTCCATAGAATCCAGAGGTAGTAATTCCTTTTGTGGAGTCCTTGAAATATTCTCTGCAGAAACCAGGGGCTGATGCTGAAATCTTGGTCTCACTGAAGTTAGTGGGGAGCTTGCTCCTGGCTTTGTAGGGGGGGATTTGGCTCTGAGTCTTTTTGTGTGAAGTGGAATAAATCCATCAGGAGTGGAGTGTCTCAGCACAATGAACACCTCCCAGTGCCTTTCACACAGATCACACTGTTATATCATGTGCCTGACCTACTTTGCTTTAATAAGCTCATCTGTGTGCAGTGGAAGATAAGCAAAACCACTCTTGTGACACGAAAATCCATCCTGTCCATCAGCACGTGTGTGCTGCTCTGGGCAGGGGCTGATCCTGGTTTTCCCTCTCATGGAAGTAAAACTTCCACTGGCATCCAGTGAGGCTCAGACTGGGACACCTGGAAAAGATCATCCAGGAAAGCTGTGGCTACCCCATCCCTGGCAGTGTTCCAGGCCAGGCTGGATGGGGTTTGGAGCAATCTGGGATAGTGGAAGGTGACCCTGCCCACGTTAGGGGGTGGAACTGGATGATCTTGAAGGTTCCTTCAAACTCAAACCATTCTGGGATTTTGTGGCTTGACCCCTTTACAGGGCTGGGAAGGACAAATTTGGAATGCCACCACTGATCCCACTCCTTGCACTTTGTCCATGTCAGCCCCAGGGCCTGGACATGGGCAAAGAGCAAGGAGTGGGATCAGTGGTGGCATTCCAAAATCCTGTCAGGTTGTTCCACATGTTGGGATATGCAGGACTCAAGAGGGTTTGTGTCCATCTCCTCTTGGAGAAACCATGAATGTTTCTCTTGGAACATTTTGTTTTCCCAGGGCCACCATGGGGCCTCCCAGGGGACAACCCAGGCTCTTGCTCCTGCAGAGCATCTTCATGCTTGGGTTTCCCACCAGGCTGCAGCTGAGCATGGACAGCCCCATCTCCAGCATCTCTGCCTCTGGATGGGCAGGATCAGAGAATCACAGAATATTCTGGATTGAGAGGGACCCACAAGGAGCATCAGGTCCAACTCCTGGCCCTGCACAGCCCCAAGAATCCCACCCTGTGCCTGAGAGCATTGTCCAAACCCTCCTTGAGCTCTGACTTGGTGCCTGGAGCACCTCCCTGGAGACCCTGGATCTCCCCTCCTACCCAAAGATCGATGTTCCCTTGGAAAATCCCAGCCTTTCCTGGGAAAGCTTCCCCCACCACATGTGCTGGATATGTCAGGGTGGTTGTTGTGGCTCTCACTGTCAGAGCCATCCCTGAGACAGTCCCTGTGATTTCAAAGCATTTCAGCAGAGCACAAAAGCTGGTTTGCCTCCCGAAATAGCTCCTGCACGAGACGTGGCAAATGACAAAGCTCATTGCCTGGATCACTTTCTGGGGCCTAGCTGGCAAATTCCTTTGTGAGGGAAAATCCTGCCTGCTGTGGAATGCCCTAAACCAGCCCTAAACCTGCTTTTTCTGGGCTGGGAAGAGGTGGGAGCACAGACAGACCTGGCTGAGCAGCAGGGAGGTGTCACAGACATCTTTTATGAAAAATCCTTTCCTTAGGATTTTTTCTCCTGAGAAGCTGAGAGGCCTCAGGAATAAAATGTGAACAATGGTTATCTGCTGCTGTGGAATGCAACAGGTGCATCTGTGATTGGTCTCATGTGGTTGCTTCTAATTAATGGCCAATCACAGTCCAGCTGTCTGGACTGTCTCAGTCAGTCACAAGCCTTTGTTATCATTCCTTTTCTATTCTTAGCTGGCCTTCTGATGAAATCCTTTCTTCTATTCTTTTAGTATAATTTTAATATAATATATATCATAAAATAATAAATCAGCCTTCTGAAACATGGAGTCAGATCCTTGTCTCTTCCCTCATCCTGGGACCCCTGTGAACACGGTCACAGAGAGGTGAGCAGGACCCTTGTTGTGAGCATGAGCACAGAACCAGGATGCATCTTGTGGTGCCCTCCCTCTTTCTTGTGTTTTTTTGCTTTACTAGTGGATTTGGGTCAGTATTTTTATCTTTGCTTTCCTCTTTATTTATTTATTTGTTTGTTTGTTCTCTTATTTACTTTTTTTTTTTTTAACAGACAGAAGATGGAAAAATAAATAAATAAAGGTAACTGTGTGGAGTGTCAGAAAAATAAATAAATAAAGCTAACAGTGTGGAGTGTCACATACATCTTCTTATGAAAAATCCTTTCCTTAAGACTTTTTCCTCCTGAGAAGCTGAGAGGCCTCAGGAACAAAATGTAAGCATTGATTATCTGCTGTGTGGAATGCAACAGGTGCATCTGTGATTGGCCCGTGTTGGATGTTTCTAATTAATGGCCAATCACAGTCAGCTGGCTTGGACAGGGAGTCTGAGACACAAGCCTTTGTTATCATTCTTTGCTATTCTATTCTTAGCTAGCCTTCTGAGATGAAACCCTTTCTTCTATTCTTTTAATGTAGTTTTAATGTAATATATATCATAAAATAATAAACCAAACCTTCTGAAACATGGAGTCAGATCCTCATCTCTTCCCTCAACCTGAGACCCCTGTAAACATGGTTACAGTGGAGGACAGAGATTTGCTTTTCATGTGCTCCCTATTTTGGAGGCCCAGGGATTCTCCAAGCATTGTTTTGATTGATTCAGCCTTGAGGATGAAAGGTGAAAAAAAGAACATAATTTCAGCCACTGGAAAAACCTGATGGGAGCATTCTGCATGAGCTTCATCCCAGCTCTGATCCTGACCTACCTCTAGTTATTTTCTCCACCTGAGGAGCAGCAGCATAACCCAGGGTTTACAGGGTCTCAGGGCCTGATCCTGGCTCTGTTGGGAGCACTGGATAAATGCCTGCTCACAGTTCCTCCAGCCTGGAGGGCTTCATGACTTGCCCTGACCCCAACTTTCTAAAGGTCTGAGGCTGCTGCTATGAAAATTCTGGTCTGTGACTAAATGCAAAGAACTTTTCTCTGGAGAAGGGGACAAAAGGAACAGCAACTTCTAGGTAGAAAAGACATGGAGACATAAATGAGGTCTCTGCCAGCCTCTGATTTAAATAGCTGCTTGCAAGGTGTCATCCATGGAAAAACTGTTATTTTCCATCCACCTGGCAACAGCAGCTGTGACCTACAAGCTGCTTCTGCATCCAAGAGTCGTGTTTGGGAGGAAGGATCAGGTTTGTCCAAAGCCAGGGTGAGGTTCCAGCCAGGTTTGTTCAAGCCCTGGACAGGGCTTGGAGCAGCCTGGCCTATGGAAGGTGTGGAAGGGGCTGGAACTGGATGAGCTTTAAGGTCCCTCCCAACCCAAACCATCCCAGGACTCTGTGATTATGTTCAATCATGGCACAAACTGTTACAGCCTGGAGAAGTGAAGCCATCCAAACCAGCAGCCAAACCAGTTTAGGGTCCTGTGAAGCAAAACCCCAAAGCAAGAACTTGAAAATTAAGCCCAAGTTTAAGTTCTTTGCTGAGTGGGGCTGGAATGTCCCCCCTCACCCACAGGCTTTGAGGAACCTCATTTTCTCACCCAGCTATGGTGGAAGGCAGTGTGGAAAACACTTTTTGGTGTCAGAGCTGAAGCAGCTCTGAAGAGGAATTTAACCCTTTGTGAGATGGGAACGTGCCATGAGAACCCACAAATGTTGTTGGGAATCCTGGGAATTGGATACCAACATCCCTTCAAGGTCAGCAGTGCCTTTGTTTGCCAGTCCTGATGTTAACATTTGGTCCTGTGGGACATCTTGGGCTCCTGTTCTTTGTGGTTAATCACAGCCTTTGTGCAGTCTCCCCTTTGCTGGGGGGAAAGGCTAATGCAGCCCTCACTGTGCCACTGCTGCTGGCTGGGAATTGTCAATAGGTCATAAATAAATCCACCACTGCACAGGAAAGACAATGAGATTATACATCCTCCTACTACTGCCAATTACAGTAAGAGCAACAATTATAAGGTAGCACTCCTACAGCCACCCCAGGGAGAAAATGAGAGGAAAATGTTCCATTAGCCTAATGAAGAGAGAGTGGTGGAGCTACAGTCAAATTTTCTCACTATTAGCCCTGACTGTGTGCCACTAACACACAGGGGAAGCAGGAGTCATAGGGTAACAATTAAAGTTGCTGGCAATTAACCCCTGCCACGTGCATGCCTCTAATCTGATGAGAAAATTAAAAAGAGGCACGGGTACATTTTCTCACCGTTGGTCCCCAGAATGCACAAAGTGGCATTTGCAGGTGACAATGAAGGTTTGTCACCTCTGAGGCCTGGGAAGTGCCACAGGTGCTGTGGATTTGGTGTTTAAAATGCTCTTGGGAGTGCTGGGGTGAGGAGAAGCCGTGTGGGGATGGCTTAAACCCCCTGTATTTAACACAGAGTTACTGCTGCATTTCCTCATGAGCCCCAGGAAAGGATGGGGAATTCTCTGCTGCCCTGCCCCTGCCATAGCCCCAGAGCAGAAAAAAAGGAGAAAGATCCACTTTGGGAGTAGAAATGGGAAATATAAGGAATATCTTGCTGGATTGATATTGGCAAAATGAAAACCTGAGCCCTGGCTGACAACACCCCGTGGCCATGCCAAGAGCTGCTGCATTTCTCCCGGGGTGCTTTGGTCAGTGCAGCCCAGTATTTACCAAAGCTTCCTGAATTATTGCTGTTTCCAGGACTTTTTAAGGGAAGAGAAAGACTGATATCTTGAAAATCTGCCCAGAGCAAGCATTGGGTATTCTGATGTTTAATGGTGGCTCCTGAGGTGTGTTGCAAAGCCACAGATCAATTTTCAGATCAAAAGTTCCAAACCCACACTAGCAAGGAGCCAGGCCTGCTCTTCACATTTCTCATTTCTGCTGTTGCCTCTGTGTCAAGTTAATATCAGCTGGAGGATCACAGTCAGGAGCCAGATTGGCATCTGGCTGGGGGATTTGGCCTGGGATGGGAATTGGCTTTATTTCCACACCCCATAAAAGGTGAGAAGGGAAAAATCTGTTTTGGGACCTCACACAGACTGGTGGTGCTGGAGAATCTCAACACTGCTCGGGCTGTAACAGAATTATCCTCAAAAAGCTCCTCTGTAGGGCATGTCAGGACCTTCTTGGGATCACTTACAGATCCTTCCCTCAGGGGAGCAACAACCTTGCTTTACCCAGGGGCTCCTGGCCAGGCAGGAGCCACATCCTGGAGCAGGAGCAGGAGCAGGAATTAACCCATGGTGGTGTTATGGGGTTGTGGGGTCTGGGGTCTGCTCCCTGTTCCATCTGTGCAGGACTCTGCCCCACATCCCTGCAGGGTTTGTGGCACATTCCCAGCAGAGGTTTTTAAGCTGGGAGGGTTATCCCAGCTGGATTATCCCATCTCTGCCATGGGAAGGGCTGTAAAGGCAGGAGAAGGAGCCCCTTGGGCTTGAGCTGGGCATGGATCCCTGGGGAATCCCTGTGGGCACAGGCTGGGGTCCCTTCAGTGCCACCCAGGCCCTGGGATGTGCAGCTGCAGCCTCTTCCTCTCCAGGGCTGGGGTGCCCAGCCTGAGATGCTCCTGCTTTGCCATTCTGAGGAGCAGCCATGGGCTGAGCCCTGCTGATTCCCTTGTACAGCTTTGGATCATCCTCCCTCAAGCTGCACTGCACACTTTTCCTAACTTGCTGCTCAGCAAAAGGACAAAAAGCAGTTTTTTGCCATGCCTACAAGCACAAAAAGGCTCTGCATCCCTGTCCTTGCCTTTCTTTCCCTCTGTGAGCTCTCTGCATTCTGAGGTGCCCATCACTGCCACAGATTTACTTTATTTTTGGTAACTCGTTTTCTGAGTCTCAAAGAGAACTTGGCATCCATTTATTTGTGTGACACTGGCAATGAGAAGCAGGGTGGGAGTCTCAAAGCCAGCAGAGAGGTTTGGAAGCACAAAGGGATGATGGCTAAATCCTAATTACCTGCTCAGAGAGGGTGTCCCTGCACAGCCCCTGGGTGATTTGTTGCCAGAGTGATGCTGGGGCAGGGGGGAGGAAGATGATGGCTCTGAGACCACGTTGAAGTCTCCAGAGAATCCTTTCCATGAGTTAGAGGTGGTGGGGCTAAAAACTTCCCTGCTCTGAGTGATTTGTGTAGTAATTTCCGAGCTGACACGCACTACATGGCAAATCTGAATTCCACTTTTAGCCCTGTTAAGAGATAAGGAACAGTGATTATTATAATTACCATGTGGTTACTTTATTGGTTAAATTAACATTTCGTTGTTGGGGTTGCTGTGCAATATACAATATTATTTTACCTACTGTGCCTTCAAAGTCATCTTGTCACAGCAACAGCATGGCAGCATGGAAAAAGCCTTTTAACAAGTAGGTAAATACATGCCTTTGGGGGAGGCAGAGCGATAATTATGTCAGCTTCAATACATTTGACAGTGGAAAAAAAATAGCTAAAAATAAGTTGAGTCAAAAATGAGAGAAAATATTGAATGCTTGAAATAAGGCCACTGGAATTAAAAAGTTGCAAAGTATTTAATGCAGTGGCCTTCTCTGTGGATCAGGTGTCAGTAGTCCAGCTACTCACAGTGCTGGGCTGCTTTAGGTTTGCAAGGGTGTGTAAAGGAATCCTACAGCCCCTCTCTGGGGATAAAGGGAGATTTATTGCAAATCCCAGCTAGAATTGAACAGTGTAGAATCACTGAATGGTTTGGGCAGGGACACCTTCCACTATCCCAGGTTGCTCCAAGCTGTGTCCAACCTGACCTTGGGCACTTCCAGGGATGGGGCAGCCACAGCTTTTGTGGACAGCCTGTGCCAGGGCCTCACCACCCTCACAGGGAACAATTTATTCTGTATATCTGACCTAAATTTCCCCTCTTTCAGTCTTAACCCATTTCTCCTAGTCCTACCACTACAGATCCTGGCTAGAGTCCCTCTCCAGTGAGCTCCTTTTGTTCCATACATGGTCATGAATAAAAGAAAACCAGGGCACACCTTTCCTCTCCATCCTTTCTTAGTGCATGATGATGTTCCAAGTTTTCATGCAGAGTCCAATGTAGCTGGGTGTCACAGACATCTTTTTATGAAAAATCCTTTCCTTAGCATTTTTCCTCCTGAGAAGCTGAGAGGCCTCAGGAACAAAATGTAAACAATGATTATCTGCTGCTGTGGAATGCAACAGGTGCATCTGTAATTGGCTCATCTTGGCTGTTTCTAATTAATGGCCAATCACAGCCCAGCTGGCTTGGTCAGAGAGTCTGAGACAGAGCCTTAGTTATCATTCCTTTCTATTCTTAGCTTAGCTGAGCCTTCTGATGAAACCTTTTATTCTATTCTTTTAGTGTACTTTTAATGTAATATATATCATAAAATAATAAATCAAACCTTCTGTAACATGGAGTCAGATCCTTGTCTCTTCCCTCATCCTGGGACCCCTGTGAACATGGTCACAGCTGGGCAGGGACAGGAGTTGATTTTTGCTTGAGCAAATTGTTTAAAGTGGGGCTTTAGTGGAATTTGGTGGCAGCGTTGTGCCAGACACAAAGTAAAGATGGGGGAGAGGTAATGTGGGAGGAAAATGACACAAAGGGTGTTTTATGGAAGAAAACAAAGCAAAATCTCCTTGTAGGCAGGTGAGTCTTGCAGCAGAGGCTTTGCTGGCCAGAGTGGCCTCATTGCAACTCAGGCTGGTGCAGCTTTAGAGATCAAATGGACCTTGTTCATCATCCAAGGGCTGGCTGAGTGTGGCAGCAGCCCTCCAGAATGGGCTGGAGTTGTTATGGCTCATTCTTTGTTTCTAGGAAGAGCCAGAGTGAATATCCAGAGTTTGGTGCAGGGCTCACCTTGCTGCATTGCCTTGGGATTCACTCTCCTGCTGCTCCTGGAGTGCAGGGCAGGAGAGATTTTGTGGCCCATGGAATGCTCCAGTTTGAGATCTACAGGCAAAAGATCATCCCCAAAACATCAGCCCCAAAGAGGTGTGATCATCATCTTGTCTTTCTAGAGAGAGATGGCCAAGAGCAGCCAGAACACAAATCCTGCCCCCAGGACCAATACCTCCCTTGCTGATGATCTCTCTGGTCTTTCCTTCCGCAGGAGAGAAGAAAACCACAGAAAGAGAAGGAAACCACAGAAAACCAGACAAATTCTGTCTGTGAACAAGCACCCCCTCAGCTCTTGTCTGTGGGCCAGCAGGCAGGAGCAGCAGGAGAGAGTAAAGGGATTTGGGGTTTAGCTTTCCCAAATAATTGATAAGGACAGAGCAGGACCTGAGGTGCAGAAAGCATCAAGAGCAGCCCTGCTCTCTGCTGTGTGCCAAGGAGGAGGGTGACAAAGGGGATTGTCCCTTGTAGCAGCTGTCCCAGGGTTTTTGGGGCAGAGCCCTGGAGCTGGTGCACCCCACTGGGACATCCCAGACACAGGAGCCTCCATGGGACCAGCACTGCCCTGTGAGGAGCTTGGTCACTATGATTGCTCTTCCAGTTCAAACCATTCTCTTGGGTCCCAGCTGGGTGTTTTCCCTTTTCTTTTCCCCAGCATTTTATCCTACAGGTATATTGGTGCTTTATTATCTATAAAATAAAGTCTGGGGCATAATTCAGAAGAAGGATGTCTCATGATGTGCTTATGATTTCCTGCTTGTGTCCATTCCCCCAGCAGAGATTTCACTCCCTCTCCACAACTCATTGAAAGCCAAAAAGTTTCAGTGAAATTGCAGCTGTGAACTTGGAATTATTCTTTTTTCAAACTAATGAGTTTCCCATGAATATGGGGCTACACAACCACACACAATTAAACAATGCCCACTCACTAGTTTGCATCTGTACAAAGCATTGATTGGACACTTTGAATGAATTATTTGCTATGTGCCCTGGTCTCCATGAGGGAAAGCAGCAGGACTTTTGCATGAAGCACATGGCAAGTCAGACATATACATAAAATGACATTATTTTTGAAGAGAACTTAATTTGGAATCAGAAAAGAAAAAAACCTATAATGTGCTTTTTTTTCCTTAAAAGGAGTCCTTGGGGACAAAAGCCTTCTCCTGAGGGTAATCTTCAAAATCTGACTACTTTTTCCTTAGCCTGGGAGCAGGAAATATGATTTTATTGTTTTTTCCCCCCACAATAAAATGCTTGTTCCCACTACTCTCCTCTCCAAACGGTGCAGCCCATCCCGAGCGGCCGAAGATGAGACTAATCTACCTCCAACACTCCAATAAATAAAATGTAAATGTTTGTCATGAGAATGCCTCCATTGTCAGCACCATCCCAGGATTTTTCAACCTTTGACTCCCAGCAGTGACCGGCTGAGTAGCAACAGCCGAGTGCTGAAAGAATTTTTCAACAGCAATTTGCTTGTTCCAATTTGCTTTTCAGGGCTGCTGCTCAGGATTGCTGGCCGGGGCTGTAAAAGGATCTCATCCTATTAATTTGGCCCAGCTTCCCCTCTTGTTCTGGTCATATTCAGTTTCTCTGGGAGTTCCAGTGAGTAAGTTAATTGAATTGGAAAGTGCCACCAGGCGCTGGCTGTTGGAGCTACGGTTTCATGTCGGAAAAGCGGCTCCCGCCGGCCGCAGAAACGGATACGGGCACCTGGTGAGGAGGTGAAGAAATGTCTGGAGATGATTTATTCCCGTGGCAATAGCCCCCAGTTCTGCTCTCAGACTGCTCAGACAATGCAGCTCCCTTCATCTGGCATCGTTCCTTCTCCAGCCAGATCCCTGGGCAAGCACTGGGGAGGCTGAGGAGCAGGGGGGTGTGTTGGAGCGGGGACTGGGAGAGTGCAGTAAAAGCAGGACAGTGGGGAGAAAGTGATGCATCTGACTCCAGGGATATCAGAAGGCTAATTAATTAATTTATTATACTATAATATTCTAGACTATATTACACTACTTCTAAGCTGAATCTGCACAAGCACCCAACTCAACCCCACTGCCCAGAATCTCGTGAGTGCCTGCTGACCGACAGTGTGGACACAGACTTGGCCCTGATAGGCCAAGGAAACAAAACACCATCACTTTGGGTAAACAAAACACCACTTTGGGCAAACAATCTCCACATTGCATTCTACTTTGGCACAACAAACATCTCCACACTGCATTCTACATTGGCACAACACAGGAGCAGCAAATGAGATAAGAATTGTTTTGATCGTTCTTTTCTCGGCTTCTCTCACTGCTTCTCTCAGGTTCAGAGAATGGGAATCCCACAGGAGAGCAGTGGTTTTGTAGGAATGGGCTGATGTTCCCTTCATTCTGCTTGTTCTCTCTGTGGCTCCAAGCCAAATGTGTCTGTTTTAGCAATGCCAAGTGTTATTTCTCCTAATTGCCCAGTCTGCAATCCCAGCTCACCCTCTGGTGTCAATAAATGCAACCAGCCTGACCATGATTCTACTGGCACTCAGTAAAGCTCAGGGGTAAGGGTGGCCACACCTTTTCTGCCAGGAAGTAGAAAAATGGAAGCAAAAATCAGTTCATGATTGCTACTGCACTTTTAGTGAGGTTTAGGGGTGAAAGGTGCATAATATTGAGTTTTGAAATTGGGAAAATTCTTCTAAAATGGGAAGAAACCTTGGAGAAGTCCTGCCAGTGGCAAAGTGATTCTGCAGAAATTTGTGAATATAATCCTATTTCTAAGCTTTGTTGAGATTTTTGTGGCCTCCAGAGGTTTTCCCAAAGTGAGGCACCTCTGCTCACCTGGGCCATCCCAGGGAGCTGCCGTGGCCTGGGATGGGGCTGGATCTGCTCCAGGAGCTGCTGTGGTAGGAGGCTGAGAATCACCCTAAATGTTTGCAAAGGCCAAGCTGTGACAACAAAGTCATTCCCAAACTTCTCTCGCCCCCAAAATGAAGCCAGACTGAGGAAATGTCTGCCTGGGTGAGAAATACATGTCAGAATAAAATAAAAACGGGTGAGGATGAGGGTGGCTCAAAGAGCAGAGTGAAGGTGTTTGCAGTGCTCACACCTGGAAGGCTGCAGCAAACCAGTGAAGCACAGAATCATAGGAAGGGACATTAAAACTCATCCAGTTCCACCCCTGCCATGGCAGGGACACCTTCCACTATCCCAGGGTGCTCCAAGTCCATCCAGCCTGGCCTGGAACACTTCAGGGATGGGGCAGCCACAGCTTCTGTGGGCACCCTGTGCCTCACCACCCTCAGAGGGAAGAATTCCCTCCCCATATCCCATCTAACCTTCCCTCTGTCAGTTTGAATCCATCCCCTTTTATCCTGTCACTCTGTAAAATGTAAAATGACATTTGTAAAATGTCCTTGCCCCCCAAAATCAAGAGTCCCAGTGACCCTCAGACGGCCCAGACCGGGCAGAAATAAATGTCAGAGCCAGCTCCATCCCTTGGCGCTGGTTTGGGGCTGCAGCTCTGGTTTGGTGCCACCACAGGGGGGCAGGAACGGCCTTCGGAGAGCATCAGCCTTCCCCTGGAAAGCGGCAGCCGCCGGGGAAGTTCTGCCTTTATTAAAATATCCCTGAAAATATCCATATATTATAATAAAATATCCCTGCCCTCTATTGAAATTGGTAGGTTGACCTACTGCACACTGCATTTGAAGCAGGGCTCTGAGAGGTGATTTGGAGTGTTTCTCCTCTGGAAATATGCTGAGGGCTGAAAAATAGAAATTATTCATGTTTCAGAGGTGTTGGAGATGCCTCCTGGTTTTGAACAGAACCCTGTTTATTAAGCACTTAACCATCAGATTACTATAAATAATTAGCAAATAGTTTTTAATGCAATCAGCATAGAATATCATCCTATATTATTTATTTGACGAATTTTTTTAAAGGCTCAATTTTGGAAAAACAGCCAACCAAAATGATAAATACCATTCAGTTTTGCCATATTTCCTATTTTTTAAATGTACTTATATATGTATTTATTGTATAGGCATGAGCACAGACTCTCACAAATATCACAAAGCAGCAGCACCCCCTCCCCACTTCTCTTTTTGCTCAAAACAGGAGTGAACATTTTCTGAATCTCGTACAGACACATCCCAATTTTCTAAATAATTTAATGCAAATCAAATTTACTGAAATTATTTTCCAAATAGTTTGATTTAGATAAACCAAGTCATCAATTATCTGTCACTGATGAGGCACTACAGAGACCAGCACGGGGTTTGTGGCTCTTTGCTTTGACTGCTTGCAGTCCCTCTGTATTTATTATGCAGACAAAAATTTGGGCTTATTTTCACATATAAATTTCTCATTGCAGCGTTCATATAGTCAATAAAGCAAACAAATAAAATATTTTAAAACCCTCCCATCTTATTTTTTCCTGACTTGTAAGTGGGTAAACTTCCCTTGGCAAGCACGTGTAACATTATATTTGCTAGAAAGACCCTAAAGCCTCACGGACTATCACGTTACTCCAGAGCCTGGCATTTCTTAAAAGGGATTTCTTTCTTAAAGCCACTACACTGTAATGGCTCTTGAGAAGCTGTTACTGTCTCGAGTGCAAATCCTTCTTACTTTGTGTATTATTGACCTGATCAAGTGTGATGGGGGCCTTCGATGAGCCTTGGGGGGGATTTCGAGGCTGTGGAATCCCACCAGGAAATTCTCATTTTTTGGAAGTTAAAATTTCCCTGCACGGGGGTGGAAGGGGGTTGGAACTGGGAGATGTTTAAGGTTTCTTCCAACCCAAACCACTCCAGGTTTCTATAAAATGGGAATAAATGAGGAGGGGATGCAGCTGGAATGGGGGGACCCCAGGGCAGGTTCCAGCCCCTTCGTGTGGAGGAGCTCACCCTGCAGAGCAGCTTTGTAATAATTCCAATTATTTCACACAAGGGATGAAAAAATGACAACGCAGATGAAGGATGGTTTACAGTTTGCCCGTGGAGTGGAGAAATCCCCAAATACAGCCCCAATTCTGCAAGGAATTACAAGCACAGTTCTTCTTTAGGAGGCTGATTTTAACAGATTCTACAGACAAGGAATCTGTTTAAGCAGCTGCCTGATATCTCAGGATGAGTAAAGTCCTAAAAGTGGAATAATATCATTTCCCTACCATCTCTCAGCCCTATTTACATTAAAAAAACCCCTAAAATCAGCGAGTTCTGAGTGGAAATCCTGGCAGCCACTTTCACCACGGGGAGAATCCCACAAATGATTTTGTTTCCCCTGGGATAGGGAAATGCAGCTTTGTGCCCAATCCTGTAATCAGCTTCTCAGGGCTGACCCAGCTAAGCCCCAGATCAGGACCGTGCTCCCGTGGTTGCTGCAGCATTTTTGGAGCTGATGCTGCTCCAAAATGATGTCATAATTCAGCAAAAAGGGAAAACACATCTGTGAATGAATAAGCAGAGTAAAAAATGCTTTATTTCAGATGTCAAGCAGCCACGGAGCAGTTGCCTGATTTATTTTTTTTTATTTTTAGGGGAGGATTCTGTTGTTTCTAGTGATGTATTTTCCTTCATTATTAGGTTTTGGCACAAAAATTTTACACCACGCCTGCTGGAGGTATAAATATGTATCCAGCCATATAAACCTGTCCCAAAATGATCCCAAAGAGCCTCAGCAGGCAAGACTTGGTGTTCCTAAGACAAAGGTCAAATAAAAAAGGGGTGCTAATAAACAGCCCTCCAGTTATAAATGAAATTTTGTATTTTTTAAGAATTACATCCTAAATTCCAGCGAATCAGATTTAGGAGTTGCTGAAAGTGAGACTGATCCATCCCTCAGCGAGATTTTCTTGTTCTGATGTATTTTGAGTGGTTAGCTCTATTATCAGTTTTAAAATATATGCATTTATAATACATGTAATATTCATTTATATATTATATTTATTATATATATATATATATAATTACTGGAGAAGTGTAAAAGGGATTTTTAGCAAAAAATGAAGAAATAATAGCTCAAAAATAGGGAAATAGTTTAAAAATAGCTCCAAATATATACATTTATAATACATGTAATATTAATTTATATATTATATCTATTATATATAGATAAATATTCATACTCGATGGAGAAGTGCAAAAGGGACATTTTTTAGAAAAAAATGAAGAAATAATAGCTCAAAAATAGGGAAATAGTTCAAAAATAGCTCAAAATATATACATGTAAAACACATCTAATATTCATTTATCTATTATAGCTATTATATATTAATAAATATATATACTTGACAGAGAAGTGCAAAAGGGATTTTTTTAGCAAAATATAAAGGAATAATAGCTCAAAATTGGGAAATACCTCAAAATAGCTCAAAATATATGCATTTATAGTACATGTAATATTCATTTATATATGATACCTAATATATATTAATAAATTTTTACACTCGCCGGGGAAGTGCAAAAGGGATTTTTTTTTTAGCAAAAAATGAGGAAATAATGGCTCAAAATTGGGAAATAGTTCAAAAGTAAGTATATACATTTATATATACTTATATATATATTATATTTAATATTATATATATAATATATATAATATTAAATAATTATTAATTAGTATTAATGCTACATTTAATACATGTAGCATTATGTATAAATGTATATACATAAGTATATACAGTTATAATACATTTAATATCTATCTGCCTATCTATATAATGTCTATTACATATTAATAAATTTTTATACCCGCTGGAGAGGTGCAAAAGGGATTTTTTTTAGCAAAAAACCAAGAAATAATAGCTCAAAAATAGCTCAAAATTGGGAACTATCCTCTTTTCCTAAAAGCAAGTGAAATACCTTTTCCACAGTGCCACGTGCTGATCTAAATCATAATAATAATAATAATGATAATAATAAATAAACTCTATAATTAAATAATGGTGATGATGATGATGATGATGATGATAATGATAATAATAATAATAAACAACTCTATTTATTATTAAAAATAAATAATAAATAAGCAGCTTTGGCAGGGCTGAGAGCGGGGTCAGAACAAAAATATTCCAAGGAGTGGGAATATCTCAGCACCGAGCCCCACTTGGTATTCAATTGACTTTCTAACTCGGGAGACAGCACTTTCCATCTTCAAATAGAGGGAATAGATTGAATTCCTGGCCCTTCCCTTTGAACGGCTGGGGAGAATAAACGGGCAGGCCGGGCGCTGCTCGGGTGATCTCCCTAATCTCGGTTGCACTTTGTCAGGACGAGGTAACTGGTAGTTAAGTGAAATACCTTAGATCAAAGGGGGATTAATCGCCAACTGAATCCTTGCTGAATAAACCTGTCATTCAAGAAAATTATTTCCACTGAACTTAGCAGAGGATTGAAGGTATTTGCATAACAGGGACCCCACCGTACTTCAGCCAGGTTAAAAGGTTCGGAATTCAGGCAGTGTTTGGCTTTTTGGCTCCTTTTCCTTTCAGCGGCCCTGTACAATGGTTTTTAATCTGATAATGCAGCTAACTATCTAAATGATGTCAGAACAGGAAAGTATTGCAAAGTTTGGCTGAGGGATGGATCAATTTCACTTTCAGTAACTCCTAAATCTGATTTGTTGGAATTTAAGATGTAATCCTCAAAAAAAAAAAAAAAAGGGAGGAAAAAAAAAAAAGAAAAAAAGTCCCTTTAAATGGAGGGCTGTTTATTAACATCCTTTTTTTTTATTTGACCTTTGTCTTAGGAACACCAGGTCTTGCCTGCTGCCATTCCTGGGGCTCTTTGGGATGATTTTGGGACAGGTTTAAGACCGTCAGTGATGCCCACAGATCCATGTGCCAATGATCAGGTGGATCTGGGCAAACACACAAACAGATTTTCAGGCTTTTTGCCTTTTTTTTTTTTTTTCCTTTCTAAGCCCATCATTCTGAGGTCATGCTGAATTCGAATGTAAGTGAGAGGGAGATAATTAAATAACAGGACCCAATAGGCTCCCATCATTTTCTAGGATCAGCCCTTGGAGGAGGTTGAAGTGCCACAGCCTCGCTCAGGGTTTGTTGTGGGGTTGTGGCAATAATTTTAAACCTCAAGAATTATCCCTGTTTTAAGGCAGCTGCTTTTGGCAGTCACTTTTCATTGGGAATTCATTTCTCCAAGAGTGAAGAGAGGCCCTTCCAGCACTGGAAGGTTTCTTAATCTATGCTATAAAAACTGGGAAAAGCTGTTAAAAATATATCTATTTCTGGAGAACGCTTTATGCCATCTCCCTCCCCTGCCTTCCTGGGGTTCATTTGCAAGTGTTTCCACCTCTCCTTCCTTTTGGGCATGTGGAATGATGTCAAGCTACATGGAGGACGTCAGGTTTCATAATCAGATTTTGACAATAAATGGAATTTAGGCACTTCTGCACCCAGCCCGAGCCCGACACCATTCATTCTTTCGGTGGGCGCAGTTCATATTCATCACAAACTCAAAGCATCTTTCAAGTTAAAAAAATCACAAAGAGTGGTTATCAAAGAAAATGAATAAAATCCATATTGAGATAATTTTTTAGAAAATGATTGAAGTTTTAACCCAAGAAAGGACTCTTAGAGTTTCTTATAGCTTAGAATAAGAACATGTCAATCACGATTAAGCTTCTGGAATTGGAATCCCTTTGAAATGCAGCTGTTTCTTCTTTAATTGTGGCAGCAGACTCAAAAGAAAAGAAAGGTCCAGCCTTAAAGATGAGTAAGGAATACAAAATAGCTCAGGATTAGTTGTGGAGTTCAAAGGTCGCTAATTACACTAAGGAGTTCCCAGACACAGGGAAAACATTAAACAGGTCACCTACCAAACGGGAAACAGACTTTGACTTCAAAAAAATAAAGAAAAAGCAAAAAGAAAGGTCCTGAAGAGATAGGTTTCTAGAGAAAATCAAAAGTGACCAGCTGATCTCACTGGGGAGAAAATGGGCTGGGTTTAGTTCTCTGCTGTTATGTGTCTCTGCAAATGGCATCAGGCTGTCAAAAAATTATCTAGAGCTCGACCAGCTTTCTTGGAGGCCTCATAAAGGCAAGAAGGAGAAAAAGGGGCAGACCTGTGGCTTAAAATATCTGATTTTCAGTTGCACTGTGGGTCAGGAGTCCTTAGGAAGAAAGCATCCCTGAGGGCTGAGATCTCCCTGGAGTATTTGGCTGGATTTGGTGAGGATGTGGCCTCCTGGGGGACAGCTGCATCTTTAGTGGAAGCTTTTGGGAGAGCCCTCCAGCCCCTTGGAGGACAGTGGGGTTTGTTTGGGGGAGCAATGGGCCATCCCAACCCTTGGGAGAAGCCCAGCTCCTCTCCTTTCCAGCTCCTCCCTGGTCCCCTTGACTTGGGATGGAGTGGTGGCACTGCTGTCCTCCTCACTGCAGACCAGGGATGCTGCTTTCCTGGGAAAGCCTCTTGGGAATTCTGGCTGGGTGTCCTGCCTGCTGCAGGGCTGCAGTAACGACCCCACAGTCCTCTGGATCTGGGTGTGGGTGGAGACAGACCCTGCTTTAATGCCAGCCTGTTCACAAGAGAGAGAATCCCCATTTTTAAGGGAAAAAAAGCCTTTTTTTTCTCTCAGGTCCTGCTCACCTGCAGGGGGAATTACCACCTTAATGAATTACCACCTTATTGAATTATCACCTTATTGAATTATCACTTTATTGAGTTACCACCTCATTCCTGCAAAAATCAGCAGATTGGTGCATCTTAGGGCAACAGGAGGTTTGGGGAAATAAGGAAGAGGAGTTTTAGTTGGTCAATGAGTGGCACAAATCCTCATGCTGGGGGTCCCCAGGATGTCCAGGGCAGTCACAGGCAGAGTTAAATCTCTGTTCCCTGCACCTGAATTGTTGTCTTGGGTTCGTGTGTCAAAATTTTGGTAGCAAGAGGGGAATTCAGGCATGGGAATAAAATTTAGAAACAATCCCAAGGTGCTCCTATCAGTGGGATTCCCACTGACAGCCATACAGAGCTAGAGCAGTTTTTCCAGGGAAATTTACACTTCCCAAACTGGGATGCACAAAATTCTCACCTAATGTCTCATTTGGGGTCGAGGGCTGCAGGGATTTCCCACCATGGTGCTCTCAGGATGCATTCAGCTTTGTGTGAGCTTGGTTTTCCCCACTGTAAAGGTGGGGAAATAAAAGGTGTTAAAATTAAAAAAATATTTTGTCTGTCCCCTAGGGGTGAGAGAACAGGGAGGTGGTGGTGAGGGAGTCAGCAAAAGCAGTGAGGGACAAACAAGGACTTACAAACTCTCTTCTGGCTGAAATCTCAGCAGGGCTTGTACAAACAGGACAAAGTGTGGCCAATTCCTGGGACAGCATGAATAAACTGGGGACAGCCAGGGAATGTTTAATGCCTCGTTGTTTCAGTGTTTACTGTAACAAATGGCCACTGCAGTTAATGCTGGTAAAAACAGCAAAAAATGCAGAGGTGGGAAGGGCTGAATTACATGACAAAAGTGACAACTTCCAAATTATCTCAAGGAACAGGATTTACCCCAAAGTTCTTGAGGAACTGGCATAAACCATCTTGAAGCTGTCACCAGATACCCTGGGGGAGGAAAGGGCTTCCAGAAAATTGGAGAACCATCAAATCACTGAGTAGTGATCAGTGACAGATTTGTCAACATGGAACTGTTTTAAGGGGACTCATTCCCTTCTGTGGTGAGAGGAACAGGAATTGCAGCTTCTCAGCCTCTGGGAACCTCAGTGCAAATTCCCCACTTCCCTCCACACCTTCCACAAATGTTAAATAAATCATGTTTGATGAGGGTTTCCCAATGCCACTGGATTTGGAAACCTCAGCCATTTTTGCTGTGTTTGGTGGTTTATATGATGGATTTTGAATTATGTTAATTTCTTGGAGGTCTGTTCCATCAGTTCTCATTGCCAACTAATGTTCAGTCTCACCTCACAAGCTTTGACAGAGTGTATTTGCTTTAAATTAATTTTAATCACTGTTTCTTACATTACTCCCAAATTTTAATGAAATGAAACAAATTAATTTCAGTAATGAAGTGAGTTCCATGTTTAACCCTTGATATTTACACCCAGTATTTTAATTTTTTTTTGAGGGGGGGATGTCAGGTTTGCAACCCATTATTTAAGTCCTTACATTTATTGTTTTCAGTTCTTTGCATCTTAGTTTTCTTTGGCTCTCTGAAACACAATGCAAAGTCTGGAGAACTCTTTGGCCACTTCTTTTGGAAAGTCTTTGTGCAAAGTTACCTTCACAAAGGTCTCATATAATCTATGCCTGTGACAAAATTATAAATAGAAGCACTTCAAGCAGCAAAGAGTCTCAAAAAGAAACAGCACTCTGTACCAAAAGAAAATTTTTGGTTTTTTACCTTTAATACATTTTTAAAGAAACTGTTGTATTAAAAACTTGTTTATTTTATTAAAGAGCTAAAGGAATGCAGCTGAACTCAATGACCTTTAGAGCCCAGCAGAATCTCTGTGAGGTACCAGCTCTGCCCTGGGAGTCCTCAGGGTTGTGTGAGCTCCACATCAGATCTTTGTGATTTAGGGTTTGAAGGGTTTTTCTCCTTTCATAAAACAAGTGGTCAAAGCACATAAAGAAACAGTGAAATTATCTGGGCAATTACAGAGGGAACAGAGAAACACGGAAAGGTTTAGTCATTTGTAAATCCTTGAACTCTTCCCAGGTTATCTTAGTGAGTTTACCAAGCTGAGTTTACTACTTTCCTGCCTCATTAATATTTAGGAAAGATCCATGAGCATGAAGGATCCATTTGGGGCAGGAGAAGCTCCCCTCTGGTTTCTTCCCAGTGTGGGTGTCCCACAGGGGTTGCACAATGCTGGGTGAAGCTGTGTGCCTTCAACCTGCTGTGTTTTTGTTGCCTTCTCCATTCCTGGTGCTTCCCAAAGAACAGGGAGTGCTGCACCCTCACATCTGCACAGAGATCTCTCCACTCTTACAAAGGCAGGCAGGGCTCCTTCCCCCACTTTTCTCACCACTGAGCTGTCCCTGAGCAGAGCACTGCAGCAATTACAGAGCAAACCTTGATAACAAATCAAAACTGGCTGATGTGAGGTTGTGAAAAACTGCTCAGGGCAAGGAGGGAAACATCACCTGCCCCCTCCTTCCCTCCAAACCTGCCCTACTGAGTGTGTGCAAAGCAGTTCATCATTTCCCTTCACAGCTTCTGTAGAATAAATGGCATTTTTAGCTTACCAAAGCCAGAGCCCTCCATTCCTGAGCACCTCAACTCCCCTAAGTATGAGAGAAACACAAAGGATCAGGATTTAGAAGAATCCCTTTTTATTAGGGCAGAGGGTCTCCTAAAATACCACTAATTTAGGCACTGCCATTGCTTCCCAGAATTTACTGGGGGCTGTTTGAGTCAGAAAAGCCATTCCTGCAGAGTGCTGCTGTGCAGAGCAGAGCTCCCACCTTTCTCATGGGTAGGTGGAAGCCAAACCCCATGGCCTGGTGTCCAGAACAGGCTCCAAACCCTTCCAGCAGAGAGAGCTCCTCTTCCCATTCACACTGTGGTGTGTCCAGGCATGTGGACAACTCCAGCAGGGTCCTGGGCAAAATCACAAACTCACTTTGCTGCCAAACAAAACAGACACATCACCTGTGTGAAACAGGGCAGAGCTCTGAGTTTGCACAGCAGTTTCAGCTCAACAGCATCTCCACCCTCTAGAACATTCCACCAACCCATCAGATTGCTCTATCAATCTAAGTGTTTTTCAGATTATTGCTTAAAAATTCCCTCCTTGCACAATCCCTGATCTGAGTTAGCCCACAGAGCACAGTGAGACACAAGGCAGGGCAGGAGCAGCTCTGTTAGGAATCAGCATCCTCTGCCTTTGTGCTGCTCTCCAGGTTCTGGCACCTCCTCACCAGCCCTTCAGAATCTGCACATTTCCTGGTAACTTTCCTAAAATCCATTTCCTGTGTTCCTGCAGATCTCAAAATTAGAGGTTTGCATCTGTAAATTGAGACTTTTTCCACCTACTTTTCCAGGAAAAACAGCTCAGTGAAGGTTTCTGGAACCTCCAGCAAACTTAGCTGATTTTGCCTCCTCAGAGCCAGTTCTGTGAGCTGGAAAACCCAGTTCACACCTCTGCTTCCAGAGCAAGCAGCTCACAGGCATGTGTGCAAGGGAGCTCACCACTGCTGCTGGCAGAGGCAATAAAGATTCCTTCATCAAAATTGCCTCCACTTTCAGAAGTGCTGCTCATGCCATATTCCTCTTCCTCACAATCCTTGTGAATCACTGACTGGTGTGTATTCTGTACACATCTTGTAATAATAACAGAACTTCTGCTTTGAATTGTTCTCTGAATCTGGACTTTGATGAGATTCTTGTGACTTCAGGACAGGAATAGGATGCTGAAACCTCTCCCATCCTGCAATGGGAAACCAGTGAAGTAACTGGGAATCTCAATGTCTTTGCCTGTAACACCAGGGATTTATTTTGTACCAGTTAAAGTTAGAAGGGAGAGTAAAACCAACCACAGCAAGTACATTTCAAATTGTCCCCTCTAGGCTGTCAGCCAGAACTCAACCATTTAAACCCAACTCATGTTTTTAAGACAAGTGACCTCTCATTTTCCACCAACAGAAATTTTTAAGAACACAAAGAAAGCAAAAGTGCTGAAGAACATTTATTTTGCTGTATCATGACATAAATCTCATTAACACTGTGCTTTGTTTAAATATTAAAAGTATTCCTAAGTACATTAGTCAAGTAAGGGTTTGAATACCATAGGTGCTGGTGCTTTGGAATTCCAGATGTAGTAATCAGAAGAAATCAATTCCCGGGCTAAAGGGAAAAAAACAGGAAAGAAAAATAAGCATTACAGGGTGCCTCACAATCAGACATTCCTTCATCCAAGTTAAGTGACTACTAATCCATCCTTACCAGTTTACAGAAAAGGTATAATGGCCTCTTTAAACTGTAAGACTCTTACTATTATTTGAAAATCGTTTTTGATAATGAGACATTTAAAGTCTCAGCTTCAATTACCTTTACTAATGTATCAGTCATGAGCTTAAAATTCAAACAGAGGTTAAGTCAAAAGCAGGTGGATGGCTTGGATTTTGCTCAATGAATATAAATTGCAAACTCAATATAAAACATAAAAATGCTGCTTTTTCTGTGTTACAATTTAGGGCTGAGTGTGACCTGTCACAAAATGAACAATGTAGACCATGCTTTTGAAAAGGCATTTACTGAGTTCTGCCACCATGACTGGCAGAAGTTGCAACAGAGAGACAGCTACAAATAAAAATGCTTCCATCAGGCAGAGCTGCTCAGGTTTAATGAGTGCTTTCTGTGTGCCATTTAGGGAGTTTTGGTGCAGGCTTGGCAGTGCTCATGTGTTTACAAAAAGCAGATTTGGGCTCTGTTTCACACATTCTGTGTAGAGCCACATCACCAAGAGGTGCTGGTGTGGTGACACTGACAGCAGCAGGGTCACCTTGCATGCAGGAGCTGAGCTCTGTACCTGGGTACTGCCAATACACCCAAAATGTCTCTGACAAACATGTCCTAAAGAAGGGGTCAGGTTAGGGAGGATCACTCCTCCTCCAAAAAAAATTCTGCCATTATGGAGAGCATAGGAACCAGCACAGGGCAGAGAGGAGAGAGCCCCAGAGAGAGGCTGACTTTGTAAGAGCTCTCATTTCAAAGGGAGAGGCCTGTCCCTACTCCAGGGATGCTTTAAACATCACAAAAAAACCCCAACTCAAAAGCAGAGAACAAAAGTCAAACTTTAGTTATGTAATTTTAGTCATTGCTAGCCAGTTCATAACTTCAATACAATTCTAGCAACTCACATGCAGTAATTTTGGGCTTCCCTGGAACAAAGATCTGAACAGAATGCTGGTCTACGTAACATCCAGTCAGTGTAAAGTCTGGGATCCTAAAATACAGCTAAAAAAAGAGAGGGAAAACACAATCAGATGCACATTGTCACCCTTGCTGTGCAAATCCTGGCAATCTGTGTCACACGCTCTGCACGTGCAAGGGTACTCCAAAGTGACAGGATGTCAAATCCTTTAGGCAGGAAAACAAAAATCCATGCTAAGAATGTGAGATTTTAAATCAATGTATCTTCAATTGAAGACAATAAAAAAGTGGCTACTAAGTCCTCTTTTCCCAGAGCCTGTGACTTACTTTGACATAAGCAGTGCTCCCCGTGCACACATAATCAGTCGGGTGCTCTTTGCCTGCGGTGCCAAAAGACACAGTTCCAGTCAGGGAAACCTCCAAAGATTTGGGGAACTTCTGTCCTAAAGGCAGAGACAGCATCCATTAGATGCCCCACAGCTGTGCCCAGGCTGCAGAGAAGGGGCTGGGACAGGAAGGGCAGTCACAGAGGGGAGGTCCTTACCAATGACCCAAACCAGGAGGCTCTTGTCCCGGAACAAATCCAGCTGGCCATAACTAACTTTGTACTCTAACTGAGCAATGGGGCCCCTGCATGGGAGAGAGGAGAAACAAAACCACTGCAATCACTATCATTCAGCATTTGTTAATGCCTGTTTTGTTACAGAAAGCCAGGAAATGCTGACAGACATTATGTGCACACAGACCAATCTCACCTATCTGAGCACACTGCTAATTTATGAGAAGAAATTACAGAGCAGGAGGAAATCACTGTGCCCTCAGCCCAGTAATCATAAAGGAACTGTTGATGTTTTAGTTCACTGATAATGTTTTACTAACCCTATGATCAGCATCAGCAACTTTGTATCATTCCATCTTTGAATTTTCATGATAATTAGGTGGCAGCACGGTCGTGGCAGCTGTCAGAGAGGCTTAGATGAAAACTATCGTTTTAATTTGAAATAACTATATTTTTGATAAGCTGATCTGCAGCTAGGATTAGCAGTCTTAAGGAACAGGTAACTCTGGGCTGGAAGTGATCTCCAGCTTAATCCACCTGGGGGATTGTGGCAGTGTTTCATGTGAGAAGATACCACAGGGAAACAGGATGAGCAACTAAGAAGTGTTGGAATGTTACCAAATACTCTGGTATAATTCTGTATTCCACCTCATTTCACCAAGGCTGGTGTTCACTGGTAGCACCCTGATGGAGCATAATCTGTTATATTGAGCCCTGACAAGCTCATTTTGGGAAGATAACAAAAATAGAAGAAATTTATTTAGGCTTTCTTTATTCTTACCTGTTGAAGAAAGGTATACGAGCCTCACAGTACTCAAAAGAATTCTTTATGCTTTCATGGAGTTTTAAATTAACTGTTATTTTTATCTGTGATCCCTCTTCAACAAGCTGGTAACATCCCAAAATTGGTGGAAGAGGAACCTGGAAAAAACTATATTCATTCTCAAGATATATTAACACCATCACCACAAGATTAGTTATACATTGTTCATTGATAAAGTACTTTAAAAAAGATCCCAAACATTAATTAGTGACTGTGCTAAACTCTTCAGGCTGTTGGTGATAATACAGACTTGGGGGGCATGCACCTGACATCTCAGCCTGGATATCATTTGCCTAATTCAAGCATTTAAGTGGCTGATTTAAGCTAAGAGCAGCATTGCCAAGCAAAGATATCAATAACTCCTGAACATGACTCAAACAACTCAAGTCCTTAAGTGCCTTCCAAGCAGTGTATTACATAAAACCCATTTTATATAATGTTTTGTTATCTATATTGGACTCAAACTGACTCCAGCATGCCCAAGTGGGCTGATGCCCACACAGGTGTTTTCATTTCTGGTTGAACACTCACAGAAATGTTAATTGGGAGCGTGCTGTTACCTGGGAAGTGTAGTAACACAGGTCGAAGGAATCTGAAGGAGGAATGAAAGGGAATTTGTAGGGTCCATTGTACACAGAATCATGCAGGGGCTCAGCACTGGTGGACAGGAGCATGGCAGGGTCCACGGAGGTGACACAGTGATGGACCACGATGTCCTGGAGCGGCGGCGCGTTGGTCGGCAGCGTCAGGCTGAGGGTGACGTTTGGGGCAGATCCCTCCATGTCACACTGGGAAAAAGCAAGTCAAGGCATTATTCTAAAATACCTGAATCAAGTCACAGTGAGATGTTCAAAAATAAAACACATTTTTAGCATTAAAAAGAAATAAAAACCCTACCAATTTTCAGTTGGCCTCCATCATTAGTACTAACCACCAGTACTAAGACATCAGTCTCACACACTGGCTGACAATTTAATTAATTATGTTGTTTTCACAACATTCACTTAATGGATTCCAGCATGTTCTGCATGGCCTCTGTGGTCCCATGCCAGCTCTGTCACAGCAGAGTGTCCCTTGTCTCATCCCCAGCAGGCCACAATCACACCTGGGCTTCCTTCTTGCATAAGGCCATCCACCCACCCTGCAAATGACCTGGGAATTGTCCCAGCCCTTGGAAGTGCAGCATTTAGGTCAGCCTCCTTTGGGGATGAGATTCCCACTGCACACAAATAATTAAATTCCCACTTTATTAGCAGGTCTTTCTCCTTGAAAAACCCTGGCAGTTCCAAATATAGTGTGCCAAGATAATATTGTGTGCTTCCTAAGCAAAATTCAGAACAAAGAATGAATGACAGTACAAATTATAGTTAAAAATTTTAATATATTTCATAATTATTATGGATGCATTAAGTAAATAGTCCCCAGTCTGTAATATTAAACAGTGAGATATTTTAATATTAAACAGTGCCCAGGGAAGCCCATTCCTGGAAGTGTTCAAGGCCTGGTTGGACAGGGTTTGGAGCAACCTGGGATAGTGGAAGGTGTCCCTGCCCATAGCAGGGGGGTTGGAATTAGATGATCTTTAAGGTCCCTTCCAACTCAAACCATTCTGGGATGCTACAATGAAAACCACTGTCACATACAAACCATCCAGAATAATTATACAACTACTTTCTTCCTCCAGGTTCTTTATAAACTGTTCTTATGTCATGAAACACCAGCACTTGTGGGATCAAAATGTTGTTTTAGTAGAATAAGGCAGAACAGAAGAATAAACTTTCATTTGGTAGGAAAAATAACTAAAAATGCTCATGTAAAGACACTTGTAGAAGACATTTAGACATCTCAGCCTGAATATATTTTCTTTAATTCAGGCATTTCAGTGGTTTATTTAAAGTAAGGGCAGTGTGGCCAAGCAGTCAAATGTTGTCATCTTATTGCAGGGGTTCCATACTGCTGCCTCCTTATCCCTAAAGTTCCATACCTTCTTGGTGTTTCTTGTGGGCAGCGTCTCAGAGCACTGACTCTTTCTTCTTCACAAAGTAGCCAAATGACTCCAGTTCCCTTCTCAACCAGCCACCCCACTCTTTCATAGCACTCTTCTCATTGGTTACACCTGTAGCCTGTTCCTAATCTTTGATAATTGGCCCAGCTGCAACTCCTTACGGATAAGATTACTTTCTACACTATTTTCTTACACTCTATCCCCCTACAAAGATACCAGTAACTCCTGAATGTGACTCAGACAACAAAAATTGGGAAAATTTTCAACTCAATACATCATATAACATCAAGTCAGTATTTATTTTGCACATTAAACGCTCTCACCTTGCAGTTCACAGCACCATAAACTTGCCACGTGTCCACCACATCCCTCTGGTCATACTGCATACACTTCACCTTCTCAGTGATGCAGACATTGACCTGGGGCTTGCCCTTGTAGGTGCTGGATCTCCAGGCTGGCTGCTCCTTATCCGCAGGCATCTCCTGGATGTCCTCGAAGGAGCTGTTGAGGCTGCGGATGTTGGTGTTCAGGGGGGTGCCCAGGGGACAGGCCTGGATCAGCAGAGTCCGGAGCTGCCCCACCTTGGCGCTCAGCTCGGCCTCGTTTTTGCGGCTGGGAGAGACGTAGTCCATGATGCCCAGCAAGAGAGCCAGGCCCTGGGAGAGCCCTGTGACGGTGAGCAGGGGCGGCCGTGGCTCCAGGCTGCCCTCCACCAGCGGCACACAGGCGTAGATGAGGCCGCTCTTGTGGAAGGCCAGCACGGGCCAGAGCTCGCCCGCGGCAGTGGACACGGAATGCACGCAGGAGTGGTTGATCCTGGTGCAGGTGTCCCGCTGCTCCACGAAGAGGTGCTCGTCCTCCAGCCTCAGCTCCAAGAGCAGGGCCTTGAGGAAGGCGCTGTCCGAGGGGATGGGGACGCGCGTGGAGCCGTTGAAGGTCTCGGCGCGGAGCTCCACCGTGGGGTAGCGCCTGCGGGGAGGGAATTGGAGCGGCTGCTGGAACCCGGGGCACAGGGAATGTTCCTCTGTCTGCTCCGAGGGGTCCTGACTCCTCTCAGAATCTCTGCTGGGCAGAGTGACTCTGAGATATGTACAAGCCTCTTTTCCCAGCCTGGCAGTCAAAGAAGGAGTCAGGATTCTACTGTTCTGGTTCTCAAGGTTGTTTATTATTTCTGATCTATAACTTTCTTTCTCTGACCCGCCAAGGTCTGTCTGGCAGGTTGGGCTGAGGCACACTGCCCGCCTCAGAGGTGGTGTTGTCTTTTTATACTAAAAACTACGTGTACATTTGTCACAGTCATCTTTTATGAAAAATCCTTTCCTTAGGATTTTAACTCCTGAGAAGCTGAGAGGCCTCAGGAACAAAATGTAAACATTGATTATCTGCTGCTGTGGAATGCAACAGGTGCATCTGTGATTGGTCTCGTGGTTGTTTGTAATTATTGGCCAATCACAGTCTCTATCCAAAACATAAGCCTTTGTTATTCATTCTTTCTTTTTCTATTCTTAGCCAGCCTTCTGATGAAATCCTTTCCTCTATTCTTTTTAGTGTAGTTTTAATATAATATATATAATAAAATAATAAATCAGCCTTCTGAAACATGGAGTCAGATCCTCTCTCTTCCCTCATCCTCAGACCCCTGTGAACACGGTCACATACAATATTTACCATAACTTCCCAACACCTATCACCTATGTTAGACAGTGAGCTTCTACTCTAAACCAATCCAACATCACCCAGAAGATGGAGGCTAGGAAGAAGAAGGAAAAAGGACAAAGCACACCAAATTCCTCCATCTTGGGACCCCAAGCCCCCATTCTAAAAACCTCAAAAATCTATTATTCACCCCGTGGCAAACTAACTATTATTCTACTTAAACTTTTGTGGATTGCAAATCTTCATATAAGTTTGATAATTTTTTCCATGGGTCAAGATCAAAGACACAGGGGCCTTGGGCTGTGTGCCAAGGTCTCTGAGTCCCCTGGGCAGGGGACTTGAGCCCTCCAGGGCAGCCAGAGGAATTTCCTGGGTTCCCACAGACTCCCAGAGAAGCATTGCTGTTCAGTGCCATGTGCTGCTGGAACCCAGGGCACAGGGAATATTTTTCTGTCTGCTCTGAGGGATCCTGTCTCCCAGAGAAGCATTGCCTTTAATTTTTGCCCATGGCGACGGATTCCAAGACTTCAGGATAGACTAGAGTCTACCAGAGTTTGAAATAGATAGTAGAGAATAGTGTAGTTTGTCATGGGGTGAGAAATTTAGGTTTTGGGGTTTTTTAGTATGGAAGTAGATAGGAAGCAATATGGGGGATTTTGGGCATTGCCTCAGGCTGCTTTTTCCTCTTCATCTACTCCATTTCCTGCAGTGCTGGTGGCACAGGATGACTGGGTGAGGAAAGCCACACTGCAGAGGTTACGTGGACAGACAAGGGATGAGTTATTGGTGGAAATAAAGTAAGTTTTAAGAGTTAATTGGATGAAACAACTTGAAAAGACCTTGAAACTGGTTAGATAGGGTTTGGAGCAACCTGTACATCTGTACAGATGTAGCCATAGTACATCTGTAGCCATTTTGCCATGTTTTCCTGCACGCTAAGTCTGGTGTAGATGGAGTGCCAGAAATGTTGATAAGATAACAATGAACAACAAGATGAAGACTGAAAATGTCCTGTGCATCTCTCTACCCTGGCACAGAACTGTCACAGGAGGGTTTCCCCCATCAGGGGAGCCCCCTGTGGAGCCCAAGAGAGGGGCAAAACCCATAACGTGCCTTTGTGCCACCCAAAATATCACCCCAAACCAGAGCTTCTGGGGCAGAACCTCCCAAGCCCTCTTCTGGCTGTAAAAGCATTATGAAAATCTTGGGATTACTGATATTGGGTTTCACTTCATTGTTCAAACAACTCCTCAAAACCTGCTGGGCCCAAAAATAACTTTGTGTACATGGAAGCCTGCAGCAACTTGATAGAAGCAGTGGTGGGATCAGAACACAAATCACTGTCAATAAAACCATTCCATGAGTAGTTAGGGTTCCTTCTAGCAAGTCTAAACTTTGAGTAAATACATTCTCATGAGTAAATACCTATTTTTTAAAATACAATATGAATCTATCCATCTGTGCTGGCTGTCACACAAAGGTACAGGATTTTTGTATGACACTAAAAAATGACTCCCATCAGTGCAGAACTTCAAAATATTTCTAAGAGGTGAGATCACACTGAAGACAAGTTCTCAGATATTTAAGAAAATGGATGTTCTGTGTAATAAAATGCAACTACAACAGCTTTTTGCCTAGATAGAGTATACTAATGCTACAGGTTTGTGGCTATAACAATAATAACAATAATAATAATTCCACACTGCACATGCAATATATATGACTTAAAGCTTTTATGACTTTTTAATAATTTCATTTTATCAAGTATTTAAGATGTAATGATAGCATCATGGACAGAGATTTTGTACAATTTAGAATTGCTATGTTATACCAATACATATATTTCATTTCAAATTTTCTAGAGATAATATTTGAGGAATATCATATTAACTGTTTAAAACTATATCTGGGATTTTTTTGTCCTGCAGCAGTATTGTTTTTTAAAGGGGAGTGGGATGAATTTCTTTTCAAGGTAACCTAAATCCATCAAGAGGAACTGAGGAGTTGTCTTTTAATAAATAGCTGAGAAAAGAAAAAACATTACTTCCATGAATGCACTGGTTTTACCCTGGTTTGGAACTGCAGACTCCCCTGAGTGTCTCTGATATGAAATTTGCTGACAGGCTGGCTTTCCTACATTCTGTTTTGTGGAATCCCTCAACAGTTATCTACAGACCCTCAGAGTGCCCCTCACAGGTCACACACAAAAAATTTAATCACTTTATGGATCATCTTGTAGCAGATGATATTCTCAGATGTTTGTTTACACTCAGAGCCAGCATGGGAGAAAAAACCTGCACAGATATATAAAGGCTCTCATTTGGTGTCCTTTTTTTACATCTTTTTAAGGACACATGACAGTCTGCTTCCTAAACTGCCATGGAACCTGCAGCCCCAGCACTGTGAGACTTTGCTCTATCTGTGACCTCCATCTGCAGCACTTCCCTCCTGCTCCTGAGCACTCCCATGGATCTTATCCTGTGGCCTCCAAGTCCCACCTACAACATCTCTTAACTGAGTAGCAGCAGGCAGCTACATTTCCTCAGGCTTATTTCAGTGACTGTGCTTTTTTTTCTTTGATTCCTAGTCAGGCATCAAGGGCTTTTGGGGTTGTTTTATGTTTTTCTTGGTAAGGGAAAAGCAAACATAGAGCAAAGCCAGAGCTACAAAACTCGTAAACAGGATACAGATGACAGCAAAACACCTCCCTGTGGTCTCACATTTTATTCTGGAGAGCAAAGAAATGAAGTGGATTTACAGCTCTAAAATTTATGAGGCTTTGCAGAGCCAGGGTGTTGATAAGAGGCTATGTATAACTTTGGTAAGCAGCTCTTATTTTTGGCCAACATTTCCAAAACAAGGGAAGAGGAGATATTTCAGTCTGGTTTTGTCTCAGTCAAGTCACAGTCCCTCTGCTCCATTTGCTGGAAGCTGTCCCCACACCACAGCAGCCTCTTCCTCCTCCCACTGGATTTTACCAGCTGAGGCATTAGATCATTAGTTAGCCCTCCAAATCCCAGTTTTTCAGTATTCCCTTCTAGAAAGTGATGCAAACTTTAAAAAAAGAGATGAAAGTTTCCAGGGATGAATGAGCCTCGGTGACTCAAGAGAGAGACCATCCTTGTTGCCTGAATTAAGTTATGATCAGCTCAAAAAAAAAGAAAAAAAAGAGGGGAGGGGGAATGCTTTGATGTCCCTGATGTCTTCCCTGAGGTCAAAGATCAGGGCTCACGTATCTCCAGCTGAGTGCCTAAGTCCTGAAACCAACAGTTTCCATGTGATCCGGGCATTCTTTATATTGTCTGCGTGCTTTGTTGAATTTAAGGTCAGTTAGGAGGATAAACTTGGGGCTTCCACGGCCCTATTATTTCCTCTGGGAACTTGAAAGATCTAAGTCTGGCAATCACTTGAAGCATCGAGGATAGTTTGCCCTTTTCAAAGGAGTGCTACTCCTTGTCTCTGGCGCTCCCTGTGTGACAAGTCACTTCAGACACGGCTGTCACCACCCCCCTGCCCCGTGGTGATTACACTCTCCGAGGTTTTGGGGACAAGGCTTTCCCTTTATCTGTGTTTGTAGAGGGGAGGCCTCATCTCTAGTCCTGTAGGTAATACAAGGACCATAATACTAATCCTGAAACAATCAGAGGAGTGTCCAATGGGGAGATCTGTCTGCACCTGAAGATGGAAGATAGTCTACTTACTCTTTTTTTAGTTGTTTTTTCTGTAACTCCGAGGTTCTCTCTTTGGTTTTACTGAATTCAGACTAGGACTGTAGGTCACTTTATCCAGGTCTTTATCCTTTTTCCCCCCACAAACTTTCCCTAGCCCCAGTTATTTTCTTCTCATTGTCTGGATTTCTCTGAAGTCACAGAAGAAAAAAAAGGGGTAACAAATCTTGCCAGGCCAACAAAAGTAACCTGCCAGCCCAAAGTCTTCCTTCTGCAGGAATTCTGAATAAAAACTGTTCCTTTGGAGGACTCTTAAGTGTTCAATGACTTAAAAGTCCTCCAATAATTTGTTAAAAATGCATTTATATGTAAAAAATTAATATCAAATGGAAAGCTGAATTTCTGTCTGAAAGTACTCTATTTTATGTACAGCTACAGAACAACATGAAGAGAATATAAGTAAAATACAAGCAATAATAAGCTTTCTATTTTGCCCATTTTGTTAATCTGACAGTATTTCACAATCACTGCCATGTCCTTTACCATGTTAGGAAGGAGAAGAGCCGGGCAAAATGTTCACAGTGACAAAAAAGAAAGAGGAACAGAGCAAGAAAACTCATGTGCAAAATGCAGAAGCTGTGAAAAAGCTGCCATGTTTAGTTAAAAGCACATTACTTGACCCTGATTCTGAATTCTGGAAAATCCGAGTCAGAAACACACAGCACCCAGCAGCACTGGGACGAGACGAGGGATTTCTTCAGTATCAGACGGTTTTGGTGTTTTTGCATCTGCCCCACAGGGCAGCAGCGTCCCCCAGGACACCCAGACCCCCCGAACCCCCCAGGGCACCAGGATTTCCTTCAGGGCTTCCAGACCCCCAGAGCACCCAAACCCCCCAGGGTACCAGGATTTCCTCCAGGATACCCAGATCCTCAGAGCACCCGATCCCCCCAGAACATCAGGATTTCTCCCAGGACATCCAGACCTTCACAGCACCCGATCCCCTCAGAACACAAGAATTTTCTCCAGGACACCCAGACCCCCCGATCCCCCCAGGGCATCAGGATTTCCTCCAGGGTTTCCAGACCCCTACAGCATCCGAACCCCCCCAGAACACCAGGAGTTTCTCCAGGACACCCAGACCCCCCGAACCCGCCAGGGCATCAGGATTTCCTCCAGGACACCCAGACCCCCCGAACACCCCAGGGCATCAGGATTTCCTCCAGGACACCCAGACTCCCAGAGCACCCGATCCCCTCAGAACATCAAGATTTCCTCCAGGACATCCAGAGCACCCGAACCCCCCAGGGCACCAGGATTTCCTCCAGGGCATCCCGACCCCCAGAACACCAGGATTTCCTCCACAGCTTCCACACCCCCAGAGCACCCGATCCCCCTCAGGAACATCCGCGCCCCCTGAGGCCATCCGCTCTCCGCCGGGCGCCCGCTTCCGTCCATAGCACCCGGACACCCAAGAGCATCCGCTCCCTCCAGGAAGACCCGGTCCCTCCAGGGCACTCGGATCCCTCAGAGCACCTGGATCCCTTCTACATCACCGGGACTCCCCAGAGCACCCAGCCCGACCCCCGGACCTGCCCAGCCCGCCGTGCCCGGTACCGTCGCTACCTGGAGAAGAGCACGGCGCCGCCGGTCTCGGGGTCGTGCCTGAGGAGCCACACCGCCCGCAGGGCCATGCCGGTGATGCCGACGGTGCCGACGGGTGATGCCGCCGGTGCCGATGGCGGCCGGGGAGGAGCCGCGGCCGCGCCGTGACCGCCCGGCGCAGCCCCATTTCCGGCGGGCGGAGGCGGCGCCGCGGCCGCCGCTGCTGCTGCCGGGGCGGGGGACACAATGGGCGGCAGCGGCGGGGCGCCGGCGGCGAAGGGGCGCTGAGGGACCGCCGCCCTCCTTCCCTCTCTCCCTCCCTGCGGCCATGGCCACCACGGCCGAGCTCTTCGAGGTGGGTGCGGGCCCCGCGGGCCGGGCGGCGCTGGCCGGGCCGGCTGGGCTGGCTGAGGGGATGCGGCGGCCTCTCCCCGAGGAAGGGCGGGCGGTGTGTGGGGCTGGGGAAGCGGGGCAGCCCCGGTGCCGCCCCGCGGGTGCGGTGCCCGCCTTGCCCCGCTGCAGGGCCTCTCTCCTTCCCTCCCGGCCGGCTCCCGGGTGCTGGCAGCGGGAGGGTGACAGGGCCACACCAGGCCCGGCCCCGCGCTCCCTCTGCCGAAGGCACCCCCTCGTCTGACCCCGGCGCGGCGGTGTCAGTGGGGCTGGGATGGAATAAAGAAATGACATTGCCCTGCCTTTACTCGCGGTGGAGATGAGGAAGGAGAATAGCTCAGCCAAGCCCACGCAAGGAGCAGGGCAGAAACAGCAGGAGTCTGTCAGATTCTTCCCGTGGAAATACGAAATGCCCTAAGTTGGAGGAGACGTACAAGGATCATCTCCCTCCTGAAGGGAGCCTGCCAGAAAGATGGAGAGGGGACTTATTACAGGAATGTGTAGTGACAGGAGAGGAGGAATGGCTTCAAACGGAAAGAGAGAAGGTTTAGGTTAGATATTAGGAAGAATAATATCACCCTCTCGACTGTGAGGGTGGTGAGGCCCTGGCACAGAGAAGCTCTGGCTGCCCCATGCCTGGACATACCCAAGGCCAGGTTGGACAGGGCTTGGATCAACCTGGGATGGTGGAAGGTGTCCCTGCCCATGGCAGGGGGCTGGAACGAGATGATCTTTGAGGTCTCTTCCAACCCAAACCCTTCTGTGATTCTGTGGCTTCAGCTTCTGGCCTGGACCGTGAGCTCTCATGATGTGACCTGTGATGAACAGAAAGTGTGTGGTGTCCCCACTTCCTCTTCACAGGGACATGGAGTCATCCCCAGGTGTCCTGTGTTTGCTCTCCAAGTCACTCAGGAGCTGGTTGTTGTTCTGCTGGGTTGTCTCTGGGACTCTCTCTGCCCAGCCTTCAGGAAAGGGTCTTCCTGTTTCTCTGGAAGATCCTATATCTGGGCTTTATGTAAATGCATTGTGTGCATTTGAATTTATGAATCACTGTGATGGCACACGAGTGTTATGACTCACATCTTTTGGTTTGCACAGCTTTAAAAAATGGCAGGACTAAAACACTGTGTTCCTGTAGCTGGATGCCAGGTTTTGTACCCTCCCTGCACACTCTAGGAGCCCCTTGGTTTTTTCTCAACACGATGACAGTGCCATTCTGTTCTTTGTGGGGTGTTGAGTGCGAGGTAATTTGAATATGGAAAGAAAACTGTGTGTTTTGGCTGCTTTGGGTCGTGCAACAACTTTTTCCATTTTGCAATAGCAATAAAGATGAAATTGCAAATTAGGTGAGACTCTTGACTGGAGTTTGGGGCTAGAAATTATGTTTTTCCAACATGGGATCCAGTATCTCTGTCTCTCCCACTTTCACTTCTCTTTCACTCCAAAGGCAAGAGAGTTTTTGTTGATGTCCACTAATTTAATGTTGCCTACTTGGTCAGTTTAAAATTTCTTTCTTATATAAGAACATAAAAATGTACTTGTTACGGGAGTAGCCCTTAGGTATCTACTGAGGTTGAAATTTGATTACCATATTTTCATGAGTGTGTGTTTTAAGTAAATTTCAGTACGGATATGGGAAATTAGCAGGATCTGTGCTGAAAATGGGCACAACATGGACTGAGTTCTCCCTCACATAACTTAAAGCATAATTTAACAGTGGATACTTCTAAACTGGTTTTTAATCTGGCTGTGTCCAGTGTAGTTTCATTTGTAAACACCAGATCAAACCAGGTTATGACCCACTTCAGGCATATCTCTTATTAAATCAGGAGTATTGGCTGAATGGATGGGATCACGTTAATTCATCTGGAGCCAGAGGGAAGTTCAAAGCTGAAGAAATTGACTGTTGGGGCTCATCTGATAACAGGCAAAGGACTTGCAAATGACATTTGTAATAGCTGATTTTCAGCAGTTTCTGCAGAACAGGATAGGGGACTTAAAATAGGAGCTAGGCTGTCAGCTGTGAGTAACCCTGTTATCAAGATAGCATTTAAAAAAGCAAATGTGTATGGAAGGTACAAACTAAAGTAAGAACTTTTGGATCTGCAGTGGAACCTGGAAAATCATGTCTTAGAAAGACACTGTTGAACTTCATTTATTCCTTATGAATCAAGTAGATTATTTTTAACACACCCTCTGTGGAAAATTGGAAGAAAAAGCTGATTTTATTTTTCTGTTGATCAGTATCCTGCACATAATATCCACTCCAGTTAATATTTCTTATATAATATAGAACAGTATTTATATGATTAAAAAACTGAAGGACAAGTCTCCTGTATAAATGTTCTTGGAAGAACAGGTATTTTCCAGGAGGGAGCTGCAGGTGGTCTGTGTACACATGCACTCAAGGATTATTTAGAGGTGTATAGGGGCATGATGGGTGAAAAAAGATGGACATAGCTCTAAATCTGATTTCTCTTGGAGAAGAGTCTTGCAGAAAAACTTTTAAAATGTTTTTTTAGCTATTATATGTGTGTAGGTGAATTATCTTTCAGAAGGGAGAAGTGTAGAAAATGTTATCTGCACACACAGAGACCCTTTATTCAGGGTTCTTCCATACTTGGCTTCAGTGTCCTTGTAACCAAAGTGGTGCCTCAGCTGAATTACAGGATCTTCAGAGGAAAAAAATGTGGATTTTCATATAAAGGAGGAGTCCTGCAAAGAGCCCTGAGGTAACTGGGAAGCTGGAGGCCTCCCCTAAGGGAATGTTACTGCTCTGACTCATTTCACCCATAATTACATTACAAAAGTGTTCCAAACTTTTAGATACCCAGGTGGCATAAGGATGGAATTTACACTTGGCATGAAAACCTGGCATTGTGGCTTTTGATGAAAAGGATTCTTGCAAAGGAAACTTCACCTTGTGTAGCAGGAAGGACTTGGTTAAAGAGATGAGTGGCTTGCAGGGAAATTGTTTTTATGTGGTATCAACCAGTTACTTGTGAAGTTTAGCCAAGGAGGCTGAGCACAGCAGTTACTGGAGTCAGTCTGTGCATGAGGAGTTACTGAGGGACAAAATTTCTGCCATGTCTGTCAGGATTCAGTGTGTAACAAAGTATATTTAAAAACCTTTTATCTTCCTGGTTAGTGGCTGGGCCTGACTGGATAGAGCATAATTTGTTTCTGAGGAGACAGACCTTGAACAGGCAATATTTGCTTTTCAACCCTTGGTTTTACTTTCAAAGCTATCTCTGTAAGGCTGGTTTTTCCTTCCTTATTCCTTGTGACAAAGTTTCAGACATATTGATACAGTAAGCAATGTAATACCTGTTGAGATCTGTTTATTTTTTACTGTTTTCATTTTTTTTAAACCAAGTTTTATCAGAAGCAGTGGTGACATACTCAGTTGTTGCATCAAATACCCCTATTAGCCAGAGCCACTCCCAGCTCTGTTTTGGGTTGTTTCACACTTTTGGAACTGTTGTTTCTTATAATTCAAAAGTTTTCTATAAAATCCTGGTGGTTGTGGGGATACTTTTCTTACTTGTCTGAAAAGTGCTGATTTTAGCACCTAATCACTGCTGCTGAAGTGATAAATATTATTTTTATTAATGATAGAAATTGGACCGTGTTTAGAGTAATTTAGTATTAACTGTGTGATGAAATGTTTGAGCTGGTGGAAGTATTAAGTCAGCTAAAATTGGAGGTCTTTGGTTTATAAATGAGGCCTCTGCCTTCAGAAAATGTTGTTGGGTGGAGAAATAATCTTAACTCTTTACCCTTGAGTGGTGCTTTTATGGAAGAACCAGCAAATACTATGGAAGAAACTTGTGTAACCTTGAGTTTTAGTGTCACTCATACCCTGTTTTTTCTCCTTGTCGAAATAAAATTCATCCTCTGTTTTTATGCCTTTTTCCCTCATTTTTATCTGCTCTGTTTCTGCAGTTGCACTTGGGTTGCATCCAGTGGCATCTCATGCTGGGTTTTTTGGGCTGGGTTTTTTGGTCAGTTCTGTGTGTGATGCCATGGTGTGACAGAGAGTTGAACAACTGTAAAAACCCCTTATTTTGCCACATCATTTTTGTGGGCAGATGAATTCTCTGGTGTGTTCTGCTGATGGCTGGCTCACGGTGATGTAACCTCTCAAATCAGCTGCAGGGCTCAGGCACTTTGCAATGACAAGCCACAAACTCAGCTGCAAATAATGTCATTTACAGCCAGCTCTTCACAGACCTGCAGCACAATCTTTGCAAGCACTCTGATAATATCTAAACTTGATGTTCCAACTCATCATATTAAAAGCAGTGTTCTCAACAATAAATATGTAAGCCCAAGGGGTGATGGAGTAATTGCCAGCACTGTACTTTTGATTCTAGTAAAGCTTCTGAACACTTTCAGAATGAGGTGTGAACAGCCTGCTGTGGCACTTTGTAAAGGGTTTTTCTTCTGTGGCCAGGAGCCTTTTGTGGCAGATGAATACATTGAACGACTGGCATGGAGAACACCTGGGGGAGGTTCCAGAGGTGGAGAAGCTTTCGATCCCAAAAGGTAAAAAAAAATCAAATTGCACAAAGGTCAAAATGGATTTATCTCTAATTGTACTGGTTTATTCCACATATATTCAATATATTTATTCCACACAAACCTGTGTATAGTGTTGCTGTGTGTCCAAAGAGGTTTTCATGTGGGAGAATTGTTAGCATTTGTGTCCATGAGCCAATTATTCAGAACTAATTATTCAGTAACGAGTTGGGAAAGTCACTTTCTGATTGAGACCTTTTGAATGAAGGAGAACTGATGTTTCTGCTTGCCAGACAGTTGGTGCATTCAAGCAAAATACCACTGCTATGATAGTTAAGCAAATTTAATGAATTTCTTACTTTAGTTTCCTGAGCTCCCTTGTTTTAAGACACAGTAGTGTGCAAATAAAAGGCACAAAAAGGTAGAACAGCAAGAGAGGCAGCTCTGGGGATGAGAGCTCATGATAAACTAACCTGACTGACTAAAATGTCAGCAAATGAACCTGACACAGTCCAAGGACATTTCTTCTGGAGCACTCTGCCTCTTTGGAGGCATCTGAGGAGAGAAGGGATATTGTTGAATTTCTAGCAAAATGCTGAACTCTTGACTTTCAGTCTGAGGCCTGCATCCTCTGCAGAGCTTTAGGTGTGATTGAAGCAGGAAGAAGCCTGGAAATACACAACATTATTCCCTGGAGCTCTTCCCCTGTGCTTGTGCCCAGTGTATACATTAGGGTGGTTCATGGTTTGCACAAATTCCTACTTAATTTAACAGATTTTTTGTATTTCTGCTGGTTTGCTTGTGTGAACTTCTGGGAGGCACTTCCATAATGAAAACAGATGAGACCTGCAACAATAAATATTTTTCTTGTGGCATCTTCTAGTATTGGGCAGGGAGCCAAAATTAATATTGAAAAAGAAACATCTTTTGGTGTCTATTTTTTTTCTTTTCTGTTTTCTGCTAGAAAGACTATTGGAGTCTCTATTTCTCATCTGTAAACCTGACCAGCAGCAGCCTCTTCTGCTTCTTTACTTTTCAATATATTGAGCAGTGCTGCTGAATAGTGAAGAGTTGACACAAGACCTGTTTAAAAATCAAACCCCACTCTGAATCAGTTTGTTAAAATTAATAGAGACTGCCTGCATTTCTCTGTACTTTTGTTTGAAAGAATGCTTTGTGTCACTGTTGTTTAAATTTGATTTTCAATATAATTCTGTAAAATTAGATGTGCTCCTTGTTGTTTTCTGTGAAATCTGCTGCAATGTGCAGATTGCTCTTGGGCTTCTGGCAAGCAGGGAGTGAAGGACAGGAGTCACCAACTTCTGCCTCAGCCCAGTTTTCTTTAAGTTGTGTCCTCAAGTAACTGACTGGGCTAAAAGCCTTTTCTGACAGCAAAGTTCTGAAAAGTTTCAGATGTTTTCAGTTCTTAGCATGAGTTTTATGGCTGTGGAGTAATCCATTCTGTGACCAGTGACTGGGATATTTAGAAAATAAGAGCTGAAAATGTGACTGAAATGGGACAGAATGGACAAAAACAGGAATGAGAAAGAGAGAGATGATGAGAACAGAATGAAAAAAACCAGAGAATTCAAGAATGCATTCAGATCTACTGTGATTGGGAGGAGTAAAATGTGAGTGTGAAAGAAAAGTTAATGATGGGAAAGGGCAGAAAAACCCTCTAAAATGGTTATGGGAAGAAGTGAAATCAGTCAGAAGAACATTATGAAATTATGGCTGTATCAGTTACTCATTAATAATTACTCATTGTAATGCTGATTGCCAACTTTACAGTAATTGTAAAATAGAGAATATTTTCTGTTGTATCCCCTACATTGAAGGGATGTAGTGGCCTAAACTTTCTTTTTCCATATGAAATGATTTCCAAATGATTTCCATTTTTCCTATTTAGGGAAGATGGGGATGTAGGGATTTCTGTATCTGTGACAGAGCCACGTTCTTGAATGATTAATATTTTGGTGTTCCTCTCTCCTTGGGCTCACCATGCACAGAGTTTTTATGTTGTCATAGAATGGTACACAACCAGGGTGATTCCAAAATTTTAGAAACTGAATTTTTTAATTTTTTTTTTTTTAAACTGAATTTTTCTAAAATTCCAAAATTTTAGAAACCGAATTTTTCTAAGATCTTTAATGTTATATATAATAATAATTATATTGCTATTTTCTAAAATAATTAAATTAAAAATTTAGATTTATTTATTTTTTATTTATTATTTATTTATTTTAAGTCTTCAATCTAGAAACATTTCTAAGTTGGACATGGTTAGATCAGCCTTGTATGCAAGTTGCTTTTTTTTTTTTAAGGTGTTTTAAGCTCTTCAGAAGACAGTGTCTTTCAAACTAAAGTCTGTTTTCCTGTATTTTATTCTAAATCAGATTATTGGAAGAATTTGTAAATCATATCCAAGAATTACAGGTAATGGATGAAAGGATTCAGAGGAAGGTGGAGAAACTAGAACAACAGTGCCAGAAGGAAGCAAAGGAATTTGCCAAGAAAGTACAAGAGCTGCAGAAAAGCAACCAGGTAAATCCAAAGGGCAGAGTCAATGGGAGGCTGTGCAAGTTTTCACCTTTAACTTTTCTTGGTACAGGGTGTTGCTTTTTGACCCAAGAATAAAGGGAATTTGATGACAATTTCTCCTGTCAAAGGAGGCTCATCTGCATGTTCCATTAAGGAGTGTTAGCAATGCTGGAAGTGGGCAGTCTTCACAATAATTTAAGGAAAAACACTAAGATTTATTTGGGTTGTGTGTAATTAATTAATTAGCAGTTCTGAGATGCAGCACCTGCATTCAGTGGGCTTCTTCCTGAGGGAAACCTTGTGAAATGGAAATGATGATTTTAGTGTCTGTGTTCTCCAGGTTGCCTTCCAACATTTCCAAGAGCTGGATGAGCACATCAGCTATGTAGCAACTAAGGTCTGTCACCTTGGCGACCAGCTGGAGGGGGTAAACACGCCACGGCAACGGGCCGTGGAGGCTCAGAAGCTGATGAAATACTTTAATGAGTTTCTGGATGGAGAGCTGAAGTCTGATGTTTTTACAAACTCTGAAAAGGTAAGAGCTGTCAGCGGGATGAAAGCAGTTCAAAGCAATGAGCGGGACTGCCCTAATTACAAGCTGCTACCATGACTTACCATGGTCAGACTTCAAACCACAGAGTGACTGACTTGTTAAAGTTTCATTGTTCTGAAATGTAAATGAACAACACTGGGCTGCAGATTGCTGATAAAGCATTTGTATTCAGCCATGCTGAATGTGGCAATGTTGGCATTTTTCATTTTATGAAATTATCGGAGATTTGGGAAACGCTGGGAGGGCAACTTTGGAGTGCAGTACAATGTCTGCCTGTTTCCTTTGAACCCCTTGCCTCAGATCCATCCTGTAAAGCAGAACGTTTCTGAATGCAACTTCTTTGTGCAACTTTGCTCTGTTGGGTCAGTCCACTGGCCTTGGATACCTTTTTGTCACAGCATGCCTTTGGGCTTTGTGTACTCCTGTGGTTATGTCTCCACCCTTGGAATTTAGAGGAACCAGGCAGGAAAACTTCAAAGAAATGTTCAAGCATTTTGTTTTTCTTGTGCTTCAGGAGGACGTTCATGAAGCAAATATAATCTGAGTAGTGTGACAAACAGAAATAAACTGAAGGAAAAAAATCCAGCTCTAAGTGAAAGGACACATTGGATTTCCCAATGCAGTTTAAATAAAATTATTGGTTTGGGTTTGTTGGGTTTTTTTTAATGTAGTGTATCCTGACAAATCTTCCTTCCCTCCTTAAATTCTGTGCAGTGGTATAGTGGTAATCAGGAAAAAAAATATTATGTGTGGAAGCAGCAAACACTTGATTTGCACATTCAGCAAAAAAATCTGTTCTTGAAATGTGCAGCTCATGGAAGACCTGAGAACAGGTTAATAGTCACCCCCTCCCCACTGAGCTGGAGGTGTCTCTCAGGGAAATGAAAAGCTAATCATTTTATATAGTTGTATTCCCAAGGAGTCACTTGCACAGTGCCTTTTGATTCATGGTCTGTGGATATGTGGTAATTACTAGTTGATAGCTTGCCCTAATTCAGGAGAGAGCAGAGGAAAAACTTCCCTGATTTCCAAGGGAAACAGAAAGGTTTCAGCATAAGGGAAGTTCTTCTGTGGACAGCCTTTCCCAGAGCTGCATAAATAATTTCTTTTTTCCTAAGGAGTAATAAAACATGCATTTTACAAATATTTAATGGCAGCATGGTGAATAACAAAACATAATTTAGAGAATTGTTGTCTGCTCAAGAAGCTCAAAGAATTCAACTTTCACTTTATTTGTAAATGAAAGTTTCATGATCCATCCTGTTGGAGAACCAGAAAAATTTGGTAGATAAATAGGGTGAACCTGGAAATTTGTAAACAAATGAACCTCTGTACACCCCAAAGCATAATAAGATATTCATCAAATCTGGAGGAAGACAGAGGTACAGGCCTTAAGTCTTGTGCCAGTCTGCAGAGGAAGGGTGTGGGAACACAAACAAGAATTTCTGGATACAAGTTATCTTACTGGGCTAATTTCAGCCAGGTAGATTCTTGAACTTTTCCTCCCTGATTTAAACAATGACTTGAAGAAGTGTTTGTAAGAGAGCCTGCCCAGACAGGAGCTGTTACATCTTAATGCATCTTTGTACTAAAAATACTTCTAAAGTGTGAGATGGTAACAAATATTCTTAATGTGAAGCCTTAGTGCTTTGTCAATGTCTTCTGATCCTCAGACTGATGGGGGTTTTAGATAATGTTTTAGAGGATGTTATGATTTTTTGTGCTCTGCCAGCCCTCACAAGTGTGGACTTTTCTTTGAGACATTGAGGGGACACTGGGAGAGGAGAGGCACAAAAAAGAACATAGTACAGTTATGTCCTAATTGATACTTTTCTCAATAGTGTCTGTTCTTAAAATCTGTTGGATTCCTTTCTTTCCCTGCACTCCATTTGTTGCTTCCCACTTTCTCCCAGCCATGCTGAGCAATTTCTGACTTACCTCTGTGAAGGTTTTCCTTGCTGGCTTGTCCCTTTCTGTGCATTGTGTCTTCACCCTCTGAATCCTTATCATTTCCCTTGTGCTGCTAGCTGACCAATCTTTTGCTGTCCTGAAGATTCTTGAAGTGTGCAAATCACAAACTCTCAAAATGATCAGCAGCTCCCTTGTTTATCCTTCAATAACATTGTCCTGCTTAATATATTTACTGTTATTCTCTGTTTATGTTCTGTACTTAATATTATTTCATTTTGCCTTTTAACTTGTGCACGTTTTGTGTTAAAATTCTCCCTTGCCATTATTTCTCCATGATTTTTCAGTTGTTTTTTTCCCAGATACATTATAACCCTTAAGTTGTACTTTAAAAAATCAATATTTATTTTGGTTTTAATGGTTTCCAGAAGCCTGATTCAATTAAAAATTAAAGATATCTGGGTTTAAGCAGAAACTGTGAAGAATTGATTTGTCATGGCTTCTCTTTTGCATAGAAAAAGTCCTGAGTTCAATAAAATCTAAGTTAGTTAACAGCTATTGTGTGAGGAGGAAACAAAGAAAATGTTGTGTTTGTGGGATTTCTTGGTTGGTTTTTTGTTTGTTTGTTTTGATTTTGCAGCTTTGCTGAATAACTGCTAATATATGGACAATTGCATAGATCCCAGTTGTTAGGTATTAATGTTGCTGCAAGCTAATAGAAATAACTGCTCTTTCATTGGATTTATTTGAGGAGTGTAGCAGCTTCTGCCTTAAGAGGCTATTGTAAGCTGACAGTTCAAAACATAAGCTGCTCTTAATAGTCAGAATGGATACACTTGGAGTGCCCCTGTTTTTGCTGAACAACCAGCCTGGTGTGATGCCTGTGCTCTCTATTCTTACCTGTGTGTCTGCTTCTATTCTTGAAAAGTTTTAATCCAGCCTGCTCTAAGTGGTGGCAGAATAGGATTTCATTACTTCCTTCCCTCTCACTTCAGTTCCCTGGATCATCACTAATTGGAGGAACAAGATAAACTGCAAATTCTGCATGTTCTCCATTGTGTCAGCTTAAAGCTTTTAGTCATCAAATAATTCAGGTTGCACAAGGCCTCTGAGACCCTGGAGCCCAACCTTTCCCCCAGCACTGCCAAGGCCACCACTGACCCATGTCCCCAAGTGCCACATCCACGTGGCTTTGAAATCCCCCAGGGATGGGCTCTGCACCCCTGCCCTGGGCAGCTGTGCCAGTGACAACTCCTTCCATGAAGAATTTTTTCCAAACATGAATCTAAACCTCCCATGGCACATCTTGAGTCTGTTTCCTCTTGTCCTGTCCCTTGTTCTCTGGGAGCAGAGCCAAATCCCCCTGGCTGCCCTCTGGAATTTTGGAGAGTGGGAAGGTCCCTCCTGAGCCTCCTTTTCTCCAGGCTGAGCCCCCTCAGCTGCTCCTGATCAGATGTGCTCCAGCTGGGTCAGCTTTGGCCCAGTCAGCACTGCCTAAATCCACTCAAGTTCAGTTGCAGCCAGAAGCCTTCCCCACATTTTGAAATTTGGGTTTTCCATCATTTTATTCAGCCTAACAAAGCAGTCACTAAGCACTGCTTAGATGCACTTCCTGTGCTGACTGATGGTAGAAAAATAATTGATGAAAGGTTCTGCTGCCCAGAGCAGAGCATAGATTTGCATGCTGTGTTACCTATTTATTAACTTTAGTATTCATGCAGCTATTCTTATTTTGTAGCTGTGTAATTACCTGACTTCTATCTTGATTTTTGCTTTGGACATCAGAGTTTTTAATCCATCTTACATTTCTCTTTCTTTGGGAGAATTCTCTGTTTTATTCCCCTTTTTTCCCCCTCCATGCCAAGCATGGTCGTGGCTTTTTTTGGTATGAGCTGTTTGTCCAGCCAGCTCACACACCTCCACAGACATCCCCAATGGGAACATGAAATGTGACTTTTCATCATATTTTGACCTATATTACTTTATATTAAAGAAAAATACCTTAAGCATCTTAAAAGTACATATGGGAACTTGGAGGGGCTGATCTCTTCCACGGGTATGTCAACTCAGCCAGCTTTAGAGATAGGAACTTTGTGTATGAAAATTGGACAGTGCAGGGGGAGGAAGGGAACAGCCCAAAATCAGACCTTCTTTAATGACTCTGTCATGTTTTCCTCTCACCAGATTAAAGAGGCAGCTGATATTATTCAGAAACTGCATTTGATTGCACAGGAACTGCCTTTTGACAGGTAAAAATCTATCTGAACATCTTTTTAAGAAAGCAAATCTTCGCACAGCTATGATTTTTCTGATGCTTCCCTTGTCTCCCCTTTTGGTGCTGTGCTTAGGGATTCATGGAGCTTTGAGCTGGATTGTGTGCTTATTTCTCTCTCCTCTATTCTCAAATTTGTGTTCACGCACTCATGTTGTAGGATCATCTTTACATACACATCCTAAACTGCTTAACAGACTTTTAATGGGATAATTTTGCTTTGCTGACTTAATGCTAGATTTGAATTAGATGCTTGTAGGTTTTTAGGGATATAAAGCAGGGAACTTTTCTGTCGTCTTTGTGCTGCATGTTTTCATTTTTAAGCAGAGTGCCTGCTGTTCATGATCCAGGATGCCTGTGATTTCTCATGTGATGTGGATTTGAATTTAATCATGCTATTTTTTGTTGTTGTTAACAGGTTTTCTGAAGTAAAATCAAAGATAGCAAGTAAGTTATCTATCCAGTTCAATCCATATTGCTGTATTTGAATTGTTAAAGATGATTAAAGAAGTAAGCAATACTGTCAGTATTAGAGTTTTTGCCTGACTTACGTGGCCTGATGGGTTTTTGTTGTTATCCCCTTTTCTCTCCAGGTAAGTACCATGATTTAGAGTGCCAGTTAATTCAAGAGTTTACCAGTGCTCAGCGCAGAGGAGAAATCTCCAGGATGAGAGAAGTAGCAGCAGTTTTGCTTCACTTTAAGGTAAAAGCTGAGGGGCTTAATTTAAATATGTGAATAAAATCAACCCACAGCACAATAAGTGCCTGTTTTGAGTGCAGGTATTTGTGTGGGCACAACCCTCATGTCAGATGATGTGTCACTTCAGGACTGAGGGGTTCAATCTGAAATCAAGTGCAGGGGAATAAAGGAGAGAGATGAGGGGGATTGGGGGCAGCATCAGTGGAGAACATCCTAAGATAATCTCTTCTTGCATGGGTGTGACCTGACTTTCATGCTTGAGAAAGAATGTTGAAACTTGAGGTATAGATCCATGTAGAGTGGTGCTAAGTGGAGTTATGTTAGATATCTAAGAAAAATGAGTTTGGGAAAGTCTGTGCTTTGCATGAATTCTGTTTGGTTTTTTTTTTTAATTAACTTTTTCACAAGTTTTGTATTTCCTTGATTTTGTTTTGTGCTGGAAGCATGAGCACCCTGCTCTAACATTAAGTTGTTTTGCTCCTTCCACAGGGCTATTCCCACTGTGTTGATGTGTACATAAAACAGTGTCAAGAGGTAATGCAGTTTGTTTTACATCATTTCTTTATTTATGTTACATTAATGATTTATTTAATCCTATAGGTTGTTGGAAATATATTTTAAAATGTGCTTCTCAATCCCTAGGGTGCATTCCTGAGGAATGATGTCTTTGAAGATGCAGCCATTCTCTGCCAGAGAGTCAATAAGCAAGTTGGAGAAATCTTTAGCAATCCAGAGACTGTGCTAGCCAAACTCATTCAAAATATCTTTGAAGTTAAACTTCAGGTATTTTAAATTTTAACATATTGAAGTTCATTGAGGAACCTCTTAATAAAAAAATATTTCACCTGGTAATAGGAATTAATGAGAATTTACAGTATTTGTAATCTTTGTATAAGGGTGTAGAATCAACTCATTGCTCTGTAATAATTAGGACAGATAATCAAGGCCATATCAAATAAATCTCCTTGTGCTCTGAGTACAGGGTGACTGCAAATACTCAAACTCAATGTGTAAAATTATTAGGGAATTGCTGTGTTCATTGGCTAATTCAGGAGATGTCATACACAAGTTTGATTTCTTCTCTATGCCCCCTACCAAGAATATATCAGGAAAAGAACTTCCACATTTCATATCTTTAGTTTGCTCACTCTTGGATTTGGGTGTTGTGTGTGAGGTTAGCATTGAATAAGTGAAAATCATTTATGTTGTGAGTTCTGTCTTGCAGCTAATGCAATATTTATGAAAATCTAGAGTAATTGAAAATGCTAAGTTTTTCATCCTGCAAATACACCCACTTAAGTTCTTAAAGTCAACAGCATGACTTTTCTTGCAAAAAGCAATTTCCCTATAGATGTTGTTCTCATAGTGTAGAGATTGAGCTTGTGTTTCAACCCCAATTTTGTGTGTCACTTTTGAATTAGTATTTTATACTAAATTATATTTTTGTTCAAATATTCAATGATAAGAAGGCTCTAGGCTTGTATCTGCTTTGTGTATGTATTATGATAAGCAAATATGTACCCATCTCCTTTGCCTTGTCCACTGCAGAAATGCTCTGAGGCCTCTGGTGCTTTTGATTCTTAAAATGAGGGAATTTTGTGTTAGTTGGTCAGACATATTTTCAAATCTATCTGTCTTTTGTCTTTGCTTTACATATTCCTGCTCTGTATTATTAAATCACTCTCTTCTACAAGTGTGTTTAACCCCCTCTGTGGATAATGCAGGAAGTGTAAATTAGAGATGTGAAACCAAAGGAAAGATGAATTTCCTTTAAGTAAGATGTGCATTTTGCAGGAAATTCCATATAATGTAGGAGGTAGTGAGTATGACCTGTGGTTGTCAGTTGATCTTCTAACAGATGTACCAAATTTTGCAGAGTTATGTGAAGGACCAGCTGGAAGAACACAGGAAATCAGATGCAGAACAGTATCTTAAAAACCTCTATGATCTATATACAAGGTATTTATATCTCAATGATGAAATTATTGGATTGAAGCTATTGGAAAATAAACAGAATTATTGTCAAGAAAAAGGAGCCAAAAATGTAAACCTCTCATAAAAGCTGTGAATTTTTTATGTCTATTAACCTTTACAATGATGGGTTTCCTAAGGAAAATTTAAAATGGCCATTATTATTTTCAATGGGTATTATTGTGATCTTCAAGAGTAATTTTAAAACTGTGCAAAAGCCAGTCCTCCCCATCTCACTGGCAACTTGATTGCAGTGGTGCTGTGTGTAATTAAACATGAATTATGTGAAATTCTCTACTTAAATGTGAAACTGCTCCAAGTCTTAATCACCATCAGGGTTCTGTTGTGCTGTGTACTTTACAAACGTGTAATGCTGTAATTCATCCACATTCAACCTTTTCCTCCCCTTCCCTTCTTTGTTTCTTTTGCATAAAGAACCACTAATCTGTCAAGCAAATTGATGGAATTTAACTTGGGTACTGATAAGCAGACTTTCTTGTCTAAGCTTATCAAGGCCATTTTCATTTCCTACTTGGAGAATTACATTGAGGTGGAAATTGGTTATTTGAAAAGTAGGAGTGCAATGATTCTGCAGCGTTATTATGATTCCAAAAACCACCAGAAGAGGTCCATTGGCACTGGAGGGTAAGTTCCTTTGGGGAAGTTTGATCATTTTGAAGTGGAAGGGAGGTGGTGAGGGGAGAAAGGCTGTATTTGCCATGTCAGATGGACCTACAACTTTTTATAATTTGCTTTCACTTTATGTTCTGCTCAAAAGTGTATTGCTCTCAGTACATGTGAAATGTACTCAGTGCATGGTATTTGTACCTACTGGAAATGAAAAATACCAGTTAAACCTATGTTTCAACTTAGGATCCAGATCCACAAAAGGACTGAAGCAAAACTAAGGTACCTAAAGCATGTATATGTGTGTATCTAAAAGCATACATTTTTTTTCACCTGCCCAGGTCTTGTGGTCCCCTCCCAAGACCTAGGAAGGGGAAAAGACCATAGCAATGTCAGTGAGAAAGCTCTTAGTGAGCCCAGAAGATGCAATGGACTTAGAGAAAGGTAAAACAAGACTTCATTATCCTCAGGGTAGAAAAACTAATGCAGGAGTAGTGAGAAGTGGGATAGGAAATATTAAAACTTGTGTGAAGCAGAGGTGCTAAGGCTACTGCACCTTTCAAAGAGCTGCTGGGTTCAGTGTGTCAGGAATGAGGAATGATATGGAAAAAGCAGCAGTGAAGTAATTAAAAAATAAGGCAAAGATGAAAATTTAATTTTCTTGGGGAAAATTAAATTTATTGTAGTGCGTAACTGTATGGGTTGTTTTATGCATGGAAATGTGTCGAAGCATGCTTGACTAAATAAAGAACTGCTGAGATAATGGATGAGGATGAGAGGATTTGTGGGTGTGGATGAGATAGGAAGCTCTCATTAGTGTTTGGAAGGTGACAGAGAGGATGGAGGCTAAATCTGTCCAGAGAGCAGAAGTGCTGCAGGATTCCAGTGAAATCACTCATCCCACAAGGGACTGAATAGCTGCTCCCATGTGTGAATGTGCCATTCCAGAACACAGTTGACCATGGAATCAGAGGTGGTAGTTTTGCATTTACTGCCAATTTTTGTTTTTAAAGCTTGCAAGACTTGTCTTAATGCTTGCACATCCTAAACTGTGTCTTGGGTCCTGTTTTTTGAGTTAACAACTAAAAGATGCTAAATTGTTGTTGAGTTTGAGTGCCAAAATTTCCACCTGGTGAAATTTTTTGGGGTCTATCTTTGTTCCAGTATTCAAGACCTCAAAGAGAGACTAAGGCAAAGAACAAACTTACCCCTGGGGCCAAGCATTGACACACATGGGGAAACTTTCCTGTCCCAAGAAGTGGTGGTTAACCTTTTGCAAGAAACCAAGCAAGCTTTTGAAAGATGTCACAGGGTAAGTTTGTTTCCTGTGACCTCCCTTAGTGGTATAATTTTGTGTGTGAGATTAAATCTTGAGCTCAAGTTTTTGGTTGAGGTGTGATAGGAAGGTCATTGTAGATTTGGAAAGGAAAATTTGTAAAAAATTGTAGTTTTTGTGGTGTTGTAAATTTGGGAGGGAAAGGGTATTTCAGTTGTCTCTTGTGTTTTTCATGGAAATGGAGCCACAGTGGAGGCTGAGGGTTTGTTTTTCCATATGGATCTAGTTGTAATTTTAATACACTAGAGTATTAATGCTGGCTGTTTTTGGAAAAAGTGGGGATGGTTAAACCTGCTGGCTGCATTGCTTTTCTTACTAAATTAGACCAAAAACCTGAGAAACCTTTAGTGTGGTTTTCTTTTCCTGTTTTAAAAATATACTGTTCAACAGCTGTTTTCCTGCCTCAAGTGTAATTTCTTCTTACATTAGTGAATGATCACCAATAAAATGCTGTGAGGAATAGTCTTAAACATTATTTACCTTGGTAACCCTCTACAGTTCTTTAAATGCTTCAGTCTAACATAAAAAAGGTATTTTACTTCTGATTAAATTGCTGGTTTTACTGCCTGTCAATCATATTTGTCTGGTACTTGGTGTAAATGAAAACCCTTGAAATTCAATTGCAGACTTAAATGTGATTTTTTTTTTTAATTAGCTAAACACACTGATTTCTAGGAAATTTTAATTCCTTTAACATTCTCAATGAGCTTATGGCAGAAAAACTTCAGATATTTAAATGTTTTAGTATTTTATAAACTGAGTGGAGCCAAAGACAGAACAGGGTACAGACTTCTACCTGCACACCCTTGGGGTCACCACCTTCCTCAGGGTGAGAATCAGTGCTCTAAGGCAAGCAGGTGAATCTTTATTTTTCTCAATATCATAGTTGCTAGAAGCAGTTGTTAAATTCTATGATATAAACTGTGTTTTTTTTCCACATGTGCACAACCTTTTGTTTCTGCCTTTCAGTTGAGATCAGATATAATATAAATTATTTTAGAAGAATTCTATTTGAGTGGAAACCCCAATGGATCTTGGCACATAAGGAGATTTCCAGAATTAGAATTTTAGAATTTAGGGGTTTGTGGTCAAAGCAACTCACTGTGTAAAAGATAAGTTAGTCCCTGGCTAACTAATTGTGATATTTATGTCACATAGCAGATGTGTGCAGGCTTCTGCCAGCTGTGACTGCTTTAGGAAAAATAAATTGGTAATTTTGATGTAGCCATATATTGAAACATTGCACTGTTTGGGAACCTCTGTTGTTGGGTTTTTGAGTTTTTTGGGGGGAAATACAGCAGAAATATTTGTGACTGTTGTGTAAATTACCTGCAGTTGCAGTACTAATCTTTCTTCCTTATAGCTTTCTAAAAGTCTTCCCCTAATTCCTTAGGAACCAAAGCTGTTTTTCTTAGGTACAAAAGCCCTGTCACGTTTTTCTTTAGAAAAGGGATTTACTGACAGGTTGCTGTCCAAAATCCCATGTTGCTTACAGCTCATCAAAGTCCAGATGCTGAGTGTAAATGTGGCCATTGCTGCACTTAATAACAGAGCCCATGCTCCATTGACTCCAGCTGAACTGTGCTAAATGTAGCCCAGGTTCAGCTGCATTATTTGTGCTGCAGTGCAAAGAGAGCACAAACTGGAGCTCCAGCTCACCCAGTGTCCTGCTCCTCACTGTGGCCAGTGCCAGAAAAGTGTTAAAAGAATAAAAAATTTTAAAAAAAGTGTTAAAAGAATGAAAAATAAAAGATTGCATGGAGTAATCTTTTCTGTATGCATTTTCCCAGCATCCAGTGGCATGCAGGTTAGGCAGTTCTGAGACTGCATCTGGAAAGCTGTTGTAAGGACTATTAATTAATATCTTCTTTTATTATTACCCTTAATTGTTACCCTTAATTATTACCTTAATTATTACCCTTAATTGTTATTAGAAACTGTTAACACTTTTACTTATTGTAGCATCCTGTTGTAGCTTCAGTTTACTTGTAAATGCTGAAGGGTTTATTGCTATTACAGTCTGTTCCTGAATAATTCTCTGTATGGATACTTTTCATTTTGAGTAAAATTCCAATTATTCTGGAATACCTGTTACATTTTAAGCTTATCCCCTATGCAATATCCAATAAACTGTCAAATCTATGTAGAACTGACCTTTAGGATATTTTTTTCTTTTTCTTTAAAGCTCTCTGATCCCTCTGACTTACCCAAGAATGCTTTCAGAATTTTTTCTATGCTTGTAGAGTTCTTATGCACTGAACACATCGATTATGCATTAGAAACAGGCCTTGCTGGTGAGTACAGAATTTCCTGAGCATTTCATCTCCTTGGCCTTTCTGTGCAGATGATCTTTGCTGTGCCTTATTGATTGGCCTTGTTCAGGATGTGTTGGTTAAATGAAATCTGTTTTGTGTGTTTGGGGGTTGACATTTAATGGTTTCTAAAGTGTAACTTGGATTTGGGGAATTGATGCACAGATGGAAACGTGCTTCTGTCTTTAGAAACATTTTTATCACAGAAGCTGGGACATCAGCATTCCCTACCTCTGTATTCTGTGTCATAACAAGAGAATATTTTTGTATTAAATCACAGTGTTTATAGGAATTCTGTGCTTGTTTGTATATTTGTGTGCTTAGAGTGACAGTAAATAAGAAAACTGCTTGTTTAAACAAGTTAAAATCTTGACAGTGAGAACCTGCCTTGTAAGACAGCATCAAACTCACATTCTGAAAGAGTTTTTAAATTGGCTGCTCTGTTTTGCCATCAGAAATGTTACCAGTTAGGTATTTCTTATGCTTGTTACCAATATAGCTACAAGAAGAATTCTATATTTGGCACCGTGGTAAATTTTTGAAACTCTAAGCCTGTGATTTAAGCATTCATGGAAAAAAAATCTGCATATTTAAAAAGTCATCATGCTAATTATAAGAACTGCATATCATTACAATTCTAATGAAGCCTCCTTTGCTTCAGGCATTCCCTCTTCTGATTCAAAGAATGCAAATCTTTATTTCTTGGATGTTGTCCACCAGGCCAATACTATTTTCCATTTATTTGACAAGCAGTTCAATGATCATCTGATGCCACTGATCAGGTACCTTTGTTTTGATTAACATTTCCTCTGATCTTTTTTTTATTTGGTGAAGAAAGCAAATTTTTTATTTCTCATCTCTATTAAGAGGAGCTTATGCTTGGAGTAGTTCAACTTGATATTGTGGGAGGGGGAAGAAGGGAAATTTAAACAAATTGGTTCCTTTGGAAACAAATGGGAGAGGGTGAGCTCCAGGAATACTGATAGGAGGGAAAAACATGTTGCTCCATTCCAGGTGGGACTCAAGGGGGTTTGTGGCTGTGCCCTTTTCCTGCTGGGGTGGGAAATCTTCACTAAATTCTGTGGGAAGCAGCAAACCCAGCAGACAAATTAGTGTTGGTGTTTAATATTGTCACACATCTTCTATACTGTTGCAGTTCTTCCCCTAAATTATCTGAATGCCTTCAGAAGAAAAAGGATATCATAGAACAAATGGAAGTGAAGCTGGATATGGGCATTGATAGGCAAGTAGAGATTAAAACTTTCTCTTAATCTTTTTTTTTTTTAAACCACACCTTTGTGATATATGTTAACTGGCCTTTTAAACATGAATTATTCCTCAAAATTGATATTTCAATTTTATTTTTTTTTAACAGATAAACATCCATTATTGTGCACAGGAAATTTAGATTTATTGTGGCTAGAGGGTCATGTTTTCCATGGCAGATTTCTGACCTAAAAAATGCTTCTGGAAGGATGTTAAAGGATTTTGCTTATGTTGAAAGAGTGCAATAATTCACTGTTACCTTATTGTCTCAAACTGGTGTTTTTCTACTTTGAAAGAGGGAGAAATGATGATTGAAATAGGTTAAGCACTTGCAGGATTTCCATTAGGAGCAAGGTTTGACAAAAATAGGTTAAATGATTTGCTGGGATCTGTGCAGTGCTATGGATTAGACCGAGTCGTGGAAGTCTGGAGACCTGGAATAATTTTGATTCTGACATTGACTTGCTTTGAGGTTGTGACTCATTTAATCTTTTTTCTATTTCTCAGAATAAAAATGAGGGGATAGCTATAAAAATTGCAAATTAAAATCACAGCTGTTTTGCAGCAGAGGAAAATAATAAACTAACGAGCTTAATATGAGGAAATGGAGCTGTTGTGTGATGCCCTACTTCTGATTTGGGGTTTTATTTTCTGCAAGTGCAAGGAGAAGGTGGAAATAGGGGTGCAAGGTGGCAATTGAGATTTTAGCTGCTCCTGCTGCAGGTGACCTTAGAGGTTTAACTATGAAGTTGGAAGCACTTGAAGCACTGAGGCCATAACCTTAGATCTAGACAGATACAGGTCAGTCATCAGCATTACAGTGCTTTGGATCTGTTTGTGTTAAATAATTAATCTCTTAAAGACTTAGGAGAACAAGTTCTTGTCAGAAGACAGTATAATCAAAAGTTTGTTGATGAGGAATTAAAAAAAAATTGTGTTTCAGCACATAAAAAAGGGAGATTAGTTTTGAGATGAACATTCTATGTTCCTGATGAACATGAATGAACATTACATGTAAAATGTAATGAATGTTACAGGTAAAATGTGTTTGTGGGGCTGTTCTGTGCTGCTTTGTGGTGCCACTGATGCTCTTGAGAATTGATTGTCCTGCTTAAAGGAGTGAGTTTAAAAAATAAAGCAAATTTTTGAAATGTTGATGGTTTCACCTTTATCTAATCTGGAAAAGTCCAAGTGCAGCTTCTTGAAAACCATTCACAGCAATTGTCTACCTCAGTAAAAGTGATTTATTAGCCAAACAGAATTAATTCAACTGGTTTCTCTCAGTATGTATTTTGTGTAAACATCCTTCTGGGAGTATTTATTCCAAATGGAAATTGAGGAAATGCAAGATATTATTTCTTTAAATTTCTGTTGGTATGTGGACTTGGAACAGAGTAAATCTGAAATACAATCCTGAGCTCTATGCATAGGAAAAAAAAGGAGTTTTTCCCCTCTCTTATTACTTGTATTCTTCTCCACCCCACCCCAGCTTGAATCCTTCAAGGCCTGGAATGTCCCTGACAGTTTTGTTGGGGAAGGCTGGGGGGATGAGGGGGGTGAAGGACAGGGGAGGGGAAGAGAAGAGAGCCAGGGGATGTTCCTGGCCAAGGTGAATACTGGGACAGGTTTGCAGCCTCTGGCTCTGCTTTGCTGCTTGACCTTTGCTTTGGACTTGAAGGAAGGCAGAGCCTTGACCTTAGATAGTGTTCTGAACAGATAAATCCTATAAAGGAGCAATAATTGATGCTGTAAAACTCCATTAGATTTCTGGGAGCAAGAGAAATACCAAGCTCTGGCAAAGGAAGAAGTTTCTTCTTTGCCCTCACCCTTCCTTCATTTTCCAAGTGTTTTCTGAGGCTTGCTTCTGACTAATATGCAATGTGATCTAATTCTGCTAAACTCCTTGGAATGCTTCCTTCTGATTCTCTCTGAAAGATGCTGTCCAATTTCTCTGAAGAGCTGGATTTGAATAGATTACCTCACAGTTCATGTGTTCCCTTTAAAAGCAGCAGCCCAGCAGGCTGCATGCTCTGCTCCAAGACACTGAACTTGCAGGAAAGAGTTTTTAGTGGGTTTTTTTTTTGGCTGATGCTCCTGTTTCTAACTGTTTTCATAAAATCTTCTCTATAGAAAAATGTTAGATGCTGGGTTTTTCCCTCATTGCTTCATGCTGCTTAGTTTTGACAAGAATTATGTCAGTATATATAAATACAAGAGTCAAGGAAATGAAAAAGTTCCCTTCAAAACCCAATCTGTATTTGTAACTTTAAAGGACACTGAATTGTATGATTGGACAGATGAAGCACATCTTGGCTGCAGAGCAAAAGAAGACAGATTTCAAACCAGAAGATGAAAACAATGTTTTGATTCAATATACAAATGTAAGTAACCAAAGTCTCAGCTCGTGAATGTTATCAGGCACAAGATGTTCCTTACCACACTCCCGTTGGACAACATGTGCATTTATTTCATTTACTTCCATCTTGCACCAAGCACCTCCAAACTCTGTTGTGGACTATTTTCTCAAGCTGAAAAGGAACATGAGTAGTTTTGATTTAGTGTCAGACACAAATCAGTGGGTGCTGGTGGAACTGGCACATTCTTTCCCCTCCCAAGAGGCCCAAATTTGCAACAAAGCTTTTAGCTGATAATTAGCTTTAAGCTATCAGTTTCAGAAAATCAATTATCAGGTACTCTTCAGTTGCTGGGTGCTTTTTCCTCTCAGAATGGCAGGAGCATGGCAAAGCATCACAGGCACAGCATGAACATTTTGCTGCAGTGTTCTCTCCACAGTGAACGTGTCTGAATCCCAGCCTAGGGGCTGCTGGGGTAGCTCACATTAGGGAAAAAAGCAGGAAGAAGTAGGGAAAAACTCAGTGGGAAGAAGTGAGAACATTCCCTAAATGCCTGCAGCCAGGTGGGAATGGGAGAAGTGCAGCAGTAGGACATAGACTCTGTGGAAAGGGTGAAAATCCCTGTATGGCTGTTAATCTGGATTTATGATTGTGACTCACAAGAGGTTTTTAATCACACACCCCTTTGGTGGATCACTAAATTAAAAATCCAGATTAAAATGTTCTATTCTGAACTGATATGAGGTATAATTTATTTGAATATTTTCCTGCATCCATCTTTCTACTTGCATTTTTGCACCTTTGTGTGGCAAATAAAAAGAAATGTGGAAAATTATTAATTGGAGAATAAACTTTTACAACACATCACTGAGATTAATCAGTTAGTAACTGATGTTCAATTTACAATGTGGAAGAAAGTAGATTGTCATGGACATATTTTTTGAAAAATCCTGTCGTCAGGATCTTTTCTCCTGAGAAGCTGAGAACTTCATCTTCTTCATGTTTTGGAGAATTGTTTACCCAGCATGTGAAATTATTTTTACTTGATGACCAATGGCAGCTACCTGTGTTGGGGCTGTGAGCAGTCACAATATTGTATTACCATTCCATTCTTTTCTTTGCTAGCTTTCTGATGAAATCCTTTCTTCTATTCTTTTAGTATAGCTTTACTATATAATTTTCTTTTAATATATCATAAAATAATTAATCAGCCTTCTGAAACACGGAGTCAAGATTCTCATCTCTTCCCTCATCCTGGGACCCCTGCAAACACCACCACAGTAGATTACCTAATTTTTACTTATTTCTTTCTATTTTTTAATCTAGGCTTGTGTCAAAGTGTGTGGGTATGTTAGGAAACAGGTGGAAAAGATCAGGAACTCCATGGATGGCAAGAACGTGGACACGGTTTTGATGGAGTTTGGGGTTCGTTTCCATCGCCTCATCTATGAGCACCTGCAGCAATATTCCTACAGCTGCATGGGGGGAATGCTGGCCATTTGTGATGTGGCTGAGTACAGGAAGTGTGCCAAAGACTTCAAGGTGAGCCAGTCTGTGTAGCTATGATATTTTCTGAAAAATCCCTTTGCCAGGATTTTTCCTCCTGAGAAGCTGAGAGGCCTCAGGAACAAAATATAAACAATGGTTATCTGCTGCTGTGGAATGCAACAGGTGGATCTGGGATTGGCCCATGTTGGATGTTTCTAATTAATGGCCAATCACAGTCCAGCTGTCTGGACTGTCTGGTCAGTCAAAAGATTTTATTATCATTCCATTCTTTCATTTCCTTGCTAGCCTTCTGATGAAATCCTTTCTTCTATTCTTTTAGTATAGTTTTAATATAATATATATCATAAAATAATAAATCAGCCTTCTGAAACATGGAGTCAACATTCTCATCTCTTCCCTCATCCTGGGATCCTGTGAACACCACCACACCTGTCCATCAGGAGGGAGTGATGGTGCTAAATCCTCTCTCTCCTCATCTTTTGAAGATACTGTGGGAATCCTTAAAATCAGAGGGTTTTGGGAAAGCTGCAAAAGGCAGGCCTCATGTCAGAACCCAGGACATCCCTCTGGCTGTCCTGGAGGGCTCGAGCTCAGAGACCTTGGCACAGAGCCCAAAACCCCTGTGCCTTTGATTTTGACCCATGGAAAAAATTGCCAACCTTATATGAGGAATTACAAGTCTCAAAAGTTTAAGTAGAATAATAGTTCATCACAGGGTGAAAAGTAGAATTTTGGGGTTTTTAGAATGGGGGCTTGGGGTCCCAAGATGGAAGAATTTGGTTGTGCCTTGTCCTCCTTCTTTCTTCTTCCTAGCCTCCATCTTCTGGGTGATGTTGGCACTTTTAGATTGGTTTAGAGTAGAAGCTCAGTGTCCAACATAGGTAATGGGTATTGGGAAGTTACTGTAAATAATGTACATGTAGTTTTTAGTATAAAAAGATAACACTGCCTCTGAAGATGGGCAATGTGCCTCAACTCGACCTGCCAGACAGACCTTGGTGGGGGGTCAGAAAAAGAATGTTATAGATAAGAAACAATAAACAACCTTGAGAACCAGAACAGAAGAATCCTTACTCCTTTTTCAACTGCTGGGCTGGGAAAAGAGACTTTCTAACACATCTCAGGGTCATCCTGACCAGCAGAGATACCAAGAGCCTCAGAGACAGCAGAGCTGTGATTAGAGCTGAGCAGTAGCCATGAGATTGGTCAGCAGAAGAAATTATGTAAGAAGTAGAAAAGTAAGGACAAATAGAACAATGGTTTGTGTATTAAAGCTTGTCTAGAATAACTCCCTAAGCTGCAGAAAAGTTTATCTGGTGAGATATTAGGAAGTTCTAAGCTTACTAAGGAGTTCTGTGCATTATGTTTTAAGGCTTACAAGTTATTGTATTTGAAATAAGCAAGCATTGTTTAACCAAAGGTACGTGTGCTTATAATGGTTGGATGAACTACTGTCAATGTGCTTTTGCTTTGTGTGATTGGTCAAAAAACTTTTAAATTAAGTTGTAACATTAAGTTCTTGGTCTGCTGGTGGCATCTTCCCATTGTCAAAACCATGTAATGAGACTGATGCTGGAAAATAAACCAGCTCAAGGCTGTTCCCTGCAGTCCCATCCCATTTGTGATTTGTGCACAGCCCCCAGCCAGCAATAGATGTAGATGGGTATTCTGTTAAAAGACTTCAACCTGATGGATATTCTGTTATAAGACTTCAACCTGATGGATATTCTGTTATACAACTTCAAACAACTGTAATTTAATTTCTATTTTTTCCTTTGTTTCCTCTTGCCCACAGATCGCGCTGGTCTTACAGCTCTTTGATACCCTGCATGCACTTTGCAACCTTCTGGTTGTAGCCCCAGATAATTTGAAGCAGGTTTGCTCAGGAGAACAACTTGCTAACCTGGACAAGAACATCCTCCACTCCTTTGTCCAGCTGCGTGTCGACTACAGGTCTGCTCGTCTGGCTCGCCACTTCAGCTGAGAGCATGGCAGGAATCCTTGCACCTCTGGGCAGCCTCAGTTGTTAGAAAGCACAGGGAATTATTTCTTACCAACCCTGGGTGTAACTTTTGTGGGACAGTGACTGTTCAGGGTAAAGCAGCAGCCATATTTAAACCTGGCCATGTGGAAGGCGAGCAGGTAAAAATCTGGATGATGTTTCATGTTAGCTCAAGTTCTCCCAGTGAAGAATTTCACAAATCTACTTGCTACTGATTTTTTTTTTTTTTAATTGGAAACATGTTGGTGTAGGAGAGCAAATGGTGCATTGAAAGTATTTTAGTCTTCAATATTGAATTATCAGATACCATTTGTTAGACTTGAACTACAGAGCATAGCGTAGGTAATGGATTACATAGAATAGACCAGTGTAAAAACATTCTTCATCAATTTTAATGACTTAGACTTCAGCACAGCTAATCATAATCAAATTATCTTTGATTGGTGTTTCTAAGTCATTTCTTTCATTTAAAACGCTATCCTGCTCAATGTAATTTCTTGCTCTAATTAATTAGCTTGGAATTTCTTTGAGATGTAGGAGTAAAACACTATCCCAGAAAGACATAATTTATTCATTGTGTAGCATTCTAAACAGAACTAAAGTGGTGAAAAGTTTTGGATTTTTTCAAATTTTATTTTTGGTTCTTTGGCTTTGTTTTGGTTTTTTTTACCTAATAGTCAAGAGCCCACTGGAATGTACTGGCATTGTATGATCTGACATTATTGTTTTTGTTTGATACCAGCACACTGAATTTTATATATGCTCCTGAAGTAAATGCAGCTGCCTTGCTTAAGGCATCCCTATTGCAAGGGAAGGTGCCCATTGTTGGGTTGCTGTAAAAGAACTTTTTCTCCTGTCTTATTTTGTATGTAAATAAATTCAAATTCTAACTAAGTGAAAGGATAAAATGTAGCCCAGTTTTTGCTATGTGGCAGGAATGGCCCCAGCAAAAACCTAGAGTGGCAAATTCTCATGCTGAAGAGAATTGATCCTCAGTGCCTGAGCAATATAAAATGTTGAAGTGTGTGAAAGCTGCTCTTCCACTGATCATAATTTTCATATTGGACAGAGGCTACTCTGTGTCTGTTGTGCTCCAGGGTTTATTCAGGAGTTCCTGACATGGACCCACAGTGTGCACACAGTGAACTGAAGCAGCACTGGTGTTTCAAACCTCTGGGCTGGCTTTTCCACAAGCAGCTGGAAATTGTTGTAAATAGACCTTTTTTTTCAGAGTGGGCTCTTGTGGAAACCAGGCTGGAACTGCAGTGGAGCAAATCCTTTCTAACACGTTCCTTCTACTGTGGGCTCAGCACATTATGGAAACTTCTTTGTCTCCCATCTCCAGAGCAGCATTTCTATCCATTCACTCTAAGGGTTGGTCACAGAATTGGATTTTCCTCTTCTGTTAAAGACTTCCCAGGTGGGGTCAATATTGACAAGACTGGTTGGAACTTCTCTTGCTTAGCTGGGGTTCTCCTGCTTCATTTTGGATTTAGGGGAGCATTCTGTCAGTAAACAAGGGAATGGATGCCAGCCTGGCTCACAGCATCCAGGGAGTCTGGCTGCTCTGCTGGGCTGCTCTGCTCTGTTCCTTGGCCATGGCAAAGCCACAGAGGGGTTTGGACACTGGAGGAGGCACCTGCTTGTACTGCTGCCATTTTTGTTCCAAAAGCTCTGATGTGAATTCAGATGATACCTCTCTGTTACCTCTGTAACTGAAAGCCAACAATTTTAAGGCTGTGGTTTTATGAACCAATACAAAATCTTTCTATAAAATAAAATAAAAGTGTCAATTTGCTAACACTTCAGAACAGTGAACATCATCTTGAGATTGCAGATCACAGAAGTGCTTCAGAATTTGTTGTATGACTGTTTGAATTTTTTTAAGGTTGTATGAAATGTATTTACCATATTCTTTGCTTTGTTAGCTGTGTTTTCCATGCATATGCTCAGTGCAATATTTCTATTATGCCTGTTAACAGGAGGCAGCAAAAAGTAGGTGAACACTTAGATATGTAAACTCTTCCTCAATAAAAAGAATTCCTTCCAGATACTTTTTTCATTTCATTTCCATGTTCTTCAAAGATATTTATACTCAATTGTATAAGCCCTTCTATTTAAAAGAAAAAAAAAAAAGAATAAAAGTAATTTTACTGACCAAATTTATCACTGGTGTGAGCTTTCTCCTTCCTTTAAAAAACCTCCCCATGCACACACTGGAAGTTTCTATTTCTGGAGAAGGCTGCATTATCAGTAAGTTTATTTTATAATACAAGTTGCATTGGGATGGGGTGGGGGAACTATAATTTTCACACATTTTTGAGTTCTTACAGCATATAATTTAGAAAAATATTTCCAGTGGCTTATGAATGCAATAAAATAGTATCTAAAATACAAATATGCCTTTTAATGTTCATATAATGAGTTAAAGTATTGCCTGTCTAATGTTCCCTCCTACAACATAGGCATTTATTTATCAGGCTGGCAGCCAAACCTGGGAGGGGGAGTGTGTGTGTGTGTAATTATGTTGTCTACAATTGGTGAAAATGGCTTTGCAGTAAACTGTTGTAGGCTGGAAAAGAAGCTGGGGTTTTTTTTTCAAGTCCTGTAATTTATCAAGGTCACTTGCTATTTTGTTCTGTTTGTGTGTGCACAGAGGGCAGGAAGGAATTCTGTAACAATCCTTCACAAATAATGCAAAAAAAAAGGGGAAACAGCAGTGCTGGGAAATATGAGATAGAGAAATAGAGGGTAAGAAGTGAAGAAGATGTGAACTAAAAAAGGATATGAAGAAGGAGCAGTTTTAAATCAAGAAGCACATGGAGGAGAAGGTTAAAATAGGAATGATGGAAACCTGACACACACATCAACCTGGGAGAAAAAGCAGGATTGGCATTGAATTTCCACAGCTGTGTCCCACCCTGAAATGAAATCAGCCTCCAGGGGAGAGGGGCTGGCTGAAACATTTGGCTGTGGAGCTGTTTGTTCATCTGGAGAGATGGATTCAACAGGAGGAGAATCCAAACCCAGAGTGAAGGACAGGGGCTGGTGTGGGACTCTGCAAGGAGTGGAAATGCATCAGCAAGGTGCAGCCTCCGTGGAGGGAAGGAGAATTTGCCTTCATTTGTGTCCAGAACCACAGAGCTAAGCTTGTGATTCTCTTTGAGGACCACAGTGAGCTGGAGGAAGGTGAGTGACTGCTGGATTTGAGGGTGGCAAGTGTTGGCAGAGGGAAATTCAGGCTATGCTGGCTATGGGGAGAGGACTTGGGCTGGGTTTGGGGTTTGGTTTTATTTTCATTTTCACAAAGTCATTTTAATTCATTGGTGGTGTGATGGAGTGTTACCTGAATTGACTGCTGTGCTTCTGTGGGAGATTTTGGGTCCTGCAAAGTGCCTTGGTGAGGGTGAGGCCCCTTGGGTCCCTTCCTGGGCTGGGTACACCTTGTCCTGTCCTTCCAATCACAAAGTTCCAGGTTTCTCAGTGCAGTATGTGCATGGCAATAAACATTCTCAGCTCTGAATGTCATGACACACCCCAGAGCAGGAGGTGGCTCTTTGGATTGAGTTTTCATGACAATAACTGTCTTAATTCAGATTAACACTTGGGTTGAGCCACTCATAATTTGGAGGCTATGATTTTTTTTCCATACAAAAGAAGCAGATCTCTAAACAATTGTCTAACTTCAAATGCAGGTAGCAGCCCTTACCCTTTGCCCTTCTTGTCCCAGGAGCAGCAGGGAGGACAATCCGGCCACCAGCTCTCTTCTAGAGGACAACAGAAAGGTAGGAGCACCTTTCTTGTCCTTATGTTCTGCTGGATTTTGGGTTCTGGGAATTATTTCCTCCCCACCACCTCCTCTGTGATAGCTGTAAATGCAGACAGATTTCTGTTTTGCTTCTGCATCAAGGCTGGCATGTTGTAGGCTTTTAGATTTTTCTTTCCTGGTGTTTCTCCACCTGTTTTTAGGAGGGGAGGGAGGCAGATCTCCAGTTACATTCAGTGCTTTGCTTGTCTTTTTTCTCCTCCATTCTAATTTCTTTTGGTGGTAGGAGATTTCTCTACCACATCTTCTGCTTATCTTGCAGTGGGGAAGCAGCTGTGTTTGCCTGGCGTCTTTTCTCTTGTGTGGGGCACAGCCCTGTGTCAATACAGCCCTCAGAGTGTGTGGAAACCTTGGTTTCTACTTTTATTCTCTTAGCTTTATGTCCCTGTGCCCTGTTTTCCTTTCAGATCTCAGGACTGCACTATCCCTTCCCTTCTGTTTCACTTTGCCAGAGAGGGAAAAATATTTAACTTTGCAGTGTGGCTTCTTGGAGACCCCTACATGTTATCTGGTGCTTCTTCATCCATGTGGTGCTTGGTGGGAGAAGCACTCCCTCCCCTTCATCCCTCTCCCTTCCCCAAATTCTCTCATCTCTGCAGGTCCCTGTTTCCATCTCTTTTCCCCTGACCTGTACATTATATTGAAATTTCATGGAAGGGGCCAGCCATGAGGGGAAAACTCAGATATTTCAGCTTTTATCTTTAGTTAATGTGCCAGGAAAGTAACAAGAAGTGCAAAGTTGAGCCATTTTTGAAGAGTATCAGCTTAAATCAAAATTACTTGTTTTCATGCTTGATTGAAGTTTTCTTAGTAATTTATTTATTTGTGACTTCAGTTCATCCTGATATGGGATGGAACTAAATCTGAGGCTTGCTTGTAGCAGTTCCAAATCCTGCTCATCTGCACTGCTGATTTTCCTCTGTGGAGTGAGGAGACCTTGGAGCTGAGGCTGGAACATGGCTGAGCCACAGGCTGTGGCAATTCCCAACCTTTCCATGCCTTGCCTGTCCTCATCCCTGCTGTGAGGGGCCAGCCCCCACATTCTCTGCCTGCCCTGACCAGCCATCCCTTCAGTGAGAAACCTTTTCCTAATATCCAGTCTTCCTGTGGGGTCAGAGATGTCCCACCCCACTGATGTGATTTTAAATCATGTGTGACCATCTCAAGAGCCACAGCTGTCAGTGCTGCCTTGTTCTGCTGATCTCCCAATGTGCAGCATTCTTTGAAAGCTGAAATTGTAAAATTATTCTTCTTGAAGTGTGAAACCTCCTCTGTCTCACTGAACCCCAAAATCATCTGCAAGGCTGCTGAGTCCAGAGTGTGAAGGAAGAAGTGCTGGATCCCAGCTCTGCAGCAGCAGTGGTGCTGCTGAAAGCCCCTCAGGCTGTGTTTTGTTGTTCTCAGACCTGGATTTAGCAAGGACAGAGGAGAGAACAGTCTGAGAAGTGTTGGCCCTTCCCATTTGTCCCCTCTGTGTGCACAGTGGGGCTCTGTAATTTTTTGGGCTGTTTCTGCCCTCCCAAAGGAAGCTGTTTGCACCACACACGTCCCTTGAAGTGATTCACCTGAAGCCCAGCTGATCTGGCTTCTGGATCTCCTCAGGGCTGCCCTGGCCCCTCCCAGCCCCATCCCAAAGGTTTATCCTGGCACAAAGGAGCCCTGGCAGTTCTTGGATGTGCAGCTGCTTTTCCATGGTGGCATCACATTGTATTTGTGGCAGGAAGGAATGATGAATGTGGCTCCATGTTCTCAGAAGGCTGATTTATTATTTTATGATACTATATTATATTAAAGAATACTAAACTAAACTATACTAAAGAACACAGAAAGGATGCTTACAGAATGCTAAAAAGATAATAATGAAAACTTGTGACTCTCCAGAGTCCCACACAGCTTGGCACTGATTGGCCATTGAGTCAAAACAACTCACAGCAGAATCCAATGAAACAATCACCTGTGGGTAAACAATCTCCAAACACATTCCAAGGCAGCAAAACACAGGATAAGCAAATCAGATAAATATTGTTTTCCTTTTTCTCTGTGGCTTCTCAGTTTTGCAGGAGAAAAATCCTGGGTGAAGGGATTTTTCCAGAAAATGTGAATGCCACAGCATCCATCTGTTGGGGACAGGAGCTGTTGTTCTGTCAGGGGTTCAGCCTCATCAAGGGCCCCTCTTTGCTTCTAAAGAAAGAGACTGTGGAGAGAAAATGTGTCCAGAACCAATTCCAAGCTCCAGGTGTTAGGATAAACAGTTCAGGTTCACCTGGGTTGCAGATGGTCATTGTGAGCCCTCCACTGATATTTAACTGATGTTTGAGCATTGTGGAGAAACCAGTGAACACGAGCTTGCATTTGAAACATTTTTATAACATCCATTTTACTGTAAACAATTCATTAAAATGACTTGCTAAGTCTTAGGCAAGTGGATTTTTGAAGGTTGCTCATTTTACTTATCCACCCAAAGTCAATTTGAGTATGAATATATAACATTTTACTCATAATAGCAAACAACTTCAGAGAAGAGACATTTATTCTGGAGGCAGAGATTCAAACTAGACAGCAATGATGCATTACAAATATATAATTATTTGCACTAATATTTGAGCAGGTGGAATGGATTAGTACATGGTCAACATTGCACTGCTGATAACATGTATTTTTCTATATTAATATGTACTGTGCAACATGTATTAAAATTGTCAATAATTCATTTTAACAGAGATAGCAATATTTATATTGCTGTGTTCTACAGACAGCAGAGTGAATTGTTAAAATGTGTAAAGCTGGGCTAGATTTAACTTAACTTTGTTTCCCAGCATGTGTGGTTTTATTTTTCATTAAGAAAAAAACCAAAAAACAAAACACCTTTCAACCTAGAAAGATTCTTGCTCTTCCATGGAATTTCTTTTCCAAATCCTTTCCTTCTCCCTCCAGCCTGTCAGGGAAAAGCTTGAAAAAAGATCTCCAAGACCCAGCCCGGCCCCTTGTAATAGGTGGATTCCTTCAGTGGATTTTTCTGAGTTATGTGAAGCTCAGGTGTTTTGGGTTTTTTTTCCTATTTTTAAGACCTATTTTGTCTCCTGCTATGTTGCTTGTTGTTTTCCCTTCTTAATGCATTTCTGGAAGCCTCTGTGGGTAAAGTCAGAGTATTTAACTGGTGAATGCATCTCCTTTTATAGAGGAGGATCAAGAGGGGACATTCTGGGATAAGCAGGAAATGCTGCACAGTGATGGGCCACTAAGTTTTAGAGGAATATCTTAAACTGTCAGAGGGCAGGGTTAGGTTCAATATTAGGAAGAAATTCACCCCTGTGAGGGTGGTGAGGTCCTGGCACAGGGTGCCCAGAGAAGCTGGGGCTGCCCCTGGATCCCTGGAAGTGTCCAAGGCCAGGCTGGACAGGGCTTGGACACCCTGGGATGGTGGAAGGTGTCCCTGTCATGGCAGGGGTGAAATGAGATGATATTTGAAGCCCCTTCCAACTAAAATAATTCTGTAATCTTGGATCATGTTATCTGCCAGTGTTTCTTGACATTTGTTTTGTTCTGACATGCAGATCTGGGCTTGTATTTGGGGGGGGGAAAAATGGATTTTTGCTGCTTTTTTTCCTCCTGGGGAAATCTGTCTGCAGGGAGGCAACTAAATTGCAAGCAGCAGCAGTTCAAAGCAGCCAGAATCCCTGCATCCATCTGAAGACTTTAAAAGAATGCTCCTGACCAGCCAGACACAAGTTCAACTGGGCTAGTGCATCTCTCCATTTGTGTACCCTTTGTTTTGTATGTGTGAGGGTGTTTTTTGTATATATGCTGATAAATATCAATCTCACAAGTGGCTGTGGGGATGGATTGCTCCTTCCTCTTGTTTCCTTTATTCTGAAATAGCATCTTACATTTGAAAAGCTCCTTTAAATGTGGAAAAACATCTTTCTTCAGTGGCAGAGCATCTGCCATAAATGTCTGTGTGAACTGAGCCCCCAGTCGAGACTAAAGAGAAGAAAAGTCTTGTTTAGCTGCTGAGAGTCAACTTGCTGCTTTTTTATTTACTTTCTTCTTCCCGCAACATTGAAAGCCTTAAATAGTAATTTTGAGGCAGAGCTTGAAGTCCAGGTCTTCTGAAGGAGACCAGAAATAGCTGGCTTGTGTTTGCTCAACATATGGGGCACAGTGCCAAATTCACTGCTGGTGTGAGCAGCTGTAATTTTGCCAGCTTCAATGGAAATATGAATTTTTAAAAGTCCATAAGCACGTTAGACACATACCTTTGTCTTCCCACAATTAGTTTTGTTGCCTGCATAGCATGAGGCTTTCTGTAGTACATAATCCAATGCCTAAATATAGTAATTCCAATGCACTTGAGATCAATTAGATTTGTACTTTTAAACTCAGTTTTGTCTATAAAGATAATGTTATGTTGCTGAAGGGATTTGGTATTTAAAGAGTCTGAACAAGTCTAAGTGGCTCTTGGGCATTATAATTTTTATTTAGCTGCTTTTAGCCCAATCACTAATCAAATTAAAACCTACCATGACTGGTGCATAACTCAGAGCAGACAGTAGAGTGTCTTTAGCTAATAGCACTTAATTTTTTGATGAGAGGGGTGCTAAGGTGGTGCTTTTGTTAGCAAGAAGAGTCTCCTCTTTTCTGCAAATTGAAAAATAGGTTAAAGTGACTTTGGGGAAACAAAACCACAGAGGTTCAGGGTTGTAGCAGTCCTGCAATGATGGGCAAAGATCTCTTTGAAGCCTTTACACTGTGAAGATGCTTTGCTTTAAAGGAAATGGCTTTATTTGGTCTTTGCAAACAACAATCCTGTAAAAATAATGCTGCTGGTTGTGTGAAGGGAGGAGGGGGAGGGCAAGAAAGAGCTGTCAGCTTCCCTCCAGGACATTATTCCAGAAGAGACCTTCAGATCAGGCCACTGGAGGGACAATTCCTTGTGCAGCAGTGCTGTGATCCAAAGCTGGGTTTGTTTCCATCGAGAAAGCCGGAGCCGTTCTTTGTGCAATGTGTGATTCTCTCCATGTTGGTGTTTTCCACTCAGACCCACCATGTCAGGTGAGAAACAGGAAGGTGGGCAGTTTTCTGCTTTGTTTCATAGAAAAATGGCACATTTAGCAACGTGAGGGGCCAAGCTGAAAAAGAGAAGGCAGGGAATAATGATTCAGTGGTAGTGCCGAGTGCTCAGTCATGTGGTGAGGGCAGAAATCAACAGGAATGTCAGCTAAAGAAGAGAGCTCATCCTAGGGTTTTATTTCTAGGACTCACTAAGGTCCTAATCAGGCTCAGGAAATGTCTGCTCTTAGAAATTCCTAAGAGTCTGTCAACTTGATTTTTAAAAAAAATGGCATGAGTGTCAATTGTGCTGTCACACACACTCTTAAATTTGTCTCCAGCTTTGAGTTGGAATGTACTTGCTTTTAATTGTCAGTGCCAGAAAATTGCTTCATGCCAAAAAAGACAAGGAATAGTTCTCCTTCTTGAGCATTCCCTGTAGAAAATAGACCCAGAAAGAACTAGATGTGCTGAGGAAGCTATGGGAGAGTGACAACATTTAAAAAGTTGGTTTTTTATTCAGTGGGTAGTTATTTTTTGGATGTTGAACTATGTGGATTCCAAGGGGAAATGGAACAGAGCCAGTTCTGTGATGGAACAAGATTGCAGAAGACAACACAGCTCCTCTGCAGTGCCACACAAGACAGAACTGGAGCCAAAAGAAGCAAAAATGGAGCAGTTCCCCAGGCATGGAAACATCCTGGGGGACTGATCCCCAAATTCCCACCCTGTGAGTTGAAATGGGCACTGTGCTCATTGTGCAGGCTCTCTGCATCATGGACTGAGAGAGAAGGGATCTGTTTCAAAGTCTGATTCATCCTGGCGTGGAACTAAAGTAGGACAGATGATTTGCTTCCTAGAGGAGTCTCAGTTGCTTCATCACTTGTGAAGGGATGCAAACCACTCATTTAAACCAGCTAAAATGAGATGCCTAATGAGCAAATGAGTAAAATGAGTGCCTAAAATAACCTCACCTACTTGCAGAGGCCAAGAAAGCCATGGCTACTTGTTAATTTGACCCCTGAAAACCATCTGTAATGAATTCAGCTCGTGTGGCTCATTGGGTTTCCTCTTCCCTGTTAACAGGAAGAACCTCAAGAGGACTTTGCTTCCCTGCTAAGACTGGAGAGCAGAGAATTTGATGGCAGGCAAATGCTGCCTTTCTGTGGGCAGGAATTGTCTTTAAGAGAAGTGCACAGCCCCTCTGGCTGCTGTGGCTCTGCTCAGGTTTATCTCCCCTGGCAGAGCTGTGGGAAGGAGCACGTTAGGGGTGTGCAGGCATGCAAACTGCTTCCCAGATTGCTTTGATCTTGGTCTCTTTGGTGATCACAAAGCCAAGGGATGAGCCTCTTCTGGAGGAGCCATTCTGTTGTGACTGATGAAAAAAACAAGCAAATGGAAGGGTAAGAGGAAAGAGGTTAAACTGGACAAAAGGCTTGGACTGAAATCTGAAAAACGCTTCCTTTATTTCTCCTTGCTTTGCTCTAAACAAGTCTTTGATTCCTTTAATCTGACACTGGCTAACTTCAAACAGAATGAGTTTTCTTCTAGCTTGGTTCCCTTCTGCTTGGCATCTCTGTCCTTGCACACCTGCTGGTCCTTGGCAGAGCAGAGCAGGCCCTGTCCCTGTGCTCCCCCATCCCAGCCCTGATGGCAGCTGCTCCCTGGCCGTTTGCTCCCTCAGCTGTGCTGCAGCTCAGACCATCTCCAGATGCCATCCATCTGTTCCATCCCTGGCTTCTGGGAGCAGTGGCCTTACTCCTCTTCTCCTTGCAAGTCTCTACCCTGACTCTTTTTCCACAGTGAGCTTCCCTTCGTAGGTGGAGTTTTGCAATGCTGGCTCTGAGTGGTTTCTCAGGAGTTTTGGTATTTCAGAGCTGCCCAGGCAGAGTGTTGTGGCTCTTCTTTCCTGCAGGGCTCTGCTTATGACCTGCTCTCATATGTCCTCACTGCTTTCACCCTTTTGTTTCCCAGGATCCATTTCTAGCTAAGGCTTATCAGGCCACAACAGAAATAATGTCTGTTGCCCTTTCCCAGTGCAGCTGAAGAATTAAGAGATTTTTTTTTTCCCCTGTGCAGCATGGAAGGTTATTTCCATCCTATTTGCCCTTCTCTGTGTTGTGATCTGTGAACCACAAAACATCTTTTTGCCCCATCAAAGGATCACTTGGGCTTCCTGATCTGTTTTTTTTTTCTGTTGGAGAGTCTCTAAAGCTGAAGGCCAGCACCAACATCAAGGAGGAATTATTTATCTCCTCCTGAAGAAAATCCTGGGTTTGGCTGGACATCCTCCATCTCTTCCAGGGTGCTTCCATCTGACCTGCCATTCTCTTTCAACTCTGCCTTGGGTCTACCTTACCTGGAGGCAGTTCTGATCCTCAGCACTCCCTCCCCTCTCCTCATCCCTCCTCCCAAGCCACCACACACTCCTCAGCCAAGGCATTTTTGGCAGGATAGGCAGGAACTATTCCAAGAATAGGATCTTCACCAGTCAAACAGTTGCTTGTCATCTTGTCCCCTCCTGATTTGCAGGTGGCTTTGAGTTTCCCCGTCTGGCAGCACAGGAGACAGCAGCCAGCAGAGCCTGGATGATTGAACTCAATGCAACAGCAGAATTTGGAATGACAGCACGAGACATCACCTTTTTGCACTGTGGTACCCTGAAGGCAGGCTTCTTATCCTGCAGAATCCTGGAAATTGGGGTTGACATCAGCCTTGATGGAATGAAATAGGTGTCATGACCAGCCCAAGGTTGCCTGGTTGTGTTCAGTGTTTGATTAGCTGGGGTTTGGCATCACTGGCTACTCCTGTACCTGTTGAGGGTGGGATGCATACTCACTGTGTGAGTTTAGAATCTGGGATTTACTCTTTGCTCATGTGGATTTTTCTTTAGTGCAGAAAGAATAATTTTTCACCTTTCCACAATTGCAGGTGGAAAATCCACCTATGGCTGTACTGAGCTGCTTGTGTTCCCAGATGTAGGATGGACATGGGATAAATCAGATTGAAAGGGACCTCAGGAAATCACTTGGTCCTCCCACCCCGACTTTTAAGGCAGGATCAGCAGTAAATTCAGAGGTGCAGAACCTCATTTACTGGCTGTGTGCATCTACACTTGTTTTGTCAGGGAAGGTGTTAACTAATTTTATTGTGTTTAACACTGGAGTAAACCAAGCCTGGTTTCCTGGGGAATGATGCCCAACAGGTTCCTCCCTTTACTCAGTGATCTGAGAGGTCTTTGCCACCCTAAATGACTCTGTCATGCTGAACTCACAGAATTCCCAGAATCACTGCATTGGAAGAGACCTTCAAGATCACTGAGTCCAACCCAGCCCCAACCCCTCTACTCACCCCTGGCACCCAGTGCCACATCCAGGCTTTGTTAAACACACCCAGGGATGGGGACTCCACCACCTCCCCGGGCAGCCATTCCAGAACTTTATCACCCTTTCTGTAAAAAACTTTTTCCTGCTATCCAGCCTGTATTTCCCTTGGTGCAGCTGGAGGCTGTGTGCTCTGGTTGTGTCAGTGCTGCTGGAGAAAGAGCCCAGCCCCAGCTGAGCACAGGCACCTTTCAGGAGCTGTGCAGAGTGATGGGGGCAGCCCTGAGTCTCCTTTTCTCCAGGCTGAGCACCCCCAGCTCCCTCAGTGGTTCCTCACAGGGTTTGTGTTCCCAGCCCCTCTCCAGCCTCATTGCCTCCTGTGGATGTGCTCCTTTAAAATCCCTCTCCTTTAAACCCCCTCTGGGCACCCTCTGTGCTGTCCCAAGGTGGATGAGTGGCTGTGTGTGCTGTGGATCCCTGTGAGACTCACAGCATCTGGCACATCTCCTGTATATTAACATATGCTCTAACTGGACACCAGTTCACACATTTCAGCTGGTCAACAGATGGGATAAACAACAAACTGCTGCTGAGCTCACTCTGCAGCCTGCCTTTGGTGATGCACTGATTTGGATTTCTGATCTTTGCAATGAACTTTTTGCATAAAATTTATTGGGAAATTTTATTTTTCTTTAATCTATGCATTAGCCACTTTTGGTTCAAATAGAACTAATGTGCCAAACCTGAGAAATTAATAGAAACCTAGAATGGATTGGAAGGGACCTTGAATATCATCTCATTCCAACCCCCTACCATGGGTGGGGACACCTTCCACTATCCCAGGTTGCTCCAAACCCCATCCAACCTGGCCTGGAACTCTTCCAGGGCTGGGGCAGCCACAGCTTCTGTGGGCAAACCTGTGCCAGGGCCTCACCACCCTCCCAGTAAATTAGAGAGAAGAATCACTTTGGGTATAGCCATGGCAAGATCCTGAGCTCACCTACTGGTTTCAGTTTAGGAAAAAGCTTTAGGTTTAGTCCCTAACTTAGGGAATTGTGAAGTCACCTTCTACCTGCCATCACTGACGTCTCACCTGGTTTAAAGCTCAACTCTGCTTCTAAGAGAGGTTTAGTCAGACACTGAGATACTTGGGGTTTGCTTGGCCAGATGAAACAGAGACACTGAGCTCCCCATGGAAAGTAATCCAGGGTTATTCCTGCGCAGAAGTCCAAAGGCACAAATCTGAAGTCACTGGTCCCAAAGCTTGAGGGATTAATCTTTATTACAGTGTCCTGCAGCAGCACAGAGCTCAGGGTGGATTTGCTGAGCAGATTTTGGCCTGAAATTCTTCATGGGAGCCCTTTGCTCTCTGGTACCCTCCCAAATGATATTTATGTTCTTCTTGTACCAACACAAAACACAAATACTCCCTAAAAGTCAAAGGATACCATGAATGAGGGGCTCCTTTGGTGAACAGTGGAAGATGGTTTTGGGCACCACACCATGCAGAAAGGGAGGTGTTGTGGAGCTGCAGAGGGACTTTGCCCTCTGGAAAGCTCCCTGTGGAAGCAGGGCACTGCTGGGAATGTCCCTTTCCTCCTTTTCCATGCCCAGGTGGATTCAGTGCTGTGCTTCTCTCCTGCTTTCTGCCCACATGGTGAGTGAGGCTTTCCTGGTCTGTGTTTCTGACATTCAGCTTGTATAGGAATAAAAAAATAGCTTTAAATCACATTTAAAGTAATAAATTCTCATTCCATAATGGAAACAAGTAATTTTTAAAGTTCCTAAGCAAGGATGGAAAATGTTAAATACTTCCCCAAGCATTTTAGCACTTACATTCTTGATTTTCCAAGGAAAGCTTTTCCCCCCAATACCTCTGTGAAATTTGGGGTTTTTTTTTCAATGTGGCTGTCATTTGAGGTCAATGCTCCAAGGAGGGAAGGTGCCTCACTCACAACCCAAGCAGAGAAACAGTTAAGCATCTTAAGCTGTGTAAGCAAAAAAAAAAGAGGGGAAAAAAGTTGCCAACATATTTTTGACAAAAGACAGGAAAATGACAGGCTGTTTGGGGTATGCAAAAAATTTTTCCTTTCATACATATTGACAGCCAGAGGGGGGTTATTATTGAGAATATGGGTAAAGTTACTGCCAGTTTCTGCTGGTACTCATGTTTAAAAAGAAACTATGGAAACCAGGAGTAGGAATATTAATTAAGTTCAAATTTGGAATGCCTTTGCCAGGAGTGGCTGCATGAATTCAATGAAGCAGCCTGTTGGGTTGCAATTCACTAGGTTGTTTGCAATTTAATAGAATGCTGAACTTTTCATAAATTAACATGTTGTTTCAATAATCTGATTAAAAGGTTATATGTTGATAAGATTAGCCTTAGCTGAGTTTTTTCCCCTTCTTGCTTAAAGAACCAGTGTATATTTTCTTTAATTACTTTGCAGCCATAAACTGCACCTTAGGAGCAAGAGCTTTGACTCCTTCAGGTTTTGGAAGTGGAGTCAGTGCAGCTGTGAATTCACATCAGTGAGGGTGTGACCCTTGTCCCCAGGTCCTGGTGACCATCTCAGTTATAAAGGTGTTCAAAAAATACTGATTTTGAAAAAGGCTTCATTAGCTGTGCAAGATGACCTATCCTATTTTTATGGAACAGGATGGGATGTGTGTTGTCTGTGGTAGCAGCCAGGGGAACGAAAACACAGAATTCTGGCTGGGAATGCCTTCACACAGAGCAAACACGTCCTTGTTTCTGCAGGCAGGTTCCCTCTCTGACCCATTCCTTGTGTGCTTTCTGTTCTTCATCCGTGTCCAGCTCTCCAACAGAACCTGCATGTCCAGGCAGCACACTTGTGGGGCAGAAACAACCAAAAGGCCAAAAATGACCTGAATTTACATCAGATAAGGAAAATCACAAACCTGGAAAATCATGTAATCAGTTATGAGTTGTCAGGACCCAGGACATCCCTCTGGCTGTCCTGAGCAGCCAAGACCCCTGCCAGGGGGCTCAGAGACCCTGGCACAGAGCCCAAGATGCCCCTGTGGTTTTGATGATGATCCATGGAGCAAGTTACCAACCTTAGATGAAGATCTGCAAGCCATGACAAATCAAGTAGAATAACAGTGAATTTATCACAGGGTGAAAAAGTAGATTTTGGGGTTTTTAGAATGGGGATTCAGGGGGCAAGATGGAGGAATCTGGGTGTGTCCAGCCTTTCTCCTTCTTCTCCTTGCCCTCCATCTTCTGCTGTGATGTTGGCACTTACAGATTGGTTTAGAGTAGAAGCTCACTGTCTAACATAGGTGATAGGTATTGGGAAGTAATTGTAAACATTGTACACATAGTTTTTAGAATAAAGACATAACACCACCCTGGGGGCAGGCAGAGTGCCTCTGGCTGTCTTGCTGAGTAGACCTTGGCAGGACAGGAGAAAAATTTTATAGATAAGAAACAATAAACAACCTTGAGACCGAGAACTGAAGAGTTCTGACTCCTTCTTTGAGCACTGGGCTGGGAAAAGAGACTTTCCAACATTTCTTGGGGTCATTCTGACAAGCTAGAGATCCTGACAAGGAGTCAGGCCCCAAACAGCAGCCACTTCTCTTAACTATTCCCACAAATTATTCCTGGTTTCTGTCCCAGTCCTGAGCTCAGCTCACTGAGCTCACATTACACAGTGTTAATGTTTATTGACCAAATCTCCCTATCCCATGGTCTTTTCTGACAGCCAAGGAGAGAATTTCCAAGTGGTAGCCCTCACTTTGCACAACTTGTAGCTCAACCAGGGGAAAGTGATGGAGGGAGAGTTGGGGGACAGAGCCTGAAGGCTGAGTGTGGCTGCCCAGGACAGGTGAGTTATCCAAGGGATGCTGCTCTGCTTTCAGGAGCAGAATGAAATGCATTCCAGGTAATTCCCTCAAAACCCTTCACCAGGAAGGAAGTCGGTGGTTCAGGGAGGCTGCCAGCTCCATGGAAGAACAGAGCAGCTGCTCTGGTTTTTAACTGCCTTACATCTTTGTGGTAAGAATGGGGACTGTGTTCAGAAAGCACTTATTAAGCCAAAAATAACCCCCCATTCTTCTGTGAAAAGCGAGTTATAAATATAATCACAGCCAGCAGTAGATCTCAAATCTAAATTGCATGCTTTGCTGAGAGGTTTTTTTTCGCCGAGCAGAGGTGAGGAGGTGGCAGAGCTGCACTTTCCAGAGGTGGCAGAAGGGAGGCAGCCTTGTTTCAAGTAATGCTGCTTCTGGGCGATAATCCAAAATGCACAGTAGGCAGAAGTTAAAAGGAAGTGCTTGCTTTTAGGTTTTTAAACTATATCCCTTAATCCTGGGTGATGATTGACAATCATGATTTAGAGTATGAGGTGCCCCTTTCTAATCCGGCAAGTTTGATGTTATTTGCGTATCTAGTGTGGCTTTATTCAACTAAAACTAAATGGGAGCCTGTGCAATTGATGCCACATTTCAGAGATGAGTCCTGGACTGGGAGTCTATTTACAGATTAGTGGATACACAGCTTCCATAGTCGTGGCCTTTTTTAATGCGTGTGCGTGTGTGTCATTTAAAGACTCCAAAAGGCAAATTTACAATTAAAATGTTTCTTGCTGGGTAAGAATACTGGTGGGAGACTTTTTACATAATTTAATTCACCGTGAAGGGAAGCAATATACAAGATTATATTAATCCTAGTTTGATAATTATAGTAAAATAAGAATACATGTTTGTATTTAATAGTGATGAAAAAAGCTATCGTTTATTGGCTTTGTGTTTTTATTATAACATATGTGCCTGATCTCAGCTCCAGCAGAAATGCTTCTCCAGAAATGCTGAAGTTTGCAGTGAGTGAATGTAAAATGAAGAGGACAAAACAGTTAATGAGTATTTGCCCAGGGTTTGTTTTTTGTAAAGGTGAGCTGACACTTCTTATCTCCTGTGATCAGCAGCTTTTAAATCAATTTTGCTTAAAGTAGTAATAAATCATGATACTTTAGAAATGGCAAAGAGTGGAAACATCTTGGGGGGGGGGGGGAAAGCTGGATATAACTTAAGCATGTAAAGCTTTGCAGCATCTTCTGCATTTTCTAGGGTTTACTGTTGATTTACCAAATGCAGAGCAGCTAAGATGCACACTCTTGCTGATTGAAGCTTTGCATGTATGTTTAGCATTAATCAAAAGCAGCTGTGGTGGAGGGAAACCTTCTTTCTAGCCAGCCAGATTATATTAGATTAAAATGATCCATATGTAAGGTGTTGCAATACCTACTACTGGGGCAGGAGGGAAATCACATTATACTTGCAACTAGATTAACACAGGGATTGAGCTGACGAATAATTCTCTCCTGCTTTTTATTTTGTCATGTGGGAGTAAAGAAAATGTTGCTGGACCAGTGAACTGCCTCGGCAGGCACAGCTCTGAGATGGCTCTGGCCACACTTGCCAGCTCCTGGAGCTGACAGAGGATCCCAGAAGAGTCTGATGCCATGGGAATTATTTATTCACTTAGGTTGGAAAAGGCCTTTGGGGTCATTGGATCCAATGTTAACCCAGCACTGCCAAGCCACCACTGACCCATGTCCCCAAGTGCCACATCTACAAAGTTTTTAAGTCCCTCCAGGGATGGGGACCCCATCACTGCCCTGGGCAGCCTGTTCAAAGGTGGACAACTCTTTTGGTGAAGAAATTTTTCTTACCATCGAATTTAAACCTCCTCTGGTACAACTTGAAGCTATTTCCTCTTGTCCTGTCCCTGTTCCCTGGGAGCAGAGCCCATCCCTGGCTGTCCCCTCCTGTCAGGAGCTGTGCAGAGCCACAAGGTCCCCCTTGAGCCTCCTTTTCTCCAGGCTGAGCCCCACCAGCTCCAGTCCCTTCCCCAGTTCCATTCCCTTCTCTGGACACACTACATCCCCTCAGCATCTTTCTTCTTGTGAGAATCAAAAAATTTACCCCAGTTTTGGAGGTGTGGTCTTGCCAGTGTCCAGCACAGGGAATGGTCACTGCCCTGTTCCTGCTGGACACTCTGTTCCTGCTCCAGGCCAGGGGCCATTGGCTTGTTGAACCTCACACCACTGGGATCATGGATGCAGCCTGTGCAAAGACCTCTGCAGAGCCTTCCCACATGGAGTGTCTGAACCCCAGGGACAGAACCCCTCTACAGAACCTTCTCACATCAAATTTCTGAACCCCAGGGACAGAACCCACTCTGCAGAGCCTTCCCATGAGAAATGTCTGAACCCCAGGTCTGCAGAGAACACCTTTGCCAGGAACCCACGACAGGCCCATGGCTGGATGGGGTTGGGTGCAAAGTTTTGTCCTTTGGGTGCTGGGGAAGCTGACAGCCAGCTGGGAAGGGGATCCCCCTGCTGGGACAATGCCTGGGGTAGCACCAGCTGGGCAAACAGGCTGCCCTGGATGGTGGCTGGTGTGCCAGACCTCGTGGGACTGTGGCACCAGGAATGGGGCCTAAGAATTCACAGATTTCACAGAATCACTGGGTTGGAAGTCCAGCCCATAACACCTCAACTAAACCCTGGCACCCAGTGCCACATCCAGGCTTTGTTAAACACACCCAGGGTTGGTGACTCCACCACCTCCCTGGGCAGCCATTCCAGAACTTTATCACCCTTTCTGTAACAAACTTCTTCCTAATACCCAACCTGTATTTCCCTTGCCACAGCTTGAGCTGCACGTGCTGTGTGCTTGCAGACCTCCTCTGTGTGGGCAGGGATATTTTCCTTTGTGATCTGAGACTGTCAGCAGAGGAAAATACGTGATGTTTTCTGTAGTGTCCTGGAGAAACAATAGCTCAATAAAATATTGCCCAGGGCTCAGGAGTGGGTAGCAGGGGGGGCTGGGCTGGATTTGCATAAGGCCAGTGTAGGAATTTGGCTGCCAGAGGGGCAGGGGGAAGCAGGGGGCTATAGAATTCACTCTCTTGATGGTGAATAGCACCGGGGGCTCCACGCTGAACTACTGGGATGGAGCCGTGGTGGGGCTGGGCATGCTTCCAGCACGCTCTGTCACAGAGCAAATTCCTCCCTTCAGTAGTTTTGTCTGAGCAGAGAGGACAGGGCTGGGATCCTGATTGTCTGGGACCCTTGAGGAACCTATCTATATTGCCATATTTTTATTGATTTTGCTGATTTTTAGAAATTCTTTCTTTTATTTTCAACGGAATCAGATTTGGGCCAGCACAGGGCACTCTGTGATGAAGCAGGTTATTTTCTAGCATCCAGTTATTCCTATGCTAAGATCACCTCCCTGATACTTGTCTGCATTGAGTGGGAAGCTCAGACCAGGCTCCTGCACCCTGAAATGATAATCTGGTGTCTGATATTCTATCAGTGCTGTGCTGCTGCCCCGTGCTATTCTCCCACCCCATGAGCCAGCTGTTGATCCCTTCACCCAACAGCCAGGTGCTTTCCTTTTTCTCCTTTTTGTTTGTTTTTTACCCCTCTCTCGTGGTCACTCCACTTCTTTCACCCATCTGCTGCTCAGATTTTCATTTTCCACCTGATTCGTGTCACCTGAGGTCTGGTGGCCCAAGGAGTTTGAGTCCTGCCACACTCAGAGAGCTCTATCACAAGAGGTGTCACTGTACCTTTCTAGCATAATTTGTCACATATTTCAGAACCATGGTAGGGCCTGAAGGTTGTTTTTATGCCTGCTGAGCTGGTGTGCTCTCCAAACAAATCCTGTGGGTGATAAAGCTCAAAGAGGCATTTATTTTACCTTCAGTTTTCTATACACTAATGGAGTTACTGAATGTGCCCAAAATCTCTGTGTAGGAGTTTTGATGTTTCAGGTCACTTAAATGTGAAAAATGCAGGGAATATTTTGGTTTATACCAGGACTTAAATGTCTGCATTTATTTTCTAGGCAGGAACTCCATTTTTTAGGAGGTCTTGGGCTGCATCTGCAGCTGAATGCTGCAGCATCATTGTTCTGTATCAGTGCTGCAGTTGGAGGCAAAGCAGGGCAGGGACTGCAAATCACTCTCAGTAAGTCAGGAGTGGAGAGATCTGAAGGGTATCAAGGTTTGGACTCCTAAACCCACTCAGGAATCCTTGACAACTAAACCTGTTGAGCTCAGCCAAACCCTTTCCTGTTTAATGACTACTCTGGGTACCTGGAACACATACCAGGGATCCTCAAGAACACATTCCACAGTTTATAGCTTTTTATTGTCTTTCCTTGTATCCCAGAGAATAACAGCAAGGATCAGATGGACAATGTTGGGGTAGCAGCCCTGTTTAGGTGTGAAATCAGGAAAGCTGTGAAACCTTTGTCCCTGCAGCCACTGTCTCCTCAAGATGTTTATTTCTCAAGCTGAATTAAGAAATAAATTGGGTGGGGAGGAAAAAATCCCCAAACTTTCCTATTTGAATTTGGGCTGGTTTTAGGTATTTGTCTGCCTGTAAAGCCATGTCTCCTCATGCCATAGGTGCAGTGCCAGGGCATCTTCCATAGGGTGGAAGTGATAACTGTGAGTATCCAGAGCAGCTTTGACAGGTTATGATCTTCCATGTTCAGGAATCTGATCTCTGTGTGCTGGGAAAGGCAAACTCTGTGATGGTGAACTGCTATTTTCTCCAAATGTAGGTCACAACTTGAGCAGGACTTGTCATCACTCTCAGATTAGAGGCTGCTACCATTCTTCTAGGATAACTCTGTTTTCCACCCATGTGCAAACCATCTGTTTCTTGTAAATTTGTAGATATAAACCGTGGCTGTTTGGACAATTGATGTCTTTAAAAGATGTCTTGTTCTGTACGTCTCAATGAGATTTAAAAAATCAATCAAAGCCTGAGAACTATATACTTTCCCCAACCCTAATGAATGCGTGTCTCTAAGCAAAATTGCAGCTTGCATTATATTTTGAATTAATTGGCAAACAGTTACATAAAGAGATCATATTAAGGTCTCTGAAGAAGGAAGCTGGGTTAAGAATGAGCTTTCATCTCTAAATCTGCTTTTTCTGACTTTTTAAAAGCTTGATTTGTCAAGATGTAGTTGACTTCTGTTTTGTGTATAGATTTTCTGTCTTTGTTTTTCTTTTAAACAAAACATGTCAAGAGGAAGCCAATATAACATCAAAGCACTAAAATAAAGAGCTTTAAGGGAAGGAAAAGAGAGATGTTAAGATTAGGTGAAGGAGGGAAGGCAAAGGTGTGGAGGAGATATAAATCAAGTAAATAAAGACATGGCAGTGAACTGCTCTAATGAGACACAGGGCTAATTAAAGAAAAGGAACAGATTTAATTATTCTCAGATATTTTACAAGGCACAAGAATGAGGTTAGCTGTAATCTCAGTCCTCCAAATTATTTTTCTTTTGCTTTTTTTAAATCTTCCCTTCTGAAGGCACTGAAAGCCTCCCCGAGTTCTGGCCTCGTGAGCCATGTGCTATTTTCCTGCTGTTCCAAGGTGTAGCAATGTTTTCCTGGTCCTGCTTTCCACTTGGTGTTCAGGGAGTCATATTTGAGACCTGGGTCTCACACGTGTTCCTGGATGAATTCCTGTTTTAGAACTCAAATTGTGGCCCATACCATGAATTCCCATGCATCCAAACTGACCTGGAAATGAAGTGCAAATAGGACAGTAGAGCTGGGCAAGGGGTTGGAGCACCAGGAATACCTGAGGAAGCTGGAAATGGGCTCAGCCTGGAGCAAAGGAGGCTCAGGGAGGACCCTGTGGCTCTGCACAACTCCTAACAGGAGGGGACAGCCAGGGGGGCTCAGGCACAAGGGACAGAACAAGAGGAAATGGCCTCAAGCTGTGCCAGAGGAGGTTTCGTTTGGATAGTAGGAAAATTCTTCACAGAAAGGGTTGTCCAGCTCTGGACAGGCTGCCCAGGGCAGTGATGGGGTCCCCATCCCTGGAGGGACTTAAAGGTTTGTAGATGTGGACCCTGGGGACATGGGTCAGTGGTGGCCTTGGCAGTGCTATAGGACCAGCTGGATTCAATGATCTTAGGGGGTTTTTCCAACCAAAATGATTTTATTCTTCTCTCACCTTCCACTACTATCAGTGTTACTGTTTTTAAGCCTGAGCTGCAAAAGACTCCTCAGCCACAGTGAGAGGCCTCCAACTCTCCCTGTCCATGACAAAGGCACCAAGGCTCTCACCATGAGCTGGGGGAGTCTCCTGGTACCAAGGGCCTGCAAGCTTGGCTTTGCAACCCCAGATTCATCAGTGCCTAAACTGGGTCAAACAGGTGTGTTAGAAGGCACCTAAAGGCCATCTTGTTCCACCCTCTGCCCATGGCAGGGACACCTTCCACTGTCCCACATTGCTCCAAGCCCTGTCCCACCCAGCCTGGTCTGTCAGAAAATCCCAGAGACCCTGGATACTTGAATTCCAGAACCACAGAATGGTTTGGGTTGGAAAGGAACCTTCAAGTCCATCAAGTTCCAACTCCCTGCCATGGGCAGGGACACCTTCCACTATCCCAGATTGCTTCAAGCCCCATCCAGCCTGGCCTGGGACACTGCCATGGATCCAGTGGCAGCCACAGCTTCTCTGGGCACCCTGTGCCAGGGCCTCACCACCCTCACATGGAAGAATTTCTTCCCAATATCCCATCCACCCCAGCTCTCTGGCAGTTTGAAGCCATTTCCCCTTGTTCTGCCACTCCAGGCCCTTGCCCAGAGTCCCTCTCCCCCTCTCATAAAAGCCCCTGCAAGAAGGGCAAGGCTGCAGTAAGGCCACCCCTGAGCCTTCTCTTCTCCAGGCAATCTGGAGAGGAGAATCTTGATCTGCCTTACCTGAAAAGGAAGCAATTTTAAAAGATTAAAGCAGGCCCACTCCCACCCAAAGCTGGGAAGGTGCATGGCATGCAGGCACAGGAGCTGCCTCTGCAGAAGTTAATGGCAAACCTTCTGTGGCCTTCCATGGTCCAGATATTTGCCAGCCTGTTTTGTCATCACCAACAAAGAAAGAACTTTGTGACAGGTTCAGCTTTCAGACACTGATGTCTTGTGAAGGCTGACTTAGAACTGAGACTAGATTGAGCTAAAGTAGGGATTTATTTGCAGGCCTCAATGGATCCACCTTGGGCAGCACAACCCAAAATGCAGGACCGGTCAAGGGGTCTCTCACTTTTATAAGTTCTGCTCCATTTGCATATTGGAGTTAATTGTCCAATTACAGCTTTAGCTTATGAAGTCACATCCTTCTTGTTTTATCTCTCTCAATCCATGTTTATGCTCTTGGGCCTGAGGCTTGGATCATTTGTCCTTGGTCCCCAGCATGAGAAGGAATTGTTTTTTCTCCCTGCTCTGTGAAGAGATCTCACCATCCCCTCATATGAAGCATAAGCTTACACACTAAAGCAGCACAAATCTGAAAATCATAAAAGCTAAAACCTGAGGCATCACACGATGCCTTTCTCCCCCATCACATTCCTCACCCCCTCCTCCTCCTCCTCCTTTCCAACCCTTCCCCTCATCCTCCAAAGAAAACTTGTGGCGCTCGCCTCTCGCGCTGCCTTGGCACCGCATGAGAATCCTTGCAGCAAAAGGAAAGAAAGGGAAAAATCCTGAAAGCCATGCATTTCCCAGCAGGTTGGCACCACCACTCCAGCTTTCATCCTTGGGAGCAGCATGCCAATCTCACGCCAGCACAAACAGATGTGACTCTAGAGCTTTGAGTGCCCAGTGAAAGGGGCATTGCTCGCTCTGAACGCCGCCAAAATGTACCAGCCTTAGGATTTTCCATTGAGACACACACACTGAGTTTTCTCAGAGCTCTGCTTCAAGGTGCCTGGGTTTGGGGTTGACTTGTTTATTTCTTTCCCCTTTTCCTTTGTGCCCTGATATTATACTGAGGCTCAGCACGAGATGCCTGGCTCAGAAAAATGTTATCAGACCAGGTTAAGTGAGGCTGCTCTGTATTGTAAATCAAAGGCAACTCCAAAGAAGGGGAGAGAGAATGATGAGGAGGACTCCATGGATATCAGAAGACTAATTAATTGCTTTATTATACTATACTATATACATTTCATCTAAACTGAATCTGCCAAGCACTCACTCTGCACACACCTGTGTGACCGTGTTCACAGGGGTCCCGGGATGAGGGAAGAGATGCAGATCTGACTCCATGTTTCAGAAGGCTTGATTTATTATTTTATGATATATATTATATTAAAACTATACTAAAAGAATAGAAGAAAGGATTTCATCAGAAGGCTAGCTAAGAATAGAAAAAGAAAGAATGAATAACAAAGGCTTGTGTCTCAGACTCTCTGTCTGAGCCAGCTGACTGTGATTGGCTATTAATTAGAAACAACCACATGAGACCAATTACAGATCCACCTGTTGCATTCCATAGCAGCAGATAATAATTTTGTTCCTGAGGCCTCTCAGCTTCTCAGGAGGAAAAATCCTAAGGAAAGGATTTTTCATAAAAGATGTCTGTGACACACCTGCTCACACTGCACATCTCGTGACTGTCCCCAGACAATCCACACACACACACTTGGCCCTGACAGGCCAAGGAAACAAAACATTCTCACTTTGGTTAAATAATCTCTATATTGCATTCTACTTTGGCACAATATAGGCACAGCAAGTGATAAGAATTGTGTTTTCCCTTTGTCTGAGGTTCAGAGAATGTGAATCTCAGAAATCCTTGGGAAGAATTGTGCCTTGCTTTTCTCTGTGAAAAGAAATGTGGCAACAGTTCTGTATACACAATGCAGGGATGGATGGGGTGAAATGTACTCCACGTGCCCTAGGAGCTCACGTGCATTGAAAACTTTTGCAAGAGATAAATTGTATTTTAATTTTCACAAACCCAGCCTGTTTTTGTGCCATTTGAGATACATAAAGCAGTGAGATACGTACGACTCCGTAGGCGCCGCTGAATCAGAAAAAGGAGGTGCTTAGTTGGCAAAACCCCTTAATCCAGACATCTACAAGGGAAATCATCTAAGTCCAATGATGCTTAGTGGCAATGAGTGCCACTTATTAGGGATTGCTGTTCTGCTTAACTGGGACACCTCCACATCATTTAGGAGGCTTAGCAGAACGGGGTGAACAATTTGCAGGCTGTATTCTTCCAAACACCACATCCCTTCTCCTCACATGCAAAAGAATTTACCCAAAAGGCCTGCAGTGTTTGGGGGGTATTTACTCCTTGGAATTTTGCAAAGGCTTCCTAAAGGCTGCTCCTGGCATGACCTGTGAGGGTGGGCAGGCCCTGGCACAGGGTGACCACAGAAGCTGTGGCTTCTCCTGGATCCATGGAAGTGTCCCAGGCCAGATTGGATGGGGCTTGGAGCAATCTGGGATAGTGGAAAGTGTCCCTGCCCATGGCAGGGATGAAACTGGGTGGTCTTTAAGGTCCCTTCCATGAAAAACCATTCTGGGATTCTGTGTGTTGATACAATAAGAAATCACTACTTGCTCATGAGTCTGAGCTGAGAATTTTCCACAGTGGATTGGCCAAATTTTTGTAAGATAGCAAGATCTGCTGTGATCACCTGTCCTGACACCTGGCTGATTTTAGCCAGAGAATGCAATCCTGAAGTCTCTCCATCAGGCCCATCAAGGCTTGGTTGCAATACAGTTCAGCTTTTGTCATGGTAGGAGCCACAAAACTGTCTCCCCTCCTCAGTGATGCCTTCCTGGTGCTCAAGCTTTATACCAGAGATTAAATCCCTTCAGACCCAGGAGCCTCGTGCCAGGGTGAGAGAAGCAGCAGCTCTTAACTGATGAATCCTGCTGGGAAGAAATAATGCAGCTCAACTGTGTACTGCAAGACAGGAACATTTTTGTTTGAAACATTCTGGAGGGGTTTTTGACTAACCTGGCTTGAAAAGCTGGACACACCATGATCTCCTTTGGCACTAATTCACCAGCTTTCACTATCACTGCTTAAGGGCTCCAATGGCATTGGAAGTCCTGCTCCACAGAGCAAAAGGTAAATTTATGCTGAGAAACTGTTTCCTAAATAACTTGGGATTTGGATAGACTGAACAGACAACCAAAAGCAAGTGGTGTTATCCCCATTCTACACGGGGAAAGCTGCACCTTGGAGGGATTAAACAAGTTCTTAAAAACTCAGAAGCAGGATCAGGACTGGAACTCTTGTGACTTTGCTGCCCAGTCCCATCTTAGCTGTGAGTCTCTCTCCCTCCTGAGATAAGGAATGCTCAGGGTAAGATTAGGCTCAGACTGGGAAGCAAACCCGATGCTGAGGCATCTGACAAGATGTTCTTGTGAATTTTTAATTGTTGGCTGTGTGGACATATGTGTAAGGCAATGACCTGAGGAATTCTCTCCTACATTTTGGAAACTGTTGTAGCTTTGCAGCTCTTGGAATGAGTCTCGAGTGACAAATCTGCTCTGCTGCGTGTTCTCTACCATGTTCCCTCTAGATAAAGCTTTGAATCTGTGAACTTAGTGGCTGTTATTCCAGGAATTTCTGACAGTATCCCTAAAATTTGGCTGGAAAAAAAAAAGTCTTTTCTGGAAAAGACTAAGATGGCGCAATCTGATTTCAAATTGATTGTTGCCTGTTCCTGTGTTATACAAATACATGTGCATATCCTCTGTGATTTTAATACCAGGGAAAAAAGTCAACATTTAGCTAGGCCCTTACAAAATAACTTTGAATCCTTAGCAGCTTGAAGATAAAAAATTTCTTTTTTTTTTTTTTTAATCTGGTTCATAGGTATTGGTTTCTTCTTAGAACCAGTGTGAGCTTAATTCCAGGGAACAAGAACTATGCTTAGTTGTTTAAAAAGCACATAAAATGATAGTGGGAGCAAATGGAGAGCTTTTCTTTTCTCTTAAAGGAAAGGCAGGACAGGTAAGAAAAGCTGCAGTTAAAGGTAATTCCTATTTTTCCTATGAAATTGGTCTTGATCCACATTGTATAACCTTTCCTCCTGTTCTTTTATTCACCTCAGACTTGAAATGTTTTTTAAGGTCTGTCCAGTGGGAGGTGAAGTCCATATTTCTAGACAAGGATTTTTACTTTGATTGGTATGTCTTAAGGGCTCTGCTGCTGAAATAGAAGGAAAAGTCAAATTTTTGTGCATTGCAGTCTGTAAATTCTTGCCCTGTAGTCAGCACATACAAAACAAATGTCTGATGGTTTCTGTGATTTTACTTTGCCCCTTGGGACAAGTCAGGAGCTGGGCCTGGCTGTCAAAACTTTAAAATTGTGTCCAACTGTGAAATTGGGGGGAGAAATAACTTGGAAAATTTACGAGCTGGTCTTTTGAAAGTCACCTATGAAAGAGGAAGGTTTTAAAAAAGGAGCAGAATTTTCCATTGACTGTATAAGATATAATTGTTGATTTAACCCCTTCTTTTAGAATGGTTTGAGTTGTTTCATCTACCACTCATTGTTGGAGACTTGAGAGACAGCAACTACCCAAGGTTGGACCAGGAAAATAAATCAATAATGATTAATAGCCCAGAATGATTTTCATGAGCTGTTTGGCAGGGAGGGAGCCTGAATTGGATGTTGATTCACCAGCAGGACATGGAGACCCCTCATGGGACTGGAGCCACTAAGAGAAGGAATCTCCCACCCCAACTCTCCCCTCCATTTCCATTTTGCAACTGGACCAGTCAGAGCAAAGTTACTCAACCCCTTGGAGGGGTTCTTGGAGTGTCCTGTGCTGGACCAGGAGTTGGACTTCATTGTCACCATGATATTTTCTGAAAAATCCCTTTGTCAGGATTTCTTCTCCTGGGAAGATGAGAAGCCTCATCTTCTCCATGTTTTGCTGCTTTGGAGTGTGATTTGGAGAATTGTTTACCCAGCATGTGAATTGTTTTTATTTAATGACCAATCCCAGACCAGCTGTGTCAGGACTCTGGTCAGTCATGGGTTTTTATTTTTCATTTTTTTCTAGCCTTCTGATGTATCCTTTCTCTTTCTACAGCATAGTTTTAGTATATCATATCATATCATATCATAATTATAACATGAAGAAATAAATCAGCCTTCTGAGAACTTAGAGTCAAATTCCCATCTCTCACCTCATCCTGGGGACCCTCACAACACCACACTTGATGATCCTTGTTGGTCCCTTCCAACCCAGGATATTCTCTAATTCTGTGATGATGACATAATGCATCTGCTGTGGCTTTGAAGGGCAGAAATGTTCTGCATCCAGTGGCCAGCTGATGTGATCCTCATGGTAAACAGAATGCAAGGAAAGGGGTTGGACATGGGTGGCCTGGCTGTCACCTGGAAATTGCAGATTTTCTTACCCTTGGGTGGAATTAGTCCTGATTTCCATGAGGAAGGGAAAGACAGAGGTGCTCATATATAAAACTCCACAAATATGTTCCAATCCTTGTGCAGCACCAGGGAAAACGTGGCTTTGTATAGCTTCTATTCCACAGAAAATACTGTAATGTGCAGTTGGCATTTGGTTTAATAATGAAAATAACGTTTTATGCCACAATGGTGCCAGTTCCACAGTTGACTTCATGGTCATTTAAAAAATCTTTCATGAGCAGGGGATCTCTGTGATAAAACTCTCCCTTTCCTCTCCCTTTGGCTCATACTTTAAGAATGAGACAAACTGAGCAGTCAGTACACATGAACTTAAAATCACTTAAAAACCATTCTTGGAAAGGATCAACTGCTTCCCAAGCCATGATAGCAAAAAGTTTCCCACTTAGTCCAGAGAATATTTTTGGGTGGGTTTGTTTGCTTCAGGTTTGGTTTTTTGGTTCTTTTTTTTTTTTTTTTCCTTGCTGTCATTTCTGTCCTGTTAATTTGAGCAGAAACTGTAATTAGATGTAAGTGGTCTTGTTCCCACAGAAATGAATGGCAGCATCTGGAGAGAGACAACCGTTCCAAATGCTTTTGGCTACCAGCTCCCCACAAGTCACCAGGATGGAGCAAGGGCCGCAGTCCAGACTTCTGTCGGCCTAATTTTGTATCTGTGGAAGCACAACACTAAATCCAATATTCAAACGCCTGGCTGTGATGGGTGGAGGAGAGAGCACATTCCAGACTTTTATGTTGCCTGCTCCTCCTGGGAGGCCAATCCCTGCTGTGTCTCTGGGTGGGACTGGATGACCAGAGCTCGGAAAAGGAGGGATGCTGGGCAAATATTCCTGGTGTGGTTTTTTAAATTTCTTTTTTCCTTTTCCACCCTTTTCCTTCTCCATTTCATGATCCACTTTGACAGTAAGTGGGCTCTGCCTCCCCAGACAGGAGCAGGGCTGTGTTTGTGAACAGTAATTGAGTTAAAAGATGTTTTGTGTCAGAGCTGAGCTCGTTTCTGTCTCTGCTGTCCCTGCAGAAGGGGTGGCTCTGCTCCGAGGTGTGGCCGCTCTGCCTGGGAGCTCGGGGGCTCCACAAGGTCACAGAGCTCCTTATCACCCCCAAAATACCCCTTCTGTGGATGCTTATCACCACCAGCACCAGGGTGCTGCATTTTTATCAAACCTTCTGTCCCCTAAAGGAGAATCACACCTGAAGCTGATAGTGCTCTCTGCGAGTAAACATTTCCATCCAGCCTTCCTGGTTAATTGAAACGGGATAAAATTCCCTTCCTTCCTTCAGTGTTTTAGATACATCAGAAGGGTAGAAAAGAATGAATAATAAAAACCCATAACTGATCAGAGTCCTGACACAGCTGGACTGGGATTGGTCATTAAATTAAAACAATTCACATGCTGGGTAAACAATTCTCCAAATGGGATAAAATTCCTTTCCTTCCTTCAGTTTTTCAGACTTCTCTTTCTCGTTGTGATCAGGAGCAACTTGCAACCTTTCAGAAGCTTTTTCCTCTCTGGCCTTGTCCTATTTGGCATTGCAGCCTCACTCACTTGATATTTTGTGTGAGGTCTACAGCTTCAGGACAAACATTCTGGCACTTTTCAATGCCTTTTATTAAACTTTTATTAAATTTTCATTAAACTTTTTCACCATGCAAAGCCAATTCTCTTGTTTTACCTCACTAACCCTGATGAAAACAGAGTCTCCTCTCTACTTGCTGCTGCTCTCCAGGGCTGTGTCTTGTTTTTTTAAAATATGCAAAAGGAGGGAGAAGGAATTTAGACTAAAATTTTTTAGAGCTTCCTGGAAGATTTACAGGAACGGTTCCCATGAGTCTAATGGGACTTGTGTCTCTAAACCCTTTCAAAACTCTCAAATCTCTGACTTCTGCTGTTGTGGAGGCATCAATGATGGCCCAGTAAATGAGGGGAATTGAGATTTGCAGCTGAAGGGTTGTATCAAACTTAGTGTTGCATATAAAAGCAAATGCAGTGTTCCTTCCCCAAAGCCAGGGTGCTTACCCTGAGTGCAGAATGAAAGTCTGAGCATTTACAAGTAAATCTGTTATTCAGCGTGGGAATTAAATTAAATTATTCATCCTTTAAGAAATTTAGGAATGTCAGACTCTTCCTTCCTTAGTAATTTCAGTAAAGCTGTGGTAAAGAAACTTCAGGCTTGTGACATGGCTGAGGTTCAGTGACATGTTTTCTCTCTACATTGGAGTGTTTACATAAAATTATTATTTTGCACTCACAAATAGTTGCATCCTGTTGACAGCACTTCATATTGTTGGATTTAGAGGATAATCACAGAATGGCAGAAACATTTGAGTTGGGAAAGACCTCCAAGATCACCAAACCCAACCTTTGGCCCCAATGACCACCTTGGCAACCAGCCCAGGGCACTGAGTGCCACATCCAGTCATTCCTTGGACACCTCTGGGGTGGTGACTCCAGTACCCCCTGGGCAGCCCATTCCAGTGCTTAACAGCCCATATTAATAATAATCTTTCTATTGCAAAGTAGTTTATTCCTGGATATTCCTGCAGCCACTAGAATTTTTTGTTTGCTGTTAGAACTTGCCCTTTTTTCTCTTTGTCAAGGCCACGCTGGTAGTTCTCAGTTCTCACAGAACTCTAAAATTTATGTTTAATTTTATTACTTTATCTTCTGGTTGTTCACAAGGATGAATGCCTGTAGAGTGGCCACTCCAGAAATGCCTGACTGGCCTTTCTTCACTCCCACTCAGCACTTGCATTCTGCTGCTACAATTTGGATTTCACCATGCTCACTTTATTTGGCTGTTCCTGTGTTCCAGTTTGGTGCTTTTCTAAGGCAAGTCTGAAGATGCCTGATCTTGATCTAATGATCCACCAGAATCCATGGTGACACACAGGAGGAAGAGTACTCATTGATTTATTGGTTGTTAGGTGACTAAGAGTATTCCTTTTGAATTTTTCTCTTGTACAAGTGTCATTGTCATGGGGATCTGAGCTACCTGAATTGTTACCTCTGGTTTGGGTGAGCTCTCCAGGCTTAGCTAAACTCTGGCCTATCTCATTTCTTCTGGCATCCTGTTCTGGTGTAGGCTGGTTGTGAAGTGCAGGAGAAGACATTTGATGATGATAATTTAGACTATAATTGAGACTACAAGAGCAGAGAGGTGTTCTAGGTGACTGAACCTAATTATTGATTTATACAGTGTTGTGAACCCTGCCCAGCCCAGGACAGCTCTTAGTCCTGTTTAACTGTCCCTTTGTGTTGTGGCTGTGACACAGCAGGCAGGAGGGAGGCAGGAGAACACCAGGAGGCAGAAATATCTCCTCTCATTCCCAGCTGGGGACTGCACTCCTGACAGAATCTCTTTCCTCAGTGTGTAGCAGAGCTGGGTACAGCAAAGGTGCTGCTGATGACTGAGGAATTGAAGAGACCTCCTGGGTCAGAGCTTCAGGTCACCTCGTGACCCACACAGTGATGAAGTGCCACTCTTCAACAGATCAAGGTCCATTTTAATCCTGGCTCAGGTTTGTTTTCTTGGGAAGAGGGAGCACTGTCCTGCAAGTCCACTTACCCAGGCAGCTCCATGCCCTCTGTGATCTCCCACATTGAAACCTCCCTCTAATTCCCAGTCTAAATAAGATCAAGGTTCTCCTCTGCTCATGTGCATTTCTGTCCTTTGGCATCAGTGATTTCTCCCTGTAGGCATTAAAGCTCCAGATTTACTTACAGCAGATCTATCCCCTCCCAGCCTTGCTTTGTTGAATTATTGTTTATGTGCCCCATCAATCCCTGGGACAAAGCACCATCCCACTCCTCAAATGTTGGAACCCAGGACATCCCTCTGGCTGCCCTGGAGGGCTCGAGCCCCTGCCCAGGGGGCTCAGAGACCTTGGCATGAAACCAAAGACACCTGCACCTTTGACTTTAACCCATGGAGAAAATTACCAAATTTATGTGAAGATTTACAAGCCGTGAGAGTTTAAGTAGAATGGTAGTTTGTCACAGGGTAGAAAAGTAGAATTTTGGGGTTTTTAGAATGGGGGTTCAGAAGCCAACATGGAGGGATGTGGGTGTGCCTTGTCCTTCTTCTTTCTTCTTCCTAGCCTCCATCTTCTGGGTGATGGTGGCACTTTTAGATTGGTTTAGAGTAGAAACCACTGTCTAACATAGGTGATAGGTATTGGGAAATTACTGTAAATAATGGACACATAGTTTTTAGTATAAAAAGGTAACACCACCCCAAGGGCAGTGAGTGTGCCACAGACTGACCTGCTGGACAGACCTCAGCAAGCCAGAAAAAGAATGTTATAGATAACAGAAAATAAACAACCTTGAAAACCACAGCCCAAGAATCCTGACTCCTCCTTCGATTGCGGAGCTGAGAAAAAAAGACTTTCTGACACCTCAAAGTCATCTCAGCCACAAAGACTCCGAGATCAAAGAGCTGTTGGCTATCTGAGGCTGCTTTAATAGGGAGTCATTTAGCTTTGCTCTCCACCAGCTCGTGCATTATTCCCTGAACAAAGCCACTTTGGTCTGTGGAGAGTCCAGAGCTGGGCTCAATGTCAGAGTGACATCCAGTGGGAGAGCAGTGGAGCATCTCCAGAACACCCACCTGGCAACATCTCCCCTGTCACTGCTTTAAATTCATCTTCTCCTTGCTCCACTGAGCAGGAAAAAAAACTTGCCAAGGTCAAGGTGTGGTGAGTGAGATGGGTTTTGTTGTTGTAAGACCTGTCAATACTCTTCATCTTCCTTACAACCACAGCGTGACTCCTGTGACACCTGGGACTTTCACCTGTCATCCTCCTGAAAGCAACACACTCCTGATGTCCTGAAATGGCACTCTCAGGAAATCAGGAGTTGATCTGATGGGAGCACTGGGCTCTCAGGGCCAGCTGCTCAGGTCTAGGTATCATCTGCACTGACTGGAAGCAGCTCTGAGCTCTGATGATCCACACTGACTGCTCATAACAGACAAACCCCTTTTTTCAGTTCTCTGCAAAGAGAGCAGTGACTTTGGCTGATCTGGAAACAGAACAAAATTGATTAACATAATAAATCATAATTATAATAAATCTTAACTGTAATAAATAATAACATAGAAGAGGACAGGCCCCTATAATTTGGCCACTTAATGTTGAACTTCAAGTAGGAAGGGGTGGGGGCAAGCAAGAGATGATTTGGGACTTTTTCTGCCCGCATTAAATATATGGTGGCCTTTTTTCTTTTCATCAGCCATCAGTGCCTGGGATTCACTCCTTTCTCTTGCCCTACTTGCAGGGTTTGATCACCAGGACATTTCACCCTCTGGGTTGTAATGACTCCTGATGGTGGGCAGGCAGCAGAGGCTGCTTCAATCCCACAGCAAGCAGAAGGAGAAATTTCAATTATTGACCCATTAATTGTGATGAGTTTTTATCATCATCATTTTAATTCTCCAGTATAGGTGTGGAGGTTGTGGATTCTGGAGGACTTTGGGGATCCTGGGAGAACCTTTGGCCAGGAAGGTTTTCCCCACCTTCTCCAGATGTCTTAGAGGCAAACATGAGAAGAGCTTGGTTCACTGGAGCAAGCACCAAGTGTTTAAGGTAATTTGAAATCCTTTATCTGTCAGTGCTCTTGACAGCAATCAAGCACAATAGAAAATAAATAAATAAATAGAAATCCTGTAGCCATGGAAGCACACTTTAGATCAGATTGCTATTTGCATGCTTCATACATATACATAAAACATATTTCATGTACCAAGTTAAATAATGCACAATGCTTAAACTATTCTTACTTTTTATCCTTTGGTTATTGTAATTACAAGTAATTTTGTGAAGGATTTTCTATTTTTAAGAAATCACACTTTTGTACTTGATCCAGCTAACAGGATTTTCTTACATTACTTCATAAAGAGACCATCTTTAAACTTCTAATGTTATTTCTTATTCATTAGTACATATGCCTGTAGGGTATGTTCATAAATGGGTTAAAGTTACAAAGTTATGCTTATAAAAGCTCATGGTAATTTGGAGTATCAGGAGGATTTATTAATTTTGAAATCTTAAAAGAGCAAAAGCTAAAATGAGATTGGATTAAGTATATTCTTGCATGCAGTTATTCTAAACACCCTTAAGGACCGCAGACTAACTTACAGAGGACATTATGCAAATATGAATATATCTCTAAGTGCCTCATAGGCTTGCTGATGTAATATTTTACATGGTTAGTTAAGTACATCAAGTAAAAGGTTTGACCTTGATATACTGTAAAAGGTACTTATCCCACAACACCCAATTGTTTTCGGTGCCATTGTGAAATGCATCCCTCCAACGTGCAAACAATTTTGTGCACAAATCTCATTAAATGTAGCTCCAGCAGCCAAACAGCTGTCCACACCACCCCAGCTCTTCAGAACACCAAAGAGCTGCTTCATAATTTATCTTTATCAAAATGCTGTTTGCATTTATCAACAGCACCAGGCTGTACTTAAGTAGTGAGAAGACAATTTCTTGGGAGGACAAATAGAGTTTCCAGGCTTTATTGCTGGCACCTGTTCCCATTACACAGTTCCATTTTATTTTTTTGAGGACACATAGAAGGTGGAGGACTACAATGCCCTGAAGTCAAACGATGTTTTGGGGAAGGAAAACAAGCTCCAGGTTCAACTTGAGCTTGGAATTTCTGCAAATTCTTGGCTTTATTTGCCTCTTTGATTATACAGAAATAAGCTCGACTATGTGGACTTAAATGTTGTATTTTCCTGTATCTTCACTCTTCTCTCTCCTGCTCCATTCCATGCATATATATATATATGTTTGTATGTGTGTATGTATATTTATATACACATATATTTATATTCACATATATTTATATTCCATTGAGGTGGTAATGAAACGGAACAGAAAAAATGGATTGCTAAATGTTGTGTGTTATCTTTTCTGTGTGTGTGTATCTGAAGGGAAGATTGGCTGATGTGGCACCTGCAGATTACTTTAGGGTAAATCCTTGTTTGTTCTGTTTAGCATTTCTGTGGTTATCACTGAACTGGAGGGAGAGACTGTAGATGGATGGGGTGGGTGTGGATTCCTTACATTAATCAGATGGAAAAAACAGATATCCAGTCTTGCACACCAAGACATCAGCCCCCTTCTAAAGCCTGCCTCATATCAAGAACTTCCTGTGGGGCTCAAGCAGCAAAGTGTATAATCTCTCTCAAGTCCCTCCAGAGTGACCAAAGTGCTCAAAAATATTTCTGGTTTATTATGCTGGACTGTAAATACCCAACTGGGATTGCCTTTCCCATGTGGTGCTTTGACAGTGACCAAATACTTGTGTTTATAACCCAAAAAATGAATTAAATTATGCAATTTCGTCAGGGTGATGTTGATGGTGTGAGATATCACACTCCTGGTTGTGTTCTTCCATTAGGTCTGTCTTAGGAGAATGATTAATTAGCTGTAAAGTACTACTGAGAAGATTTCATTAGCATTTTCCAGCTGCCTGGGATAACCTGACCTGCTGGATGTGGCATAGAAAGAAATTTTATTGCAGAAAAAAACCCAGAACATCCCTGTGGGACTAACAGCTATTTCTGTGCCTGCCAGCCATGTTGTGGTTTTTCTCAGTGGAAAAAAAAAAATGGGTAAACGAATGGTTTCCATTTCAGTTCAATGTCTGTTAGCCCTTCTGCATAGGAGGATGTTATTTTCCAAAGTGAGAGTGAATTTTCTGGTGAAATATGAACTCTCAGATTTGTTTTGTTTGGGGCTTTCTTCTTTTGGAGTTTGTGTCTTGTGACATCAGGAGAGCTTGGAAGCAAGATGGAGTTTGGGGAATTTTATTCCTCCCTGAGCCTTATCTGTGAGGAAGCCTGTGATGGATATGTATCATCAAATAAGTCATCCTTGTCTGGAATTTCAAACAAACCCATTTCCATTCTACAAAAACACACCCAGGAGTGTGTGTTAGTAGGTCCTCAGCAGACAATAAATGGAATAGGATTCTCAAGTATAAATATCCTTTTTCTTGCCTCTCTCCCTTCTTCAAACCAATATTTCTGTGTAATTCTGGATATCCATTTCTTCCTTTGGCAATATCTAACAGAACAAGGCTGTTTGCTACAGGATAATGAAAAAAAACATGGTTTGCTTAGAAAATATAATTGCTACAAAGGGTGATTTTACCAAACACAGAGTTTACCACTGGGATCTGTGAGGATGAGATGCCTCTGAACAGAAGGTTCCATCTCTGCAGGAGTGGATGTTAATAAGGAGAGGGACTGATCTTTAACAAAGTCTGGCACTTGAGGTAATGTACCCCACACGTTGTAATTTAGGGCCTGCTCCACAGAAGTGAGGTATTTGGGTAAACAGTTGGGTGCCTCATGAATTTACAAACACAATTAAACAGATTAGGTGAGGTTGGTAACGTGCTAGAAATATTTGTTGGTTCCCCCTGGCATCTGTCTGCAACTTTGCTCTCTGAGAAACCTGACTATGTCTCAGTTCTGTGTGGTGTTTGAAGGAATGGCTCTTCTTGAGATGAGTTAATTTAGGAAGTTTTTAGCCATGCTTTTTTTCTCTTAATCTCAATGTACTTTTTTGTATGAGCCCACTACATTTATCCTTTTTATCCACTCAAACCTCATAAACAACAACAACAAAGTCATTAATACATCACAGTGCACATCCACAAAATCTGTGTAGAAGCACACGCAGTGCTTCTGAAGCACATGAAGCAGCAAGTGCTGCTCCTCCATCCAAATCTGACTCATTTTAAATGCAGATAGGGGGGAAAAAATATCACTGGAAAGATAAGTTATCGCTCTGCTGAAGATAGCTTTCCTTTTCTTTATGTTTTTTTCCCCCACAGTGCTGAGTGTGTGTGTGCACATGAGCTGTAAAAATCCAACCAAAGCAAAATGCAGATTTCTTACCTTGAGAATAAGCAGAACACAGTTCTTTAGGATCCTACAGATTTGTGTCAGGGGTTTCCACATACATCCCCTTTTCTCACTTTGGCCAGGGAGAGGTCTTTGGTTTGAACTGGGAAAATGCAGAGGGGAAAAATGAGGTTCTGAAAGGCACTGAGAGGCTGGAGCGTGTCCAGGGAAGGGAATGGAGATGGAGAAGGGTCTGGAGCACCAGGAATGGCTGAGGGAGCTGGAAAGGGGCTCAGCCTGGAGAAAAGGAGGCTCAGGGGGAACCTTGTGGCTCTGCACAGCTCCTGACAGGAAGGGACAGCCAAGGAGGATCAAGCTCTGCTCCCAGGGAACAGGGACAGGGTGAGAGGGAGCTGATTCAAGTTGTACCAGGACTGGTTTAGATTGGATATCAGGGAAAAATTTCCTCTCTGAAATGAATGTCCAGCTCTTTCACCAGCTGCCCAGGGCAGTGTTGGAGTCACCATCCCTCAGAGTTCAAAAAATGTGTGGATATGGCACTTGGGGCCATGGTTTAGTGGTGGAGGAATGGTTGGACTCGACCTCAGAGGGCTTTTCCACCCTTAATGGCTCTGTGGTTCTCCACGTCAGAGAGATCTGGGGCAGACTAACCCCAGCTGCACCCAGGCAGTAGGAGAGCACAGTGTCTGTGTGTCAGGCAGACATTTACACCTGGGCCAGTCACCTGCGTCGTGGTGAGGAGCAAAGGTGCCTCAGGGCACCACTTGGTTGACTGGATTTTGATAATTACTGTAAGAAAAAGTAAATTTCACCCTCTGCTCCACTGATTTTCCTGGCTGGATCTTCAGTGGCTTGAGAGAGAGCCCTGAATGATCAGCTTGGATGTACCCATGCTCACAGGGCAGATGAAATATATCTCTGTAATCTAATCTTTGAGCCCTAACCATATATGTTTATGGTGATTCAATGTATTTATGGTACTTCAATGTGGTGTGAAGGTCTTAACTTTTTAAACTCATATAATTGATTTTTTTTTTTAAATTAAGCTTCGAATATATTTTGGAATTGAAGAATTAGTTTCAAACTGAAGCACCAAAATATTTAGTTTGCAAAGTATGATCAAAACATTTTGCATTGCCTTGAATTGCATTTTGACCACAGTTTTTCATGAAAGACACATTGTGCACAAACAGCCTCTGCCTCTGCTTATTTCTTCTGTTTCCAAGGTCAATGTCTGCAAATGTTTCTCCCTTTTCTGTCTCTTATTCCCATTTTCCAGCCTCAAGTCCTCTTTTGGCTGTGTCCAAGTTAATAAGCTCTAATGAGAAATGTGTTGTGCACCAAACCTGGCTTAGGCTGCATCCAGCTTGGATCCTTCTGCGCCATCCTATATAGACACACAAGGCAATTTCATTTTTCTTGAATCAGCCTCAAAAATTCCTCCATGTCTCCTGCCCGTGGTTTTGCTGCAACAGGCAATCTGTGGTGTGCAGGAGTGGGGTTGTTGCCTCTTTCTTGGATAAGAGAAAAGCCCTGGTGGTTGCACAACAGCTCATCTGTGACGTCGGTGCAGGACACGGCGAGCTGCTCGGAAGAACTGGCAGGTGTGGGAGTGATATGAAGGTGCAGCTGAAATTTAATTTCCTCCAGAACCATGCTCCACAAGCTGTGCAAACTTCCCTTGGCTAAATAAACACACTTAAAGACAAAGATTTCCCATTTTCCTAGAAATACTCGTGGTAACGACTGCCTGTGCCTTCTCTCCTGGAGCCTTAACAAACAGTCTGCACATTTGCATTTTCTCTAATGGTCTCAGCAGTAAACTTCCTTCCAAAAAGAGGGGAAAAAAGGAAATCTTGTGTTCCCTGAATGCAGAAAGAAATTACACATTCTGTCTCTGTCTCTCGTACATAGAGATACACAATTTAGTACTTTACATCTTCAAAGAGCTTGCTCAAATAGGGACTAAATTGTGTTTGTAAACTCTCGCTTTGGGAGACAAGTTCAAATGGGGCTTAACTCCCAAATGGAATGTTGATGGTCTCAGTCAAGTTCCTAGTGGACATTTGCCACAAAAGCACAGCATTCTTAGCTTGTATTGATAACAATTAGTATTATTATTGCTCTGTGATCAGCACAGCCCCCTTCAAAGACGTTCTGGGCAATAGAACACAGAATTAAAGCCCTGCCCTGCCTCAAAATGTGAACAGAAAAAAAAATAATAATAGGGAGAAATTTTCTGCTCCTCTTTCTGTTTTGCAAAGGAGAATCCAGGGGCTGCAGCCCGCAAATACAGCTAAACTGGTGGTTACTGCTGTCCCAGTTCAGCACCTATTTTGCTAAATTTAAGGTAAAATTACAAAGTGGTGTGGCCGTGCTCCTAGGGGCACCGGTGTCAAAGGCAGGGACAGAGCCCAGCCCTCACCAGCCCTTAGAAATTGTGTTAACTGGAAGGTTCCCCTCCCTCTCCAAATGGAGTTTAATGAATATAACACACTTCAATAGGTGTATTCATAAGAAGTTACCCATTATGGATGTAATGCATGAGTTTTTCTCTCTTGGAAATCGGTTACTCTTACTGGCCATTTCCTGGTCAGGTTTTGATGAGTCCCTTTCAGGCACAGCTCCCATTGAAATAGGTTTGCCTGAATGAGGACTTAAGGAACAACTGAATAAAGACCTCTATAATTGCTCTATAATGATTAAATGGTTCCCATGAGCAAGGCAGTTGAGAAAGACGTGCTTTCACTTAGCAACATTCGTGCTGCCAAAATGAAATAGCCACATCCACTGCAGGCAGAGCTGAATTCATTGCTGCTGCTGCTGCTGCTGTGATTGTGGCAGAGCACAGACTGGACAGGAGCAGGCCAGGAGAGGCAGACCCTGTGCAAACACAGTGTACATGGCAGTCCAGGTGTCTCAGGGTTCCAGTCCAGCTTCCCTCTGTGCTGGTGATGTGTCTCCATTTGAAACAGGTTCATTACTTTGCCTTAGTTTTGCCCAATTTGTTCTGCTCTTGAAATGGTGTTTTGGGTAAAGGATGTCAGTGCTGTGGTGTCATGGACATCTTTTATGAAAAATCCTTTCCTTAGGATTTTTTCTCCTGAGAAGCTGAGAGGCCTCAGGAACAAAATGTAAACAACGGTTATCTGCTGCTGTGGAATGCAACAGGTGCATCTGTGATTGGTCTCATGTGGTTGTTTCTAATTAATGGCCAATCACAGCCCAGCTGGCTTGGACTCTCAGTCAGTCACAAGCCTTTGTTATCATTCCTTTTCTATTCTTAGCTGGCCTTCTGGTGAAATCCTTTCTTCTATTCTTTTACTATAGTTTTAATATAATATATATCATAAAATAATAAATCAGCCTTCTGAAACATGGAGTCAGATCCTCATGTCTTCCCTCATCCTGGGACCCCTGTGAACACCATCACACTGTGGTTTAAGGCAATGTTTCTTGAGAAGGGCTGGGAACAAGATATCTGTATCTATGTAGAGATATATAGATATATATAAACTTTATTTTGAGGTGAGGTGAAAACTGCTCCTGCAGGAATGGCCAATTCCTCAGGCTGTGTAAGTTTATCCAAAAATCTCCGTAATTTTATTTTTTCAGTCTCTCAGGGTGTTGTTCCATTATTTGTTGATTTTTAAATCTCCTACTATGAGTGAAGACAAGAATTGCATTGAAGTATTAAACAATGAAAAGGAAGAAGGTGAGAGGTGGTGAATATGATCTGTTACAAAGCCCCAGGAGGCCACAGGAACTGAGCAATCTTCTTGGGGGCTCCCAAGAGCATCCTCTTGTCATTGTGCATCTTCTCTGGGATTTTTGGGGCTGTTTGTTGGAAGTCTGGAGATTCCCCCGGCTTGTTTTGGAATGCCCAGCCCCACTCGGGGCACCCAGGCCATGGATCAATATCACCCAGTGAAATCCTGCACCCCAGAGAGGGAAATGGCAATGCTCCAAGTCAAACCATCTTTGGAGATTTCCCTTGAAACCAGGGCTGTGTTAAACAATGGAGCCGAATCTCTTGGAAATGAGTTCATAAAAATCAGCTCTGCATTGTCAGCTGTAAAGGAAGAGGAGTGTTTTGTTCCTCAGGGCCTTATTCTAATCTCAGATGCACAGCATGCATTACCATATAGCTTAAAAAAGCAGATATTCCTGAGATGATATGTGGGATTCTGTGCAAACCTCTCACAGAAACCAATACCCTTCAGGAGTTTTTCATGCACTCAAACACTCCCAGGCAGGAGTGGGCCCCTGATAGAGCATTTTTGGCTAAGGGGTAAAAGAGGGCATGAGGAAGTATCCTCCCAAATTTGCCCTAAACAAGAAGAGGAAACCAGACAGAAGATGAGGTAAAGAAGCAGAATATGCCAGAATTGGAGCTGGAAATTGTGAGCAGCCCCTGACTCCTGAGAGGGACATGTGGTGGAGTGTCCATCCCATGATAATATAAGTGAGATATCACTGAAATATGAGACTGGAGAGGATAGTGAGTCTTACAGGAGTACTGAGACAGAAATCCCATTTTAAGAGGCAATGTGGGCTGGTTTGTTTGTGTGTTTTGGTTGTTTTTTGTTACTGTTGCTACTGGTAATCTTAGCCTGCAACAGGAGCAGGCCATTTGGGCCATCCAAACCAGAATTAATTGGTGTCAACAACCAACTGGTGGAAAAGAGCACCACAAACTCATCCTGAGAGCAGGAGGTACTGAGCAATCACACAGACGCGGGGCCAGAAGGAACCTCAGGAGATGATAAAATTAGTGGACAGACATCTTTCCTGTGCCTGTAGGCTGATTGTCAGAGCCTGCTCACATAAACAATCCCACCAGGTGTGTGCACCTGGTGCCTTTGGAAGTTTGAGGAGCAGGGGTTCCAAGAGTGGAGGATACAATGCCTCCCCCCAGAGCTGTGCTGCAGGATGGGGCTGGGCCAGCTTTGGGGTGCAGGGCTCTTTGGCAGCCTGGCCAGCTTTGGGGTGCAGGGCTGTTTGGCAGCCTGGCCAGCTTTGGGGTGCAGGGCAGTTTGGCAGCCTGGCCAGCTTTGGGGTGCAGGGCTGTTTGGCAGCCTGGCCAGCTTTGGGGTGCAGGGCAGTTTGGCAGCCTGGCCAGCAGTGCTTGCTAACTTTTCTGCAGGAACTGCAGGGTAGGGCTGCCAAGAGGCACTGGTCTGGCTGGCAGCCCTGGGATGCTGCCTGCCAGGGGAGCTGCTCTCCAGCTGGGCCAGAGCCAAACCTGCCTGTGGAAGCTGGAACGAGGAATCAAAGAATCACAGAATGCTCTGGGTTGGAAGGGACCTTCAAGACCATCCAGTTCCACCCCCCTAGCAAGGGCAGAGACACCTTCCACTATCCCAGGGTGCTCCAGGCCTCATCCAACCTGGTTTTGAACACTTCCAGGGATGGGGCAGCCACAGCTCCTCTGGGCAACCTGTTCTGGTGTCTCACCATCCTCAGAGTAAGGAATTTCTTCCTAATTTCTAATCCAACCCTGCCCTCTGCCAGTTTGGAGCCATTCCCCATTGCCCTGTGACTCCATGCCCTTTTCAAAACTCTGCCTCCTGCTTAACAGCCAGGCTTGCAGTGGTTAACTGAGGATGTTGGTGACCATACAGTAGCATTTCTTGTGTAGGAAAACTTTTGCAAAACCCTGTGGTGGAGCTCTATGAAGATTGTGAGATTTCTCATATCACAGGATCGGGAGAGCTCAAGCCAATATGCAGCACCCTTGTTTCTTTGTCTGGATGGTCAGGCATGGCTTTGTGCACCTGAGAGCTGCTTTGCCTCATTTTCACACTGCTGCTTGGACAGAGGGCTGCTGTCTGAGATGGGAATCACAGAATAATTTTGTTTGGAAAAGGCCTCCAAGATCATTGAGTCCAAATTTTCTTCCAGCGCTGCCACACCTGCACTAAGCCACGTCCCCAAGTGCCACATCCACACATCATTTAAATCCCTCCAGGGGATCCCAACGCCTTGGACCTTTTCCAGTGCTTACAACCTTTTTTGTGATAATATTTTTTCCTTATACCAACCTAAACGTCCCTTGGTGCAACCCAAGGCTCTTTCCTCTTGTCCTGTCCCTGGAGAAGAAACTGACTGTCACAGACACATTTTATGAAAAATCCTTTAGGATTTTTTCTCCTGAGAAGCTGAGAGGCCTCAGGAACAAAATGTAATCAATGGTTATCTGCTGCTGTGGAATGCAACAGGTGCATCTGGGATTGGTCTCATGTGGTTATTTCTAATTAATGGCCAATCACAGTCAGCTGGCTCGGGTTCTCTGTCCGAGACACAAGCCTTTGTTATCATTCCTTCTTTTTCTATTCTTAGCCAGCCTTCTGATGAAATATTTTCTTCTATTCTTTTAGATAGTTTTAATATAATATATATCATAAAATAATAAATCAGCCTTCTGAAACATGGAGTCAGATCCTCATCTCTTCCCTCATCCTCGGACCCCTGTGAACACGGTCACACCTGACCTGATGCTTTCCAAGGTAGCAGCTGATTTACAGCTGGGCAGGAACCCTGTGCAGCAGCAGAATGCTCTTCCTGCTCTGTGTTAAGCCATATCAGCTTTTTTGGCTGTTGGCAATCACCCTCGAGTGGGACAGGCACCAAACACAGAGAGAGCACAGTGGTGGCAGCTCCAGATTTTTTCCTGAAGGGAAGTTTGCATTTCTTGGGTAACCAAAGTGTGGGGAGAGAAAAAATCTCTGTCCAGAGGAGCTGTAGCAGAGCATTGTTATCCTGATGATACGTTGGAGTGTTTAAGATTTTTGGGCATTTCCTTTGCATGTTTTCCTCATCCCCAACATAATTTCCCACCAGCACATGCTGGGCCTTTGCCAGCTCCTTTGTCTTTCATCTTGGAGCTTTTCTTCAGGGACACTGGGACAGCTGGGGGCAGAGAAGACAATCCTGGCTGTGGCAGGGAAGTGTCACAGTCTGGCAGGCACTGGGGTTGAATCCCATCTCTGAGCCTCTTTCCTGGAGCTCTCACACAACCTGGGAGCAGGAAGACACGAGCTCCCCTTCTGCATCCTGGAAGAGACAGAACAGATGCCATTCCTGACCCTTGGGATCTGTCAGGGAGGAAGGAGCAGAGCCAGCTCCAGGACTCATTTCTCTCCTCCAGGCCTGTGAGATGGATCCAGCCATGGCAGTGTCAGAAATTGCTGTCAGGTCCAGGAGATGGATCTGGGTGTTTGTCACCTGCAGAGCCAGAAGCTCAGCTTGCCCCAGCACAATCATCTCTGTGCCATCAGCACACCTGGGCTTTGGGAAGGGTCATGGATTTGTCTCCTGACACTGCTCCAAATTCCTCCTTTCCTGCAAGGTTGAACTGGGAATAATCCTCATAATATGGTTTATGCTGGGGTGGCCTCTCAGGTCTTGGCTGAAGTTATTGAGGAAACCTCTCCAAAAATCTCTCTGAAACTCACTGACCTCCCCAGCCAGCAGTGACCTGCTGTTGTGCTGTGCCCCAGCCAAAACTGGTGTGGGTTTGACCTTCAGATTGTTTCCTGTCCTTCCTGAGGAACTTTGGAGGAAATAAGGGGGGGAAACCCAGTAACAGCAGGGTGGATTTTGGTGGGAGCAGGAGTTCTGCTCTTCCCTGAGCATTCAAGCAGCTCTCCAAAGTCTTAACTTTGCATTTCCGTGGCTAAACTGAGGTGTGACAATGCATTTACAGGAGTTGTGCTCTGCCAAGCCCTGACCCAGCCCAGCACTTGCAGAAGTGAGGACAAGGACTTGGGCAACTCATGTCACTGTCATATTTTCTGGAAAACTCCCTTCACCAGGATTTCTTCTCCTGGGAAGCTGAGAAGCCTCAGAGAAAAATGAAAACAATAATTATCTCATTGATTCTCCTGTGTTTTGCTGCTTTGGAATGTGGTTGGAGATTGTTTATCCAGCATGTGAATTGTTTTAATTTAATGACCAATCATGGTCCAGCTGTGTCAGGACTCTGGAAGTGGTCACAAGTTTTTAATTAGTATCTTGTTAAGCCTTCTGTCTGTATCTTTTCTATATTCTGTAGTATAATTTTAGTATAGCATTCTTTGATATAATATAAATCATAAAATAATAAATTAACCTTCTAAGAACATGGAGTCAGATTCTCAATTCCTCCTTCATCCTGGAGACCCAGCAAATACCACAACTCAAAATCTATTGAATGCACCTCTGGGCTCCAGCACACCTATAAAGCCTTGCTGAAGGTAGGAGGGTGCCCAGCCCTGAGACTCCAGGGCAGGGATTACTCAGGAAGGGCTCAAATAATAGAAAAACAATGACCAAAAATCTGCCTGTTCATTGCAGCCTCTCTGGAAACATAAGAGATGCATTTGGGGAGCAAGGACAAAATGAAAGGGGCAGAACAATAAGCTGTTTCAAGCACCTGAGAATTTATTTAAAGCAAGAGAAAGAGAAAGAAAAAAAGAATTAAATTTCTGAAGCAGCAATTGACTGCATTTTTTTCTGCAGCTGGTTCATGTATCACCTTCCTTATTGATTTTTTTTTCCTTTGCTCTGAAAATATACATTATCTTCCAATCCTTCTTCAGCGAAGTAAATCTAAAATGAAAACAAACTACACATTTGGCCAACCCTGCCTTAAAATTACACATCAAGAACATTTCCAGTGACAAATACTTTCAAGGCAAACAAACTGAAGAGAAATTAAAAAATCTCTGTGGGGCATAAATATGTAATTACACTCACACAGGGAGCATTTTATCAGGTAAACCATCCTACTTTGTTAATTGAAATGCTGCAGCACAAGGTTTTTTGACAAAGGGGTTGAATATGCATGCATATTTTTCACTGCTGCTGTTCCATTTCTGTCTTTCCTTTCCCTGTGTGCTCCAGCAATGGGGTAGTGATCACTCCTGCTTTCTTTGTTCAAATATCCTCATTTCTGCCACCTCCACTTAATTCTGGCAGGGAAAGTTTTCCTTTCACTGGAGGTGCAGGATTGTGGGGGATTTTGTTGACTTGAAAAAGAAACCAAACCGAACCCCAGAAAACCAGAAATCAAGTGTTTTTTCTTAAATTAAACTCACCAGAAACAATAAAACGCTGAGAATTAAAAAAGAAAGCAGATAGAATAAAAAGAACTGCAGGAAGCACGTGCAGCTGTGTTGACCCAATCCCACTAAAACAACCTTACCAGGGTGAGGATGAGTTCCAGGAACAAGGCTGAAGTTTGGGGCTGAACAGGTTTGAGGTCCAGAACCCAAGCCTTTGTTACAGGAGCATTTGTCAGTGTTTAGTGGCCACGGGCAGCAGGCAGTGAAATATTTAGAGCACAGTCCCTTCCAAGAAGCGTGGCTGCTGGCAGGGTGTGTAATTGTCTAAATGCAAGCTGCAGGGCCAGCTGTGGGTTTGCTCACCCATCTGCGAGGGCTCTGCCATGCCAGTTCTCCTGCCCTGAGATGGAAACTGGGAATATCCTCCCTGGAAAGAGGGGCACAGGGTGGCACCACAGCTTGCTTGGCAGTGGTGACAGCTGTGACAATACTGAGACTGAGAAGAAGCAGTGCCCAGGCTTCCTGTAAGGAAGGAATCTGGGATGCCAGCACCTCTTCACCCTGCAAATGGATGGAGAAGAATGTGTTCCTTCTCACAACCCATTGCCTACTTGGGCTTTTCTCTGCATTTTCTCCCCCTCTAATGTGCACTACAGAAGATGACCTGTCACCATCATATTTTCTGAAAAATCTCTTTGCCCAGGATTTTCTCCTGGGAAGCTGAGAAGCCTCAGAGAAAAAGGAAAACAATATTATCTGATTTGCTTGTCCTGTGTTTTGCTGCTTTGGGATATGGTTTGGACATTGTTTCTCTAACAGGTGAGTGTTTCATTGGTTTCATGTGAATTTTTTTCACTTAATGACCAATCAGTGCCAAGCTGTGATGGACTCTGGAAGCAGTCATGAGTTTTCATTAGTATCTTTTAGCCTTCTGCTTGTATCCTTTCTCTATTCTTTAGAATAGTTTTAGTATAGCATTCTTTTGTGACCATGTTCACAGGGGTCTTAGGATGAGGGAAGAGACGAGGATCTGACTCCATCTTTCAGAAGGCTGATTTATTATTTTATGATATATATTACATTAAAACTATACTAAAAGAATAGAAGAAAGGATTTCCTCAGAAGGCTAGCTAAGAATAGAATAGGAAGGAATGATAACAAAGGCTTGTGGCCTGGGCTCTCTGTCTGAGCCAGCTGGGCTGTGATTGGCCATTAATTACAAACATCCAACATGGGCCAATAACAGATGCACCTGTTGCATTCCACAGCAGCAGATAACCAATGTTTACATTTTGTTTTTGAGGCCTCTCAGCTTCTCAGGAGAAAAAATCCTAAGGAAAGGATTTTTCATAAAAGATATCTGCAACATTCTTTAATATAATGTAGATCATAAAATAATAAATTAGCCTTCTAAGAACATGGAGTCAGAGTCATCATTTCCTTCCAACGATGGGGGCCTCAGGAAATACCACAATGTTCCAATTGCACAGCCTTGAGCCACCATTATGTGGGGAAACTCAGAAAGGCTTCTGTGCTTTTCTCCATGGGTTTTGTTGTGCTCACTTCCCTGCCATATTTCTACAGGAAAAGCTGAATGTTTTCACATCTTCTCCTGGAAGATCGAAATTTCCATCTTTTGTATGTTCCCATCTTTTACATGTTTTGTATGTTCCATGCTCCCATTCTGCTTTGTGCCATCTCTGCTTCCCTTCATGGATCCTTCTCTTTCACAGTAATGTCTCACAGTATCATCTTCACTCCATCTCCAGTCCCTTTTCCAGGCTCAGCTGGTTTGTTGGGAACAGAAGATTTGCTGACATTTCCAGAGATGGAGGGCATTTCCATGCCATGCACCTCTCCAGGTAAGTCATGTCAAAAGCCCATGGAGATGCAAACCCTTGGAAAACATTCTGAAATGGGCAACATAAGCTTGAGTGATCTGTTGGTCTGTCTCTGTTTCATTTGTTTGGCTTTACAACAACTCTGTGTCCTGTCCCAGGAGAGATGTGATTAAATGTGGGTTGTTTTAAAACTAAACCACAGTGGTGGAAGACCAAGAAGTTTACAGCACTCAGAAATCTCTTGTTTTCCCTCTGACCCTGAATCTTGAATAATTTTACAAAAGGAGGATCAAGTTTGGTACAGGATGCATGAGAAATCTCGTGTGATGTAACAGAATATTTTAGCCACTAGTGTGTCCTTCCCCTTTTATTTTTGATTGGGTAGATCCTCCCTTTTTCCTCCCTAGAAGATTCCATGCAGGAATCCCACAGTGCTCTGCAGGACTTGGTGCCACATGAGTGCCCAGCAGCTGAAATGCAGGTGCTGTGAAGACTTTTCAAGTGGAAACTGCAGCACCCAGAGAATTTTATTATCTTGAGGATTAAGCACCTTCTTGGCAGGGATTCTAACCCAGACATCCCAGTCCATACATGGCTCTAGGTTTTGCTATTTTATCCTTGGTCCATTGGTTTTGGCAATAAAATATTTGCTATATTCTTCAACATCCTTGGCTGGCTCGTGTCCCTCCTGACTCACATTCACAGGGACACTTCCCCATCTTTTCCTCCCCCCTCCCTTTGCCTTTTGAGCTGTAGGGTGGTTGTTTGCTCAATAAACAATGTTTGAAGTCGGCAGTCTCCAGGTATCTGTGTTGACTGAAACCACTGGGCTGTGTCAGAGAGAGCAAACAGAGCAGCTTTAGACACTGCCATGGTTCATGTGGAGCCCTCAAACATGGCTGGGGAGGATTCCCTTAGTGACAGATCAGGGCATGCTTGAAGGAGTTTGACACTGCATTACTTTTTGGTTTTATTTCCATTATTTTCCTAAAAATACAAGAATAGCTTACCTGTGTTTACATAAAAAGCAAATAAGATACCTCGAATCAATTTGGCTTGGAAAGTTGGTTATTCCAACATTTAGCTTGAATTTTTCACTTGTTATTCTCACAGGAACATCTTTTTTTGGCTATTTCAGTATCTCAGAAGATTTGCAAAGCAGAGCAGCCCCAGCACCCAGTGCTGACCTGCCAGGGGTGGGAATGCAGGGATAAATGCTCATTGAAGAGTCATTCTCTGGCACTGTGTTTTTGTTCAGCATTTTAAAAAACAGCCTGGGATCACTTTCAGGCTGTGGTCTTGTCATGACAGCATCAGACACCTAGGCCAGAAATTTCCAAAGGTTTTGATAATTAATTTTTATTTGCATTTTGGTTAAAATATTGTGCTCTTGCATTACCTGATTTGGCTTTTTGTTCTTTTTAATGGGTGAATCTGTGCTGGTTTCAACTCCTGCCTTTTTTTCCTCATGTGTGAATGAATAAATCTGGGTTGGTTTTGCTGAGAGCAGTAACACTTGCTCCTGCTGGTGGGTAGGGCATGCCATGGATCCAAACTGGGATGCCAGCTAAAAGTGCACCTGCCTGTGGTGCCTTTAAAATCCCTCAGTGGTTTTATGAACCAGATGATGAGACCAGGAAAGTGTTTGCAAAACTCAGATTTAGTCTGTGGAGCAGTGGTAGCTGGATGAAGTGCTGAGACACCAGTTGGATCATGCTGCTGGTGAGGCTGCTGTGACCCTTGTGAAATGTTACAGCAAAACCTCAGAAAATGGAATATTGATTCCCCATTTATTTTTTAATACTGAAATTCCTTTATAAGACATTGTTTTGCCATTTTAATTAGTTTTTAAATTTTTTTTCATTTTGTTTGCATTTGTTACCATAACAGACCACCCAATTATCTTCTTTTTTTACTGCCTTGTATGCTGCAGTCCAAAAGTGGATGGAAGCAGCAAGATATAGGAAGATTCCATGGTAAAGGAGGCTGCAGGGAGAATTCCTGTCAGCTGGGCTTTATGGACAAGGCCACAGGTTGGGCAGTGGGCAGAAAGTCCTGACTGTGGAGTTTTGTCATAAAAGCACATGGGGAATAGCAACAGCTGTGGGAGAGCAGAAGGGAAAATCCATTTGTGTGGGCATCATGCTGGTCTGGTTGGATAAAACCCCCATTTCTCCTCCTCTCCAGAATAAGAAAAGAAATTTCTTTAGTAGAGGTGCAGAGGGAGCTCGGGAAATCTCCAGACAGCAGCACTTGGGGCTGTGGCTTAGGGGTGGCCTTGGCAGAGCTGGGGGAATGGTTGGACTTGGTGATCTTGGAGATCTTTTCTCAAATTAACAGTTCCATGGTGCAGCTGAATCCCAGGAGAGCTGGCCAGCTGGTGATTTGGAGATCTTTTCTCTCCTTAACAATTCCATGGTGCAGCTGAATCCCAGGATCAGCCAGCAGCCTGGCATGGGCCCTGCACACCTCAAGGATGCTGCCTCACAGTGTCTTTTTCCTTCCTGCTCTTGCAGAGAAACTTTATTGCTGGACAATGTAGATAGCAGCTTTGAAGGGAAAACAGACCCCCAGCCCCTTCACAGACAAATGCAGCCTCATTCCAAACCCATGCATTTCCTTGGCCCTGCAGCATCTGTCAAAGAGCTGCTTCAGCACCTCCGTGCTTGGGAGCTCTAACTTCCACCCCCAAACTATTTGGCTTGTTCTGATATATTCTTGTGCTAATGCCAGTTTTCTGCCTAAGCAGGCTGCTTTGCTTTGTTGTGCTCACTTCCCTGCCATATTTCTACAGAGAAAGCAGAATGTTTTTGCATCTTCTCCTGGAAGATTGAAATTCCCATCTCCCTGGCTTCTCTGTACTTGTTGAGATGGGAGGATCCTTCCTGAGCCAGTGACCTGGAGAGGATCAGTGATCCTCCCCTAACTCCACTGGCTGCATCTGGACAGGTAAACCTTAGGACTTCACTTGGTTTTTCCACTCCTACAAGATTCTGGAGTGCTGCAGTCACCCTGGTAAGGCATATATCAGTTTTATGGGTCTGAGTTTTGTCAGAAGGGTCCTTGATTAAAGTGGACTTTCTCAAGTTAATCTCACATCTGTGACCCTGAGATCATAATTGAGTTTCCATTTGTCTTAAAAGACTTTCAGCAAGCTGGATTTGTATCCTCCCATATTTCTCTCTTCTTTGAAGAAATAGCTTTCCATTTCTCTTTACACTCAGGTAAACATCTGATGCTTTTTTTGACTTGGACTCCTTTTCTTGGGCAAGACCTGGAGTCTCTCTGGTTAATGTGATGTGCCAGTGCAAGGAAGTGTCCTTGCTCAGCCATCTCCACAAGGACTTACCTGCCTGAGCTCTGCAATGATGTGACTTTAATTGGCTTTTAATTTGGGAAGATTATATAATGTACTTAAATGAAAACCACAGAGGTGTTGTTAATACACAGGTTATGAATTCAAACACAATGATAAGTGGCTGAATTGCTTCTGAGCTCACACAGGCAAATTCACATTTTCTTTCCCATGTATTTAATGTGAAATATACCAGAAAGTTCATAATTAGGAAACTACAAGGGTTTAAAACCTATATTGCAAAAAATACATTTTTTGTGGCTCTAGAGGTTGTAAACATGCTTTCCATGTCGAGCTGTATGTTGCATTTATGCTGATTTAATCATTCATTAAACATTAGTAAGAGACCAATTATGCTGTTCAAGAATAAGATGTTTTACGAGGAAATGACAAAAAGATACATGTAATCATTGAAATGCCAGTTTACAATCAGATAGGATGGGAAATAATCCCTTTAGCAAGCTTAAGCTTTTACATATTAATGGCAACATTGGGCAGAGTGGGAAGAGGGCTTTAACAGCCTCACGGCCTCCCGGCCCTGGTGGGGAGGTGAGAGCTCGTGGTGCTCTGGACAGAGATTTAACAACGTTTGTTCTCTGCACAGATACCTTGAGACTTGGGCTCTTCAAGGGCTCTACCTGTAGCTAGCCAGTCTGTGTCTACACATCCAACATAAACATAGACAGAAGAGGGTTGGAAATACAATTCTGGCTGTTCAGAGAGGTCTTGTGTCACAGACATCTTTTCATGAAAAATCCTTTCCTTAGGATTTTTTTGTCCTGAGAAGCAGAGAGGCCTCAGGAACAAATTGTAAACAATGGTTATCTGCTGCTGTGGAATGCAACAGGTGCATCTGTGATTGGTCTCATGTGGTTGTTTCTAATTAATGGCCAATCACAGTCAGCTGGCTCGGACAGAGTCTGAGACACAAACCATTGTTATCATTCTTTCCTTTCTATTCTCAGCTTAGCTAGCCTTCTGATTAAACCTTTTCTTCTATTCTTTTAGTATAGTTTTAATGTAATATATATCATAAAATAATAAATCAAGCCTTCTGAAATATGGAGTCAGATCGTCATCTCTTCCCTCAACCTGAGACCCCTGTGAACACCGTCACAGTCATGGAACCCCAAAATGGTTTGGGTTGGAAGGGAACTTGGAGACCATCTCATTCCGACCCCCTGCCTTGGGTAGGGACACATTCCACTATCTCAGGTTGCTCCAAGCCCCATCCAGCCTGGTTTTGAACACTTCCAGGGATGTGGCAGCCACAGCTTCTCTGGGCAATCTGTACCAGGGCCTCACCACCCTCACAGCCAAGAATTTTTTCCTAATATCCCATCTAAATCTGGTCTCTCTGAGTGTGCAGCCATTCCCCCTTGTCCTGTCACTCCATTCCCTTGTTCAAAGCCCCTGTTCAGCTCTCTTGGAGCCCCTCAGGCACTGGAAGGAGTTCTATGATCTCCTCAGATGAACAACACCAACTCCCTCAGCTTTCCCTTATAGGAGTGGATTCCATCCCTTTAATCTCCTTCATGGCCTCCCCGGGACTGAATCCAAGGGGAGATGTTGTGGGGAGCAAAGACAGTTAAGATCCACTGGGACATTTCCATACTTATATTTCAAATGCCCATGTCAAGCACTTCATGGAAAAGGGAGGATGGGGTGGAGGACTTACCCATAAAGTCAGACCTGAGAAACCACAGCTGCTGGAGGAGCAGGGAAAATGAGCAGAAACTCATTTTCCCACTTGTTTTCCAGTACAAGACTTAGGGACACCAAGCAAAACTGTTGGGTCATGGATGCAAAATTGTGGTGTGTGTGAGGGTCCCCAGGACAAGGTGAGAGATGAGAATTTGACTCCATGTTCTCAGAAGGCTGATTTATTATTTTATAATGTTATATTATATTAAAAGAATGCTATATAAAGCTATACTAAAGAAATAGAGAGGATACATTAGAAGGCTTGACAAGAATGAAGAATAAAAACCCGTGACTGACTCAGAGAGTCTGACACAGCTGGCCATGACTGGCCATTAAGTAAAAAAAATTCACATGCTGGATAAACAATCTCCAAATCACATTCCAATGCAGCAAAACAGGGAGAAGCTGAAGCTTCCTAGGAGAAGAAATCCTGGCAAAGGGATTTTTCAGAAAATATCATGGTGACACAAAATAAACAAGAAGAAGTGGTTCTTTGTATCTAGAATCATGAAAGGATGGAACTCCTGCCTGCAATACTTGGTGGATGCTCAAAGTTCAAGAAGCCAGCAGATAAATCCGTGGAGAGAAACTTGTTTGGGGGCTGTTAAACACCATGTTTGTCTTGCTCTGTAAGTTTCTCAGCTCCAGGTTTTGTGCAAAGGGAAAATGTGCAGTGGGAAGAAGACAACATCCAGCAAACTGTGCACTGAGTTCCTGAAAGAGCTGAGACTGCCTTGGTGTATATGAGATGAAAACCAAAAAGGTGGCAAAAGGCCAAAATAAAATGCTCCACAGGCAAGCTAAAAAAAAGGAAGAAAAAAGATAATTTTTTAATTTTAATGTCCTCATGAACTCTACTCCAAAATGTCTCATCTTTGAATTGCTCTGGGTACTTTCTGTGTCTGAAAGTCTCACAGCTCCCAGGTTTCCTCTCGGATTTGAGTTCTCCTGTCTTCTCCTCTAAGCACATTTGGATGGAAGACTGAACAGGGTCAGGCAGAGAAAATCCATCATAATTTGAGAAAACACTCAATCCTTACGAAAAAATTAAAGACAAGAAACCCAGAGGTTAGGGAAACTTGTTTGCAATGAAGAAAATCACAGAATGTGAAACCCTCTTGCATTCCAAGCAAACAACAGAGAACAAAGAAATTACCTTCTCCATGCTTGTTTAATCAACAGAAAATAACTAAGAATATGTTCTGTTAATGGATGTGGGACCAGGATATCCTGGGGCAACAAGAGGTAAAAAAAAAGCAGTGAAGACCCAGGTGAGCAGAAAATATGGGGTTCCAGACAAACCTCAGCCAAGCATCACTCCAGCTTTCCAGAGCCATGCCAAGCCTTGATGTTCTCCAACTGCTCTACTGGCTCCTACATCTGGCTGCCCAGAGCCCACAGCCCCCTTTTCCCAAATCCAGTTGGTCAGCTGTCCCCGTTACCATGCTGGCCTCTGGGCAACAGAGCCAGGCAATGCTGTTGAGGGGGAGAAAAATGTATTCCAGCGATAATATTGAAGGGTTGCAGCTGCCAAACACACTGTGCCTGTGGAAACACCTGTTGAGTAGCTGTTGCAGTGGGAAGAGCAAGATGAAGAAAGACAGCTGTAAAAGTGCCAGCAGCAGTAGGAAGCTCTGCTAAGACTGCTTTGTGCCAGTTAGAGATGTGCCAAATTATTTGGCTGCATTTCAAATATCTGGGTGTCCACTCCATTTGCCAGCTCACGCTCCCAGGGAATACTTCAGCATTAACACCAGCACTGCCACGCTCCCCCTGCTCTCCCACTTTCATTTCAGCCTTTACATTTCCATGCTTCTTTTATTCCTGGTTCCTTCCAGTGGAAAGGAAAGGCCAGTTTTGCAATGCAGAGCCCAGAGTAAGGGCTGGGATCTGCAGCTGGTGGGAAGACAAAGCGCTGCTGTAAAGGGTTTTGGCAATTGGCAATTTGGCTTGTGAGATCTGCTGGGTTATTGTTTTGTGTCTCCCCTGTTGTTGTTGTTGTGGGGTTTTTCCCAGAAAACAATAATTTTATCTGTTACAAACACTTAGCTAACCTGGACACTCCTGCCTGTCCATCCAGAAATCCTTGGAGCTGCAGAGCTCAGCTTGGGGAAGTTTACAACGGGAAAAGAGGGGAAATTTGAAAGTTTAGGTGTGCTGGACAGGTGGCAAAGGTGGAAATACAATGGCAGAATTCTATAGGGAAATATTCCAAATGTGTTGTAGCTGTAGATGTGGCACTTGGAGACATGGGTGGGCTTGGCAGTGCTGGGGGAATGGTTGGGCTTAATGATCATAAAGTTTTTTCCCAGCCTATATCTGTGATGGTGTTCACAGGGGTCTCAGGATGAGGGAAGAGACGAGGATCTGACTCCATGTTTCAGAAGGCTTGATTTATTATTTTATGATATATATTACATTAAAACTATACTAAAAGAATAGAAGAAAAGGTTTCATCAGAAAGCAAGCTAAAAATAGAATAAGAAAGAATGATAACAAAGGTTTGTGACTTGGGCTCTCTGTCCAAGCCAGCTGGGCTGTGATTGACCATTAATTACAAACATCCAACATGGGGCAATCACAGATCCACCTGTTGCATTCCACAGCAGCAGATAACCATTGTTTACACTTTGTTCCTGAGGCCTCTCAGCTTCTCAGGAGGAAAAATCCTAAGAGAAGGATTTTTCATAAAAGATGTCTGTGACATATATGATTCCATGATGCCATGAAAAAACACTGTCTGAGGAAACAAGGAATGGAGAGAGGATGGAGTTAAAGACTAACCAGAATCTGTTTTAGATAATCTTTCTCCTGAAGTGCCCAGAGGGTGCAGGTTCATGTCCAGGATCTCCCAGTTCCTCCTTATTTTCCTTTAAGACCTTCTGCACTGCAAAAACCCTGAAAAAACACCCAGTATAAATCCTCTCCTTGTCCCCAGGGAGACTTAGGGGCATGCCCAAAGTTAATTTTACCTTTTAAAGACTTTTGAAAGCTAAAATAAGCAACTAAATCACAAAGAATTAAATTCTTGCTCAAATAATTCCTGTTAACTCTCCTAACTCCTCGCCTTGCCCTGGTGATATCCCAAACTCTGGAATTACAGAGCACTGCTGTGCCTGTACAGCTGCAGCAGTTTACTCACTTTTCTATTTGACACCATCATCTATTGTCATGATTTCTTTAAATTCCCAAATCCTAAGAATGATCAAAAACTCCCCTGGACCAAGGAGATAATTCCTTTCTCAGGGAGCTTTTCTTCCTTCCCAGGAAGGTTTATCTGTTAAGTATTTGTGGAAAACAATTCATCTTCTTCTGTTTATTTATGAATATTTCCAAGACATGGCAGCTGATTAGCCCTGGAGGTGGTATTTCTCTGGGAGGTATCATTGCTTTGCTAGTTGCAGACAGAGATGGGAAGGTCTGAAATCCCAACAAATAGAATTGTAGAATCCTCACCCTCTTGTGTGCCTTCCCTCACCTCGTGGTAACTCTTCTGGGGCAGAGATTCAGTTGTGTGGGGGTTTTTTGGTTGGTTGGGCTTTTTGTGGTGGGGTTTTGTTTTTGTTTTTTTGTTTGTTTGTTTGTTTGTTTGTTTTTTGTATTTTTTGTTGGGTTTTTTGTTTGTTTATTTGTTTGGTTGATTGGTTGGTTTTTTTGGGATTGGTTTGGTTTGGTTTGGATTTTATTTTCCACAAAATGGGATCCTGTTTGAACTTGGTTGTCTGAACTGACTGTAATACACATAACAATGTCTAAACCAAAAACCCTTCACACCCCCTCCCTGAGAACAGGACCTTTCTTCAGAATAAAATTATTTTTTAATTATTTTAAAGTAAATCTATACTTTTTGAAAGAAAAAGAAAATATCACACCATTCAAATTGGCACAAGATTTTATCTTTCCCTTCTGAGATGATTTTCCAAGCACCCTCTGCTCTAACTACAGATTTTGCTTTCCAGACCCAAATCCACCTGTTCTTCTCCTGGACCCCAAACCACCTGTTCTTCTCCTGGATTGTTTAGGCCAGGATTATTATCTGCATGCCTGATGTATCCTGATTTTACCTGCAGGTGAAGGTCAAAGATCCAGTGGTTGTACTTCAACAGGACTTGCAAGACTCCTTGGGTAATCTTTTCTCCAAGATAATGGGAGAAGTTCTCACTTTTAGAAGTTTCCAGAAATTCCTACCACTCTGCTCTTATCTCTGTGCTAACCCCTTAGGGAAGGACAGAGATATTTTCCCCTGAACTTTCAAATATCCAGTGGAACCAGAAAGCTACAGCCTCTTGAAACCCCTGTGGCTGGATCTCACAAATAATCATAAAAGACTTTGCCTGTTGTCTTGGCCATGTCGAACTTCTCTTCAGACAACCAGAAAATGCATCTTTCCTGTTAATCTTCCTGGCTTTGTTGCCAGAGTCATGGGTTATGGTCTGTTTGTCCCGAGAAAATGTTATCTGAGTCAATATTTAGACAGAATAAGCCTTAATCACAACATAGTTTTATGCTTCATTAAAGAGGTTTTCCATTTGCTCCATTCAGAAAATAATGCAGATGTACCAGGAGCAAACAAACTGGGCAGATTTCCTGCTCATGCAACACTTTCCTTCTTGCTCAGAAATGAAGGACTAATTGCTTGTGCAGAAAACTCTCTTTTCTTCCTTCAGAGGAGGCAGAGGGACAATTTTCCTCACTCTCAGCAGTATGGATCTCTTGTTGGGTGGTTCTCAACTCCTTCCAGTGTTGCTGCCTTGACCCTGAATGACACAGACTGTTGTCCTCTTCGATGCCACCCAAAAATAATGCCCAGCTCTGCTGACCATTCTGAACAATCTGCTTTTAGGAGTGCTCCCAGCCTTGGTGGACTCCCAGAAATGCAGCTCTGGCTGTCAGCCCCACCTCACCTTGAGAGGGGAAATACCCAGGGAACACTCACAGGATCACTGAGGTTGGAAAAGACCTCCAGGACTGTGATGGTGTTCACAGGGGTTCTTGGAATGAGGGAAGAGAGAGGATCTGACTCCATGTTACAGAAGGCTTGGTTTATTATTTTATGATATATATTACATTAAAACTATACTAAAAGAACAGAAGAAAGGATTTCATCAGAAGGCTAGCTAAGAATAGAATAAGAAAGAATGATAACAAAGGGTTGTGGCTCAGCCTCTCTGTCTGAGCCAGCTGGGCTGTGATGGGCCATTAATTACAAGCATCCAACATGGGCCAATCACAGATGCACCTGTTGCATTCCACAGCAGCAGATAACCATTGTTTACTTTTTGCTTTTGAGGCCTCTCAGCTTCTCAGGAGGAAAAATCCTAAGGGAAGGATTTTTCATGAAAGATGTCTGTGACACAAGACCATCAGGTCCAGCTTTTGGCTGATCACCACCTTCCCAAACAAACCATGGCCCTGAGTGCCACGTCCTTGGACACCTCCAGGGATGGTGACTCCAGCCTGGGCAGCCATTTCCAGACCAACAGGGGGAGGCTGCAGGGGAGCTGGTGGTGCAGGGAGGCCAAGCAGCCAAAGTCTGTCCCCTTCTCCAGGGCATGGAAGAGCTGATGATTTTTTTCCTGCAGTGCTCTGAAAATAAAAAAATAAAATTCTTTCATCTTTTTCCTGAGAAAAGGCCAATGCTGAGCCCAGCAGATTATTCAATAACATCCCATAAAAATATTAAACTTCTATATCAGAACCAAATTAAAATTGTATTTCATGATGTGAACAAAGGTACCCAAGTCGATTTCGTCTCTGTCTCCCTCCTTTTTCAAATTTAATATCACACAGAAGAGAGAAATGAAATCTGTATTTAAATGGCTGTGGAACATTGTGCATTTAAAGTGCACAGCAAGTCACTCCCTGAAGCACTCCATATGATATGTAAATCTTTTGATCTTTCACAAAATGCATGATTTCCATAAAGAATAATGAGTGCTAGCTTGGGAAGTACAATATTGACTGTCACTGTACTGCACTTAGCCACAATTATTATTTGCATGGCTTTTGCAACATAACTGGAGGGGAGAGTCCTGTGAATATTTTTAATGCATTCTAATAGCTACTAAAAGAGATTTTATTTTATAATAGGTGCATTCTTTCTTTTGGGTCTACAAGCTTTTTTTTTTTTTTTTCAATTTATTCATTTCCTTTTTTTTTTTTTTTTTTTGCTCTTTATAATGAAGCATCTATGGGGAAAATCAGAGGAGCACACAAGTCCTGAGCAAAGAGGCAATTGACACCCTGCCCTGCCATGAGCTGCAGGAAAGCAGAGCAACCAACAATAACATTTATTAATAACATTTATTTATTCTTGAAGCCAATGGGTAAAGTTTAACTTGAGAAAGGATCTTAGGTATGGTCTCTGTGACAGAGCTTGAAGTGATTATCTCCCTTTAAGGTGTTTTTGGGTGGATTCTCTGCAGGGTGTAAATGCATGGAGATCCTGTGGGATCAATTTGTCAGTGCCCACAGGGGTCAGTGGAGCTTTTGGCACCAATCCAGCTTTTTCCTCTGGTTTTCCACATGGGAAGGGCTCAAATGCCCTGGCCCAGTGGCAGCTCTGCTTATCTCCAGTGCTGGTGATGGGGAGGGAGGAACTGAGCCATGGCAGTCTCCATGCTGAGGTTTTTCCATCTATTTTTCCCAGCTCCTTGAAGATGCATCAGCCCAGAGCCTTGCTGGAGATGGGGAGCTGGATCCTGTTAAGCAGAAAAAGAGAATTCTTCCATTTCTCTCAGGGATACCAGCATCCCTCCTCCTGGAGATGAGGAGCTGGATCCTGTCAAGCAGAAGGAGAGAATTCTTCCATTTTTCTTAGGGATCCCAGCATCCTGTCTGTTCACCGAGGAGATGGGAAGATCACAAGCTCATGGTGCAGGAAAGAGATGTTAGAAATAAGGCCTACCACAAAAACCACATTAAATAAATGAGAATTTAAGAATTAACTTACTGCACCTCTGCTTTGTGGTTCCCTTCCTGAAGGTTTTGACATCTCCCTGGAGGTCTGCTCCAAGGAGATCAATGCATTTTTTGCTTGCATTACAACAAAGCTGAGAAGTTACAGAGCAAGGTTAGGGTTGGATGATGATCAGGAAAAGGCAGATTATTGAAGATGAAATATAATAAAGGAATTATTGAGGAGTCCAAAGAGACTCAGTGGAGTCAGGTGCTGTTTCAGGACTGACTCCTCAGGGATCCTCACAAGTGACAGCCATGGGTGTGACAGAAATCCAGCTCCAAAATGGGCCTGAGCCCAAACTGTGACCTCTTAGTGCAGGGCACAGACCCCTCCTGGCGCCAGGCACCAGAGATTCTGCTGCTCTGCTCTGCTCTGCTCTCTAGGTCCAGCCTGCAAGGAGAAAGTAAAGTTTTGTCTCTGTGTGCCTCAGTTTCTCTGAGGGTGAATGAGGCAGTGCCATTTTCTCTCTTTACAAAAGCACTTTGAGGGCAAGGGGAGAAATTGTTTGAATAATGGTGGAGATGAACATGATAGAGGTGAACTGAAATTAGAAATTGGTCTTCTGATTTAAAGCAGACTTGAGGAGACCAAGATGGTAGCAGACACTTTCTGAGCTCACTCCACAGTCAAAGCCAGTTCTTATCCAAAATTGGATTTGTGAATTTTTTTTCAATGTGTTTCAGTACATTGAAATGTATTCAGTACATTTTCAGTGTACTTCAATCTAACCTAAGAAGAATTTAGAACATGAAAAATTAGTTCTGTCCATGGCAAGGAGGCATCAAAATCCCTTTGTTTGTTTGTTTGGCTGCTTGGTTCAAACTGTGACACATCATGGAGAAGCATTGCTCCCATTTTTTCATTGCTCTCATCCTTGAAGATTTAATTCCTGCTCAGCACTGATCATTCAGCTCCTCTTTAAAGGACTAATAATGCAGAGGAGTACTTGGATCTTGTGAGCTAATTATTTCAGGTTTATTTCCTGGTGCTAATTTATTACTGTATATTAAATGCTATTAATTGCCCTACCTTTTCTGGAACAATTTATTAGATATTAATTTATTATATATTATTATATTGTATATATAACAATTTTATATATTAAATGCCTATTTATTGTCCTACCTTTTCTGGAACAATTTTTATTTTCCCACCTTAGAAACATTGCTCCATGTATGAGCCCATCTTTATAGGTAAGAAAAAGGCAAAAAACATTTTGGGTTGAATTTCTGCATTGTTGTGTGTAGCACAGGAACCAGATTGTTGATCCTAAAGCTTTCTTTTTTAATTCTGGACCTTTAGGATAATGTCAAATAAAAAATTATTCCTTTGTGAAAATCTTTGTCAGAAATGAGCTGCACCAGTTCCCCAAAATCTCCTGAACTTGTTTACCTGGTAAGACTTGTAGTAATTTTCCATAACATCCTGCCATTTATTATGCTCTGGAAAGGCACTATAGTGATTTCAAGAGGAGAAAACCAAGAAAGATTATTCATTTCACATCCTCATGCAATTCTTTTGTAGGTGGCTTTCAACAAAGGGTGATATTGGATTACATTCATTTTGGTTCTTAATAAACTAGTAAATCTCCCATTGTTCTATGTTGTCCAATTATAAAAGCAATGAATATGAGACTAAGCACTTCAAGATAACCATAGCTTTAAAGATAGACAAAAAGCTTTATAGATTAGGATCAGAATGAAACTGCCATTTTTGTAGCGTTTTGATGAATTATATTTTGTGAATTAAAGCCTTCTTTCTTAGGAACATCAATAAATTACTCTTTAAGTAGGAACTGCAGATCTCAGGAAGAGTTTCTGAATATCTGGGATACTGAAAAGGGATGGCAGTAAATCCTTCCTAGAAGTTATTTCCTTGCTGTCTGAAGGGGTGATTATGAAGGGTTTTTCCTGGGCTCTGTTTCCCTGTAGGAGCCATCTGCTGGAATTTTCTCGAGCCATTTCTGTTGCCTTCCCATTTTGGTTGTGGTGTCTTTTCAAACATGCTTCTTAGCTACAGTGTGTTTCAAGAATTGAATCTTCAGTACTTTCTGAAGGCTTAATTGGCAATAAAAATCAGCATTTTGAAATCAGGGTTTGCTTGTTTTGCTTGGTCCAAAGCAAAGATTTCCAGAGTTCTGCAAGGTCTCTAGAGGTGGTGAAGAACAACATTGGCAAGTGGTTTAGACACACTAGGTAGGGCCTGGGCCACTGCTGTAAAATTCTGAGCATGGAAAGTTGTGAAAAAAAAGAAGAGTTGCAAATCACAGGTTTAAATATCACAGAGTGCTCTGTGGGCTTTTGAACTGGGATCATTGCCTTGCTTGACTCCACAGGAATTCATGAGACATTTACAAAAAGATTTATTAATCTATTAATTGCCAACAGATTCTTTGTCAGCAAATCCTTAATGGAAAGCAGAGCCCTCCACTCCTTTAATCCTCATAATCCTACCTTGCATGCAACTTCCCAAAATTTGATGTGGAATGGCTTAGTATTGTTAAAATTGTCCCTTGGCAGAGGAGAGGCAGTGAGGTGCAGCTCTCTCCAGTGGTCACACAGGACAAATGTGCTCATCCCACTTCTCAGTCAGTGTAAAAGGAATGTGCACCACAGGTGTGAGCTTGGGAGAGAGGAAAATGCATCATGAGGAGATGGGGAAAGAAGCACATGGACAGATGTGGGGATGTTCAGATCCCTGAGCCCAAGCATTAAACATTTTGTTGCAGACATCTTTTCATGAAAAATCCTTTCATTAGGATTTTTCCTCCTGAGAAGCTGAGAAGCCTCAGGAACAAAATGTACACATTGATTATCTGCTGCTGTGCAATGCAACAGGTGCATCTTTGATTGGCCCATGTTGGTTGTTTCTAATTAACGGCCAATCACAGTCACTCTCTGGCTTGGACAGAGAGTCTGAGACAGCTGCCTTTGTTATCATTCTTTCCTTTCTATTCTTAGCTGAGCCTTCTGATGAAATCCTTTCTTCTATTCTTTTAGTATAGTTTTAATATAATATATATCATAAAATAATAAATCAAACCTTCTGAAACATGGAGTCAGATCCTCATCTCTTCCCTCAACCTGAGACCCCTGTGAACACCGTCACATCATCTGTCTGGTCATTGTGAAGGTGCAGCACCCAAATCACCCCTTGGCTTGGCTTAGGATGAATTTTGGCATCAGGAAAGTGCTGCAGCCCCAAAGAAAGGCTGGAATTGCTGTTTGAGGCAGGCTGGGAGGGGTGCCATGCCTGGCACACCTCAGTGCACAGCTCAGAGGGGAAATGAAGGGCAGAGGAGAAGATGCTTCCATGCTGTCAGTGCTCTCCTCACAAGCCCCTCACTACTTCCCAGGATTTTAAGCATCTCCATCTCCTCCTGGATGGCTCTTCCATTGGAGATTGAGCTTCTGGGAAATAACAATTCCTTAGCTCAGGATTGTCAGTCTCATTGTGGGGCCGTGCCTGGAACAGCAATCTCAGTCTTTGATCAGTTCTGCTGAAACAACCTGTTGTCTTTTGTAATGACATTTCCATTGGGAATATTCAGATGCTGAGGCTAAAAAGAACCATTTCACAGCACACACACACAACTACACACGCAGTGACTTTGCATTTTTATCTTTTTGATTTTCCAGTGGGTGTATTTGCCTGGGTTTTTTTCTGACCACATCCATCTGCTTCCTAGTTCTTACAAAAGCTAGTTTACATGCAATAATTGCCATTAAAATGTGAAGAGAAAGCTCCTTGCACAAATGCATTGTTTTGCTCCTTTTAAAGCCCATAGAAGCCACGAAACTAGATGCAGCTGACTGATGGATGGGTTTATTTAATTATTACTTTCAGAAAAATGTTCTCTATCTTGCCCAAAGCAGGTGCAGGCTGTGACGTGGCATTTGCTCTGGTAATTATGGAGTTTTTTTGTAAATAGCAGAACAAGTCAGGATGAAAGATAGCACTGCCCTCAGGTTGTGGGGAATGATTCAGCTTTCTCTTTACCCAATTTCCAATGATACACTGAAATGATAAGGTGGCTTTGATTCCTGTTGCACCTCCCACCCCCACACTCCTGTGACATGAAACTGAGAGGGAGAGGGATGGAGGCTGGATATGGGGAAAGGGCAGTTTGTGATGGATGTTGTTATTGTAATGAGTAATAAAGCTGATTTGGGGTACCCTGCACTGCAGTGTAACATTAAATAACACTGGGATGTCCAATAAACAAGAATTAAAGTGTTTTTTTGTAAGCCTGGAGCTTTCCCAGGTGAGGCACTGCAGCTCAGCACTTCCAGCCATGTGCCCACAGCCCTCCTGCTCAGTTTTCTCCATCCTGTGCCTCATCCTGCCCCTCCTCTTCGTTGGAAGGAGTCTCCTCTCAGAGCTCAGGCTGTTCTCCAGCATCCCCATCCCATCCTCATTTCCCTCAGCAAGGGATAAATACCTGGGGCATTTATCAGATGGGTGAGTGCATGGAAATTCTTCCCCAAGGGAATGACAACTAGCAAGGGATACTGAGAGAAACATCTCCCAGGCACCAGGAGATCCTTCCCCAGGGAAATGGGAGCTCTGAACGGTTCCCAGCTGCTGAGGAAGGGTGGGTTCAGGTTGGTTATTGGGGATCAATAAGGAAAGTCTATTCCTGCAACCCACTCAGAGCAGAGCCTGCAGCAGTGCTGGGCTCCCAAAGGTCTGAATGGTGGGGGAGCAGAACCACAGAATCTTGGAATGATTTTTGTTGGAAAATACTTTTAAGTCCAGTCTTTAACCCAGCACTGCCAAGCCACCCCTAACCCACGTCCCTGAGCTGTATGAAATCTCCAGGCAGCATGTCCAAACTTGTGTGAATAAAATTTCCATCAGGAATAACAATTTCAAAGCCACATAACGACCTTGTGGGCATCTTTGAAATATTCACTTTGGTCCCTTTGAAGTGGCTCAGCTGGGGTGCCCAGCACCTCTCAGCACCCTGGGCAGGCCCTGGATCCAAGACCACATTTGGGATATTTGGTATCTCAGCATCTCCACTCTCAGGTTGTGCTGCTGAGAGCTGCTTTATCAGATGCACTGATGTACTTGCAATTCACCTTGAAATCAATAGGTGTTGATGGACTTTGGAGGCTGCAGAAGACAAAGTCCTGCTGCTGATGGCAGTGTGTCAATAACAGCCCCTGGGACAGGCACCCTTAGGAAATGTTGGCTCCTCTGCTCTCCATCCAGTGTGCAATGAAATGGGAACAAACCCCACAGTGAAAATTTGTGTTGAGTTTATATAAAAGCTCAGCTGAGCAATATAATGCTTCAATGGAAGGTGCACAGTAGGTATATGAATGAAAATCAGTTGATTGTTACCATGTTTCTATCAAAAATGAAAATAAAGTCATTCACAAATCTCAACATTTTGTGGAGGGGATGAATTTATTTTTTTTAATTAGGATTAAAAATATTATCTACTTAAAATGTGTCCATGCATATAGTTCTGGTACAGCCTATGGCAACACCTATGATTTAAAAATAAAACTGTTTTTTTCCAAGAAGGAAGTAATTTTGAGTGATAACTAATTTAGATAGTGCTAATTATATTGGTTGGCACTTGCGAGGGAGTCAATGGATAAAAAGTTGATTAAAGCAAAGTTATAAAACAACAATAAAAAACTCTAATTCTGCAGTTTAAGATGTTCTGAATATTTTAATGTTTGTTCCTGCCAGCTTTCTTAACTGCACTGCAAAGTGAATTTTTCTGTGTACCTGACTGAAATGAAAGGACACAAAAAAAGCAAGAACTTCTGAGGAAGTTTAAGAGCAGTGAGTGCGTTCTACACCCTGAAAATACCCTTACTCAGCTGATCTTTTGATTTTCTGTGTTTTGAACCTCTGGTCAGTGTTTGCCTGGCTGCCACAAGCAATGAGTAGCTGAGAGGATTCTTGAACAAGTCTCTCTCTCTCAGGACATTGCTGGTGTTGCTCACTGTGGACCCTTCCAAGTGCATCCCATGTCTTGCAGTGTGATGCAAGCACAGCTGCACCCAGCAGTTGTGTCACTTCTTCTGGAAGTGCTTTCCCAGCTTGGATCCAAAAATGGATCCTGTCAACTTCCAGCTGTTTCAGCCTTGGTTTTGCATCTGCAGTGAACCCTTGCAGGCTTGCTGGTTCACAGCTGGGTGTTTAGTCTCCATTTTAGGAGTGGACAGATCCATCATGGCTTTGTGGCCATGAGACGCCTTAGGGATTCCTCTTCCAGGCTAAAATTCCGTATTTCTCTATCTTTAAATTCTTCTGCTGGAAAACTGAAATAACTGACTAAAGCAGAAAGTGACCAAAGCCCAGACCTCCTCCAGAGGATGGAGAGAGACAAAAAATGAACAAGCTATGGTTATTTCTGTTGATCACCACACTTTGCTCTTCAAACCATGTGTTCCCTGCCCTCCCAGCTGAATAATTTGCACAAAAAGGTCGTGAGGTTGGTGAGTTTTCCTGAGAAACCAGGAAGATCTGACAGAGCTGTAGAGAGAATCATAAAATCACAGAATGGTTTGGGTTGGAAAGGACCTTAAAGACCACCCAGATCCATTCCCTGCCATGGGCAGGGACCATCCCAGGCTGCTCCAAGCCCTGTCCAGCCTGGCCTTGGACACTTGCAGGGATCCAGGGGCAGCCACAGCTGCTCTGCTCACCCTGTGCCAGGGCCTCACCACCATCACAGGGAAGAATTTCTTCTCAATATCCCAACAATATCCCATTTAACTCTGTCCTATACAGACAATCATTACTGTGCACACTGAAGGCTGTGTGTGCCATTCTGATTAGGAACTGACTCCTTATATTGATCTTTCTGGTTCAAACTCAAAATCAATATTATTATTATTATTGTTATTATATTGTATTTTTATAGAGTCAATACTATATTTTCTTTTATTTTAACATATATTTGCCTAATGAACAATCCATCGCACCCCGTGAGTACACGGGAATTCTGAAACTTTCAAAACAAGGGATAAATGCTAAAAGAAAGGGAAAAACAAGTAAGAAATAGAGATATTTAATGTACATCATTTAGGCTGCAAGCAGCCTGGCATAAGTTATCCTTTAATAGAGCTGTAAGAATAATTAATTTTTCAGTTCAGTGGTCAAACTGAAAAAACTGTGAGGGAGGAAGGAGAGGAGGTGAATGGAGTGGGAAGAAACAAGGAGATGTGTTTGGGTCAACCTTAAGTAACAATTTCTCATTTTCTCTCAGTGAAGCGAAACAAACACTTGCATTTATCTGTTCCTTTGATAAACTGCCCTATCTGGGTTCCTGAACAAAACTTTCCTTCTAGAATCATGGCTTGAAGCTCCTGCCTAGATGGTAGTGACACAGAATATGTTTATTTTCTTGGAAATTCTCCTTTACCTTTCGTTTCCCAGCAAAGCTCCCTCATTACATCTGCCATCATTGTGCAAAGACTTTTATTAACCACATAATTTGTCAAAACCTGCTGCCCAGCTTCAGTTTGTATCATGTTCCAAGTGTGGACCCTGTAAGACACTTTCTGCTGGGAGCAAGACCCCTGATTTTAAGACTATTTATTGTAAATAGTCTTAAATAATTAGTAAATTATTTATATGTAAATCTACTTTTTAACAGTAAGTTTACTTGTATGGCTTTAATTAGGAATAAATTCACCCCTGAGAGGGTGGTGAGGTCCTGGCACAGGGTGCACAGAGCAGCTGTGGCTGCCCCTGGATCCCTGGAAGTGTCCAAGGCCAGGCTGGACAGGGCTTGGAGCAGCATTGGATAGTGGGAGGTGTCCCTGCCATGGCAGGGGTGGAATTGGATGATATTTGAAGTTCCTTCCAATCCAAATAATTTCATTCTTCTAGGATTCCCTTAATGAACTTTTCAGGGATGTTCTAAAATGATCCTCCAAGCCCCCATGGAAATATGGCCCAGGTTATGGGATTCACTATGGATAAGTCTATGGATGATCTCAGAAAATTTGGATTTTTCACCATGCCTTTGCCATGAGTTGCAGTACAGGCTTTGTCCTATCATCCTCTTACTTCCTCATTCAGGAGCCCCTTGTTTTCATTGTGTACAAACAACAGTGCTTCCCCACCAAAGGAAACCTAAAACCAACCAACCAAACAAACAACAACAACAACAACAAAATATATATGTACGTATATATATATATAGGTGTCTGTCTGATAAACTCATAAGGGCAAATCTCTTTGTGGGTAATCATCAGTGAGCCAAAAACCAGAGACATTTTAAAAGCATGCAAGCAAAAGAGGTTGCTAAAAGAAAAAATCTTTGAAGCGGTATTATCCAATTAGCACTGATAGCTCTGCTAATATGGCAGCAATTAAAATGTTGTTTGTGAACTAAATAGGAGAAGACCTAAATATTCTTTGGACTTACATATGAATAATGTTCTAATATCTGGTGGAATAATTATAATGAAGCTGTAAGTATTCTCTCACGAGTTGTTTACTGAAATAGCAGTCTATTTAATCAGTAGCAATGCATTCAAGGTGACTAAATATTAAATATGATTGGCAGCTTGCTGCTTGGACTAAAACGATTAAGTAACATGAGAAAGAAAGTGACAGGTGACTTCAGTCCCCTGGAGGAAACATGCCCCAGCCAGGAAATGGGCTGAGACTCCTAATAATATTGGTAAGAAATAAGTGCTGAAATGTTTGCTTGCAGCAGTCAGTCTGGAAAGGAATGCAAATCCTGTTATACATCTTTTTCATCTTGGTGAGGTTGCAGTGGCAGCAGCCACCAGCTCTGTGCATTTCAACCACTCTGCAGAGACTCCTGGATGGGGTGGGCCAGGTTTTCCACCAGCAAAACCCCTCCAGCCCTGGTGCTGAGCCAAATCCAACCATCCCTGTGGATCTGGTGGATCTGCTGGAGCTGGGGCACCATCACCCTCATCTCCCATGCTCGCCCTTTCTGGGGTCTTTGCTTGTTACTCATCCCTTTGCTTTGGGTTCAGTTGGACAAACAGGTGAGGGACGAGCTGCAAATGGATTCCAGGAGCCCCTGGAGGTCAGCAGGGGTTGGATTTGACTCAGGCTCTGACCTCAGGCTTTAACATCTGCATGGTCTCACCCTTCACATGAGACTAAAATCTGACCTGGGATTGCTGGTTCAGTTCTGGGAAGGGAACAGAGCAAGGATGGAGTTGCTACCCCACTGTTTCACTGGGGGATGCCAAATGTTCTAAACTTCATCTACAATGAAAGCATTTGCCACTTGGGGTAACTCCATCTTCCCATTTTTTAGAGGAATGAGAAACCAGCCAGGATTTCCACAACTGGACCAAAATCTGAGTCCAGTTCTTCTATTCTTGTGTCTTCCATCACAGTGCTCTCTTTTATAGCTGGTTCTTCCAGGTTCTCACAAGCATCTCCCCCTTTTCTGGTCCTGTGGAATAGGAGTGGAGCCTTGAATCCTCTGCAGGGCTTGCTGTAATCACTGCTGTTGCTCTTCCCTGCTTCTGTGCTGAAGTAGCCCAGCAAAGAACTTGGGGAGCTTGGGGCAGCTCCAAGGGCAGGAAGAGGGTCTCCCTTCTCCCTCCATGTCCCTAATGGGATCCTAAGTGTGATATAGACATGAGAGTCAATGCCCTTTTACACAGAAAGTAGAGAATGAATTCCAAACAGTGCTGGAGACAGCTGACCCTTTTAGCACAATGCTTAAATATTCTAGTGCCGTGCCAAGGCAGCATGTGCAGAGTAAATATTTTAATCCCTAATTAATCACTTTGGTTAGATTGGTAAAACAGAAGTCTAATGAAAATAATTTGAAATTTCCTTCATGAATAATTGCATTGTTCAGGGGATTCTGGGAAGAGTCAACTGGCTGACCTTCCATTCTTGAGCTGCTCTATTGCTATGAGACTTAATTTGTGTCCTTCAACCCTTTTCAGTCACCGTCACGAGATTAGAAATACCTTTCATGCAGTTTAGCAGCAACTATGCAAAAGGACAGTGCAGTCAGCAGAGAGGTAAGAAATTAGCACATGCTTCCCTGTGGTGAAACACATACAGTACAGCACACAGGACAGGGCAAAGCTTCTTTTCCACTCCGTGTCCCTTTATTGTGTCCTGAACATGATGGATTGCGTTGTTTATTGAAGTGCTCATGGCCATTTTTAATTAGAGATGTGAGGTCTGCGGGTGCCAGGGCTTTGGGTATTTGCAGGATTGGAAAAGAATTTGCTTGTTGTTACATCCTGGTGGCCAGCACCACGGTTGGTCCCGTGCTTCCAGGGGAATTTATTTCCTCCTGCAGGTCCCGTCTTTCCGGTGGCCTGGGGTGAGGCACCAGCCCCGTCTGGACAAGATGGTTTGGCTTGTAGCACCAAGACTGGTCCAGTGAGAGAAAAATCACCCCCTCACTGCCCACTTCAGCTTGCATTTCTCTACAGACCAGCTACAGTTCTCTGTTGAGGGAAGATTTAAGTGCAGCAAGGTCTGTGGTCCTTCCCCAGGCCTTTATCCTCGTTAAAAAAATCACATTAGACCATCCTCAATCTCAGTTCAGTTTTTCTTGTGCTTGGTAACTGCAAAGGTGCAGCTGGAACTGCTCATGAGAAAAAGTTATGCTGTGCAGGCAAGGGTTTAAAAACACACCTTCAGTTGATAGACCTGTGAGTGTCCTTTCCAGGGGGCTCTTTCCCTGGGCTGTTGCTGGAAGATTTGTTTGCCGTGGAGCTGAAATGAATTAATCTGCTAAAGCTGGAGTTTCTGTGGAAAGGCAGTGGCATCAGACGCTGCAAAGTTGTTGGGTTTCTCTGGGTTTTGTAGGGTGTCTTAGAATGGTAGAAGGGACCCATGAGGATCTCTGAGCTCAGCTCCTGGTTCTGCATGGGACAGCTCCAAAAATCCTGATCCAGGATGGTGTGTTCAGCTTTTGGAGTGGCCACCAAAGCCTGTGGGATCCATGTGGGGGTGCAAGGCAGGGCTGTACACTGCCTGCAGCCAGGAGGGAGGGCACAGAGGAGGAGATGAGCCATGTTATGGGATGTAGGAGTATGTCTTTTTCTGACTCAGAGATGGGGTAACTGAGAGGTGTTTTAAAATTTTTATTTAATTTTTAGTCTCATGGAGGGTGAGACAATGCAGATGTTATAATTTATACTATCACAATTAGAAGCTAACTATTTTTTAAACTATAATACACTATAAGGGTTTCATGGCTTATCAGCTTTAGCTACACTATGTTGTAAATGTTTTAAAACAAATCATCTAAAATTTTCCCTCATAAGTCTTATTTCAATACATCCTTCATAGTTCTATTTCTCTAAAGTACCTAATCTATAAAAAGTGTACAGTTTGTATACAAACACACACCATATAAACCTTATGAGTTTATGAGTGTAGGCCAGAGCCTTGCTTTGGAAGAGACAAAGGTGTGGTAGAAAATGATCTCTTGGTCCAGAAAGCACATCTGTCTCTTCCCTTAGAGAGTTGGGAATGTGTTTGAGCACAGCTCAGAACAAGGGCTGGCGAAAAACTACATAAGAGAGCATTTCTACCTATTAAGAGAATGATTTTTGAAAGGTACAAACAAATTTAAGCTTTTCATTTATTTTTAGAAGACAAATATTAATCACCATTCTGCTACTAATTTTACCTGACAAAGCCAAAGTTTTTGCAATGATTATCACTTCATAGCATCTTGCAGTCTCCACTTTCATTTGTGGGTTGTTTTTTTTTTTTTTTTGCTCCCATATTCACTATTTTATTTTTCTATTCGTCTGCACAGTTGTTGCTTATCAGCCATGGAAATTTACAGATATTAAATTAACTACAGGAGGGCTCTGATATTGTTCCCTCAATGCTAGAGGAACCTATTGAGAACTAAAGGGGAAATTATTAATGAAAACTGAATGAGAAGGCTATAAAGTTCAAACAAAGTGTGTTCCCTACCTCACAAGATCTGGATGCATGCAAAATTTCATGAAAATTACTCATAAAATGGTGCATTATGTTTTGCTTCTTCAACCAAAAGCATTGGTGAAATATTTTCATTCAGTGCAAAATATATCAGATGATAATAATAATTAATGTAGTGAACCATTTAACAGGGAGATAATACAGGATATGAAGGGTTTCTTATAAAACATGTGACCCTCACCACAGGACTTGAACTAGCTACTTTTGACAATATAAAGCAAAGCCTCTGCCCTCTGGGCTGGAAAATGTCTTCTCCAGTTGAGATGTAGATCATAAAAGACTGTCATGGAAATGAACTTTGATTTTATGTTAAAAGGTGTGGGGAAAGAGACTAAATCTGTGTGTGTCTGCACTGGCAGGGTAAATATTCATCACTTTAGGGGTTTAGGGTGGTTATGTCTGGACCAAAATGGAGGATAAATTTTAAGATATTACCTCTCCACTATGATGCTGATGCTCAGTAGAGTGTGGTCTTTCTATGTGATCCTAAATTAAGCTAAATTAAAAAAATTCCCACTTGTTAAAGTATAGAGTCTCCTTTAAAGGCAGTCTGGAGAAGCCTGAAGCTTTTGAGCTTTTTGGACTTGCTGGGGTGAACTGAGTCTTGTTCTGTTACACAGAGTAATTCCAAGACACAAAGAGAAAAGTATATTTTATTGAAAAATTAAAAAGATTCCTTTGCACTTCTCCTGTGTTATTGTTTTGATACAAAGGATGTAAGAGAGAACAGGTAAAGTTAAAATTGGGTTTTCAGCCTATATTTCCTGAATCATTCCTTTGCTCTATATTGAGGGAAAATGTCTATAGCTGTTACTGAGTTTAGCCGCAACATGCGAAACAAATAGAAAATGAATCCAGGAGGATGAAATCAGCTTCAACACCTCCAAACTTGCAGCCATCCAGACAGAACTAAACTTCCAGAGCTCTACAGTGGCCCAGAATATTGACCCAGCATTAACACACATGGACCTTACCAACAGCATGACCACATTACCACAGGCAGGGCCATGTCCTGTCCTGAAATTCAGAGTAAGTGCCATTGCTGGTACTGGAGAGGTTGGAACCTTGTCCAGCGTGGCAGAGGAATATGGTCAGAAACTACAAAGGCCTAGATTTCCTAGCTCTATATTGAGGGAAAATGGCTAGAGCTGTTACTGAGTTTAGCCACAACACCTGAACCAACCTGATCATAAGTTCAGGAGGATGAAATCAGCTACAACACCTCCAAACCTGGGCAAACCTGCAGCCATCCAGACAGAACTAAACTTCCAGAGCTCTACAGAATATTGATCCAGCATTAACACACATGGACCTTACCAACAGCATGACCACATTACCCCTGGCAGAGCCATGTCCTGTCCTGAAATTCAGAGAAAGCTCTATTGCTGGTACTGGAGAAGCTGAAACCTTGTCCAGGATGTTGAAGAGAGCACGGAGAGGCTTGAAACCTGTCTGAAAGCCTGGGTGGAAGACAGACAAATATTTTTACAAATTAAAAACTGGCATGGCAGAGGAATATGGTCAGAAACTACAAATTCAGAATAAGTGCCATTACTGGTACAGGAGAGGTTGGAACCTTGTCCAGGATGTTGAACAGAGCACAAAGAAGGCTGAAACCTGTCTGAAGGCCTGGGTGAAAGACAGACAAATATTTTTACAAATTAAAAACCGTCATGGCAGAGGAATATGGTCAGAAACTACAAAGGCCTGGGGAGGTTGATGCTCAGGGCAGCCTGCTGGCTCCTACATGCAGCTCAGGGCTCCTGGCGAGCCATTTTAATTGAAAGTGAGAGCATCCGTGGCAAAAGGTTGGGGAGTCCTGCTCTAATTGACTCTTTCTGGGGTTAACCATGGCAGAGAACGAGTCAGATCCCAGCTCTGCCATGGGTTCAGTCCTCCCCCATCATTAATTACTTGGGTTGCATTTCTTAATCAGCTGGGCTGGGATCTATGGGAGCGATCCCTGGCGCCGCGCCAGCGCCGCCGCTCCGGCTGGATCAAACACACGGCTCAGGCAAGGGGAGGAGGGCAGGCCTTGCTTGTTATTCCTTCTCCCTTTGATGCTGAACGAGTTGGGTTTCCAGCACAGACCTTTCTGTGCAGATTCCATCCCCACACCAGAGCTGTGGGATCGTTGTCCTTGTGGCCTCTCTCTGGTTGTGTCTTTAATTGACCTTCCAGCGTTTTGGAGGGTCGTGGTTCAAATGAGCTGGTTTCTGTCATGGCTCTGGCAGGGCACTTGGTCCCAAAGTGCCACAGATCCTCACGTAGCTGTAAATCAAGGCAAAGAGGCCCTTCAGGGTTTTCTACACTCAATCTCAGCTATCCCTGCCCATGGAAAGCGGGTTAGAATTTTTAATGTCCTTTTCAACCCAAAGCATTTTATGATTCTGTCTGCCTATGGTGCTTTCCCTGCCACAGCTGGAACTGGGATTCCATCTGCACCTGCAGATTTGATGGAAAATCGGGATCTTCACAGCCAGACAAATCACAGACCTGAAAAGACAGGTTTGGAGGGTCCAGATACCAGCAGGGCTGCAGGAAGGGACCAATTTTGCCATTGTGTCCTGCCTTGTTCAGGGCGGCTGCTCAGGAATTTTCTCTGGGTGTCTCACCCCACGTTCATCCTCTTTCTCCACCATATCTATTTTTTAACTGAAAACTAAACAGTTTTGTCCTCTCTGTGTTAAACAAGAGGCTACAACACACTCCACACAACTTTGAGGAAATCACCAGACATGTATGGATTGAAATGGATGGAAGAAAAGATTTTATACCTTTGTGCTGCATTTCTCTTGCAGTCAAGACGGTAAAGCAAGTCCATTAAAAGAAGTTGTCTTCTGCCATCACATTCCTGGGAAGAATAGCTGTTTGGACATGGTTAATGGTTGGACTCAATGATCTTAGAGGCCCTTTCCAACATAAATGATTTGATGATTCTTAGGGAGGTTTTCATAGAATAATTTAATGGCCTGGGTTGGAAGACACCTGAAAGACCACCCAGTTCCAATTCCCCTGCCATGGACAGGGATGCCATCCACTATCCCAAGTTGCTCCAAGCACCATCCAGCCTGGCCTGGAACACTGCCAGGGATCCAGGGGCAGCCACAGCTTCTCTGGACACCCTGTGCCAAGGCCTCCCCACCATCATATTCCTTCCCAACATCCCATCCTACCCTCTTCTCTGTCAGTGTGAAGCCATTACTCTGCTCTGTCACTCCATGCCCTTGTCCAAAGTCCCTCTTCAGCTCTCTTGGAGCCTCTTAAGGCACTGGAAGGAGGTTTCTCTCAGGGAAGGCTCCTCACTTGGATGAAGCAACTCAAGCCCCTTCACTTCTCTTGTTGAAGGGAAGATGAGAAGCAAGCACAGCTCATTTCAGCATTTCGATCTCTCAGATTTTGTTGTCTCCTTGTGAGACCAGTCCAGGAGGGAAAGGAATGGTGAACCAGAACAATCACAGCACATTTACTGTAAGGGATTAGGTGGTTTTTTTCCCCTTGGAAATTTCACAACTGGCTTTAATTAAGTTCTTCCAAGCCCAGCACAGGCATTAGAGAGGGAGTGGATGCGTGCGTGTGCGTGTTTGCCGGATGGGATTTTTGAGAGTTTTCCTCCCTCTAATGAAAGTTTCCTTGGCTGTTCCCATTAGAACAGGCTGTAGCCAAGCTTCTGGTGGGCTGACACCCCGTGGCTTGGCCCTGGGGTCACACACTCGTGCCAGGTGGTGAGAGAGCAGCATTTCTCTGCTCATGACCCAACAGCCCGTGCAAAATACGCAAAGAAGTTATAAAACTAATAAAATACGTATTTCAAAGTCCTGCTCTGACATATTTTTATGATTTCTTTCAATATGCTCTTTGGATTACTGATGGTATGTGTCTTTTAAACAATCCCTGGGACCTGCCTTCCTTGCCCAAACCCCTAAAGGTGCTGGTTTTGCTGTCAGTCCTGCTTGTAAACTGTGTTGTCTGAAACCACCTCTTCCTCAGCAGGATATTTTCTGAGTAGTTTTCTCTCCACCTCTGCAAATTTGTGCACTTTTCATTTGTCTGCACAGGGGTTGCTAATCAAGGATGTCATGAGCTCTCAATGAAACAAAGTCTTTGGACGTGGGGACCCAGAAAAATGGACACAGTGTACTCCCAAAATGTTCTTAGCAGCACATGTGAATTTCTTTGCACTCAAATTAAGCAGGATTAAAGCAGCTAAACTGTTGTTGCTCAGTTCTCTTGGATCATGTGACAAAGCCTGAATCGCTTTTAGTCACTGGTATAGGCCTAAGTCAGTCCCTTGATCTCCAAATTAATTTTTGAATTGAATGATTGTGTGGGGTTTTTTTGTCCTAATTGAGTCTTCAAGTGAAAAATGCTTACCAAACAGATGGAAAACTGAGGACAAAAGACTCTATTATGTAATAAAAAAAGGGAGAGTTCACTACAACAGTTTGAAATTAGTACTTGGAGGCTTGATTTATTTTTTTTTTCCCTTCATAAAATCCCAAACAGTAAGCGATATGCAGCGTGTTTGGCACAGCTTGGTGGAAAACCATGAGAAAGGAAGAAGGTGAAAAATTCTTACCAGCAGCTCTCACTGTAGACACTACAAAGCACCTCAGTAATTTATTGATCCACTCCTCATTTTTCATTAGTTGATGTGGCAGAAGCAATATTCCTTTTTCCCAGGAAGAAGAAGGTTTCAAGGATTTGCAGTGCAAAGCTCAAAGGTGGTTCATGGATATGAAAAACACCCAAATTTCCCCAGGGAAATGCACTGGAGTGTCTCAAGTTCTGTGGGACCCTTGGGGTTTTCTTGCTGTCCCCAAACACTGGGCTGGAATGATGGGGAAATACCTGGAATTTCTTCAAGGAGCTCTCTTTCATTCCTAGCTGCAGAGTTAATTAATATCCCTGTCTGCTAATGAGCAGGAGTAAATGGGTTTTATTGACAGCTACTGAGTCAATGGGGTTTACTGATAACTACTGCAGTCCAATCAGAAATCCAGGTTAAAATGGGCCGTGCTTTGGCCAGCTGTCTCCTTGGCATACAGCTAACAGGTGGAATTGGTTTTTTGCCCCAAAAATCCCTGTTGTTGCTCCCTGCAGTTTAACACAAAGCTAATCTCTGTAGTTGTGCCTGTGCTAAATATTTTCCAATGTTTAGAGCACATATATTTGATAACTCTTTACTTCCTATCGCCTTGGCAACTGATTGCTTTTAAGTCATGCCAAGTTACAATCACCACTTAATATAAAAAAAAAAACAGAGAAACCACCCAAATATTAATTGATTTTTGGCCATGGTTATGGGAAGATCATTGGCTCTGGTGAGATGCAGAAGACACCAGCAACAACAAGAAAGCAAAGAGCTGCATCTCTGTATCTTGGCACTCCCTGCAAGGTGCTGTTGCCACATTTTGTGGGAGTTTTACAGTTCTGGGGTTGGATGAAGCTTGGACAGGAACCATCACTTGTGTTGGGCTCTTCCATGGCCCTTCATGCTTTGGTCCATTTATTGTGAGAATGTGATGCATGGAGCTTCTGTGTTCACCTGGGACATTATAAATACTGAGCAAAGAGTTTGATTCTGCTTATTCCAAAAGTGGTCAAATCTCCTGGCATAACTTGTTGATGAGTAATGGAAAGAGTCTGGCTAAGTGGGTTCATATATTCAAGACGATGATTTTCCCTGGGAGATGCTTGGGACTTAAAAGGTTCACAAAAACCTGTATGGCTTCAAGTCCTCCTGCTGGCCATCATGTCAGTGTTAGGGTTTCTCCCTCGCTGGGACCTTGTGCTCCTGTTGGAGCAAAGGAATAATTTTGCATATGGAGAGGGAGTAGGAAGGTCTGGGCTACAGCCTTTGAATGAGGAAAACAAGGGAGCAAAGTAACTGCAGACAGAACAAGTAATGGCAATTTCTTTCCTGAGGTAATAATGTGGCACTGAGCTCAGAACAAGTAGGACTTCGTTCAGGCAATTAAACTGGCAGAGGGCAGGATTAGATGGGTAACTGGGACAAAATTCTTCCCTGTGAGGGTTGTGAGGCCCTGGCACAGGGTGCCCAGAGAAGCTGTGGCTGCCCCTGGATCCCTGGAAGTGTTCCAGGCCACGTTGGAGCAACCTGGGATGGTGGAAGGTGTCCCTGCCCATGGCAGGGCTTGGAATTGAATGAGCTTCAAGGTTCCTTCCAACCCAAACCACTCTGTGATTCTTTGATTCTAATTAGTGAAAATGGGATATCAGCAGGATGGGGAAGACCTGCTGGGTCTAAGACTCTGCAGAGGGATGTTTCCCTGGGTCCAGGGCTATCGTGGTACCTGTGGTTGGTCCAAATGGAACAGGGTCCATGCACAGGGAAGACCACCAGGATGGGATGATTCCCACAGCAGCTGCTCCCCTCTTGGCTGAGCTGGGCACTTGGGAACCCAGTGGGTTTGCAATGCCATCCTTTGCACCCACTCTCAGCAGAGCCCAACCACTCAACCAGCACTGCTCCCTCTCTGGGCTGCTCCAAGCTCACCCCAACAGCCTCCAAATCAGATCCTGTAAATCAACTGTGCTTAGTTTTCATTATTTTCCTGAATTAGAAGTTCAGGGAAGGCTTATTCTCATTTTGCCTGAAATAGCAGCACATGAGCTGGGCAGGAACAGGTCTAACCTTTCAGCAGAGTTCAGGCTGTGCCACGTCAGCGATTGTTCCTCGCCATGGCAGTGTAAAACCCTTTTCCCTTTCACTTCACATCATTTCTTTCTGCAGAACTGCTTTCAGTGCAGATAATGCACACGGAGGTACAATGCAGGCAGTTGTCTGAGAAAAGAAACCTGTTTTCTTCTAGTGGGTGGTAGGTAAGAATTACTAATCCAATCTGCTTGAGTTAACGCAAAACAAGGATTAGGGTAAAGTTCCCGAATATGTTAATCTTCCTTTATAGGGGCAAACTTTAGCACTGCTATCAACCCCGTGGTTTATAGTTCATGGGAACAATGAACCAATTAAACTCGAGCAGAAAAAAATCTTGCACAAGTTTTCTGATTGTTACCTAATACTTTGAATTCTTTTGATTCTTAATTATTTGCCACTGTGTCGGTAGACGGGGGGAAATAAAACGTTGTTTATTATTCATTAGACTGTTTCTAAACATATCCATAATTAACTGCATCTTATTGTAGTTGTTCTTTTCATCTCTTCCTTTATGAAAGTAGGTATTAAATGACACATAAGGGCCTGGAGAACTGATATAATTGTTGGCAGTGGAAATGGATGGCTTACTGGAATTGTTGTGCCTATTCATAGTCAGCTAGTTGTGAAAAAAACCTCAGCTTGTGTGAAGGAAAGAACAGGGGACATTCAGAACCATTTCTCTTAGGTTTTGGGAAAGAAAAATTACCTGATTTCACTTTTTATAAATGAGCACTCAACAGCAAAACGTCCTCTGGCCATAAAGAAATAAGCCTTAAATGCTGCTTTAGCCCTGTTGGTATCCAAAATATTCTTACTTACTGCTACTCTTACAGCAATCCATACAAATTGGAAAATTTTACTCTATACTCTGGATTTTTTTTCTGCCTTTCAAATTTCTGACTGGGGAGCAGAGCAAAAGGAGAATAATTGGACTTTCTGCTTGAGACAGAAATGTCAAGGATTTATGTTTAGATGCTAAAGGGTCTATTCTCCTGTCAATACCTGCGTGTGGGTCTTGGGAACATCAATTAAAGAAATGAAGTCCTACAGCAAATGTTACACTGCAGGATTTCAACAACTTCTGTGCCAGTGGGTCAGAAAAGGCAGTTTGATTTTTGAGTAATAATGTAGATGTTTTACCTAACCAGCTATTGATCCTGGCAATAAGTAGACAGCAGGGTTGTTTTTGCAGTATCACTATGTACTTGTGCTTGTTAGAGCCTGAATCCCATTGCAATCCAATGGAAAAGCTGTTTCTGGGAGATTCTGATGTCATCACCACTTCTGGAAACCTCAGTATTTATTGAGGATTTAATTGGACCTGAAAGAGAAGGGAAGTAACCCTCTACTAAATACATTTTTTGTGTGCAACCTATGTTCCAATGCAATGTGCTTTACAAAAATGACTCAGGATGAGCCATGTTGGCTATTGCAATCCAAGCTCCAGTTCAGTTTATTAAGTCACATTTATAATGTTCTCAATTAAGAGAACTGCAGTTTAGGGAATACAACAGGTCACAGCAGGTCAGAGTACAGGCCTCAGTAGCAGAGCACTTGTCAAAGGCTCTTTTTATTTAGTAAAAATTAGTCAGCTTTCACATCCCCTTGGTGAAAAGTGGGCCCTTGTGCAAGGCACTGAGCTGACCCCTTCATGCTGGAGTTAAACTTCTCAGCAGGAAGCAAGGACTCCTCGGAGGCAGTGACCCAGTGTCTTGTTTTCAGTCCTTTTGTTCAACTCTCTTGGTTTCTGCTTTTCACCTGAGAGGAGCAGAGAACTCAGCCCTTGCCCTCCTTGGGACTGGCTGCTCCATGTCTTGACCCTCCAATTCTTCTCTGTGCTCAGCAGAAACCTTTGGGAAGGTGCAGGTGAGGTTGGGGGACTTTTTTAGACTGACATCAGCATGCCATCAGGAAGTGCAGTGCTCAGTGCACAGATAATCGAGAATCCCTCAGTTTGGAAAAGAAATTTGTCATCATCAAGTCCAGCTGATGCCAAAGCCACCACTAACCCATGTCCCCAAGTGTCACATCCACATGGCTTTTAAATCCCTCCCTCCTCTACCAGTGCTTGACAACATTTTAGATGAAGAATGTTTTCCTAATATCTGAACTAAGCCTCCCCTGGCACAACTTGGGGCTGTTTCCTCTTGTTCTATCACTTGTTACTTGTGAGAAGAAACCAACGCTGATAATAAGGGAGTGGATTTAGTGGGAAACAAAGCACACCAAAAACCTCAACCACAGCCAGGACATCTCTCCCAGCTTGGAGTGCTGTTTTCTGGGAGCTGAGGGAAGCACTTGGCTGGGGGGTGACAGGTTAAGTGTGGTCTGTCTGCGGGCCAGACACTCTGAGGTGTAAACTGGGAGCGCTCCCAAGACGCCGAGTTACATCTTCTGGAGAGCTGCCCTGCTCCGTCAGCCTCCGCCGTGCCGGGGCCCCATCCTGGGAGCTCTGGAGCCAGTGGGAACAGATGGCACTCAGCACTTGGCAGCATTAGACCCCAAATCGCAGGTCCTGGGTCTTTTTTTTTTTATTTGTCTAACCACCAAAAAATCTCTTTCAGTTCACAAGCGACAAAGCAGCAGCAAAACCCAGGTGGAGCGAGATGCACTGGGCGAACCTGGTTTGCTGCTGGAATAAATCTGCAAAAGTTGCGAGTGCTTTTTGCAAGCCCTCCAGTGCACAGAGCAGAAATAGTCCAAGTTTGAGGCTGGGGGACTTTTCAAGCTCGTTTCCCTGCTGTGGCACATAACGAAGAGACAAAAACCCCTTTCTGTAGCCTCCGCTGGCTGCGACATTTGTTGGTGTCTGTGGATCTTATTCAGAGCGCTTTGTGCAACACTCGTAGTAATGTAACTGTATTGTGGCAGGAGACTGGAGAGGGCAGCGGATCACTCGCTCGAAAACATGACCTTTTAATTTAAACAAAAGACTTGAAAAAATGAAAGTGGGTCTTAAATGCAGTTTAATCAGTCAGGCGAAAGATGTCTAATGAAGCTGCCAGACAGATTTGTAGCCAGACTGTCACTTTACCCATCATGTTTACAGCCTCCAGTGGTGAGATTAGGACTGGGTGAAGGCACAGTCTATCCAAATTTCCCCAGTCTGCTCCTCTACCCTGTCTGTTGAGTTTTGACAATTTGACAAATTATTTTGTTGTGTTGTCTCTAGACCTGGAGGAGATGAGCGTGTCGCTCCCACCTTCGAGTGCATCTGAGCATTGCCTGATGGAGCGAGGAGACACCCAATGCTACAAAATCAAGGTAAACACTCTTAGACTTTCTGCTTTATGACACTTTCCTCCTAGGTGATCTGTGCTAAACCACCTGCTTCTTGAATAAGGACAACTGAAAAGTTTTGGAGCAATTTCTAAACATCTTGATTTCCTCTGCTGTGAATCAATGAGTTGTTTTTTCACCAGGATCTCGATTCCTTACTTAAAGCCACTGGGACAGTGCAGTGATGAACAGGGCAGCTGTGGAAACCTTTCAGCAGCTGTGGTTGCATCAGAAGATGCCTACACCAAGAAGAGACTTGGTTTCATGAGAACCTTTAAGTTAGAAACTTCCCTCAGAGTGAAATTCCAGCTCTGTTACCATCGTTGTGGCGGTGATCGCGTGTTTCTCACCAACACCAGATTGATTCTGTCTTAGCGTTTCTGGATGCAGGATTGTTATTCATTTTGCAGGGAATATTTGCTCCTTAAGAAGTTTTTTCGTGGCTGCCCGTTGTAGAAGCCAACCTCTGTGTTTATTCACAGGCTAAGCAGGGCTCAGACACGCAGCGTCTGAGCTCCCCCGCACAGCCATGGTGGTGAACCCGGCTGGAAGGGGAGGAATTGCCTCTCTGGAAGATGAGAGGGGATCCATTTTCCATGCTAGCTCTTTCCTGGGGGGCTTTGCCAAGAAGAGAAAAAAATACCTGCAGTTTTCTGTCTTTTCACCCTTTTTTTAAAAAAAAAAGAACATCAAAGTTATCACTCCTGCTTTCTCACCATAATCCCACAAATCCTAATGTATGTCTCCCAGTCCTTTCATGCTAAAAGCACAAGAGTGTGTGTGTGTTTTGCAGCATTTAGGAGGGTGCTGGATGTTTCCCCATTTGCATGTACACTGTGTTACTAAAAGAGCCAAACCAGGAATAGCAGTTCAAACTCAAACATTTGCTTATTTTTCTCAGGTACTTTAAAGCAAATTTTTATTTTAAAATCACTTACGTGACATGATGTCTAATTCTGCTTCAGTGGAACAAGACAAGTCAAGTGGACAAAAATTACTTTTCTTGTGAGTGGCTTTTTCATCCTTCTCCCTTTCCTTAAACATTTTTTCCCCCTAAGTTTCATGCTTAGCAAAAAACCCCTCTGTAATTGTCTTGTCATGATTGTAGCTTTTCCCATTCACCACCGCTTTACAGGGAAGCCCCGGGAAAAGAATTCTCAAAAATGAAATTTCATGCTTGCATGTGTTTCTGTGATCTGCAGTGTGTATGATCTCCGAGTGGAAAAACTTCTCTAAAAATAACTGGATTACCCTTGCTCCGACGCCATCTGAGCAGATCCCGCTGCCCGCCTGTGATCTCTGGGCCACCACAATCGGGGTGACAGGCATTGAGGACAGGCCCTGGCAGTGACACCCCCGCCCTCACCCCCCTGGGGACACGGGCTGGGGGAGTGGGGCAGCCCCTCTCAGCAGAGCACAAAGCCCTGACCTGTGCCAAGCAGGGAAATAGCCTTGTTACCTGGTTATTTGGGAGCACCTGCAGCGTTTCACCTCAAAGATTGTTTTTAGGCTTATTTTCCTATCAGATCTCCTCCATGCAGGGGTTTTTTGTGGGGTTTGGACAGTGCAGTTTGGGGTGTGTGTGTGACCAGTGGTGTGTGCAGGGCATCATCCCAACCCTCCCCATCCATCAGGAAGGCTCCCATGGAGCCCGAGGGCTGGGACCTGCCCCCTCTGGTTGTAAAACCCTCTTTTCTCTGCAGCGTCCAGCCCTGGTCTGGGGCCTGCAGGTGGTATTGCAGCCCAAGAAATAAATACTGATAGAGTCCAGAGATCCAAATATTCATCTTTCAAGACGTTTTTCTTCTTGTTTTACAACCCTTCTTCCCACACAAACACACTTTTGGCTTTGTTAGGGTGGGAACTGCAGATGCCACAGCAATCAGCTTCCTCTTTCCCTGCTGCCCAGCGATTTCACGGCGGGTTTTCCTGCCTGGAAGTAGAAATGACTTTGTAAGTCCTTGCTCCTGTGATGCCACCCAGCAGTGGCACCTGCCAGCTGGGCCAGTGGTGCCCACAGGACAAAAAGAGTGTGTCCCTCTCTGGCATGGCTGTATCCAGCCCTGACCCACATAAGTAACAGTCCCTCAAGGGCTACCTTGAAAAGGGATTAGGTAGGAGTGGGTAGGAAAAACCACAGAGCAGATGAGAGCAGTAACACATTAGCAGGAGCAGGAAGGCTGGTCCGGTGACTGAACACCAGACTTGGACTCAGGAGATCAAGGTTTAATCCTCCATTCTTCCACAGATGTTGGCAAGTCACTTAATCTCTCTGTGCCTCAGTTCCCCATCTGGAAAAGGAAGATAATGGTGGTTCTTTTGTCTGCACTGTCTGTTTAGATTTCTAAGTTTTCCAAGGCCAGGGATGCTTCTTCAGGAGCCTATGTATGGCACCTACCTCTGCAGAGGGAATCACACTGCAGCCTTCCATGCTGGAAATGATAATTAATAACAGAACTATCAGTCCTTTAATCATCAGGGAACCCACGCTGGCTTGCAACAAAATTTGCAATTAGTGCATGATCAGACCTTTAACTGAAGTTGAATAACCGCTTCACATGACACAATGGGCATTTCCAGAAAATGTTTAGTAGGGTCTTGGGACTCTCTGTTTGCATCTTCAGGTGACCATAGCTGTCAACCCCATCCTGAAATACCTGAGAGCCATTTTCAAGCTGGGTGTTAGGGCAGAACTTGTAGTGAGGGGGTTTTAGCTGACAAGAAATATCAACAACAGCTTTGCCTGTGGTCCTTCCTAACCCACCATGGATTCAGAAGAAATCAGAGCAACTCCTGCTGCGGGGATCAGCAATGCCCCTGGTGTGGAACCCTCTGTTTCTCTATCACCAGAAAAGTTTGGGCCGAATTCATAAAATCATGGAGTCATAGAATACCCTGGGCTGAAAGGGACCCACAAAAATTATAGAGTCCTGCACAGGACACCCCAAGGATCACACAGGGTAACCTAGAACATTGATCCTCTCAGGGTTATGTATATGTTATATTAACAATGGTGTTGTTATTATTCTGGGGAACCTACCAAAGCCAAAATCACCCAGGTAACTTTTCAGGAGAAAAAGCCCAAAGTAACTACTTCTAGAACTTTTCCTCTGCTGATGTGACATGAAAGAACAATATTTTGAAGTCTGTTCACTCTGCTTTCCAGTGGGAGAGAATTGGTATCTGTCCTGATTATACTTAGCATCTACCAGAGTCTTCACTGAGGTTAAAAGGAAATTTCAGCAGGTAGGATTATCTCCAACAAGTGTTACATCCTGCCAAATTGTGTTTGGATTTTGTTAGACTTATTTACTTGTTCACAACACCCAGGGAAGCAAAGACTTTTTTTTCCTGTAAAGAATTTGGCTGTGTTTGAAGACTTGGGAACTGTGTTTTTCAGGTGAATCAGACTCAGGTGGACGTTGACAAAATATTGATTTACTGGCTTTACCTGTCTCTTCTGCTGGATGTGTCATGGCTACTGTGAGCAGTGCTAAACTATTAGAGGGCTGCAGGAATGCCTTTTGGTGGCAGGTTTGGTTAGGACAGCTCACTTGAAGTTTTTGGGATTAATTAGTTTATGGCTGTGTCCTGGCTCCAGCCTGGTCTCCAGAACTGTGGGATGTCCTGAAATTCCCTCTGTGTGTCCTTTCTCTCTCCATCTCCTTTGAGTCAGTCCAAGAACCCTGGTATAAATGAGGCCTGATGGTGATGCCCTCACTGATGGTTCCTCAGACAAACCCCTTGACTTCAGCCCTCTGATCTTCCATCCATCTCCCGTTTCTCCTGTGCTTATTCCTTGTGCACATCTTTGCTTTTCAACGCTTCCCATCTTGCTGTTCAATCCTGTATCCCAGTTTTATTGATGACACATCAGGCTCCAAGTGAGGTCTGGGCCTCTCAGTCCTTTTCCTGTGGTCTCTGTCCCTGATGAAGATCTGTGCTCGTTTTATGTATCAAAAATTGATGGTTCTCTCGTATATTTGTTTTTAAGGAATGATCTGACTGGAGAACTGCCAGGCATGTGCCCCAGCTGCACCTTATACTTCCAAATCCTCTTTTGTTGAACAGGTGAGGAGCTCTGAGACTCCTGGAGTCACAGCAAATTCCTAATGAAGAGGGAAGAGTGGGGTAAGTGGAGACATTGCCTTTGCAGTTGGTTACATGTCCCCACAATGGAATAAATGCCCTGGAGTGAATATTCTGTGTGTGCATGATAAGCCTTAACTAGCCCTGGTTATGTGCATCTTGAAAAACAGGGCAAGAAAACTACAGCTATTTTTCTCTTTATTTTTAAATTCCAAGTGTCACTTTTTTTTAAATTTTATTTTTTCCTGTGACTAATTGCACTGAAATGTGGGTGGAAGAGGGTTTTTGTTTTACCAGTAGGTTAAAAATTATGAATAAGTGAAAAAAAAATTGTCTTTTCCCCTATTTCTGCTGAAAATTGTCTCTCATTTATTTGAGCAAAACCTCTGTCATGCCCCCTGTCCACAGTAGTCTGTGTTCTTGGCATCCTCCTTGTCCCATGGGGTACTATTTTTGGCATCTTCCAGCTTCCTTGTGGTACTATATTCTTGTCTCTGAGTCAAAAGAACTGAGGGGGTTGTGGGGGTGCCAGGTGAAAAGAAATCCTGGAAACATTTCTACTTTTCCCCCTGTAAATTTTCCATGAAGGAGGGAAATTTCTAAACAGCTGCAATTTACAGTGCTTTGCTGCACAAGGGGGCTTAAGACATCAGATCTATTAGTTCTAGTCAATATAGGCCAAGTTATTCTGAGAGATGAAAATTCTACCTAGATCTTAAATCTTTCCTGGCAGTGACAGATGCCAAAGCCTTTCTGGGAAAAAAAAAATGCAATTGTTTTGTCAAAGCTCACTTTATAAATACCTTTTGCTGGAATGATGATGCTTTGTTTGAAACACACTGCAGAAAACTGACAGTGGGGATGGAAAACGCTGACCTAGTTTTATCCAGAACAAAAGCAGGATTTATTTTTTTGTACAATTTTTCCTCTTTTTCTTTTTTTTTTTTTTTCTTTTTCTTTCCTTGTAAGAAAAGAGTTCAATAAATGCTAGGGCTTAGGGAAGAAGCTGGTAGTGGGAAGAAAAGCCAAGCACCCTCATGGTCAAATGTCCACAAGAAACCTTTAAAATCTGTCTGGAGCTCTAGGGCAGGTCAGTGCTGCCCTCGCTGAGGTGTTGCTTTTGTTATAACACCCTCAGTCTTCAGCCCTACAAAACACCTCCAGCTTCTGCTCTGAGCTGGATTTTTAGAAAAATAAGATTAAAATGTGAGTTGAAGCATCCCCTTTAAATGAGGTGGATGTGTGGGATCTGATTTGACTGGGATGGATGAGGACTGGATGCCAACCAGGGAATTTTTCATTGGTTCTGCTGGAGGTGAAGGGGGCTCCTTCTGATCCTGACTTTAAATTACAGTTTTCTTCTTCCTGCCTTTGGGCTCAGGAAATCCTGTTCAAGTTCCTGGTAAGGAAAGGCAAATTAATGGGAAAAAAGAGTCCAGCAGAGCTGTGACCCTTTAAGGTGCAACTTCTGAATCTGCTGAGGGAAACACAATCCTTGCTCTTCTCCTTTTGCATCAGGTACCTGCTCAAGTCACATTTTGTGGAATTAAGAGGATGGGATCTGAGGTCAGGCCCTGCACTGGAGGTGCAGGATTTTCTATGACTCCAGGATTCTGTGAATTCAGCCCAAACTTTCCAGGTGATGGAGAAACAGAGGGGTCCCAACTGACAGAGGGCACTGGGGGTCTACATTTTGAGGGGAATTGATGCAGCTCTGATGGTGCTGGAGGCCAGGTTGAATGGGCTTGGAGTAACCTGGGATGGTGGAAGGTGGTGGAATGGGGTGGAATGGGATGGACTCTAAGGTCCCTTCCAACCCAAACCATTTTGGGATTCTATGGTGTCAAGGCAAGAGGGGCTGGAGAGGATAAATGAGCAGAAATCCTTCTTCCAGAAAAAAAGTTCAGGAGACACACAGAAGCTCAACCAAAGACATAATTAAAATTAAGATATGCAGTGAAGGAGCTCTACAACATTGCCTAATTTTTTCTCTTCATTACATCTTCATGAGTACTTGGGCTCCACCAAACTCCTAATTGCAATGTCTTGGAGCTTACAGCAGGCACATCTTCCAGAGCATTCCAGTCATTAAAAATTCCCTCTCTGCTTTTTAATCTCTGGCTGAGTTGTCAGCCTCGAGTGTGAGCTCCTCCCTGGGATGCTGCTCCTTTATTGCTCATTGTCAGGAGGGTTTCACTTGGAATTTTCCCCCACTGTGGGGCAAAGTTTGCATCTCAAGCCATCAGTTTCCATCATGGTGTTGGTCATGAGCTAAGGGCATTTTTTTTATGAGATGAAACAACATGAGGGCACAATGTGGTAAAATTCAGCCTGCCTGCTCCAGGCTGTAAATAAAGATTTTTTTTTTTTTTTTTGTAAAAGAGGATAATTTGAAATACTGTAATATTATAATATTGTAATATTATTGTATATTAATATTTGCCACCACTGATTTTCCTTCTGTGTTGGTGGTAATATTGGCTTGCATAGGGCAGTAGAGTGTTTTTTAAAATAATATTAAAAATTACTGGGTTTTATTTAGTAATATTAAAAATTATTAATATTTACTAAAGAGTTACTAATGTTTCTTAAACATTACTAGTTTTACTTATTGATATTAAAATTATATTTTCAGTAATACTTTTAAATTAATATCTTTGTAATATCAGTAATTTAATATTAAATTTAATATTAAATTTAATATTACATTTATTTAATATTATTTTAAATTATATTCAATATCTAATATTTAATGTTAATATTAAATTAAATATTTTGCTAATAGTAGTTTGCTAGTTCCAGAAATATGAAACTATTGAGAGGTTTGTAGAGCATTGAGATCTACACAAATATAATGAAAAAACTCTGAACAATCTAATAATTCTGTAATTCTAAATATTGATAATTTCTATGCATTTTTAATTGTTAAATTTTTTTTTTTAATTTCCTTAAGACTGCACTGTGATTCTATTAGGAAATCCCATCCTTTCTCAAAAACTTCATCCTTTGTGGGCTGAAATTTCAGCTACCAGAAGGTTTAGGGCAAACTATCACTTGGAGATGGTTTTTAGGTTAAATGTTAGAGGGCTCTTAAGCAATCAGTGCAAACAGCTGGGGTTTATTCAGTGAAAAATTAATTTTATTGTACAAGGAGACAAAAAATCCAACCTCCAACCTACTGCACAGTTAACTGCCATTTCTGTGCCCATCTTTTGCCTTTAATTGCAAATTCAAATTGCGAGAGGTGAAGACCACTAAGAGAGCTGAGATTAAATATGAAATATCCCACAGCCAGTGGGGCTTTGCCCCTCACTGCTGCCCACATTGAGGGGTTCCAGCCTGGTGGGTGCCTGGGAGAGGCTCTGCCCAACAGGGTGGGAATTTCTTGGGAACATCACCAGGGGTTCCTGTAGAGATGCTGAGGATTATCCAGCCCCTGACACTGCAGCCAGCGATGGGCTCCCTCACCTTCTCTGGGTTGTTTGCACCATATTTTATCATTCCCACAAAACTGAGCATCTCCTCCACCAAGAGACTGGGAATTTATTTGGCACTGCGTGATCAAACACCCCCAGGGGTTTCTGCTGCTCTGCTGTGGGCTCCACACCTCAGAAATCTGGTGAGTGCCAGCAGTTTGCCACAGCTGAGAAAAGGAAAGGAAAGGAAAGGAAAGGGAAAGGGAAAGGGAAAGGGAAAGGGAAAGGGAAAGGGAAAGGGAAAGGGAAAGGGAAAGGGAAAGGGAAAGGGAAAGGGAAAGGGAAAGGGAAAGGGAAAGGGAAAGGGAAAAGAAAAGTGTCCCAAACACCTTTGGGTGCTGAAGTTATTCTTTTAAAAGGGTGATATTTCAGAAAGACACCACAGCAGAGTGTGGAGCCCCATCATGGTCAGTGCCTCATTAATCCCCTGCCTGTTGACCAGGTTGAATCACAGAGCAGGGAAGGGAGAAAACTCCATTTGTGAAGGCAGCAGAGGGACAAAACGAGGTGCTGGACACTCCCAAAGGCACCAGGGTGCTGAGAAAGCCTCGTGTGTGTCACTGGTTTGATGTGTTGGTTCTCCTCACAGAGAATTCAAAGCGGGGACACATCTGAAAAGGAAGATAGTCTAATGAGTAAGACATTTGGTAAATAAGACCAATTAAAAATCAAAAGCAGTACACATCTGAAAAGGCAGATAATATGGTGGGTAAGACATTTGGTAAATAAGAGCAAATAATGATGTTCTAAACCTCAACCTAACACACTCATGTCAACACTTGCAGCCTCACCCACAGCAGGTTTGTGCCACTTCTAAAACACACATAGGTTTTTGTCCTCTATGGGAAATATTTTGTTGCCTTCTAATCGGGTTTTTTTACTTCACTTTTGGGGATGCAGTAGGATCCAAACAGGGGAAAGTAGCCTTCCCTTTTTCCCCCTCTTTTGTTGGTTTGTTTTTTGTGTGGTTTTGGGGTTTTTTGTTATATTTAGAACACATGCAAGAGGAAGCTGTGGTGGAAATGGTTGTGTGGTTTTATTTATTTAGAAGTGGTTTTAGGACCAACTTTTAATGTTTAAATAGATGCATCTATAGGGCTATCAGGTTCTATAGAAAATGATGAAGCCTTTATTACCCAAGACATCATCTATCCTTCTGGTGTAGACAGCTTCCCAAGAGCTTCAGGCTCAGCCTAAAACAAGTCTGGTCCTTAAACAATCCTTGACCCCAGCTTTAGGGCTGTGGGACAAACTGGTCCATCTCATGAGGCAGTGGCAGAGCCCTGTGCACCCCTTTGGTTTCATGGAGTCATCATTTGGAGTCTGGGTGGTCCTTACATTGACAAACTGTTCATCCCAAACTGGATCTTCCTGTTAATTTAAAACCAGTGTGAAGTTCACCATTCTGTGATGTTAAAATACCCACTCCTGATTTGAAGACCTCAGGAGCCAGACAGTTCCCCAGTTTGCTCAATTTCTGTCACTGGAGTTACTAATTTTCAGCATTAAAAATATTTACCTTATTCCTAGAATTTCTCTGGCTGAGTTTTCAAGGTGTTGCTTCTTTATACATCTCTCTTTTGGTGTCAGAACCCATGTTTCTATCAAGTGTTTTCTTTAGATTAAAGTACCATCTGAAATCCTCTGTCTGGACAAGTGCTGCAAACCACAATTAGACCAGAATTTCTGCCTGACATTTTTCACATTGCAATTCCAAATAATCTGTGCAGAGCTCAGCTCACATGGTTCTTGATGGGAATTTTTTTTATGGAGGAGTGGCCGAAAAAATAAATCAATTTTTTTCAAATTCACTTCTGCTTCAAAATGCTATTGGAGAATACTTTGAAGGCTTTTTTCCTTGTTTTGTTTAAAGCACGTCTTGCTGCTAGGAAGTGAACATTTGAGCTCAGCAGTGGCTGGTGACAGATGTCACCCAGCAGTGCTTCTCTGCCAGCAGTGCCTGAGTGGGAGTCCCAAGGCCAAGTTTCCAGTTTCAGTACTAGGAAAAAAAAGAAAAGAAAAAAGAAAATATGAACTCACTCTGCAGTGTTTCAAGGGTTATATAGGAAATTTTTGCTCAGCAGGGTCTTATTTGAGGACAATTCAAATTCAGGCCTTTCCCTGGCAGTAAAAATGACAGAGGAATAACTCAGAGAGTAACTCCTTCAGAAACAGGAAGAAAAATCAAAGTATAACATTCCATAGCTTATATTTTATTTTCTGGAACATGGCATGTGTTGATTTTAGCAAGCCTGAATAATGATAGTGCCTTTTCCTAGTCTGATTCTCTTCCTGAACACACTTTGGGGCTATTTCCATAAAGGCACAGGCTGGTGCAGGTGGAGGGATGTCATGTAACATGCAGCTGGGAAAGTCCTGTGAATTCCTGTCATTTCCTGGAATTTTAATAGCTGTAACATTTTGCTGTATAGGCAGACCTTTGCCTACACTTATTTTGTTGCTGGGTCACAGCTCTTCATCCTCCAGGAGACAGTTTCCCCCCGAGGTGACCCCTCTCCCTGGCGAGCAAGCACCTGGGAAATTACCCATATCAGCCACTCCAGCCACAGGTCTTGATAAGGGAAATATCTCCTGCAAACTCAGGGCTTTGGGAGTGATTAGGGATGGATTTATTCCATTTTCAGGGGGCTGTGCTTTAGTCTGCCATCCTGCAGTCCTTTTAGGAGGGGACTCTCTGTTTGGCTGCTTGTTGCACAGCACACTATGAACAATAAATCTACATTTAATTCATGCTGAATTTATTTGTCTGTAGACTTCAGATGTTTAAAAGTAGACCCAAATATTGTGTGAGTCCCAGATGACTTATGGATAGCACAGGACACAGCACTCCATCCTGAGATTCTCACCTCAGAACCTTCAAGCATTGGTAGACCTGAGCAAAACTTAGAGGAAATTTTGCACAACTCCCTGAATCTCCATAATGCTTCATAGAGTAAAAAAAAAAAAAAAAAAAAAAAATCTTTCACTTATGTAATATTTAAAAGAATTGTAGATGTGGCACTTGGAGACATGGTTTAGTGGTGGCCTTGGGGGAACTTTTGGACTTGGTGATCTTAGAGGGCTTTTCCAACCTGAGCAATTCTATGATTCCATGTAGATACACACTACAAAAAAACAAAAAACCCCAAAATTAATAATTAATATTAATTAATAATAATTAATATCTAATTCCATGTAGATACATACTACAAAAAAACACAAAAAAACAAAATTAACCAAAAAAAAAAAAAATACAGTTTAATACTCACTGATAAAATATTGACTGCAGGTGAAGGGTGCACATGGAGACAGTTCACACATGAGTGGATGGACAAGCTGCTACCCTGGTTCAAGGTAAGGATGTACCCTGTGCACAAATATATGAACAACCTCAGCAAATTCGTTGTAAAACAAATTAAACCCATCACCAATAATGCAAGGAAGAAAGAAAGATTGTGTGATAATGAAAAATATGACCCGATGCAGTTATCTTTGTTCCCATCATTAGGAGTACCAGAAAAAAAAATATAATTTAAATCTCATCAATAAGAACACTGTTGCACACCTGGTGTCTAAACATTTGGGAAGTGCTGTATTAGTGAAATCATCTCCAGGGTTACAGGGTGGATGAAAACTGAAAGCAGCAGCCACCTGCAATTTTAAATCTCTAATTTGGGAAGATGTGTCTGTGCCAGCCTGTTTGAAAAGCCCCAAACAAGCTGCATCATCACTGCAATCACTGTGATCCCAACACATCCTCATCCCAGTGCACAGGGATTTAGATGCACACTGTGACTCTGTGTCTTAAGATGAGACTCTGCACCCCTCTGAATGCCTTTAATTCCAAACCACCAGGGGTTATATTCCCCTCTTGATGTGCTGGGATTTATATCCTGGTAATACTCATGGGAATTGCAAACATGAATCCCTGTTGGAAAAGATGAATCCTCACAACTTTTAGTTGCTGGAGTTTTCTCGTGTTTCTCGTCCATCGTGTTTCTTGTGCTGATTAGCAAGCTCACAGTTTGCTGGTGAGAACTATTGAAATCTACATATTCCTGGGTGAAATTCTATTATTTTAAGGTAGGGAGTGCTTTTCAAAGCAGACCGAATTTTATGGATAATGACATGAAAAGGTGCACCTGAGCACCCTGAGAAGGGTGACATTTCAAAACAATCTGCAGAATTACATTCTGATCCCCACCTGGGCTCTCAGGTCTCACCAAAAGAAAAGCTGGTGGGTGATTTTTCATAAGGGTCATAAGGTGTGTGCAAAATGGCTGTCAAAACACTGAAGAGAGCAGGCTCCACGCAGCATTGTTGTAGTAGCCTTAATTCAAGTTGCACTGAATTAGCAGAGCTGCTTTTCGGGAACAAAATGACTTTTATTCACTAGCCCACAGCTGGTCTTTGCTCCCAGGGAGCAGTGCAGTTGTCTCAGTCCCTGAGAAGTTCTGGATGGTGTAAAAAACCCCTCCTTCCTCCCTGCCCCCCAAAGTTACCTTAATCCAGCCCGAGCCATTTCCATCTCATGGACATCAAGGGAACCTCTTGCCTCACAGGAGCTCAGTCCCAGCTTAGTGCCTCCCATGGGCTGAGCAGGCTCTGGATTGAGCTAAACACCAACCAACACCCCCAGCACCTGGTTTTGATCCTGGGGACCATGTGGGTTTGCCTGCTTGTGGCAAACAGGTGTCAGGGCTGCAGCACAAAATCCTAAAACAGACTCAATAAAGCCGCGCCTGCAAATCCTTTGTCGGTGGAGTCTCCCATAGATCCTCTCCTCTCTGGCCTCTTTCAGCATCTCTGTGGAACCCAAAGATAACCTGATTAGGCAGCATCACTTGGAGTGCCAGCAGCTCAGATAACACACACAGCCTTTCCCATTTGCCACCACGCAGAGCTGCATCCCTCACATCAGGGCAGCCTCACGGAGGGACAGGAGCTCATTGCAGCTGAACCTCAGCGAGGCACAGGTAATGCTGCTGCTCACAGAAAGGGATTTCAAAGACTCTGGAGCTGTAGCACTGTCTCCTTTTTTGTTGGAGGTGTCAATTCAGCTCAGTCTGCCCTGACAGTAATCACATCCACAGCAGCATGTGCCAGTAATATCCTCTGCTGCCTCCTCCCAGCTTGCACACTCGGTCCTGTCTCCTCCAGTGGTGACCTCACCTTGTCCCTGCAGCATTTTGTCATTTTGCAGGAAAACTGCAGCACTGTGAGGGAATTGAGAGGAAAGCCATCAGCTTTTGGAAAGCTGCAGCTAGTATGAAATGCCATCAGGTAATGTCACCTTGCATTGTCCCAGCTGTCCTTCAAGTGGCTTTTCAGAGAGTTTAAAATCCAGTTTGTAGTCTATTCTTTGTTGACAAAATCTAGCAAGCCCTGAAAAAGGTAAAGAAAAAAAAATACTATTTTTTTTTATTCAAGGGCCCCTAAGATCTATCCTTGAGGATTTTGCTACTCTGAATCATGGGGCCCTGTGTAATGGGGGTGAGAGACCTCAGAATGTCCTGAATTGGGAGGGACACACCAGGATCGAGTCCAGCTCCTGGCCCTGCAGAGGATAAAACTTCCCTGAAAGCCAGGGCAAAGTTGGCTCCCTGGAGAAGAAATGAGCACCACACACCTCACCCCTTTCTACTCCATGCTCATTTTCAATCTCACTTTATTTTGTACCCAAATCACTCCAAGTAAGAATTCTCCTTCTGAAGAAAACCCAACCAGTGCAGCCAACTGCACTGAAATAAAAGAAATGAAGTGCCAACAGCTCTGCTTTTGCTGCCCCAGAGTGAGTTCACATGCTGTGACCTGATCAAAGTGAATTTAAACCAAAGTGAATTTAAACCAAGTGAATTTAAACCAAAGATCCCATAGCAGCAGAACTTTAATCCATGTGAGGAGCCCTTCTTGGCTTTGGCTCCTATGTCCTACTTTAAAATAGGTTTTTACAGGCATTGAGTGCTGGTACCCTCACTTGTGGAGAGTAATGATGGTGGAGTACACCAAAGTGTTGGATATTTAGCAGAAATAACCTTTTTCCATTCTATTTTCTAGACAACAAGTTTAAATACTTGCTTCTGAACACAAAGAAACAAAAAACCTTTGAGCAATCAAACCAGCTGGACTCCCTCAGTTGTCCTACACTCACAATCTAATTTTCAAAAGCAATGAGTGACCCCATGCCAGGTCAGGGCTGGATCTTCACCTCCAGATGAAAATAAAAATGTCTGCTACCTTTTCAGTGTAGAGCTAAAACTCCCCTCTGTCCACACAGCATTTTTCTACGAGCAGTTTTCCTCTTAAAATTATCCAGCAACCCCAAGCCTGCCTCTCAAAGGATGAGATATTATTGTTACCCTTAAGCTTATCTGCCAGAGAGCAAAGACATCCTGCTTGTTTTTCCCTCTCCAGCTGAAGTTCTCTCAGAGTACCTGCAAGCAAGGATGACTCTGAAATTTGCTTGTACCTCAGATGAGGCTGCAAACAAAGATGAAGTGCTGTGACAAACACATAAAAAGTTGGTGTTTGCCTCTCTCTCTCTCTGCCTCATTCATACTTAGGAACCTCTGGATTAACTGACCTGTGTGTCAAGTCTAAAAAAAAAAAAAAGCAGATTATATTCTGTCAAACGGAGAAAAAGCAATAAGTAAGAGTTTAGAGAACTAACCACAACACGTCTAATTATTTGGGCTTAGGATTTCACTTACTGGGTTTTTTTTTCTTTTTCTTTTCTTCTCCCAGCCCCTGCCTGATACTTAAAGCACAAAACCCAGCAGGGAGAGAGGTAATGGAATTTGGAGGCAACTGGTGTTCAAAGACCTCTCTTGAAATGGGTCTATGCTAATGACCAGGGTCTGTGCAAATTGGGTCGGTGTCCTCCCCAAAGGGGCAACTCCATCAGGACAGCCAACGTGGGGCAGGATTGTCTTTCACAGGGCTGCACCTCTGAGCCAAAACCTCAAAGAGTTTGTGGCTCTGAGTGACCCGGCCAGAGCTGGACACGTTTCACCCCCCGAGAGTCACTGGGTGTGTGTGTGGTCCCCAAGCTGGGCATGGGGGTCACCCCGATGGAAATGAGTTTAACTGCTGCCTCCTTGTTGGGGAGGATGGAAGCTTGACAAAAAAGTCTCACAGATATGTGTGCTTAGCAGGAAGATTTTTAAATGTAGTGTCCGATGAAGGAATAGAGATGGAAGCAAGTTTTGATATAGAAGAAAAGAATTGCTGAGCCAGTTTTACTGGATAACCAAGGAGGCAAATGGTATGTTAGTTAGAAGGGGTTTTATGACTTAGAGCAAAGGAGAAACCCACCTCAAGTGAGTGGCTTTGTGGTTGTTGGGAAAAATGAAAGTTTGACAAGAAAGTCTCACAGATATGTGTGCTTAGCAGAAAGATTTTTTTGCATGTAGAATTTGAAGAAGAATAGAAATGAAAGCAAGTTTTGATACAGAGGAAAAGAATTGCTAAACCAGTCTAGTACCAAGAAGGCAAAGGGTGTGTTAGTTAGAAAGGGTTTTTATGGCTTAGAGGAAAGGATAAACCCACCCCAAACAAGAAGATGTTTTTACCAAGCACAAAGAGAGCACAGGCAAACAAGTCAGCAAATGCTGCAAGTAAAGAAAAGGTCTCAACATTTTACAATGCAAGAAAGCTGAAAAACAACTTCTAGCTTAAGCTGTAATGTACTGACTTTTAGTGATTGGAGAATGGTAACATGAATATGGTAATTATAGAAGTTATGATAGGCTATAGATAAAAGTTAAGGTGTAGATTGGTTCTTATGTATTAAGATGCTCAGCAAAGAAAAGTCTATAATGCATTGTAACCTAAACTAAGGATGTCCAGGCCTGCCTGCAGCTGGAGCTGACAGCTGGAGGCACAGGCTCTGTCACCCACAACCCTGGACTGCTGGAACATCTTGGATGGAATAAAATGCATTTTGAAGAGTTCCTGGAGTCCCCCATCCCTCATTTAGGCTCTTACACCTCCTGGCTTCTGAGAGAGGGAATCTGTGCCTAAAGGCTCAGAGCCTCTTCCTTGAACTGTCTTTCCTCCAGGCTGAGCTGATGTGAGTCCTTGAGGGAATTATGTTGGTGAATTATTGCTGAGATGCAGAATTGAGTTTGGTGCCCAACCTCATCACAATCCCTTTTTTGTCTCCTCTCTGGACCTTTATGAAATATTAAATTCATTAAATTAAGTAATATTGCACATGTGGTTCTCATGCAAAATATTTCCCCACAAAGCTTAAAAACTTAAAGGGCTCACCATAAATTTAAACAATCAGTTTTGCACAAGGAGCAACTTTCTTTTTTCTGAGGCAAAGGAAATATTTTTTCAGAAACAGAGCTTTAAAAGGCATGGCACTGGGAGTTGGTGAAATATGAGCTGTAATTCAAGTCTCTCTGTTGAAAATGTGGGTGCAGGCATTATATTGGCAACATTTCTTTAAAAATAGACATCACTAAGCAATATTGCCATAACCAACAGCTTGCTGGCTTGGAGGAGAGTCTGTTGTGCATCCCTGGAGGGAGCTGGTGCTTGGTTACCCTGGCTAAGAAAGCACCAACCCATTACAGAAACCTGTAGGTGCAGCACAGCACCTACAGCTGCAGGCCCCCTTTAGGATAAATTGAGGCATTAAATGCATCATATTCACAGTAAGCAATAAATGCAGGTAATTATGGAAACGAGAGGCCAGGGTGAGGGGAATGGGTGAAGTGCTTGTTCATATGCAGAGCAAGGCCCAAACAAAGCCAGCAATTCCTTTATGGAGTCACCACTGCTGACCTTTGGTTCCAGAGGGAGTTGCAATTTTTCAGGGTGGTCCAGGTTGTCCCATCCTGGAAAGAGTCAGTAGTGGGAAAGCCAAACTTCAAAATCCCAGAATCCCAAAAAATTCTAAATTTTTGGATTAGAAAAACAAAGACAGTTTTTGCTGTGAAAGTGGTTTGTCTGCCCTATTTCCAGTTGTGTCAGCTGAGATTTTACCCTCTGCCTGCAGACATTGCCCCTCTCACATTCTTGGGTGACTATAATTATGTCACTGTAGAAAAAATTAAAAAATAGCTTTTTCACTTTTTGTAGTAACAGGGTTCCACCATGTTCATCTTTCCTAGTAAATTCACTGGGATGTTTTGCCTCCACAAAGCAGTTTATGAGCAGACATATCCACACCCCCTGCTGTCCCTCAGCATTTGCCCTCCACAATGCAGAATGACCAGAGGCTGGTGTTGCTCCTTGAGGGATAAATGTGGCTATTTCAGGTGAAATGGCTAAAAAATCAGAAGTAGTCTTGGAAAAAGAGATACTCACATGAAGTGTGAGACCTTCTGTGAGTGTTGGGGGTGTGTGAGGCACCACAGGGTGGTGAGCAGCTCCTTTGCCTGATTATTTCCTGTGAACTCAGTGCTGATTCCACCTAAAGAGTGTGCAGGAACTTCAGGGAAAAGAGTGTTTTCCTTTTTGATCAGCTGCATCTCTGGCAATATAATGAGCACTATTACCCTTGCTTGACTGTGCAGCATCATTCTGGCTCACCCATTAATTGCTGATGATGTTTCTAAGATTATTAAAACCAGGCAGTGTATTCGCAAATGTTTAATCAGAAATTTCTGGTAACATTTAGAATAAAATCTTTGGTCTTTTCCAGCATTTGCCTTGGTTTTTTTTCAGTTTTTTACAGACAACAAAATCCAAGAAAGTCTGTTTAGTGTCCTGAAGTATTCCTGCTTTGAAACATGAAGGAGCATTTCATATTAGTGCTTGTCAAATAACCATGTTTGTTATCTGAGGCTCAAATCTGCATGCTTCTCCATACCTGAGGATACTTTTACAAATTAATTCTTCATCAAGGTATCAAGAGAGGTTCAATTCCAATTACAGTGGTAGTTGCAGCAGCCGGAGGAGAAATATCACAGTTGCCACAGCCTGTTTGTGGATCTGTTGTGCTTTTAAAAAGAAAAATCCCTCACCAACAAGATTTTTTTATCCTCAAAGAATGTTCAATCCAAGCAGAAGTTTAGGGATGAATGAAGAATGGATGAAATGGATGAAAATCAGAATTTTCTGAGACAATGCAGATCAGTGGGAGAGGTAATGGTCCCATCAAACCTGCTGCCAAATGCTTTGCCTTGTATGCATAAAGGAGCTGCTGCTCTGCACTTCTGCTGTTCATTAGTGATTGGAACAAAAGGACCTGAGGACACCTTGCCTACCAGGACTGCAGGAAATTCAGTTTCCCTTTGGTCTGTGGAGTGCTGGAATTGCCCATCCCCATTACCCACTGAAGCATGGGAGGTGTAAATAGCAGGAAACACTCTTGCAACCCAGAATCATTGCTATAATTAGGTCATAAATTCAATAAGGCAAAAGCAGCTCTGTGTTTGTGCTGCCAACAACTCCCAGCCACTGACTGAGTGGTGGGACATGGGAACACTTGAGCTGTGCCTTCTCCTGGTGCATAAGATGGGCAGGAATCCCCTTAAGAGCTCAGTGTTTTCAGGGTGAGTGTCTCCATGTTCAACCTTTCTACCCATTTGTCAGCCACAAGATCCATATTTCCCTTTAAACAGGGAGTTGAGTCCAGAAAATAACTACCCCAATGATTAAAAGCAGAATTCAGGACTGATTTTCAACAAAATATTGCTAAGTTTTTCTAGTTTTGTTCCAAAATATATTGCTACTTTGCTTAGACAAGTTGATAAAGGATATGAAGGCTGATAAAAGATACCAGGAGAACAGTGATTAATTTTAATTTCACCTGCTTTCCCCTGCTTTAGCAGGTGATTCATTTCTAAGAGATGTTGGCAGGTGTTTGCTTCTTGCACTGAAATCTTTGGTAACCCATGAGCTTTGCCCATTCCTTCCAGAACAGCTGAAATATCACTCACAGAACTGTAAAACCTTAAAAAGGTTTGGGTTTGAAGGGACCTTAAAGACCACTTAGCTCCAAAGTTCCAACACCCTCACCTTTCCCTGGACCAGGTTGCCCAAAACCCGACCCTCACTAAGTTGCCCTGGCCTTGCTGAATGGGGTGTTTTATCCCATGTGGTTGGAATCCTCCTGATCTGGAGGGATCTGTGCCATCCTGAGGACTTCCAAATCCCTCTGGATTTGGTGGGAGATGGAGGTGCACCCCTATCAGCAGCACAGAGCCTGTAAATACAAGCTTTAGAGTCATAATCATGAAACTGAACATGGGCTGGATTGCAAGGCTAAGGGGGAGCTAAACATAGTTCCCCCTAATCTCTTGGGATCTGGGAATTTATCTCTCTCCTTAATTGAATGAATGGGAAATTAGATAAAACTTTGCAGAGTAAATCTTTTAGCAAATGTGATACCCAAGTAGAAAATTTTCAGCAGACTCTACATTTTCACAGCTGCTCCTTTGTTTTGTGGAAGTGTATTTTGAATGTAAGTCCTGCTTACACTGCATGCCTATTAATTCTATTGTACATATTAAATGTCCTCTTTGTAGGGTGTAAAACCAGAAGGGAGACTAAAAACAAATAGCATGTGTTTAAAATGTTTTATGGAAGATGGCACCAATATTTTCTGAGAGCCTCCATGAGTCCAAGGCACTGCTCTCTGATAACAGCTTTACTGTTCAAGGCCAAAACTGGAACCTGAAATTAAGCAAGAAATAAGGAAAGAGAAGAGAGGGAATTTGCTATTTTCCTTTGCAAGAGACAAAAAAAACCCACCCAAAACCAACCCCAACATCTAGAAAAGACACAAAAAATTGTTGTTTGCTTCTCTGCCAGCCTACTTTCTTCTGGGACAATTTAAGTCTGATTTGTTCTCAATAGCTAAGAAGTAAATTACATTTTTCTTTTATTTCAGCAATTCCTACAAGTCATTAGGAATAGCATCATTGCTGTGTGTGTTATTACCCACAGAAATGGGATGTCTCACCCTGCACTTGCTGTGAGAGGCACCAAAGGTACCTTGGCTCCCCTTTTGTAACAGAGTTCTGGGCACTGGTCTGCAGAGTTATTCTCTTTCAACTGATTTGTCTTTTATTTGGTGGACTTTAAACTGTCAGAGGGGAGATTTACATGTGATGTTAAGAAGGAATTCTTCCCTGTGAGGGTGGTGAGGCCCTGGCACAGGGTGCCCAGAGAAGCTGGGGCTGCCCCTGGATCCCTGGAACTGTTCCAGGCCAGGTTGGACAGGGCTTGGAGCAACCTGGGACAGTGGAAGGTGTCCCTGCCCATGGCAGGGGGCTGGAAACAGGTGGTCTTGAAGCTCCCTTCCAACCCAAACCATTCTGGGATTTTATGATTCTGAGACTTTGTGGAAGAGGTTTGCATGAAACTCTTCATAGCACCCACCCTGAAGTGCTCCTTATCAGGGGGCTTTCCACGTGGAGCTGGCTGTGCTCCCATCACAGGGAGATCCACAGCAGGGGTGGGATCCTGGGCTGCTCTGTGGTAGGATTGTTTCTGGGCTGGTCCCAGGTGGTTTTCACACCCTCTCTCATAACAGGACACTCATTTGCACTCCCAGTCTTGATCCAGAGCAGGGGACACGACATGGGAACTTCAAATTACTCCATGAGTGGCAGGGACCAGCCCTACCAGAAGACAAAAACACAGGGGTGTTAAAAAGGATGATAATCCAACCATTCTAGAGACAACACCTTGATATTTGTGTGATATTTAAAACCTCTGGCAGCAGTCTGGCCAAGAAACAGCAGATATGGCCAAGGTGTCCCACATTTTTTAGTCATCCCTGCCTGTCCTAAGGGAACCAAAGCAGCTGCCAAAATTTAAGGCATCTGTCAGGTTATTAAATTCTGTGTTAGAAAGTTTGACTCATACACAAAAGGTTGGGGAAAAATCCTGTTCTGAGTGGCAATGTGCTTTCTTTGGCTGCAGCTGTGGCTCCAGGTCTTCTCTTACCCAAAAAAAGGGTGGAATTTTTCCATTGAAGATGCAACAGCAGGAAAATACCAGAGACAGACCCAGGGAGGAAGAGCATGGACCTAGCACAGGTGCAGGGAACTGGGCTGAGGAGAAGAGGAGCTTTACCATTCAGGGGAGATGCAGAATTTACCACCTGCTACCACAGAAGTAATTAAACTGCACTCCAGAAATGGATAGTCCATCTCCAAGAGAGGCAAAACTGATCTTGCACAGATCAGTTCCAGCCTGGAGAGTTATTACATCTCTCTGTTTCTAATTATGCTGTTACCCAGTGTGATGCCAACTCCAAAGGCAGAACCTGTGTCACTAAAGAACCTTTTCTTTGTGGGAGCAATGATTAGTGGAGGCAATTATTTCTCATGAGAAATTTTGGAAACAATTTCTTTCTCAATCTGAAGCACCTATCGTTATTTGACCATAAAAAATGGGAAAAAATTGAGAACTAAAGCTGAGATTTTTTTTTTAAATTTCTAGGAGAAATATTCAATTTGAGATAAGTCTTTAATAAAACTTTTACCCCAAAATGGCAATTTTAAAAGAAAGGAATATTATAGGGGTTTTCCATACATAGCTGTGAAGTATCAAAAGAAACAGAAGTACCAATAAAAATTTCATGTCTGTCCAAAAAGTTGGATTTTTTTTTTTCATAGACACATTTTGATTAAGAGGTTGAAACAGGTACTTGGCTTACACACTGTCCACCTCTTCCAGAGATCTGTCTCTCCAAGACTTTGGTCAATGCACACCAGCTCAGGTGGAACAATGCTGCTGCAACAGTGACACCAGTGAAGGTCAACACCCATCAGAGCAGGCTGGTTATAGCAGGTGGAATCCTATTGTACAGGATTATAAATCATCCAGGATTTTTAAATTCCAGTCAAGGTGGTCCCTTGAGTGAGTGCACCTTGATTAGGAATCTCTAAGTGTCATCTTCATCCCCCTCCTCACAGATGCCACCAGCAGAACTGTTCATGGCTGGAGCTGCAGTCACCAGCTCAGTGAGTGACTTGTTGCACAGAGGGTGTCCCTGATCACCTGTCCAGCCCCACAGACAGGTCCACAGGGGTGGTTTCTACTCATGAACCTGCTGCAGTTTGGGGCCTCTGCCTGTCCAGTGAGCTGTGTTTGAGTAAAGGGGATGAATAAAGTGCAGATGCTCTTTGGGATATGGTTTTGGAGTGCACCTCAGAGATGTTTTGCTCCACATGTCAGCAGAAGGGCTCTGGGCTTTGGTCTTGACCCAAGTCAAATGTCAGTAGGAGAGACCCCAGTTTTAAAGCATTGTGTTTAAAATGGACTTTTCCAAACAGGTCACCAACACAATGTCTATTCATTCATTTACTTTAAAAGTGCTGTTTGGACCATGTTTGTGGTGAGGGGATGCAGGATGAGCCTCTCCCTGCAGAAGGACCTGGACAGGTATCTCTGGACCACGGTCTCCAAAGGTGACACTTCTGGAAAAGCAGCTGCAGAAGGGACACTGGTGACTGCTCCATCCCACCCAGGGCTCCAGCTCCCCATCACACCCCCTGCTCCTCGGCTGGTGCATTGGTGAACCCTCCACAATCCATTCTGGGCATTTCCTACCCCTGTCTCCCCATGCCAGGTGCCTCCAGCAGGAAGGTCCTGTGTGGTGCCTCCCATCCCACGTTCCCAGCAGCAATCAGAGGGTGGTGTCACACTGGTGCAGACAGGACAAGGAGGTGAGCAGTGGCTTGGTGGCATCAGGGACATTTCCAAACACATCACCACCACAATGTCTATTCATTTATTTACTGAAAAGTGCTGTTTGGACCATGTTTGTGGTGAGAGGATGCAGCGTGAGCCTCTCTGCCACATCCCTGCAGAAGGACTTGGGCAGGTATCTCTGGACCATGGTCTCCAAAGGTGACATCTCTGCAGGAAAGGCAGCTGCAGAAGGGACACTGGTGACTCATTCCACCCAGAGCTCCAGCTCTGTGTCACACCCCCTGCTCCTCAGCTGGTGGGTTGGTTGGTTGGTTGGTTGGTTGGTTGGTTGGTTGGTTGGTTGGTTGACTGGTTGGTGAACCCTCCACAATCCAATCTGGGCATTTCCTACCCCTGTCTCCCCACGCCAGGTCCCACCAGCAGGAAGGTCCTGTCGGTGTGGTGCCTCCCATCCCCACATTCCCAGCAGCAATCAGAGGGTGGTGTCTGGTGGGACAAGGAGGTGGCGGTGGCTCAGTGGCATCAGGGACATCTCCAAACATGTCACCACCACAATGTCTATTCATTAGTCTATCAAGTCTATTCACACTTTTATTTACTGAAAAGTGCTGTTTGGCCCTTGTTGATGCTGGGACAGGGTGAGAGGATGCAGGGTGAGCCTCTCCCTGCAGAAGGACCTGGGCAGATATCTCTGGACCATGGTCTCCAGAGGTGCCACCTCTGCAGGAAAGGCAGCTGCAGAAGGGACACTGGTGGCTGCTCCATTCCACCCAGAGCTCCAGCTCTGTGTCACACCCCCTGCTCCTCGGCTAGTGGGTTGGTTGGTTGGTTGGTTGACTGGTTGGTGAACCCTCCACAATCCATTCTGGGCATTTCCTACCCCTGTCTCCCCATGCCAGGTGCCTCCAGCAGGAGGGTCCTGTCGGTGTGGTGCCTCCCATCCCCACATTCCCAGCAGCAATCAGAGGGTGGTGTCACACTGGTGCAGGCGGGACGAGGAGGTGGCGGTGCCTCGGTGGCATCAGGCGGTGACACCGAGGTGTTTTTGGAAGCGCTGCCCGCCTTGCCAGCGAGGGCAGCGCTCCGCCTGGCATTGTTCTGCTCCCTCACCTCGCTCATGTGCTCTTTGCCACCCAGATCCAGCTTTGATATTTATTCTGCGTCGTTCGATCCGCTCTTTCCTGCCCCCTCCCCTGCTCTTCCCTTCAAAACGGGCTGGATACAAGGAACCAATCACCAAATCGCTCCGGGGAGGGAAGGAGGGGGAAAAAAAACCCGAAACACAGAGACGAACGGTGCAGCTGTGTTTTACTGACTGGATGGGGATGTGTCCCTCTCCCAACAAAGCCCTGGGAGGGTTCGGGGTGCCCCGGGATGCCACCCCCGGGTGGTGCTCGCACGGTCCTTCCCCACCCCTCGCACAAAAACTTTTTTTGCTGCCGTATCACAGACACGAACATCTCCCGTATCCCGTGCCGGCAACCCAGAAGCCGCCTCCCCCTAATATTTTACATATTCCCTAAATTCGTTTGCAAGGGGGCAGGAGAGGAGATAAGGGCGGTGAGTTGAGCCGAGTGGGAACTGCTGACTGACAAAGTGTGTAGTGCAGTACGGGTGCTTTTCTGGCTCTCTAATTATCCTTTTCCTTCTTGACTCCAGTATCACATGTAGCCATGTGTAGAATCATAAAATAATTATGCAGTGTACAAGCTTTCTGGGAGCATGTACCACTGTTTTCCTAATTCTTTATCGCTCCCATTGATCGTGGCGTGTGTGCATTGATCCAAGTCGGCCATCTGGTTGGGGAAGATAAGCGTGCGAGTGTCTTTGCATTGCACTGTCACTCAGGGAGGGGGGTACATTTTGGCTGTAGGGAATTACAGGGGCAGGATTAGCCCTCTTCCTAGGAGTAAACTGAATTTTAAATGCAGCGTTGCAGCTGCATGGACCATGTTGCTAACTTCTGGTTTTGCCCATAGACTGGGTGCATTTATTGTTATTATTGTATTATTATTGCATTATTATTGTATTATTATTGTATATTATTATTATTATTATTATTATTATTATTATTATCTCTTCCCTGCTTTCTCTCTTTGGAAACAGAGATACGCTTGCATTAAATGGAAGGAAGAGAAGGGAAAAGCAGGAATGCCCTTCCCTCCTGCACACACTGGACTTGTGAGTGGCAGGATTTTGAAATGGCAAAACCAGCTTTTAAATGCAGGCAAGAACCTGCAGGATTGAATGCGTTTTGCAATAAGATTCATTGGTCCAAAGAGAGGGGAAAAAAAAAAAAGGATGAAGTTATCAGCCTATGACAGGAAATTATAGAGTGGATATTAATCAGCTCCCTTAACTTGGGCTAATCGAGACAAATAACCCTAATCACGCATTATCAGGATGTGTATGTTTAATAATCAGCAACAAAACAATGGTGCATTTTGGTTTGGTTTTTTTTTAATATAATTTATTTATTTTCTTGCCTGCCAGCCTTCCCCCTAACAATGGGCACATCCTGCAGGGGCTTGAACTTGGCTGCAATATTTTCTGCTGACGGCCGTGGTGCGTGCGCGCGCCCGCACCCCTGGTCGTCCTTTTGTCCAAAATGTGGTGGTGGCCATTGTTGCCTCATATTCTGCAAATGTATGGAAGGTGCCTCAAAAGCCTTTCCTCTAAAATTGAACAATTCTGTCAAAAAAGATTAGTTCTATTTTGTCTGCTGCTTGCTGACTATTCATGAATGTAAAGAGAGAGGGCTTGGGTGTCATACTAAGTTGCTAAGGTGGCTGGCTTTCGGCTATTGACTTGAGGATACCAAACCAGAGCCTACAAAAGAGCAGCCAGAAGGAGAGGAGAGAACTGGTCTGCCATGTGTTTCAGCTATACCTTCTTTAGCTGCCCATTTATTCCTTTTGTTGCCACAACTTTTATTGTCATACAGTTGAAAAAAATGTTAGACACAGGCTTCAGGCTGCACCAAGCAGAAAAAAGGATTAGCATATCACTAGGATCATCTTACACTGAACCAAATTCTTTTCAGGATGTATAATTAGTGAATACAGTCTTCCCCCCCCCTCCCTTTTTTTTTTTTTTTTGAGGGCATGGGGGAGCCTATGGATAAGGAAAATTAGCTCAGACCTCTGGGTAGGAAACAAGAAGAAAGGATGGAAAAGAAAAAGTTCTCTAGTTTCAGGGAGGATTTTATAAAGGCTGTTTCATCATTTTAGGCTTCTGCATCGAGAAGCCTTTTTGCACATTCACAAAATGTATGGCAGTAGCTTGTTAAGAAGAAAAAAAAATTTTTTTTTTACAATAATGTGAATCACCTTCCTCAAAGAGGGGCCAGGAGAAGAGAAATTGATTCCAGACAGAGGTGGGTTCAGACCTGGGCAGCTGGAGCTGGGCAGTGCTCCTGGGGCCCTCTCCCTGACAAGGGCTCAGCAGAAGATGTGATCCTGCAGGATGCATTCCCTTCTTCCTCCTCACGGATGCTCCCAGCTCCCTTCTGCCATCTGGGAAGCACACACTGCTCTGTGAACTGCAACAAAAAACGCTTGGATGGGTATGAGTCAGTCACAGAACTGAAGTATGATATGTTGTATAAGCATTTTTAAAAGAGTGCGGCAGAATTAATGATCTATTTTTTATAATTATAAGCCGTTTTCAGTGATGACAGAAACAGGCATGAACCAAACAGCAGGACTGAGGGTTTGGGGTGTTCCCTGCCTGTTCAGGAAGCTCCCAAATGTGGGTAGTGTGGATGGAGCATGCATAGCCTTTGCTGGTTCTCTGGACAATTCAACCCACAGACACTTGGCCCTGAAAATCTTTGATTGGAATCACATTTACACTGGGGTGTTCTTGCAAAATTCACCTCTGCCTTGCTCCAGCTGGGGTGGAAGTGTGATTCTGCAGGAAGATGAGGGTGAAGAGGAGGATTTTGGCTTGGTCCCAAAAATCCCATGAGCATCCCTATCCCTGCTGCCCCCAAAACTCAGCTGCACCTTTGCCCCTGACAGATCCCGGTGTTCCCTGCTCCCATCAGAGCAAAATTCGAGAGGAGAATTACCCTGGGAGGGAAACAGAGCTTCTCTTTCAGCTGAACGGCTGGTAATTTCGCCGCGTTTAATCACGCCGCACATTTGACATCATTGCCTTTTCAAAGTGTTCAAACCAATTGTTCCACCAAAGGAGCAATTGGACGTGAATATTCAGGAGCTGCTCTGGGGTGCTCGGCAGTAATTGGTCACATCACTCACATGGTCTCCTTCCCTTTCTGATGAGAAGAGGGTAGAAATTTGCTTCACGCAGATACTTAAACACCCACACATAAAAATCTTATTTAGCACAACTGTTGTTTGTCGATTTTTGGGTTTTTGTTTTTGTTTTGTTTTGGTTTGGTTTTTTTTTTTCCTGGGGGTTTCTAGAGCAGCGAGAATGCTCAGTATTGGAGGGCTAAGAAGGGGAGCAAATGAAAGGAGAAGTCAATTAAAATGGTGAATGCAGATGCTGGAAAGTGCTTCTCTCTTCACCTTCACTGTTGGTGGGATGTGATTTTGGCTGGGGGTTGGAACGAGATGATCTTTAAGGTCCCTTCTAACCCAAACCATCCTGTGCTTCCATGACAGAATACTGTGTGGCCAGGTGACAGGGATGGGGTTTAGGTTTAGGAGGAGGTGCCAGCTGCAGCAGCACCAAAGTTTTCAGGCACCCAGAGGTCATAGTGGGAGGTGATTGTGGCAAAACCAGATGTGAAATTTAGGAGAGTGAGCATGGAGTGTGGTCTGGGTAATTCATACACCATGAGGCTGAGAAAAAACATTTCACAGCCAAGAAATATTTGAGGAGAAATTACCTGACCCATTTAGGGAAAGGATGCTGGATATTTTACAGCTGGGAGCGATAGCTCAGGTTTTAGCTTTTCTATTTTTCATATTCTGTGCTGCTTTAGTGTGTGGGTCTGGGCTTCATATTAAGGGATGGTGAGCTCTGCACAGAGCAGGGAGACAAAACAATTCCTGCTCCAGCTGGGCACCAAAGACAAATGATCCAAATCTCAGCCCCAGAGCACAAACACTGTGGGTTGGAGAGAGAAAAACAAGCAGGGTCGGACTGCATGGGCTAAAGCTGGAACTGGACAATGAACTGCAAGATGCAAATGGAGCAGAACTGATCCCAGGGACAGACCCCATGACCAATTGTCCATTTTGGGACCATTTTGGTTCATCTTGGGTGTAGCCCTGGCTGGGCTCTGGTGCTGCCCAAGGCGGATCCATTGAGGCCTTTTAATAAATCCCAACTGTATTCTTTAACTCTGTCCAGTCTCTGTTCTAGGTCAGCCTTCTCAAGGCATCAGGAGGGTCACACATATACCTGGCCATCTGTTCTGCATGTGGGCCTCCTTGATTTCAGAGAGGATTTTTGTAAGGGGTGCCTGTGGAGAGGAGCACCAGGTAAAGGAACTGTGTCAGGCACTGTGACTTGTGATATTCTTCATATTGACACTGAACAGAGTGTGAAACTATGAATGGGGGTGACTTGAAAGCTGTTGTTTATTTACAGTGTAAAATAGAAATATTGATGTTCTCCATGCTGAAAAAAATTACTCATAAACAACTCACTTTTTATTAATAAGGAGGAGATAACCCAGAATGGCTGGAGGAATCCAAAGGTGTTAATTTTAAAGACTGGTTAACGTTCACTATGAGGCAGTAGTTCATCTTACTCAACTCACATGTCCTCCTTCCTTCTCCTTCCAGTAAAACCTGGCTGACACAGAGGAGCAAATAAAAATCAGACAACATTAAGGAGGGGAACAGCAGATATTGGGATGTTTGTAATCTACCTCCTGTAATTTTGCAATCACATTTAAAATGCACTTCATTTGCAGATGACCTAATTTGCCCATACCTGGGGCTGGGCTCCTTGGAAGCAGCTATAAAAAGCACATTCCAGCGTTCCAGAGATCACCTTGGGGCGTTTGGTCGGGGCTGGAGCTGGATATCCATCCCCAGTGCTGGCTCTGCCTGGGGGTGTGGCCCCCTGAAGCCTGCAGGATATATTTTTCCTGTAAATAAATGCTGTTTAATAAGTATTCCGTGAGCATTTTGTCATTAGCCTGATGCTATAGAGCCACGCGGACCCAACCTTGATTTATAAAGCTGTTAAAATGTTTGACCTTGTTTAAATAAAAGCCTCAAGGTTAATTACAACAAGCATTCCAGATATATCCTCTCTGTTCTGGTGGCCCTGATGATTTAGAGGAGGAAAGGGTAATAAATTCTCATCTTTTAAAAGTGACTGCAGTGCAAAAGTGCAAGAGTTTGCTTTTCTGCCGTTTTAATGTTTCACCACACTTTGATATGTGATATATTGAGTGATGATTAGTTGCCTCTTCCTCGGGAGCTCTAGAAATTTGGTATTTTTACTTAAAGTATGATAAGAAGCATGTGAGAATGGAAAAATAAAATAAAGGTCGTTGGGAATAAAGAGTTTGAGCTTCACTCCTGCATAGGATGTATCCATAATGAGGTAAACAAAGGCATTGTGGTTTTCTTTTTTTTTTCCCTTATTGCACAGAAAACAAATTTCACAAAATAAAAACCAATTTAAGTTTCTTTTAAAAGAACTGGGAAATATTGAGGAAAGTTAATTGAAGCACATTCAAATTACAATAAACACATAGAGGCACAATTATCTTCTTTTGACTAGTGTGTGGCTTAGAGATGTTTTTATCTTTTGTTTATTGCACTATTAAAAATATGGAGAGGCATCAAGAAAGGGTAGATAGCCGCCATATGGACTTACATATTTTCCCTATTTATATTTAAATAACTATCCATGAGAAATTATGCACAAATCGTGCAATAATTCCCAACTGAAATGACTGTTTAGAAAATAAAAATTCTGAGGCACAATATTCTTTTCATATTAAATTGCCCATTTTCTGTACACCGTGTATGTTTGTACAATACCAAAAAAAAAAAAAATACAAAAAACTGCTGCATTACAGCCCAATACAATTTGCTCACAATGCTAATGAAGATGGATAGAGGACATTGTAATATACTGGAGTAATTCATGAGCAGTGTGGGAAAACAAGACAAACAGGCTCAGAAAGCCAGGGCATAATTTTTTGTTCCCATTTCCAAGAGTGAATGGTGGTGATTTTAATAACCTGCTGCTCTGACAGATTTAATGATGCTGATTAACTTTCACTGCTCCATTCATGCCATGCTCACATTTGGGGTGGAGGTTTGGGCTTGCCAAGTTTGAGTGCCTGGGTTTAGGTAACTGAGAAGGAGATCCTAGTACTCCCCAAAACTGGAACCCCATGTCTGGGATGAAACCCTGTCCATGGAGAGATGAATTTTGAGCCCATCTCTGCCTCACTTTGCAGCAGAGCACCTTGGCCATGGACAGAGGGTTCTGGTGCCCACCAAAGGCCCCTGGATCACTCAGGTGTGTTAATTCTGGCCTCACCTGCAGGCAGAAACACCATGTGGTGTCTGATTGCACATTCTGATTAGCTGGGACTAAGCTGAGATCATTGTCACTTCTGATAACACCCAGAAGAAGAAATACTTTTCCAGCAAAATACCCGGCTTCAATCTGTACCTTCCCCTAAAAAAGGAAAGCTGTGAATTCAAAATCTTTTGAATTCCAAAAAGGAGAGTGAAAACTTCCAAATTAGATGTCCTTGCACGCTCAATATAAGTCAGATTTTTCTTGTCAGTCTGATAATTCTAATAAATTAAATTTCATGATTCATTCAACATCTCTGCTGTGCACCCTGAGATCAGTACCCTATCAATGTCTTGCTAAGCCAGATGAGGCAGCTGTGCCTCCTCATTCTGGCCAGCTCAGCCTGGCATGCTGGGCTCCTCTCCCACATCCAAATCCAGACATCCTGAGCAAAGTCTTGCAGAATCAAATCTTGCAAACTGATTTTCTCTGGGCATTTTTTCTGTATACATAAGTGTGTGTGCGTGTATATTTATGTAAATGTATGGGGTAGTGTCCTGCTGTGGCTTTAAGAGGGTGGTTTATTTATTTCTTTTAGAAGAAACTCTCCCAAGAAATGTTCAGGTCTGTCAGAAATAAGCAAAACGATTCAGAGTCTTTGATCTGAGTTTTATGGCTTGTTCCTTTTTAAAATTTCATTAGATCCCCTCTTTGATGCTGCCTTGTAGATCCAAAGGCTTGCTTGCTGCATAAACTCCACTTTGTTACCAAGGAGTATTTCTGGTTGGTATTTTGGGAATTATAGAGGCTCTGTAGTATGTTAAAAATAGAGAAAAGAGCTTTCAGCCCAGTAAAAAGTGAACTTTGTGGAGTGGTGCTGTCACACTCTTCTGGGAAAATACATCCCTGTGGTCCTGCTGCTGATGATAGAGGTGTCTGCTCCGTGCTAAACTCTTCATTTTCATCCTTTCCTTGTGCTTCCAACTCTCATTCACATAATTCATGCCCAGCCTCTCCATCTGTTCACATCAGCTTGGAGTCAGGGGAAAGCTGGAGCTAAATGCTCCTATGAGGGGCTGAAAGGTGGGATGGGGCCACCACAGCAGGAGCTGGGATGAGTTTTTGTGCCACCAGCCAACACCACACCCAGCAGCCACCTCCTCACACAGGTGAGGCAGTCTGGAACCGCATCACTGAGAATTGTACAGAAGAAAAAATGGAAAAAATCAATTTCTGGTCTCACCCCTATGGCTTGGTACTGGCAGCACCAGAGTAGTTCCAATTGCCATCTGTAAAAAAAAGCCTCACAAACCTTTCCTCCCACATTTAATTAGCAGTTGGCAGCAGTGTCACTGTAACCGTGGTGATCTAAAGATATAAATGAAACAAATCTGGCATCAAGGAATAACATGGTTTAATTGACTGACTGATACCTTTTCATTTTAAAACACTTCCATGAAGCACTGTAGCACTTATTGAAAAAACTGGAAGGGCAGTAAAATTTGACCACAAGCTTTCTTAATTTTTTAAATTATTTCTTTAATTAAAAAAAAAGGTCTATTTTATATTATTATTTTTTCCACTTCATTTTGTTTAATTTAATTTAATTTAATAATTTAATTTAATTTCACTTATATTCAAACAAACCCCAGAATCTTTGCTGCAGAACTAATTAATTGGGGAAAAAAATGTATTTTGGTTGCTTTGGACCAATCTACACCATGGCTGGGGTAAGGAATTGCCAAAGTGTTGCTCAGAAGTCACCATACCAAAATAACCTTGTGTTTTCACCTGCCCTCAATGGCAATGAATGCCAGAGATGGAGGAGGGAAATGTGGCATTCCAGAGCTGTGGAATGATGAAGAGATCTCCATGCTGGTGCCAGGCACAGCCAATTTTCCCCCAATCCATCTTTTTTTTCCCTTCCTTCTCTCTCATTCCCTGCTAGCAGTGATGGGGATTCCTCATGGCAGTGGTGGATGCAACACAGTTTGAATGGAGCCTGAACAAATCAGAGCAGGGGATGGCTGGGTGTGCAGCTGGAACATTGCATACCTGCCCTGCTCCTCATCCCTCTCTTCCCTCCACTGTTCTTTGGTTTGCCCTGGGAAGAAACCAGAAAAGTGCCCTGGAGGCAGATGGGGTTGGCATAGTGAGTTTCCAGAGGTGAATTCTCCAAACAACTCCAGGAAAGTTTGGAAAAAGTCTTTTGGGTTGCAGCCATCTGCTGTTGGTGATGGAGAGAGATGGGGATGAATCTTCTTGCAATCTAGGTCTAATTTTCAAAGTTCTATTTGCTTTTGCCAAGGCATCCTGTTATCAAATCTCTTATGTTAACCAAAGTCCATCACCCGTCTTGTGTCCCCCAACATTCCAACAATCTGCCATCCCTTGGTGCTTCTTCCCTCAGGAAAAAGGGATAAACTCAGGTGCCATTCAGGCAGCGGGGTCCAAAATTATTTCCTGCAGCACTGCCCAGAAGAGCTTTTCACTGGGAAACACGGGTGAGCAGCCCCAGCATCCTCATCCCCATCCTCATCCCCATCCCCATCCCCATCCCAGCTGCCAGGATTCAAGCCTTGTGGGTTTTATTTATCAATTCATTATTCAGAAATTACCACATATTTCTCTCCCCCTTGATAAATTTTATCTTTTCCACAGGAACAGAGTCATAGGATGGGAAGGGATCTTAGAGCTCCTCAGCAATGGGGGATTTTTAGGCAAGGATGTGGGCGCAGGATTCCCTGAACACAATTAAATCCAGGAATCTGCCCTGCAGGACACAGAGTTTGGTGTTGTCCTGAGCACAGGGTGGCCCTGGCCTCCAAGTCAACACAAATAAATAATATGAAGCCCTGGAATGAGTAATTCGTGGGCAGCACACCTGCAGCATGGGGCTGGAAAGGCAAATAAAACAGCTGTAACTCAAGCCTGGAGGGTGCTGGGCACTCGGGGGCTTTCAAATCGCTGTAACACAAGGAAGAAAATCATCAGCCCGTATGCCTTTCACAGCATTTGATGACAAAATGGTTTGTGGCTTAGCCATTGTTTAAAGGCCATTCCTCAAATTCCGTGTTTACTGTCAGCAGGGTGAGTTGTGGACTCTGTGACTTTAGCTGTTAATGGGCCTAAACACTTCTGCCAACAGATTAAGCTCTGCTGAAACGTTAAGAAAATTGGCCCAAACAGAGATAGGGAGGATTCTTGTTTAGCTGTTGTTTCATTTGCATGAGAATCATTGTCCTCGGACAATAGCACCTCCCTATCACCCGGAGTGTGGGCAATTGGGTGAAACTCATTCAATTTCTGTTAAACGACAGAAATTGTTTGTTTGTTTGTTTGTTTCTGGAGGAAAAGAAAAATGCTCATTTTCATCTGCAAGGAGGAGTAGATCAGTAGTGAAATCCAACCCCCAAATACTTCCAGCCTGCGACGGGCTGGGAGCTAACAAGATGGGATGACCCAAGAGAAAATAAGGATATTAAGCTGTGAGTGTGTTTGAGACAGTTACTGCCAGTGGAAGAAGAGGAATAAGCAAAATTAGTCTAGATGGGGAAGGCAAAGAATAAGTTCCTTTCTAAAAATTCTAGATGTGTTTTTATTATGATTTGTGCTGCTGAAGTTCCCAGGTGATAAAAATCCTCATGATCCTCATTTCCACATAAATGATTTCAGTATATGCCATGTACCATACCATAATAATGGTACTGCCAGAAGCTGAACTTCCCCCAGGTTCAGTTTATATATTTTTTTTCATATATATATATTTTATATATATCTGTATGTATGTGTGTGTGTGCATATATATATCTGTATATATACATGTATATATATGAATATATATGTGTATATATATACACACATATATATGTGTGTGTATATATATACACACACACATATAGATATAGATATAGATACAGATATAGATATAGATATAGATATAGATATAGATATAGATATATATTCCCCTCTACAACAGAGGGGGAAAATGGAAAATACATACATACATACATATATATATATATATATATATATATATATATATATGTATTTTCTATTTCCCCCTCTGTTGTTAAAAATAATAGCCTGAATTATTTGAACTGTAGCAGCACCTGGAGCCAGCAGCCAAGGCTGCAGCCCCCTGGTAGGAGGCACTGGCCAGGAACACTGGGAGCTGTTCTCCAGCTGTTCTCCAGCTGTTCTCCAGTGAGCTCCTGGCCTCAAAGCAGTCACAGGGGTGGAGAGTGGGGACTTGAGGCCAGCCTGGGACTGGGGCCAGGCCCAGCTGTGACCCAGGTGAGTGCTTGGCCAGGTGTGACTGTGTGTCACCAAGTGCTGCTGCAAGGAAGGATGAGCCAGCCCAGCTCCTTCGGCTGTTTTCTCTCTTTATTGTTGATTAGTGATGTGGGATTTAATCCCAGCACCATTCCACATTTCCTTTCCTCAGGAGATCCTGCTGTTTTCTTTCTATATTCTATTTTCCTTCTAGCCCTGACACTTTTGGCCATCACTGCTGATCCTGGCAGTTACCTGTGGCTGCTTTAAATGCCAGTGGATGCGAGGGGATGTTTACATTTCCCCAGTTGCATTGTCTTTGAACGGTTCTAAACTTGACTTTGATTAAACACGCTAATAACAAGAGAGGCTCCTTTTTTTTCTCCTTTTCCTTTTCTTTTTTTTATGAATGTCACTTGCCTGAGTTGAAAAGACATGCTCTTAATACTCGCTTTTCATCTAAATCAAGAAAGCAACACTAAGCAAAAAAGTATTTAACTGTAGCATATAGGATTGTAAAGATGGTAATCAGGGACACTGGTAATTGAAGCTTTTGGGGGAGAACCTTTCTTCTGAATCCTTCAGTCTGTTTAATAGGATAAAATTAGCTTGAGTGGCTTGGTGTTTGAAGAGGTTATGATATAATTGGAGCTGCCTCCTGGGTTTGCTGCTGGACAAGGCGATCAGGTGGAGACATGGGAGGGCATGGGAACCTCTGAAGTAGAAGACTCAGCTTCTGCCATACTAATTAGCCTAAATTAGCTATGCCAGTTTTCTGCTTGCTTTTGAATTTCCCTGATAATGCTTTTATGGGGAGTGTAAGGAAAAGGAATATGGAAACACGTGCAAAGTTCACTGAGGAATGGCAGGGGTGGTGGCAACTGCTGATGTGAGGCTCAGGCTTATTGCTGCGAGCTTCAGAAAATAAAAAATAAAAAAAAAAACACAAGAGGAAAAAGAAAGATTGAATAGCATTAGGAAATAACAAATGGATATCAAGTACAACCCCTGGGGATTCAGAAAGTACTATGGCTTGCGCTCTCGAACACGGAAGTTTACAAAACATCTGTAAGAAATTGATTATCTTGAGGATTATACACACATTATTTTGAGGCCAGCCTCCTCCCCCCACACCCCAGCTTTGCTCTTGTGTGTTTAAGCCAAGGTGAAGGAGGCTGTTCTCCTCCAGGCAGAGCCAGCCCCAGCACCTCTGCTGGTGCTCCATCACCCACAAGGCCTGGGAGAGGCCATTTGTGCTCTGGGAGCTGCTGCCATTTCTTAATTTTCACTTCCCGCCCCAATTAATCAACTTTAACCATGCAAAGAGATTTGTGGCACATTCAGTATAGCTTGTATAAATCTATTTTAATTGAAAATGTGCAAGAGGGGAAAGAAAATAAGGAGGGGTTTGGGTTTTTTTTATGTTTTCTTTTTGCCCTGGGTGGATAGGGATGGAATCTGTTGCCAGTGGATGAAGCAAGTCAGGAGAGGTCTTCTTCAAAGGCATGTTAGAATGCATTTTCACAGATAAAAAAAGAGGTGAGATGGGGAGCTAGAGTTTTTTCTTTCCCAATTAGTACCAGCTTTGATTTGGGGACAGGTATCTGGGGCCGGAACTGTCCATGTCTCTCATTGCACATTCAGATATTAGAAACTGCAGGAGAAAGCCTCACCTCAGCAATCTGCTCTCCTAGCAGGGACCACCAGCTCCTGGAGGCCTCCAGTCACAGGATGAGAGCAGGGAATGATGTTCTGGAAGAACCTCTGAGGGTGTCATGGTTCAAGAGCTCTCAGGCAGGAATTTTCTCCTGCTTCCCATGAGCCATTCTTCCACCCAACACCTCTGGTTTCTCCCCACCAGGCTGTCCCAGGAATGATTTGAAAAGGCCTCTGTGAAATAAAGAGAGGACCTCAAGGTCATTTAAAGAGCAGAGTTTGCAAGGCTCACCCACGCCTTGGCTTGCTTATGGTTCCCACCACATCTCCTGGGTCACATCAGAGGTTTCTAAACAGATTTGTGTTAACTCCATTCTCAGAGGAGAATAATGGGGTGGGAGGGATTGTGATGGACAAGGGGTGACTTGTGCTCCAGAGGACAATTTCCAGTAAAACTGGGCTAGTTTAGACACATTCTGCCTCTCAGCATAAGCAAACCAACCCGAGGGCACTGCACTGTCCTGTCCACCACTGCCTGCTTTCCATGGAAAATCAACAGGGATATCAGGGTTTAAAAACTCTGCTGAGCCATTTCATTGTGTTTTATCTTATTCTTTCTGGAGAGGCAACTGGCTGAGCTCACATTTCTACAAACTGCTTGAGAATGAGTGTGGAAGGACCCAGGATAATGAGAATTTCCTTCACTGTCTCCTCCATTTCTGTGCTCCTTGGGTCCCCTCTTAGCTGGGTGCACCTGGTCCTCAGTGAAAAACACAGCTCAGACTCTGGCTTTTAGGGCAATGAATGTCTCAGGAAAAGAGAATGAGTCTTGAGTTCTCCTCTGCATTTGTATTTTTAATTTTCCTAATAAAGAAAATTATTATTATTCCTGCTCCCATATCTTTGCCTGAGAGCCCCTTAATTTCAAAATTATAACAATTTGGTGGGAAGGGGTTTATATTTTCCATTTAAGGGGAGTCTCCTGCCTTCCTTAGCAGACACCTGGCTTTTCAAACCAAGGCACCTGCTCAGCTTTACTGGGGCTTGGAGCCTGCAAATGTTTCTTCACAAGAACAGCATCACTCTTGTGAGCAAGTCCTCCCCACACAGACCTTGCAGAGTTGGGTTTTTATCACTCCATTCAGTCTCTTACATTCACAAGGTTTTGTTTTGCATGGCTTGGTGGCTTCTCCAACTACAGAATAAAGACAGTGAAATGGTTTTTTAAGTCGCCTCAGCCCAAAACCTGGATTTTTAAGCTCTCTGCTCTAAATTCTGCAAGGGAAGTATTCTCTTCCTGAAAAGTATAACACCCAGATTAGATTTTTGAGAGGTGAGGGAAGTAATTCTTAATTAGAGAAAAAATAATCAGAAAATATTTCTGTTTTTTTAATTTTTTTTTCTCAGACTTTCTTCTTTGGAGCACTATCCTCATTTGATAGAAATGTTTAGGAGCCATGATGCAAACTCCTGACTGACAGACAGCTGAAGAAAGGAACCTCAAGCTGTTGTCCTTGAAGCCAGTGGTGAGTTTCCCCTTGACATCCCAGGGCACATCATCCAGCACAGCCCAACTCCAGACAGCTTTATCCTGCAGCCAGCAGTGGTTCCTGCTCTGAAAAGGCAGAACTGCTCCCCAGAGGAGCTGTGCAGCGTGGAAAACACCTTGCACAGGGTAAAGGCTGGACCACAGCCCCACCAGAGAGCCAGCATGAAGCCTGTCAGTGGTCCCAGCAGAGCAGGATCCCATCAGCAGTGACCAGACACTGATGCAAATCTAGAGAAAATGTGGTTGAGCACAGATCTGACCCAGCCCTGCTCCTGTTTGAGCAGAGGGGGCTTTTCCTCAGTTCATGGCCCAGAAGTATTTATCCCTTCAGCCCTTCTGGGCTCTTGCTGTTGTACCCAGCAGAGCATGAAGCAGCTTTTTGGGAGAGCTCCCTTCTGCGTGGGCAGTGCCTCCAGCTCCCCTGACTGCAGAGACACCTCTGCTGTGCTTCTTGTTTGTCCTTGCCATCACTCCTGCCAGCCAGATCTGCTCCTCTTCAGGCCACAGCACACACAATATAGCAAGAATCATTTCAGCAGTTTTTGCTGACCCTTGAGCTGAACCCAAAGTATCCCACAGGTCTGACAAAGGGGTCACCTGGCTGATGTCTGATCTGCAAGCTGCTACCTTTGGGATGCCCCAGGAGCATGGTGATGTGAAGTCAGGATTTGGGTGGAGAGAAAAAGAGAAAAAAAAAAAAGAAAGATGAAAATTTAAAAAATCAAGGTATTACTGGCAAAAGACACAAGCACATTTCCATGGGCACAGCAGGAGGAGGATCTGTGATGGTGTTCACAGGGGTCTGAGGATGAGGGAAGAGATGAGGATGTGACTCCATGTTTCAGAAGGCTGATTTATTATGATATATATTATATTAAAACTATACTAAAAGAATAGAAGAAAGGATTTCATCAGAAGGCTAGCTAAGAATAGAAAAAGAAAGAATGATAACAAAGGTTTGTGTCTCCAAGCCAGCTGACTGTGATTGGCCATTAATTAGAAACAACCACATGAGACCAATCACAGATGCACCTGTTGCATTCCACAGCAGCAGATAACCAACGTTTACATTTTGTTCCTGAGGCCTCTCAGCTTCTCAGTAGAAAAAATCCTAAGGAAAAGATTTTTCATAAAAGATATCTGTGACAAGAATCCCCAGCTCCCATCCCTCCATTCTCCCAACAACCCATGAGACAAAGCCATATGAAGCTGTTTTCCACCTTCCAAGGTTGTTTCTGGCTCGTGTCTCCATCCCTCCATGCACCCAAGACCTGTAAGAGACAGAAATAAAGCCTGACCCTGCAGCAAGTTTGCTTCCTGCTCCCTTCCAGGAGCAAGGACTTCCAATCCCAGTGGGCTGAGCTTGTTGGATATCTGGGGGGGAAAAATTATCCCCTCTGCTTAAACCAATTCCCCCAAGTCTTTGAGGAGCAGCAGCCCCAAAGTGTGTGTGGGATCCAAGGAGCTTTCAGCTCAGCACAGCACGAGGGAGGGCTGGCTCAGCAACCAGAGCCCCTCCTTGGCTCCACCAGGCAATCCAGCAAACAAGTCATGTCTCTTAGAAGAGCAAAAAAAAATCTATTTCAGAGCTCTCTCTTTTTTCTGTGTGGGTGCTTATCTCTGGTCACTGCTGTTCACCATGTAGAGAAGTCTCTGTGGCGTGCATTTCTGAGAGGGCAAACTGTCTAAAATTAGCTGTTAGTTTAAAATAAGAGACTGTGCAGTTCTCCAGGGAGGGGCATTCATCCTCCAAAGGAAACTGTCAAGGATTGTTCAGGATTACTCTCCAGCTGTTCAGGACTGCTGCATCCTTTTAAATTATAATGTCAACATGTCGCAAATAATATGGAATGACAATGTCTAATTTCTGTCCTGTGAGGAATGAAAAGGAAGGGAAATTGCTAGCATGCTAGATACATACCAGATTTGAGAGACCAGGTAACCTTTCTAGATGGCTGTAGGAGAATAATTAGCCAAAACATTAATGCAAATGTAATTTTCTAGCTAGCCTGTGAAATCTAGAGGCGTTACATTAAGCATTCCAGGCTAATGCTCTCCAGAATAGTTTGTGTTATCTCTGGGGCCAAGGGATGTAGCAACTCCTCCACTGATTGGATTCTTTATGGTGAGTAGCTGGGGGTTTATTTCCCAAAAGTGCTTACTACCAGCACTGCTGGCTTTGAGGGGGTAATTTCAGTGCCAAGTTGCATGAATTGCATATGTGGAAATGTCCAAGGCCAGGCTGGGCAGGGCTTGGAGCAGCCTGGGATAGTGGGAGGTGTCCCTGCCATGGCAGGAAGTTGGAATGGGATGAGCTTTAAGGTCCCTTCCAACCCAAACCATTCTGTGATTCCATGAATGTGGAACAGGTCATGGTGCTCACTGACCTTCACACCCATGAACAGCCCACAGTGAATTTATCCCCCACAAGAAACATGAAATATTTCACTTGACTACATGAGAACACAGGAAATAATGAGATTATTGCAGTTCATGGGCAGCTTGCAGAATGTACATGCATATTCCATCTAAATTTTAGTGCAGACCACCAAAAGCAGGGAGGTTTTTGACAGATTTTACTTGTTTTATTAAGTAGTTGTAGCTCTGAGACACCCACTCTGGATTACAAGTTGAATTTCTGGGACTCAGCTGAAGAACAGACAACTCATGAAGTTGTGGTAATGTGGTTGTTTCGATCAGATGCCCAAATCCAGAGCTTAAATATTCTCTCAAGCTCTCAGGATGGCTGCCTATAAACTATAAACAATGCAATATGAGCAAGAAGTGTCCCAGGGTACAAATTTTAATGCTCAAATTCCATGCAGCGCTGTATATTTTTCACGTTTAGTTAAAGAAGTAAATGAAACAGAAAGAATCCAACATGCTTTGCATTCCCTTGCAACAGGAAGCTGTTTTGACAAAACCTACAAATGATCCATATTGATGTTAACTTTTTCTTTTTTTTTTTTTTTTTTTTTGTAAACTTAATTTGAATTTAGAAAGTCTCTAAATGATAATTGAATCACAAGTCTGGATTAGGATTCTAGCAGCAACACTTGACTTGGTCAAAATCACTGTTATGAAGAGATGCAATTTTTACACAGTACTTCACATTGATTAAGTAATGTGCGAAAATGGAAAAAAAAGCATTCGAATCTTAATCATAGTAATTTGCATGAAATAAAAGTCTCTGTCAAGGGAATGCACATTATAATAACTCCTGGGTGTTTTGGTTGCATCAGTGAGCAAAGAAGTTGCGTGCATTTTTTCCTTGCCCTGATATGCAAGAATTTCCTCTATTTCTAGTGTACCTTTGATTATGTGAGGATTTAGAAATGCAGTTTTGTGGTCAGTGAGACAAACAGGTATTTTAAGAGCAGCCAGGGTTCACAGCTGGTTTGCCATACCTGAATGGAGCACAGAACTGTAAACCAGGATGCTGTAAACACAGGGAACTGAGTTTGAAGCTAATTAAGGCTCATTTGGTTTTGACCTGCATCAAACAATAGCACTAAATCAGAAAAGCAGATGCATTTTGGAAGCTGCTGAACTGAAGAACCTTATCTGGAGCCCAGTGGAGTCAGCAGAGACCTTCTCACAGACTTCAGTCAATCAAGCCTCAGAAATGCTGGTGTTTATTTGCACAAATTGGTCTGGAGTAGAGGGGGTTTTAGAGGCAGCCCCTGCTCCATTGGGGGCACACCTCAGTGCTGCTCTGTGCCATGCTGGTGGCACTTTTATCTGTCACTGGAGCACACCTGGGAGCTCAGGCACATTTCCCTGGCTGCCGGGACCATTGTGCAACCTGCTTCATTTTAAGGAGTTGCTATTTCAAAAATCAATGGGCATCAGCTGCTAATTACAGAAAATCTATGCCTTGGCCCTTCAGCAGGTTTTGCTTTTTTCCCACTCACCACGCTGCCTCTGCTAAGGGTTGGCAGCTCAGACCTGCAGCCATAAGTGATGACATCCTCCAGACACTTTTTCTACATTTCTGGGACTCTGAGCAGCCTGGTCCAGTGTCCCTGCCCATGGCAGGGGCTTGGAACTGGGTGGTCTTGAAGGTCCCTTCCAACCCCAAACATTCCAGGATTCTGGAATCCCCTCCAGTTCCCTTCAGGGTAGACTTTGCCACGGGGAGTTTCTGGTGAATGGTGTTTGCCCAATGCCACCTGGATTCTCCACACTCATCTGGAGTTTTAATTGTATCTTCTGTCAGTGCAGGAAAATAGAGGGTTGTTTAAAAAATGCTTTCTGTTTGGGAGCTCATTTGTCCCAGAAATGTGTTTTTCCATCCTGAATGAAAGTCTGAGAGTTTGAACCTTTTCTTCATCCTCCAGTAATCTTAAACAAGGACAGGGACTCCTCAGCATTTACAAACTGTCAAATAACTGTTTTACCTTTCTTAGGGATTTGCACTTGGTCCAAATGCTCCAGGCTTGAGATTTTGCCATTTTCTCTTCCCTTTCTGCAAGCTGTGCTTTTAACAGGGGGCAGGTTCAAAGACCACTTAGGAGGAGGGCCCTTTTATTTTGAGGCATGCTGCACAAAATCTGTTGAGACCTGTAGAAGTCACTGTGATATCAGTGCCTTGTATCAGGAGGGATATTTAGTTATCCCCAGCCACAATATCATTTGGGTAATTGCTTCTTGCAGGGGATCAAGGCAGGTGTGGGAGGAAAAAAAAAGTAATGAACAACTAAGCTTGGAAAGAAAACGTAGGTTGAAGTTTATCTCTTGTTGCTGAAGCTGCCAGTTAAGCTGGGAGCAGGAGGGGGGCTTGTTTGGGATTTATTCTGGGGGAGAAAGGCCCTGCTGTCTTCAGAGTGAGATGAGATCAAGTTCTGCCTGCAATGCCTCTTACATGTTGTAGTTGCAGGCCAGGAGATTTTTTTACATCAAAATAAAGGAATGGATGGACCTGCACTTATAAGAGAGTTGGCATTCCTACAACAAGCATGTAGGTTGATAAGGATTTTCTTTATTCTTTTCAAAAATAACCTTTCCTGTGAAATGCAAGCTCAAGAACATTATCGGTTACATAGAGAAATCACATGAAAGGCTGCATTACAATAATGAAGGAAAGAGATTCTGAGACCAGAGCAGCAGCAAAGGTACTCAGTGCCTCCTTGGCTTGAGCTGCTCCTTCACCACACAGCTGAGCCTTTCAGCCCTTGGGTTTTGGGAAAATCCCACTTGGAGGGAAGGGAGAAATTAGTGCACACAAACCACCCACCAGGCACAGCACTGGGATCCCATCCTGCTGTTCCCAGGGAGCATCCAAGGTGTGGGGGCAGCCTCAGGGTGTAGGGAACATGTTATGATCATGGAGGTTTCTCAGTTTATGGGGTGAGTGGGATGATAATTTGCTGTGTTTCTCCTAATTTGAGAATGTGCCCCTTATCAGAGGGTGATGGCAATGTCCCAGGTCCTGCAAATGCAGCCTTGGTGCTTTAAGGAAGGGAAGTCAAACCTACTGCTCTCAGAAAGCATCCTACGGAAAGGGGAAGAAGAATTCATAGGAAATAATCCTATTAATTAATGCCCAAATCCTGGTCCCTGTGCACAGCCTGTGGAAGAGCTGTGGAAGAGAGTGGGCTGAGGAGCAGAGCAGAGGAAGGGAAGGAAACACCACCTTCCTCCTCCTCCTCCTCCTCCTCCTCCTCCTGCTTTCTGCTCTGCTCTGCCCAAAGCAGTCCCAGCAGCTCCCACCAAAGCTCAGAGCTTTGTCTGGCCCTTGCAGCACCATGGTCAGGAGTACAGAAGAAATCAGGGTGAGAGAATTGTGTTTTTTCTTCACAAGGCAGGGATGTGTCACAGACCTCTTTTATGAAAAATCTTTTCCTTAGGATTTTTTCTCCTGAGAAGCTGAGAGAGCTCAGGAACAAAATGCAAACAATGGTTATCTGCTGCTGTGGAATGCAACAGGTGCATCTGTGATTGGTCTCATGTGGTTGTTTCTAATTAATGGCCAATCACAGTCAGCTGGCTCAGACTCTCTATCCAACACACAAGCCTTTGTTATCATTCCTTCTTTTTCTATTCTTAGCCAGCCTTCTGATGAAATCCTTTCTTCTATTCTTTTAGTATAGTTTAATATAATATATATCATAAAATAATAAATCAGCCTTCTGAAACATGGAGTCAGATCCTCATCTCTTCCCTCAACCTGAGACCCCTGTGAACAGGGGGTCACAGTGATGAAGGTGTTTTGTGTGTCCTTATAAAAAGGGGCAGCTGCTTCTTGAAATCCTCCTGGCCCTGCATCCTGGTGTCCTCTGGCTTTGGGCATTGGGGTGCTGATAGATTTCAAGGGACAGTCCAGATGCACTAAATCAGGAATTGTGGAATACAGAAATACCTGAGATGGTCTAAGGACATTGGGAGTGCTTGGAGCAGGAAGGATTCTGGCTTTGCAGAGCCCATTTAGAATCCTGGGGGCAAGAGATCCAGGAGAAATGTGTTACACTGGCTCAGACTCACTCCTCAGCTGCTCCCCAAAGCCTGAAGAGTGGAGAAGGCTTTCCAAGTGGAGAGTCCTTTGCTCTGGAAGTGAAACCTCCTGGAGAGCCAGCAAAACTCCTCTCTGACTCCAGTTACAGGTCTTGCTCCCAAAACCAACGCTGAGCTGCGTCTTTTCCCTCAAACAACTGCAGTCTTAAGACCTGATGCCAAATTTCAACCAATTTCAGCAAGAGATGCTCTATTTTTCTAAATGTATTGTAATTTTCCATTTGGGAATATCCATGTTGAACTCATGGAGAACATAAAAGGAAGCTTCAGCACAAAAGGTGTGACAGGGAGGGACTGGGGATTTGGGGGTATAAATCTGTAGGAATGCCACTTCATCAGTTCCCAGGCTGGCAGAAGAGCTTCTTGACTGGTTTTCCTTTAATTGCAGAGGATTTCTGCAAGTCCTGGGAGGTCAGAACATGATCTTTAAGTCAGGAACCATTCCCATGCAAGGAAAGGTTTTGATTCCCAGCTCTGCAATGCTGCCCTGCTAAGGAAGTGCAGCAATGAACAACGCTAGTAATAAATAAATTACCCAGAGAATTTAACTGTGAGAGGATCTGCCCTTGGATGGACACACATTTATTATTATTAAATTGCAATTTTTGCCATTTATGGAACTGGCCCCTGGTGTAGGAAGCAGCAAACACAGAGAGTGGAAGGTGATATTTGGCTTCTCAGCACATATTTTGGAGAGCTGCACTTCCCATTCATAATTTCCCATACATAATTTTCATGTGTATTTCTTATAATTGATTTTTTTATTATTAAATTGCAATTTTTCCCATTTATGGAACGGGCCCCTGGTGCAGGAAACAGCAAGCACAGAGGATGGAAGGTGATATTTGGTTACTCAGCACATATTTTGGAGAGCTGCACTTCCCATTCATAGGAGCCACCTTTCTTTCTGAGCTCCACTTTCTGCTCTTATTAATCCAGAGATCCTTCCCTTTGCTAAACCAGGAATTGAGGGCAGATCCCTGGAGAATTGCACAAATCTTGGATCCCCAAGCCCATTCAGGCTGTAGGATGCCACAAGGGCAGTGTGATCCCTGCAGGGTTTTTTGCAGCATCCATTCTTCTAACCCTGCCTGAGCAGCTCTGTTTTTGAGGGATGCAGGAACAGGTATTAAGATATTCTGAAGCATCATTAGCTCTATTTACTGAGCCTTTAGATGTGTGAGTGACTGCAAACATCTGGAGTGAACAGGTGGAACTCCACTGTACTTGCTGCACACATTTCTATTTTTATGGTGTTTGGCTTCCCTTTTAACTGAACAACAATTCTTCCCGCAGACCCAAATGTTACTACAGGCATGTCTGAATTTAATTTAACTGGCAATGAGTTAAAAATTATTATTTCAGAGGGATTTTTGATGTTAACTAATGAGGCATCATTTTCTGTGCATATTCCTGCCATTTCAGGCTGCTTCCCCAAGGAAGCCCAGGTTCTGCAGTACCATTGTCCATCTGCAGATTGTCCTGGACACTTTTCACCCTGCTGGTGAGCAGGCTGGGCCAGGTTGGGGTGGAATGTGGTGCAGTGGAGAGGTGGAAAATCATAACTATTCACAGGGCACCTGCTGCAGAGCTGGGCTGTGGCTCAGTCTGAGGTGGGAACTGAGGCTGTGTATTTTATTTACCATCTGTCAGAGCTGGGGCAGTTATCTCTGTTCATTGAGCAGTTTTTTCTTTCTCTCTCCCACAGCCAACCCTCCCTCCAGGAGATCTCTGCTGTCCATGGCCACTGAGTGTCCCTGCAGGGCTGATCCAATTCCCCCATCCCATGGGGAGATGCTGCGCCCAGGGCAGGAGCCAAGCATTCCTACCTGGATCCAATCTAAGTTTTTTGGGACACCAGCCCAGCCTTTCCACTGGATTTCCAGAGGGAGCCCAGGCCCATCTCCAGCAGCCCTGGAGCTGCAGAGGAAAACTCTCCCCTTGTGCAGGATCCCTGCTGCAGCAGAACCACAGCTGGCACTGCAGGAGGGCTGAGCCCCCATGGGATGGGGCTGGGACACCACCCTGAACACAGGGGACAGGGCCTGCTCTGACTCTGGCAGTGTTGTTTTACTGCATTGTTTATTTTATTTTATTATTTTATTTTATTTCATTTCATTTCATTTCATTTCATTTCATTTCATTTCATTTTATTTCATTTTATTTTAATTTTCCTCCCTAATAAAGAACTGTTATTTCTGCTCCCATATCTTTGCCTAAGAACACTTTAATTTCAAAATTACAACAGTTTGGAGGGAGGGGTTTTGCATTTTCTGTCTCAGGGGAGGCTCCTGCCTTCCTTAGCACAAACCTGGCTTTTCAAACCAAGACATGCCCTAAGCACCTCCTGCTGCTGCCTGGTTTTGCTGTGCAAGGTTGGCCACATCTGGTTGGCCAAAGCGTGGGCATAGGGTCTCATCTGAGTGTGTGAAACCATCAGGACTGACCCAATCCTACCCCACAAACAGAGCTGTTAGGCCTGTGGAAATTCTGCTTTTATAAATCTTACACCTGGTATAAACCGCTGACCTTCTGCCTTGAGCCTGATGCTTCACCTGAGGTGAAAGTCCTGGGGCTGTTGGTTCCCAGTTCTTTCCCTGCTTGGCTTCATCTCAGTGGGGGAAAAGCACCAATTCCTTGCTCTGTGCTGGAGCAGACATCTCAGTGGGGGAAAAGCACCAATTCCTTGCTCTGTGCTGGAGCAGACACCTCCATGCTCTCATCTTCTTCATCACCACCCTGCAGCTGGAGCAGAGCACTTCTGGACCCTTCCACATTCAGGCAGCACTGGGAAGGAAAATATTATTTTCAGTTTAAGTAAGAAGAGAGCAGCATCCCTCAGGCTCCTTGGGGTGAATTATTCAGGCTATCTCCTGCCATTTGAGACATCTTCTACAAATACCTTCAGCAATTCTCTTGGACCAGGAGCTGTCTGATTTACAGCACTCACCTTTGCTGGGTTTTTTTGCAAATGTACCAATCTGAAAAACGCAAATCTCAGAAAGATGGAGAGAGAATTTTTGCAAGGATGTGGAATAATAGGACAAGGGGGAATGGCTTCAAACTGAAAGAGAGGTTTAGGTTAAAAATCAGGAAGAAATTCTTCCCTGTGAGGGTGCTGAGGCCCTGGCACAGGGTGCCCAGAGGAGCTGTGGCTGCCCCATCCCTGGAAGGATTCAAGGTTGGATGGGGTTTGGAGCAACCTGGGATAGTGGAAGGTGTCCCTTACCATGGCTGAGGGTGGGAAATTGATGATTTTTAAGGTCCCTTCCAACTCAAACCATTCTATGTTTCTATGACTGCAGAACATTTTTACCACTGGCAGTTGTTGGGAGTTTTTATCATAACTAGTAAAAAATCAAGAAAATTATCAGAGTTTCCATAGACATGCTCCTGTGGCCCAGCATCATGTCTTCCCCATGCAGGTGAATATTGGGCTGAAAGAGAAGGAATTCAGACATCCCACTGGTGTTTTTAACATTCCTCCTGAGGAATTCCCATGAAATACTGGGAAGATCTTGTCCCTTGTGCTCAAGGAATGTCCTATGATATCTGGGAATCCTTTCTTCCTTTTCTGCAAGGTGTCCCTGCTAATATCAACCCCTCCAAGGCTCTGCAATGGCTGATTAATTCATCCCTGTAAATTCTGCCTTCTGATCATCAGGAGATGCAAAATATTAATTGCTAGTGTGGTAATGAGATGTTGGATGCAATGGGAAATGCAGATCTCTGCACCTGTTTGCTTAGCTGGATTTCCACTGTTCAACAAAGCCCACCCATATGTGCTGGGGAAAGTACAAATTTTCTTGTTGCAGACAACTCACTCCAGTCATTTTTGCCACGTGGAGGCAACAATTATTTTTCATGTGTATTTCTTATAATTGATTTTTTTATTATTAAATTGCATTTTGCCATTACCAAAACTATAATTTATTTATTTATTTCTTTGGTTTTTGATGCTAGTTCCTTAAAATGGATTCTGTCCCTCCAAATCCACTTTCCTTAGTCCACCCCTGCACATATATCCCATCTACTACTTCTTGTGTCAAGGTAACAAACACCAGCCCTGGTTTGCAGTTTGTTTGCTCCTCCTTTCACCCCAAGGATTGATCTGGAATTCCTCATGTGGTGGTACCCAAATACTCACTGCTCCTCAGAGGTGGGTCCTGCTCAGCTCCTCCTTGGCCTCCACAGCTCCAAGCATCCCTCATGGCTAGTGAATATTGAATTATTCACACAGAATAAATGGTGCTTCCAGGCTGAGCTGGGAGAGCTCTACCTCCAAGGCAGTAGGTGGGCAACCAGCATGTTCAGCTGCCTGGGGAGACCCAGATTTGTGTCCTTCTGCTGAGAATTTTAGCCTGGCCTTAGGGTTAGCTGTAGCCTAAGGGATCAGTTTCTCCCCAGAACAAAGCAGAATCACAGAATCTGCTGAGCTGGAAAGACCCACAAGGACCATCCAGCCCGACTCCTGGCCCTGCACAGAACCATCCCCAAGAGCCACACCATTGTTGAGTTTTATCTTCTTTTTGCCAGGGTTGGGATTAAATGCTCAATATGGAATTTCTTGTTGGGACTCAGATGTTTATTAGTTCTTATCTCTGTTAAAATCTCACAAACCCTGAGTTCTACAGCACTTCACTCTGGCAAACTAAAAAATGGAAAGCTATCTCTCTCTCTCTACAAGGTCTTTTAAGGATAAACTGTCCAGTTAAGAAATGACACCTAAATTATTTTTCTTTTTAACCCAATAACCAACCACCCGTGCTGGATGTTTTTTTATCCAATTACACAAAACCACCCAAACCCATGGAGAAGAAGGTGAAGAAGAAGGAGCAGCCTCCACCCTAAAACCTCCATCTTGCTTTATAGATATTACTATATTCTAAAACCTTAAACTCTGAGTTTTCCACCCTGTGATATCACACACTTCTATTCAAACACCACACCCACAATCCCAGCTTTATCACTCAATTTTGGAAGCTCCTCCACAGCCTCAGGTCAATGCAGTGTTCTCTTGGGGGTCAGACCCTGTCAGAACAGAAAGTCAAAAATTCTCAGCAACCAAGCTCAAGAATGTTTCCCATACATTGCATTCATCAAAACATTAAGGAAAAAAAAGTTAAAAATGAGAAAGGAAGGTGCTGAGCATGGTTGGAGGGTGGAGCAGAGTGGGGCTGCCCGGCTGTGCCCTGTGTCCCTCCTTTCCCACGCCGCAACCACATCCACACCTGCTCCCGGCTCACACCGGAGCCTCCCGGCCTGGGCGGTGGATTTGCGTTTGCACAAAAAAAGGTGAGCAATTACCAAGCCACACCCCTGCACACAGCTTCTCATGCCTCTAAAGTTTCTAAAGCCCCGAGGATCAGGTTCCCAAAATCGCACTGCCAGCAGGGTGGTGTTGCACAGGCTGCAGGGATTTTCCTCACCTGATTGCAGAGTTGGGCTGCTCTGTGATACTTTTGGACTATCATGTTATTCAGACTTCTTTTTGCACTGTCTAACCTACTTTTTAAAGAATATCTTAAAGATATTCTGTCTCTGTTTCTAAGGGCATTATCTCATTCTTTACATTAACCATGGTGCTTTTTCTCTGCCTTTCAATTTTAATGGCATCCTGCGCCTCTTTCTTTCTTTCTTTCTTTCTTTCTTTCTTTCTTTCTTTCTTTCTTTCTTTCTTTCTTTCTTTCTTTCTTTCTTTCTTTCTTTCTTTCTTTCTTTTCTTTCTTTCTTTCTTTCTTTCTTTCTTTCTTTCTTTCTTTCTTTCTTTCTTTCTTTCTTTCTTTCTTTCTTTCTTTCTTTCTTTCTTTCTTTCTTTCTTTCTTTCTTTCTTTCTTTCTTTCTTTCTTTCTCTTTCTTTCTCTCTTTCTTTCTCTTTCTCTCTTTCTCCCTTTCTTTTTCTCTCTCCTTCTCTCTTTCTTTCTTTTCCTTCCTTCCTTCCTTCCTTCCTTCCTTCCTTCCTTCCTTCCTTCCTTCCTTCCTTCCTTCCTTCCTTCCTTCCTTCCTTCCTTCCTTCCTTCCTTCCTTCCTTCCTTCCTTCCTTCCTTCCTTCCTTCCTTCCTTCCTTCCTTCCTTCCTTCCTTCCTTCCTTCCTTCCTTCCTTCCTTCCTTCCTTCCTTCCTTCCTTCCTTCCTTCCTTCCTTCCTTCCTCTCCCTCTTTTTCTTTCTCTTTTTCTCTCTCTCTGTCTTTCCCTCTTGCATCTTTACCCATGTTTTAATGCAAACAGGCCCTTCCCTACAAACAGCAGCTGACATCTGGTTTTCCATCCCTCTGAACCCAGCAGTGCTGCTGCTCCAAGTCTCAGCTGGTTGGAAACCTATAGGCAGCAAACATTTACATTCAGCATGCCTAACATCATCTGGGACTTAAACCCAGAACGTTGGTGATGCATGGAGATAGATATTTAGTCACATCAAAGCTATTTGCTAATTGCAGACACTCCATTCTTGTTTAATGTTTCATCTGCAAGATTAGTTGGTTGATTTAATTGGTTCAGGAAAACTTATGTTTTAAGGCAAAACATTAGTTAAGATGTAATGTATTCCCTTATGGAAAATTCCCATAAAACTGAATGCATTGGTTTTTACTCTGCAATTCTGGTTTTGATGCTGTATCTGTCTGCCTACAGAACTGAATAAAAACTGCACTTTTTTATTGGAAGTCTACCATTTAATACCAATCCAGATAGGTATTAGGTCTTGTAGGATTGTTATAGACAAAAAAACCCCATAGGATAGGGTTTTAATTGGTGTCTACAGTGTGATTTAGTTGGGTTTGTATTATGTGAATAGGGTTGTAATATATGAATGGGCTTGTAATTTAAATTGATACAGAAAAGGAACAAAAAGGGATATCAGGGTGCAATGCATATAATTCATATAAAGTCCATGTCCAGGGTTGCATGTCTACAGGAATATATTGAATTTATGTGCAAATATACCTGTTCATACATGTCTGTGTGACACAGGATCAGTGTAAACATTTACATGTGTGCCCTGTTTATGTTCACAGAAAACTTAAAACCTGCTGGTGCAATACAGGAGGCACAGGAGGTTCCTCCAGACTCAGCATTTCACCAGAAAACAGCCCAGATATTTGCCCAGCTTCCCAGCAGTGCTGCCCAACCTTCAGGGAAGAGCAAAATTTTAGAAGGAATAATTTGACCCCAGTACTGGAGTCAAGCCTGAATATTGGAACCCACAGCTGAACTCCCCTAGAATGGTCAGAGATTTCCATTATGCATTTTTTTCCTGAAAAGCTTCAAGAGATTCTGAACTCATTTTGCTGCTAAAGGAACATTTTTGAAGCCCAAACCCTCAGTATGTTTCCATGTCTGCATATGAATATTAAAATGTTGAGTACATGGACCACCAAAAGTTTGTTTAGCTTGAAGTTAGAGATTTGTTTTGCTTAGAATTGAGTCTCTTGATATTTGGCTGATCTCTTTGTACTGGCTTTTATCTTAATTGCTTTTTAAGCTATAATTATGATGCCACATCCACATGGCTGTAACACCATTGTAGTTTGAGTGCATTTCTATTGCAACTTCCATTTTTAAGTATTTGGGGTTTTTTAATTCAGATGTAAAATTTACATACTGCAGCCATGAAACTTAGCAAACAAAGTCTAAGTGAGGGAGAAAATCCTTTTTTTAATATAATGTTTGAGAAAATAAAATAATTTTCTGAATATTAAAATAGAGGCAAAAACAATTTAGTTATCTCCAATGTTGCAATTTTTAAAAGGGAAATATGTTCCATTTAAATATCCAGCTGGAGTTTTGCATGCCATTACCCCATAAATAGAGACTTACACATTTTAATATGTATATACCAAAGCTATATTGACACTGCAGACTATCATTGCTCCTTAAGGAAATGTCATGGGCTTTCCTTTCTTGTTTGAAAGAGCTCTGAATTTATAATTCTCCCAGGCAGTTTGTTTTAATAAGGTATCGCTCCATTATTCACATTTAAACCATTCTCTAAGTACCTATTTAAAGACTAAACCACATCAATCCATTAGGCCACTAACACAGCCCAGCTTTTAAAAGGTCCACGCAGGGCTGTTAGCACAGTGTCCTGCCAGCCCTAATCCCCCTTCCTGCAGAAACATTTATTCTTTTTTCTTGAAACATTTCTTCTTTTTCTTTATTTGGGAGAAAGAGAATTTCCAGCCACTTCCATAGCATCCCTTTCTCCACACTGACTGAGGAAATAACACCAGGAGTGTGTCCAGGGTGGGTGAAAGAGGGAGGCAGTGCTTTCACCTGCCCACCTCATCCATGTTTTTAACCCCACTAGTGCAAATGCCAAATTTCTGCAGGATTCTGGGAGTAAATTAAGATTTATCCATCTACAGGCCTTGGGGACAGGTTCTTGCACCCTTACCATGTCAGAATAATGCCATATTATGCAAAAGAATATAATTTACATACAAACACACTTAATATTTCATTTCTCTGGGTGCTCCTGTCCCAGTTTTATTGCAAAAGGGAGATCTGTTGTGTTGGGCTCGTGTCATGTTAGGGGACAGATCAGTTGCAAGCAAACAAAAGTTACTCCTATTTTTAACCTTCTCACCGCACCAATTTTAGCTCCTTTTACAAGTTCCAAAGGTTCCAGACCAAGTCCCTGTTCGACCATTTTTATTTTTTTTCTTTTTGCTTAAACCATGTAAAAAAAATGAAACAGCCACAAACATCCCATTCTGCAGAGGAGACCGGGGCAGCTCTTGTTGCGCGCAATCCGCTCGCAGCGAGACGAGAACGAATCCACCGCCGCTCTCTTTTCCTTCCACCAGAAAATCCCTCCGAGCAGCTGTTTACTCCCCCCTCCCAGCCTTTATTTCCTGCTCCTTTTCTGTGTAAATAACGTGCTTTTTCTGTGGGGGGAAAGGTGCCTTTCCCTGCAAATGAAGCTCCCCCTCCCGACCCCCCATGGCTGGGGACACTTTCCCCAACTCCTCCCGCAGCCGCCGCAGCAGATGACGAGGACCTGAAGCCTTCCCAACAATGTATTCCCCAAGATGCTGTCGCTCCATAAACTCTCCCAGCCATTTCCAGCCCCTCAATATTCCACAGCCCCCCTCCCCACCAACCCCAACACGCCGCCCCAAGCACCTCCTTTGTGCTCCATTCAAGGTTTTTCTGAAGTGAGACAATCTTTCCCGTTTTTTTGTCCTCTGTCTGCATCAAAGTTAGGACTTTGTTAGGGATTGGTGCTATCGGCATCTGTTACCTCTTTTTCTCAGGGGCTAAGGAGGAGGCTGCTGCAAGGCTGAAAAAGGCTCTCATTCAGCCTGCAATTGCTTCTCTTTGCTTTCCTGTCACACTGTCAACCTCAATCAGAAGGCAATGAAAGTGATACAGAAGCAAAGCTTTGCTGCCTCCTCCTAGAACAAAGAGAGTCCCATAGCCTAGTACAGATTTCACATCCAATTTAACTCTTTGGAAAAGGATTTCAGGAAATACATAGTCAAGAGTTGAAAAAATGGAGTTGGGTCTACTATAAAGGCTAAAAGTATTATCCTGGCTTAGATAAGCTACAAAGATAGGTTGATACTATTTTCTAGCATAAACCACATTAGCTGGCATTACACATTGAGCTTTCTTTACTCGTTAAGTTGCAAGGAGATTTGAGAGGAATTTAGCAGCTACATAAAATGACTCTTTCATGATTCTAGCTTTAACAGTCATTTTAGTTGTACAAGGTGCATGAATAGCAAGGACCTAAATCATGTTGTTTAACAAATCTGGTATTAGAGGGTTAGTCTCAGTTTACTTATTAAGAATTTAGTTGAGTAAAGGATTTTAGGACTCAGTTCTTTGTGTGGATGACAATGAAACAGGCCAGTACTTGTATTTTTGGGAACCTAAATCAGCTACACATGTTTGAACTATGCTTTTGGGCCTATAATTGCTCTTTTGCCTGGAGAATATTTTTCTGTTTGGATTCACACTAAAAAATAAGGCTCATTGGGCAGGTTGTAGAGTAATGAGGTATTTCTCTGCGTTATGTCAAAGCAATATTTCTCAAATTTACGATAAGCTTAAGAGTCCTCTACTCCCCTTTGCCTGCAAACAGAGAGCCTCATGTACAATGACAAACTTTTTTTTTACACCGGTCCTACTGGGGAAAAAAAAAAAAAAAGAATAATTCTTATTTCCATGCATTTTCATCATTAAAAGAAGTCTTGTTTTACACAGGCAAGGTCCACTCTAAACACTGATATTTCCACTTTCTCCAAGGCAGCTTTACTAACAGACAACCTTGATCAGGGTGTCTTAGCATAATAACACTGCTGCTAATAACACAGTCCAGAGAAACTTTTAATGAACTCACACTGGAAAAAAAAAAAACCCAACTTTCCTAGCTAATGAAACATTTTTTCTGCAAAAAGAAAGGAAGGGGAAGCTGCCTTTTTTTTCTCTTTCCATATGAAAATGGCTCAGCGTGTTCTCAGCTTCTGCAGCTCTGCAATAAGTAAAATGTTTAAGGAATGCTGACATCCCCTCTCTGAATAACTGAGAGGTTTCATATGTTGTGATACTGATGGAAATGCCTCTTAAA